>CM060985.1:55627044-57057044 GCA_030765065.1 Deroplatys truncata
ATTTTAATCAAAATCATTAGAACCATTTTTTTAGAAAATCAAACATTTCGTAAAATGTCCCATTTAAGGGCAGTTTGAGGTGGCGGATTTTCTTGAAATACATTGTGACGTATATTTGAAAAGCACTGAACCTAAATACCAAGTTTGTTATTTATCCCACTTTTTTCGTTTTTGAGTAATGCCGTTAACAGACACACACACACTCAAACCGTTTTCTAAAAATGCTTCTTTTGGATTCTAGGGTCCCCAAAACATGTATTTCCGGTGATACCTCGGCATAGAATTTTTGGGTGGAATGCAATATCTTCTCTACCTACTATGTACTCGGTAGAGAAAGTAAAAATAAAAAAAACAATAAAAAAGAAGCATACAGACATTGAAATTCTAATACTTGGTGCTATAGAACCTAACATAAATGTTTTAAAATGTATTTAAGTAGAGACAGCTATAACCAATGTAGCATATTAAAGATTTCTATTTTTTTAAAGTCTTGAAGCCAGACGCAGTATGACTACCAAAAATTAATTAATTTGAATTGAATATTTGTTTACACCCTTGGAATGGAATGGAATGAGAAGCTGAAGGGATGTCGGCACTGATCCAGAGAGGCCGGAAGGAAGGGATGAGGTGACGGCAGACGGACAGGCAGACCGGAGACCCCGCCCTACATGGGGTCCAACTACCCAGCCGGGGGCGGTCCTTATACCTCGTCAATCAGCCGAAGGCTGAGGGAAGGAGAGGGTTCACAGAGAGCATCCTTTTCCCCTGTCACGCTGCACCGAAACTCCATCGCCGACACTTCCAACCCTGAAGCAGACGAAACGGAGTGAAGGATGAATGAAACGATAAATGTAATGAAATGGAGCACAGGAAACTCTAGGGATGTAATGATCCTTCCCATCATTCGCTTGGCGACCCGAGGAAACCACGAAAAAACCCATGGGTCAGGAAGGTTGGCCACTGGAATCGAACCCACGATCTCCCGAATGCGGGCAACAAATGCAACCACCTGAGCATCCCGCTCAGTTTTACACCCTTAATCAATTTCATGAATACACAAACGTAAACAAAACAACAGAAAGTTATTCTAAAAATCTGATGTGTTACACTCACATGACTTTCCCTACTCTTGTACAAACTATTTTTACAAACTCTTATTCTCCATCTATTTCATATTAATCGAGATAAACATTTGCGGAAACGATCTTTTGACATGCAAAGAGAGTTACATTTTACACATAGGGACCAGTTCTAAAAATGTTTACTATGGCTTAAGCCGTACTAAGTTCTCCTTGTTTTGTATTTGCCAGGGCAATATAGAAATACAGTAGCCTTTAAGCATAGACATATCTCTTAATAGCTGGTTGCTATGTGCAGCACCAATCTCTTTGCCACAGATTAATATTCTTTGCATATCCAAGACAAAAAAATGAATAACGAATTCCCATTTGAGAAAATAAGTATTGAAAAATTTAAGGGAACAACAAGCAATATCTCGAAAATGGTTCACTCAACAAAAAAAAATGTATATGACATAAATTCTGTATTTTAACGCGATCTACATTTTTTGTGCAGTAAAATTTTGTCTATCTCTTATGGTTTACCAGTAATGCAAAAGTCGTTCACAATGAAGAATACTTTTGGAGACATTCCCAGAAAATTCAAGATATACATTTTATTTGTCATGAAAGTATCTTAAACATATGATATTTTAATCAATATCGTTAGAGCCATTTTTGAGAAAATTAAAATTTTCGAAAAATGTTCCATGTAAAAGGTAGTCTGGGGTGGGGGAATTTTCTTGAAAACCCTCGTGTCGCATCTCTGGAAGATACTGAACCTAAATACCAAGTTTGGTGTTTATCCGACTGTTCGTTTCTGAGTTATGTGTTCACAGACAGACACACACGGACATGTTTCCAAAAATGCTTTTTTGGATTCAGGGGGTCTCAAAACATGTATTTCCGGTAAAATCTCGGTATCGAATTTTTGGGTGGAATACAATACTTCCCCTACGTAGTAGAGAAAGTAAAAATACAACAGTTAAAGTGCTTAGCACAAATTTATTATCTAATAAGTCTAACATAAGTCTGTGTGTATGTAACAGCATAACTCAAAAAGGAAAACTCGGATAAGTACCAAACTTGGTATTTAAGTTCAGTATCGTCCAAGGATGCGACACAAAGATTTTAAAGAAAATCCCTCACCCCAAACTACCCTTTACATGGAAAATTTTTCGGAATTTTTCATTTTCTAAAAAAACGGCTCTAAAGATTTTGATTTAATTACCACATATTAAAGATATTTACATGACAATAAAATGTATATCTGGAATTTTTGGGAATAGCCTGTGAGGTCCTCTTCGTTCGGAAGAAAGTTTGTATAATCTTGCATAACTGGTCAACGTTAAGCGACAGACGAAAACGTACCACACAAAAAATGTAGATTTCTTTATAAAACACACAATTTTTTTAAATACGTTTTTGTGGCATAAATCATTTCTGAGAAATGAGAGGCTCGAATTGTTCATTTCTTGGTCATACTCTTTAAGTCCTGTCAAATTTCAATTGTTTCTAGCGATTGCATTGAAACTACAATTTTACGGCCAGCATATAGCGCCCACTTCTTAAACATGTGACTATCGCTGTTCTCTTTTTATCTATAACGAAGTACGTAGTATAGCTATTTCAGAAAGGTTTATCTCGATTATAATGAAGTAGATAGGAAAATAAATCTTAGTAAGAATATGTTGTATACTAACTAATAAGCGTTAGAGGGTAAAGAAAGTCATGTGGATGTATCACATTAAATTCTTACGAACTGTCGTTGTTGCTTTCGTCATTTGTTAAGTCAATCCGGCTGCTCTCTATGTGCGACTGATAAACTAGTTATTTTTACACGAATGGGTTACCAGCCCTTAACCCCTACCCTGGAAGACCAGACTAGAACCTCTTCCACCGATTTTAAAGATACCTACTAGGTATCTACTGAAACAGTGACCAGAAACTAATCTTGGCTAGATTTTGAGACCCTTACAAAATCTGTATGACATAATCCAAGCCACTTCTGACGAATTTTGTCATCTTTGAGAGAAACCGTATACAAATATAAGTTGTTATAATGTTAAGAATAGCTATCGGGCAGATACAGCTATCGTTTTCATTGACGTTGAAAAGGCTTTTGATACTGTGAATAGAGGGAAATGGTGAAAGAAAGGGATATTCCAAAGTGCTATTCAAAGTATGATATGAACATCCTTCTTCCCCACCTTTTTGTTTTGTTTCATTTGTTAACATCGGGGGCTTTGACTTGAGAAACAACAAACTAGTAGACTGTAGGTCTTTGCTGTTGCGGTTTACTCATTTTCATTAGGAAACACGTTCTCTCCCACATTCACATTTCTACACTCTGTGGAGGGTAGGGAATGATTCTAATTAAAGAAACATTTCCCCGCCCCACGCGGGAATTAAACCCGGGACAACTAACCACTCGACTACAGAGGCAGTCTTGTCTACTTCTTGTTAAACAAGACACACTTTCATTACATATCTACGCGTTCGTTGTACGTATAAGAAGAATACAGTAGGTTAAAGTGGTAGCCAATTTTTACTTCTCTACTACGTATAGTAAGTAGGGAAGTATTGCATTCCACCCAAAAATTCGATACCGAGATTTCACCGGAAATACATGTTTTGAGGCTTCCTGAATAAAAAAAATCATTTTTAGAAAAAAGTCTGTGTGTGTCTGTGAACAGCATATCTGAAAAACGAAGTCGGATAAATACCAAACTTTGTATTTAGGTTTAGTATCTCTCAAAGATGCTACACAAAGATTTTCAAGAAAATTCCCCCAACCTAGACTACGCTTTACATGGAAAATTTTGATTTCCTCAAAAATGGCTCTAACGATTTTGTTTAAAATATATGTATTTAAGAAATTTTCATGACAAATAAAATGTATATCTAGAATTTTCTGGTAAAGTCCTCAAAAGTCGTCTTCTTTCTGAATGAATTTTCCATAACTGGTAAACCGTAAGAGATAGACAACATTTTTGTACACCAAAAAAAAAAAAATGTAGACCTCGTTAAAACACACAATTTATGCCATATACATTTGTTTTGTTGAGTGAACCATTTCTAGATATTCCTTGTTATTTGTTTGAATTTACCAATACTTATACTTTATCTCAAACGGGAATTCGTTATTTGTTTTTTATGTCCTGTACATGCAAAGAGAATGAAATGCTCCACATAGCAACCAGCTCTTAAAATATTTGACTATCGCTTAAAGCCTATCATATTCCCCTTGCACCTACAAGGAAATTAGCAATAAGATTAACATCTCGATATCTCGATTAACATGAAGTAGATGGAGAATAAGCGTTTGTAAAAATAGTTTGTACAAGAGTAGAGAAAGTCGTGTGAGTGTAACACATCAGAAAAGTTTTTACGCGAACCACTAACTTTGAAATTATACGCTCTATGCATACAACCAGAAAAATGGTGCAGCTTACCACTTGAAAAAAAGTAGAAGTGCATATTTCAAAGTGCAAACTAATAACAAAGAATATTTCGGAAGTGGTTAACGGCGCAAAACATATTATTTGACAGAAAATTCCCAGAAAATTGAAGCTATAGACTTTATTAGTCATGCAAATATCCTAAGCATATGGTATTTTAATCAAAATCTTTGTGTCGAATCCTTGAAAAACACTAAATTAAATACGAAATTTGGTATTTAAGCGACGTTTCGTTTTGGAATCATGTTGTTCACAGGCAGACACAGACATACGCATTGACTTTTTCTAAAAATGCTTCTTTTAGATTCAGGTAGCATCAAAATGTAAAGCCTCGGCATCGAATTCTTTGAAGGAATGCAATAATTCTACTTCCTATAGAAGTAGACTAATAATTAAAAACTAATAGAGTTTATTTTCCTGGTTCTCAGATGAACTGAATGCTATACTGATAACGGTGTTGTGTAAGTTGTTTGTTACACAATTTGTGGTCATCTAGGTTTCACGCCAGAATGCAACCTTGCTAATGCCAAATCCGGATTTTCTCAGTGGCTTGTATTCTTGACTAGGAGGAAGAAGGATGTAAGGATGTACTACAGTTCCCAACAGTTTCCGTTCTTGTTTTTCAACCTTGTTTATTCCACGGTGTGGGACGAAACACAAACGTCAATACACCTTCACCTCGAAGGAAATGCAACACTCGAAAACGCCGCAGGAAATCCCAGTAGTTAAGGAAATTGGTATCCTCCTCAGAGCATCATACTGTCCCTTGCTAAACTAAGCAGAATTTCTTCGGGGGACGACTGACGTAGTTTCACTTATCACGGACAGTATTTCTATAACATCCCCACTTCCACTTATTTACAACTCCATATATGTCCTTTGCGTTTCCTCCTTACGGGGATGACGCCTAGACAGGATGACGCCAAGTTAGTTAATTCCCACGGTTTGTTGTAGACGTATGTTTACTTTCCAAACTGACAGGAAAATATTTTGATATAGTTTACAAAAGCTATTCTTACAAAAGCTTAAAGAGTTCTAACTACATCGTTTAATCGAGATAAAGGTTTGCTGACTTACACAGAGCTTTAATAAAAATGACAGGTACTGTAAAATTCATACCAGTAATAATGGATATCTAGGAAATAATGCCACAAGGAATTTATTTGAAATACATTTAGTGCTTTAAAGAGCCCTACGATTTTATGTAGTAAGTTTTTTGAACATCTCTTACGGTTTACCAGTTATACCAAATTATACAGAATTCCTTCCAAACGAAGAAGACTTCACAGGCTAAATTCAAGACATATACGAGGGCTGATCAATAAAGACTGAGACTGATTTTTTTCACAGATATTTATTACTCCATTTCAATGTTGACATGATCTTTTTCAAAGTAGTCCCCTCCTAACTGAATGCACTTTTTATAGCGTCTCTGCCAGTCCTCGAACACATAGTGCAGGCCATTCTTTGTCAGGTCTTTGAGAATCGCCTCACTTTTCTTTAGCACTGCTTCAGTGCTCTCAAATCGAATGCCCCGGAGCTTTGCCTTTAGTAATGGGAATAAAAAGAAATCACAGGGGGTAAGACCGGGGCTTTAAGACGGATGCAGCACACAGGTAATGTTGAATTTAGCCAAAAATCCTGGACTTGATTTGCGACGTGAGTCCGCGCGTTGTCGTGATTAAGTCGCCACCCATTCCAATGATGTTCTGGACGTTTCTTTGCAATGTGCTTCCTCAGTGTAGCCAATACTCACGTGTAGTAGCTGCTCTAATAGTAGTGTGAGGGGGGAACTGCATGCTGGTAAATCATTCCATTCCGAAACACCAGGCCCACCTTGCTTAGCACAGAGGACTCGCCCTTCTTTGAAGTCCTTGAACCACCTAAACACCGTTGCACGAGGTAGTGCATCTTCACCGTATGCTTGCTTCAGCTTTTCGAAAGTTTCAAGGCTGTATGATTTAAACGAAAATAAAATTTTATTGCGCTGTATTGCTTCTCTCGTGCATACCCATTTTGTGGTATGCGAAATTCAAGTATGGTCAACAATATACAGCATTACTACCAACCTACCGTTACGAGAGTACTGTTGCTTATGGACATTATACACGAAACCCTGCTCTTTTCAAGTATTCGTGGTAGAGACATAAAACTATCAAGGAAACTACAGAAAAAAATCAGTCTCAGTCTTTATTGATCAGCCCTCGTATTTTGTCATCTAAGTATGTTAAACAGATGGTATTTTAATTAAATGTTTAGACACATTTTTGATAAAATCCAATATAACAAAAAACTTTCCATCTAAACGACAGTTTGAAGTGTGGGGAATTTTCTTGAAAATCTTCGTGTCACATCCTTGGAAGATGCTGGGCTTAAATGCCAAGCTTGGTATTTATGCGACGTTTTCGTTGCTGTTTGTAGACACACATGGGCAGTTTTCTAAAAATGCGTTTTTGCATTGACGAACATATATTTCCATTGAAATCTCAACATAGAAGTTTTGGTTACAATGCAATACCTCATCTACTAGGTACGTGGTAGAAAAACTGGTAACACATCCTAAGAATATTTCTCTTGCTTTGCACTTTTCCTACAATCTACATTTAATATGTAGAGGATGTATTGCATTCCAGTCTCCTGGATAAAAAAATCTGTGTAACATCCATAGGACTTTCTCTTCCTACTGTTGTTAATCTCGTATAAACTATCCTTACAAAATATATTTTTCTATCTGCTTATGTTAACAGAAAAAATTTTTGCAAAAATGGTTTCACTACACATGGTACAATGGAATTAAAGAAGGCTGAAGCCATAGTCAAAAATTTAAACGGCCGCCTTATGCTGGCTTTGAAATTCCAGATTCTTTGCATATCATGAGAAACAAAAAATGATGACCAAGCGCTTAACAATATTAATATTTGAAAATTAAGACCAAGAGAAATAAACATCTGATTGGAAGTGATAGATGCCATCAAAACAGTAATTATTTTACATACATTATAAGTGTTAACGACATTTACATTTTTCGTATAGTAGATAAGCTTTTATCTATCTCTTATGGTCTACCACTTATACGAAATCACACAAAATGCGTTAATAATGAAGACTTCTTTACTGGCTATTTTCATAAAAATCACCTAAATTTTATTAGGCAGTCAAACAATTTAAACATATTACATGACTTAATACGTTCACTCGACCCTCTATCGTTTATTGTTATATACCTTCTACAAACTATTTTACAAAACTTAATGCTTTCTTTGTTAATAGTAAGGAAAGTATTGTATTCCACCTAAAAATTCTATATCGAGATTTCACCGGAAATACATGTTTTGAGGCCCCCTGAATTAAAAAAAGTATTTTTAGAAAAAAGTCAATGTGTGTGTGCGCATGTGAACAGCATAACAAAAAACGAAAAGTCGAATAAATACCAAACTTGGTATTTAGATTCAGTACCTTCCAAAAATGCGACATGAAAATTTTCAAGGAATTCCCCCACTCTAGACTACCCTTTATGCAACATTTTTTCAAAAGTTGTTTTATTTTCTAAAAACTGGCTCTAACGATTTTAATTAAAATACCACATATTAAGTATATTTACATTATAAATAAAACGTAGGTACATCTTGGATTTTCTGGGAATAGCCCATGAAACCCGCTTTATTTGGAAGAAATTCTGTATAGTCTTGTATAATATAGTACACGTTAAGCCATAAACGAAAACATACTACACAAAAAATGTAGATCTCTTTAAAAACACGGGATTTATTTTAAATACGTTTTTTGTGGCATAAGCCATTTCTGAGATATCCGATATTAAGGTTCGAATTGTTCATTTCTTGGTCATTCCCATAAGCCCTGTCAACATTCAGTTGTTTCTCGCGATTGCATGGAAAACATGAAATTTTAAGGCCAGCATATAGCTTCCAGCTCTTAAAACATTTGACTATCGTTGTTTCCTTTACATCTATAACGAAATGTGCAATGTAGCTATTTCTGTGCAGGATTATTTGGATTAAAATGTAGTAGACAGAAAAATAATCTTTAGTAAGAATAGTTTGTGTACCCACTAATAAACGATAAAGGGTAGAGAAAATCATGTGAAGGTACATCAGAATTTTTGTTCCATTTACTTCAAGTTAATCGAGATCAACGTTTGCAGAAATAGTTATATCAAACATTTCGTTTTAGGTAAAAGTGGTTGTTAGATGTTTAAAAGCGGGTCGATATACGCTGGGCTTGAAATTCTAAAGTTTTTATATTACATAACGAAAAACAACTGAATGGTGACGGCCCTTCAAAACACGAGAAAGTACTGAAAATACATAAAAAGTGTTTTATGCCACAAAAACGCATTTGAAATAAATTGTATGTTTTATTGAGATCTACATTTTTTGTGGAGTGTCTCTCATGGTTTACCATGTATACAAAATTCATTCAGAATGAAGTGGACTTCATGTGCTATTCCCGGAAAATTCAAGATATACATTCCTTACATTACATGTAAACATTTTTAATATGATATTTTAACCCAAATCGTTAGAGAAAATTTTGGGAAAATCAAAAATAAAGGAAAAATTTCATGTAAAGGATGGTATGGGATGGAAGAAGCTGAACTTAAATATCAAGTTTGGTTTTTATCCAACTTTTCGTTTTTGAGTTATGCTGTCCTCACTCACTCTCTCACATACAAACACGTATAAGCATGGAACTTTTTCTAATAAGACCTTTTTTTATTCAGGGAGGCTTAAAATATTTATTTTGGGTGATATCTCAGTACCCAATTTTTTGATGGAACGCAATACATCTTCTACCTACTATGGCTAGGTGCTAGAGAGCATCATGAGCGCTTGTTAGGAATGATTTATAACGTAGCTATGAAAATAAATGGACAGATCTTGTATGGACCACATTCTCGTAAAGAGAAGAGTAGATAATATCCTAACAGCTATAGCCTTCATTGATTTTGAGAAGGCTTTTAATATTGTCAATGGAGTGAAACTTTGGGAGTATAGGCATTCCGGGGAGGGGCTACAGAACCCCACCCTTAATTAAAGAAAATATATGGCATTTCTTACACTTAAGGTGGTTTGCTTTGGTGAAATCAAAACTAACACTTTTATTTCTATCGCAGTTACTCAAACCAGTTTTTACTTTCTCTACTACGTATAGTAAGTAGGGGAAGTATTGCATTCCACCCAAAAATTCCATACCGAGATTTCACCGGAAATAAATGTTTTGAGACCTCCTGAATCCAAAAAAAGCATTTTTGGAAACATGTCCGTGTGTGTGTCTGTGTGTGTGTGTGTGTGTGTGTGTGTGTGTGTGTGTGTCTGTGTGTGTGCCTGTGAACAGCATAACTCAAAAACTACTCTTGTACAAGCTATTTTTACAAACGCTTATTCTCCATATGCTTCATATTAATCGAGATATCGAGATGTCAATCTTATTTGTAATTTTCTTGTAGATGCAAGGGGAATATGGTAGCTTTTAAGCGATAGTCAAATATTTTATCGCTGGTTGCTATGTGGCGCATTCCATTCTCTTTGCATGTCCAGGACATAAAAAAATGAATAACGAATTTGAGAAAAAGTATAGTATTGGAAAATTTAAGGAAATAACAAGTAATATCTCAAACGGTTCACTCAACAAAAGAAACGTGTAAGACATAAATTGTGTACTTTAACGCGATCTACATTTTTTGTGTAGTAAAACTTTGTCTATCTCTTATGGTTTACCAGTTATGCAAAAGTCGTTCATAATGAAGAATACTTTTGGAGACATTCCCAGAAATTTCAACATATACATTTTATTTGTCATAAAAATACCTTAAACATATGATATTTTAATCAAGATCGTTAGAGCTATTTTTGAGAAAATTAAAATTTTCGAAAAATCTTCCATGTAAAGGGTACTCTGGGGTGGGGGGATTTTCTTGAAAACCTTCGTGTCGCATCCTTGGAAGATACTGAACCTAAATACCAAGTTTGGTGTTTATCCGATTGTTCGTTTTTTAGTTATGCTGTTCACAGACACACACACACACACACACAGACATGTTTCCAAAAATGCTTTTTACTTTCTCTACTACGTATAGTAAGTAGGGGAAGTATTGCATTCCACCCAAAAATTCGATACCGAGATTTCACCGGAAATACATGTTTTGGGACCTCCTGAATCCAAAAAAAAGCATTTTTGGAAACATGTCCGTGTGTGTGTCTGTGTGTGTGTCTGTGTGTGTGTGTCTGTGTGTGTGTCTGTGAACAGCATAACTCAAAAACGAACAGTCGGATAAACACCAGACTTGGTATTTAGGTTCAGTATCTTCCAGAGATGCGACACGAAGGTTTTCAAGAAAATCCCCCCACCCCAGACTACCCTTTACATGGCACATTTTTCGAAAATTTTAATTTTCTCAAAAATGGCTCTAACGATTTTGATTAAAATAACATATGTTTAAGATAATGTCATGAGAAATGAAATGTATATCTCGAATTTTCTGGGAATGTCTCCAAAAGTATTCTTCATTGTGAACGACTTTTGCATAACTGGTAAACCATAAGAGATAGACAAAAGTTTACTACACAAAAAATGTAGATCGCGTTAAAATACACAACTTGTGTCATATACATTTCTTTTGTTGAGTGAACCGTTTTCGAGATATTGCTTGTTATTTTCTTAAATTTTCCAATACTTATACTTTTTCTCAAATTCGTTATTCATTTTTTTATGTCCTGGACATGCAAAGAGAATGGAATGCGCCACATAGCAACTAGCGTTAAAATATTTGACTATCGCTTAAAAGCTACCATATTCCCCTTGCATCTACAAGAAAATTACCAATAAGATTGACATATCGATATCTCCATTAACATGAAGCGTATGGAGAATAGGCGTTTGTAAAATTAGATTGTACAAGAGTAGAGAAAGTCATGTGAGTGTAACACATCAGATTTTTTTGGATTCAGGAGGTCTCAAAACATGTATTTCCGGTGAAATCTCGGTATCGAATTTTTGGGTGGAATGCAATACTTCCCCTACTTACTATACGTAGTAGAGAAAGTAAAAATGCGTCAGCCTCTATCGAAAGGAATCCTGGATCTGCCTGTTTGGGATACAATAAAAGAAAGAGATATTCCAACGAAGAAGACCCGAATTGGGATATCGGTTAAACTGGATAATTTAGATACGCTTCTCCCGGAGTTTTCCCTTATGCTCCTAAGAAAAATATTGGATAAGGCAGCTCTAAGGACCTCTGGCTCATTACAGCATTCACTTCACCCACTTCATTAACCGCATATGCAGACCTGAGTCGATAACGTCAAACAGTTACAAATTAAGTTATTTCTCCGATAGGTGACCATTATGGGGTTCCAGCAAGGTGGTATGAAGGTTGAGTCACTGTACATTAATTCCTGTCGCTTTATCACCGGGAAAAACTTCTTACCAGCCTAAGATTGGACAAGAAGGTCGTAATGGTGCCAGTGTTCCCTCAAGGAAAATTCTGATAGGGCAGGAAACAATAGATTAGCTGTGTATCTCATTACCGGTAAAGCTGCTTGGCTCTATTTCACTTCAACTTTGGTTTCCTGAATGTGAGAATACTTTCCTAGTAGCTTTTAAAGTTGCATGCCCTCTGTAAGTGGCATTTGTAGCACGTTTCTCAGGATCCTTAATTGCTTTGAGGTATCAAAAGAGCAGCTAATGTTTGTGGTAAATGCAGTGGAATATTATTCTTCCCAGCTTGGAGTCAAATCCAAGCCTATTCCTCTTTGAGAAACAATAACAAGCTCATCTCCTAAAATTTTGAGACTTAATGCATCCTTCAGTTACTCGCAGAGGAAGAGGGGATAATATAACATAGGCATAAATAATATCTATTAGAGTTTAGACGCCAGATTTTTGTTTCTGAAAAAAAACTAATATTCGTAACATAATACATGCTTTAGCATTTTATTTAAAAGAGGTTGTCCACGAAGAACTATAATTACGATTAGAAGTAGTTTAATAGTCTTTTACTTATTTTGCTAGAGGTTTTTTGGCTTAGATTCTATCTGTGAACTTCTTTATCTGAAAAGGTTTATCTTGGTAACTAAATACTGTAAATGGTTGTGGTTTGGTTTAAAGTTTAGAGGAAATTGCGTTACATATATTGGTAATATTTTCTGTGTGATCTTTTGTTCTACTTCTTTATGTCTTGAACTGGCTTGTTGTCGACATTTTGCTTACCTGCATTCAGTTACTGTTTAAACATCAATAGTTTCTGAAAGCAAATTAATCATTTTCTCAGTGACATTTAACACTGAAACTTTGAAATTTGTATGTTTTCCAACAGTTTACCAATAACTGTAAAGGAAAATCTCATACTAACTGCAGTAGTTTTAATATGAGAAAATTTGTAAACATAATTAAATTATTGAGACAAATATCAAATGCTAAAAGAAAACACACAATCACCACAATCCCACCACCACTGAGGATTGTACCTTCAGGTCGGTTCCTCTCTTTCAGGAATATAGGTCATTCCTCCATCGTTTTCTTCGACGATTGACCTTCTCTTATCAAGGTCTTATCTTGCCCTCTTTTTATTGTTATTCTTGTAATGTGCTCCTTCGTTTTATTTTCTCGCATATAATAAAAATTATTATTAATTATTATTATTATTATTATTATTATTATTATTATTATTATTATTATAACTTCTTCCATAAGGAGGTTGGTATAGAGACAAAGCACATAAATTGCATAAAAAAGTAATCACTTGAACTTTCATTCAATTCATTTCGGATTTGAGCACCCAGGTTTCACATCTATAAATAAAACCTCATCTTGGTCTCTTTTTCTGTTTTCATATTCCAGACTGCGCCTTAACAATTCTACACAAATATGAAATGTACATAATCTTGATTATAAGAAATGCAGCAGCCTAAATTGTTAAAATGAATCACCTGTTTTATTAGTAACCATTTATTACATTCCCCATACATTGTGTTTCAAATGCTTATTTAAAATTTCTGTTTTAATTTCAGTTGGACGAGAATCTGGAGCCCAATTTCGAAAAGATTGCCGAGAGAATTAACCGTCTTCCGATTGGAGAGGAGCTGAAGAGAGATATGGTCGACGGAGTCCAGTTCTGTAAACAGTTTGCTGTAAGTGAATGTTATTGTGCTAAAAATGCTCTTTCAGGAAACTAAGTTATACAGGGTGTTCATTCAAAACCTCCCATTCCAAACCACTTTTTATTCAAATGTAGCTTAATTTACACAAAAAGACATCAATTTACATATGAAGGAGGAACTTTAGAACAAGTGGTGCTTTATTCCCTCGTAACCATTCTAAATGACACCTCTAAATAACGATGCCCTGAATTATAAGGAGAAATTCAATTGTTTATACATCTCATATGGGTTTTATTTCTTTATTCGCAATTAGCAACCTGAAAAATTCTGAGTTCGAAAAAAGTAAGAAGGAAGGAAATTAAGAAAGAAAAAAAAGCTCTGGCTCACCTCTGTGGTGTGGGGCTAGCGTGTCTGCCTCACATTCAAGTAGTTCGAATCTCTGTTAAGGCAAGTTAACCGGATAATTTTTTTCTAGGATTTTCCACTATCCTGAGAGGATGAATGTCGAGTAACTCTAAGCTCTAGGAACTCCGGGCCCATTCGAGCATCGCCTATCTATTTCGTTCATTCACCGACCGATATGATCTACCTGGCTAAAAAACGTTAAACTTCAAGCGCCCCAAAAAATAAAGTCGGTTGCTAGCGGAATGAAATTTTGTTTTGAGTAATTTACTACATCAAATTAACTAAATTAAATGTTCAAAATGTACTCCATTGTTAGCTAATTCAACTGAGTTTTATTTATGGATGCTCTTTAACTACTATGGTCCTTAGCATCCCATTCCATATTGGGCGTGAAAGACCGGTAATATTTCTCAGAGGCCCTATCAGGCTTGAAGTTCTTTTACGTGGCGTAAATCTACGACAGGGGACCATCGGCTTTATTTCCCTTCCGAAAAAAGCCATGCTAAGGATTTTTACTCACGAAAAAGTCAATCGCCCTCTGCCGGGTTTGAACCCACGACCTCGGGAAGCAGAGGCTAACATGGTAAACCTAGACCACATAGGACGACTATTGTTAGCTAGACAATCATACAGCCCACTTCCGAACCCCTCGCCAAATTCTTTTATTGTATATTAATTATTAGTACACTTAAACATCCTTGAATATAAACAGACGGAGAAAATTAAAGAACTGGTTTTTACAATACTACAACATAATGAATACAGCTCTTTTATTTTAAATTGTCCCTTCTAAGCTCGCTCGTCAATTAAGTTCAGTACAAACTGTTCTATTGCTTCAGGAACCTCGCTACCATCCCTTATAACCTTGTTCTGAGAAATGGAAACCTTCGAAAATATTCCCGTAGTGATGCCGTCATTTCTTTCCGGACATCCCCAGACCTTCGGGAACAAGACTTCGGAAATAATTATGAATAGAAAGGCTTTTGTAACGCGCCGATGTAGTCTTTAACTTTGCCGTGAAAGGGGAGTGAAGAAGTCCAATGACTTTCCGCGACACTAACATCATTTTGAAATTATTTTATACTCAGACACTGATATTTCTTTGAACATACGATAGTCCTTATAGCTTTATTCTCTTTAGTTCTAATCAAGGGCAATGCAAATCTAACTACGAGGGAACTTAAAAGACTAAGTTACACATGTCGTTTCATGTTCAGACCGTTGCACAACAATAGTGAGATGAGATGAGATGGGAGGGTTAAGGGCGCTAAACATCTACGGTCATCAACGCCCTTACAACATATAAAATTTAAAATCCAAAAACTAAAATACGGGACACAAACCCGCTTAGTCTAAAACACACACAAAAATGCCAACAAATTCTAAAAACCACCACACTAAAAACATGGTAAATAAAACAATAATAGAGTAAAACGACGTGTCAGGAACTACAGAACGCAAAGGACAAGAGCGCCATATGTCCGCTGGGGAGAAGAGCCCCCATTAAAACAGACAATCTAAAGTCACAAAATTAAAAGACACTCAGCGCATCTAATGCGACGACTAAAGCCACTGTCATTGATAAAATATAAAAGACATTCTACAACATGCACGTCGTCTGCCAAAACGTTGGCTATGCCAACAGGCAGAGACACACGAACGTGCAATGGAGCTAAAACTTGACACTCGGTTAAAATGTGACGCACCGTTAAGGGTGCCGCACACTGCACACAGAGTGGTGCGGGGTCACCACTGAGCAGGTGTCTATGACTAAAAAGGCAATGTCCGAGCTAAATTTACCTCTTCCCGACGAGAAGAACGAGAAGAGGTACCCCAGACTAACGGGAGAGGTTTAACCTCCCGCAACTTGTTCCCCCGGAGGGCCGTCCACTCATCGCGCCAAAGCGAGAGGATGCGGCGACGTAAAATAACAAACCAGTGGAGGGAACAACAGAGGTAAAACATCGGGGTGATTAAATTGCCGATTTGGCAGCGGCGTCGGCACACACGTTCCCTGAGATGCCCACATGACCTGAAATCTTCACGAAGGAGAACAACAAGAGTGACGCTTTCTTAGAATAGAGCTCATGTTCCGGGCTTCCTGCAGACACAGTTCTGCTACGGTACCGATAAGAGGTGCATCACAATGTGCGAATGAAATGGTGCGTCAACTGAAAACATACTCCAAAGACAGTGCGATTCTTGTGGGCAAAACGTCAATTCATCGTGAAGTTCTGGTGGTATATGGACCAAACGCAATGCCACGTCCAGCCATAGTGAAAATGGTGGTAACCATTTGACCAAGATATGGGTGATGCTGATCGGGGAGGAAGGCCATCAACAGCAACCACAGACGACAATGTCCAGGCACTTGGTGGAATGATTCGCAGCGATCGTAGAATAACTATCGCAGACATTGCTCAGCAGATCCGTATCTCAAAAGGCAGTACTCATTCCATCGTCCGAGATCGTCTGCAGTATTGGAAATTTTGCGCAGCTGGGTCCGCGATCACTGACACCTGCACACAAAGACGCAAGGTTTATCGCTTCATTGGACTTCCTTCAGCGTTACTTCGTGGAAGGCAATGATCTCCTAAGCCGCATCATTACGGGTGATGAGACATGGGTGCATCATTTCACACTTCAAGCAAAGACAGAGTCTATGGAATGGAGACACCTCTTCGCCTGCGCGGAAGAAATTCAAAGTTGCGCCATCAGCAAAGGAGGATATGATCACCGTTTTCTTCGACTGTGAAGGAATTGTGTACACGGACTTTATAGCAAAGGGCACAACCGTTAATACTGATTCTTATTGCGCTACGCCATAAAGAATAGGAGGCGTGCAAAATTAAGCTCAGGTATTAAGCACCTCACACGGCGCGCACAACACAAGCTGTGCTTCGATGTTTTCGATGGGAAGTATGGAAGCATCCGACCTACAGTCCAGATCTTGCATCATACGATTTCCATCTGTTCGGCAAGCTGAAAGAACATCTGGAGAGAAAAGAGATTTTCCAACGATGAGGTAGTTCGCACAGCGGCTCCCGAATAGTTCCGTGACCAAGGAGCGGATTTCTATCGTCGAGGAATTGAACGATTGGTAGAACGTTCAGACCGTTGTTTAGAGGGACCTAGTGACTATGTTCCAAATGGCGTCATATATCTGTGACACTTTGCAGTGTAGTACAGCACTCAATAAAAGTTACTTGGCCTGCCATAATCAAGCGTATCTTAGTTTTTGAAGTCCCTCTCGTAACAAATGAATGAACTGTATAAACAATTAAATGTCCTCTGATATCATGATATAGGACATCAATTGAAATGGTAATGAGACGTGAAAATTCAAATACAAATAAGACTGGTTTCAAACCTTTGCCGATCTGCTTTCTATTTCAATTAAATTATATTAAAATAAATAACTATTCAAATAATTTTGAAATCTAAATGTGAGTAATACATAACAGGATGTAATTTTAAATTGTTCGTTTTCAATTATTGCACAAAATTTATGGTAAATATTTCGATTTTATCTTAAGCTCTGTTATTTATTTTCCTGTATTTATAACTTTTCCCTCATTTTTCTGGAACCTTGCACTCTTCACCATCTTGTGAAGTTCCTCAGTCTCTGTGCTCTTAGTCGTCCTCCTTGGTCTAGGGTTACCATTCTAGCCTCTAGTTCCCGAGGTCAAGGGTTCAAACCCAGCGGAAGGCGATGGATTTTTTCGGGCGTGAAAATCCTTTGCGTAGCTTCCTTCGGAGGGGAAGTAAAGCCCTGTCATAGATTTATGGCACGTAAAAGAACCTCAAGCCTGATAAAGAGGCCTCTGAGCAAATGTCCGGTCTTTCAAGCCCAATATAGAATGGGACGCAAAGGGCCATAGTAATTAAAGAGCGTCCATAAATAAAAAGTCAGTTTAATTTCATACTTGTGTTAAAATGCACTGGCGATTTAAGTCCTTGATAAAAACCTAGTCCCTCGCTCAAATAATAAGAGAAACTAGTGAATAAACGGCTTAAAGTTTAGTTTCAGATAAAAAGTAATGCCCCAAAATGTTAAGCAATTCTCATTTTATTGGTTAATAAATAGCTCTAATTTCCAGAAGTTTATCTGTTTTGTTTTTAATTAAGGCTAAAACTTTTGAGCTATTTACAATCCAATGAACGAAATAACTGTAAACAACATGTTTACAATCTGTTTTCCTATTAATTAACATATTTTTTATCTCTTACAGCAATGCGTACCAGAGACCCGGAAAGATAAATTCCAACTGTCTCGTGAGTTGGTGAAGCCCATGTTCTTCTTCAGGTGCTACAAGGTAAGTGGAAAAGAGGGAAAACTAATTTATTGAAATTTATGCTGTGGACAGTCACAAAGCTCCCATGTTGCATAAACAAAATATACTTCAATAAGGATAATCCCACAAATAATGAAATAATAACATTTTTCGTTTAGGTGTAAAAGAAAGATTTTTGTTGTAACTCATGAGTATGAATTTAAACCGCGGAGAAAGAAAGCCTAAGCTTTCCAAAATGTACACACAAAAACAAAATATCTATCTAGTTTGGCAACTGGTGTACTTCCAGACGATGGGTCAAATTCCGAAAATCAAATCAAATCAGTATTACATCATAATGGCGAATTTTCTAAAAAAAAATGGCAAGGTAATATTTTGTTCTCTACGACTATGACATTAGTATTCTTTTATTTCCGCATGATCGATGATCTCTTGTTAGACTGCAAGAGAACATTTTTGTGTGTAAATATTAATAGTGACATCTATGTAACAAGTAAACGTTGGTTGCTGATGCTCGACATATTGAAATTCTTCCATTTGCCTTCTTGCTTCCTAGTAGCGTAATAGGATATTTGCAGCTGTTGAATTTTGACACTTTTGGAGATGAGTCATGTTCATTATAGAATTTTCCTCTCCACAAAGCACACAATTTGAAGTAGGAAGAAAGCAAGTAAATAGTTAAAACATTCATGCTAACGTAAACATTTTCGTTTTTTGTACAGCACAAGAAGTTGGAGGCGTGCATCATGAAAGATGTACGAGAACGTTATTCTTCTGCAGAGGACATGAATGCTGAAGATGATGCCAGCGAACTACGCTCTCTTACGTGGTCCAAACCTGACTACGATGACATGGCCACGGCTGTATATGAGTTCCTTTATGGTGGAGAGAACTCAGAACTTGAAAACATTATGTAAACATGATTGGCTTCTTCAAAGAAAATGGCAGCACTACGATATAACGCCTTTACTAATACCTAGTGCCATCTACAATTGGTGAAACGAACCAAAATGTAGAAAAAATGTATATTTTTAATAAGGGAGGTCCCTCAGCATTTTCTACTTTTGTTTGTTTCTTTTGGGTTAATTTTCCCTAAATTTTATGAACTATGCAGCGTTGGAACAAACCCAGTTTGTGTAAATATCTAATGAGGCTATGGGATTGTTCACATCTTTCAAACATATCAAATATTGAATTTTGGGGGAAAATACTGCTTTATCTCGAAAAGAGCTTGTGAAATATATATTCATGGGTAAACAAAAGTGGAAATGGTTCTCCATTAGATCAAACGTCTGAACTGATACTTGGAGCATTAGTAGGCATCATTCAGGTTTTTCTGCGAATTAATGCTGCTAATTAACTTCTATTTGGTTTTCTGTATGTTGATGAACAGTTTTATTTAAAATGTCGTTTATTGATTTACCTGCGCAGTTACTAATGTGTCGTGTCGAAGGACAAAAGGCCGCACAATTCGCTTTTTGGTATAATTTGTTTATGAGCAAAAGAAGCTGAAGTAAACCTTCTGAGAATTTATGATCTTGAACAACCCTTTTAATATGCTGCAGCTGTTTTATTGACATTATTAATTACACTAATTGTTATTCCGTTTTGGTAGCGGTTGGTATTGTATGCAGATATATCTATGGCGATCACGCCCTCTTGCTGACGCAGTTGGCAGTTTTCATCTGTTTAAAATGCAGAAAGAGCACGACTTCTGAGCTACGAATAAAGATTTTGGAATTAAAAAGATATTTCAATGTTTTATGGGTTCTTATTTAGACGTTCATAAAATTTCTCTTCCGGTTAGGCTAACTAAAAAACAATTCATACATTGTCAACAATAATGAAGTACCTGTCAAAAATGATACTTAAAGTTATTGAAACGTTTCCTGGTACACTATATGAGTTTCTATACAGAAAGCTCAATTAAAAACCTACTTCCTAAGTGCGCTTGCTTGAAATAAAAGTCTTTTTTGCGGATTGTTGATATCATACTTTCATTTATCAGCCGACAGTCAGGGCGAAAGTCTCAACATGCCTCGTTATGCAGTAAATATAGGTGTCATGTTTTGTGGAATTTAAATAAGGTTTAATATCCTGTGGGAGCAATGACTGATTACAAGAGAATGAACTTACATACTAGCCCCATAAATACATTCCAAATCATCATTGGCTATCTAGCAGCTGTTTATACATAAATTGCAAAGCGAAAGTAAAAGGGGAAACGGTATAACTAACAATGTCTATGGTTATCAATTATATGAGCTGGACATGTTTAGATCTTATATTAAATTTTCTTTATATTTTCCTAAATGAAGAGCGAGGAAGAAGATATGCAAGCTCTCACCAGCTTTCCACAAGAAACCACATAGAACTATTTTGGTTGGGACATCAGGGTATAAAGTAATAGGCCAGCGGATAAAATAGCCAACGAAAGAACTAAAACTCGTTTTATTGGACCAGAACTGGCATCAGCAAAGTGCTAGAACGACAATTCAGTGCGCAAAAACTAAACAACAGCTGTTAAGCTATATTAAATTTCGTGATCAAAAACTGGGAAAATAGATAAAACATCAAGCAGCATCCTAAGGACAGTCAGGCAGTTAAAAATGTTATTGGAGTAATAGCCTAACAATGTTTATTCCGGAAACATTTAGCTTTAAAGCAAAGACTGAAGAGATTATTGAACATACCTACTAGAGTGTGAACCTCTAGAAAGGATATGTATATCTCTGCTTCAGGGAGATTCTTTAGAAGGTTTATTTCCTAGATCTACGGGGAAAATCTTAGAATCTCCTAAAGCGTTAGGTTTGAAGCTACAAACTCGGGTTCTAAAGGACATCATGGAAAGCCTTAGTCTAAGTGCGCTTATGCTTCAATTTCAATCAGTCAACAGTCCCTATCGGGGACTTGAGCGATTTTAGTAACAACATTCCAGATGTTCGTCCTTCCCCGATTGCTATTTCCAATCATGTTGTACCAAGAACGAATGAGTACTGCAAACATAGCTATCAAATATGTGGAAAAGCGATTATAAACCCTAGGTAGATATTTGAGCTGTACGAATGCAGAACTTAACAAGTTGTCTTGATAGCCAACAAACAAACGGAAAAACTTGTAAGTAACGTGTCAGTTTTATTAACTCCATTCAGACTCGACTCCAGAGGAAGCCGTAGTACTCTATACGATTAATATTTCCGCTACGGCTTGTGGTTTCCACAAGTAATCCTTTATCAGAACTCAGATTTTTCCACGCCTCTGCATTTTCACTATCAGCGCTACCGCACTAAAAATATATTTCTAAGTAATGACTGATAAACTCTGATTATTATTACAGAGAAATTACAATACTGAAAAGGATCTAATTATTTCTGCACTGATTTTAAGAAATCCGAATGCATTTCGATATTTTTTTTAATTATCACCATCGGTATTAAACAAACTTTAGCAGCTATGTTAAAAAATCGTAATACTAAATGCTTAAATAAATTAGACACGCAAACTACACAACTAACACTTTAGACAATAACCCATTGGTAAAATTTGCTCACAAGTGGCAAAAAGTCAATTTTCAATGTCTTATTCCGTTTATACTTTCTAATTTCATATTATTTTACTATTTCAACAGCTGTGGCAATTGTCAAATAATTCAGAAATTTCAAAGCATGTATTTTGCTTCTGACTCCAATTTTCAAATGTTTGTTTTTCTCCAAAAAGTTTTTCAACATTTTTCAATATTCAAATTGCTCTACGTGATGCAAATCTCAACCAATTTCTCTGAAAGTTTTAGCATTGATGCAGAACTACTGAAAAAACTGATCTGGGCTTTTTACACAATGAATCTGTAATAAAACATTTTATATAATATTTAGTGCAAACAATCAGGAAAAAGTTTGACATTAATATTTGTGAATTATTTACGGCCAAACTGATGAACATTTCTCCAAAGGCTCAAATACGATTTTTGATTATGTTTTAATGATGCAGAAATAAATTTTGAGCAGAAATCCGAAATCGTTCATCGCGAAAGCATTTTTTTAGAAGTTCAAAATTAAGGAGTAACCTTTAGTAAATAATGAATTTCTCAGCAGTGGTTGGTAATTTTCATATTTAAGAGCACATCCAAATTGTCACTAAAAATTTAGAGCTGATCGGCAAGGAATTGCGCAGTTTATGATCTTCAACGATTGGTTGCCTTAAATGTAATTTGTATTAGAAACAATTCCTTCAATTGTGAGAGAAATAAGTAAGCAACAGAATTGTGCGTTCCTCAGCATCTTTACTTTACATTTGCAAATGCATATCTACATTGTTTACTCAAACTATGTGTATCTTCTTTTTTTTCCACCTCCATGTGAAGCTACTGTTTTAAAATGGGTTTGGGTAAGCGGGAATATGTAAAGGGAAGTTTGTTCCTGAGACATGAGAATTTATGAGCTTTCATTATACGTAAAGTGTTCATTAGAAACGTGTCTCAAGAACGAATAATTCCCACTGTGAGAGAGTTGTATTTGTTAATTGTATCTCATGCTTTGTAATTCAATAAATAACTATAGTACAAAACAGGGTGTTTGTTTTATTTTAACCTGTCTCCAAAAGAGAATAACTATTTAAATTCAAACTGGTACAGCTACTGTGATACGCTTCTGAAGGTACTAAAACCAGGATAGGCAGCTCATACGATATTACTGTAGAAAATCTAGACTTCAAAAATAATATAAACATTGATTGTCATTATCACAAAGGAACCAGACAATTTTTACAACGTAATACAATCTATGTGAGTGCTGTTTAAGAACTTCTTGGATGTTGACAAAGCGACACCCCTCCATAAAGATAGACAAGTTCACCACGGACTCGATGCACGCCACATAAGCACTGGTATATTGTTAATAGCAAATTATATGTAAATAATTCACACGCGTTCCACAGTGGCGCTGATGTACATTAAGTCAAACTCAATAAATTAGATGGCACCACGAGTAATTAGCGAAGGAGTTACGACCTAATGGCCACGGTTCTTTGATGAGTTAACCGAGAGGCGTGGCAACCAATTAGTCTTAACTGATACTTGCTACCTATCAAAGTGGCGTCCTTTAAACCGGAAGCATGGTTGAGTCAGTGGAATAAATCCTATGCCCTCTCTGGCAATATCCCTTCTCATCTTATCCCTGGGGACCTCGTAGAGACGACTTGATCCTGGGCAGTGTTTGAGCTCAGTGATTTTACCACTAGTGTGCCTCACACTGCCAAGAGGAGCCTTGTCCGCCCTACCGGGACCTCCACATTCAGCCGAGCTGAAATGACAAACCCGACTTGATCAACTGGAGCCACCTCACCTGAGGAAGCGTGCGGGACCAAGCAAGCAGTGCCTTCTCCAGTCGGCGGAACAAACATCCTCAGGTCTCGAACCTCTTGTAGTGACAACACGCAACACTGAACGCATCATAGTCCACAACAGGGGGTATGCATAGGAATCCATTTTTAAATAATTTGTATCAATTCAAATGATAAATATGAATTAGTCCGTGTTGGAATATTTAAATAAATCTATTTTATATTCACAGATTAAGGTGCAGCAATTGGAATAAAAGCTAAGATAAGATGTTTTGCGTATTCCAAACGGCAAATGCCTTGCGGTATGAAAATTAATGACCACTGTGAAGTACTTTATATTACCGCTGCAGGACATTTTATTTCACTACAAAATAGGGTTGCTAGTTATTATGTTCTAAACTGGGATATATTGCACCCATTTGGGAACCACTCAAATTTAGTACTGGAACGATATCTTAACATGGTTATACCCACGCCATCTAAAGTACAGTTTCTTTTGCTGTCACTTTTGGCGATATTGTTGCGGTGTAAATATAGTGCTACCAGTGATATGATTAGGAAGAATCTCGTTCCTGCCAATCTTGAAAGATGCTATTATTTTAACGAAGTTATTTTTTAATTTTTCTATTCTTTAGCAAGGGGGGTGATGGTTCCAAACCCCTCCCTAACTACGCCTTCGATGTACAATGGAGCAAACACTGAAATCATTAAGGATGAGCGAAGTACAATTTTAAAATCAAAATCCTCTCTACCCTTAAAAGTAATTTCTTTAATAAAAACTTTTTCCACTGCTTATTATCCTTCAAATTGCTTCTCGCGGTGCAAATGTTTACCACTTGCTCTAAAACATTTATCAGAGACTTTTAAGATGATAAATACAATCATTGCTGAAAATGTTCAAGATATCGAAATGAACAAAATACCTGTCTTTAGAAATTATTATTGTTGGTTAAAACACGTAAAAAGTCGTTATTTTGTGGTTTTCAATTTTATTCTGAGGTACTGTAAATCGGGCTAACTTTGGGAAAGCGTGCATTTTTCAGTTTTCGCCAGGTTTCGTTCGGAACCTATTAGTTTTAAATGCTATTCCAAGATTCTCCTGCGGCGTAAGACGATTTTCCTGCACAGCATAAAACGGAACAAAAACCGAATTTCTTCCCCCCAGCAGCTACTCAACGAATTGGATTGAAAATTTGGGCTTTAGTTTTTAACTAACTTTACAAGTTAGTTACTAAAATTAAACCTGGTTACTTGAGAAATACAAAATTTCAAAATTTCAAAGATTGGTGTCTTAATTAGAAAGTAATTTTCGTATTCGAGGATCTGATTATTATTCCAATAAGCATATCTCTTCCATTCTAAATGCTGTTTATGCAATAGATACTATCCATTATTAGTTGCTGATTTCGGGAGATTCATGACAGATTGTCATATTTAAGATTTGGTCAAACGTCATACGTTTAACTAGTAGTTATTCCAGAGGGCTTATATTTTAATTCTATTAACGCAATGTTTTTTTGTTTTGAGGTTAGACATTGTTTCATAACTCACCAATATTCAGCGAACAGTTCGAAATTGTTAATTACACAACAATTTTAATTGGACACAGTGCATCAGTGTTGTAAAAAAAAGGTCTTCCTGCATGGTCTAGTGGTTGCCATGTTTTCCGATATCGCGGGTTCAAGTCCAGCGGAGGGCGGTGGATTCTTTCGGGCGTAAAAATCCTTAGTATGGCTCCCATCCAAAAGAAAGTAAAATAGTTGGCCCGAGTAATGTTTGATTGCATGTACAAGAATAATAAGGTTCGTGAGCAAAGTTTTAGGATATTTGACGGCCGCAGCGTCCTGCTTCTCTCCCATGACGCTACCTATGGGTGGTGAGCTAATCGCGTTACCATGCGCCTAGTGGCGGAAATTCACCCGATTACAGAAAGCACCATCAGGGTATCCCTATACGTAACGGCATGACAGGAAACTAAATTATTGTAGCAAAATCTACATTTTTATGTCTTCCTGGTTAGTTAAACCAAATTTTAGAAAACTCATTCAGAACTAACAGGGCTTTACATTAGCCTATTCACAGAAACTTCAAGATATACAATTTAGTTGGCATGTGAATATGTGATACTTGTGCTGTATTCATAAAACTGTTTGAGCCGACTTTAATTAAAACAAAAACAAAAATGTTTCATTTTTTTCCGAAAGCGGTTGTTTGAGTTGGGAGGATTCCTTGAAAAGCTCCACCTAGCATTTTTAAAAGAAACCAGACTTAATATGGAGTTTACTGCCTACAATCAGATATTTACTTTCTACTCTACTCTACTACTTATAGCAGATAGAGAAAGTAGTGCACTCTACCCAAAAGTTCGATATCGAGATATCATTGAAAATATACGTTTTGAGTGAGCACAAAAAGCTATTTTTAAAAAAGATATGTGGTGTGGGTGGGTAAGGAGAGAGAGAGAGAGTGTGTGTGTGTGTGTGTGTGTGTGTGCGCGCGCGTTCGCGTGCGCGAACAGCATGCGTCAAAAGGGAAAACCGTATAAATACAAAGTTTCATATTAAGAGTCAGAGATTGTTTAGGTGAGGATATTAAGAAAATTCGCTCACCTCAAACTACCATACACATGAACATTTTTTCTTTTTATAAAAAATTGCTATAAATGTTTTGATTAAAATGCCATAAATATACATGAAAAATTAAATATATATCTTGAGTTTTGGATGAATAGCCTCTTAAAGTCCTCTTAGACCTGCTTATTTTTTACAATTACGAAATCATATGGGATAGACAAAAACTTATTACATGAAAAATGCATTAATATATACAACATATTATATTTATGTCAGATACTTTCTTTCGTAGGATTAGCCTTTATCAAATAAACATTGTTACGTCTTTCAGTTTTCCCATGTTGAACCTTTAGATAACCTATTATTTTTACAGTAAAATTTCAGGCTGGAGTATTAGTAGTTATGGCTTTAAAACTTAACGCGGCATCTCTAGACCATCGTATGCGATTCTTGCTTTTTACGGCACAGCTTCATTGAAACCTCTACAGAGCGCATATCTACCGCCCAGCCGCAACCCGCCGAACACCGTCACCTGATCCTATAACTCTGAAACAGATAAGGAAGATGATGTGTGCAGGAAATGAGGAGCAGGAAAGTTCGTGGTAGAAGATGAATCGCCCAGAATGTCGATCCGGGGAAACCACGAAAAAACCATGGAAAAGAATGGCGGTCACCGGGGATGGAACCTGGGAACTCCCGGATGCGAGTCGCTGTCTGGCTGGCCTGTAATGTGTTAATGTTTGTATTTCGGTGTTTAAAGCAAAAAGAGTTTGGTTCATCAGTGACAACAATGAGTCTGTAAAAATTAGATTAGGGAAAACACAATAGGAAACTGAATGCATCGGCAAGATCCCATGCACTCGCCTGCACTTGCGAAATGTTTTCTAAACATCAATCTTCAACCGACTCTTTTCTTACAGATTCATGTAACTAAGGAAATATAGGAAAGGTAGTTTCCCGGACTGTGCGTAGTAGTTCGAATATTACTTAAGTTTCTTGCATGCTTTACGAAATTAGGAAGAGGAAAATAAGAAGAAATATAGTAGCACTAGAATACACCTTCTGTAATTGCCTCACCTTCGTTCACAAGGAAAAAGTTAACATTATCACATGGACAACCAGCTCAAGTCGTCACATCATTGCGGTTTCTTGTGTAACTTCATAGCTATGACTTTCAAAATCTAGTCTAGTTATTCCTTTGAGTTAAGGTCTTAAATGTCGGTATGGTTTAAAAGTACATTTTGTTGAGAACTAAGTTTAATGGTAGAATACAGAATTATTAAAATTCCTATACGAGCATGGAAGAGGTGTAGATGCGTAAGTTTAAAAGATGATTCTAAATGGTGTACTACAAGGGTGGCGAAAACGACTTCCTTCCGCGAGTCATCAAATATGCAACACGCACTGCATCACTCTGCAGCATGTGAAAATCAAACGGACGGTTGCAGAGAGGGAACGTGCGCCTGCGAGTCAAAACGACTCGCAAGTCACGTTTTCGCCACCTCTGGTGTACTAGATAAAACATTCATAATAGTAGATTACGATATAAGGGGTTGAAGTAGGGTTTTATTTTGCGAGTAGTCCGAGTAGCCTGGAATTATCGCCTACTGCACTTTTAGCTGTGTACACTGTTTAGAAGTTCTACTTTTAGGCAATTATGTCTAAAATAGCTATTTATGTATCAAGTATGCAAAATAAGGCTTTAGCAGAGAATTAAGTATTTGGATGAGGCGTAAGCCGAGTCCAAAATATTTTATAAGCCCGCTAAAGGTTTTGCGTACGTGGTGCATACAATCGTTTTTACTAAAAGCTCTCCAAACTTTATTAAATAAAGTAAATAAATGTAATATAAATGCTGTATAAATATAAAAGGTATAGTCAGTCATTTGTTGAAATATTCTCACAGCCGACTGAATCCTACGCTATGGACGGTATCAACGCCTCCTAGGAAGCGTTGACCGTAACAATACGAGAGGCGGTTGTAGAAGGCAGTCCTTCTGAGCCCTCGCTTCTAAATAACAAGCTTGTGACTGAAAATGTGGGCGAAAACCCCAAGAAAATTTCAATCTGGGCAGAAACAC
The DNA here is from genome assembly GCA_030765065.1 of Deroplatys truncata. NCBI lineage: Eukaryota > Metazoa > Arthropoda > Insecta > Mantodea > Mantidae > Deroplatys > Deroplatys truncata. The sequence goes on from CM060985.1 coordinate 55,655,374, forward strand.
TGAATTCGGAGCTCTGCCAACAAAATCTCGGCAGCAGTATGAGGAACTTATTTACATGAAAATCAAAGATATTGAAAGCTTCCTTACTATGTCCAAATACTTAATGCTTAGAACTTCTTTGTATTTAAAAGTTTATGATTTACATAGAAAACTACGTGGCTTATATTCCTTGTTTTGTGACCAAGTATTTTGTTTCAAAACCTGTTAAAGTAGGTATAACTGGTCACTGCAATCTGGATATTTTTTATTACGCTGCTAAAGGTTTCCTTGGTTACCCTAGGCCGTTCTATTTTTCGGCGTATTAACAGTCCGACAAGCAGCAGTTTTAGATATCCTGTGCTAAAAAATTCTGTTTTTCCTCTGAGCACTAGACTCGCCATAAAAATGGAGTTTATGTAATTTTATCACAACTTCATTCCAAGGACAGTTTAAAAGAAATCAAACACATTTTCCTTCTGCGTCTCTTTACGATAAATACATTGGATTTGCACAATTTACAATTGAAGTTTCCGCAATATCGTAATTATCTTGGTGCAGTACATCTGGCTACGCTACACAGTCCACTCACCTCGCGTTCCCTACCTGACCTTCCTTAATGCAGGTCGTTGTGAGTCAGAATGATAAGCGAGTTTCCTTAGCCGTTGCAGTACAACTTATATAAGAACAAGTATTTCAAACAGTTGTAATATATATATTTCATTTTTGTTACAATTAAGGGAGGCGCTGTAATTAGCAAAACTACGCATCAAAATATAATTTGGTTTTTCAACCCACATATTTTTAATCAATTTAGATTTACTTTTTAAAACAACATTGTAATACGATAGCAAATAGATAATCAGCAACCATATTTTATTGCGTATACTCTATTAGTGTCACTTGAATTTGATTTTGCATGTTCCGAGGAAAGTAATTTTTTACACTTGCCTCATATCAAAATAACGATGAGGTTATTCTGTCATCAAATGGAAAATCTCATGTGTTACAGTCACGTAATTTTGTTTGCCTATTATTGTTAATTTTTATCTCTCTTCTACAAATTACCGTTAAAAAATCTCACTTCTCTATTTCATGTCAATCCAAACCTCGCAGAAATTACTCCATTAACATTTTGTTGCAGGTACAAGGTGGGGGTGGGACAAAGGAGACTAAAGCGACAGTCAGATCTTTAAAAAAAACAAGTTACTATATACGGCGTTGATATTCCACATGCCTTACCTGACTTGAGAAACAAAAGCATGGTAACTTAACAGTTCAATTAATGTATAAAGTACTCGAAAACTACAGTCAGTAACCAATATCCCGGAAATTCTTGATGTCATAAAAACTATTTAGCATAAACTGCGTATTTTAATGAGTTCTAAATTCTACTTCACAAGTGTAGTAAGCTTTTGTCTTTCTCTTATGGTTTACCAGCTGTACAAAGTTCATTTAAAATGAAGAGGACTCGAAAGGCATTCGCAGAAAATTCAAGGTATACCTACATTTAATAATAATGGCAAATACATTAAACATATGATACTTTAATCAAAATAAATACTAAAATAAAAAAGAACGATCCATGCAAGGGTGGGTTGCAGTGAGGGGGATTTTCTTTAAAATCTTCGCTTCGCACTCTTGAAAGAGGCTGGAGTTAAATACCGATTTATCATTTAGTTTTTGAGTTATGCTCTTCAAAGACTAACAAACGTACACACACACACGCTTAAACCTTTTTCTAATTTTCATACAAGAACCTCAAAATATATATATTTCGGAAGAAATATTGATATGAAATACAAAACTTCGCTATATGCACTATAGGTAGGTGACAAACAAACTAAAAGTTAGCTTTCATTTCGCCGACGCTGGGCATACGCGTTACATTATTTGCCTACTGTGGGAACGATGTTTTCATGTTGAACATACAACTAGGACATAAATTTTGCCTGTTGTACATTTTGATAAAAGAAAGGCTTCCTTCTAAATGTTACCCTTCTATACGAGTCGCTAAAAGAAAATACTGTCAATTTCCTTTTTACTTTCTGGGCCCCCTACAGGTTGAGGTTTGTATTTCATCCAAAAATTTGATGTCGAGATTTCAACTGAAATACTTGTTTTGAGGCCCCCAGAATAAAAGGGCATCTTTAGGTTCGTAGATCCATGTATATGTCCTACGAACAGTCAAGAACGAAAAGGCGCATAAATGCCAAACTTGGTATTAAAGTTCAGTATCTTCCAAAGATGCAGCCAGAAGTTTTTCAAAAAAAAATCCCCTCACCCCAAACTACCTTTTACATGGAAACTTTTTCGATATATTTTTTAAGGCTCAAAAGACTTTGATTAAAATATCATATATTAAAGGTATTTACATCACAAATAAAATGTATATTTTGAATTTTTTTTTTGGCAATAGCCTGTGAGGTCCTCTTATTTGAAAGGAATTGTTTATAACGTAACTGAGCGGGATGGCTCAGGCGGTAACGTGTGTGGCCCACATTCGGAAGGTCGTGGGTTCGATCCCTGTGGCCGACCTTCCTTGACCCAGCAAAAATGCTGGGAAGGATCATTACAGCCCCCGAATTTCCTGTCCCTCCATTTCATCTCCATTCTCATTTCACTTCACCTTTCATTTGCTTGGTTTCTTTAAGGGTTGCAAGTGTCGGCGGGAGGTCTCGGCGTGTGCATGGCAGGGAAGAGGGCGTTCTGATAAACCGCGTCCCGGGTCTCCCAGGGGATTTGTAAGCCCAAAGAAGGGAGGGGAGCCAGCAGCTCCAGCCACTACCCGCGGAGTTCAAATCTGTAAATGGTAGGGATCCTGCCCTCTGCCTGTCGTGCCTCCTGATTCAGCCGTTTTCTGTCTCCTCTCACCTCATCCCTCCACCCCAACGCCTAGGTACAAAAGATCTGCATAAGTCGAGGTGCTAACTCCCCCTATTCTATAACAGGTAAATCAGAAGATAGACAAAAAGCTAGTACACAAAAATAGAGATTGCTTGAAAACACACAATTTATTTCATATACTTTTGTTGTGGCATCAGCCATTTCCGAGATACTTTTGTCCTTCTTTTCAAGTTCTTTCGATATTCAGTTATTTCTCGGTAATGGGAAGAGCATGGAATTTTAAGGACAGATATAGCGTCTAGTTCTTAAACATCTGATTATCGCTGTTCTCTTTGTACCTATAACGAAATATGTAATGTAGCTATTTCTGCAAAGTTTTATCTAATAAAAATGAATTTAGAAATATAAGCTTTCGTAAGAATAATTTGTATCCCCCTAATAAGCTCTAGAGGGTAGAGAAAATCGTGTGAATGTAACACATCAGATTTGTTTTAAAGAGGTGTAGTAAGTATTCCTTGTTTCTCGCTATGTCATGGAAAGAGCATGGAATTTCAAGGCGAGGATGTAGCGGCGCGGTTTTAAACATTTGAGCATCGCTGTCCCTTTTGTACCTATAACAAAATGTGTAATGAAACTACTTATAGCAAGAATAAGCTTTTACAGGAATAGTTTTAGAGACTATCGTATAAATTCGATACCGAGATTTCACCGGAAATGCATATATTGAGGCCTCCTGAATAAAATTTTTTTTAGAAAAAGCTCCGTGTGTTTGTTTTTCTGTGTGCCAGTGTGTCTGTAAACAGCATAACTCAAAAATGAAAAGTCGGATAAATACCAATATCTTCCAAAGATGCGACACAAAGATTTTCAAGGAAATCCCCCATCCCAAACTACCCTTTACATGGGACATTTTTCGAAACTTTTTATTTTCTCAAAAAGGCTCCATTTTGATTGAAATAACATATGTTTAAGATATTTTCATGGCAAATAAAATGTATATCTTGAATTTTCTGGGAATGTCCCAAAAATTCCTCTTCATTCTGAATTACTTTCGCATAACTGGTAAACCGTAAGAGATACACAAAATTTTACAACACAAAAAATTTAGATATCGTTAAAACACACAATTTATGCCATATACATTTTTACTTTCTCTCCTACGTATAGAAAGTAGGGGAAGTATTGTATTTCGCCCAAAAATTCGATACCGAGATTTCACCGGAAATATATGTTTTGAGGCCCCCTGAATCCAAAAAAAGCATTTTTGGAAACATGTCCGTGTGTGTGTCTGTCTGTGAACAGCGTAACTCAGAAACGATCAGTCGGATAAACACCAAACTTGGTATTTAGGTTCAGCATCTTCCAGAGATGTGACACGAAGGTTTTAAAGAAAATCCCCCCACCCCAGATTACCCTTTACATGGAACATTTTTCGAAAATTTTAATTTTCTCAAAAATGGCCCAAACCATTTTGATTAAAATATCATATGTTTAAGATATTTGTATGATAAATAAAATGTATATCTCGAATTTTCTGGGAATGTCTCCAAATGTATTCTTCATTGTGAACAACTTTTGCATAACTGGTAAACCATAAGAGATAGACAAACCTTTACTACACAAAAAATGTAGATCGCGTTAAAATACACAATTTAACATTTTTTTTGTTGAGTGAACCATTTTCGAGATATTGCTTGTTATTCCCTTAAATTTTTCAATACTTATTTTCTCAAATGGGAATTCGTTATTCATTTATTTGTCTTGGATATGCAAAGAGTATTAATCTATGGCAAAGAGAATGGTGCTGCACATAGCAACCAGCTATTAAGAGCAATGTCTACGCTTAAAGGCTACTGTATTTCTATATTGCCCTTGTAAATATATATTCCCCTTACATCTACAAGAAAATTAGCAATAAGATAGAGTCTGCAAATGTTTATCTCGATTAACATGAAGTATATGGAGAATAAGCGTTTGTAAAAATAGTTTGTACAAGAGTAGAGAAAGTCATGTGAGTGTAACACATCAGATTTTTTCTTTATTGAGTGAACCACGTCCGAGATATTCCTTGCTATTTATTTGAATTTTCCAATACTTATACTTTTACTCAAATGGGAATTCGTTAATGTTTTTTTTTAATTATCCTGGACAAGCCAAAAGAATGGAAGGCTCCACATGCGACCAACTCTTAAAAGATTTTACAATAGCTTAAAGCCTGACATATTCCCTTTGCACCTACAAGAAAATTAGCAATAAGGTAGTTTCTGCAAATGTTTATCTCGATTACCATGAAGTATATGGAGAATAAGCGTTTGTAAAAATAGTTTGTACAAGAGTAGAGAAAGTCATGTGAGTGCAATGCAGCGGTTATTTTTCGATGATGCTACTCTTTCAAAAACTGAATAAGGCGCTATTTGTCCACTGATGAAACATATAGGATTTTTCTACAGAAAATGATTAGGAATACTGGGCGAAGCAGCTTGCGTAATTTCATTCAGAATGAAGCTTCCTGTTCTCAATGAGTTGAGAAAACCTCCGTTTCCTGAGTTTATCGAAGATATCACCACACGTTATCTACTTCCGCAGTTTTCTTACTACCAACGTTAGCATTCATCCAAGACTTTACGATACAGCGACGCGGCTTTCAATCATATGTTCGCAAATCCATTATATAGAGGAAAGAGGTCTAAAATCATACTGCGTGATTCTGGTCTTAGCTACTAACGCGAGTATTTTCTAGTATACCATTGCTAATGATGTGTCTACTGTTTGCTTTCTCTAGCACCTAGTTAAAGGAAGAATTGCATTCTACCCGAAAATTCGATATAAAGTTTCACCGGAATTGCTTGCTTTGAGGTCCCCTGAAGCAGTTTTAGAATAAGGTCAGCTTGTGTGCCTATCTCGGAACAGCATAACTTGGATAAATATCAAACTTGGGACTGGTCCCATAGCTCAGTCGGTAGAGCACCTTCTGCTGTGCGAGGGGTCCCGGGTTCGATTCCCGGTTGCGATTGGGAATTTTTCTCTAGCCAAGTCCCCATCCTCGCCAGAGTTTGGAAGTGTGAATGTGTAAGTGATCTAGTGTACAAAAACCTAAAGAAGTATAGAAATCTAACGACTAGTATATAAGAGTTAACAATAGCCGTTAAGGCAATACGTTCCAAAGGTACAAAGACTGCCGGTATGATGATTGCTGTTAAAGTCAGGGTATAAATGGAACAACACAAAAAACACCAAACTTGGTATTAACATTCAACAACGTCCAAAGATGTGACACGAAGATTTTCAAGAAAATCCCGGGACCTCAAAATACTCTTTCCATGGAAACTGTTTCGTAACCTAACACTTTTGATTCAAATGTTATATGTTTAAGATATTTACATGACTAATAAAACGTATGTCTTGCATTTTCTGGGAATAGACCGTGAAGTCTGTTTCATTTAGAATCAATTTTTTGTAACTTTGTATTACAACAGGTAAGCTAAAAGAAATAGATAATACTTACCACACAAAAAATTAAGATGTCTTTAAAACACACAATTTACTTCAAATAATTTGTGGCATGAGATACTCCTTGTTATTGGTTTGAATTTTTCAACACTTCGTCGCTTTTTGAAGTGGTCACTATTCACTTGTTTCTCCAATGTAATGAAAAGAGTGTGTAATTTCAACGTCAGCATAGAAACAACTGACTATTGCTTCAGTCTCGTGTATCCCTCTTCTAGCAGCAACGAAATGTATAATGAAACCATTTCTACAAAAGTTTGTCTCGATTAGCATAAGTAGAAGAATAAGCTTTTGTAGGAATAGTTTGTATAAAGTCATGTGCATGTAACACATCAGATTTTTTTCCATTACTGGACCCTATGCACTGCCTTAAAATTCCATGCTGTTTGCACGCAATCGCAAGAAACAACTGAATATCGAAAGGACTATAAAAAAATCTGATGTGTTACACTCACATGACTTTCTCTATTCTTGTACAAACTATTTTTACAAACGCTTATTCTCCAAATGCTTCATGTTAATCGAGATACCGAGATGTTAATCTTATTGCTAATTTTCTTGTAGATGCAAGGAGAATTGGTAGGCTTTAAGCGATAGTCAAATATTTTAAGAGCTTGTTCATATGTTGAGAATTCCATTCTCTTTGCATTGCCAGGACAAAAAAATAATAATAACGAATTCCCATTTGAGAAAAAGTATAAGTATTGGAAAATTTAAGGGAATAACAAGCAATATCTCGAAAATGGTTCACTCAACAAAAAAAATGTGTATGACATAAATTGTGTATTTTAACGCGATCTACATTTTTTGTGTAGTAAAATTTTGTCTATCTCTTATGGTTTACCAGTTATGCAAAAGTCGTTCAATGAAGAATACTTTTGGAGACATTCCCAGAAAATTCAAGATATACATTTTATTTGTCATGAAAGTATCTTAAATATATGATATTTTAATCAAAATCGTTACAGCCATTTTTGAGAAAATTAAAATTTTCGAAAAATGTTCCATGTAAAGGGTAATCTGGGGTGGAGGATTTTCTTGAAAACTTTCGTGTCACATCTCTGGAAGATACTGAACCTAAATACCAAGTTTGGTGTTTATCCGACTGTTCGTTTCTGAGTTATGCTGTTCACAGGCAGACACATAGACACACACGGACATGTTTCCAAAATGCTTTTTTTTTATTCAGGGGGCCTCAAAACATATATTTCTGGTGAAATCTTGGTATCGAATTTTTGGGTGGAATACAATACTTCCCCTACTTACTATACGCAGTAGAGAAAGTAAAAATATTGAGCAATTCGAACGGATATCTCCGAAATTCTGATGGCATAAAAATTATTTAAATAAATTGGGTTTTAAAGAGATCTATAACTTTTGTGTAGTGTCTATCGCTTAACATTTACCAGTTACGTATATAATATTCTACAAAATGTCAGCCTGTGAAGTCCTCTTCATTTGGAAAACTTCAGAAAATTTAAGATACACATTTTATTTATAATGTAAATACATTTAATATATTGTATTTTTATCAAAATCGTTAGAGCCATTCTGTAGAAGAATAGAAGCCTTACTTTAAAGGGTAGTTTGGTGTAGGAGCATTTTCTTGAAAATATTCGTGTCGCATCTTTGGAAGGTACTGAACGCAAATACCAACCTTGGTATTTATCATACTATTCGTTTTTGAGTTATGTTGTTGACACACATGCTCGCGCGTGCAGATCTTTATCAAAAACATTTTTTTTCAAAGGCCCTCAAATCACTATTTCCGGTGAAATCTCGTTATCGAATTTTTGGGTGGAATGCAATGCCTTCTCTACTATACCTCTACTATGTGGTAGGTATTAAAAAGTATTAACATAACGTATGTATGGAACTAGTAAAATGTAAACTTAAAAGCACGGTTCGCGATAGGTAGCAACTTTCTATGGTTGTTTAACGTAGAAATTAACCACTGCAGCTATCCATTTGAACCTTTCATAAAACAATAAAATCGTTGCTCACCTTCGTGGTTTTGGGACAGCGTGCTCACTCTCTAAACCGGAAGCCCCGAGTTCAGATTTCATGGTGGTGAATTGTCGAGATAAAGGTTTTTTTCGGGTTTTCCTCATCCCGAGAAGATAAATGTTGCGTAACTCTGTTCTCTGGGCCAGATATTCGCTTCCGTTTAATTCACACCTATTAGAACTGAGTCAAACTCTTAAAAGCCCCTTGGCTCTACGGATACTTAGCGTGATGTTATGCAAAAAAAAAAAAAAAAGATTTACCAACCACACAACCTTCACTTCCAGTTATCCTTGAAACACACTGGACCTAAATATGAAGTTTTGTATTTAAATTACTTTTCGTTCATCTGTGCACAAATACACGCCCTCACATGGACCTTTTCTTAAAAATACAATATACTTTTTTGTGGGAATAAAATACGTCCTTTATCTACCGAAGGTAAATGTAAGAGAATAAAAAAAGGTTATGTTACATTCACATGGCTTTCTCTAGCCACTACGTTGTGGCTACGGGTTGGCTCACGCGTCAACGTCTGTGGCCCGCTTTCCGGACGTCCCGGGTTCGATTTCTAGTAACCATGGTTTTTTTCGTGGTTTTCCGCTGGTTGCCTAGGCGAATGCCGGTAGGTGCTTTCTACCACGATTTCTCTCTTCCCCCATTTCTTCTCATTTCATCTGTCCCTTTCAGTTTCAGGTGTGCCTTTGGGTCCTGCGCTGCTGACGTCACGGGCAGATGGCGTGGATGCTTGCGCATTGGAAAGATTTCTCCCCGTGAATGCCAGGATGCGTTGTTCCGCCTGTTAGGGTCGCTTCGTCCTCTCTCTCGGGATTCTTAGGCTCTAAGGTGCGCGGGTGTTCAAATTGAAATATTAGGGACTTCTGCGCGTCTCTGTGGACCTGTCTACCTGTGGAACTGAGACCACCTAAGGCTCTTTCACATCATCCCTGACTCTCGCGGGATGTAGCCACAGTAGATCAAGCTGGTCGCAGTGGCAAGGCGTCCCCCTCCGATAAACACATCCTACATATTTTGTTGTAGGTGCAAGAGGGATACAGGAGGCTAAACGATAGACGAATCTTTATATACTGAAATTACACACTCTTCCAAATTATTTTGCTAAACACTCCATGCTAACTGAGAAACCGTTTTGCAAAAATGGTTTTATTACATGTTTCGTTCTGCGTACAAGGGAAATGTAAGAAGCTGAAGCGATAGTCAAATCTTTAAAACAATGGTTCGTTATATGCTCACCTTGAAGCTCCATAAATTTTGCAAGTCATAACGTATGACAAAGGAATGGTGCCTTAACACCTCAAGAAACGCAAAAGTATTGGACAATTTAAACCCAGGATACTGATATTTTGAAAATAGTTAACAGCACAAAAATCTGACATAAATGTTTAACCAGATCTACATTTCTACTTTTTCTACTATGTATAGTACGTAGGGGAAGTATTGCATACCACTCAAAAATTCGATACCGAGATTTCACCGGAAATACATGTTTTGAGGCCTCCTGAATCCAAAAAGTGTGTGTGTGTCTGACTGTGAACAACATAACTCAGAAACGAACAGTCGGATAAACACCAAACTTGGTATTTAGGTTCAGTATCTTCCAGAGATGCGACACGAAGGTTTTCAAGAAAATCCCTCAACCCCAGATTACCCTTTACATGGAACATTTTTCGATAATTTTTATTTTCTCAAATGTAGCTCTAACGATTTTGATTAAAGTACCATGTGTTTAAGACATTTTTATGGCAAGTAAAATGTATATCTTGAATTTTCTGGGAATTTTTCCAAAAGTATTCTTCATTGTGAACGACTTTTGCATAACTGGTAAACCATAAGAGATAGACAAAATTTTACTACACAAAAAATGTAGGTCGCGTTAAAATAAACAATTTATGTCATATATCTTTTTTTGAGTGAACCATTTTCGAGATATTGCTTGTTATTCCCTTAAATTTTCCAATACTTATACTTTTTTTCAAATGGGAATTCGTTATTCATTTTTTTTGTCTTGGATATGCAAAGAGTATTAATCTATGGCAAAGAGAATGGTGCTGCACATATCAACCAGCTATTAAGAGATATCTCTATGCTTAAAGGCTACTGTATTTCTATATTGCCCTTGCAAATATATATTCCCCTTACACCTACAAGAAAATTATTAATAAGATAGAGTCTGCAAATGTTTATCTCGATTATCATGAAGTAGATGGAGAATAAGCGTTTGTAAAAATAGTTTTACAAGAGTAGAGAAAGTCATGTGAGTGTAACACATCAGATTTTTTCTTATGTTTTACCAGTCATACAAAATTATATAAAGAATAATTCAGAATGAGGATGACACCAGGCTTTTCACAATAGGTTCAATATACGCATTTTAAACAAAATCGTTTATAGCCAGTTTTGAGAAACTAAAATATAACGAAACCTTTTCGATACAAAGGATAGCTTTTGGTTAGGAAGCTTTCTCGAAAATCTTCTTTTCGTATCCTGGGAAGATGCTGAACATAAATAACAAATTTGGTATTCTGCGCTCGTTTTAACAGGAAAGTAGTACATTTTATTCAGACAAGAATGACAGGATGTGCGTTTGTTTAAGTCAACGGAAATCTTAACCACAATTTAGTTTTTCTTACCTTCCTGGCGGAAATTTATAAGCTGTAGGTCTTTCACCCAGCATATCGATAATATTTCGATGGCCTAGAACCATGTTGTTCTAAGTTCTATTTACTTCATTTTAGGACAGTCAATTTGTACTTATTTACTATCATAGAATGATCTTGTGACTATATTATGTTCCTATGCATATATAAGGCTGATTTTATTCGCACCAGAGACTGGCCGTAGGGGTACAAAAACATTTAAATATACATTTCCGATTAAGAAAGATAAGAGGAATGCTATTAGGAAGCGCAGATAGCTTTTCAAGAATTTCAGCTTATTTTTGTAGGAAAGATTCCGAAGAGGAGTATTTTGAACCTAAGTAAAACTATGATTTGTACATATGGATGTGTAAGAATGATGGTATTATCCCTGAAAAGAGCTGACTTTGCGAGTACATACTTCGTATCGATTTCAAACCTAAGAAAGTTCAGTGCGAAACATATCAAGCAGGCAATGAGTAATGATATGAAAATTCGCGAATAAAATTATCCAACCCAACGAGCAACGAGGAAAACCGCGAAAAAACCGCGGGTCAGATTGGTGGGTCCGGGGGGGGGGGTTGAATGCGGGCCACAGACGTCAGCGCCTGAGACATCCTGCTCGATGAGTTCAATCAAGTTAGCATAAATTAGTGTAGATAAGACAGAATCCAATAAAACTCTAAGTTTATCACAACCAAAAGTAATTTGCACTGTAAGTCACAAAATTGACGCAGAAAAGGGCATTAAGCCACTTTACAAGTATTTTTCATCAGAAGACAAGCCGGTATGGAACTGTTTACTGAAGTAAATCTTGTATTAATTATGTAAGAAACTGAGAATTATGCAATTTTGTTAGATTAAATATATCTAACATAATCCATAATGCCCGATGTCCTTCATCTCTGAAATAAAATTATTTTCGCAAGCCATTTTGTTCTATGTCCATCACCATAACCCCCATATCTTCTATAAATTTCTAATGATTAGAATGTTTTTTTCATTAATCCCCTTATATATATGCCTAGAAACACAATAAAGTCACAAGGTCATCCCATGATAATAAATAAGTACAAATTGACTGCCCTAAAATGAAATAGCTTGTACTGTAATATGAAGTAAATAGGACTTGTACAACTTGATTTTAGACCATCAAACTATCCCCAGGCAAAAGTTGATAATGTTCACTTGCACTGTCTGATTGCTTTATTTTTAATCAACAAGCATGAAATTCTATATCTATAAGCATAGAGCCTGATAGACCATCATCGTTTCTGCTTTACTACAACATAGAATTTGGAACATGCACTCCAATAATAATTAATGAATTAATAATTCAGACAATCGTCCTAACTTCACTTTTTTCCATTGCAATCCCACTGCCCCATCAAAATAATGCATCTCTTTCTAGAAAGCTACAACAAACTGCATACTGAACTAAAATAACCTTCTGCTGGATTTGGTATTGATACAACTGAACATGTTAACAGCAGCATGTATTCCACAGTAGCAAAATAAGCACATCGTTTCAAGGAATCTTAGACAAAATGTGCATGGGTAGGCCCTAAGTACAACATACACTACGTGATCAAAAGTATCCGGCCACCTGGCTGAAAATGACGTACAAGTTCGTGGCGCCCTCCATCGGTAATGCTGGAAGTAATATGACGTTGACCCACCCTTAGCCTTAATGGCAGCGTTCACTCTCGTTGGCATACTTTCAATCAGGTGCTGGAAGGTTTCTTGGGGAATGGCAGCCCATTCTTCATGGAGTGTGGAACTGAGGAGAGGTATCGATGTAGGTCGGTGAGGCCTGGCACGAAGTCGGCGTTCCAAAACATCCCAAAGGTGTTCTATAGGATCCAAGTCAGCTCTGTGCAGCCCAGTCCATTACAGGGATGTTATTGTCGTGTAACCACTACGCCACAGCCCGTGCAGTATGAACAGGTGATCGTGTTGAAAGATGCAATCGCCATCCCCGAATTGCTCTTCAACAGTGGGAAGCAAGAAGGTGCTTAAAATATCAATGTAGGTCTGCGCTGTGATCGTACCACGCAAAACATAAGGGTTGCAGGCCCCCTCCAGGAAAAACACGACCACACCATAACACCACCACCTCCGAATTGGCACCACACTCGCTGGCAGATGACGTTCACCGGGCATTCGCCATACCCACACCCTGCTATCGGATCGCCACATTGTGTACCGTGATTCGTCACTCCACACAACGTTTTGCCACTGTTCAATTGTGTAATGTTGACGCTCCTTACACCGAGCGAGGCGTCGTTTGGCATTTTCCTGCGTGATGTGTGGCTTATGAGCAGCCGCTCGACCATGGAATCCAAGGTTTCTCACCTCACGCCTAACTGTCATAGTACTTGGAGTGGATCCTGATGCATTGTGATGGTCTGGATAGATGTCTGCCTATTACTCTTTACGATCCTCTTCAAAAGTCGGCGGTCTCTGTCACTCAACAGACGAAGTCGGCCTGTACGCTTTTGTGCTGTATATGTCCCTTCACGTTTCCACTTCACTATCTCATCAGAATCAGTGGACCTAGGGATGTTTAGGAGTTTAGAAATCTCGCGTACAGACTTCTGACACAAGTGACACCCTATCACCTGACCACTTTCGAAGTCCGTGAGTTCCACGGAGCGTCCCATTCTACTGTTTCACTATGTCTAATGACTACTGAGGTCGCGGATAATGAGTACCAGGCAGTAGGTGGCAGCACAATGCACCTAAGATGAAAAACGTATGTTTGTGGGGGTGTCCGGATAATTTTGATCACATAGTGTAGATTGCCCCTTAGCCCACAGCTTCTCTAAAAGTAACTTCCCCTTTTCCTTACCTCATCTGAGCTCCTAGCTGAGAGCCAGAAGCAAGAGGAGACTTATCACTGACGTCACAAAACGTTCAGTTGGCTGAGGCTATCCTATACTCCGTTTTCTGATACGCGCAGAACACAATATTGCACAGTGAAACGAATTAGGTTTGAGAAGAACTAAATGCACATAATATCATTCCAGTGATACGAAAACCCCTGCCATTAATATACCCCATGAATACCTTTGTGGTCGAATGGTTAATGTTCTGGCTTCTCAACCCAGATGTCCCGGCTTAGATTCCCGGCTGGGACAGGGAAGTTTTCTTTAGCCAGAATCATTCTCTTTCCTCTGCAGAGTCTGGAAGTTAAAAGTGCGGGACTGAATGTGTGTTTAAGAGTAAACATTAATAAAATCCAATATTAAAAACCTATATTTCACGGAGAAAAAACAGCAACGCCGTCAGCAGTTTTCCAAGTCAAAGCCCCCGATATGACCATAAAGGTTAAAGGGGCTATACAAAGGAAAGAATACCTACTTTATCTTTTTACTTTCTCTACCACTACCTGATAAGTAGAGAAGGTGTTACATTCTACCCAAAAATTCGATATAGAGATTTCACTGGAAGTACATGTTTTGAGAGCCCCTGAATCCAAATAAAGTAATTTTAGAAAAATATCAGTGTGTGTGGATGCGTGACAATGTGTCTGTGAACAGCATAACTCAAAAATGATAAGTCGGATAAACACCAATCTTGGTATTCAGATTCGGTATCTTCCGAAGAAAATTCCCCACCCTAAACTACTCTTTACATGGAACAGTTTTCGAATTTTTTTATTTTCTAAACATTGGCTCTACATGTTTTATGACAAATAAAATGTATATCTAGAATTTTCTAGGAATAACCTATGAAGTCCTCTTCATTGGGAAGGAATTTTGTATAATACTGTATAACTGGTAAACGTTAAGGATAAACGAAAACGTACTGAAAAAAATTATATCTTCGTAAAGCACACAACTTATTTCAAATAAGTTTTTGTGGCATTAGCCATTTCTGAGATATCCATTGTTAAAGGTTCGAATTATTCATTACTTAGTTATTCTCTTAAAAGTCCTTTCAACATTTAGTTGTTTATCGCATTGCATGGAAACAGTATGGAATTTCAAGGCCAGCATATAGCGCCGAGTTCTTGAAATTTGACTATCGCTATTGCCTTTGTATATATAACGAACTAAGTAATGTAGCTATTTCTGCAAAAGTTTATTTGAATTAAAATGAAGTAGATAGGAAACAAACTCTCGTATGAATAATGTGTATACTCACTAGTAAACTATAGAGAGTAGAGAAATTCATATGAATGTAACACATCAGATTTTATTTTTATTTATTTGGGAATTGTAATTAGAAGGTGTCGTATACCTTCTGAACCTCTTCGTGGCGCGCGCACGGACACACAGACAAAATGAAATTTATAAATATTAATAACAAAAGTATAGTTAGTTAGTTCTGGTTAATTCTAACAGAGTACTTTTCGAGAGTGAAATTGTATTATCGCCTTATGGCAGAGCCCCCCCCCATAAAACATATTTGTTTAATTAGGAGAATGGTGGACTCAGACCCCGGGACACTAATTCAAATTTACATTTTCGCCCAGGATGTTTCTTATCCGCGACCGTCGGAATCAGCACGCTGTGTAACTATCATCGATTCTAAACTTTTTTGCAACAATGGTACAACCAGTGACCGCGTGTGCTGAGGGGCCGCGCAACCTTTTTCACTCTATGCTTAATGGTTTCCGCGTGAGCACGTTTATAATACTTGTATCGTTCACTTTGCCGACAAGCCTACTAGCTCTGTTGAATGCCGACGCCGCATTGTGCGATATATTATGTATAGGTATGATAGGTATAGGATGTACAACGGAGGGGACACCTCGCACACTGCGATCAACATATATCTATTAAGATCATCCCCAAGAAGAATGGATGAAGTCGAACCACAGGACACTACTGCTCATAAGCACACAGGCCACAGAGATGCGCAGAAGTCTCGAATGTTTCCTGGTTCGTAGACGCAACTCACTACTGCAGTTACCCAGAGAGGGCGATGAACGACACTTGCAACCAGAGAGCCCTCTGGTATCCAAAAGGCATACTCTTTCTCTGCAGCAATCATCCGGACCATCTGCGACACCGCTTCATGCCGCGAAACCTAGAAGCACACCTGAAATATGACAGGGAAACGGAATGAAAGGGAAATGAAGGAAGCGAAATCGTGGTGGAAGATCACCCCAGCATTCGCGTACCGACAAGGGAAAACCACGAAAAACCCAAAGACAGAGTGGGCGACCGACGGGTACGGAACCCGAGACGTCCTGAATTGGAGGTTGCCGCCGATCCAACTCGCCCGATACGGTATCGTATAAACTAGATTCTTATTTACGCTTCACAATAAAAGGGTGCGCTGAATAACTTCCTTCGCAGAAAGCGTTACCGGTCTTGTCAATATGTTGACATAAAGAGTGATTCATGACATTCACAGCTAATACCCGGATTTCCATGCAAATGCATGTTTTATATACGTTGGTTACACTTCTCAAACGTTGTAATTATTTATTTCATGACTTATGGACTCCAAATAACAATACTTTTCTGTATGTTTGATATTTTGGCCGTTTAAGACGAAATTCATGCATAATGCATGTTTTGGGTTTTGTTTAACATAACGTATTTAGACGTTTTAATGCATATAAATCTTCATTATAGGTTTTAGTGCATAAAATCATGTTACCGTTCATAAATGCACTTAATGAATGTGTCTCCCTAAAATCTGGAATTGCCATGTCATGTATCTACTGAGAAAATGTGAAACGTTAACGTTTTGTGGGATCCTACCTGACAATGATCATACTGTCCTTGGACTTCCTACCATCCCCTTTCTTTCCCCTTGTTACACTGGATGTAACTACAGCCCCCGCCAACTTCAGCTGGAAGAAAAAGGCAAAAGGGAATGTTTACTGTTCGAATACCACAGATTGGTGTACATCTGTGACGCATTTAGTGTTATGCCACTTGTGAAAAGTGAGAACTTGTGCGTAAATGGATTGAGCGGAAGGAATTTATAAGGACAGACGATGATGTGTATTCTGACTGTTGAAACAAAAACGCAAGTGCTAATGTACAAAGAGAGCCAAAAGACTACGAACCGGTTGCGCGGTGTTTTCCTGTCCGCGTCTGCCGCTATCATAGAAAGGCGCGGATGAAACCACACAACATGTTTAAAACTACTTTTAAAGGCTTTACTTACCAACTTTATGAAAGGAGATGCTAAAATTGGCCACCGTCGTTGTTCATACATTTTTGACACCTCTTTAGGAAACTATCCATCACTCGCCATAGCTCACGTTGGGGAATACTGAAAATTTCCTGGCGGATATTTTGTTTTAATTCTTCCAGGGTGTGTGGGTTTGTCTTATACACTTTGTTTTAAGTTACCCTAGACATAGAAATCGCAGGGAGTTAGGTCGGGGGACCGAGGGGGCCACAAACCTCCACTAATAAGTCTCTCTTCAAACACACTTTCGTAAAGTTGTTAAGTAAAGCCTTTAAAAGTAGTTTTAAAAATGTTGTATGGTTTCATCCGCGCCTTTCTATGATAGAGGCAGATAGCAACGAATGCCGAAGACGCGGACAGGAAAAACACCGCGCAGACGGTTCGTAGTCTTTTGGCTCTCCTGTATTTTACTTTTCATAACGTTCTTAATGGCTTAAACCAAGCATTGAGCCCCTTTATGTATGCCATACTTATCTGCTGTTGCTGAAAAGCTCACTCGTAAATATTTTAATATTCAAATTACAGCTTCAGTGTTCAAAAAGTTTCAAGTTGAACAGCATGTACATAGCATCTACTTCACAGATTAAAATGATGAAACAACGGCAATTAGCAAACATATCAAGTGTCTAATCTTTTATCAGCACAACTCCAACTAAGCCAGCTCCAAATCAAATTTTTATGGGTTTATGCAGTGCCTTGGTATGAGCTAATATACCAATCGAAAAACTTTCAATTCCGGCATTGAGACAATTTTTAGAGAAATACACAAACAATAGTATTCCAGATCCAACAACATTACAAAAAAAATCTTGAAATGCCATATAAACAGGTATGTGAAGAATGTTTATTTCAATAAACACTTTTTGTACATACAAGAACTAAAGACTTTCATTAATATTCATTTTAAAAAATAAGTTTAATGATTATAAATTAAAATAAATAGCATCTTTCATTTGAAACAGGTTTGGGATAAAATTCTAAACGACTTAGGAAATTCTATCATACAGGCTTGTGTAGATGAAACTACGGATTCAGTAGGCCGATGTGTTGCAAAGTTGGTAACTCGGAACCTGAGGACGGAGCAGGCCAATCTCATCTTGAGTGCAACAAAGTATTGCAAAAAGCTAACGACTCTACAGTTACAAACTGCTTTGATGTTGGAATGCTCAGTAATATTAATTTACTAATTTTTCGTAAATTTGTAAGCGTCCCGTTTTTAAGGTAGCGATATTTTATTCATATTTTAGGAGTGTGGGCAACAAATTTAAACTTACTGTCCTGCAATAACAAAATTAGAAGCAAGAGGACTATACCACTAGTGCAGTCACTAACCATGGTCGAAGATGTTGAATTATCTTTAGACTCGTGTTATGGCAGCTAGGGAAATACCTAAGACAGTGCTTAGTTCAAATCCTGCTCCAAAACTTTGAAAACAGTGAAGATCTATTTTGTGGGGAAAATGCAAAAGACTTTTAATTTGTTCTCACCCTGAGTCAAATTTCTTCTCTTATGTATGCACCTGCCACTCTTTGTGTTTTCAAGAATGTCCTTACTCATAAACGCATGAGGTTAAGTGAGATAATTTGGAAAAACTTATTGTACATTGTTTAAAAATAATAAAATGTATTGTAGTGCAGTGTGGAATTCTGATAGTGCATATTTCACTCTTCGTTGTGCACATTTGGAGATACGTTAGTGCATGAATGGATGCATATCTTTAGGTTTGATACTGTATGGATTGCTTCACTAGGCATGCCTCCTTACGTTATCAGTCTGCAAACGAAATCGCATATTAGAGAATTTTTTACCAACTACAGATTTCGTTAAAGAAAAAAGAGTACACACATTTTAACGAACATAAACTCTTTATTGTGAGTTAGTACTGAACTTAGTTATATCACAAGTTCAATGCAAGCTTCCTGCATCTGTTCACTTACTTCCGATTTCAAAATTGTTGCCGTTATTGGCCAGATACATTTCACAATGTGAATGGCTGCTTGAACAATGTTGGGCAATGTGTCTGCGGGGATTTCTGCACATGCTGATATATTTCTCGACGAACGGACTCCAAGTGTGGTTTCCTGCTATACATAGCATCCTTCAAGGTCCCCAAAGATGAAAGGCCAGAGGTGTTAAATCTGTGAACATGCTGAGACCTCTTCGTCCTATCTAGTGTCCCTGCAGCTTCTCGTCCAGAAGAGCCTGCACACCTCGGTGGCAGTGTAGGAATACTCCATCTTCTTGGTAAAACAACTCACTATTTCCATAAGTACACTTATAGCTAGCAAAACTGGTGTGCTTAGTATTTTCAGATACCTGGCGCCCGTAACTGTATCTTGCCAAATTAAACCCCTAGATGTCAGTCCAAGCAGACGTTCATTGCCGGTAGATTGACTTCTCGACATGAACGTGTGGATTTTCTGGTACCCAGTAAACACAATTATGACGATTTATGTTCCCTTAAGTTTGAATTGGGCCTTATCAGACCACACAAGCTTCGTCATAAACACTTCACCCTTATTTACTATACGTTGAATCCATTAACAAAGATCCATTCAGCGATAAGAATCGTCATCATTTAATGCGCGAAATAATCTTGGTACGTACTTAGCGGCTTTCAGAATGCGCCGTGCACTCGCACTGCTAACCGCTGACTCACAAGAGCATTGTGTACCAGACTATCTTTAGCTGTGCACATCACAAATGGTACCATGAGTTTCAAACTTAGCACAAAACCGTGTAGTTGTCAAGCGCATTCACGCACATTGGACTTAGCGAGATTTTCAAACTTGAACCACCACTTTAAAATGATCTTCCATTTCTCAATTGTCAAGCGTTTTCCGGCCATTTCTATTCAGTATCATACATCACATGTTAGTCATAAAACTCATACAAGTACCGACATCAGTTCAGAAAACACCATAGTGTATATTCCACAGATAATTCAACGCAACTCTGAAAATAACACGCAGATACCATCTGTTAAAGTGAGTATGCATTTATTCGATAGAACCTGTATACATGAACCCCCTGTATGCAACCTTGTATTCACAAAGAGATTACTGGAGCAATGTCAACATTTGGCAGAGACATCAGGTTTATCTATTATACGAGTAATATTGTAGCGGATCAGGCTGAGCACTGGGGATTACATCAGATGAGATAATCGAGCAGAAAGTGTTGAAACGCGGTTACCTCAACACGGGCGCGCCAAGGAATGCGAAGTCAGCACTTCCAAAAGTATTTATACTGCGGGGATCTGGCTCGCGGTGTGAATCGTGAAGAGTGTGAATAATGGAGAGAGGGTGAATCGTATCGTCGATTGTATTGTTAATAGCTTGTGATCTGCCTTGTACGTCGTCTATTGTACGGGCTCTATCTCTCAACGCTCGCCTGACGTCCACGTTAGTCCACAGTCTATAAACGAGCCACTAGCTCACCAGAGCTTCCACAGCAGTTATACAGAAGGATGCATCTGCTCTAAGATCTACTTGCACGGGCTTTACCCAGTCTAAGTAGCCCGACTACGGGCCCCATGTACTTACACTAAAACAAATACAATTTATTGGGTCCATGCACCCCCTATGCATTACTACCCGCATCCTGGAGCGCCGCCCCGGCCTACACACACCCCAGTACCAACGCATGCACTTACCTCTGAGCTATCCCCTAGCGTAACCAACTACTGCGGGGTAACCACCCCCGGTAGGGGTGTTACAATATTATATAACATTTGTGTATATGTGTGTGTGTGCGCGCGCGCGGCGTAATCTCTAAAATCACTCAACTGTTTTGATAGTTCTGTCATCATTTAAAAGGTTTGTCATTTTTAACAGAGAATGGTTATAAGATAACTTCTACTTTTAACTGCTAATAAAATATTAAAAAATAATTTACAAGCAGTGGTGACTGGACGTGGAGCACTCTAAGGCGACGCCCTTCCCATTAATAAACACCCCGTAAATAAAGAGTGAAAAGAGGAAAGGAAAGATAACATAGATGCCATTGCAGTGTTAATCTCTGCACTCCCCGATTTAGTTTATAGATATTGCTTTGTTTGAAATATTTGTGCATCGCTTATACAGCGAGTAACGCGAATGTTTTCATTGCGGAGTGTATTTCAGACTACATCAAGTCCGTCCGGAATTTTCGCGTTTGTGGATACTGCTAGAGGTGAGGCGTGTGGAGCAGAATACTTCGATTATGACCGAGGGATGCAGAGAGGTAATAGTTACCTGGTGGAGTCCGAGACGCTTCGCTATTGGTTCTTTCTCTATGGAGTGATTCAGTTTCACTGCCGCCATCTTATGAAAAAAAAAACTATCCAGCCCTGTCTAAAATTTAACTGTTATATGAATTTATTTTAAATTTAATTAAATTGCTGGGTTATAATGCGATTTAAAGTATAGCATTGTAGAGTTAAAACCATTCAGAGCAGAAAATAAATAATCCCCCTTATACTAAAATCTATGTTGCTGGCTTTTGTTTGCGCGTCACATAATCATAGTGCACGCGCTCACACGCATCGTTGTGATTCATACATATACAGGTTAGTTGCGTACAGGGTTCGGAAGTACGTGTTGTGTAAAATGCCTATTATTTTGTGAAAACAAAGCACAGAGTATGCATTTAGAAATCGGTGTGTTATCGACTGAAATTTCAACCGATATTCATTAAACCAGGGTGCACTGAATAATATAAACGCAAAAGGCTTCCTGCTACTGAAAAGAATAACACAATAACCATTAATATGTTTAATTTACGTTCGCTTTGATAGAGCTTTTTATTTCTAAATTGCACTAATGTGTACGTACTGAAAGGTACTTGCAGTGAACTGAACAACTATAAATTATATGCAGAGCATTTTGGTTTATGTTTCTTTTTGTTTACATATGTTTTCTGGTAAACTGTATAACAAAACCTGCCGTGTAAAGCGTACTTAATACGAAAATACTACCTGTCACCCTCTCAAACTTACAAACCACAAGCCGCCACTGTTTACAAGGCTTGGATACTAGAAAACGAACATGCTGAAACCATAACAAAATATACTAATATGGCTTTGACTTTTCGTCGTCCTTGTTATTACTTCCCAGACAAGCCGTCTAAAAACAAAACTTATAGTAATTAATTGTCCTTTTACACATGCCATGTGGGCTAAGGTTGGAAAGGGCGAATCGACTGAAAAATTCATTTCCACAGCCGGGATTTGTACCAAGGATATTCGGCTTTATTGCCGTTGCTCTAACCAACTGAGCTACCATGGCAACATGCGGTACACATTTTTTCGATAAACCACAAGGCGTTCTCAAATTCATTTTGAGATAACATAACCCAAATGCGACTTACAATCTCGTAAGTACTTTAAGTCCCGTGCTTCATAGCGAAATTTTTGTCCTATGAAGCGTAGTTGGGGTGCGGGGGATTTACTTGAAAACATTCGTGTCGCATCCTTAGAAGATTCTGAACTTGAATACCAAGTTTGGTATTTAACCGACTTTTCGTTTTCGGGTTATGGTGTTCAAAGAGACACACACTCACACACACACACACACACACACACACACAGAGACAGACAGAGACCTTTTTCAAAACAAGCGTTTTTTACTTTCTCTACTACATATAGTAAGTAGGGGAAGTATTGTATTCCACCCAAAAAATCGATACCGAGATTTCACCGGAAATATATGTTGTGAGGCCCCCTGAATCCAAAAAATCTGATGTGTTACACTCACATGACTTTCTCTACTCTTGTACAAACTATTTATACATACGCTTATTCTCCATCTACTTCATGTTAATCGAGATAAACATTTGCAGACTCCATCTTATTGCTAATTTTCTTGTAGATGTAAGGGGAAAATATATTAACAGGGCAATGTAAAAAAACAGTAGCCTTTAAGCACATACATATCTCTTAATAGCTGGTTGCTAGGCGCAGCACCATTCCCTTTGCCACAGATTATAACTCTTTGCATATCCAAGACAAAAAAATCTGATGTGTTACACTCACATGACTTTCTCTACTCTTGTACAATCTAATTTTACAAACGCCTATTCTCCATATGCTTCATGTTAATCGATATATCGAGATGTCAATTTTATTGGTAATTTTCTTGTAGATGCAAGGGGAATATGGTAGGTTTTAAGCGATAGTCAAATATTTTAACGCTGGTTGCTATGTGGCGCATTCCATTCTCTTTGCATGTCCAGGACATAAAAAATCTGATGTGTTACACTCACATGACTTTCTCTACTCTTGTACAATGTATTTTTACAAACGCCTATTCTCCATATGCTTCATGTTAATCGAGATATCGAGATGTCAATCTTATTGGTAATTTTCTTGTAGATGCAAGGGGAATATGGTAGCATTTAAGCGATAGTCAAATATTTTAACGCTGGTTGCTATGTGGCGCATTCCATTCTCTTTGCATGTCCAGGACATAAAAAAATGAATAACGAATTTGAGAAAAAGTATAAGTATTGGAAAATTTAAGGAAATAACAAGCAATATCTCGAAAACGGTTCACTCAACAAAAGAAATGTAAATGACATAAGTTGTGTATTTTAACGCGATCTACATTTTTTGTGTAGTAAAATTTTGTCTATCTCTTATGGTTTACCAGTTATGCAAAAGTCGTTCACAATGAAGAATACTTTTGGAGACATTCCCAGAAAATTCGAGATATACATTTCATTTCTCATGACATTATCTTAAACATATGTTATTTTAATCAAAATCGTTAGAGCCATTTTTGAGAAAATTAAAATTTTCGAAAAATGTTTCATGTAAAGGGTAGTCTGGGGTGGGGGGATTTTCTTGAAAACCTTCGTGTCGCATCTCTGGAAGATACTGAACCTAAATACCAAGTTTGGTGTTTATCCGACTGTTCGTTTTTGAGTTATGCTGTTCACAGACACACACACACACAGACACACACACGGACATGTTTCCAAAAATGCTTTGTTTTTTGGATTCAGGAGGTCTCAAAACATGTAATTCCGGTGAAATCTCGGTATCGGATTTTTGGGTGGAATGCAATACTTCCCCTACTTACTATACGTAGTAGAGAAAGTAAAAAAATCTGATGTGTTACACTCACATGACTTTCTCTACTCTTGTACAATCTATTTTTACAAACTCCTATTCTCCATATGCTTCATGTTAATCGAGATATCGAGATGTCAATCTTATTGGTAATTTTCTTGTAGATGCAAGGGGAATATGGTAGGTTATAAGCGATAGTCAAATATTTTAACGCTGGTTGCTAAGTGGCGCATTTCATTCTCTTTGCATGTCCAGGACATAAAAAAAATGAATAACGAATTTGAGAAAAAGTATAAGTATTGAAAAATTTAAGGAAATAACAAGCAATATCTCGAAAACGGTTCACTCAACAAAAGAAATGTATATGACATAAGCTGTGTATTTTAACGCGATCTACATTTTTTGTGTAGTAAAATTCTGTCTATCCCTTACGGTTTACCAGTTACGCAAAAGTCGTTCACAATGAAGAATACTTTTGGAGACATTCCCAGAAAATTCGAGATATACATTTCATTTCTCATGACATTATGTTAAACATATGATATTTTCATCAAAATCGTTAGAGCCATTTTTGAGAAAATTAAAATTTTCGAAAAATCATCCATGTAAAGGGTAGTCTGGGGTGGGGGGATTTTCTTGAAAACCTTCGTGTCGCATCTCTGGAAGATACTGAACCTAAATACCAAGTTTGGTGCTTATCCGACTGTTCGTTTTTGAGTTATGCTGTTCACAGACACACAGACACACACACAACCACACACAGACACACACACACACACAGACACACACACGGACATGTTTCCAAAAATGCTTTTTTTGGTTTCAGGAGGTCTCAAAACATGTATTTCCGGCGAAATCTCGGTATCGAATTTTTGGGTGGAATGCAATACTTCCCCTACTTACTATACGTAGTAGAGAAAGTAAAAATCTGATGTGTTACACTCACAGGACTTTCTCTACTGTTGTACAATCTATTTTTACAAACGCCTATTCTCCATATGCTTCATATTAATCGAGATATCGAGATGTCAATCTTATTTGTAATTTTCTTGTAGATGCAAGGGGAATATGGTAGCTTTTAAGCGATAGTCAAATATTTTATCGCTGGTTGCTATGTGGCGCATTCCATTCTCTTTGCATGTCCAGGACATAAAAAAATCTGATGTGTTACACTCACATGACTTTCTCTACTCTTGTACAATCTATTTTTACAAACGCCTATTCACCATATGCTTCATATTAATCGAGATATCGAGATGTCAATCTTATTTGTAATTTTCTTGTAGATGCAAGGGGAATATGGTAGCTTTTAAGCGATAGTCAAATATTTTATCGCTGGTTGCTATGTGGCGCATTCCATTTTCTTTGCATGTCCAGGACTTAGAAAATGAATAACGAATTTGAGAAAAAGTATAAGTATTGGAAAATTTAAGGAAATAACAAGCAATATCTCGAAAACGGTTCAATCAACAAAAAACATGTATATGATATAAGTTGTGTATTTTAACGCGATCTACATTTTTTGTGTAGTAAAATTTTGTCTATCTCTTATGGTTTACCAGTTATACAAAAGTCGTTCATAATGAAGAATACTTTTGGAGACATTCCCAGAAAATTCAAGATATACATTTCATTTCTCATGACATTATCTTAAACGTATGATATTTTCATCAAAATAGTTAGAGCCATTTTTGAGAAAATTAAAATTTTCGAAAAATGTTCCATGTAAAGGGTAGTCTGGGGTGGGGGGATTTTCTTGAAAATCTTCGAGTCGCATCCCTGGAAGATACTGAACGTAAATACCAAGTTTGGTGTTTATCCGACTGTTAGTTGTTGAGTTATGCTGTTCAAAGGCACACACACACATAGACACACACACACACACACAGACACACACACGGACATGTTTCCAAAAATGCCTATTTTAGATTCAGGAGGTCTCAAAACATGTATTTCCGGTGAAATCTCGGTATCGAATTTTTGGGTGGAATGCAATACTTACCCTACTTACTATACGTAGTAGAGAAAGTAAAAAATCTGATGTGTTACACTCACATGACTTTCTCTACTCTTGTACAAACTATTTTTACAAACGTTTATTCTCCATATGCTTCATGTTAATGGAGATATCGAGATGTCAAACCTATTGGTAATTTTCTTGTAGATGCCAGGGGAATATGGTAGGTTTTAAGCGATAGTCAAATATTTTAACGCTGGTTGCTATGTGGCGCATTCCATTCTCTTTGCAAGTCCAGGACATAAAAAAAATGAATAACGAATTTGAGAAAAAGTATAAGTATTGGAAAATTTAAGGGAATAACAAGCAATATCTCGAAAACGGTTCACTCAACAAAAGAAATGTATATGACATAAATTGTGTATTTTAACGCGATCTACATTTTTTGTGTAGTAAAATTTTGTCTATCTCTTATGGTTTACCAGTTATGCAAAAGTCGTTCATAATGAAGAATACTTTTGGAGACATTCCCAGAAATTTCGAGATATACATTTCATTTCTCATGACATTATCTTCAACATATGATATTTTCATCAAAATCGTTAGAGCCATTTTTGAGAAAATTAAAATTTTCGAAAAATCTTCCATGTAAAGGGTAGTCTGGGGTGGGGGGATTTTCTTGAAAACCTTCGTGTCGCATCTCTGGAAGATACTGAGCCTAAATACCAAGTTTGGTGCTTATCCAACTGTTCGTTTTTGAGTTATGCTGTTCACAGACACACACACGGACATGTTTCCAAAAATGCTTTTTTTGGATTCAGGAGGTCTCAAAACATGTATTTCCGGTGAAATCTCGGTATCGAATTTTTGGGTGGAATGCAATACTTCCCCTACTTACTATACGTAGTAGAGAAAGTAAAAATCTGATGTGTTACACTCACATGACTTTCTCTACTCTTGTACAATCTATTTTTACAAACGCCTATTCTCCATATGCTTCATATTAATCGAGATATCGAGATGTCAATCTTATTTGTAATTTTCTTGTAGATGCAAGGGAAATATGGTAGCTTTTAAGCGATAATCAAATATTTTATCGCTGGTTGCTATGTGGCGCATTCCATTCTCTTTGCATGTCCAGGACATAAAAAAATGAATAACGAATTTGAGAAAAAGTATAAGTATTGTAAAATTTAAGGAAATAACAAGCAATATCTCGAAAACGGTTCACTCAACAAAAAAACTGTATATGATATAAGTTGTGTATTTTAACGCGATCTACATTTTTTGTGTAGTAAAATTTTGTCTATCTCTTATGGTTTACCAGTTATGCAAAAGTCGTTCATAATGAAGAATACTTTTGGAGACATTCCCAGAAATTTCGAGATATACATTTCATTTCTCATGACATTATCTTAAACATATGATATTTTAATCAAAATCGTTAGAGCCATTTTTGAGAAAATTAAAATTTTCGAAAAATGTTCCATGTAAAGGGTAGTCTGGGGTGGGGGGATTTTCTTGAAAATCTTCGTGTCGCATCTCTGGAAGATACTGAACGTAAATACCAAGTTTGGTTTTTATCCGACTGTTAGTTTTTGAGTTATGCTGTTCACAGACACACACACACACAGACACACACACAGACACACACACGGACATGTTTCCAAAAATGCTTTTTTTGGATTCAGGAGGTCTCAAAACATGTATTTCCGGTGAAATCTCGGTATCGAATTTTTGGGTGGAATGCAATACTTCCCCTACTTACTATACGTAGTAGAGAAAGTAAAAATGAATAACGAATTTGAGAAAAAGTATAAGTATTGGAAAATTTAAGGAAATAACAAGCAATATCTCGAAAACGGTTCACTCAACAAAAAAAATGTATATGATATAAGTTGTGTATTTTAACGCGATCTACATTTTTTGTGTAGTAAAATTTTGTCTATCTCTTATGGTTTACCAGTTATGCAAAAGTCGTTCATAATGAAGAATACGTTTGGAGACATTCCCAGAAATTTCGAGATATACATTTCATTTCTCATGACATTATCTAAAACTTATGATATTTTCATCAAAATCGTTAGAGCCATTTTTGAGAAAATTAAAATTTTCGAAAAATGTTCCATGTAATGGGTAGTCTGGGGTGGGGGGATTTTCTTGAAAATCTTCGTGTTGCATCTCTGGAAGATACTGAACGTAAATACCAAGTTTGGTGTTTATTCGACTGTTAGTTTTTGAGTTATGCTGTTCACAGACACACACACACAGACACACACACACACAGACACACACACGGACATGTTTCCAAAAATGCTTTTTTTGGATTCAGGAGGTCTCAAAACATGTATTTCCAGTGAAATCTCAGTATCGAATTTTTGGGTGGAATGCAGTACTTCCCCTACTTACTATACGTAGTAGAGAAAGTAAACAGAATAACCAATTTGAGAGAAAGTATGTCTTGGAAAATTTAAGGAAATAACAAGCAATATCTCGAAAACGGTTCACACAACAAAACAAATATATATGACATAAATTGTGTATTTTAACGCGATCTACATTTTTTGAGTAGTAAAATTTTGTATATCTCTTATGGTTTACCAGTTATGCAAAAGTCGTTCACAATGAAAAATACTTTTGCAGACATTCCCAGAAAATTCCAGATATACATTTCATTTCTCATGACATTATCTTAAACATATGATATTTTAATCAAAATCGTTAGAGCCATTTTTGAGAAAATTAAAATTTTCAAAAAATCGTCCATGTAAAGGGTAGTCTGGGGTGAGGGAATTTTCTTGAAAACCTTCGTGTCGCATCTCTGGAAATTACTATACCTAAATACCAAGTTTGGTGCTTATCCGACTGTTAGTTTCTGAGTTATGCTGTTCACAGACACACAGACACACACACAAACACACACACACACGGACATGTTTCCAAAAATGCTTTTTTTGGATTCAGGAGGTCTCAAAACATGTATTTCCGGTGAAATCTCGGTATCGAATTTTTGGGTGGAATGCAATACTTCCCCTACTTACTATACGTAGTAGAGAAAGTAAAAATGAATAACGAATTCCCATTTTAGAAAATAAGTATTGAAAAATTTAAGGGAATAACAAGCAATATCTCGAAAATGGTTCACTCAACAAAAAAAATGTATATGACATAAATTGTGTATTTTAACGCGCTCTACATTTTTGTGTAGTAAAATTTTGTCTATCTCTTATGGTTTACCAGTTATGCAAAAGTCGTTCACAATAAAGAATACTTTTGGAGACATTCCAAGGAAATTCAAGATATACATTTTATTTGACATAAAAATATCTTAAACATATGATATTTTAATCAAAATCGTTAGAGCCATTTTTGAGAAAATTAAAATTTTCGAAAAATCTTCCATGTAAAGGATACTCTGGGGTGGGGGGATTTTCTTGAAAAGCTTCGTGTCGCATCTCTGGAAGATACTGAACACAAATACCAAGTTTGGTGTTTATCCGACTGTTCGTTTCTGAGTTATGCTGTTCACAGACACACACACGGACATGTTTCCAAAAATGCTTTTTTGGATTCAGGGGGTCTCAAAACATGTATTTCCGATGAAATCTCGGTATCGAAATTTTGGGTGGAATACAATACTTCCCCTACTTACTATACGTAGTAGAGAAAGTAAAAAAGCATTTTTAGGAACATGTGTATGTGTCTGTGTGTGTGTGTGTGTGTGTGTGTGTGTGTGTGTGTGTGTGTGTCTTGAACAGCATAACTCAGAAACGAACAGTCGGATAAACACCAAACTTGGTATTCGTGTTCAGTATCTTCCAGAGATGCGACACGAAGGTTTTCAAGAAAATCCCCAACCCAAATTACCCTTTACATGGAACTTTTTTCGAAAATTTTAATTTTCTCAAAAATGGCTCTATCGATTTTGATTAAAATATCATATGTTTAATATATTTTCGTGACAAATGAAATGTATATCTCGAATTTTTTGGGAATGTCTCCAAAAGTATTCTTCATTGTGAAAGACTTTTGCATAACTGTAAACCATAAGAGATAGACAAAATATTACTACACAAAAAATGTAGATCGCGTTAAAATACACAATTTATGGCATATACATTTGTTTTGTTGAGTGAACCATTTCCGAGATGTTGCTTGTTATTCCCTTAAATTTCCCAATACTTATACTTTTTCTCAAATTCGTTATTCATTTTTCTATGTCCTGGACATGCAAAGGGAATGGAATACTCCACATAGCAACCACCTCTTAAAATATTTGACTATCGTTTAAAACCTACCATATTCCCCTTGCATCTACAAGAAAATTAGCAATAAGATTGACATCTCGATATCTCGATTTAAATGAAGCATATGGAGAATAAGCGTTTGTAGAAATAGTTTGTAAAGAGTAGAGAAAGTCATGTGAGTGTAACACATCAGATTTTTTTATTCACTACATGTATTTCCGCTGAAATACCGATGTCGAATTTTTGAGTGGAACGCAATACTTTATCTACTAGGTAAGTGGTAGACAAAGTAATACATAAAACAAACTACCCCATATTATTGTCATAACCTGCATTTAAGCTATTCAGTTGCTCTAGAACGTTGTTCCGCGAAAAATTCCTTTTTCCCATAAGCCGTTTTATTTATGGCATAAAGCATAATCATAATTATGGAATTCTTCCTGTACTACTGATGAATAACTGCTCATCTGTAGGCCGTTGCACGTTCGGTGGAATTTCATAGGGACCACGCATGTTGAGGATAGATCTGGTGCGGTAATGCACCGTGTATCCATTGACGTAAGAGGGTATCCCAGCGAGTGAGTATAAAACCGGCAAACGCGCGAGCCGTGTCACAACACACGTGCCAACAGCTAGAGCACACGCGACGCCGCACAACACCATGAGTAACAAGCAGTATCCCGAACTGAAAAACCCTGAACGACGAGACGTGAGGCTCAAGAACGTGGCGCAAAATGTCTACCTGTGTGTGAAGACTGATCCAGATACGGACAAATACAGAATCGCTACTAAAACCCTTCAAATGGAGCAGTTTGCTGATTCTGAATGTAAGTAATATCGATGTAACTATTTTGCTATTGATATCAATTGTGGCCGTACTGTACTTATTTCGCTTAGCGATTGTTCTGCAAATGCACGTCACCATTTGATTTGATTTTCACTGTTCACTTGAGAACCGGCACCAAAGTAAACATGTATAAAATGGATTGTAATGGGCAATTTCTACTGCATGCTTTTTTGTGCTCATAAAGATTTTCCCCTTTTGCATATCTATAAACGGTTTAGTTTCAGAAATTTAATTACGAATTTGCAGCATCCGTCTAATTACGTACTTGTGTATGCGACATTAGTAGCAGCAGAATTTTGACCACTGCCCTAAGCATTTGTCTTGGATATAAATACTCACGCCGAATTACTGTGATATTTCAAAGAAAGAATTAACTGGTATGGAATTCTATTTATTACTCTCTTTAGAAGAGTGAGTGAGTGGGGCTTAAGGGCTCATCGACAACTTGGTTATTAGGGCTCGAGGTCAAAACTTAAAACCATAAAAAGCTAAACTGGAAGCTAAAATAGTATCTAGGCACAAGTAAAGAAGTTTAAAAACTGAAGATAAAAACAATAAAAGCAAATAAGGCAACTTTCTCTTCAGAAGAGGTTACTGCTGCAAGGGAGTTCCTCTGAGATCTGCATTAACAAATATGAACACCAAGTAGCTTAAGCTGTGGAATGAATTTAACCATTTAATTTACAATTTTGGGAGGCTTACGACTCTAGGCGGGAGGTAAAAGTGAAAGAAATACAGCTGTCGCGATCTTAAATAACAATTATATCTAATATTAAAACCTAATTTGTATTCGAATACAATCAAGCATTTTAGCAGATTAGCGGTTTAAAACAAATTAATTCTATTCTTACCAGGACACTTTAAGTTTCATTTACCCATAGCTTGCGTAGTGAAAGCATTCTTTTGGCAACCACTCATGCTTAATTGCATTCACCGTATGCCAGAGATCAATTCACATAAACAAATACATCATAAATGAAAATAATAATAATAATACTCTAAATGTATTTCGATGGACAGTGGTAGCGCGACTGTCTCTGGCTCGGGGTACCCGGGTTCGATCCCCGGTACTGGCGTGGGGAGTTCACTCAGCTTTGTTAGGTCCCTGAGAGACCAATTGAAGAGCTACGTGATGGAGGCGTCGTGGCCCTGATTGAGAAGACCGCCTTAACCGACCTGGAGGGATCCGGGGCGCTGACCACGTCCCACCCTCCAGTACTGTCCCTCAGCAATGACGCCTGCCCGAGGTCTTGGTCCGATTCTGGGCTGGCGTGCCATGGGTTTGATCTGATTTGATTGAATGTATTTTAATGACTAGTGAAGTTAAAAAATACGATTTTGATACGATATGTGTAACATAATCTGTCACATCTAAAATGCAGGGAAGACTTTAAAGAAAATAATTTAATCCATGTTGATGCTCCTGCATTAATGTTTCTGTTTTTGCTTACAGTGGACTTCTCTCTGTATTATTACGAAACTGCTCATCCTGGCCAGACGAAAATGGTTTTACCAGTTCACGAAGCAACTAGTGTATGCTTTAGTATGACAGATGACAAGAAGCTACAAATTTCTGTAAGTAGCAAAGAAAATAAAACACTAAAATAGTAAATACCACCTGTCAGAATAGCTCATAAATAGTCTTACTCATTATCGTGCTTTTGAAAAAGACACGAATATAACTGTAAACGTGAGAATAGTGTCTTAACACATTGTCTATCTTATAAATGTATTTCTTGTATATAGGTTCCGTCAGTTAATATAAAAAGGTCAAAATCACATTCAGGAGCTCACGAAAATCCGAGATAGAATGTATGTCAAAAATTTAGGAACATGTTCCTTTAAATCTAAGCCATATGAGATTTTAAATTATTCACAGCATTCACAATAGTACTCAATAGCATTCGTTCCAAAAATTCTAGAGATCGATTTTACCACAAACACCATCTTTTTTTACCCTAAAATCAGATTCAAAAAAAGGCCCAAGTGTATATCAATCTTTAAGACCACAATTCCAAAATGCTAGTTCTGCAAGACGAGGATTTTCATGGAAAACATTTTAGTTTCTTTTTTTTAATTGCTCTAACGGTTTTTATTAGAATGTTATGTGTTTGAAATATTGATATTACGAATGAAATGCATATAGAAATTTATGAAAGTAGCCTACGAGGCCCCGCTTGTAGGAAGCCATATAAGAGGAAAAGAAGCCCTCCTTAGTACCAGGCAAAATAACCTGGTTTTTCTTTCTTTCTTTATTCGAAGTATTAAGTATTGTTTTCCCAGCTAAGAGAATATCGTGTGACCGTTACACATGAGATCTTTTATACTTTTAAATTAGTTCAATTTATATGCGTTTTAAAGCATTTAAGGTCATATCGCGGCTTTGGCCTTTAAAATAACGGCTTCTTTTCGGCGGCGCTCACTATCTCACTTTTGCCTTTAATTTCTCTGAGTCACACATGAATTCAAAATTTCAGTAGTACTCGCAGACCTATGTTTTATGCATCTACTGACCTACTTTTAATCAAATTAAAACTTTACAGCATTTATATGAGACTTATCTCAATTATTATATATCCACATTATTGGCAAGATGTCGTGAATATGTGTACCAAATTTCAAAGCTTTACCATGTAACTTTCCGAGAAAATGAGTAACTTTATTAAAAAAAAAGAATAATATTTCAGAAATGTCGATTTAAACAATATATGAAGGCAGCTAACACAATTGAACCACAGCGCAACAAAATCTAATTCATAAAATAATTAAAACAGTATAAATGTACTTCTAATGAACCAAATCAATAAGTAAATCAGGAATATCCAAATATTAATGTGATAGAAAACGAAAAAGCCCTTTTTGCAGTAATTTTGTCATTTGGTCTCCCCCATAAGAAAGCCCGACTCAAGAGTTAGGTACATATACAAAAGATTCCAAATTCCGTTTTTATAAGTTGGATTTTATGCATGTCCGCAAACTTGGCACATTCCTGTAATAAATTGCAAGCGACAACACACTCTTGGATTAAAAATGTTGCTTACAGTATCTGTGCAATGAGAACTATGTGCCAAATTTGTGGAGCTCAGGGGCAAGGGTCCAATATTTTGAAATATATTTCAGCGATCTTTTAAAGAAAAAGCCAGCATTTGTGCTCGTAATTCTTTAGAAGTCGTGGAGTGGGTCTATTTAAAACTTTACTTTCACAACGTGCATGACATTCCAAGAGCAGTGCTGATAGAAATCCTCCCGCACTTCCGGAATAGCCTGTTTCGACAGCTTGTTTTCCAGAAGCCGTAATTTCTTTCCTTGTTTCCTCAACTGGCGGTTTGGTGCTTCCTAAATAATATGGATGGAATAATAAAAACCTGATGTGCTGCATTCACATGACTTTCTCTACTGACTCTTCTATAAACTATTCTTACAAAGCTTATTATTCTATCTACTTATTTTTAATCCAGACACGATTTTAATATGATTTACACATTTCGTTGTACGATACGTAAGTAAAGCTATAATCAGATTTTTAAAGACCGTGTGGCTATGTGATGGCTTCTAAATGCTGTACATGATCACGAGAGAGGGAGAAAAAATGAATAACAAGTAATACCTCGGATATGGTTAACTCTATAAAAACATTTTATTTCAACATAAATTATGTGCTTTAACTTCTACATTTTTAGTGAAGTAAGATTTTGTCTATCTCTTACGTTCACGAAATATGCAAAAGTCATTCAAATGAAGAGGATTTCACAGTCTATTCCCAGAAAATTCAAGATGTATATTTCATTTGTCATACAAATATCTTAAGCATATTATTCTAATCACACTCGTGGAGCTATTTTTGAGAAAATAAAAAAAAATGATGTAACTTTTTTCATGTAAATTTTCTTCAGCTACCTAATATAGTCAAGTAGTAGAGAAAGTAAAAACGTGATTATTTCAAAGCCAAATATTTTTATTAAATATTTCAGTATCGCTTCAGTCTCCTGTATTTCCTTTGTAACTACAATGAAATGAGTAACAAGGCCAATTCTGGAAACGTAAGAATAGTTTGTAAAGAAGATAGTGGGCTGAGAAACTTACGTGATTGTAATGCGTCAGATTTTTAAGTTACCGGCCGCTAACGAAACTTCATTACATGGTTAATATAAAATCAAACGGAACAGCCAGAGTCTCCCTCGAATTTAAATGAAACAATGCTCCCAGTTTTAAAAACAAGCGTTTTACATATCTTTTTACGTTCTCATTGTAGCATTTACACACACATTTCAGCTTCTTGGAACATTCAAGCTATTTTCATCTTTACCTCGATAGGATCCCCGCATAATTTTCAGCAATCAAAATCAGTTTTAAGGGCTCAATATGACACACCGATTTTAATACATTATTCCTGACTCCACAGGAGTAAATTTTACTACACGTTCCTTACACTCAGGTTTTGTATAAGAATACTTAAAACTATCGTCTCCTAATCTCAAACCTTCTTGATATGATGATAATCAGTCAATATTAGCTTATGTGTGCTCTAAACTCAAATGCATTCTAAATTTTAAGAAGACAAAAGGAAATATAACATAGTAAAAAACAAAATAATTTACATAACTACTACAGAGAATACGTTTTATCTTGCTTTGAAATAAAATATTCTTCGAGTTGAAGTATTTTTTCATATCAGTTGTATTAGCAGCATGTATTTCTTAGCAGTTACATAAGTAGCTATTAGCATATGTTGTAGAGGAAGTTCTAATTTGCATATCTTAGTACAGACACGAAGTTTCAAATGACTGCAATTTATTTGTTGCAGGGCCTTCATAAAGAAGAACCAGTTGAAGACCCAACGGGGTTCACGGTTGCTGATGAAAGGTTCTTCTATATTAAGAACCTGGGGAACGACACCATCGCACTGGAAGCTACAAATGGTGAGTAAAACACAGATAGTTTATTTATTTATATGGCAGTGTTAAACGTCCGTTCTTACTGCATACGGCATCATAAGTAGTGACACTGAATATGCATAGATGAAATGATAATTGAGAAAGGAAATTTGGAAAGAAATCGTTCCAGGACTACGTTTAGGGTACCTCTCCGACATTTACCAGTTATAAGAAGTGAGGAAAATCTGGAAAAAGAACCTCAGTCGGGGAGGATGGTCCTGGCAGGATTCCAGATATATTAGGCGCACTCTCCTATCAAATAACGTGCTCTACGTCTCATCTAAGGTTCTGACGAGTGTACTTTTGTCACTTTTACTGTGAACTCGGTACGTCCCGTCTATAGCCATACTGAAATACGGTAACGCTGAATCACACTCCACATGAAGTTGACACACAAATACTAGATCACTGCTGAGCCAGGGCTACCAAAGAGCGAGACAGGGAAGCAGGGATTATTGATGCAGTGGAGAGGCTTGCCGGTCGTTAACGAAGACAGTAACTGAACAGTAAAGAATAAGAATGTCGTCCTTCATAGTCTAGGGGTATCATTCTAGCCTCTAGTTCCCGAGGTCGCGGGTTCAAACCCGGCGGAAGGCGATGGATTTTTCGGGCGTAAAAATCCTTATCATGGCTTCCTTCGGAAGGAAAGTAAAGTCGGTGGTCCCGTGTCGTAGATTTACAACACGCAAAAGAACCTCAAGCCTGATAAAAAGATATCTGAGCAAAATTTCCGGTCCTTTACTCCGAATATAGAATGAGACGCTAAGAGCCATAGCAGTTAAAGAGCGTCATATATAAAACTCAATTTATTTAATCCTGACTTCTCTTTAATTTAGCCTACATTGTCTTCCTCTTCAGTAGCTCGTAGTCGGAAGGCTAAAATTTGTCAGTAGTGTTTATTGGAAGGGACACCTCGCCACTGCGACCATCTTGATCTATTGTGGCTACACCCCCGGGAGGAAGGGATGAGATGAAGGAGCCATAGGAGATCGCAGGTCCGCAGGCAGACATGTCCACAGAGGCGCGTAAAAGTCCCTAATGTTTCTGGTTTGATCACCCGCGCACCAGTACAGGCGAAGAAACCCGAGAGAGGGCGACGAAGCGACCCTAATTGGGGGACAACGCAACCTGGCGTTCAATCTTTCCAATGCGCAAGCATCTAAGCCATCTACCCGACAACGCCAGCACCGTAGGACCGCAAGACACACCTGAAACATGAAAAGGAGAGATGAAATGGGGAAAATGAGAAATAATGGTATAATACACCATACCGATATTCGCCTAGGGAACAGGGGAAAACCAGAAAACCACATGGTCAGAGTGGTGGTCATCGGGAATCGAACATGGAACCTCCCGAATGCGGGAAATTTGTCAGTTATCTATACTTTAACAAATGTAGATGTCTCAAGATTATTCCTATGTTGAATCTTATTAGCACTTGTAATGTAAAAAGTACTTTCAGCGTACCAACAGTAAACTTGGTAGCATTTCCTTACGATAACCTGATTTTAATACAAAATCAGTTTTTAAAAAGTGTTAAGAATACCGTAAATTACAAATATCAAGGTGTTTCCCGCCATCAGTTGCCCTACTAAGCAATTTATGACAACAAATTCCCAAAATAAAATCCTATCGGCATTTTAAAAATGTAACAGTTCAAATTTTACTAAATTTAATATTTGACAGTAAACTTTTCATGAAATAAATCGACGACAGAGCCAGTTAATCCATATTTCGCCGTTTTTCTGTAGGAGAGAGTCAACATATTCTAAGAACGAAAAACACAAAGCTTGGATCACCCTAGCTGCTTTAGCAAAAACCTCACAATATAGTACAAAAGGTGTTTTTTAAAACCTTGAACTGTTTCCCAGAGAAACAAATACGATAGAGTGTATTTGGGACACAGATGCAAGTTTTATGTTGATACATGTATATCGGATAGGTTGCTGAATGTATTGAAATAAATGCTCTCAAATTTATCAGAAAAATATAACTACTTATAAAAGTTTGAAGCAATGAGAAGTAGTTATGTTTCTGCAGTTAATTTTGTGAGTATAAACTCTATATGATTTGCATCCTCGATTGTATTGTTACATTCCTTTACAAGCTGCCATTATATAAATGCTAGAAATTAATAACTAAACGTTTTAAATCAAGCACTAACACTATAGCTAAATTGACAAATGCCAATTTGCATAAATGAGGGGAAGAATTTCAGAACGATTTTGCATTTTAAAAAATCCCACAAATTTTCGGCGCTTGAAACCACACAATAAATTACTAATGAACATCCTCAATTTTTCATCAAATAGTCTTAACAGTGTAGTAAAAGTGCAAATGTTAGCAAATGTAACATACTTATAATATCATAGGAAGATAAATATTGTACCCCATACATTGTATTCATGGTCCTCATTTGTTTGTTTACAGGCATCGATACCAACTATTTCCTTGCGGTTGATGAAAATAACATGGTGAGCATCTTACAACACACTGATGAACTGATTTCCGACAACCTTCGCTTCTATCTGGAAGATCCCAATACCATCAACATCATTATGAATAACAACTGAGCAAATACTTTTCCTCATGCGCAGCAGTCATGTTTCAATTAATTTTATTAATTTATAACTTATTTATTTGAAATATTTATTCTAATGTAACGAACTGGTTTTGGAGTTTTAAAAAGACTATGTTTCACAATAAAGCATCTATTTTGTGTACAAATATGCTTTCCTTATTAATATTCTAAACCCAGTCATATAAAAAAACAAAATTAGAATAAAACATAACGAGGTTATGCAATAATGACTACAGTTCCTGTTCTACTGAAAAGTGAATGTCTTAAGGTAATTTTACATGCAATTTATTTTCTCTGAGTTAATATTCAAAACCAATTTCTGTCACTCTTCTGTCCATCGTACAACTACGTGCAAAAATCCTTGCCAATTCCGGAGCGCAGCAGTTGAATGCCAAATACTCTGATCCTCTTTCCGCACCAATATCCCTCCCCCCTAGTTTCCAAACTACTGAAGCCGTTTCTGCCGGACAAGCACATATTTCATTCCTTCTTCTACAATGTCATACCAATTGGCATTCAAATTATTTACACACAATCGCATGTTTCTCCTACTTTTTTTTAAGAGGAGAGCATTGTTATAATCTTGGTGATTACAGGTCCCTGTGTATGAGTGTGTAAACAACATAACTAAACACGACATCCTGCATAACTACCAAACTTGGTATTTACGTTCAGTACCTTCCAAAGATATGACACGAAGATTTTCAAGAAAATCGTCCCAGACCAAACTACCCTTTACATTAAAAATTTTCGATATTTTTTTTATTTTCTCAAAAAACGGCTCTAACGATTTTTTTTATTAAACTTGCACACATTTAAGACATTTAAATGAAAATATAATGTATATTTTGATTTTTATGGGAATAGCATATGAAGTTCTCTTCATTCGGAAGAAATCTCGTATGACTTTGTACAACCGGTGAACCATAAGAGGTCGGAAAACCTTACCAGATATAAAAAAATTAGATGACTTTAAAATACTCAATTTATTCGGAATAACTTTTGTTGCGTCATCAACCATTTCTTAAATGTTCGCTGTTGTTGGCTTGACTTTTTAATACCTGATAACTTTTTGAAGTGCACTCGCATTTCAGCTTTTATCGCGATGTTACGTAAAGAACGTACCGCATTTAAACATGTGGCTATCGCTTCGGTTCCCTGTACATATACTGTTTGTACCTACAACCAAATGTGTAATGTTGCAAACGTTTATCTCGATAGCATAAACTAGACAGTAAAAGTAATGTAATGTAGAAGCTATATAAAAATAAACGATAATGGGTAGAGAAAATAATGTGAATGTACAACTAAGATTCTTGTTTTAGCAACTGACTGTATGCCACATCTTTATATTCCTTGCAACTATACTTGTTATCATCTTGTTACCAAAGAAGCAAACGCAATAGTGCAAATAGGACGGCTAACACCCAAGGGCTCTATTACACAAAAATATTAATGCTAATCTAAGGCTGATAAGTGACAGGTCTTGCATAACACAATTTTGGCAACTTACTAACAAGCGAAATACAATGATAATTACACACGCTATATCATAAAATTGCAGAAAAACTGGCATTACAAGACTAAAGCCGTTTACGTATTACTTAATTAATCATTAATTTAATTGCGAAAGAAAAAAATAATTGTGTTCCCACAAAATATCCAACAAACAAGCGAGTCTTAGGTCCTATCGCTCGCAAAGGTAGGTCCAGCGCTTAAGTCTCAAATATCAGTAAACCTGTCTGCGTTTTTCTTTCCTTCTTTTCGTGGTTTAGAGGTAAACACTGGATTGGTTAGTTCAATACCGTGAACCAAAGTTGCTCCCCAGAAATAAAACAGATGGTACACAAACAAGCACAAGCAATGCACATTCAACATCCCATTTAGTGAAGTGTCATCGTTTTTGTGTAGCAAACAACATAAATGTAATTTCTAAGTGTAAGCGGGGTTTGCGATTAACACTGCATTAGTTATAGGACGTGCAATAAGGTCTCTTAAGATAAGTTCAGATAAACAGGTTTGAGACCGGAACACTGTAACCGCAAAAGAGCACTTCCGTCTTCGGCGCAGATGTTGCTTTGTTTTATTTGTGTGTATCCTTTGCGAAAAACAAACGTCATCCAGAATTGTATACATACATTATATATATACTTATAACCCCGTTAATGCGCTCTACGCCTCAAAATGTAATAAATCGAACAGCACTATAGTACAAATTACTTTTGAGATGGAGAAAATATTTCTGGTAATATTTCATAGGAAGTAAGTTTATTCTTCAACAGTTAAATTGCAGTTTGCAAACAGAACTCATTTTGTATTACTCACGGTATGTTTACCATTTTTCATTTATAGAAGGATTTCCGCTGCCGTTTTGCATTATCAAAAGTTGTACTTAGTGCAAAACTCAAAGAAAACCTTAAGTTGATAGGGAAAATCTTGAGTGCTACGTTCAAGTAAAGAAAAGTCTTTAAGGCATTAAGGTACTCGTTGCTATAGTCAGAAGCACACAAGAAGATGGCTGAGTGAAGGTTGCGCAGTAGCACTGCTCTATCACTTAACCTGCCAGCGCAGAGCGAGCGAGAATGAAAGAAAGAGACAGTGTGCCACCTGTCTGTCTGTCTGTCTCTCTCTCTCTCCTCTGCGCAGTAGCCTTTCCCCGACCCGCCATCGTGTGTGCTCCCGACTCTGCAAGGAATTGAGCGACGTATCATTAATTTCAAGATTGGGGTGAAGAGACAGGCCTCCAGGTTCCTGGAAAACTGGCTCTGTAATCCATCTTCTGCTTTAACCGTGCTTTCAAAATACTACAGTGCTACAAAAGCAATTTTAAAGTACACTTATAGAGTTTATAATTCAATTTATTTGAGTTTATGTGTGAACCAAAAACAAAAAGTTACTTTATAGCGATTGCGTTTTTCGTTGTCGCCCAAAATCGATAACTACATACGATTATGCGGTATTACATTCCTCCTTAAGATAGCGTGGTAATACCATTCTATATGCAATTTCAGCCGCATTTATTTTCCTCCATTAATTTTTTTTGAATAGTCTGTGTTTCACAGCCATATATTAGCACTAGAAGTGCCATTGTTTTATGGAATGTTTCTTGTATGTACGTACAATGAAATTTATAGTAAAACATTTCTGCAAAAGTTTATCTCGATTAATAAGAAGTATAATAGAAATATAAGCTTTTGTAAGAATTGCTGGTAGAAGAGAGTAAAGAAAGCCATGTGAATGTAACTATCGATTTTTATTTGCAAAGTTTTTATTGATCCTTGCTAAAATAATAAAAGTAAAACAAATTTCATATAAAGGACATGATTAGCAAAAACATTTTGTTTTCCTATAGATCATATGTAAACACCTGCTTGCTAGATTTTTAAGGGAACTTCTAATCAGTATTCTTAAGATAACAGAGAAGCTATTGCTTTACACTTATAACAGTTGATTCTCCCTAGAGTCAATCGGAGGACAAGCTAAACCCATTATTTTTGCTTTCAACTCGTGGGGGGCATTAATCTGTGATGCAGATAAAGAGTGCGACTAGGACTGGGTGCGGAGGGGGACATAGCACATACAATATATTTTGTGTCTAAGCCCCGACGGGGTGCCCCCGGGAGGGAGGGGTGAGGTGAGAGGAGAGAGGGCGGTGGACCAGGGAGCACGACATAGCAGAGGGCAGTGTCCTATCTTTAACAGATTGAAACTCCCCGCATGGCTACCCTCCCCCTGCAGGCTTGCACATCCCACTGGGGGGGGTAGACTTGTAGACCTGTAGATCACCCCCATTCCGGGGACGAAGGGTTACATAGAGCATCCTTTTCCCCCGCCATGCAACGCCGAGATTCCCGCCGATGCAATCAACCCTGAAACAGGCCAAGCAGGTGGAAGGTGAAATGAAGCGAAATGGAGGGACAAAAATTCGGAGATGTAACGAACATTTCCATTAGTCTAGCGACCCAGGCAAACCCCCGAAAAAAAAACATGGGTTAGGAAGGTCGGCAGTGGGAATCGAACCTACGACTTCCTTAATGCGGGCCAAAGACGTTACCGCCTGAGACACTCCGCTCGGTTAGATAAAGAGTGAAGAATACATACATGTTACGATTTGGAAACTCGTGTCATGGAATATTAAACTTAGGTACATTACTCCAAGATTAATACTGAACGTCCATATCCTCCATATTGCCTTGTTCTCTTCGAAGTTATTGGTTCTCTACAGTAATTTTACATTAGATGTGTTCCAGCAAAGTGACATGAATTTAAGCATTAAACATAATGCTGTATCAGGACCTATTGTGATAATGTGTGTTAGAAACAAGGTCCCTTAAACTGCTGCAGTTTTCAACGAAAGATGCTAAAGCTTTTAAAGGTTATGTTGATGGCTGCTTTTATTGAAAACGGTAAGTTCAATGTGGTAATGATTTACAAAATTATAAAAATAGTGATAAAATAATACATAAATAGCGCTTAGTCATGCTTTTATCGTGCATTCACTTAATCTAACTTACCGCAAAAGATAATTTCATTATTTTATGTTTCATTAGAAATGCCAGCAAGCGAAAAACAGCCCAGAAAAGGAATTTCTCGTATATTTCAAGACTTTCGCTACCTTTGACGCTTTTACCGTTGCTTTCGTATGGTTTCATTTGAAAATTTGAGCAACAGATGCTTAATTTTCCAGAGTTTTG
The DNA here is from genome assembly GCA_030765065.1 of Deroplatys truncata. Classification (NCBI taxonomy): domain Eukaryota; kingdom Metazoa; phylum Arthropoda; class Insecta; order Mantodea; family Mantidae; genus Deroplatys; species Deroplatys truncata. The sequence goes on from CM060985.1 coordinate 55,698,835, forward strand.
TAAACCCAATTCTGAAGTTATGTTAGAAAATTTAAAAATTGCTGGACATATATGCATAAGAGTATAACATTTCTGATTCACTTACAACCGCTTTGTACCTCCTCGGTTATTGTTACACACACAGTTTGTCCTCCTGTTCGCCGAAGCAAATTTACAGCAGAAATGGACATTTTTTTTAGATTTCTAGTATCGATAACCAATGTAGTTAAAGGCGGGGTATAAACAGAACTAAAAAATGCAGAATAAGCAAAATGTGCGTATTAATTTCTTATTTCGTTTTCTTTTTAGTATTCATATGACTGTCATTATTATTATTACTGTAATAAGAAGATTAACATTTAAACAACGAAAGAAACAAGGCGATAACAACCGGAAATTAAGGGGACACGGTACTCTGAAATGGTCAAAAACCACATTTTTTGTTTTAGGCACTCATAAAATCTATTATTTCCAGTTTCAGAAAATATATACTTTTTGGAGGTTAAGAGGTTTCTAAGACATTTAAATACCATTTAAATGCTAGTCTGCGTTCCTTTAAAGCTGTCATGCAACGCCCCTATTTAGAACATTTTTATATCTTCCAACAACGAACGACTATATCATGCCCAGCGAGCAGTTAAGCAATTAACAAAAGAGGCCAGGACTAAGAGAAGGCAATCAGAAAAACTGAAGCAATCCAGGAATGAAGGTGCAGATGATTATGACCCTGGAATGTACTGAAGTGTGTTAGAATTTTTATGTTCTAACTTTAAATTTATTTTTCTCAAAACAACATTTTTGGATACTTATGTACTTTTTTCTCAGAAAGTATGAGAAGTAGGGAGCTGAAATTTTCAGTACATGTATAGTTAAACTTTCTGAACCACAATCATAATTTTATAATGCAAATTAGTGATATTAAGAAAGCAACAGCATTGCAAAATTTCCACATTTTTACTTTTGACTTTGTAAATATATTTTTTTTCAATTTCTAGTGAACTGATATACATAACAAAATAATTGAGGTTCAGAATATAGCTGATTTTACTAAGAACAAGCATGCAAAGCGCGATTCTGTATTGCAAGTAGTATCAGAGAAAAAGGTACACGAATTTACATGCTTTAAGAGTAAATTTTATTATTTTTCTGCTGAATGAAATAATTTTTACGGACTCAACTACTAAGCTATCAATGCAAACAACGACTTGAAATAATTATCATGATATATAGAATAATCAGGAAAAACCATTGAGAACTTTAAGAGCAGTGATAATTTTAACACACTTAAGATGTGATTTCCATGTGTTCAGACTACCTTGTCCCCTTAATGTAATGCATATAACAACAGTACACTAAACTGTAATGTGGCATGCTGATGATATTCAATAAATAAGTATCTAAATTAAAAAAAATCACACCACATAACGATGTTGTCAAACCCGATAATAAAACTTGTTTAGTGGCATTAACAAAAATTAATCTAGTGGTTAGTGTTATGGCTTCTCAACATTCTTGGTTTCCATACTCGGCTGGAGCGCAGCAATTGTTCTTTAAGTGGAATCATTCCCTACCCTCCGCAAAGTCTGGAAGTATGAATGTGAGTGTGTTTATAAATGAAAAATGTAAAACCTACAGTTACTGAGTTAAATATTTGTAAGCTCAAAGGCCCAGATATAACCACAGAAGTTGAAGCGGGCTATAACAAAACTAAAACACAAGTGACATTTTTAATAGAACACAAACTTGTGCCTCTTCGTTATGCTTGAGGTGCGCTTGGAGTTAGTGTTTATTATGGCAACTGGTTTATGTACGGGAATTATATTAAGAAAGTGTTTGTGTAACTTTTTAAATTTACGCATTCAAAATTTATCAAAACCAACAAATGGTTAAACTTTATGCATAAACTTTTGGGAAGTACATGTTTTACATAAACTTCAACAATACGCGAGATATTTCAATTCTTTGACTTTGTTCCCTGTTACAACTCATGCTCCATCTGGGAACATACGAGAGTTGAATGAAAAATAATGCCTCCACCTTCGCAACTCCTCAGCAGATGGCAGCACTAGTATGTGGCAGGCACTGTACTATTCAGTAGACTCTCCTCTACAGCTCCAGTTGGCAGGAAGCCTTAGCGTTGTTACAGCATAAAGAATGGAACTCTGCGAAGGCGGTCAGTGCGAGATAAGCAATGTTCTATCATTGAATTCTTGACAGCAGAAGGTGTCGCCTCAATGGAAATTCATCAGAGAATGCAAGTAGTTTATGGAGATTGTGTATCGTTGGATCAATAGGTGTAAAGATGGTGTGTCAGGATTTGACTTGCTTGACAAAGTAAGAGTTGGACGTCCTGTGAGAGCAACCACCGATTTTCACAGGCAAAAAGTTGACAGACTGGTTTAGGACGACTGTCGTATCACTCTCAGAGAAATTGCAAGCATAATCAGCATTTCTTAAGAACGTGTAGGTCACATTATTGCTTTGCTTGGTTATCGTAAGATCTCTGCACAATGGGTAGCCCGGATGCTGGAGGCCTGAAGCGAAAGCGCATAGACTTGAAATTTGTTAGAAATGTTTTGCATACAATTGTGACAGGAGACAAAACGTGGGAACACCACTACGACCCGAAGAGGAAACGTCATTCAATGGAATATGGAAGATTCGACCATGAAAACGAAATTTAAGATACAACCCACAGCAAGGAAAATCATGGCAACAGTGTTTTGAGACGCAGGTGGTGTTATCCATGTTGATTTCCTCAAACGTGGAACCACAATCAATTCAGAGCGTTACATCACAACGTTGTGAACTTTGAAACGATGACTGATAAGGGTCCGAAAGGAAAAGGAAAATGTTTTCCTGCAACACAACAATGCCAGACCACACAATTCACATGCCATCATAGTAGAACTTAAGACACTGAGGCTCACCACCGTACGGCATCCTCCATATAGTCCAGATTTGGCGCCGTCTGACTTCCATTCTTTTGCCGATAATGAAAGATTTGCGGAAACATCACTATACATTTGATGAAGGAGTTGAAAGAACTGTGAGAGACTGGATGCGGAAACAGTGTTGACTTCTTTCGAGACGGGTTTAGCTCGTGGTTTCAAACCCGGCGGGGGACGATGGATTTCTTTCGAGCGTAAAAACCCTTAGCATGGCTTCCTTGGAAGGGAAGTAAAACCGGTGGTCCCGTGAGATAGATTTAGGCACGTAAAAAAACCTCAAGCCTGATAAAGAGGCCTCTGAGCAAATTTGTCGGTCTTTCACACTCAATATAGAATGAGACATTAAGGATCACAGCGTTAAAGAGCGTCAATAAATAAAAAATCTGATGTGTTACACTCACATGACTTTCTCTACTCTGGTACAAACTATTTTTACAAACGCTTATTCTCCATATGCTTCATGTTAATCGAGATATCAATTTTATTGCTAATGTTCTTGTAGATGCAAGGGGAATATGGTAGGTTTTAAGCGATATTCAAATCTTCTAAGAGCTGGTTGCTATGTGGCGCATTCCATTCTCTTTGTATGCTCAGGACATAAAAAAAATCTGATGTGTTACACTCACATGACTTTCTCTACTCTTGTACAATCTAATTTTACAAACGCCTATTCTCCATATGCTTCATGTTAATCGAGATATCGAGATGTCAATCTTATTGGTAATTTTCTTGTAGATGCAAGGGGAATATGGTAGCTTTTAAGCGATAGTCAAATATTTTAACGCTGGTTGCTATGTGACGCATTCCATTCTCTTTGTATGCTCAGGACATAAAAAAATGAATAACGAATTTGAGAAAAAGCATAAGTATTGGAAAATTTAAGGGAATAACAAGCAATATCTCGAAAATGGTTCACTCAACAAAAAAAATGTGTATGACATAAATTGTGTATTTTAACGCGATCTACATTTTTTGTGTAGTAAAATTTTGTCTATCTCTTATGGTTTACCAGTTATGCAAAAGTCGCTCACAATGAAGAATACGTTTAGAGCCATTCCCAGAAAATTCGAGATATACATTTCATTTGTCATGAAAATATCTTAAATACATGATATTTTAATCAAAATCGTTAGAGCCATTTTTGAGAAAATTAAAATTTTCGAAAAATGTTCCATGTAAAGGGTAATCTGTGGTGGGGGGATTTTCTTGAAAACCTTTGTGTCGCATCTCTGGAAGATACTGAACCTAAATACCAAGTTTGATGCGTTTCTGAGTTATGCTGTTCACAGACAGACACACAGACACACACGGACATGTTTCTAAAAATGCTTTTTTTTATTCAGGGGGTCTCAAAACATGTATTTCCGGTGAAATCTCGGTATCGAATTTTTTGGTAGAATACAATACTTCCCCTACTTACTATACGTAGTAGAGAAAGTAAAAATGCAATTCAAATTAAGTGACGGTTTCAAAAAACTAGTTCATTGTTGACAGTAGTGTATCCAATTGACTGGCAGTTATGTGGAAAAGTGAATATGTCATTAAAGAGCGCATTCCAAGAATTATATCTGCGTTTGGCTTATTAAAATAATCCCATTGAATTCCAAGTTACGAAGGCAGGAAGAATTACTTTTCACTCAACACTCGTATATTGTATACCAAGTTTCATAACAATCGGTTCGGCCATTATCCGTAGGTATAATTATATAGCAATGCAGGGTTATTCAAAAAGAAGGAACATACTTTAAATATCTATTTCTAGAGAACGACCATAGATGGCGACACATCACTGAATAGAGGAAAGTTCAACATTTTATTTTATGTGTTCAAAATGAGCACCATTTGTTATGCCTTTCCGTTTGCATACACAACCATCTTCTACGAATTTATTGTACCAACTGTAAATTTTGTATGTCGAGGCCGCTCGTTGTTGAACTTACAACGAAATGCACACTACAATGAAACAATGGATTCACTTTGAATAATGCAGCACACAAAACAACGTTCCTGTGGTGTCGCCATTTTCTCGTAAACACAGCGCCGCTATAGGCACTAAATGGAACTAACAGGTGGGGCTTGAAATTTTCCTCTATTCAATAATATGCCGTATGTTTTGCTATCTATTGTCGTTCATTAGAAATAAATATTTAGAGTTTGTTCCTTCTTTTTTCATAACCGTGTATTGTTCGGCACAGTAATGTTAAATCCATCTTAAAACCGGCAAGGGAGAAGTTTATGTTGCTATAAATTACAGAAATTCTAAGAGTGAAACGCCCTGAATTAGCATGCTTTAGGTTTAGGTACATTAACATGAAGCATACTTTGATTAATATGCTGATATGTGGTACTTATCGTGTTATATTTATGATGTTTTTAACATTTTAATTGTCACACAAGCTGAACACAGTGATTTGTGTTGAATATTAGTGTACGTTTTCATCCTTTTAAGTGACGCCTACTGTTATTTTTGCGTGCAATTGGGGTATTAAGCGTATTTTTCATTTCTAACCTGCAAAAGCACCGAGGTCTAGTTCAGATTCTTTTAGAGATATACAATAAATGTTAATGTTGTAGCAGTTGCAAAGATTGTTGAGAATGTAGGGTACCACTTTCGTATACGTTTACCTATAGAAACATCTGATGTGTTTCTCTAATCGCTATCGCTTATTACTTTCTCTACTACGTATAGTAAGTAGGGGAAGTATTGTATTCCACCCAAAATTTCGATACCGAGATTTCACCGGAAATACATGTTTTGAGACCCCCTGAATCCAAAAAAAGCATTTTTGGAAACATGTCCGTGTGTGTGTCTGTGTGTCTGTCTGTGTGTGTGTCTGTGAACAGCATAACTCAGAAACGAACAGTCGGATAAACACCAAACTTGGTATTTAGGTTCAGTATCTTCCAAGGATGCGACAAGAAGGTTTTCAAGAAAATCCCCCCACCCCAGAGTACCCTTTACATGGAACATTTTTCGAAAATTTTAATTTTCTCAAAAATGGCTCTAACGATTTTGATTAAAATATGATATGTTTAAGATATTTTTATGACAAATAAAATGTATATCTTGAATTTTCTGGGAATGTCTCCAAAAGTATTCTTTATTGTGAACGACTTTTGCATAACTGGTAAACCATAAGATATAGACAAAATTTTACTACACAAAAAATGTAGATCGCGTTAAAATACACAATTTATGTCATATACATTTTTTTTGTTGAGTGAACCATTTTCGAGATATTGCTTGTTATTCCCTTAAATTTTTCAATACTTATTTTCTCAAATGGGATTCGTTATTCATTTTTTTTGTCTTGGATATGCAAAGAGTATTAGTCTGTGGCAAAGGGAATGGTGCTGCACCTAGCAACCAGCTATTAAGAGATATGTGTGTGCTTAAAGGCTACTGTTGTTCTATATTGCCCTTGTAAATATATTTTCCCCTACATCTACAAGAAAATTAGCAATAAGATAGAGTTTGCAAATGTTTATCTCGATTAACATGAAATAGATGGAGAATAAGCGTTTGTAAAAATACTTTGTACAAGAGTAGAGAAAGTCATGTGAGTGTAACACATCAGATTTTTTTATGTAGCTTCTACAAACTCTTCTTGGAAAAACTTAAGTTTTCTATCTAATTCATACGAATCGAGATTAGAGTATGCAGAAAAGGTTTTATTATACACATTTCATTACAGACATAAGAGAGATATAGGAGGCTGAAGCGACAGTCGTATTTTTATAAAGTGGGTCACTATAAGCTGGCTTTGAAATTCCATACTCTTTCCACCACATCGCAAGAAACAACTGAATGGTGACAGCACTTTAAAAGTACAAGTATCGAAAAATACAAACCAATACCAACGGATATCTCGGAAATGTTTGATACCACAAAAAAGTTACTTGAAGTCTGTTACACTTTTGTGTAGTAAGCTTTTGTTTATATATTATAATTTACCAGCTATACAAACTTCATTCTGAATGAAGCGGACTTTAAGACTATTCGCAGAAAATTCAGGATATACATTTTGTTAGAAATGTAAAAATATTAAAAATTTGAAAAGTAACAAACATCTTCCAATGTAGTTTGGCGTGGTGGATTTGTTTGAAAATCTTGGATGAAGGTGAATTGAATACCAGGTTTGGTATGTATTGTGAATTCGCTCAATTTTTTTAACTGTCACTTCTCTTCGTTCTCACTGTTACTGTTCCAAGTTCCTATGTAATTCATCTTCACTGGAGTTCACTTCGTTCACCCTATCACTTCACTCTGGGAACTCGTTCATTTATCCTCACTTCACTTATTTCGTGATGCAGCCGGTTCACTACATTCGGGAGTCGAACACAAAACCTCCAAAACCCTCGCTCCGCAGTAGCACTCCTTTCATGTCAAAAACAGCCGTCACCAACTCGCTCGGAGAGTCGCTCATGATGCCACACGGAAAACCCACACGCCAGCTCGCTCACCAACCAACGCAACTCAACTCACACTCGAGTGGCACTCAACTCGACTCTACACAATAACACTCCTCACCTTGCACTGACTCGCCACTGACTGGACTGCTCGACGAGACTCGTTTAAATTGATAGTGAAATCTTGCACAGAAGGTTCTCGAACGTTCTAGAACTATTTCGACACACTTTCTGAGGAGGAGACGGGGAGAAGAAGCTTCCAGAAAGTTCTAGTTATCTCCCGAAAGCGCGGTGTTTACGCTGGTAAATCGCGGTTATCTTGTTTACTCCGACCGCTCGGCGCCGACCTCCCGATAGCCATGGACCATATCCATTGCGTCACAGTATCCTGCGTTTGGATTTTTGAGTTACGCTGTTCGTGCGCACACTCGCGCAAACACAAACACACATACACACGTTTTTCTAAAAGTGCCTTTTTGTTCAGGGGACCTCAAAACATATCTTCGATGTCGCATTTTTAGATGAAGTGTAATATCTAATTCCTTAACCTGCCATTAGTACATACTAGAGGAAGCAAAACCCTAACGTGCGTTAAAATGATTGCCTTAAAACGTAATCAGTGTTCCTGAAGAAACAATAAATAAGAAAGTATTGCACTCCAAATGTCTATATGAACTCAACAATTGTACACTTTGTTGTTATTATTATTATTTCTCAATAATATACAGACAAGAAGTTTCAGTCGAACTTAAAACTGCAAAGCATCAATTGACCTACCCCAATTGCAATCATGCACTATTAAAGCTTTCCCTGCCCTTATTCATTTACCTTTGGCTAGCCTGGAAATAATCACTGTGGACCCTTGACTAGTTAACATTGAATATACCTGCAGTACACTCGCACAAGAAAGAAAAGACCGAAAATTGAAGTCATCTACAATTAAGCTTAGCTTTGCCATTTTGTGAAATTCTGACTTTCGTGGGGCCGGTTCTACAGCCTCTGTTATGACCAGGGGTGCTAACGACGTGAATCTCTTCGACTGTTCCTTTGCGCAAAAACGTCACAAGTCTTTATTTTTTCCGTCTCTTTTTTGTGCGGGTGTACAAGCACATGTACACTTTTTTTCCCCACTCGTGACAATATCGCCAAAACCTATCCTGGATATTTTTCTCAACGTCTGCAATGTTCATGGTATTATGGCATATACTATGAAATATAAACTTATGTTAATATAAACCTTTAGCATAAACTGCTCAGATGTATAGCTAACATCGCCATGCACCGCTGAACATGCAGTGACTTAGGTTTATTCTTCTATTCACTCGCCAAGAATAACTCTGTATCAGTTAACAAAAGGATGCGGTTTTCTTGGTAGGATAGCTTCGTGAATGTACAGTGGAGTACAAAATAGTTGATATATTGGAAAATCCTCGAGCTGCTCAACTAATTTGTCCCCAACTGTACATGTTAAGACAGCGTTTTAGTACACATGTCGTTGTAGGTACACAGAGACATAAAGGATGCTAGAAAGTCAGTAAGTGGCATGACAATTTGCATGGGCCCATGAGAAACAAATAAAACAGTTGCTTAACACTTCAATCTGCATTACTTAAAGTGTTGGAAAATAGAAATGAACCAAGACAAGTATGTTGCAAATGCTTATAATGAAATGTTTCTTTGTGGAGCGTTGTTTGACATGGGAAATGACTCTGTTCCCACACAGACACATGCATTATAAATACCTAATTTAAGTTCTGAGACCTGAACTCTAGACAAAGAAAGCAAGAAGAAAAAAAAGACAGGTCCGAGAGAGTGTGTGTGTGTGTGAGTGAGTAATCAGTGACCAGGGCAACTCGAAAACGAAAAGTCAAATAAATATTACTCTTGTATTTAAGTAAGTGTCTTTTGAAGATCCGACTCGAGGATTAATCAAGAAGATCCCCAACCCAAATTATGCTTTACATGGAACATCTTTTACACTTTTTATTTTCTTAAAATGGCTTTTGTTTTCTTAAAATATACTGCTTGACATGAGAAGCATAACTAGGTATATATTGTGAGTAACGTGTGAAGTCCTCTTCATTCCGATTGAATTTTAACTGGGGAAACCATAACAAGTAGATAAAAATGTAATACTGAAGATCTGATTAAAATGCACACGCTTTGTGTTAACATTTTCTAACGTTAACAGTTTTGGAAAAACTACATGCTGCATGTTTATATTTACCACAGAGTAAGTGCCTCATCTGATGGAACATATTTGAAAGATTATTAGTATTTTCTTTTCTTTTCTTTCTTTCGCAAGAGCTCATTGCCATGAATTGTGATATAAGCTCAGGAATTTTGTTTCCACGTATTGTATGTAACTAAGACCTTCATGCATTGTTTGAAATCATTTATAGCCAACGATTGTCATGAATAAGCTTTTATATGTGAATTTACAAAGGGTAGAGAAAGTCGTGTGAGTGTTGCATATGAGATTTTATTAATTGTGTATTCCGGATCCTTATGGTGAGCCGAAGACGTGAGAGAATTTCTCCATGTGTGGAAAACAAGCAAGCCATAAGTATAATCGAAGATACGTACACAGGATGACATCTATCACAAAGACAGAAATATTCTAGGTTGAGGTAGGATACTCCAAGAGGAGGAAGTCATTAAGGACCCACACGTAGCAAGAAGCACGAACATCCTATAAAACACATAGCAGCCTAAAAGAAAAACCGAATCCCCCTGAAAAGAAAGAAATACTTCTTGGAAAAGACATGTACAGAACGTCAGAGGAGTAGTAAAACCCTGCCAAGAATTTCATTTGCACGTAAGAGACTATTACACGCCTCTCAAATACGAACCATTTACTACATCTTATGTACACTACGTGATCAAAAGTATCCGGACACCTGGCTGAAAATGACGTACAATTTCGTGGCACCCTGCTGGAAGTCAATATGGTGTTGGCCCACCCTTAGCCTTGATGACAGGACAGCGTTCACTCTCGCAGGCATACTTTCAACCAGGTGCTGGAAGGTTTCTTGAGGAATGGCAGCCCATTCTTCACGGAGTGCGGAACTGAGGAGAGGTATCGATGTAGGTCGGTGAGGCCTGGCACGAAGTTGGTGTTCCAAAACATCCCAAAGGTGTTCTATAGGATTCAAGTCAGGACTCTGTGCAGGCCAGTCCATTACAGGGATGTTATTGTCGTGTAACCACTCCGCCACAGCTCGTGCAGTATGAACAGGTGATCGTGTTGAAAGATGCAATCGTCATCCCCGAATTGCTCTTCAACAGTGGGAAGCAAGAAGGTGCTTAAAATATCAATGTAGGTCTGCGCTGTGATCGTGCCACGCAAAACAACAAGGGGTGCAAGCCCCCTCCAGGAAAAACACGACCACCTCCGAATTTCACTGTTGGCACTACACACGCTGGCAGATGACGTTCACCGGCCATTTGCCATACCCACACCCTGCCATCGGATCGTCACATTGTGTACCGTGATTCGCCACTCCACACAACGTTTTGCCACTGTTCAATCGTGTAATGTTGACGCTTCTTACACGAAGCGAGGCATCGTTTGGCATTTTCCTGCGTAATGTGTGGCTTATGAGTAGCCGCTCGACCATGGAATCCAAGGTTTCTCACCTCACGCCTAACTGGCATAGTACTTGGAGTGGATCCTGATACAGTTTGGAAATTCTGTGTGATGGTCTGGATAGATGTCTGCCTATTACTCTTTACGACCCTCTTCAAATGTCGGCGGTCTCTGCCATTTAACAGACGAGGTCGGCCTGTACGCTTTTGTGCTGTACATGTCCCTTCACGTTTCCACTTCACTATCACATCAGAAACAGTGGACCTAGGGATGTTTAGGAGTGTGGAAATCTTGCGTACAGACTTCTGACACAAGTGACACCCAGTCACCTGACGAGTTCGAAGTCCGTGAGTTCCACGGAGCGTCCCATTCTGCTGTTTCACGATGTCTAATGACTACTGAGGTCGCGGATAATGAGTACCAGGCAGTAGGTGGCAGCAAAGTGCACCTAAGATGAAAAACGTATGTTTGTGGGGGTTGTCCGGATACTTTTGATCACATAGTGTATATGCAAAGAAGTGCACACACATATTAAGTAGAACTTCAGCAAATCTTCCTTTCTGTTTCCTGGCCTCCAATAAGTTTCCCGCTGATAATTGTGAATGCTCGCAATTTTTAAAGAATATTAACTTTTATTCCTTAGTCGTTTCGTTCTTATTACGCATTTTAGTTTTTAGGATTAGTCAGACGGAGGGGCCCCCCAGCCACTGCAGTTTCGCATCGCACACAGGCTATTGTAGGTCATTTATGACCTAAATGACCCCTGGGAGGAAGGAATGAAGAGGAGACCCGAAGGGTGACCAGATCTGGACGAACGATGCGGCTAGCAAGTACGAGCTCCCTAACGAGTCTAGAATGACAGCAACCCTGCCTGCTTGTACCAGCATCAACCCAGGGGAGGAGGGTCTCGGGAACGAGCCCCTCCAGCAAGGGACATCGGCCAGTCAAGCGCCAGGGAGAAATCTTTTCACAACGCAATCCACACCATCCCGCCGCAATGCACCTATTGTCGTCACCTGGTCCTACAACTCTGAAACACATAAAAGGAAATGAGGGGGCAGAAAATTACTGATAGAAGAGTGGCCAATTCGACGGAAACCGAACCTGGGACCTCCCGAATGCAAGCCTCACACATTATCGCGAAGCCATATCGCTCGGTCGTTACGGGTTTATGGATTGTTCCTCTTACAATGCAATAATGAGAGTTCCTCACTCCAAAGTGTCCTTCACCTCACCTCATGCGTCACTAGCCATCGCTCCAGCTCCCAGCTTGAAATGGAACTACGTTACAACCTCAATATCCTCAGCCCACAAGACATTGCTTTACCCGCGGTAATTTGTTAGTGACATTTTTTTGTGTAGGTGAACTTATTAGCATGCATTGATAAAAAGATCTGACGTATAACATTCACTAGCCACTATCGTTTACTTTTAATAGCGTCTACAAACTATTATTCTTGTAAAAGCTTATGTTTTTATCTACTTAATGTTAATCGAGATAGACGTTTACAGAAATAGTTTCATAACAGGTTTCACTGTAGGTACAAAGGGGATAGGAGGGTGAAGGGATATTCAAATTATTAAAAAGCTGCTCGTTTTAAATGCTGGCGTTGAAAATCCATACTCTTTCCATCACATCGGGAGAAAAAACTGAAAGAAATGACAAAAATATTGAACAATTCAAACTAACAGTAATGTCTTGCAGCTGACTAATGCCACAAAAATGTTATTCGAAATTAATTGTATTCTAAAGAGACCAACACGCTTTTTGTCAATATCTTATGTTTTACCCGTTATACAAAATTATAAAAAACTAATTTCGAATGAAGAGCACTTCAGAGGCTATTACCAGAAAATTCAAGATATACATTTCATTATTCATACAAACATCTTAAATGCATGGTATTTTAATCAAGATTGTTACAGCTATTTTTGAGCATTTACGGAATGATCTGCAACTGTAAATTCAGCAATCTTGCAATCGAGAGCAGGTCGCCCAGGTTAACCTGGACGGGATGTTAATTGCCACAGTATTTAGCCGCAAGTGCGGCTTTACCTGTGCAATATAGAAGGTGAATATTTTTTTTGGGGGGGCGAGAGATGTGAAGCAAAGTTCAGGAAGGTGGGCGAGGTTCCGCATGAGCACCCTCGATAATACGCACCCATGCGGGGGTAGGTGCTGCTGCTCTAGGACAGGAGCGAATGAAGGATGTGCCAGGTGACTGCCATGGCCGAGGCCCTGGAAGACACCTGGTGATTAGGAGATAAAGATTTTCGCAAGCTTTTATGTTTGTGGTCAATGGGCGGAGTATAGCTTACCTTTGCATTCTTTGAAGATGCTGAACTTAAATGCCAACGTTGGTACGTATCCAACATTTAATGTTTGAGTTATTTTGTTTGCACACACAGGGACGTATTCTAAAAGTGATTTTTTCGTTTTCCGGGACTTAAAATTATATTTCCCGAGGGAAACTCGATTTCGAATTTTTGGTGGAGTACAATACTTCCTCTACTTACTATAGGTAAACAACGGAGAAAGAAAAAGTATCAAGCTGACTCCGAATATGGCCAACATTAGTTTTAAGTCTCCTAACTGTAGAAGAATCTAAGGAGTAGAAATATGACGCACAGTTCGTCGCCTCATTTATGCTCTAGTTAGGTTATTCCAAGTTGAATTATTACGACATTTTTCATTTAACCAACCCTTACTCGTTTTTTGCACCAGTGATGATGATGATGATGATATGCGGTTTAAGGGCGCTAAACTGCTATGGTCATCAGCGCCCTTACAGTGTATAAAAGATAAGGTCAAAATATAAAACAGGTAAAAGAACCGCATAGTTAAAAACGGGACACAAACCCGCGATGTTCAAAAGGCTAAAACTAACAATATAATAATAACAAATATAACAATAACAACAATAATAACAATAACAACAATAACAATAACAACAATAATAACAATAACAACAATAAAAAGAACAAGACAAATATCTGAAAACCAACACAATAAAAGCATAGGCAGTAAAGGATTAAAACGTGTCAGAAACTGTAGAATGCGAGGGACATGAGCGCCATATGTCCACTGGGGATAAGAGTTCCCATAAAAAACAGACAGAATAAAAGTACCAAGCTAACAGACGCCCAACGCATTAAATGCGCAGATTAAAATCACTGTCGTGAATAAAACGTAAAACACATTCTACAGCACGCGTGTCGTCTGCCAAAACGTTGGCTAGGCCAACAGGCAGACCCACACGAGCACGCAATGCAGCTAAAACCTGACACTCTGTTAAAATGTGACGCACCGTTAAGTGCACGTCACACTGCCCACAGAGTGGTGCGGGGTCACCACTGAGCAAATACCTATGACTAAAAACACAATGTCCAATCCGTAGACGAGCTAAAATTACCTCTTCCCGACGACAAGAACGAGAAGAGGTACCCCAGATCAACGGGAAAGGCTTAACCTCCCGCAACTTGTTCCCCCGGAGGGCCGTCCACTCATCGCGCCAGCGCGAGAGGATGCGGCGACGTAAAATAACATACGAATCTGACGAGGGAACAACAGAAGTAAAAAATCTGGGTAATAAAATCGCCGATTTCGCAGCGGCGTCGGCAGACTCGTTACCTGAGATGCCCACATGACCTGGAATCCACATGAAGGAGACGCTGATGCCAAAGACACCGAGCGAGTGGAGCAGGTCATGTATGCGCTGTACGAGTGGGTGGTAATTGTACAGCGCATGAATAGCCTGAAGGGCACTCAGAGAGTCCGTACAAATAAAACAGTGCCGTAAGTCGTGCCGCTGAATGAATAAAACAGATTGATAAATGCTAAAAAGTTCGGCGGTAAAAATTGAACATTGTTGAGGTAAACGAAAAGTAAAACTCTGTACACCAAAAACAAAGGCACATCCTACTCCAACATCAGTCTTAGACCCATCAGTATATATAAAATGACAGTCCCCGAACTGCGCCTGTAGTTCTAAAAAGGCAGATCTAAGAACAGAAGCAGGGGTCGCATTTTTCGGCATCGACGTTAGCCCAAGGTGGATGTGGGCCTCAGCGCGCGACCATGGAGGAAAACGCGTTTCCCCTCGGGTAAGGGCCGGCGCTGGCGTAACGTCCAAATGCCGAAGTAGCAGTCGAAATCGAACCCCTGGGGGGAGCAATGCAGAGGAGCTAACGAAATATTGTCGATCTAGCGAATCCTCGTAAAATACATCGAAGGACGGGTGGTTAGGCAAGCTTGAGAGCCGACAAGCATAGCTACATAAGAGCATCTCACGCCTGAAAGACAGCGGAGGCTCTGCAGCCTCAGCGTAAAGACTGGGCACGGGGCTAGTTGGAAAGGCCCCTGTAGCGACTCTAATACCACGATGATGAATGGGATTCAAACGACGTAACACAGATGGACGTGCCGACGAATAAACTATACACCCGTAATCAAGTTTGGATCGGACCAAAGAGCGATAAAGGCGAAGAAGGACGGTCCGATCAGCTCCCCAGGATGTGCCACTTAAAACACGTAAAAGATTAAGAGAACGGTCACACTTTGCTTTTAAAAAGGAAACGTGCGAGGTCCAACACAACTTCCTGTCAAAAATCAACCCCAAAAATTTCGCCTCGTCTGCAAACGGAAGTATCCCTGGCCCAAGATGGAGAGAGGGCGGAGGGAAATACTTCCGGCGCCAGAAGTTGATGCAGACGGATTTCTCGGCGGAGAAATTAAAGCCGTTGGCGTTACTCCAGGCGTAGAGACGGTCGATACAGCTCTGGAGACGGCGTTCGAGTAGACAGGTCCGCCGTGAACTGCAATAAATAGCGAAATCGTCAACAAAAAGGGACGATGAAATGCCAGGTGGAATACAATCAACAATGGGGTTGATAGCAATTGCAAAAAGTGTGACACTGAGTACAGAGCCCTGCGGTACTCCGTTCTCTTGAATAAAACGACGAGATAAAACCGAGCCCACACGTGCACGAAAGACGCGGTCCGTCATGAACTCCCGAAGAAATATGGGAAGACGACCGCAGATATTCCATGCGTGAAGTGTACGTAAAATGCCGCCCCTCCAACAAGTGTCATAAGCTTTCTCCAGGTCAAAAAATACAGCCACGGTTTGACACTTTCTCAGAAATCCATTCATAATATGTGTCGACAAGGACACCAGATGGTCGACGGTAGAGCGATAGCGACGAAACCCGCACTGAGCGTTCGCTAGAAGTTTCTGAGACTCAAGCCACCATGTCAACCGCCCGTTGATCATGCGCTCCATCACCTTGCAAATTCAACTGGTGAGGGAGATAGGGCGGTAGCTGGAAGGTAGTTGGCGATCCTTCCCAGGCTTAAGTATAGGGACAATGGTGGCTTCGCGCCAAACGGAAGGAAAAATGCCGTCTTGCCAAATACGGTTATAGACCTGTAAGAGAAATAGTTTACTGTCGGCTGAAAGGTTCTTTAACATCAGGACATGAATGCCGTCCGGCCCGGGAGCGGAGTGCCGAGAGCAATGAAGAGCGTGCTCCAGCTCCCTCATTGTGAATAGTTCGTTATAGCATTCATCATTAGCAGACCGAAAAGTATATGATGCGGAATCCTGCCGGTCTTTAATAGAGCGAAAGTCGGCGGAATAATGGTCTGAACTGGAAACCGCCTCAAAGGCTGAACCCAGAGTGTTAGCGATGGCAGCCGGATCCACTATGGTGGCATTAGAAACCTGAAGGCCAGAAACAGTACAATGTGACACTTTACCTGAGAAGCGACGAAGTTTATCCCAAACAACGGATGAAGGCGTAAAACGATTAAAAGACTCGACAAAACGAGCCCAAGATGCCTTCTTGCTATCCTGAATAATGCGACGAGCCCTGGCGCGCGATTGTTTAAAAGTCACCAAATTATCAAGTGTAGGGTGGCGCCGAAACACCCTAAGTGCAGTCCTACGGGCACGAACGGCGTCCCGACAATCCTCGTTCCACCACGGAACAGGTGGCCGCCGAGGTTGGGAGGATGAACGGGGTATTGCACGTTCGGCGGCTGAGAAAATAATAGACGTAAGGTGCTGCACTAGTTGATTAATGTCGGAGAAGGGCTGGTCGACAAAATGCACGAGGCTGGAATACAAGCTCCAGTCGGCTTTTGCGAATATCCAGGTAGGTACTCTGGAATGCTGTACGTGGTGCGACAGAAGAGAAACGATGCAGGGGAAATGGTCGCTGGAGTAGGTGTCAGCGACGACGTTCCACTGAAGGCGACGTGCAAGCTGGATTGAGCAAAGGGCAAGGTCCAGGTGAGAGAAAGTACCAGAAGAATCAGAAATAAAAGTAGGTGCACCTGTATTGAGGATGGAAAGATTGAACTGATAAAAAATGTCGGAAAGAAGAGTTCCCCTCGCACAAGCCCTTGGCGAACCCCATAGTGGGTGATGGGCATTAAAATCTCCCAACAGAAGAAATGGTGTTGGGAGAGCGGACAGGAGAGATCGAATGTCCGCGGGAGCGAGGGGAGACGATGGAGGTGTATACACAGAGCAAACAGAAAACAAAAAGCCGGGTAAGTGAAGGCGAACGGCAACAGCTTGCAAGTCAGATGTAAGTGTGACAGGTGTAAAATGAACGTCATTACGCACCAAAATCATGACACCACCATGAGCAGGAGTACCCTCCTCCGGTTCAAGGTCGTAGCGAACCGGAGTATATCCTCGGAGATCAAAAGGATCGTGAGGGCGAAGCTTAGTCTCCTGCAAACATACGACCATAGGCGAATGGGAACGCAATAAAAGTTGCAGTTCCGCCCTATGCGATCGTACACCACGTACATTCCAGGTCAGGATAGCCATTAAGAATAAGGGGAGAAACTGTCTATTTAGAAGGGCGGCTTAAAATTACCTTTTGTTTAACCTTTGGGCTCGGGCTTTTTGTATGGAGTTGGTCAGACTCCATAGCTTCCTCGGAGGGAGGGCCCACGCGCTCAGTGCCAGAAACCGATTCAAGCGCCGTGAATCGGTTCTGGGTGGCGATGGGTGAAGGGTGCCGCTGAGCGCGGCTTGTCCCAGGACCATCCTGGGACAGCGACCTCCGAGGAGGAGAAGGTGAACTTTTGTTACCGCGCGCACGCGGAGGGTCTTTCAAAAAATCTTCCCTACGAAGTTTCTGCTTGGGCTTCTTTTCAACGGCTTGCGACTTCATTGACTTGGGACCAGGTTTATACGGCTTGGTAACGGTAGCCTTAATAGACGGCCGGATGGTAGTGGCGGTTAATCCAGTCAAGGTCCAGGTCTGAGTTTCGGCATCTACTCGTGGTACTGGCGAGGCAACAACAGAACTAAATGTGCCAGATCGCAGGAGTGAAGGTTGGCGCGCATGGTAACGCCTCCGGGCTTCAGCGAAGGAGAGTTTTTCCTTTACCCGGATCTCCTGGATCGCCTTCTCGTCCAAGTACCGCGGACAGTCGGCAAACGAAGCAGAATGAGACCCTTTACAATTAACGCAGACGGGGGCTGTTGAACAGGTACCTTCGTGTGAGGGCTGGCTACATGTTGCACAGATGTTAACGGCACTCTTACAGGAGACTTGCGTATGCCCAAAACGTTGGCATTTAAAACAACGCAGAGGTCTAGGAATATAAGGCCTCACAGAAATACGTTCGTACCCTGCGGAAATGCTCGTGGGCAGATCGACGCCATCAAATGTAATAAACAGGGTACGAGTGGGTACCAACACGCCGTCGCGTTTGGCCTGCACTCGATGAACCGCTGTCACCCTCTGGTCTGCAAGATATTCCACCAGGTCTTCGTCTGAGATACCATCGAGGCTATGCGTGGTGACAACGCCTCGACAAGAATTCAATGCGCGGTGCTTCTCAACACGGATAGGATAACCGTGGAGAAGCGTGGCGCTCAATAAGGACTTACTTTGTGCCTCGGATTTGCTTTGAACTAGCAACGAACCATTACGAAGCCGAGTGCAGGAAAGAACCGGACCAGCAATTGAGTCAATGCCCTTCTGGATAATAAAAGGGTTCACCTTCTCGAATGATTGTCCCTCCTCTGTACGGGTAATCACTAAGTAACAACCAGCTGTTTGCGGTGCTACTTCTGTTACTAAAACTTTGCGGCGCTTGTTGTTAACAATGGAGAAAGGGTGCTCCATAGCGAAAAAAATCCTCCACCATTGCAACCGTCTCCGACCTCGGGCTCTGACTTCTCGGGCGTTACCCCGGCTTGGGTGAGTGGCCTATCTATACCAGACTCACCCCAGGGTCACACCTCCCAGAACATAGACAGAGGGACCCAATCGCCGTCAGAAGTCAGCAGCTCATGCAATGGCCCCCCCGCGGGACTGCAGTTGAACAGCGGATACGAACACAAACCCTACATGACGACCCCGGGTGGTGGGGATGACGCCATTACCCACTCACCCAGCTGCGCACGCGGTGCGCGGGTATCCGTCAGGCTGTGTCCACGGAGGATTTAAATAAAAAGATAAAAGAAACTAAAACTGTGTGGGCGTTTCGCACGCAAGGTAGGCCGGCGGGGAAGAAAAAAGGGATATGCGAATGGCGTGGTGCGAAATGGCCGGAAAGTGATAAGGGAAGAAAGAAACGATGGTGAGGTGCGGTATGAATGGAATGCAAAGAACGCACGAGAGCCTACCTTGGGTCCACCGGTCACTTGAAGAACCCACCTCGACCGGATGGGGGTGAGGGGATGAATATGGCGATGATTGGCTCGGGAACCCCCGGGTGCGCCAAAAACCCGTACTCACAGAAGGTGAGCCCCTGAGGGGCTTTTGCACCAGTGCCATTGTTTTGGAGCACATTTATAATGCATGTATATTTCAGTAGATAGCATTTCTGTTCTCACTGCTAACGTACTCTGTGTTGTAGGACACAGTCTGAGTTGTTATGTGTGCGACTCGGAATCACTGAGATTGTGCGGCGCGTCCTTCCTCAGTGTACAACAAACACACTGGAAAAAACTTCCATCACAGGAATGCAACATAGTTAAAGTGCCAACCGTCGTGAACGGCACTTCAGACAATTTCGAAAATGGGTCATCAGGGCCTACGTTGGCCTGTGTTGGAATTAAATACATTGGTAAGTAATGTTTATTTGTAACAAAATAACACAATTTTGGGATCATAAGGACGTATCTGTATTTTTACATGAAAACAAAAACATTTCCGGAATTTTTAAAAACGTTTTCGAAATCTACTCATACGAGAGCGATACTGAAATTTTTTAGAACGCCATGTTTCTAAAACCAAAAGAAATTTCTTTATATTTAAAGTTACTTTCTGATGTTTAGCGAGTTGATTGCCGGTAAGTTTGTTCGATTTGTTCTACTCGTTTGTTAATAATCATTATTTGAAGCTTTTTGTTCACCCAAAAATGAATTTGATTAGAGAACATTTTCGGGTTATGATTTTTTACGATTTCAAATCATCATTAAAGCCCAAACCATTTGAAGATCGGCTTAGAAATGCATTTGGCAAAGAAGCCCCATCTAAGGCAACACTTCATTATTGGTACAGCGAATTCAAAAGAGATTGGCTTTTCTTAGTGATGAATTTTGTGAAGGACGCCTATTTACTGAAGAAAATACTGCCGCTGTTCCAGGAATGCTTGAAGAGGATCGACGGACATCACATTAATGTATTCGGGCGATATTGGGCATTGGTATGGGTTAAATCTAAAACATTTTACATCAACAGTTAAACGTGAGAAAACTTTCTTGTCGATGGATCCCACATAAACTGACTCCCGATCAAAACAACAACGCATTGATTGGAGAAAAACTCTGGAAGCATTCCAAGGCGGCACTTCAAATTTGGTTTGGAATATCGCTACCAGTGATAAATCTTGGATTTATTGTTATATCCTGAAAAGAAAAGACAACCGGCCCAATGGGTCTTTCCATTAGAACCTTAGCCTACAAAAGTCCGATGAATTCGGAATACTGGTAAGAAGATGGTTGTTAGTTCTTTTTCTAAAACGGGCCATATTGCTACTATAGCATTAGAAGATATACGTACCATTACTTCCGATTGGTACACAAATACCTGTTTACAGAAAATTTATGAAAAAGTTAATGAAAAACACCCAAAAGGAAAAATAATTTTACATCATGATGCATACAGCAAAACCAATAAATGAGTATCTGAATGCAATAAAGATCAGCAGCATCATGGCCCTCCACCATACAACCCTGACCTAGCACCTTGTGATTTCTTTTCAAAAATTAAAGATAGGCTGCATGGAATCACTTTTTCGTCATCAGATGAAGTAGTGGAACATTATAAAAACCTGGTTTCTGAAGTGCCGCAGGAAGAGTGCCAAAATTGGTTTAAGAACTGGTTTCATCGAATACAAAAATGTCTTGATGTTAAACAGGAATATTCTGAAAAACAATGAAATCCGTTAAAATGTTTAAAACTTAATCCTTGCCTGATTTTCTAAAACCTTTCAGTGTCGCCCTCGGAAAATAAAACTGTACACGAATTTTTTTCTAGTAATTTTCGATGTTGCACAAATAATTAACACCAATACAAATCAATTTGTGTGTAAATTGCCAAAGCGATTGTTATGAAACTTAATATACACTTTGGATCCCATTTGGAAAATAAGTTATATGACATCTAAATTATTTGTGGTTGGACACAAAGTGAAACAAAAATATCTGATGTTTTATACTCACCCGAATTACTCTATCCAATACTTTATATCTACTCTAAACTATTATTTTTATATTTCCTTCATGTAAATGGACATAAATGTTTGCACAAATAGTTAACATGACACATTTCATTGGAGGTACAAGGGGTGATAAAGAAGACTGAAACGATAACCAAATCTGTACAAAGCAGGGATGCTATATACTGGCTTTGAAATTCTTTGCATCACAACGCGAAAAAAAAACTGGATGGTGACGCATTTCAGAAAACCCATAAAGTACTGCAAAATTCAATCCAGTATACATAAAAACATTTACTCGGCATAAATTGTGTACTATAACGAGATTCACGTGTTTCGCTAGTTTTCACAGGTCTCTTATGTTTTATCACCTACACAAGATTATTCAAAATTCATTCAAATGAAAAGGACTTCATTCAAGATATTGCGACGAGTCCGTCTACGCCCAACCGCGGGCGGCAACGTGTCCTTCAATGCTCGTCAGCGATTGGTTGGAGAGGGAGAGAAGCCACGGCGCTCTCCCCGACGTAAATACCAGGAACGCCTTCGAGAAGCGACCAGATAATTCTGGACACTCCTTTCCCCCACCTCCTGCGAACATTCCGGAACCCTCCTACAGTTATATAAAAGCGAGCGTGCGAGCTTCGCTTTTCGACTCGTGAACATGGACAGGAAGAATAAGAGAAACGTCACAGCTCCACAAGGTTCTTCCGGCATGGAAGAAGTTAATCTCCCGCAGCCGACGCCTTGCCTGCCGACCATTAACTACACAACCACCGAAACTGACATCACCGCAGCTACCAACGCAGCCTCCAGCTTCACACATCTGCCTCCCCGAATATCCGCAGTGGTTAGGGGCGTTCATAAGCAACTCCGCTTCTTCGCGCCGCTGAGGAAATCTGGCCTTCCACATCTAGAGCATTCAGAATTCACAACCACAGGGGACCTACACCGCTATGAGACTCGAATTTATGGACAGGGAGTATTCGGCTGCACTGGAGGCCGGTCTGCCCATATTTGGGCAAACACTGCTTATTGAGACTAGCCGCAGCATTCGCCCTGCACCATGTCGCCGCTGTTGCCGGTGCGGGCACACAGCCGACTCCTGCTGCAGTGATCCAAGGTGCCACTACTGTGGTGCCCCAAGCCTAACGCACACGCAGCCGGTACCTTCAGAATAGCCGTCGGTACTACGCCACCTATGACGGCTTCGGTCATTATACAGGCCAGGCGCAATGCACTTGCTACCCGGGAACAAGACCATCACAACCTCCATCGCAGGTTCCAGTCCAGGACACGCTAGGAACAGAACATTCTACATCGCCGGACACACACCATTGCACTCCAGGAGTTGCAAGACCTTCATGCAGAAGTACTACACCCCACCGAGAACGTCACAGCCATTGGTGAATCACTCCACAACTTCACCATAGCCATAGAAGAAACACTCGAAAACTTCACCAAGAGGACATGTCAACAACTAACACGAAAACAAAAATAGCAGAAGATTCGAAGCATTGATGTCACCAGAATTTAACCGGCAAACGAGATCTCATGTTTACCATCAGAAGGACCATCAAGGAAGGAGGTGATAACCCTCCAGAGTACAATTGACACACTTCCAACTCAACCGCCAACAGGAAGCCGGACACCGGTCAAAAAGGCCGCACTCGGCAGCCAAGGAATCATCAACAGAAAAGCGTAGGACTACAAGCTCCGACGAGAGCCAGTGTCAACTGATCCACATCATACTTCACCCTATTCCAATTCACAATTCATCCCCCATCTTTCACCCTGAATTCCCAAAGGGTGTAAGCAGGACCTAAGTCATACTTGCGTCCTGGCATCTTTCCTTCTCCTGGTTTAGGCTCCTGTGGCAGAACAATGCATTCCTCTATATCAATATGCAGGCGCAACATGCGGTACTGCCCCTTTTGCACCCCAGAATACCTTTTTTCCTTTTGGTGAAGGATCGCCTCCTCCTCGCTTCATCTCGGAACATCGGACACGAAGAAGTCATTCTAAGGCAGACGCTCTATCCCGAAGACCGTAACAGGAAAACTGTAAGTTGTGAATGTCGAGGTGAAGGAGAGTGTTGCCCTTACACCCCGTCACGGTGGAACCCGCATTAGGTTGTGACGAAGAGACCTTGAGGAGGGAGCAACAGAGATATAGAACCGATCCTAATGGACAAAATATTCGACAAACCCTCCTTGGGCACACGTCGCTCCCAGAGGCTCGGTATATAAGAGGTACTGAGCGCAATGAGACTCCTTGGTGGCCATGAAAGTTGTGTTAAAGAGAGTATATAAGTCCACAGACGGGAGAATCAGAGTAACAGCAGGTGCTCCTGAGGAACAAGGTAAAGGAGGTCCTTGAACGAGACATGTCGGTACTACTGGAGGACTCCTGGATGTAAATGAGATCTTGAAGAAGTTACGTCGCTGATTCTATTGGTTATATCTCCGAAGCGACATGGAAAGGTGGTGCCAGCACTGCGAAATCTGCGCGGCAAATCGTGAAGTCACGCGTGACTGTGACGCGCCGGGGCCGAGTGCAACGGTACAAAGTCAGGGTGCCAACGAACAGGCTGGGAGACAACCTCCACCTTGCCAAGAGGGATCTGAAGCTGACAACTTACCGGACGAAGGCACGCTATGACCACCTGATGAACAGTGCCGCATTCCAGGAGGGTGACCTTGTATTGCTCTATTGTCCCATGAGGACTAAAGAGAAGTCGCCGAAGTTGCAATGTTCCTGGGAGGTCACATATAAGGTAATCACTCGTATCAACGACGTGGTATACCATATTCGTGTCAACCCCGAGCGAAGCTAATGGTGGTCCATGTTGCTCGCCTTGTTACATATCGCGGAGGTGCTCAGCTCTGAGAAGGGAGCTATGTATCGAATTTAGCTCGGTCCAGCTGCGAGGAGCAGCGATTGAAGAGGGATACAGACCTGGGCGCTCTTCCCAATGTAAATACCAGAAGCGCCCTCGAGACGCGACCAGATAATTTCGGGCAGTCCCTTTTTCCCCGCCTCTCACGAACATTCTGGAACCCTTCGACAGTTATAGACAAGCGAGTGAGCCAGCTAGTGCGTTCGTGTTGTTGATGCGACATAAAGTGCTGTTCTTCGAATTGTCACATACAGTGAGTGTGACTGGGCGTGTGATTAGTGGAGTTCAGTGTTCGGTACTCCAGCGAGTGAAGAGGAAAGCAGAAGAGGCTGATTCATATCTGATTCATTCCACTGTTACGCGCAAAACAGAGTGAAGTGACAGTGAAGACTGAACTAAACCACAATAGTAAACTGAAGTGACTGAAAACTCAATTAAATTACACTAGTAAAGGGACGTGACATTAGAAAACGTATAAGGTCACAATATGCATATTATTTCTCGTGAAAATATGCAAAATCTTGAGTCATTTTTAAGAAAAAAACTTTTTAAAAAATGAACAAAAAATGTTTCAAGTAAAGGGTAGTTTGTGGTGGGCGATTTTCCTGCAAATCTTTGTATTGCATCCTTGGTAGATTCTCAACTTAAATACAATTTTGGCATTTATAGGGCTTTTCGTGTTTAAATTATGCTATTCACACACACACACACACTCACGCACACACATTTTCACGTTATAGAATTTTTCGTTAGCACTAATCGCGTGCGTAAACCGATTACCACGAGAAGGTGGATTTCCAATTTCTAACAAATTTAAGAAACGAACTTAAGATTCGGTACCGCTCAACTTGGTGTTAATATTACTAACACTCCAATAAAAGGAGTTTAATTACTGGTTTTAAAACATCACATTGCATACAAGTTGCACAGAGAAAAGGACAGAGGGGTGCGGATGATGGAGGGAGAGCGAGAGAAAGGCAATTAAGAGTGTAAACAGAAAGACCGGGAGAAAGAGGAGAGAAGGAAAATGAGAGAGAGGAGAAGAACCTTCGCGTGTAAATCAATGTCACGAGCAGTGTCCACCCCCATGGTGTGGGAATAGGGCGTCTGCCCAAAATTAAGAGATCCCGAGTTCGAATCCCGACTGAAGGGAGTTATCTGGAAACGTTTATTTCCTTATCTAGGATGGGGGAAGTCAAATAACTCTAAATTCTACCAACCCCGGTGTCATTTGTTCAACATTTCATTCATTCACCGTCCGATATGAACTAGCCGGTTAAACGATGTTAAACTCATTTAAAACGGCAAACAAACGCGAGTAGAGCTGCGGGTTATGCCAGTACAAAATAAAATCATAATTTGTGACACTGTTATTGGCTCAATTTGTAGTGTGCAAACAAAATAATTAACAACTTTGAAGAATTATTTGACAATGTTTAATTTGATTTGTACATACCTCTGTATATTCCATGCATGTGAATTTCACGTATTTTGCATTAGAGTTGCTTTAGAACTTAGGGAGTTTAAGGACACCGTTCTGTGAATTTTCCAAAACCTAAAGTATCAGACTGAGCCAACTGAAATTTTTATCATGTCTTTTATATGTATGTTAAGACGTTTCAGAATTACACATTTTTAAATACTAATTTAAGCAATTTAATAAAAATCCTCCTTAAGATGTAATTTTCATAAATTTTAAACAAACTTTCAAATTTACGAGGCGTGTTTTTAAAGCAAGTGCCGTTTTAATATTTTGCCGCCGCAGTCGCGATTTTAAGTATGCATGATCACTTCTTCCATTCATTAGGAAGCCAGACGCAGCTGTGAGCGATCGTCACTTTGTGTTTGATTGTTAGAGCGTTTCGAAATGTTCAAAGCAATCGCACGACCCGCCGACTGTAAAGTCAGATAAGTGATTCGTTTTTTGAATGCAAGAAATGTTATCTTAACAAACATTCATCACCAACTGTATGAGGTTTATGGGGAAACAGTAATGAGTGACAATACCCGGTCACACACGGCCAAACAAACTCAACATCTAATCTCATCATAAGGTTGGGAACAATTCGACCACCATCCCTACAGTCCGGATTTGGCACCAAGCGATTTTCATCCGTTTCTTCATCTGAAGAAATTCCTTCGTGAAAAAACATTTCAAAGACGATGATGTGAAACAAAAACTGCAGACTTGGCTTTCATCACTGGTTGCATTATTCTTTGATGAGGGGGTACAAAAACTGGTTTCCCGTTACAAGCGGTCTATAATAAATTAGAGTACATGATTTAAATTTGTCTTATATCTTTAATTATTATACAATTTTTTATCTTTATAATATTAACTAATTTCATATAAAAGTATTGAATATCGAGAAAAAATTTCACCTTTTGAGTGTGGTTTTGTCCCTATCAGATCCAAGTATTTAAATTCTTTGTGAAGTGTATATGACACTTCATATAACTGTTTATAGTCACCGCCGTTCTGAATAATGGCGGCGACTGTATAGAGAAGTAGTGTAAGGTGTAAGGTAAATAATGATAATAAATTATTTGGAAAATAATGCTGTGTTATTTTTTTAAAAAATTATCGGTATGTACTTAAAAACACGCCTCGTATGTCCCTTTTTGAATTATAAAATAAGTTCGCTATTAAGTTCGCCTTTAAAATTAATCAGACTCTTAAAAATAATTGTTCTTAAATTACCAGTTTATATTTTTGCGTAAAAGACTGCTCATAAAACTTTGATGAGCTTGATGGCATGGAACTCATATATATGCCCTACAGTAGAAATTGTATAGCAAGTTTTAGCAAGCAAGCGAAAGAAATAATTTTACTAATCCCACTGCGACGTTCGTTCTTCCAAAACTACTACTACTACTTCTTCTTCTTCTATATTGTTGTACTAAGAAAGAGAGTATTAAAGGCACACCCAGACACCTCGAGAAGGG
Organism: Deroplatys truncata; assembly: GCA_030765065.1. Lineage (NCBI taxonomy): Eukaryota > Metazoa > Arthropoda > Insecta > Mantodea > Mantidae > Deroplatys > Deroplatys truncata. Next base: position 55,726,305 of record CM060985.1, read on the forward strand.
ATGATAAATTCTACACATATTTTAATGAAGCTCTGAGCACTATAAATAATGATTTAGTTCCCTCTGCGTGAAATAATCTTCTGCCTGTGTGCAAAACTTTTAACCGCTATCACAGAATTTAAACGCTTACTCATGTAGGTTTATAACACTCCTCGTATTTTCTTCAAGCAAACCACACGCTGATCACCGTGAGAGGATGCTGGTGGGCGTACGCTCCAAACACTATCAATCCATGCAGTACCTTGAAACACTACATCGGTCACTACCTGCGCCTAGGATCACTGATTACGTGCAACCTCTGCAAGCGTAACTTATGCAATCCTTTCCAAGATGGTAAAGCAGGCTTTATAAAAGGTTCAATGAGCCAAATTATAATTTTGTGTGCAATATGCCTTTACCTACGCTAACATCCATTGTGCTGTGAATATAGAGCTGTCATTTTATTGATGATTCTGCAATAAAATGGATTTATTATAACAAAAGTTCATTAATTATTTTATCAATAAAGGATTTAACAATAACTTTAGGGGGCTGTCCTTTCATGTAGAAAGTTAAAATAAGTTTATTGCATGACGCTGAAGTTGTTTGGTCATTGCGAAGTGGTACTAGAGTTATAGTGTAAGAGCACAACAGAATAATTAGATTACAAGTACACGCTCTTCTTTAGCTAGTTAGACTAGAACTACAAAATGGGATGGTCATTTTAGAACTACGGGGCATTCAAACGCTCGAATAAGGAACGCCAATGGAATCTTGAGTGTTTGTGCCCATATGTGGATGGCTGCGAAAAAACACCGTATTCTCCAGGGATACATCAAACCATCCGGGATGATGTATACTGGAGAGCACTTGTTTTAAGATAAATATCTAGTGGAGTATGCTCTTGCTTACTGTAGCTCAACGTTTAGTGTTATTATTCAGAGATGCATAAAAACAGCTCAAAAGCTGAGATAAAATACCATTCAAGTCCTATTTTATGAAACATGAGATAGCTATGCATGGCGGTATGCATGCTTCTCTGTATTCGTCCCTATCTGTTGTGTTAAAGAACCACTGCCGTTTTCAAACGTAATAAGACGTTCTATTTTCTTTCTTTTTTTCTTTTTGCACTTTTTAGTCTAATAAATTAAGTCCTTGACCTTGAGTTTCCCTCCATTCAAGTCTACGCGTCTTTGCCACCCTCATAACGTTTATTCAGTCTGCTGTTAGTAGGAAAGTGAGTGGCTGTATGGCCATTGAGTTGAAGTTTCGAATAAATTTAATGTACCAACATAATTATTGCGACTTATAGCCAGTATGTAGTCATTAATTTTAACATTAGGACTGCGCTATCAGCTATTAGGATACGTCGTACATTATATTATTACAGGACTGCATTGTTTTAGGATACAAAAAGGTCTAGTGATGAGGGGGAAACAAACAAAAATGGGGCTAATTGACTGTTAAATAGAAGATTTAAAAGAGCAGACATTTCTATAGTAGCGACGAATGGATCGAAAAAGTAAGAGATGTGTTATGCATTGTAACAGACATTGATCTGAAACAAGGAATGGTAAGGGACTTTAAGGGCTTGTTAAACCCTTTTTAAGTTGCTATGAGTACAATAGAAGAGGTGGGACACTGCCCTGTGCTGTGACCAATGCAGATCTATTGGGCGTTCCCAGTCTTATCATCATCGATTCAGAAGTCTATATTGATAATGAACTAAATCACACTCTAGACCGTGGTACAAAAATGAGGACTAATTCGCGAGCAAGTGCTGGGCTCTCGCACAGTAGATGGGTGGCTGTTTCATCTGCCTGTTGACATTGCCTACCCGCAGGATCTACTTGCTGCCCCATTCTGTGGAGATGCACTCTGAGGGGACAGTGTCCTGTAAATAGGCCCCTCTGTCCAATCTCCGTGTGGGAGCTTTGGAGTGTCTAAACCCTACAGGTGAGTTTCAGTATTTCTGTGTTCTCTGAGTCCCTGATAGCCAGCTTAACCATTCTGATAAACATCCCCAGTACTGATTCAAGTCCAATAATAGGTTGCTCAGTTCCCTTCTTAGCAGCTTCATCTGTGCCTTCGTTGCCCAGGATCCTCACATGCGCCATCACGCACTTCAGCTGGACTGAACTGTGAGTAGCTAGTGCCTTGACTCGCGGCATTCTAAGACCAACTTGGACTTAACCAAGTGGTTATCGAGGACCATCAGGCCTGCCTGACTATCTGGGAATATGTGAATCCTTCTATTACTACAGCATCTTCTTACACTCTCCCAAGTACAACCTAAAATAGCAAGTGTTTATGTCTGAAAGACATGGCATACTCTCCCAAGATAAAGGGTGGCGGTACCACTGCCATAGAGGCCAGTCCTGTCCCATATCTGGTTTTAAAACCATCGGTACACCAGATTGGGCCTTCATTTTCGTCAGAATTAACCTATCCTTTCTATTCACCGTTTAGGATAAGAGACAGTGAAAGTTCTGTTACGCAAAAACCTTGGATTCAAAATGCCATCCTCATACCGAGTATTCTAAACCATTATTTTTGTCTCAGGATAGTTCTGACTGATCTAGCTGCCCATCTAGGGGAACTTCAGTTCGATGCTTTAAACCTATGGAATGCGCCGAAGGCCTCTGCCTCAACCCAGATGGGTAAGGGAGCGAGTTCCAATAGCATTTTCATAGCTGCAGTGTGGGTAGTTCTCAATGTCCCAGAGTATCAATAAATATAAAGTGACTGAGTATAAGGACAATATGGTGATGGCATCAACAGTGAGTTCTGAATTGTTCGATGACACTTTAAATTGAGCACGTCTGAGCTTTTACTGAATAATCCTGCTAGATTGTACAATTAAGAGCCCAGTACAAACCTGCTAAAGGTCCTGACATACGGAAATATAGACTCAATTCCTCCTAAACACACTTCAAGAGCTTTGTTTGAACGCCCGGCTGCATGTGAAGGTACTAATGAAAGTGGAAGCGATACTGAAAATTGGGACTCAGACTTCAAATTATAATATGAAATGGCATTGTACTTTCATAACTATGATATGCGACGGTTTACTTATAATGTTTGTGTATTTGTGTTTACTCCACGTGGTGAAGCCATTTTGTGACGTGATTCTTTGTTAGGTTTGTTAGCTCCATCTGGTGTTAGCAATTTGTGGCAATATTAGTGTTTGTTTGAAAGAATGCTACTGTTATTTTATTTAATTTTGGTTCACTGTCCTCCGGCTAGCTATGATCTTTTTGGTCGAGCACTTCTCTTTATACAGGTTGTGTAAACGGAAAGGAGTCTTTTATCCAAAGATAACACTGATGAGGGAATTTGTTTTACACTTTTATTGTCGAACATATTCACTATCACATTTACACATTGATCTTGACACTCGCCAAACTGAAACTGTTATAATAACTTCATTACTGATCATTCTTAATTCGCGTACTTCAACTTTTTGTGTGATTAACTTTACAACACTTGCGATTTTTCATAACTCTGCTACGCGTAACCTGCGAATCGATAGCCGATATTTCTGCTGGACTGAAGGCGACGTGTAACGTACAAATGTTTTCGACGAACTGACGGAAAGACGACGTGTAGTGTACAAAGATTTTCGATGAACTGACGGACTGAAGGACTTTACCTCTAACCTAGCCCTTTTTATACTCCTACACCCCGATATGCCTAAAGATTATAACCGAGCTGCTATTGGCTAATAAAACGCGCCAACATTAGCGTCTATTCTTATATCCAATGAAAATTATGAACACATATGCTCTAGGTAAAATGTTCCAGCAAATTCTAAAGAAAAACGCGCCAATATTACGTAACTTCCTCGTCTCTAATAATGATAAACAGCTCACCCCCTCGCTGCATTATTGCACGCTATTATTGTCAGTTTCAGTAAGGCCGTATAAACTTACTTCTCAACAATAATTACAATCAACAAATATCTCAAATCAATGTCACATAAAAATGCATATTCATACTATAATCATTCTTTACATTTAAATAATTTATGACACAAATTACTGCATCAGATACGGAAATTAAGAATCTTAATTTCGTTTATGTATAGCGAACATTGTTTTTAAGTTAATAAACCTAACTTATTCCCCATAGAATACTATGTAATGAGATAAAAATAGTCATGTTCCAAATTAGTTTTAAAAGAAACCATTCAGATTTTTATTGGTATGCCTTTTAGCCTCATTATTCATGGAATACTCGTATTTTTTAATTTCATATACACGATGCTAAATGCTTAAAATGATATCGGTAACAAATCTCATATGAGTATCCCAAATTGACTACAAGATATAAGGTTTTTGCTATTTTTTTTACAAATTAGCCAGCATGAGTTGCTCTTGAACTCATGCCTTCAGTTATAACGAGGGGACAAAGCATTTCCGGACTCGTGATCGCTTAACATAATTTTGGTGTGTTCTACACGAGAGCAACAGTGTTTTCTCAAGTTCTAACAAAAGTTTGTTAAGAGTAATGTAAATTGGGGGGCAGGCAGGATGCGCAATGGTATCTACAGATAATGTCAACCGTGCTCACCAATAGCTTTCAGTGTCGTCCTCCGTGGTCTATCCTCTAGTTTCCAAGGTGGCGGGTTCAAACCCGGGGGAGGGCGATGGATGTTTTTCAGGCGTAAAAATCCTTAGTCCTTAGCATGGCTTCCTTCGGAAGGGAAGTAAACCCGGTGGTCCAGTGTCGTAGATTTCCTGCACGAAAGAACCTCAAGCCTGATAAAGGTGCCTCGAGCAAAATTTCCGGTCATTCACGCCCAGTATAGAATGGGACGCTAAGAACCATAGCAATTAAAGAGCGTCCATAATTAAAACCCAGTTTTTAATAACATTCAGTGTGCTGTTGACTCTCATACAGAGAAGACTGTGTTCATCGAATAGACTTCGAGCAACTTTATTGAATGCATTGATAGTGTGGGTGTTACAAGTTAACAGCTAAATACACAATACGCACTTTGTGGAACGAAAAAGAAGCAGCCAGTTTTGTACAAGCAGATGAGGAATATAATACACAAGGTGCATTCCTACTTCAAGGGAGACTGCTGGTGGGCCATTGTGCAGCATTCGCAAATGTGGTGAACAAATACCACATGTTGCTGCGTATATCTTAGATCTGTACATCGCATTGTTCAAGAAGGCATATCATCAGAATGCAACTCTGATAATCCCATGCTTCATTCCCCTGGCAACCCCCCCCCCAAAAGGCAGAAACCTGTAACTGGAAAGGACAAGTTTGACCTAAGCGTACTCGGTCATAAACTTTTACGATAGAGATGAATTTCCTACAGCTGCGGAAATGCATGAAATAATAGGATATAAGGGAAGTAGAACATCCATGTCACGAATTTTGAGCTCTTTGGAACAATATCGCAAATGCAACGATGGCAGAAATTTCTCTTCAAAAGGAGCGACATTGCTGCGCCCAGAGTATGTTTTTTGAGAATCATGAACGAAACAGGCGTGTCGAAACAAAAGTGGTTACTGTCTCAATGAAACAAGTATCAATCAAAATCACACCCAGAAGTATTGTTGGCAGAGTACTAATAAACTCGGACGCTTATAGATTCCTGTTGGTAAATGCGACATTAATTATACGCCAAGCAGGATCATTTGCCATCGGATTTATTTCTGAAAGTAAATTAATCTTCCCATCTAAATCGAAGTCTAGCAAGATGACCATGATTAGTGAACTTATCAAAACTTGGTTCACGGCAGTGGTCCTTCCTTATCGCCTCCTCAGTCCATTATTGTAATGCCTGTAATGGACAACGTCACCTATCACTTTGTTGTTGTGGACAAGCCTCCGGCGATCAGTTCTGTGACATTGTCATCTGGATGGCATTCTTCAACGCAGACACGAGCAGGAACTGCTGCAGTTGGTGAACATGTACAAGCCACAGGTAAAGCAGTACGAATTGGATGGCATTGCAGCAAGCTATGGGCACCGCGTTTCCAGGCTGCCACCTTATCATTGGCAGTACAGTGCCATTGAACTTATATGGGCCCAGAAATGAAATGAAATTAAACTGAGCTTTATTTGTGGATACTCTTTAACTGCTGTGGTCCTTAGCGCCCCATTCTATGTTGGGCGTGAAAGACCGGTAATTTTGCTCAGAGGCCTCTTTATCAGGCATGAGGTACTTATATGTGCCGTAAATCTACAACACGGGACCACCGGCTTTACTTCACTTCCAAAGGAAGTCATGTTAAGGATTTTTACACCCGAAAATATTCATCGCCCTCCGCCGGATTTGAACTTAAAATGAGATGGCAGACACATTTTTTTTCGAAGAGGCTGTACGTAGATATATACATCATGGGAAAATTGTGTGCGGCATGCCGAAAAAGAGCAGGAAGAGGTCTATAAAAAGGAACTCACTCGTAATAACATCCAGGAACGAATAATTATTGATTTGGCTGAAGACTCAAGAGTTCGAGTCGTCATACTCCGACGTTGTCTACGATTAGATGAGGGATCGCCGTTAACCAAAGGTAAAACCAGTATATAATTTGCTTTTTCTTCTTCATCTTCTCTGCTCAGAATTCCAGTTTCGAAAATTGATTAAAAATTTTACTTCTATTTTGCAAATTACTGTTAGATACTGCCCTAAATGCTGTAATTAAACTATATCGCCCGCTAAATTACAAAGGACACCTTAATGCCTACACTTTCGTGCAACTTTACGAAAAACGTATAATACACATTACCATAACTAAGTGCGTTTAGCATGGCTAAGGAGATTTTCATAAAAATTTTCAGATGACAGTCTACAGCCTGAAAGTGATGATATACATGAGAAGGTTATAAAACGCTTTTGGAAGAACTAGTGCGTTGAACAGAGTTATAATTGCTCCTTTTTTAATATCATTAAGCTGAAGTTAAATTTCGGAGGAAAAAATAATATCTTACAGCACCACACATAAGTCTAACTTTAAACTGACTAAATATATCTTACGAGATTATTGATTAGATAACAAACGTCAAATGCTTCTACTTCAAGTTTTATCAAGTTACATTATTTATACATTGTTGTCAGTAATTTTCCAATGACCTGAGTACAAGGGCAGGTTAATAATTATACGCACATAATTCTATAATCTCAAATAACATTACAAAACTTAAAATTAAATAATTTATCAACATATTCCTCTTGCTTTTCATTGCCCATGGTCGAGGGATCCGCAAGCTTCTGGTGGCCTCTTAAGTTTTGTAATGAGGAGCAAGCCATGCAAGCACAGTTCCTTCACTTCTTCTAGGTGAACTGCTGGTATTTTAAGACATCCTTAAACGGACCAACAAGATTGAGACTTTTACAGTGTTTGGATTGGAAACACCTAGAATATCTAATGATGAAGAAATTCAGGAGTAGAGATTCTGCAGATTTTTTCTGGTAATACTGAAGCACTATTCGGAGGAGGACTCAAAGACAGTGCGTGCTATAGTGGTATACTGTGTATTCTAATGAAGTCTTGAGTTCCAACCAAAAATACTGTTGAGGGATGTTCTGTTTTGCATGCCTGACAATGCGCGCTCGCAAACTGCCATCAAGATTTCTTCAAATGGCTGTGAAACTGACTTTCAAGTTGTTGAAACATTCCCGACAAATAAATTAAACAAACGGCGCATTCGTGGATTTCTATCCATTTAAGAAACCTTATCTTTTTGTCAGAAATTCTACTCTTTCATGAAGTCTTTATGACTATATTAATTACAGCAAAACGAACGTAATTTGACAGTTATTACATAAAATATATAAATACGTAGTTACTTCAACACTTGAATATTATATACAGGGTGTCTTACAATTGCTTTGAAATTTCATAGCACACATTTGGGTTAGGAAAGAAATAAAACATTACTTTGTTATCCGAAAATGGCATTTAGTTTTCATAAAGCATTGAGGATATGTCGGAATTACTTTCACATATATTACAGCATACCTACTGTGGCGCTATGCACAGCGAATTCAGCCAAGGTCTTGCAGTTTTCCTCCAATTTCTTGTTGGAAGAGATATTCAGTTACTGTAGGGTTGTTGGACAAGCCAGCAAAACGCATTCATTAATGTGAACCAGGAATCTAAAGCCAGATATATTTAGATCTGTAACTGTGATAGGTTAATAGAATGTGCTGGCTAGTGATGCGTTACCTTATTGTGCAATCGCAATCCTTTTAAAAAGTGCTTAGCGCGATCGGATATTTATATCTGTTCCCAGCTTCTGCGGCAAGAGAGATCCCTCACGAACAAGTTCTTTTCGAGCTACTTGATAGTACCATCTCATGTTTGATATGTACTCCTATGTGTATTTACGTGAGGAGCATGTTGTGTGACTGGATATTTAATCGTCACCTTTCGTGACTTTAATACTCGGTTACGCTTCAAGGTCGGTTCACATGTCTGGCAGCAATTTCGTGGGACGGTAAGATCACTTCAGCATATTTAAAATGCTTTTCCTCTCTCAGGTTCAAATCGACGAGAGAGAAAGCATTACATTGTAAAGTCATCATCACCACCACCACCACCACCACCACCACCACCACCACCACCACCACCACAGCCTCCATCACAACATACGACTTGTGGCTTGTTCTTCAAGAAAATTTATCTGACCACCTCATTCGCGGTCACCTACCTACTAGTTTATACTTTTGCGTTTTCATCCATTCTTTTTACATAATCCTGCCATTCTCGTCCGATTTCAATTATTATTTCATTTAGATTGCGTGTCCCCAAATCCCCTCTAATATTTACGTTCTTTTTATTACCTGTAACCTGCCACATATCCAAAATCTCATCTCGCCAACCTTTATACTTTTCTGTTGTGAGAAACTCAAGCCTCGCACCATAGGAATGTTGGAATAGCCATCACTTTATGAACTTTCAAAATTTGTAAAGGTTCTTTAATTGCACCCATATTATTTGGAATTTATTCAATTTTTTCATATCTCTGTTATTAATATATTACATAGTATATTCAAGATAGTTAAAAGCGCTTTGTTGGTGGATAATGTTATTGTTTATATAGACTTTTGTTCTTATATGTTTAATTGCTCTAAACGCCATTATTTTTGTTTTCTCGTATGAAATTTGAAGGTTATATTCGTTTGAGATATAACTCATGTATAGCATGCTGTAGTGGTCTTCCGAGTTTGCAATAAAAGTTTGGACATCAGCAAATAGCAATGTATCCATCTGTTTTCTTTTTATTGTAAACTGTTTTCAGCTTTTCTTGCCATCGTACGTCATTAATCTATATATTAGGCAAAATAGGTGCCAACCGGCACCCCTGTGTTACACCTAAATGAGTCTCTACATATTTCTCTTTTTCTGTTGATTTCTCCAATCTAAATTTTGTGTTTGTATACTTTTGTATTGTTCTTATGAGATGTTGAGGAAATCCGTTTTTAAGCAGCATTCCCGATAGCAAACAGATTTCTTTTAACATTATCAAAAGTTTTTATATAATCGACAAAATAGTCGGCATGCATATTCTCTTCGTTTCTCAAATTAGTTATGTTATCGTAAAGATGCAGTCATTGCAAGAACGATTATTTAAGAATACATTTTTGCAATCATGCAATATAGTTTCTGAAATTGGTATAATCCTCTGTGTTATAATTTTTGCGTATATCTTGTAACCTGAATTCAGGATATTAATTCATCTATAACTATCACATTTTCATCGATCTCTTTTGTCGAAAATTGGGCACATCAATTATATTCCATCCTTCCGGTAAATTTCCACTTTTACGGTACGTATTAACAACTTTGCTTGTAATCTAACAGAAGAATATTTAAGCAATTCCATATTTAGATCACCAGTTTCAGGACCTTCTTTATTTTTAAATATTCTTAAGGCTTCCTTTAGTTCGTCCATACTTATATTAATGAAAATGTGGATCTAATTTGTTACTACCAAGTTCTCTTCCTCTGGCTCTGTCCATAATTTCTTATAATGTTCATACCATTCTTCTTTTTGAATTGAGTTATGTTGTCTGCGTAAAATTTGTAACTTATACAAAGTAATGATCCAGGACTATATCTGAGGAATGTGTATACCAAAGTAGACTCGAATATTTAATGTGAGAGCCATTACGTAGAAATTAGTATCTGTACCTAAAATCAGCTCTGAAGAAGCTCAACAAGACGCGGTTAGTGGAATTTGGATATAAGAATTCCTAAAGGTGAGACAGTAACTATGGTCATATATACCATGTATATAATAATGTAAATTATAATGTAAAATAATATTAATAAGCAAAATACTTGTGTAAATAGATGCTAACGCATAAGTTTTATATATGTGTAAGAGTTTAGCTGCAGCTGTGGAACCCTTGTTAAAAGCAGACAAACATGTTTTTGTTAGAATTAGGACCCAGGCAAAAAGAACTTGTATGGGGGAAGCCACAAAAGCAAGACTTTTGAGTCATTGTATAAGAGAAAATGCGACAAGCTAACACAATATATTTTTGTAGAGAGGTCACATGTTTGGAAACAACGAATAATAGCCTGGTAAATCTTCTAGAATGTTCCAAGCTGAATGAAGACAGCCAATGAGATTTTAAGAAAGAATATGTTCAAATGTTTAAGTGCAGCAAAGTTAGTTACAGCGTCCCCATCAGCAAAGCCTGTTGTGTATAAAGTGCGGCGATGTGAAAACATAGGTATAAGCTCTCCGAAGCAGGAGTTATTAGGTACCTCTCATAATGTAGTGGGAACGTTGAAATGATCAATTTAAAAGTTCAAGTTATGAGAAGGGAAACAAAGTATAGTTTAGGAACGTGTGATAAATACTACCATTATTACTAGAGCACTTATAAAGTACTTGATTGCTAAGCGAACGTTCTACAGCTCCAACTAACTAAAGTAACTGTGTAGCTTCTTACTAAAATAGAAAATGCGTGTGCCATTAAAGCATTGTGTTTCTTCATTGACTTAATCTTATGTTAGTGTTGTTACTACTTACCTTCCCCGTACCAGACCCTGAAAAGTTAAACATGCTGTACCAAAAACTCAAACAGCAGCAGCCGTGGCAAGAAATAAAATAAAATATTTAACACTTTAATAGTAACAACCAAAACACAAGATAATCATCAGAAATAATATATTAAATCATACATTAATATATTGATATGCGGATATACTGCGAGTTATGCTCTTACACCACGAGTATACCGCAAGTTGACATGTAAAGAAAGGTTTGTCAAAAAACATAATTATAAAATACTTATTTAAAATCCTTGGTTAATTAATCTAGAGCGCTTAAAATGTTTTAAAATAAACACGCAAGAGTTCTTAAGTTATCCATTCTTAATCTAATCATGTTTTTCAATGTACCACAATATAATTGCCCGCCTGTAAAATAGGTTTTACTTTCTTTCCTCTCATTGGAGAATATTCATTGCACTCGAGGTTTTACTATGCGGTTGTTTGCACTGTCGATGTTCAAAATTAGATCAAATTAAAAATAGAAATTACGTGAAAAATGGGTTATAAAATTCAATAATTACTTGTATATATTGCCAGCAATTAACTTGATATGGACATGTACGACGGATGGGGGATGATACTTACCGCAACGGATTTTGGAACGAATACCTGCGGGAAGAGGAAAAGGGGTTACATGGATGAAAGATATCCTCAAAGAAATGCAACAGAAGGGATTCGGAAGACAGGGAAGCACGGAGAAAATTAATTTGGGTACAAGAAGCTGCATTAGTATTGTAAACCTGTTCATTATATTAATTTTGTATAATGTGGGTTGCTTACAAAAGCGATGGGCGGACATATTAAATACCAGTCATTATTTTCCTCCCTGTTTTTTTTTTTTTGTATTGAAATAAAGTAACACAAAGATTCAACATAATCGTATAGTTTAGATACAATTAGAAATAATATGTCTCTATGGTGCTCAAACACTATCATTGTAAGAATAATAAATAAGTGGAATATAGATACATTGGACGATCATATTCCGATGTTACGATATTACAGTTTCAGGATAATGTATATGAATTATGTCGAATCTTTTGTTTTATGTCCTGCGCCGTGGCGCTGTGGGCTGGAGTGTGGAGCTCTGATTGTTAAGTCCCGGATGTAGGACCGACGTCCACTCAGCATTGAGATGAAAGTGAAGAGCTGCAATTCGTAGCGATCCGTACACGGAGGCCAACATTCTGGCTGGGGGATGCGTGATGCTGGTCACATCACCTCCACGTATCGGTTGGATGAAATGAAATTGAGTTGTGTTTATGGACGCTCTTTAACTACTATGGTTCTTAGCGTACCATCCCATATTGGGCGTGAAAGACCGATAATTTTGCTCAGAGGCCTCTTTATCAGGCTTGAGGTTCTTTTACGTGCCGTAAATCTACAACACGGGATCACCGGCTTTACTTTCCTTCCGAAGGAAGTCATTCTAAGGATTTTTACTCCCGAAAAAAATCCATCGCCCTCCGCCGGGTTTGAACTCGTGACCTCAGGAACTAGAGGCTTAACATGGTACCCCTGGATTACGGAGGACAACATCGGTTGAATTATGACCCACCTCTGCCGTACGTAACTGGGCGTGACGCCGGCAGTCGGGTTGGCAGGTCAAGGCCCTTCATGGACTGTAACTCAACAGGATTATTATCATTATTATCATCATCATATACATAATCAAATAAGCGAAAGCAAAGCTATTTATAAAGGGCATGGATGTTCTCATAGGGGCAAAATGGAAAAATCAAAATATCTCGCTTATTATTATCTTTTTTTTAAAATGATGCATATCGAAAATTTACAATTAGAATACTTCTAACAAAGTTTGTTACTTACAAAATTATAATATGGTGCATATTTATGATGTTAAAACACCTCATCGTTACTATTATTAACCTATGTAAACCGATTTCCACAAGATGCAGTCCAGTAGCGATCAAATTGCAAGCATAAAAAAGAGGCACAATTTTGGGTAGAGTTAAATATTTTAGTTATTCGACTTCGAAGAAAGGGTTATTAATACCAGTTTTTATAACATAACATGATATATAATTTAGTCAGAGGGGAGAGACTGAGGGGGAAAAAACGTAGCGAGCGGAAGCGATAACGCACTGAAAGAGATTGGAAGAGTGAGAGAAAGTGGGAAAGAAAGAGAGAGTAAGCTCCGGATTTAATGTAATAATGCGAGCAGGTTTGTGGGTTCTACTAATCTCATTATAAAAATAACTTAAAACATCCTAAGCAGTGTTTCATTTTTATAATTGGTACTAAAAATTTCTTGAAATAAAAAATTAATAGTTCCTCACGTGGCATATGCTCTATGTTCTTGAGCTTCCAGAAAAAAAAATATATTGTTTCAGAAAATGATTTCGACGTTTCGTAGGCCTGTATCGTCCCCGTCATCGGGACATCTCAGCATGCTCCTGCAACGTCAGTCGCTTTCTGAAAGAATAATCTGGTTGAAAGCACAAGGAAATCTACAGTACACATCTTTGAATCATGCTGCTCGTCTGATCTTTACCCGATAATACCATATCTTTTCTCTTGGTATTGTATCAAAGGTTCAAAACGTTTCCAGAGCCTAGAATTTCTAAAGTTTGTATTAGCTTTATGGGTGTGGTGCCTATGATGTCCATTTGACTGATGAAGCGTTTGAAAGCCTGGCTCGATTATGGATTGGAACATCAAAAACATATGTCTTAGCAGTTGTCATAGATTCGCTTTAGTTAAATATATACAATATTATACAGGGTGATTTATGAAGAACTGACACATTTATTTCTTTAATTGTTTCAAAACGAGTTATGCTGACAACTTATTATACCTGAAATGCAGAGGAATTTTGGGAGATTATTTACCTCTATAGCATATGTTGAATATGTTCTCCATCCTGCATAAGGCACAACTCAACACATTGTTCCATGTTACTGGATCTGTTGGAGGATCTGTTGCCAATAGCTTGAATCTCCTGTGTAATGTTGTGCTTTAGATCGTCCAATGTCTGGGGACGTGTGGCATAAACGCTGTCTTTTAAGTAACCCCATAGAAAGAAGTCCGGCGATGTTAAATCCGGAGATCTCGGTGGCCACAGGTTCTTGAAAATTATCCAGTCGTCAAAGAAACTTGCAATTAGTGCCATGGATTCATTTGATGTATGGCATGTAGCGTTGTCCTACTGAAAATAGGACACAGTGCTATCCTTTTTGAACTGCAGTGTTCACATTGTTCAAAAAGGAAAAAAAATTGGTCCCACTATTCTCTGTGCGGATATTACGCACCAAACTCCGATTTTAACCGGGTGCATAGGTGCTTCATGAATAACATGTGGATTTTCGCTGGCCCAATAGCGTAAGTTATTTGAGTTCACATAGCCGGATAAATGGAACCATTCTTCATCTGAGAACTATGTGACGGACAATATGGCAGGATTTTGTATAATGAACGCCTGAAACCAACGACAATAATTCAGTCGACTATTCTTATCTGGTCCCTGTAACTGATGGACAACCGTAATCCTATAAGGCACTTTTCACAGCTCTCTGACACATTGAGTAGCTGTACCCTGTCTCCTGCGACAAACCTCTTAATGATTTTTTGGGTGACTGATCCAGTCGTGTTCTTACGTCAACAACAACAACCGTGAGAAGCCTAGGTGAACGAGTTTTGCCTTTTGTTTCCAATTTGTTTACCAGTCCCAGTATTGTGTTTCCTTGGGAGGATTCCGAACACCAAATTTTTTCTGGTGTGCCCTTTGAGTAGCGGTAATTGAATTCGTAATCCAGTATTGCCTTACAAGGAAGAGTCGTTCGTTTAATGTGTACTCCATTTTCACGTTGATTGGAACAACATTTCAAAAATAGTTGCCGAGAATAAAACTCGATTGCCGGTCATTAGATGCGCAGATGCTCATGTTTTTTCGTAATTGTTAAACTCCAGAACATTCTGCTTAATTTGGTGCTAAAATTGAGTGAATTTCGAACAGAATGATTAAAGAAAGAAATGTGTCAGTTCTTCATAAATCACTCTGTATAATATCTTACGATGATAACAAGTTAAATGGATAATTTAAAAAGGTAAAATTGCTTTCCAAGTATGCATGATTACATCATATTATGTTTTGAATTTTTGCAGTTTTAATCACTATATAATATTTTATGCATACTCCATAGTTAAACGAACTTTGTTCTTCCTTAAGTGTTAATGATAATGTATCTTTATTAAGTTATTCGCAGAATTCTGTAGAGAACAGTAAAGCATGTAATGCTGATAAATAATTAATAATAATAATAATAATAATAATTCACAACAATGACGGAAAATATTCAGCGTGGAAAGAGTATAGATGTCACTAGTTTATAATTCTACCTATTGCACTGAATGAAGTATTGCAGTATGATTTATTTTACCTTTCAGCACTAAATTCGCTGAAATTGGTTTTATGAGATACATGGCTAACGAAATAGTCTACGGTGCGAATCAAATTTGCGTAGTATGTAAGAATAGTCTTCAACCAACGTCAAATAGGTTCGTAACATAATTACACTTTTGCTATGAATTTAACGCGCGATTTATTTGGTTTTCTTTTTATAATATAATTAATTATATTGGGCAAGCGTAGTTTTATTTAATGGGATAGACTAAACCAGAAGTATCAGCTAATGTTTGTTCGAGCCATAGTCTATCTCGTTAGCCACGTTTGAGACATTTTTGACGCTATTTCCCCATGATGCACTTTAATATAAATTCACGCTTAAACTTATACACAGTTCAAAAGAAATTGAATATGTTTTTTCTTGCAGTGTTTTTGTAGAACCGACATGATTCGCACAATTCGCCGATTGATTTCCCCAGAATCGTAATTTTCTTCATGTACTAAAACTGTCAGCGTGGAACAGGTACCTGTCAATGTCTAAATGGCATACTGAATTGCCTTTTCACCATCTCTGGCTTAAAATATTGGAACATTTAAACAAGAAGTATTTCGGCTAAGGCTAACGTACAAAAAAATGGTCTGTTTGAATGCTCCAATAAGTTCTTTGCTTTTTTATATCCAATTCAAGCCGAATAAAGTGGAACCCAAAAGCTCTTTTCAGGAAAGTTATGATTATATGTTCTATTCGACATGATAATATCCCATACATATTACATTTCGACCAAAACCTTATCATGTTTTAAACAAATAAAAACTTGTGACTTTTTTCATGTAAACGGTTGTTATGAATGAAGAAATTCACTAAAATATTCGCTTTGGAACCCTGAAATATGCTGTTAAATAGCAAGTTTGGTATTTATCTATTTTCAAATCAACATACACGCGTCCGCGCGTTTAGGCTGGCTAATAACCCGTATTTCGGATAAAATCTCAGTGTCTTGTTTTTTGAGTAGAATACAATGCATCCTCTGGCTACCATAAATAAGGAATAGAACAAGTAAACAGAAACGACATTAATTTTTTGTTCAGAAGAAAGAATTAACAGATGTTGAGTTGCAGGGATAAAGGATTTGCCTCCGTTTTCGATACTTGTCGTTTTAGAATAAAATTAAAGCAATTGTTAGTATTTCTAAAATACAATCCAGTAATTCTGCCCTTAAAGTCGGGCATTCATGTGCCAAAAGGAATGAAACTTGAGTTTGGATCTAAATATTAGGGCATTAATTATATTTTTCTGGGACCAAATTCCATACACATTGCTGAATATTGCAACCAAAATGTTGTATAGAATTTCGATGATGACAAATTATCACATATGTTCCCGTTGTTTATTTGTCTTTTATTAAAATTCTTCGTACGACATCCAATGGAACGAGAACAGAACAAGAAGTTTCGTTTACATGAACTCTTCAGCGTGACGTCTGCTCATTAATTGCTCGCTAAACCATTCTAAAAACGAGAGTTTCCCCGCTTTGTAAACACGTCAAAGTTATGTTTGTGTTTTTAAAACCCTAAAACACACACACACACTCGACTCGCGAAAAGTGGAACGCTGAACCCAAAACAACACAATCGCTTTAATGAGCAGAAATCGAAATTATTCATTATATACAAAAATTGACATCAACAACAGAACTCAAGAACACTCGGAATTCATGAGATATCTGGGAGCCGTTATCGACAGCAAGTTTAGAACATATGAGCAAAAAAAAAAAAAAAAGGCACAAAGCTGATACATACATTGACAAAAATAAACTGGGGACTTAGGCACACTTTTACATGGAGTTAAGTAGGAGTAAACGTGAATTGACAGTTTTCTTTACGGTCGGAGTAAAGTTCCAGTAAAGATTTCTTGGCCCTTATCATCTCCAGGTTAAGATTTACTACCGGCTAACACCATCATGTTAAATTTGTAGTAGTTGGTAGAAATGTTTCCTATATGTTTCAATCACTACTGTGTTAATGTTCTACGTAACGCTGAGAATCAACAATGAATTGGTATCGTGTTTTGTTCTCACTGTTATTGTGAATTATGCATTTATAATATCTGAGAAAAAGAAACGAATGAGTAGTTTCTCCTTAAAGGAGGAATAAATTCTTCTGCTAGTGGTACAGAAAAAACGTAACATAATAGATAATAAAAAATCACACGCTGTTACATGGCAGGAAAAAAGTAAATCCTGGGATGAAATCAGTGAAAATGTTAAAGCAGTGAGTGGTACGAAATGACCTATAAAGAACCTTCTGATAATATAACATGTCAGGTGACCTTTCTAGGCTAAATTAAAAAAATTAAACTGAGTTTTATTTATGGACGCTCTTTAGCTGCTGTGGTCCTTAGCGTCCCATTCTATATTGGACGTGAAAGATCGGAAATTTTGCTCAGAGGCCTCCTTATCAGGCTTGAAGTTCCTTTACTTGCCATAAATCTACAACACGGGACCACTGGCTTTACTTTCCTTCCGAAGGAAGCCATGCTAAGGATTTTTACGCCCGGAAAAAAAATCCATCGCCCTCCAGTGGGTTTGAACCCGCGACCTCGGTAACTAGAGGCTAGGCGAGATTGGCTTGTACTTGCACATTTATAGAAAAATAGTCCTTTCTGTTCCTAAACGGTTCAGCATCTTCACCTCCAGGCGACTGAATTCTTACATGCGTAGGATAATGCACTTAAAACTTCAGAAAATTTTGCTATGCAAAAAAAAATACAATACTCCCCCTACTTACTATACGTAGTAGAGAAAGTAAAAAAAAAAATGCATACGTTGTTCTTTTCAATTTCTTTTTTAGTTTCTGGAAGCTTAATGTAATCTTTGGCTAATGTTGCAATAGCCATGCAAAGTTTTTTCAATATTTGTGATACTGTTGCTGTACTGACACCTATTAAATCACCAAGTGCAATGTTATGCTTCTCAGAGCATAGAATCGTAGAGTCAGAAGTAGCTCGTTCATTGGCGACACCGCACTATTTCTAAAAATGAATTTTACTATATCAGTATCACGTAAAGCTTAATTTTGGAGATATTGTACAGTCTCAACTTAAAGGGTCCACTCTATATATCGGGCATGCATGCTGAGTTATTATTCACCCCTAAGAACGAAATGTGGGAAGATTTTGGAAACAATATGTTTATGTTAGGAGCAAGTACTTTCTGACCAAAGCGCTCGTAGCATAACGCGTACAATAAGGCTCAGTATTGTGAAGCGCACATTAACTTACGTATATGTGTACCGGACCATGTACACGCAAACTACGATGACGACTGCGTGTAGCCTATACGTTACTTCTAGGATTCGGTAGCCCGCGTTGGCTAACGCTTCATGTGTATCGTGCCTATGTGTAAGCCCCAAGCTCCAGCCTTCCAAGTAAACGAAAATGAAAGGTCACGATTTCTATGAAGTCCGCGACTTCGGGGGTTTTCGCCAGCTTAAAACAGCTTTCGAATATAACTCAAGTTGCGGGATGTTCAGGATTACTCAAATGTAAATACGAGATTAACATGCGTAAAGCACATATAGAAATCAAAGAGGCCGCAAGAGTTGCAAAAATGACGAGAAAACATTAATTCCTGGAAGGGAAGAATCACTAACATCGATTCCAGAATCCTTTAGACGTCACGCCTTGACTGCAGTTGTGAAATGAATGAAAATCAGATACGAGTATGCAGTACTAACAGGAATCGATTGGTTTCTTCTCATTAACGTATGCAATTACCACCTGCAATGGGTAAGAGAGACAGGCTTTTTCCTTGCCATATCAAGTATAACTATTTAGTAAATAGGCAAACTGTGCCAATGAATTTACTCTAAAGTTCGAGTCAATTTATATAGTTCATTGCTTCATGTTTGCATATGCATACAATGCGCATCTTATGTAACGCGATCTTATCGCAGTTCAAATAACAGTGTGTTAAATGCTCAACACAAGCCGTTTAAGGCCGCTAGATGTCAGTGGTATTTCAGAATCCATTTGGAATAGTGATAATTAAGGGAATATCAAATAATTATCTTGCCTTATTAGTTTGAAGTCAATTTTTCGTTCAAAATATTTACATCAACTTTATCGGTAATTATTACACTTAGGTTTTGAGATCAAGATAAAATAAGAGGAAGTTCGTGGCAACTTAAAATTACAAAGATCACTCCATTCGTTCGAATCTGGGATTTAGTTCGGGTTGCAAGGCGGAGGCTGACAAACGTATTGGAGCTCATCTTATGCTTGCTGTAGACAAGCTGAGGATGACTTGGATTAGAGCCATCCCACCACCATCCTTGTTTCAACTTCGTATAAAAGAAGGCTTAAGTAGTATCGAGTTTACATAATTTTGTGGAAGATATTCCTTAAATCAGTTTCTAAAATAAATTATTCTTATTAAAACAGCGTTTTCGTAATAGTGATATAAAATGACTTTGATAAAATATAATTATGATTTAATGTCTTAGTAACGCTTTTTTAAATCAGTAATGGCTTATAAATGTTTTAAATAACATCAAATTAATTACGGATTGTACTTAATAGTCAGTCGAGAATCTCATTATTTTACTCAAGAAATGTTACTGTAGGTATTTAAGAATTTAAGGGCAAGATGTACACGAATGTTCTGGATTTTTTATCATCAGCGTCCACTTGTCACTCAAAAGTTTGGAGGAGGAGGAGGAGGAGGAGGAGGAGGTAAGGCAGTTAAGAATACATACGAGTGAAATTTTGAAATTCCGGACTAACAATTACAGTTGTTTTAATGTTACATCAAAGGGTTATTATATTGCAGTCAGATAACGTTATGAATTTCACCTCAGCAGCAGCAGCAGCAGCAGAAGATAGGGTTCAGGGCGCACAACGATGAGTTCATTTGCACCCTGACAACACCACAGAAATGAAAAGCAGGTACTAATCCTGCGTTCTAACACAAAATAATAAAGCAAGGCTAAAAACAATGCCAGCAACTGCAGAACGTACAGCTGAAACACAGGCAAAGCAGCAAACACTTAGACTGAGCGGGATAGCTCAGCTGATTAGGTCTGTGGACCGCATTCGGGAAGTCCCGGGTTCGATTCCCGGCGATCGCCCACTCTGGCCCATGGGTTTTTCGTGGTTTCCCCGGATCGCCAGGCGAGAGCTGGGGTTGTTCATCTTCTACCACGACTCTCCTTCCTCTCATTTCCTGTACCCAGCATCTTCCATGTCATCTGTTTCAAGGTTGTAGAACCAGGCGACGGTGTTCGGCGGGTTGCGGCTGAGCGGTGATTTGCTCTCTGTAAACGTTTCTTCCCTGGCGTCGCTGCGGTACCGCTCAGTTAGGCCTCTCAAGGTGGGGCTCCGCTCCGGGTGACCCTGGAGATTGGTGAGTTGTGCTGGGACCTGATGCGTTCTATCTGGAAACGTTAGAGATCCGACCATGCTTGCGCCCGTCGGCATCCAGATCTGGTCGCTTTTCCGGTCTCTCCCCTCATCCTTACCTCCCAGGGGTCACGCTGAAAGCATAAAGGACCGACTGGTCTGCGTGCGATGCTCTACCTCGGTTTCGAGGGCCCCTCCGTGATACGTACCTTTACCTTTATCACACACACTTAGACATTAAAATCGCCAATAGACAAACGCCAAACTAATAAAGTCTAAAAAGCTAAAATTACGCAGATACAAGGTGCCTCATACTTCTGCGCCGAATAAAACATAGTAGGTACACGCTCTGCAGTACGCTCTGCGCTCAGCCAGCACCTGAGACATGATTGTTGGCAATCCCAAGGACACACGTAATTGAGTTTAAAGCTGACACTGGATTAACTCATGCTGCACCTTCACAGCCCATTACAATGAGCGCAAAGACGTGCATGGTGATAAGGCAATAAGCGACGACTAAAACGGCAATGTCTGATACGCAGTCAGGCTACAATAATGTCCTCGCGTCGACAGATGCGCAAGGAGGTACCCAGCTGATAGGAACGCCTTAACCTCCCGAAGCTTGTTCCCCTCAAGTCCGGCGCACTCATCGTCCAGAGCGATAGAATGGTACGAAATCATCACAATGAATATAAGAGCTAAAAACCTACAGGATAAAATTGCAGCCTTGGCAGCAGCATCAGCAGCGCATTTCCTGGCAGCTCGACGTGTCCAGTAACCAGAAGATGGTAACTGTAAAGCGACCGAAGGCCCGTAAATGAACTCAAGGAGTCATTGCAAATAACGCATTGCTGCAGGTCTTGCCGCTGAATGTATAAAAGAGCTTGGTAAATACTAAAAAGCTCAGCTGTAAAACTTGCATACCGCGGTAAAAGGCGAAACCTAATGGTGGCTATGAATAAAAACACAACCTACTCCCTGATCGTTCTTTGGAAACTGTGATTTCATTTACAATGAAGGTTCAAACTTCCCTTGAATTGCTCAAAAGGCAGAATGAAGTATCAGAAATTAACGCGGACGGTTTTCTCTGCGGGAAACTTACAGCCGTTTTTGATACTCGAAGTATAGAGACCGTCAAGATACCGTTGGAGTCGGCGTTCTAGTCAAGTTCGCCGGAAACTACGGTAAATACAAAATCTTCCAAAAACAATGAAGACTACACACCAGGGGAACGCATTCCACAATAGGATTGATCGCAAAAGCGAAAAGTATAACTCTGAGTACCAAGTCCTTCGTACTTCGTTCTCCTGAGTAAAACTATCGAATAAAACCAAAACCACTCGTATCCGCAATATTCTATCCTTCGTGAACTCCTGAATAAATATGGAAGACGACTACCCTTGATTGAATAGGGAAGACACAGACTCAATCAGATGTCCGAGATGTTCCCATTGGTTTCTGAGTGCTCCAATAATCCATCTCCAGTGCGCCTTTGATTGGGCTGCCACAACTGCATTATCCGTGACCAGAAGTTCTTTATAATATTGAAGTCCGGAAATTTCGGGGACCAGCTCATCATCTGTATATCAGGGTGTTCTCCAAAGAATTCCTGTTTATACCGAGATGTATGCACGTCGCCGTTGTCCTGCACCAGACGAACTGTAGGCGTTTCATCCGCGGAATATAGCAGCCTCACACTTAGTAGAACATCTCTCAGTATAAGCATGTACGCAACCGAATTCTTTCTTGGGGATGTCTCAAATAGTTTTCCAGATCGAGTCTCACAGATTCAACCCAGCACTGAACAACTGATGCGTCCCAACCGCCATATCATCTGCTGGGATCCATCCTAGAACTAGTTGGCCTCCAACAGGTCAATTGCCGATGATGGCCAGTACAGAAAACCACCTTATCAAGCCATCTAGTACTATCCCAGGTGAGGTTGGGAGCTCTTCCAAAGCAAACCCCACTCGCAGCTCTCAATGGTGAGGAGAAAAATATTCCTTTAGAGTCGCACGACGATTGGTATGCCTGCTGATCTTAGCCTGAGGGAAGCCGTTGTCTCACTAATGAGATACTGCACCTGTGCAATCGTATCCTTTGCTGACTGAAAAGAATTGGTTTCCACTTCTGCTAAAAGAGCAGCATCCTGCTCTGCGATTGTTTTCCTTGTCCGCCGATTTGTTTTTCTGCGATCTCAAAGACAGACTTCTGCTTCGTCCTGCCACACTGTTACCTAGCGTTGCACAGTACGGAATGTGGTAGCTATTGCTCTGGCGATACCACGGGGAACCATGTTCGCCCTCCACATTCCCATAATCATGCCACGTTTCTCTTCGGATATATTTGAATACATCCTTGTTGTATGCTCAAGTTGTGGTAAAGCGAATGTAGAATGTTACAGGACACCACTAAACAAACACCTGCTACCACAAGGCCGCGCATGTAAAAGACACGTCCACGCAGCGCCACCGTTGTAGGTACACTGCCGTTGTAACGGCATTAACGGGGTAGAGGATACATGTATTGTTTGTTCAGAGTCTTTTGAGACAGAGGTAGGAGATTAAGGAATTTGCACGGTCGGTAAGTAGCTAGTGCAAAAGCCGCCACATGAAGCGAACTGGGCGCGCGCAACCGGCTTTTAACTCCTCTCCTCTGTCTCAAAAGACTCTAGACGAAGTATAGATGTAGCAAAATGAACAAGAGCTAGCTATCCGGTTAAAGGATGTTAAACTCACAAAAAAGCACCACCTATTTCTTTTGAGGTTATTTTGATATATATCTTGGTGATCTCTGGCCAGTGATGTACAAAAGGCGTTAGCCAACCAAAACACGGGGACACAATTTTTTTTTGAATTGTCAGAATATTCAGATTTGCTAACTTCTTAAACTTGACAGCTTGGAGCTTGCAAGCTTCTAAGTTTGCGTTTAATTAAAAGTTTACTTCTATGTTTACGCGATTGATTGCGAACGGTTACATTATACATACCAGGGACAAGCAACTCACAAGCACGCCCTGCCTGTACTATGCGCACAGTGCTGAAGGTCACTAGTCTGTGCTGGCGAGATATACGCCTATGACTCTATCACTACTTCACGCAGTGGCGTCCTATAATCTATAGTTGCGTTACCATTGAAATATTAAGGATATGACAGTAGAGAAGGAATCAGTTACAAACTGTGTTATACATGATTTAATATTTCTCTTGTCTTGGTATTAAATTAGACAAAACAACCCAATACAAATCACTCATAGCCTTTAGTCCTATACAACCAAACGATAGCACATACTTGCAATATCTTTTACTATAAGAACGAAACAGTAATTTGTTAGAGGAAATTAGCACAATTTTGATTCTGAAAAAAGTGCACAAATACAAAATAATAAAATAAAACTTACTACACAGTGATAATATTACAAAGAGGACTTCAAATTAAACGAATATAAACTGTGTAGTGAATGCATATTTCAAGTAAGAATTTGATACATTCAGTTCTTCTCGGTAAACACTCTTGCTTTCTTACATCTCCTGATTTTCAAAATATTCGCCACATTTGGAGACAGTGAAATACGATTCTGAACCCTTAATGCACACCTTAAGTTATGGTCACTTATGCTGGCTCTCTGAGAGCCTTTATTATGTTTCATAGCTGAAAATAAGGCTTCACATACATAGGTCGAACCATTGCAATCATAGATGCCACACCACTGCTACGGACGAACCCATCCTTCCAATACGCAGCACAGCGCCGTATTCAAACACATGTACAGCGGCAGCGGATTGGTTGGGCTGATATATATTATTTAGTTTTTAAGTTTACTTTGTACTTACATTTAATTTTCATTGTGAATGGGGCCTTACTTTCTCTATTAGTATTAAGTAAAGGAAATATTTCATTCCACCCAAAAATCCCACACGGAAATTTTATCGAAATACACGTTTTGAGGCTCCAATAAGAATGACAGAAAAATAATTTTAAAAAGGTCCGCGCAGGCGCGCACGCGTGCGTGTGTGATTAGCATACTTAAAAAATGAAAATTTGGTTAAATATTAAGTTCAGCGTCTTCCAAGAATACTACACGAACATTTTTAAGATAATCCCTACACCACAAACTATCTTTACATTAAACGTTTTTCGTTATTTTGGATTTTATAAAAACGGCTCTAACGATTTTGATCAAAATTCCACATGTTTAAGATATTTTATTACAAATAAAATGAATATCCTTAATTTTCTGCGAATAGCCTGTGAAGTCGTCTTCATTCTGAATGAACTTTCGTAAAATTGTTAACTCGTGAAAGATTAGACAGAATCTTACCACACAAAAAATGTAGATCGCGTTAAAAGCACACAGTTTATGTCAAATAATTTTTTTTTTGTGTTCACCATTTTCGAGAAAGTCTTTGTTACTGATTTAAATTTTCAAATATTTATAACGTTTTTCAAGTGGTAAGTCGATATTACACGACCATGAGAGTAAACAATCACAGAGCCACCCACATTTTAAAAATGTGACTACTGCTTTAGCCTCCTGCAATCTTCTTATACCTATCTACAACGAAATGCATACATGTGTACTGAAATTTTACCTCAACAAGAAGTAGATAGAAGAATAATAATCTTTTGGGAGAATAGTTTGTTGAACACTGGCTAGAGCAAGTCATGTGAATGCAACCATATGATATTTTTTAATTTACTATTTCTCAACTTTTTTTTATCATTACAGTATTTAACATTATTTGTTTAAAACAAACATTTATAAAAAATTAGCTCACAGGTCGTGTCCACAAATGTGCAGAACGAAACGCTTACCGTTTTGTTTCGAAGCTAAGGTTCAATAAAGCAGAGCATGGTGGGTTTCAAGTTCATTGGTTAAACATCCCTTAGCTGGGGCAGGCAGTGCTGCATGTAAACAACAGACAATGTCAGATACAATAACACGATAGGCTGACTGCTCACCGCGACGACAGAACAAATAGTTATCTTATCACGCAATCAACCCCTTCACCGTGTTATACCACAATCAGCAAGGTCCTTGTTGCAGTGACCAGTTACTGATGATTACACCTTCAGAGCAAGTTGTAACTGTAGCTCTCGACATTAATCAACTCACCTTATGTTTTCCGAATCTTAAAATACTTAGAAACAATAGTGTATATCAAGAAAATACCATTAAAAACTAAAAGCCTCTTTAAGTTCTTCAGGCTATCACAAAGGCTTATTTTGCGACATAAAAGAGAAATATTGCGCTACAACGTTTTCAACAAAATGTGAAAAGTTCTATTTGTGCAAGTGTTACACCGAAAAATGGGTAAGTTAAAAGATAAGTGCCCAGCACGTATCTAAAGTTATTAGATCATCCAATTTAGGTATTAAACTCACCCCTTGTGTGTGTTCCTCGAACTACATCTGCTGCCGTCGTATCTAGATCCTCATAAATATTTGAAGCTTGGCTCATTACCTGAAGGATGCTGGTGTTTATCTCTGTCGTGTAAAGATAATCTGTAAGTCTGTAGCATCATCTGAAGTTGAAAAATTCAATGAGATTTTTGGTTTGTTTATATGCATAACACAAGTGCAAATAATTATTAAGTAATGAATAAAACATATTATAAATATTTCGATAAATGTGCATTTAATCGCTCATCCTAAAGAATATTCACAGTATAATCTCAACATTAATTTTCACTTTTGATACCGTGGATGATTATTTTTATACACAATAGGGTAGCAATCTGGAGTCATTTTTTTCTCGGCCCTTTTAGTAATTCAAAATGTTACACACGGTGTTTTCATCAAATTTCTCCGCAATTTTTGTGTGCATGTTGAAAAGTCAACCAATTAAAACTGTAATGTAACTTATCTGTGTTGCAAATGGTTTTAGATTTATAAATTTTTAAAGCAAAACAGACGTGCATAAAAAAATCTTAAAATTACAGTAATAACTGCTTAAAAATAGATTTAGTCTGAATTAAAGAAACACAAAAATTATGACACATTTTGACGCTATGATCAAATAAATGAGGTGGTATATTTAAAAGGAAGATTATTACTTTCTAAATTAAATTAAATTGAGTTTTATTTATGGACACTCTTTAACTTCTATGGTCCTTGGCGTCCCATTGTATATTGGACGTGAAAGACTGGTAATTTTGCTCAGAGGCCTCTTTTTCAGGCTTCAGCTTCTTTTATGTGGCGCAAATCCACGACACGGGACCACCGACTTTACTTCCCTTCCGAAGGAATGATGATGATGATATGCGGTTTAAGGGCGCTAAACTGCTATGGTCATCAGCGCCCTTACAGTGTATAAAAGATAAGGTCAAAATATAAAACAGGTAAAAGAACCGCATAGTTAAAAACGGGACACAAACCCGCGATGTTCAAAAAGCTAAAACTAACAATATAACAATAACAAATATAACAATAACAACAATAATAAGAACAACAATAATAACAAGAACAACAATAAGAACAATACAAATATCTGAAAAACCAACACACTAAAAGCATAGGCAATAAAAAATTAAAACGTGTCAAGAACTGTAGAATGCGAGGGACATGAGCGCCATATGTCCACTGGGGATTAGAGTCCCCATAAAAACAGACAGGATAAAATTACTAAACTAAAAGACGCCCAACGCATTAAATGCGCAGATTAACATCACTGTCATGAATAAAACGTAAAACACATTCTACAGCACGCGTGTCGTCTGCCAAAACGTTGGCTAGGCCAACAGGCAGACCCACACGAGCACGCAATGCAGCTAAAACCTGACACTCTGTTAAAATGTGACGCACCGTTAAGGGCGCGTCACACTGCCCACAGACTGGTGCGGGGTCACCACTAAGCAAATACCTATGACTAAAAACACAATGTCCAATCCGTAAACGAGCTAAAATTACCTCTTCCCGACGACAAGAACGAGAAGAGGTATCCCAGATCAACGGGAAAGGCTTAACCTCCCGCAACTTGTTCCCCCGGAGGGCCGTCCACTCATCGCGCCAGCGCGAGAGGATGCGGCGACGTAAAACAACACACGAATCGGACGAGGGAACAACAGAGGTAAAAAATCTGGGTAATAAAATCGCCGATTTCGCAGCGGCGTCGGCAGACTCATTACCTGAGATGCCCACATGACCTGGAATCCACATGAAGGACACGCTGATGCCAGAGACACCCAGCGAGTGGAGCAGGTCATGTATGCGCTGTACGAGTGGGTGGTAATTGTACAGCGCAGTAACACTCTGAAGGGCACTCAGTGAGTCCGTACAAATAAAACAGTGCCGTAAGTCGTGCCGCTGAATGTATAAAACGGATTGATAAATGCTAAAAAGTTCGGCGGTAAAAATTGAACATTGTCGAGGTAAACGAAAAGTAAAACTCTGTACACCAAAAACAAAGGCACATCCTACTCCAACATCAGTCTTAGACCCATCTGTATATATAAAATGACAGTCCCCGAACTGCGCCTGTAGTTCTAAAAAGGCGGATCTAAGAACAGAAGCAGGGGTCGCATTTTTCGGCATCGACGTCAGCCCAAGGTGGATGTGGGCCTCAGCGCGCGACCATGGAGGAAAACGCGTTTCCCCTCGGGTAAGGGCCGGCGCTGGCGTAACGTCCAAATGCCGAAGTAGCAGTCGAAATCGAACCCCTGGAGGGAGCAAAGCAGAGGAGCTAACTAAATATTGCCGGTCAAGTGAATCCTCGTAAAATGCCGCGAAGGACGGGTGGTTAGGCAAGCTTGAGAGTCGACAAGCATAGCTGCACAAAAGCATCTCACGCCAGAACGACAGCGGAGGCTCTGCAGCTTCTGCGTACAGACTGGGTACAGGGCTAGTTGGAAAGGCCCCTGTAGCGACTCTTATGCCACGATGGTGAATGGCATTCAATCGACGTAACACAGATGGACGTGCCGACGAATAAACAATACACCCGTAATCAAGCTTGGATCGGACCAAAGAGCGATAAAGGCGAAGAAGGACGGTCCGATCAGCTCCCCAGGATGTGCCACTTAAAACACGTAAAATATTAAGAGAACGGTCACACTTTGCTTTTAAAAAGGAAACGTGCGAGGTCCAACACAACTTCCTGTCAAAAATCAACCCCAAAAATTTCGCCTCGTCTGCAAACGGAAGTATCCCTGGCCCAAGATGGAGAGAGGGCGGAGGGAAATACTTCCGGCGCCAAAAGTTGATGCAGACGGATTTCTCGGCGGAGAAATTAAAGCCGTTGGCGTTACTCCAGGCGTAGAGACGGTCGATACAGCTCTGGAGACGGCGTTCGAGTAGACAAGTCCGCCGTGAACTACAATAAATAGCGAAATCGTCAACAAAAAGGGACGATGAAATGCCAGGTGGAATACAATCAACAATGGGGTTGATAGCAATCGCAAAAAGTGTGACACTGAGTACAGAGCCCTGCGGTACTCCGTTCTCTTAAATAAAACGACGAGATAAAACCGAGCCCACACGTACTCGAAAGACGCGGTCCGTCATAAACTCCCGAAGAAATATGGGAAGACGACCGCGGATATTCCAATCGTGAAGTGTACGTAAAATGCCGCCCCTCCAACAAGTGTCATAAGCTTTCTCCAGGTCAAAAAATACAGCCACGGTTTGACACTTTCTCAGAAATCCATTCATAATATGCGTAGACAAGGACACCAGATAGTCGACGGTAGAGCGATAGCGACGAAACCCGCACTGAGCGTTCGCTAGAAGTTTCTGAGACTCAAGCCACCATGTCAACCGCCCGTTGATCATGCGCTCCATCACCTTGCAAATGCAACTGGTGAGGGAAATAGGGCGGTAGCTGGAAGGTAGTTGGCGATCCTTCCCAGGCTTAAGTATAGGGACAATGGTGGCTTCGCGCCAAACGGAAGGAAAAATGCCGCTTTGCCAAATACGGTTATAGACCTGTAAGAGAAAGAGTTTACTGTCGGCTGAAAGGTTCTTTAACATCAGGACATGAATGCCGTCCGGCCCAGGAGCGGAGTGCCGAGAGCAATGAAGAGCGTGCTCCAGCTCCCTCATTGTGAATAGTTCGTTATAGCATTCATCATTAGCAGACCGAAAAGTATATGATGCGGAATCCTGCCGGTCTTTAATAGAGCGAAAGCCGGCGGAATAATGGTCTGAACTGGAAACCGCCTCAAAGGCAGAACCCAGAGTGTTAGCGATGGCATTCGGATCCACTATGGTGGCATGAGAAACCTGAAGGCCAGAAACAGTACAATGTAACACTTTACCTGAGAAGCGACGAAGTTTATCCCAAACAACGGATGAAGGCGTAAAACGATTAAAAGACTCGACAAAACGAGCCCAAGATGCCTTCTTGCTATCCTGAATAATGCGACGAGCCCTGGCGCGCGATTGTTTAAAAATCACCAAATTATCAAGTGTAGGGTGGCCGAAACACCCTAAGTGCAGTCCTACGGGCACGAACGGCGTCCCGACAATCCTCGTTCCACCACGGAACAGGTGGCCGCCGAGGTTGGGAGGATGAACGGGGTATGTCACGTTCGGCGGCTGAGAAAAAATAGACGTAAGGTGCTGCACTAGTTGATTAATGTCCGAGAAGGGCTGGTCGTCAAAATGCACGAGGCTGGAATACAAGCTCCAGTCGGCTTTTGCGAATATCCAGGTAGGTACTCTGGAATGCTGTACGTGGTGCGACAGAAGAGAAATGATGCAGGGGAAATGGTCGCTGGAGTAGGTGTCAGCGACGACGTTCCACTGAAGACGACTTGCAAGCTGGAGTGAGCAAATGGCAAGGTCCAGGTGAGAGAATGTACCAGAAGAATCAGAAATAAAAGTAGGTGCACCTGTATTGAGGATGGAAAGATTGAAGTGATAAAAAATGTCGGAAAGAAGAGTTCCCCTCGCACAAGCCCTTGGCGAACCCCATAGTGGGTGATGGGCATTAAAATCTCCCAACAGAAGAAATGGTGTTGGGAGAGCGGACAGGAGAGATCGAATGTCCGCGGGAGCGAGAGGAGACGATGGAGGTGTATACACAGAACAAACAGAAAAGAAAAAACCGGGTAACTGCAGTCTAATGGTAACAGCTTGCAAGTCGGACGTAAGTGTGATAGTTTGAAAATGAACGTCATTACGCACCAAAATCATGACACCACCATGAGCAGGAGTACCCTCCTCCGGTTCAAGGTCGTAGCGAACCGGAGTATATCCTCGGAGATCAAAAGGATCGTGAGGGCGAAGCTTAGTCTCCTGCAAGCATACGACCATAGGCGAATGGGAACGCAATAAAAGTTGCAGTTCCGCCCTATGCGATCGTACACCACGTACATTCCAGGTCAGGATAGCCATTAAGAATAAGGGGATAAACTGTCTATTTAGAAGGGCGGCTTAAAATTACCTTTTGTTTAACCTTTGGGCTCGGCTTTTTGTATGGAGTTGGTCAGACTCCATAGCTTCCTCGGAGGGAGGGCCCACGCGCTCAGTGCCAGAAACCGATTCAAGCGCCGATAATCGGTTCTGGGTGGCGATGGGTGAAGGGTGCCGCTGAGCGCGGCTTGTCCCAGGACCATCCTGGGACAGCGACCTCCGAGGAGGAGAAGGTGAACTTTTGTTACCGCGCGCACGCGGAGGGTCTTTCAAAAAATCTTCCCTACGAAGTTTCTGCTTGGGCTTCTTTTCAACGGCTTGCGACTTCATTGACTTGGGACCAGGTTTATACGCCTTGGTAACTGTAGCCTTAATAGACGGCCGGATGGTAGTGGCGGTTAATCCAGTCAAGGTCCAGGTCTGAGTTTCGGCATCTACTCGTGGTACTGGCGAGGCAACAACAGAACTAAATGTGCCAGATCGCAGGAGTGAAGGTTGGCGCGCATGGTAACGCCTCCGGGCTTCAGCGAAGGAGAGTTTTTCCTTTACCCGGATCTCCTGGATCGCCTTCTCGTCCAAGTACCGCGGACAGTCGGCAAACGAAGCAGAATGAGACCCTTTACAATTAACGCAGACGGGGGCTGTTGAACAGGTACCTTCGTGTGAGGGCTGGCTACAGGTTGCACAGATGTTAACGGCACTCTTACATGAGACTTGCGTATGCCCAAAACGTTGGCATTTAAAACAACGCAGAGGTCTAGGAATATAAGGCCTCACAGAAATCCGTTCGTACCCTGCGGAAATGCTCGTGGGCAGATCGACGCCATCAAATGTAATAAACAGGGTACGAGTGGGTACCAACACGCCGTCGCGTTTGGCCTGCACTCGATGAACCGCTGTCACCCTCTGGTCTGCAAGATATTCCACCAGGTCTTCGTCAGAGATACCATCGAGGCTATGCGTGGTGACAACTCCTCTACAAGAATTCAAGGTGCGGTGCTTCTCAACACGGATAGGATAACCGTGGAGAAGCGTGGCGCTCAACAAGGACTTACTTTGTGCCTCGGATTTGCTTTGAACCAATAACGAACCATTACGAAGCCGAGTGCAGGAAAGAACCGGACCAGCAATTGAGTCAATGCCCTTCTGGATGATAAAAGGGTTCACCTTCTCGAATGATTGTCCTTCCTCTGTACGGGTAATCACTAAGTAACAACCAGCTGTTGGCGGTGCTACTTCTGTTACTAAAGTTTTACGGCGCTTGTTGTTAATAATGGAGAAAGGGTGCTCCATAGCGAAAAAAATCCTCCACCATTGCAACCGTCTCCGACCTCGGGCTCTGACTTCTCGGGCGTTACCCCGGCTTGGGTGAGTGGCCTATCTATACCAGACTCACCCCAGGGTCACACCTCCCAGAACATAGACAGAGGGACCCAATCGCCGTCAGAAGTCAGCAGCTCATGCAATGGCCCCCCCGCGGGACTGCAGTTGAACAGCGGATACGAACACAAACCCTACATGACGACCCCGGGTGGTGGGGATGACGCCATTACCCACTCACCCAGCTGCGCACGCGGTGCGCGGGTATCCGTCAGGCTGTGTCCACGGAGGATTTAAATAAAAAGATAAAAGAAACTAAAACTGTGTGGGCGTTTCGCACGCAAGGTAGGCCGGCGGGGAAGAAAAAGAGATATGCGAATGTCGTGGTGCCAAATGGCCGGAAAGTGATAAGGGAAGAAAGAAACGATGGTGAGGTGCGGAATGGATGGAATGCAAAGAACGCACGAGAGCCTACCTTGGGTCCACCGGTCACTTGAAGAACCCACCTCGACCGGATGGGGGTGAGGGGATGAATGTGGCGATGAATGGCTCGGGAACCCCCGGGTGCGCCAAAAACCCGTACTCACATAAGGTGAGCCCCTGAGGGGTCCGAAGGAAGCCATGCTAAGGATTTTTACGCCCGAAAAAAAATCCATCGCCCTCTGCCGGGTTTGAACCCGCGACCTCAGGTTAGCATGGTAACCACTACACTACCATGTACCTAGGCAGAGAAGGTATTGCATTCCACTCAAAAATTCGATATCGAAATTTCAGCGGAAATGCATCTTTTGAGGCCCCCTGAATCCAAAAAAAGCAATTTTAGATAAAGATCCACGTGTATGTGTGCCTGTGAACAGCGCAACTCATTCATTCATTGTTTAACCTCATCTTATGTAGGACTTACATCCCCCAGGACTTACAAGCGGGTGCCTGGGGTCAGAGGCCCGTCGAGGAGACACACTCATGGAGCAGGCAGAATGCCCAGGATGGGTGATCACCCCGATGCCTGATGATGATGATGATGATGATATGCGGTTTAAGGGCGCTAAACTGCTATGGTCATCAGCGCCCTTACAGTGTATAAAAGAGAAGGTCAAAATATAAAACAGGTAAAAGAACCGCATAGTTAAAAACGGGACACAAACCCGCGATGTTCAAAAGGCTAAAACTAACAATATAACAATAACAAATATAACAATAACAATAATAACAATAACAATAACAACAATAATAACAATAACAACAATAAAAAGAACAAGACAAATATCTGAAAACCAACACACTAAAAGCATAGGCAGTAAAGGATTAAAACGTGTCAGGAACTGTAGAATGCGAGGGACATGAGCGCCATATGTCCACTGGGGATAAGAGTTCCCATAAAAAACAGACAGAATAAAAGTACCAAGCTAACAGACGCTCAACGCATTAAATGCGCAGATTAAAATCACTGTCATGAATAAAACGTAAAATACATTCCACAGCATGCGTGTCGTCTGCCAAAACGTTGGCTAAGCCAACAGGCAGACCTACACGAGCACGCAATGCAGCTAAAACCTGACACTCTGTTAAAATGTGACGCACCGTTAAGGGCACGTCACACTGCCCACAGAGTGGTGCGGGGTCACCACTGAGCAAATACCTATGACTAAAAACACAATGTCCAATTCGTAAGCGGGCTAAAAGTACCTCCTCCCGACGTGAAGAACGAGAAGAGGTACCCCAGATTAACGGGAGAGGCTTAACCTCCCGCAACTTGTTCCCCCGGAGGGCCGTCCACTCATCGCGCCAGCGCGAGAGGATGCGGCGACGTAAAAGAGCACACGAATCTGACGAGGGAACTACAGAGGTAAAAAATCTGGGTAATAAAATCGCCGATTTCGCAGCGGCGTCGGCAGACTCGTTACCTGAGATGCCCACATGACCTGGAATCCACATGAAGGAGACGCTGATGCCAGAGACACCGAGCGAGTGGAGCAGGTCATGTATGCGCTGTACGAGTGGGTGGTAATTGTACAGCGCATGAATAGCCTGAAGGGCACTCAGAGAGTCCGTACAAATAAAACAGTGCCGTAAGTCGTGCCGCTGAATGAATAAAACAGATTGATAAATGCTAAAAAGTTCGGCGGTAAAAATTGAACATTGTTGAGGTAAACGAAAAGTAAAACTCTGAACACCAAAAACAAAGGCACATCCTACTCCAACATCAGTCTTAGACCCATCAGTATATATAAAATGACAGTCCCCGAACTGCGCCTGTAGTTCTAAAAAGGCGGATCTAAGAACAGAAGCAGGGGTCGCATTTTTCGGCATCGACGTTAGCCCAAGGTGGATGTGGGCCTCAGCGCGCGACCATGGAGGAAAACGCGTTTCCCCTCGGGTAAGGGCCGGCGCTGGCGTAACGTCCAAATGCCGAAGTAGCAGTCGAAATCGAACCCCTGGGGGGAGCAATGCAGAGGAGCTAACGAAATATTGCCGATCTAGCGAATCCTCGTAAAATACATCGAAGGACGGGTGGTTAGGCAAGCTTGAGAGCCGACAAGCATAGCTACATAAGAGCATCTCACGCCTGAAAGACAGCGGAGGCTCTGCAGCCTCAGCGTAAAGACTGGGCACGGGGCTAGTTGGAAAGGCCCCTGTAGCGACTCTAATACCACGATGATGAATGGGATTCAAACGACGTAACACAGATGGACGTGCCGACGAATAAACTATACACCCGTAATCAAGTTTGGATCGGACCAAAGAGCGATAAAGGCGAAGAAGGACGGTCCGATCAGCTCCCCAGGATGTGCCACTTAAAACACGTAAAAGATAAAGAGAACGGTCACACTTTGCTTTTAAAAAGGAAACGTGCGAGGTCCAACACAACTTCCTATCAAAAATCAACCCCAAAAATTTCGCCTCGTCTGCAAACGGAAGTATCCCTGGCCCAAGATGGAGAGAGGGCGGAGGGAAATACTTCCGGCGCCAGAAGTTGATGCAGACGGATTTCTCGGCGGAGAAATTAAAGCCGTTGGCGTTACTCCAGGCGTAGAGACGGTCGATACAGCTCTGGTACGGCGTTCGAGTAGACAGGTCCGCCGTGAACTGCAATAAATAGCGAAATCGTCAACAAAAAGGGACGATGAAATGCCAGGTGGAATACAATCAACAATGGGGTTGATAGCAATCGCAAAAAGTGTGACACTGAGTACAGAGCCCTGCGGTACTCCGTTCTCTTGAACAAAACGACGAGATAAAACCGAGCCCACACGTACACGAAAGACGCGGTCCGTCATAAACTCCCGAAGAAATATGGGAAGACGACCGCGGATATTCCAATCGTGAAATGTACGTAAAATGCCGCCCCTCCAACAAGTGTCATAAGCTTTCTCCAGGTCAAAAAATACAGCCACGGTTTGACACTTTCTCAGAAATCCATTCATAATATGCGTCGACAAGGACACCAGATGGTCGACGGTAGAGCGATAGCGACGAAACCCGCACTGAGCGTTCGCTAGAAGTTTCTGAGACTCAAGCCACCATGTCAACCGCCCGTTGATCATGCGCTCCATCACCTTGCAAATGCAACTGGTGAGGGAGATAGGGCGGTAGCTGGAAGGTAGTTGGCGATCCTTTCCAGGCTTAAGTATAGGGACAATGGTGGCTTCGCGCCAAACGGAAGGAAAAATGCCGTTTTGCCAAATACGGTTATAGACCTGTAAGAGAAAGAGTTTACTGTCGGCTGAAAGGTTCTTTAACATCAGGACATGAATGCCGTCCGGCCCGGGAGCGGAGTGCCGAGAGCAATGAAGAGCGTGCTCCAGCTCCCTCATTGTGAATAGTTCGTTATAGCATTCATCATTAGCAGACCGAAAAGTATATGATGCGGAATCCTGCCGGTCCTTAATAGAGCGAAAGCCGGCGGAATAATGGTCTGAACTGGAAACCGCCTCAAAGGCAGAACCTAGAGTGTTAGCGATGGCAGCCGGATCCACTATGGTGGCATTAGAAACCTGAAGGCCAGAAACAGTACAATGTGACACTTTACCTGAGAAGCGACGAAGTTTATCCCAAACAACGGATGAAGGCGTAAAACGATTAAAAGACTCGACAAAACGAGCCCAAGATGCCTTCTTGCTATCCTGAATAATGCGACGAGCCCTGGCGCGCGATTGTTTAAAAGTCACCAAATTATCAAGTGTAGGGTGGCGCCGAAACACCCTAAGTGCAGTCCTACGGGCACGAACGGCGTCCCGACAATCCTCGTTCCACCACGGAACAGGTGGCCGCCGAGGTTGGGAGGAGGAACGGGGTATTGCACGTTCGGCGGCTGAGAAAATAATAGACGTAAGGTGCTGCACTAGTTGGTTAATGTCGGAGAAGGGCTGGTCGTCAAAATGCACGAGGCTGGAATACAAGCTCCAGTCGGCTTTTGCGAATATCCAGGTAGGTACTCTGGAATGCTGTACGTGGTGCGACAGAAGAGAAACGATGCAGGGGTAATGGTCGCTGGAGTAGGTGTCAGCGACGACGTTCCACTGAAGACGACGTGCAAGCTGGAGTGAGCAAATTGCAAGGTCCAGGTGAGAAAATGTACCAGAAGAATCAGAAATAAAAGTAGGTGCACCTGTATTGAGGATGGAAAGATTGAACTGATAAAAAATGTCGGAAAGAAGAGTTCCCCTCGCACAAGCCCTTGGCGAACCCCATAGTGGGTGATGGGCATTAAAATCTCCCAACAGAAGAAATGGTGTTGGGAGAGCGGACAGGAGAGATCGAATGTCCGCGGGAGCGAGGGGAGACGATGGAGGTGTATACACAGAGCAAACAGAAAACAAAAAGCCGGGTAAGTGAAGGCGAACGGCAACAGCTTGCAAGTCAGATGTAAGTGTGACAGGTGTAAAATGAACGTCATTACGCACCAAAATCATGACACCACCATGAGCAGGAGTACCCTCCTCCGGTTCAAGGTCGTAGCGAACCGGAGTATATCCTCGGAGATCAAAAGGATCGTGAGGGCGAAGCTTAGTCTCCTGCAAACATACGACCATAGGCGAATGGGAACGCAATAAAAGTTGCAGTTCCGCCCTATGCGATCGTACACCACGTACATTCCAGGTCAGGATAGCCATTAAGAATAAGGGGATAAACTGTCTATTTAGAAGGGCGGCTTAAAATTACCTTTTGTTTAACCTTTGGGCTCGGGCTTTTTGTATGGAGTTGGTCAGACTCCATAGCTTCCTCGGAGGGAGGGCCCACGCGCTCAGTGCCAGAAACCGATTCAAGCGCCGTGAATCGGTTCTGGGTGGCGATGGGTGAAGGGTGCCGCTGAGCGCGGCTTGTCCCAGGACCATCCTGGGACAGCGACCTCCGAGGAGGAGAAGGTGAACCTTTGTTACCGCGCGCACGCGGAGGGTCTTTTAAAAAATCTTCCCTACGAAGTTTCTGCTTGGGCTTCTTTTCAACGGCTTGCGACTTCATTGACTTGGGACCAGGTTTATACGGCTTGGTAACTGTAGCCTTAATAGACGGCCGGATGGTAGTGGCGGTTAATCCAGTCAAGGTCCAAGTCTGAGTTTCGGCATCTACTCGTGGTACTGGCGAGGCAACAACAGAACTAAATGTGCCAGATCGCAGGAGTGAAGGTTGGCGCGCATGGAAACGCCTCCGGGCTTCAGCGAAGGAGAGTTTTTCCTTTACCCGGATCTCCTGGATCGCCTTCTCGTCCAAATACCGCGGACAGTCGGCAAATGAAGCAGAATGTGACCCTTTACAATTAACGCAGACGGGGGCTGTTGAGCAGGTACCTTCGTGTGAGGGCTGGCTACATGTTGCACAGATGTTAACGGCACTCTTACAGGAGACTTGCGTATGCCCAAAACGTTGGCATTTAAAACAACGCAGAGGTCTAGGAATATAAGGCCTCACAGAAATCCGTTCGTACCCTGCGGAAATGCTCGTGGGCAGATCGACGCCATCAAATGTAATAAACAGGGTACGAGTGGGTACCAATACGCCGTCGCGTTTGGCCTGCACTCGATGCACTGCAGTCACCTTTTGATCGGTTAGATATTCTACGAGATCCTCGTCCGATATACCATCGAGGCTATGGGTGGTAACGACGCCCCGACAGGAGTTCAATGTGCGGTGCTTCTCAACACGGATGGGGTAACCGTGGAGAAGCGTAGCGCGCAACAAGGTCTTACTTTGCTGATCGGACTTAGTTTGTGCCAATAAGGAACCATTCCGTAGACGAGTGCATGATTGAACCGCACCAGCAATAGCATCTATTCCCTTCTGAATGATAAAAGGGTTCACCTTCTCAAAATTTTGTCCTTCTTCTGTTCTTGAAATGACTAAGTAACAACCAGATGTCGGCGGTGCTACTTCTGTTACAATAGTTTTTCGGCGCTTGTTTGTATTAATGGAGAAAGGGTGCTCCATAGCGAAAAGAAATCCTCCACCATTGCAACCGTCTCCGACCTCGGGCTCTGACTTCCCGGGCGTTACCCCGGCTTGGGTGAGTGGCCTATCTATACCGATCTCACCCCAGGGTCACACCTCCCAGAACATTGACAGAGGGACCCAATCGCCGTCGGAAGCCAGCAGCTCATGCAATGGCCCCCCCGCGGGACTGCAGTTGAACAGCGGATACGAACAACAACCCTACATGACGACCCCGGGTGGTGGGGATGACGCCATTACCCACTCACCCAGCTGCGCACGCGGTGCGCGGGTATCCGTCAGGCTGTGTCCACGGAGGATTTAAATAAAAAGATAAAAGAAACTAAAACTGTGTGGGCGTTTCGCACGCAAGGTAGGCCGGCGGGGAAGAAAAAGAGAGATATGCGAATGTCGTGGTGCGAAATGGCCGGAAAGTGACAAGAGAAGAAAGAAACGATGGTGAGGTGCGGTATGAATGGAATGTAACGAACGCACGAGAGCCTACCTTGGGTCCACCGGTCACTTGAAGAACCCACCTCGACCGGATGGGGGTGAGGGGATGAAGGTGGCGATGATTGGCTCGGGAACCCCCGGGTGCGCCAAAAAACCCGTACTCACAGAAGGTGAGCCCCTGAGGGGACCCCGATGCCTGGAATGGGATGAAGGAAGTAGATGAATCGAAATGATGGCGAAATGGATGAAAGGAAATGTGATGATGGAGCAGTCGGTGGAATGAATGGCGGGGGAAAACCGGAGAACCCGGAGAAAACCCGCCCAGACGCGGCTTCGTCCACCACAAATCCCACATGCGAACAGCGTAACTCAAAATAGAAAAGTCGGATAAATACCAAACTCGGTATTTAGGTTCAGTACCTACCAAAGATGCGACACAGAGATTTTCAAGAAAATCCCCCTATCCCATACTACCCTTTCCATGGAAAATTTTTTGATTTTTTTTTTTTTTGTTCACAGATACACACACACCAACATGTTTCCAAAAATGCTTTATTTGGATTCAGGGTGCCTCAAAACATATATTTCCGATGAAATCTGGACATGAGTTTTGAGTGGAATGCAATACTTCCCTTGCTTACTATACGTGGTAGAGAAAGTAATAAGCTTTGGTAAGATAGTTTGTATACCCACTAAAACGATAGAGGGCAGAGAAAGACACGTGAACGTATCCCATAAGATTTGTTTTACAATTTGATTGTGTCGAACATTTGACATGGAGCAATAAAATAAGTTTTTGAAAATCAATAACTTGAAAGTTAAAAACGGATATACAGACGGAATTTAAAACCCTTAATTGTTTATGTAACAGAACCGTGCGGGATGGCTCAAGGCAAAGTCTATGGCCCACATTCGGGAGGTACCAGGATCTATCCCCGGCGACAGCCTACTCTGGCCCATAGGTTTTTTATGGTTTCCCCGGGTCGACAGGCGAATACTGCGGTGGTTCATCTTCTACCACGACTTTCCTTCCTCTCATTTCTTGTACCCATAATCTTCCTTGTCATTTATTTGAAGTTTGTAGGACCAGGCGACGATGTTCGGCGGTTTGCGGCTGGACAGTGGCTTGTGCTCTGTGAAGGTTCCTTCCCTGGGGTACCGCTCAGTTAGGTGTCTCCTTCGAGTGGGCTCTGCCCCGGAGACCCTGGGGATAGTGGCTTGCTGGTAGGGACCGGGCGGCGTCGGATGCGTCCTATCTGGATACGTTAGGGACCCCGTCCATATTTGCGCCCGTCGGTATCCGGATATGGTCGCCCTTCGAGTCTCTCCCCTCATCCCTCTGTCCCAGGAAGTAAAAACGGCCGTTACGGCTTACTTGTGATGTTCTGCTCCGGTTCGGGGGCCCCTCCGTAATACGTACCTTTACCTTTATGTAACAGAAACATACGATTTAGGAAGCATGTGCATTCCCTTAATGGATACAAAAAGGACTTAATGAGAAAAGTACAATTGAGTGGATGGAAACTGTTTAATGCAGTGCTTTTCCTTCACACTGTGGCCACCGAGCGGCTCGGGCGCCGGCCACTGTAGCCAGGACTCCCGCCGAAACAGTTATAAGATCCCTCCAACCGCCTCACACACCTTTTCATTCACGCTAGAGACTTCAATATCCAAAAATAAGTGAATTTCTCCCTGTTTTCCTCTAGTTCTATCAATATATAGGGTTTGTTTCATATACCTTATTTTCCAAGTTCCCTCAGAGCTATAAAAATCAAATGTAGTTAAATTAGAACAATAATCCTTTACTAAGTACCGTATCTAACAAATGTCCTGAATTAAATTTAATAACAATAACGGATACGTAGTAGTAAGTCTTGTTGAAAAAATCTGATGTGTTACACTCACATGACTTTCTCTACTCTTGTACAAACGATTTTTAGAAACGCTTATTCTCCATATGCTTCATGTTAATCGAGATATCGAGATGTTAATCTTATTGCTAATTTTCTTGTAGATGCAAGGGGAATTAGTAGGCTTCAAGCTGAAGTCAAATATTTTAAGAGCTGGTTGCTATGTGGCGTATTCCATTTTCTTTGCATTACCAGGACAAAAAAAAATTTAATAACGAATTTGAGAAAAAGTATAAGCATTGGAAAATTTAAGGGAATAACAAGCAATATCTCGAAAATGTTTCATTCAACAAAAAAATGTATGACATAAATTGTGTATTTAAACGCGATCTACATTTTTTGTGTAGTAATTTGTCTATCTCTTATGATTTACCAGTTATACAAAAGTCGTTCACAATGAAGAATACTTTTTGAGACATTCCCAGAAAATTCGAGATATACATTTCATTTGTCATGAAAATATCTTAAACATATGGTATTTTAATCAAAATCGTTAGAGCCATTTTTAAGAAAATTAAAATTTTCGAAAAATGTTCCGTGTAAAGGGTAATCTGGGGTGGGGGGATTTTCTTGAAAACCTTCATGTCGCATCTCTGGAAGATACCGAGCATAAATACTAAGTTTGGTGTTTATCCGACTGTTCGTTTCTGAGTTATGTTATTCACAGACACACACACGGACATGTTTCCAAAAATGCTTTTTTTGGATTCAGGGGGTCTCAAAACATGTATTTCCGGTGAAATCTCGGTATGGAATTTTTGGGTGGAATACAATACTTCCGCTACTTACTATACGTAGTAGAGAAAGTAAAAATTCAGACAAACATTCAACGTCGGTCAGCTGTTCAAAAAATGGTGTAAGTGAATTCCTGTACCTCTCTGCATCTATTGTATTGTCAAAAAATATAGGTCGTATTATTCTATATGCATTTACTGCACACCAATTTTCGGATCATGCAAGGGAATCTCGTGTGCAAAATCGGATTTCCCTATGCTCCAATACCTGATATTTTGCGACGAAACATAGCCATATAAATGGAACCATGCTTCGTTAAGAGAAGAATATTAAGCGTGAGTCAATTACACTATAATTTCGCAAAATTAAATTGCAGAAGTTTATCCGACTCCAATTATCACATGTAAAAGAGAGTGTATGCAACAAACGGCATACACTGGAAGAACTAAAAGAAAACATCAGGCGAAAAATTCACTCAGTTTGGATACTGAACTCTCCAGTGTGAACGAACATTTTCTGAAAAAGATGCCAGATATATACGGATAGAGAGGGATAACATTTATAACATCCCTTATGATAAGGTATGTGTTTATTTGCAAAGTAACTGTGATTAGGAGAACGTGAGGTGGTTACGGGAATATTTTAACTCTTTCGGCGGGAGTCCGAGCTTGTGGCAGTAATTTGTATCACAATAATGTAAATGCCAGAGTGATTGTAGTGTAAATACGCATCATTGTATGACATTGATTTGAGATGTTTGTTAATTATAAGCATTGTTAGGAAATAAGTTTACACGGCCTCACTGAAATTGACAATAGGAGCGGATAACAATGTGCGAGGGGGTGAGTTGTTTATCAATTATAAGAGACAAACAAATGACGTCAGATTGGCGCGCTTTTCTTAGAAATAGCGGGAATATATTCCCTAGAGCATATGTTTTCGTAATTTTTGATTGGATATAAAAATAGACGCTAATGTTGGCGCGTTTTATTAACCAATAGCAGCTCGGTTATAATCTTTAGGCATATCGGGGTGTGGGAGTATAAAAAGCTAAAGTCAGAGGCAGATTTCGTCAGTCCAACAGAAACATTTGTGCATTACACGTCGCTCAGTCCAACAGAAGCATTCACGCGTTATACGTCGCACAGTTAGTTCATCAGAATCGTTCGCGGGTTACACGTCGCGTAGTTCAACGGGAGCATACATAAAGTACACGTCGCAATTCTACAGAATCTCTCGCGTCTTAAAGTTTGTTATAAATGTGAAACACGCGAATTAATAATGTTCAGTAAATAAGTGATTATAGTGATATTAGAAAATATAACAGTTTCAGTCTGGCGTGTATCAAGAGTCAATATGTGAAATTAATTAAAAGTGACAGCAATAAAAGTGTAAAAACAAATTCTTTTATCAGTGTTATCTTTCAGTAACAAATCCTTTCCGTTTACACA
This sequence comes from Deroplatys truncata, assembly GCA_030765065.1. NCBI lineage: Eukaryota > Metazoa > Arthropoda > Insecta > Mantodea > Mantidae > Deroplatys > Deroplatys truncata. Next base: position 55,769,729 of record CM060985.1, read on the forward strand.
ACCTGTTCAAGAGATGTGCTCGACGAGAAATAATAGCTAGCCGGAGGAAAATGAACCCAACATTCAAAGTAGTAATTCAATAACAGGCGCCCAGCAAAAGATAACACGAAGTGACCACGACAAATTGGCTCCCATACGTGGTGCAGATAAACATGAAGCATCTTCCAACTAACAACTAGCTAATCAACAAATAACAAATATACCACTTCAAGCTGCAGCGGCCGACGCCGAGATTTATGTTGGTAGTGGAATACTAAAATAGCCTTAGCCAGCCGTTATCTGATACTAGCGTTTCCTTGGGCTTATTGGCAACCCATGCTTAACCGTTGTTCGCGTTAAACGGGTAGAGCCCGGATGCGAAACCAAGAGAGCTATCGAGTTTTAAAATCTGATAAGCTGACTTAAACAATGCTTAGAATTAATAATAATGTATCTTCTTTAACTTAAATACCTTGTTTTTTACGGGAAAATGAGTGTTCAAGAATATTTCATTTCCTTCATTTAGTGCGAAATGTTTATTTCTGTGTATTTTTATTGGGATAAAACCGATTAAACACTGGGTTGTAAAATTAACTATAATCAAACTTATTTTGAACACTTTTGTTTTATAAACCTGTGAATAGAGTGTAATATGAGAAATTAAGAATGTAAAAATTGTCATAGAAGAAAGAAACATAATAACCAGAGATGTAATGTAGGTGTAAAACGTTTACGTGAAGTAAAAGATTGTATTTTTATTTCTTTCAATTTCATTTTTAAAATTGCTTTGGAATTGAAATAAAAACTAATGAAATATATAGAAGGAAGTTAACCCTTTGAAGTAAATAGTGATAATAATCACAAATTTTAGAACGAATTGGCGTTTGTCACGCTCAGTACTACGCGTTTTCCATGAATACCTAACACTTTAGAACGTCACAGATTATGAGATACCGTCTTGCTGAACAGCCCTCGCAAACTTTTGGTTTGCCGTCTGTGTTCACTTCGTAACATGTTATGTTAGCATGGAGGACAGCCTTTATAAGGCAGCGCCTCTTCGAATACGGAGGTTAAGCTTTCATTATTCCTTCCCTCACTTCTCAACTGAAATTTATCTTTGTTCGTATTGGTTAATGTTGTTACAGAGCGAGATAGCTCCGCGGCAACATGTGAGGCACACATTCGGGAAGTCTCTGTTTCGATTTCCGTTTGACCTTGGCTTTTTTCGCGGTATTTCCAGATGATGGTGTTCATTGCCGCGAATTTTCCTAGCATTTAATTTCCTTGTCATATCCCAGGTTCGTAGGATCAGGCGAGAGGACGGCGTGGCGAGGCGTGTGACGGTGGAATTTACTTTGAATAACTGTCTGTCCTAGCTCCGGTGTGTGACGAACCCCAGCCTTCCTCCTTGAGGAGGGAGATTTGTGTGGGTGGTCCCGCTGGCATCGGGACGTTAGGGACCCCGCCTGTTTCCCAGCCTGCCGCCCCGGATCTGGTTACCTTCTGGGTCCTTCGCTTCTCCTATTCCCCCCGATAATTCAATAAGTCTAATAGGCCCCCTATGTACTTCCATGCCGAAATCCTCCTCCGTAACTATTCTTCTCTATTCCATAGCTTAATGTTTATGTGCCTGAAACCAATAGGAGACTGGCTTGCGCAAATAAGGTTAGGAGGTTCTGCCAACGTCAGATAAAAGAAACTAGATGCATCAGCTATCTCTTGCATTCGAGTGTACACAGCATAAATTCATTACTTTGAGGATGAGAAGTGTCAAAATGTTCAAAACAGTAGCAAAGTGAAATAGAACCTGGCGAAAATTTTGAAATTCATATATTATCAGAGCCCGTAGCTCCGGCATTATTGCCTAAATTAAGAGATTATTCTATCCCTTCCGCTTTTTCACCTTTTCTCCCTCTCCCTTCATCGCCCTCACTTCTCTCTCTCTTCTCTCCGTGCAACTTTCATATCATATCATGTCATGGTTTTAAAACCGCTAGTATAATTGTTTGACAGGATTTTAATAAAAGATAAAACATGTATATAAGCTTTGACAACGCACAAACTTCTGCCTCTTATGCTTGAGGCGAGATAGGAACTGCTCTGTTTCTCTAGTAACCGGTTACGAACAATAGTAAGCGAAACATGTTATAACTTATTAAATATCCATCCTATTGAAATGTTGTAAACAAACAAAAAACCAAACATTATTAACATTTGTTATGTAAATCATTTTACAAATAAGCGAGGTGTTTTGACGTTTTGACTTTGTACCCCATTGGCAAAGTAACTATTCTGCCACACATACTATTCTCTAAATGGGACCTAAGGTATGTTTTATATAACTTTCCATAATAATTGTTTCAGCATCCTGCGTTAAAAAGACACAGTTACACTCGCTCTCTCTCACAGAAATGTTTTTCTAAAAAAAATAAGCTGTGGGGGTTTTAGGGGACCTAAAGCGGTTATCATGGTGAAATATTGATATACTTTTAGGTCGAACACAATTTGTCGTGAAATTTAAACATTCTCTGCCAATGCATTTCAATCTCTGAGCATAATGTCAGAGAAAATATGAATAACAGAATTTCTGATATTTTGTAAAAATTAGATCTCATTGTGAAACTTTATTTCATGCTTAAAAATAAGGTACTCGTTTCCTCTCAAGCTTCCAGAACGTGCACTCTTCCAGAAATTGAGTTAGAGGGCACACTGGAAACTTGAAATAGACATTTGAGGAGTTAAGGTTAAAACCCTGGTTTGACCACAAGACTAGTGTTTCTCATGGTTTTTCCAAGCCACACAGATTAATGTCGGCTTGTTATGCGATTTCCACGACTCCCGAAGTTCAGGTGACAGCAAGAAAGCCATAAAAAGAATCCAGATTGAAGAGCACAAATCGAAACTTTGAGGTTACTTGCCATCAGTATAAAACGCATGGTACAGAAGGCAACTCTAAACCCATAAGCGAGCCAATTCCAACAAACATATGTAAACAAATACCTAAATATGTCACGATTAGGCCTGAAAAGTTATAGCGCCGAGTACATAGCTACGATACCTTGTCATGCTGAAGAGAACCTTAACTTGATATTGTAATGGAAATTTGTATAAATGTTATATAAATGAAGTATAACGGAAGCCCTTACTTTCTGATCGTCTTCTTTGTACTGAAGGACGTCATCAAAATGTCTCGTAACAAGTTTCCCGTCGAGTGAATTTATATGACAGGAGATGGATTAGAACATCGTTTGTTTTCTACCCTCCCTTGCAAGCACGCAGGCGTCTAGCATCCCCCAGCTTGTCCTTGTTTTTCCATCTTTACATCAAACACGTGCCGAGTTTCATTCCTCGTGTAGAACTGAACCAGGCAAGCATTATACTAACATAGGTGCAACCCGCGTCAAAAATACGTAAGTAATTTTCAACTGACATCCCTGTTTTGAACTCTTGATTTTTGTACCAAGTTGGAAAACATGATCGTAACTTGGAACTCCAGCTTTTGGGGGTAGGGGGCAAAGTAAATAATAATAATAATAATAATAATAATAATAATAATAATAATAATAATAATAATGTTTCGTATTATTACGTATATTTACAATCACTGCAAAAAACAAACAAAAGAACTATAGCTAAAGAGTTTTAAGTGCAAGAAGTACAGATTTTTTCAAATTCAGTGTTTTTAACAGGACGTTTTAATCAATATGGCCCGTAAATTTAAATCTCACAGTATATTTTCATTTTGATACCAAAAAATTACTTATTCTGATTTTTAGTTATAGTTTTAAATAAAATCATGCACGCAACTTGTGGAACGTAGGATGCTTTTGTACTCTGGAATTTACACTCTCTACGCTCGTGAAATCCCTTCCACTCGTAAAAAAATAAAATAAAATAAGAATCCCATTTCAGTACTTATTGCGTAAATAACTTTTAAATGTAGTTTTCAGTAACTTTTGAAAGTTATAAAATTTTAAAAATAATGCTGTTAAATAATAATAATAATAATAATAATAATAATAATAATAATAATAATAATGCAATAACACGTTAAACGTATTTAGTTAGAATATCAAACTGATTGATTTTATTTCTGCCAATTAGCACCCTTAATAAATACAATAATAAAACGTAAAAATCACAAGAATTTCTTTAAATTTATTTTTATAGCTAGTCTACGAGTATTTCATATGAAACTTTAATTTTTATACCTACTTTCGGTCATTCATCATAAATATTCGCAAGAAATGGTTTCAGATAGTTAATAGTATGCTCTTCTGAGACTACTAAAAAGCAAGCATGTAATTATGTTAATCATGATTTACAAATGCTTTGTATGAACTAATGAGAAGCAAAGGAAGTAAACCTATCACTTGGTCTGCAGCCTCGCTTACCTCCACTATATTGGCACTCCAGAACAAGTTAAAATATATTACTTCATGGCAAAGATCAGTCATGATGTTTACATCACTCCCAGCTTACTAATATGGAATTATAAGCACATAGACTAGCGCTGAAGTCTGAACCCCAAGGTCAGTTTACCTGATTACTTTGCCACTACGGATAATTTGCACTAAAAAGTTCACAATCTACAGATGTTAGCTTAAAGCTACTTTATTAATTTAAATATAAAATACATTGTTTAAAATTTTATTTAAAGTAATTCCAAATAGAATGTTGCAAATACCCACCTTGCCCCTCTACCAAGTTACGCCTATTTCAGAAACTACTTTGGCAATTTGGCCCATCTAGTAAAGAGTGTTATTTTCTCGGAATAACTGTGAGTTACATCTTATTTCCAAAAAAATTAAATGTGCTTTTATAAGGTGGGAGAAATGTGAGAAGTTTCAAAGACAGCTTTATAGGTTCAAAATTATAAATGTTGCAGTATTTGAGGTAGGAGAGAAACAAAAGCATAACTTAGCTGTCCAAACGTGGGTTTTTGTTTTCAGAAAACATTTAAAAAATACAGAATTACCGTTATCCAAGCTGCACTATTATTTATATGCCGCTATGCACACCAGCATCTTGGAATCAGTTTCTTTAGGAGTGCAGTTGTAAACAAAATAGTAATAAAGCTCCATTTTGGAAAAAATCCTGATAAATAATAATAATAAATTTAATCGCCATCTTACTTAAAATAAAAACAAAATGACTATTAGTAGCATTACAGAACGATTCCAATTATTATAATAATTACATTAACCTTTAGACCTATATTACGAGTATAACAGTATACAATTTCTACGCAGAAGTAATACCGGAGTAGAAGTCACTATCGATTTGAAATATTATGGTGTTACGAGGACTTCACTCAGGAAACAAATCACATATGGTATACAGTAGGCCTTCCATATAAAACCTATTATCGTCCTGTTATCACATAATTCAGCTTGTTCGTGTATGCCTTCAATAACCTATAAATAAATAAATTATAACATTTGGAACATACAATGCCTTACACATCAGAAGCAACACGTGGACGTATCGTAGGAATGTGGGAAGGAGGCATTCCCATTAAATATGAAAGAGAGATGTGAAGGTTATAAAACATTGACCTTAAAAAAGCTTTACACCTCTGCATATTTGCTTACTTACTCGGAAAACGGTAGTATATCGTAACGGTATAATATCTTGTGCAGCCTAGTATACACTGCATACACGACTGTTAAGTGCATTAATGAAGGACGGAGTAAAAGACGAGCCGAAAGGGAATCTTTTTCATTTCCGAGATATTGTTATGCACTTAACAGGTGTGTATTGCGCACTATTTTTTAGGACAAGCGTTAATAATAAGAAATATTACTCACACCGAAATGTTGTTCATTAACACCTGTTTACAAGTTGCTTTTGAAGTCCAAGTCTGCCAACACTGAATACTGTAAGCCGGGGCGATAGTGTTTTGTTATCGTTAGAGAGATCGATTAAGTTTGTCTGGTAATCGCTATAAAAGCAATACAGTACACTAAGTTTTAATCGTAGAAGGATATATAAATACGGAAAACATCGATTCTGAAATTGAAAAGGGATAGGAAATCGGCAACAGATCTACAATTCCTGAGAAAACAAAACCGGACAGAAAAAGCATATCATCTTGTCTTCAGGCACTGTTGGAAGAAAAGAAAGGGGCCATAGATAAGAAATTATCGTCATATGTTTTATACAAAGCTGGTAACAGATTAAGGGATAAAAAGGAACTAAACTCACAGATAAATTGAAATTTAACTAGCGAATATGACTATATTTCATATGTGCAATAATAGATACGTAAAAAGTTTAAGGCTTTGGTATAAGTATCTACATGGGCATTAAAGAAAGCTAAAGACGCAAGTAGGTTAGGTTGGCAGCTCTGAATGGAGTAAAGCGGACTTCCTACCAGGACCGCACGAACGGGAAATGTTGGAAAAAATCACTAATTCCCAAAGAATAAAAGATATCCAAGAAAATCCCGCCAGTCCAAACTAGCCTTTACAAGAAAAAAGTTTTCAAAGTTTTTATTTTCTCCCAAGTGGCTCTAACGACTTTGATTAAAATATCATATGTTTAAAATATTTAATTGAAAAATGTATAGGATCTTGAATTTTCACCTTCAGTGAAGAGCTCTTCATTCGGCAGGAATTTTGTATAACTGGTAAACCATTAGATGCAAACGTACTAAACGAAAATCGTAAATCTCTTCAAAACACCATTTACTTCCGATAACGTGTTTGCGACATCGACCCATTTCAGAGATGTCGCTGTTATTGGTTTGAATTTTTCAATTCTTTGTCATTTTTAAAAAGCGATGTCGCTATTCAGCTGTTTCTCGCGATATCATTAAAATAGTATAGAATCTCTAGGCCAGCACATAACTAGCCGGTTTTTAAATATCTGACAATCGATTCGGTTTCCTGTTCCCCTTGTACCTTCAACGAAATTTGTAATAAGATTATTTCTGCAAAGGTTTATTTCGATTAACATGAAATACATAGAAAAATAAGATTTCGTAAGAATAGTTTGTAGAAGTAGGTAGAGGAAATAATGTGAATGCAACACATCAGACCCTCCCCCCCTTTGACTATTTTCAAGATGAATAACTTCTTTAGCCCTTTCAGTGCTGACGATGTACCTATAAATATTCACTGGAGCGCTGTTCTTATTTCGAGGTCATCAATTGGAATTAAGTTTAATTTCTTCTTATCTTGTGAGGTCGCGCGAAAGCTCGGGATGTCCTTCCAATGAAGGATACGTGCTTATGCCTTTTAGTCCATTTTCCGGCTTTTATTTTAGATACGTACATTATTTTGAATTTCACTAATTACGCAATAAACCCACTATTTATACAGATGTAAAAGAAGTTGTCTGCTGCGTTACATTCACATGCCTTTCTCCACCCACTCTTCCACAACTATTCTTACAAAAGGTTATTTTTCTATTTTAAGTTTGCAGAAATGTTTTTATTATACATTTCGTTAGGGTTAAGAGGGATACAGTAGGCTAAAGCGATAATAAAATCTGTTAAAAGCGGGTCGGTTTGTGATGGCTTTGAAATGACATGTGCCTTGCATGACCACGAGAGAGAGAACAAAATACGTGTTACATTTACATGAATTTCCCTGCCCACTGTCATTCACTTTTATATAGCTTTGCTTATTATTGCTACAAAATCTTATTTTCTATCTTCTTGTTATCGAGGTAAACATCTGCAGAATTTTCACTTCATTTCAGGTTTCGTTGTAAGTACAGAGGAATATAGGAAACGAAGCGATATTCAAATGTTTAAAAGCGGGTCGTTCTTTTTATGGAACCAAAAGAAACAGCTGAATGGCGACAAAACTTCAAAAAAATGACAAAGTGCTGAAACATTCAAACCAATAACAACGAATATCTCGGAAATGGACATAGCACAACAAAGGTTATGTGAAAATAATTGTGTGTAGTAAAGAGATCGACATTCTTTCGTTTTTTATTTATTGTTAAGTACAGTTTAGTCTATCTCTTATGGTTTACTGGTTATACAAACCTATAGAAACCGAACGACGTGCGACACGCATTCGGGAGGTCCGTCCACCCATATTGAGGACATCCTGGGCAGAGTACGGTAATAGGGGCGTCATGTCGTCAGCAAGGCAGTGTGCCGTTTACTACATAAGAATTCTAGCACCTTATATGCCATTGTTTCTGTGAAAAGCGTCCTGAATTGGTCCCAAGGACTTGAGTGCATCCCTTACCAGGTCTGCCAGGAAGGTAAAATATCCCTATGCTGGTATGGGAAATCGAACCCGGATCCCTTCGCACCACAGATAAGTGTTTCGTGGACTAATAACACTACTACTAAAAATAATAACAGTAATAACTACAAACTAATTTTATGTAAAACAAAATTATGCAACGGGACCGCGCCGGATGGTACAGTATAACCTATTCTCGGTTCAGATCGGGCTTAAGAATTTCGGCCCGTGTAGGCCTCTACAAATAAGGCCTCTCTCATACCTACAGCCGACGGTAGTGTTTACGGTATTATTCTGTTTAGTACTCTATATTCACTCTTAGGTTGATCCGCGGCAAAACAAACCCACGTGGTCTGTACACCGTGGTGCAACACGGTAGCAATGCGCCCAGGAAAGTAGTCCCATGCTAATCTCTGAATTTTAGAATTAATTTATCCTTAAATAGTATAATATTCTATACAAATACCTAAGGTTTTATTTAACGCTGATTTATACCGTAAAACAGAGCTACAAGTCACATGACGCAATTCGTATGATTCACCTGACATCTGGGTAGGCGCAGAATATTGTTTATAGCCAGAAACCAGCAGTTGTGTTTAGTATCATGGAGGACAGTGAATTCGCTCTTGTGTTTTCGTCGAATTACGCAAAGCATTAGCCGCGCAAACCATTGACTAGTGGTGAAAAAACAATAATGTTGAATCTTTATTGTAAGTTATGTGAGAAGTACCCAACACTTTCCGCGAAAGAAATGGCGAAATTAACTTCTGAGTTCACGGTGTTTCAAGTACAAGTATAAACAATGCTTGTGCAGAAAAATCTGAAACGAGAAAAAGTGGTTACATCCGGAAAAAAAAAGAAAGCATATGAAATACGCAATGCAAGAATGTATGATTTTAAGAAAAATGCAATTCGCGTAACAGTGCACAATTTCTTTTTACTTTCTCTACTACGTATAGTAAGTAGGGGAAGTATTGTATTCCACCCAAAATTTCGATATCGAGATTTCACCGGAAATACATGTTTTGAGACCCCCTGAATCCAAAAAAAGCATTTTTGGAAACATGTCCGTGTGTGTGTCTGTGAACAGCATAACTCAGAAACGAACAGTCGGATGAACACCAAACTTGGTATTTGGGTTCAGTATCTTCCAAGGATGCGACACGAAGGTTTTCAAGAAAATCCCCCCACCCCAGAGTACCCTTTACATGGAAGATTTTTCGAAAATTTTAATTTTCTCAAAAATGGCTCTAACGCTTTTGATTAAAATATCATATGTTTAAGATATTTTTATGACAAATAAAATGTATATCTTGAATTTCCTGGGAATGTCTCCAAAAGTATTCTTTATTGTGAACGACTTTTGCATAACTGGTAAACCATAAGAGATAGACAAAATTTTACTACACAACAAATGTAGATCGCGTTAAAATACACAATTTATGTCATATACATTTTTTTAGTTGAGTGAACCATTTTCGAGATATTGCTTGTTATTTCCTTAAATTTTCCAATACTTACTTTTTCTCAAATTCGTTATTCAATTTTTACTTTCTCTACTACGTATAGTAAGTAGGGGAAGTATTGTATTCCACCCAAATTTTCGATACCGAGATTTCACCGGAAATACATGTTTTGAGACTCACTGAATCCAAAAAAAGCATTTTTTATGTCCTGGATATGCAAACAGAATAGAATGCGCCACATAGCAACCAGCGCTTAAAAGATTTGACTATCGCTTATAACCTACCATGTTCCCCTTGCATCTACAAGAAAATTAGCAATAAGATTGACATCTCGATATCTCGATTAACATGAAGCATATGGAGAATAAACGTTTGTAAAAATAGTTCGTACAAGAGTAGAGAAAGTCATGTGAGTGTAGCACATCAGATTTTTTAAACGGAGCTGCCAACAGTTAATAAAGTGCCGCTTCCAGAGAGCGAATAAATTAGGTTATCGCATACCTGTTACTTTATTTTTTGCTCATTTATTCTAGAATTAACTATTATATGTGCAAACGTTTATTTTGTTGCAACCATCAATCTTATCACCTTTAACCCTTAACAGAATATGCTAGTCACCGTTTCAGTTGTCGAAATAAGAACTCTGTTTTGCACTACGTGCCGCTTGTACTCGCCACATGGTCTGAAAGTGTGACAGTATTTCTAGTGAGAATGGCGCAAGGATACATTATAACGGTGCACTGGTCACCTGGAGATTGTTTTAACGCGGATCAACCTAAGAGTGAATACAGAGTAGTATGCATGCATTGACAAAGAATGTAAACAAGCACAAAACATTGTTTGGGTGCTGGGGAGTTTATGGAATGCGTTAGACGTTTAAATATAGACTATCAGATGAGACTAACATTTCTAACGCGCTATTTCTCATAACGTCGTCTTACAGGTTAAATAATGTCGAGGATAAAAAAGGATCAGTTTTGAATTTCGTGAAACCGGAACGGACCTAAACCGTGCAGTACTTGATAATGACACAATACCTACACAGATGCGGATGAACAAAATGTTCTAGCTAGTACAAACAACGGATATTGGGAAATTATCTTTACGTAAATCACATTTCAACATGTTTATGATTTTAATTCATTTTCATTGAAAGCTAAACATATGTCTTAAGCACTTAATGAATTTGTAAAAGTTAGCAGTGATTAATTCTCATTTCGTCATACATTTAATTTAATCGTTTTTCGCCCCCTCTTTCTGTTATCAGTGTGATGCAAACAAAATACTTACAAGAGCTCTAAGTTTGAAGAAAAAAATGACATCAATAAACAAACTTTCTGGTTCCTGCACATCAAATAATGTACCCTCCCCAAAAGAGTTACAACTGTAAAACACAAATGGGTCAAACAGAAGTTCAATATAAATATACCACTTAATAGATTTGGCTTTTCCAATTTTTACTTTCTCTACTACTTAGCTATAGTGAGCAGAAGTATTGCATTCTACTCAAAAATTTTGTTTTACGGAAATATACGTTTTGACACTCCCGAATATTAACGATAACAATAATGTTTACTTTGTACCTAGTGGATAATGTACTTACTAGATAGAGAAAGTATTCCAGCCAAAAATTTGATATCGACATTTCACTGGAAATACATGTTATAATAATAATAATAATAATAATAATAATAATAATAATAATAATAATAATAATAGTTTAAAAGGACACCCGAGAGGGTATTAGGATTGCTAAATTTCACTATTTACCGAAGTCATTCAACGATCTTAGATTCTATGGACATTTTAATAAGTGATACTGTTCGCACAGATGACATATACATTCTTCACTAAACTGTATTCACTCTTAGGTTGATCCGCATCAAAACAAAACCCAAGTGCCTAATGCATCGTAGTGTATCCTTCCGCCATTCGCGCTAGAAATACTGTCATACTTTCACGACCATGTGGCGAGTACACGCGGCACGTAATGCAGAAAGAACAGAGCCCTTATTCCGACAACGTAAGCGGTGATTAGCGTATTCTGTAAGGGGTTAAAGGATAAGATCGGTAGTTACAACAAAATAAACCTTTGCGCACACAATAATAGTTAATTCTAAGAGAAACGAGAGAAAAAGGAAGTAACAGGTATGCGATAACTTTACATTTATTGGCTCTCTGTAGGCGGCACTTTACCAACTGTTGACTGCTTGTTTTTTAAAAAAGAAATTGTTCACTGTTATGCGAATTGCATTCTTCACAAAATCGTCTCAACTTGCATCGCGTATTTCACAAGCTTTCTTTTATTTCCGGGTGTAACCATTTTGCCCGTTTCAGATTTTTCTTTACGAGCACTGTTTATACTTGTAGTTGAAAGAGCGGAATTCAGAAGTTAATTTCACCGCTTCTTTCGCAGGAAGTGTTGGATATTTCTCAAATAACTTATAATAAACATACAATACTTCTTTTTCGCCACTAATCAATGGTTTGCCCGGCTTATCGACGAAGACGCAACAGCAAATTCACTGTCCGCCATGATACTATGGCTGCATACAATATTCTGACATACGAATTGCATGTTGGGACTTATAGCTCTGTTTAACTGTATAAATCAGCGTTAATTAAACTTAAGTATTTGTATAGAATATTATACTTTTTAAGGATAAATTCATTATAGAATTTAGATTATTAGCAAGGGACTACTTTCCTGCGCGCATTGCTACCGTGTTGTACCACGGAGCTCTGGTCACATGAGTTTGTTTTGGCGCGGATCAACCTAAGAGTGAATACAGAGTAGGTTTATGGTATATTTTAGTTTGGCTATTTTGCAGTGGAAGGCATGCACTGCATATCTCGTTGTGACATGTCTTTGATCCTGGTTCTCTTTGTACAGTTATTGTCCACCATAGCACACGTAGCAGAAATAATAATAATAAAAATAAATGAAAATACGGTTTGACTTGGTTCCTTTCGTGCTTCTTGCTTCTCTGTATGGTCCGGTAGATAGTAGCATTTGCATCCTGATGTCTTCTATATATGATGTCTCCGCGGCCAGTTCGTCGTCCTCCGTGGACTAGTGGTACCGTGCTAGCCTCTAATTCCCAAGGTCGCGGGTTCAAACTCGGCGGAGGACGATGGATTTTTTTTCGGACGTAAAAATCGTTAGCACGGCTTCCTTCGGAAGGGAAGTAAAGCCGGTGGTCCCGTGTCGTAGATTTACGGCACGTAAAAGAACCTCAAGCCTGATAAAGAGGCCTCTGAGCAAAATTACCGGTCTTTCACGCCCAATATAGAATGGGACGCTAAGAACCATAGTAGTTAAAGAGCGTCCATAAATAAAACTCAAATTACATTTTCCTCGGCCAGTTCGTACGCCAATCGTGGTGGTGCATTTCTTCCGATGCTCAGAATATATTTAAGATATCTTGCCTTTACTTTTTCAATTCTCTGCAGGTCATCTTAAGGTCAGCTTATTCCAAATTATGGCTATGCCGTAGACGAATGTTACGCTTTTGAAGAATGGCAAGGCTGTTGTCAGTAATATTCATTGTGGGTCTTTTATGCTGTACATTGCTGCCGCTGTTTTCTGCTGTATATGGTGACTAAATGATGAAACTGTAGTCTGTATCGTGATATCCAGGTATTTGGTTTCCTTCACGACTTTTATAGGTGTATCGTATAATATCAGAGCATTTCCTGCAGACGACCTTCCTCCTTTCCTGAATGTTATTTGGGTGTTTTTTTTCTCCCTATATTAATATGAAAGCTGTTTTCTTCTGCCCATCTCTCCAGGTCATTCAGGGATGCTGGTAGTGCGATTCTGCCCATGCTCCCTATTACCCTATCGTATGCATCCATAATTATTGTCGCTTGTGAATCGTTGCTGGTAATGTCCACAATGTCTGCAGTAATGGTGTTAAACAGTGCGCCATTTGTCTGTCTGATGGGGCCTGATTCTGCAAATGCCGTCGTCTATTTTTATGCCATTTTAAGCAAGTATATTTTTTACTATTTTTCCTAGGTAGTGATCTTTTACGATCTCAATATTCAGTTTTCTGGAGAGAACCTCCCTGTCACTCAACAAAGACAGCATAGTATTTCCTTTTGGGCATTCTCAGTTCCTCTGCTATTTCACGTTTCTACAGCTTGGATTGTGTTCTTGCCGTATGTGAACCCAAATTGGCACTCCGGTATCTTTGGATCCCTTTCCAGTCTTTTTGCGATTAGCTTAATGTATATTTTGAATATGTTATTCTGCAGCGCAACGCCTCTTTAGTTGTTGGCATCGTCCGCGTCTCCTTGCCTTTGTACAGGATCTTTATATACTGCCCTTCAGCTCTCAGGCATCATTCCCGTGATCATGTATTTGTAGAACAGGTCCGTTCATAGAGGAAGTGGATATTCCTGTCTCTTGAGGATTTCGTTACAAATTTTATGGGGCCCCATTGTTTTTCTGTTTTCTTTTCTTTCTTTTTTTGTGTAATTTCCTTGGAGTTCACAGTTTGGCTTGTGATGGACATTATTTTGGTTAAGTTTCCAAAATGGCATATAAACATGGATATTTCACTGCCATATGTTATGCAATGCTTTTTCGTTGCTATAAATGAATCGAATTTTGCTTCTCCTGAACCGAGACATTAGGTTCAGTACCACAGTTAATACATTCTACTCTTTGTTTTCCATACCGCTGTACCTACTGAATGTCGGGAGGGTACAGAATTCCAAACGTTGTTATTTAGAATTCCAGACATTATAATATTTGCAAGTTATTAAGAGCTGTAATGGCCAAAATATATGCATATAAGCTAAGACAATAAATGTGTGTTACGTTAATTTAATAGGCTTTGAGCAATCTTCAGCGATTTCCATTACATGAATGTGCACTACGACTATAAGATATAATTAACATTAGCTATCCACCTGTCTCAAAATTCTCTCTGTAAGTGTATCCATTTTAATCTGTCTTTAAGGATACTTAAGAAATTGAAATGTAGCTACACCAGCTAAATCTTTATTGTAATTACTCTTACAGCCAGGTACATTACATGTACGAGGTATTTTATCCTTTCAGTTATATTTAGATGGCAACATCACACAGCGCACATGCATAGGACATGTTTTATTTATTTTTATAATATGCTTCTTGTCGAATCCCGTAAACAAACCGCCTATGCTCGTAACGTCACAAACACGGATTGGCTTGGGGTCTTGTGCCCTAGTAATTAGATAGCCCTAGCAGCACTCATTTGCGTGGCTATCGTCATGTGGGAATGAAAATGGCGTCTTGTACACAAATGCAGCATACACTGACATGTTTCTCATTTAAGGGAAAGCACGAAGAAATGCAAAAGAGTCTTGCAGGTTCTATCAACAACACAACCGCAACACGCATCACCCAACCCCACATCATGTTTCCATGATTGGGGAGACGTTTAAATGAAACAAGCAGCTTACGTCCTACCCAAACCCCCTTGTGGACGACGCGGTCTATACAGTTTCTATGGGTTCCACATGACATGGTAACCAGGCAATGTACAAAAGGTATCGAAGTTGAAAGAATTAAAATTAATATCAAGGTTTTATAAATATGTCTAGGTATAACCTTGTAACAAAATAAACATACCTGTAAAAACAATTACAAGATAACATCATTGTATTTGGCAACTTTTCTTTTCTGGATGAACATTAAAATCACTGACAGCATTTCACTTAACTAAATGTCATGTAAAATGCATAAACAGGAAATTATAATGGAATTAATTGTTCTTTCACACAAGCCGTGTGTTGGACAGGGTTGGAAAGGTAGAATCAGATGACTGAAAATTATAATTATGGCAGGAAATTATAATGTTGCAAATATATAGCTCAGTAAATCCACTCGTGTTCTGGCAGCTTTGTTGTCAAGTTTATACAAATATGTTTTATTTCTGCACATATCACACTTTACAAAACTATCATTTACACAAGGGAAATAACTTATGGAGTTATTCGGCTATTGCTTCAGTTTTGTTTACCCTCCATCTACCTACAGTGAATATCTATGTAACAAAACTATTATTGCAAAATTTTATCTTGTTTAACATGGAATAGATAGAAAAAATATGCTTTTGTAAGAATAGTCTGTAGAAGCTATATAAAATTGAAAGGTGAGCAGAGAAATTATTGTGAATGTAACACATTTTTTATCCTATACAGAAGCACAAAACTAAAGTGGCAGTTATTGTCCATTCATCTGAGATAAAATAAGAACAAGGTGCAGTATTTATTTTACATATATTGTGATAATAACTTATTGGTTAAACAAATAAGTTTTATATGAAGGGGGTGTCAAATGAAAATACAGCCACTATCGCTAACAAAAATGTGGGAGCTAAGAATGCAATAAGTGAATATAATTTTATAAAATGTGTCACATTGAGTAACATTTTAACATTTGAATAGGTGATGCTGCTAGAAGAATCTTGATAGTCACCCTAACTGCAGCCTGATACATAGCTGTCTGTGAAATTTATAACCAATGACGGCCACGATAACAGTATAGCTACTTTTAAGTCTGGTGACAATCAGGGAAATATTGATGAGAATGAAAAAACAAGGTTATGTAGTGACAGCAGTAAGGTTAGTTTTGGTTCAATTGGTGGGGAACAAATACATGTAGAAAATAAACAATCTGGTGCTATCATCAAGGCAATGCAATAGCAGAATCATGGAATACCATAGTAAGAAAAAAAAATAGTAAATTAGTTATCAAAAGCACATAATAGTTGGTACGTAACAAAAATATGAACAAAGACAGCACCTATAATAAAGATAGTTCTAAGAAAATCTCATTTATTTGTATTAAGGTTAAATCCATCAACAACAGTGAATGCATTAGAAAGTTAGAAGTTCCGATTATCTATGTAAAAGAAAGCTTTTTCTGAGTCAGTATGCATACCTCTTAAATCTAAATAGGTATCTGATTTTCATGCTTCATTTAAGATTGCTATTAATGCACTCAACTTAGATAAAGCTTTGGATACAACTGAATGTCCAGGAGGCACACTTAATTATTTTTTTTCAAACAGACAATAAATGTGCAAAAGTAACCTAATTTCTGGGGTCAATGCTAATAGCACATTTGTGCATGTTCAAGGTGAGGTGTAGAATCTAAATATGCTGCAGAATTATAAACTTGATGAACAGATGAAAATAATTAATATCAATGTGCAGTGTTTAAGTAATAAAATATATGAATTAGGGCTATTTTTGTAGCAACATAATCCAGATATCTTATGTATTTGTGAACACTGGCTTAAAGTTGAGGAGAGTGAGGTACACACACCCTCTAAGTAAGTGTTAGGCAACAGTCTATACAGCAAAGTATATAAGAATGATGGGACTTGGATTTTTTTTATAGAAAGAAATTAAATTTGAGACAATAGATGTAAATTATCCACTATACAGAAATGTGGGGTCTGTAAAATATTTTTAAGTAATACTACACAGCAGTTTGGATCATCTAGCGGTAACACTGCATTTTTATGTGATTTGGAGGATTATTAAATTACCTAGGTAAATATAAGGTAAAGTTTAATAATGCCTTCATATCTTGATTTCGATAAATAATCATGCAATGAAGTAAGATTTCATAATTTTATCACATCATATTATATACACTGACCAGTTTAAAACCAATCAGCTGTTAGCTTGTTTGGATTACTTCTTCACTGATGACCAAGGTTTTACATACCAGGTAGATGTTTTTAAACCCTTGTATTGCAGATCACTTGGCTTTGTTACTTGTCTTAAGCTGTAACGTTGAATTTAAGACAAAGGGAAGTCAAATTTCAATTATACACTAGAAGTATTGCATTCCACCCAAAAATCTGATACCACCAAGATTTCACTGAAAGTGCAAGTCTTGTAGCTGCCAGAAAATCCAGCAGTTTGTGTGTGTGTGTGTGTGTGTGTGTGTGTGTAAACAGCATAACTTAACCAACAAAAAGTTGGATGAATAGCAAAATTGGTTAATCAAGAATGCAACACAGAAGATTTTTAAGTAAACTGCTCCACTCCATTTACATGGAAAATTGTAATTATTTTTGTTTTACTCAAAAGAGGCTCTAATGATTTTGATTAAGATATATGTGTATTATAACTAATAAAATGTCTATCTTGGATTTTCTGTGAATTCCTCTTTATTAGAATCAATTTGTATTACTTTCTATAATTTGTAAACTGCAAGAGACAAAAATTTACTAAACAAAAAATGTAGATATTATTAAAACACACAATTTATGTCAAAGCTTAGGATGCCATTTACCATTTCTGAGCTATTCATTGTAATTGATTTGAATTTTCAAATACTTTACACCCTTTTAAGTCCTAAGTCACTATTTCTTTTTTTGTCTTTTTTGCCTTGTGGCCATGTAAAGGTTATGGAATTTTAAAGCCATCACATACTGACCTTTTAAACATTTGACTACACTCCAGCCTTCTATATTCTTCTTGTATCTACAATTAAATGTGTGATAAAAGCATTTTCTGCAAATGTTTATCCTGATTAACAAAAGCAGATAGAAGAATAAGCTTTTATAACAATAGTTTTAGAAGAGTGAGTAGAGAAAGTCATGCAAGTAAAACACATACAATTTTTAATGCATATTTCTTAGCACTTCACTAAAGCCTGGCATCAAATTTATACATGCAAGAGAAATTATTGAGTTTAAAAGTGAATATTTATTTCCTGTAAAACCAGAAGCTACAGGGAGAGAATTATCCACACTTGACATTACTTGCAATTTATTTTCTCTGAAAGCTACCTACATTTTCTTAGCAAATAAGGTTTCAGATTTTCTTTTCCCTGTACAATGGACACGCACACCAGAAATGAAAGTTAATGCAAACAACTACAGCTTCTCAAGTACAAGTGTCTGGTGTGTCAGTATACAAGCGTATATTATACTTATATGCCAATTACTGTATGTGAAGCACTGTAAAAGGTTTGCAGAAAGAAAGTTCAGCATTGATTTTATCGTATTGTCTGAGATTTTCCACAAATAATATTTCTTTTACGTTATTTGGATCTCATTTAGTTACAAATTAAAACATCTATAAATAATAATTTTACTGGAATACTACTCTAGCAGTTTAATTCATTACCATATATGACCATCCCATCAAATATTAATTAAGTGAAAGAAATTCTTAATTCGACCCATCAATTCACAATGAAAATTCTGAAAATGGATATTTTGTAACCAGCTTTCTACTTTCTCTGTTGCTTGCTTATAACAAGCAGAGGTATTGCATTATCCCTAAACTTCAGTACTGAGACTTGCAAAGGGTGTGCAATATTCAACTTGCTTTTAATATATATTGTCGCCTAGCCTCACCTATGTGCAACTAATTGAAAGCATTTTCAAAGAGTATATTTTACACTGTTTATAAATTATGTTTTACTTTCTCTGCCCTATTTATGAGAGATAGGGAAAATAAATTTTGCTCCAACAATACTGAATTGTAATTTCATTTAATTCATATAAAAATTTAATAATCTTCTTAGTTGGAATATATAATTCAATTTTATAATTAACAGTAATATACCTGTTATATATCACTGGCTTCAGTTAATAAATAAGGATAATGAATATATTTATTTTTATAACCAGATTTCACAGGGAATAATGTTTGGAGATCCCCTGAAGCCAAAAGCAGGATTGGTTTTGTATGTGAGTGTGTGTGTGTGTGCGCGGGTATGCATGTGTATCGGAGAAAGAAACAGCATAACCTAAAAACAAAAAGTAAAATGAATACCAAACTTGGACCCAGTATCTCTCAAGGATTCAACATAAAGATTGGTTTGGGGGGAGGGGATTTCCTAAAAAACCCTTTCAAAACAAAAATTTCTTTTGTTTGTTTTCTTAAAATGGCTCTAATGATTTTGATTATTTAAACATCAAATGTTTGCGATATTGACTGAAAGTGCAAAATGTATATATTGAAATTTCTGTGAATAGCTCATGAAGACCCTCTTCCATTTTGGGGAAATTTGGTGAAACTGTTAACCTGCAAGGGCTAAATAAAAACTTACAGCAGAAAAAAAATGCAGAACTCAGTAAAATATGGACTTTATACAAATTAAATTTTTTGTAGTATTAATCATTTATTAGCTTTATGTTCCTCTTGTGCTGAACTTTCCTATACTTTATCATACTTTTTCTAAAATCACCATTCTTTTGTTTCTCATGATGTCATTTCAAAGTCTGCATATAGTCAACTTTTTAAAGATTTGATTATCAGCTCAGCCTCCTTTATGCTTCTGTGCACCTTTAATGGAAAATTTAATGAAAACTAATAATTATCTTGATCAGCACAAAGCAGATAAAAACTAAGTATTGTGAGAATATTAGTAGAACAGAAGGAAAGAAGGGTCCAATATTTACATGTACATGTCTTTCTTTACCCACTGTCACATTACTTTCTCTACTATGTATAGTAAGTAGGGGAAGTGTTGTATTCCACCCAAAAATTCGATAACGAGATTTCACCGGAAATATATGTTTTGGGGCCACCTGAATCCAAAAACAGCATTTTTGGAAACATGTCCGTGTGTCTGTCTGTCTGTGAACAGCATAACTCAGAAACAAACAGATAAACACCAAACTTGGTATTTAGGTTCAGTATCTTCCAGAGAAGATTTTCATGAAAATCCCCCCACCCCAGATTACCCTTTACACGGAACATTATTTGAAAATTTTTATTGTCTCAAAAACGGCTTTAACGATTTTGATTAAAATATCATATGTTTAAGATATTTACATTACAAATGAATTGTATATCTCAAATTTTCTGGAAATGTCTCCTAAAGTATTCTTTATTGTGAACGACTTTTGCATAACTGGTAAACCATAAGAGATAGACAAAATTTTACCACACAAAAAATGTAGATCACATTAAAATACACAATTTATGTCATATACATTTTTTGTTGAGTGAACCATTTTCGAGATATTGCTTGTTATTCCCTTAAATTTTCCAATACTGTTTCTCAAATGGGAATTCATTATTCATTTTTTTATGTCCTGTACATGCAAAGAGAATGGAATGCTCCACATAGCAACCAGTTCTTAAAACATTTGACCATCGCTTAAAGCCTACCATATTCCCCTTGCACCTACACAAAAATTAGCAATAAGATTAACATTCTCCATATGCTTCATGTTAATCGAGATAAGATTTGTAAAAATAGTTTGTACAAGAGTAGAGAAAGTCATGTGAGTGTAGCACATCAGATTTTTTTTATCTATATTTTTGGTGTATATCCTATTATTGATTAAACTTTATTCATAATTTTTTTCCTCAAATTTAATTTTGTTTAAGAAAATTAATGAATTTTCTGTATTTTTGTATAATAAATTAAGCCATAGAAGTTCTAAGCTAAGCTGAGAAACTTTCAGCTTTGGAAATACTGCCACATAAATTTAGTTTCGTAATTTCTTTTCCAGGAAACACATTACCTAAGGAAACTATAATGTGCAGTCCAGCTGATACTAACAAAGCAGAAGCTAATGGATCAGAAGGAGTGAGTCCTATTAAAGAAGCTAATGTTGAAGACAGAAACTCGATGCACTATTGCATGAGCTCAGTCATAGTCACTGCTCAGTGTTTTGGCTTGCTTCCAGTCCAAGGAATTACTGGATCAAATGCTGATTGTCTCAGGTTAGTACACAAATATCTGCTTAAAACATAACCAGCAATACAGATATATGTTTACATCCAATATGGGTTCTATTAGAGTTATTATTGTTGTTTTCTGAAGGGAAAGCAGCACTAACATTTTCTCTGCAAAAGAAACTACCACATGGTAAATTGTAATCACAGTTTTAAAGGATAATCAACATAGGCCTTTATTGTGCTATTTTAAAATACAGCTCGCTTCAGAAGAATTGCCTGAAATTGTCATAGACAAAACTGTGTAAGTAGGAGGAAGACACTTCATGGATATTTTTCAGCAAATAATTCTGAGATTTTTATTTGCAGTTATGCTTTAATTTGGATTTGGTGCTTATTTTGCCATTTCTTGCCTCATATTCTAGGAATCTGAGGTTCAATTCCTCTTTCAGTATTTCAATTCGTGCAAAATAGCCTTATGTTTGACTTTTTTTAATGGCTCTAATGATTTTGATTAAATTACATGTTTACAATAACTGCCTGATAAATAAAAAGTATACAGACAAAAGTTTACTACACATAAAGTGCAGATCTCGTTAAAAGACACAATCTGTCAAATATTTTTTGTTGCATTAACGTTTCCAAGATATTTATTGATCTTGATTTGAACTTTCCAATACTTTACATTTATTGAACTGCTAAGTCACTACTATTTTGTTTCCCGTGATGTGCAAGGACTATGGTATTTCAAAGCTAGCATTAGCAACCCACTTTTTAAAGATTTGATTATCAATTTACTCTCCTGTTTAGGTACAGAGAACCATCAATTTTTACTTTCTATGCTACCTATAGTAAGTAGAAGTATTACATTTCACCCAAAAATTCAATTTTGAGATTTCACTGGAAATACATGTTTTGAGGCCCCTTGAATAAATAAAAAAAAAGCCTTTTTAGAAAACGGTCCATGTGTGTGTGTGTCTGCCTGTGAACAGCATAACTCAAAAATGTAAAGATAGATAAATACTAAACTTGGTATTTAGGTTCAGTATCTTTCAAAGATACGATACAAAAGATTTAATAGAAAATCCCCCCCACCCCAGACTACCCTTTACATGGAAAAGTTTTCAAAAATTTTTATTTTCTCAAAAATGGCTGTTAATGATTTTGATTAAAATATCATATGTTTAAGGTATTTTTATGGCAGACGAAATGTATATCTTGAATTTTCCAGGCATGTCCCCAAAAGTCCTCTTTATTGTGAATGACTTTTGCATAACTGGTAAACCGTAAGAATGTAAATCTTGTTCAAACACACATAAATTGTGTGTTTGAACAATATATATATATATTTTTTTTTTTGTGGAGTGAACCATTTCCCAGATATTCCTTGTTATTTGCTTGAGTTTTTCAGTACTTATGCTTTTTCTCAAATGGGAATTCGTTATTCATTTTTTTTTTTCTTTCTTTCTTTTCTGGACATGCAAAGAGAATGAAATGCTCCACATAGCAACCAGCTCTTAAAATATTTGACTATTGCTTAAAGCCTATCATATTCTCTTGCACCTACAAGAAAATTAGCAATAAAGTAGTTTCTGCAAATAAATGTTTATCTCGATTAACATGGTAGATGGAGAATAAGAGTCTGTAAAAATAGGTTCTACAAGAGCAGAGAAACTCATGTGAGTAAAACACATCAGATTTTTTTGATAAGAGCTGTGTTTGGTTAAATGAATGAACATTCATCCCTCCAGGATAAGGAAAAACTAATGCCTGTCACATCATGAATTGGAGTTCATGGTCTTCAGAATTTTAATAATGTCTAGTGCGTGATCTTGATGGTAGTCTGAAACATTTCTGGATTTGGAACAGAAGTGAATGATCTCCATTAATTCTCTATAAGGGTTTGGAAATAGCATGCTTGCCTTCTAATGCATGGGCCTTCATTCAATTCCCAATAGAGACAAATTACACAATCATAGTTTCTCCAGTTTTGCCTCACTCTAAAAGGACATCGCATAACTTTGCTTGGAATCATCATCTATGATTTCCAGACTCACTTACTTGGCATCATATTCACAATTTTTCCATTTGTTTCTATTTTATTGTTTTGAGATTTATTCAGCAAAGTGACTATTTTATATCTGCCTTCTATACATATTGCAAAAAAGCATTTGCTTTGTGTTTTGCCTTAGCAGCTTTCTAGTGGTTAAGTTTTATTTTCCAAGAAGTCACTAATGCAAAGTAAAAGGTGAAGCATGTCAAAACCTTGCAAATAATATTTATTAGATTAGATTAGATGAGATTGGATTGCATTCTGTGAGTTCACTAGCAGCCAATAAAGGCTTGTGAACATAGAACATGTCAAGGAAATGTACAAAAATTACATATAAGCATAAATATTACACAGAATATAGAACACTTGAAATAAAAAAGGTTGTAATTCATGAATAATAGTCACTCTGTAGGGTTTCAATTTTAAAAGTTCAGCAGCTGAATGAACAGAGGTTTTTGAAACTTTCACTTGCTGTGCAACATGTCTTAGAGACTTCTTTGGAGAACATTCAAATGGCAATTCAACTGAAATGTTCCATTCTTCTGGTTTCAATGTTTGTTTTTGTTTTACCTACATACACCAACTTACAGTTTTTGCAGTTGATTAAGCAGATGCCTCCAACAAGCAAACAGGAAAAATGGCTGTAGATCATTTTTGGATTGCCAACCATGACATCAACCCAAAAGTGATTTTATTGAAAAAACGTCAGTATTTCCACTGAATTAAAAGTTTGGGAAAGCATCTACATCATAAAAAGGAAAGAACATGTAATGAATTTGAAATCCTGCTCCTAAACAACCTCAGTTTCATCACAAAAAAACCAGATGTCGCCATCTCTGCAACCAACACCAACAACTAAGTTTCCAGTGTTGCTAGTTGGATCAAGCTGAAGATGGAAGCAATTGCTTCTGAAACCAAAATTTTAAGAAGTGAAGTTAGTGTCACTAACCGACTCGACCACCTTTCAAGTTATTGTTTCACTCCACTACTCCCAACTTCTCACTTCCAAATTAATTTGTGCAACAGTATTTGAGGTTACTAATTTTCCTGAAGATTACAACATTTATTTAATTCTTTGCTGATTAATTTTCTTTTTGAATACTAATCATGCTAATTCCAGTAGAATATATGTTATTTGCAGGATTTTGACATGCTTCACCTTTTACTTTGCATTAGCGACTTCTTGGAAAATAAAACTTAACCACTAGAAAGCTGCTAAGGCAAAACACAAAGCAAATACTTTTTTGCAATATGTATAGAAGGCAGATATAAAATTTATGGGTTTGATTTTATCAAGCTAAAACTGTGTCTACTATAAACTTGAACACAGCTGTTGTATTTCTGCTATGATTGAGGAAGGGAATGAAGCCCTTTTTAGCCTTTTTTTAATTCACTAGTGGAGAGTAACATAAGGTAAAACGTGGCTGCTCACATAGGTAACTTTAACTATAGTATTTGGGTAACAATTATACAGCAAGTAGCAACTGAACCCATTCCTTTATATAAAAACTGCTAACCATTACATATACAAAAGTATATTTACAGTATTATTCTTACTATTCAATACCAATGTTAACATTTACAGTTAAGTAAAAATTATTCATTGAAAATTGTGTGGCAAAAAATCTTTCTTTTGTAAACCATGTTAGACTAAACATGGCTTTAAAGTTTTCTTCACAAAAAGGTAAGGTACCTTTGTATTTAGGAATACTTGGAACAACAACAGCAATAATAATAACAATAATACCTCCTTGAAATAATATTGACCAATGCTATGGAAAAGTTGAATCAGACATGAAAGATTCAATGCCATGGGCAGGATTTGAACCATAGATTTTCAGCCCTCCTACTAATGCACTTGCATATCTTTAACCTTCTCATATGATTCAAGTATCCAAGAAATCCTTCAAGGCGCTCAAATACTCAAAAGCAATAATGTTGCAAATGCTTTCTAATTTCCAGGCATTAAGGTTAACCACTGTTAGGGTTAATTTATGTATGATAATTGTTCTTTCATACTAGCTGTGTGTAGACACAAGGTTGGAAATTTGAATCAGACTCTAATTCTTACTGGAAGCAAGCACATTGCAGTGCTCTATACTGATGAACTTGCTTGCAAAAATGAAGTTAAGCGCCACCTGATACCTCTTATATCATTGTTTGCAGGTAATCCACTGCCTAAATGGACCAAAACTGAGACAAGCATCTCTCTATTTTCAAAGTGCTTATAATGAAAACATTTCCAAGCTGTGAATCCTGTACTCCTTTTTCTTAGTGCTAACATTTAGAAGGCAACATAAGCTAGAATACAATATTTAATTACAGATGCCTGCACTGTTTATTGTTTCTCAAAATCATGCATTTAATCTCAAAATTTCTTCATTAGATTTCAGTGGTGGAGTTTACGTGTAATTTTCAGCATCCTCATGTTCATTACGTCTGCTCTCAATGTCATCTGTGCCTGTGTAGTTTTCTATTCTGATAGGAACTTTACACATTCAGGTAAGTCTAATCTTAAATTGGCAAATAAATATTCAAAGTGCTAATAACCTATTTATCAATGAAAACAATGATTTAATGTATCTGCAATTTTCACCAAATATTTTTGCAGAGACAGAAATATAACCATTTGTAATACCAATGTAATACTAATGATAACGTTTTGTATTCTCCAACATTTTCTTCCTTAACTGCCACTGGACAACCACAGGAATAAGATAATTCACTGAAAGAAACTTTTTAAAATTGTGTGGTAACTACTGTATTATTTATATAAATTCAAATATATGAGATGAACAGAATAATGTGGCATTTTATTCAACAGAGAAAAACATTTCATTTCTTAATAAAAATTTCCTGGCAGTGGCCTCCATTTCTGTGACAAAAATCTGCCACCCTGTGACACAGATCAAATGACTTTTGTAAAATTTCAACTGGATTACCATTATTTTTTCTATGAATATTGTCCTTAAAGGTCTACAGGGTATGTGGATGATTTGAATAAACCTTGCTCTTAAAATATCCCCAGAGAAAATATTCATAAACAAAGAAATTCTGGCATCTTGGAGACCATACAATGTTTCCACATTTTAAGATCACTTGATTCTCAGAGCTGAAGCACAGCTCCCATGGGTATGCACGGCGCGTCTATGTGTTCAATGGTTCAGTGAACCCCCAGAAAAATAGTTGCATTTTAAAATATATAAACTTATAATTTACATAATCATTCATCGTATTAGCTCATTTTATTTGCATTTTTAAATTATTCTATTGTATAAAAAAACGTTCAAGTCTTTGAGATAGTGTGCATACGTTCCAACATGCTGCCCAGGTTCAATCTCTCTTCTGAACCTCCAAGAATAAGTTTATAGATGTTTCTTGTGGCAGGGAGGGGTAAGGTGAAACATCACTAACAATGTGAATTTGAGCTGATGGGACAACCAGCTCCGCTGTGAGTCGGACTCGAGTGGAAACGCATGAATTAATCCGAACCACAAGGGCTACAGAACCGGAACATTAGCACATGTGTTTTCATTGTAACAGTGATTTTCTTACAATCGTTAAACCATTGTTTACTGAATAATACATTTAAAAGTGTATTCGGTTATATACTTGTGCTTCAGTGTTCATATGCATATTCATCTGTTCAAGTTTGTTTTCAAAGAAGAATGAATAATGTTCAATATCTTTTAAAAACAAACCTCACAGCTTTAAGCCTGGAAGAGAAGTGTACAATTAAGAAGCTTGGCAGGCCAATACCTCAGCTCAGATTAAAACAAGCACAAACCAGCCGAGGTAAGACATTCTGCAGGTCTTTTAATGTAAATATATACAAAAGAAATAGTTGGATTTGCGGTTGCATTTCTACAAATAAGCTATTTTGTTTTCCGTGCTTACTGTTTGCTAAGGGTAAAGATACAAACTGGACATGCCATGGCGTGTCAGATCTAAGTTATCTAACACAGAAAATTAAGAAGCAGAGGAACCTATTGCACATAAGAACGCTTATTTATATTTATATTTATCAGTCAGAAATTAGGCAACAGCTTAGCTCAGCTTTCTGACAGAACATAGAAAGGCACAATGACAACGTAAGGAAAAATCGCTATGTTCTTTCGAAAATAATTGATTGTATTAAGTTCTGCGGTGAGTTTGAAGTTGCCTTACGTGGACATGATGAAACAGCAGAATTTAACAATCCTGGAATATTCAGAGGGCTAATTAATTTTACTTCAGCTTTATGCAGTTGTAAAAGAGCACATTAACAGTGCTACAGTCTTTAAGGGCACATCCAAAGATATACAAAATGATTTGCTAGAGTGTATATTATATGTGTGTTATGAGGAAATTAATGGTGAAATAGCCAAGGCAGATTTCGTGTCTGTGATAGCAGATGAAATTTCTGATGTATCTTCTAAATTTAAATTGGTTTTAGTATTTCGTTATCTGTTATCTACTGGAGAGCCTGTTGAAGGATTTTGGACATTTTTAAATCCACTGGTAGTGACGCTTCCTCCTTAGCAGCTTGCATTAAAAATGTCCTCGCCGGTGTTGTACAAGAACAGAAAGAAAAAGTAACATCTCAAAGTTATGATGGCGTCAGTCATGTGCGGCCAACATGCAGGAGTACAAACAATCGTAAGAGAAGAGTATCATTTTGCGTATTATGTGCATTGTTATGCTCACCAATTGAACTTGATTCTTGCCCAAGCCACCAGTTAAAATAAACAAGTAAAACTGTTTTTCAATACTATTGCAGAGATTCCAATATGCTTCTCTCATTCACCTCAAAGAGTGGCTGTTTTAGATGCAATTGTGAAGCGAAAAGTCCCTCGAGGATCAGCCACAAGATGGAACTTTAAATCCAGAACGGTTCTTACAGTTCATGAAAATAAAGAGGTCAACAAATTGACGACACCAGCAACCAGACAACAACTGTGAATCAAGCTCTAAGGCTGAAACTGCAACAGCCAAAATTTTCCTTTTGGTTAGAGGTCTTTTATAAAATAATGCCCCATGTGGATATCTTGTACAGTCAATTACAAAAGTGCACCACTGATCCTGTATCAATAAAGCAAGCAATAGCATCATTCGAATGTGAAATTTTAAAAATTAGAGACAACGTTGATAACATCATAATTAAGGAAGAACCAAATGTAACAAAAAGAAGATGCGAAGATGTGTATATAACAAGGAATGTAGCAGCAAAGGAAGTATGTGACATAATAGCTCAGCAGAGCAAACAAAGGTTTGAATTCTCCAGCCACCTATTGGCCTTCTAATTTACTTGACCAGCAATTCTTCCCTTCACTGAAGAATAAATTTCCTGAAAAAATGCTTTCTGCTGTTGTGCAGTCTTATCCATTTTTAAATAAATCTAAGTTAAAAACAGAACTGCAGATCATTTATTCTCGAGATGATTTTTCAAGAAATGAAAAGTTCAATAGCACTTCTCAAGCTTTTAATTGAAAATAACCTTCAAGAACCCTTTGGAGAGGTTATGAAATTGTTAGCTACTATCCCAATGACAACGTGTGAAACAAAGAGGTGTTTCTCCACTTTGAAACAGATCAAAACGTTTCTTAGAAGCACCATGGATGAAGATAGGCTGTCTGTTCTTGCCATGGTATCCATTGAAAACGAAATGATCCACAAGCTTCCAGATTTCAACGAGAGAGTCATAGACAGATTTGCCACGAAAAAGGAAAGGAGGATGGACGTTCTCTATAAACATACCTCTACAGGAGATTCAACGCTATCAACGTCTTCAGGATCATTTTAAGGTAATTTTAGAATTACAGTATATTTGAAATAATTTAGAAAATAAAATCATTTGGAAAGGTAAATATCATAATGCAGTAAAGGTGGTGAACCCCCTGTCATTTTAGACACCAGCTGCCACTGCCCATGGGAATTCTAGTATTATGTGCTGTGGCACCATCTTGCTGGAAACATTTTGACTGCTCCCTTGTAGATCTTAAGACAATACTCGGGGGGAAGGGATAAATGCTCCTCCAGTTGAAGTGCTATAAAATTTGTTTGAGATATGCATCATAGAGTGGCAGATACACTTTGCAGGATAGAATTTTCAAGAAATGAAATGCTTTCCTGTGTTGCGTAAAATGATACAGTATTAAGCATTAATATCATATTTGTTAATTTAGCATAAATGTTATAGTTAATATTTACTACTAAATTGAAAAATATGTGGTTACATGGAATCACCCTCTTTAATATATGCTGTTAAAAACAGAAGATAGTAATGAGTTAATGACAAAGAAAGGTCTTCAGTGTAGCCTGGAAGGGAGAACTAAGGAAGTGCTAAGTGGTACATTCGAAATGTGATATGCAGAAGAAAGTAACATGTAAAATGCAAGGACTCAAAAGCTGAAATGAAGGAAAAAGACAGCTGTACATGACACTGAATGAGAAGAAACTGCTTGTTAAGATACACATGGAAGATATGATGAATGAGAAAAGGATTAGGGACAGGTAAAGACACCAGATGATAGACAACTGTCGTCCTCTGTGGACTAGTGGTACCGTGCTAGCCTCTAGTTCCCAAGGTCAAGGGTTCAAACCCGGTGGAGGGTGATGGATTTTTTCGGGCGTAAAAATCCTTAGCATGGCTTCCTTCGGAAGGGAAGTAAAGCCGTGGTCCCGTGTCATAGATTTACGGCACGTAAAAGAACCTCAAGCCTGATATAGAGGCCTCTTAGCAAAATTACCGATCTTTCACGCCCAATACAGAATGGGACGCTAAGGACCATAGTAGTTAATGAGCATCCATAAATAAAACTCAATTTAATGTTATATATAACATTAAAATAAATAGTTCATATGCAGAGACAAAGAGAATGGCAGAAACATAAAAGGGACTGAGTGAGCTATGATGAATCTGCCCTTAGATAGAGAATTATAAGGGCATCAGAATCTATTAACTGTGACTTTCTCATTCAAATAATTTCACCAAAAGAATGACTTTTAAAAACGAAAACAGAAAACTTCTATTGCATAGTATTACAAGTAAGCTTTGGCTACAGTACCATGAGAATTTGGATGCTGCAGAGGAGGAAAAAGAACAGGAGAAACGTGACGGAACAATGTGAGGAGAAAAAAATAAACTACTACGTTAAAGTAAACAAGGAGCTTTGAGTAAGAACGTTAGTGTGTCCAGCAAAATTTTTAAAAGCCAGACGATTCACAGCCAAACAGTTTTAAGTTTGAGACAGAATTCCAGATCAGTTTAATATAATGGAAGTTATCAGATGCTGAAGAGTAATATGTAGAAGAAGAATCTTGGTTTTTTTAAAATATATAATTAAGAGGATTTTCAATATTCTGCAAGAAAGGTGATGAACAGAAGGAAGAAAACAGATGATATTTTGTTTCCTGAGTGTGTGTGTTCAGTATGCAAAGTATGTTCTTTTGGGACAACAGGAAACCCTATTTCTAATGTCTTTTCTGGATTACAATATTTTTTGGAAACTGGCTATAGGTATGTATTAACTGATAATTTACCAGTTAATTATGTTTAAGGATGGTCATTAACAGATAACTGTGTACATTTACCAGCATTTGTATAAGTAATTATCTAAGAGATACAAATTATTATGCTTTATGTAAATAACTTTGTTTGTTAACATTAGATTATTCCTTTCCTACTAACACATTTTCTTTATTATTATTATTTTTTTTGTTTTAGAAGTACAATTTAGAAATCGCTATTCCTTAATTGGTCAAATATTAGTGCAGTCACCTAATTCATAACAATTTTTTTTTTTTTTGGATCAAGGTGAAGGTAAGGATGGGTCGAATGGAAGTAGCGGGGTCCCGCTGATGCACCCCCGTTAGTATCGGTAGTGGGTTGCTGCTGCGGTAAGGCAGGAGCAGGTAAAAGCTGGATCCCAGCCTCCAGACATTGCCGAAGCCCTGACTGGAGGGTGGGGGATAGGAAGGAAAACTTTATTTATCTCAGAAACTGTGCACATACGTGCTTGGGAGGACATTGGCTTGCGTTCGTTAGTGGTGGTTGCTGCTTACTCTGGACCGCTGTCTGGGGTAATATTCCTGTTCGTTATTTCTGATATAGTTCTCGAAGAATTGAAGGTTTCGTCGCACGCGCTCTCTCCGAGGAGAGGGCGGCGCGGAGTCGTCTGGTGTAGGTGATGATGACTGGCGTGATGTGGAGCCCGATGAGTATTCCTGGTTGTCGAGTCGGTCGTGGAGTGACTGGAGTAGTGTGTGAAGCTGGCTAAACCTGGAGTCGAAGGCTGTGAGTTGTTGCTGGAGATTCCGGATGTTAGCGTCGATGCTGTCGAGGCGGCGGAGAGGGATTACTGCGTTGTCTTCTGTGGTGGAAGATGAGGTGGCGCGGACTGCTTCATCGACGTCCCTGAGATGGCTGCCTATCGCCAGGACCTCGGAATGCAGGTCCTGGACGGCCGCCAGAAGAGGCTGCTCTGATGTCCGATGGTGCGGTGTGGGCTGTCCCTGTGGAGTTGGTGCTGCCGTGTGCTGGGGAAGTGGCCCAGTGTTTTGGGCTTCCTGTGGTGGTGCTGTTTCGGCTGGCGGATTGGCTCTCGGCGGTCGAGGGTATCTCGGGCACTGTGCCTGTCCCGTGTAGTGTCCAAACCCATTACACGTGGCACAGTACCGGCGTCGTCGGCGTAGATCGTGGCCTCGACACTCTGATGTGAGGCTGGGAGAGCCGCAGTAATGGCAGCGAGGTGATGGTGCGCTGCAGAGTTGCGCAGAGTGGCCGTAGGAGCAGCAGCGACGACATGGCTGATGGCTTTCTGCTCGGCTAGCCTCGAGTCGGAGAACCCGCCCTAACAAGGGCAGGCCCGACCTCAGGGCTGCTTCGCAGTCGGCCGTATCAGCCATGGCCAGTCGGACGAGAGATGTCGGGCCCCGGGACGAAGTGATGCGACTGGCCTTTTGGGCTGAAGAGAAATGTTGTCGTGCGGCGGCGAGGATAAATCTGGTTGGCAGGTCCCGGGGTACTCCGCAGAACACTACGGTGCTTCTGTTCAGATGCGCTGTGTGAGAAAGTGGCGGTGCAGCTGGTGACAGTGGAGGTGGCTGCGTCTGGTGTTGTTGTGTTGTGTTGGCTCCTAGAGGATGTGACGTCATCTCGGGTGCTGGTGTTGGCTGTGTTGAGGCGACCGAGGCGAAGGAGCGCCTGGCCGCCGGTGGTGATGCAGAAATGCCGGCAGAGGTCCCTGATGCTGCCGACATTATTTTTATGTTTTATCTCTTTAAATACTCTGCAAAATAACTTTCATGTAATCTTATGAAAGTGTTGAAAAATTAATATGCCCATTGGATGACCAAGGAATACCACATTTAGAGTAACTGGAGTAACAGTATCTCATGAGCTTTTTCTCTATCTCAAATTTATTCTTATCCACTCACCCTCAGTCATTTAAAGCATGCCTGACTGCTGTACATCAACCATATCAGTTTAAATCCCAGCCGGCAACTTTAACTACACGAGTTAAAATGCAAATTATTCCATTATTTCTTAAGATAGATGAATGAAACAAAAAACACATATTTAATGAAATTGTAACCAATGAGAACAAACCTACTAAAGGTAGGCATTGATTGCGATCGTATTTGATATTGGTGAAAGAATTTTTTTTAAAAAACTTAGGTAGCTAATTTGGGGATAATATGTAGTGCAGAGAAGCTTATTAGATACTTCTGCATGAACTGTTGTACTTTGTGCAAGCTAGCTGAAGACACACACTCAGCAGTAGAGTCTAATGACCACAAGAGTACCAAGAATTTCCTGATGTGGCGTCATTCATCCACGTTTATACCTTCTTGTATTAGCCTCCATGAATCACAAAGACTGCCTTACTACACACAAATATAATGATGAATGATATTCATAACCTTAGCGATCACATGATTCAGGGGTGAACAACAATGAGATTTGTCGCGGTATCGTTCGTGTTATCTTTTTGCTGAGCACCTGTTGTTGTTTTACTATTTTGAATTTTGGGTTCTTTGTCCTCCGGCTAGCTATTATTACTCAGTCGAGCAAATCTCTTGAACAGGGTGTGTAAACGGAAAGGAATTGTTACTAAAAGATAACACTGATAAAAGAATTTGTTTTTACACTTTTATTGCCGTCACACTTAATTAATTTCACATAATTACTCTTGATACACGCCTGACTGAAACTGTTATATTTTCGAATGTAACTATAATCACTTATTTGACGCACATTATTAATTCGCGTATTTCACATTTTGTAACTAACTTTATGATGCGAGAGATTCTGTAGAATTGCGTAATGGGTACTTAGAGAATGCTTCTGTTGAACTGTGCAACGTGTAACTCGTGAATGATTCTGTAGAACTGCATGACGTGTAACTTGTGAATGATCTGTTGAACTGCGCGTTACTTGCATTTGACTTCAGAATTTATACTCCCTTACCCCGATATGCCTAAACATTATAACAGAGCTGCTATTGGTTAATAAAACGCGCCAACATTAGCGTCTATTTTTTTATCCAATCAAAATTATGAACACATATGCTCTAGGGAAAATATTCCCTCCATTTCTAAAGAAAAGCGTGCTACTCTGATGTCATTTGTTTGTCTCTTCTAATTGATAAACAACTCACCCCTTCGCTCATTGTTACCCGCTCCTATTGTCAGTTTCAGTGAGACCCTGTAAACTTATTTCCTAACAATGCTTATAATTAACAAACATCTCAAATCATTGTCATACAATAATGTTAATTTACATTACAATCACTCTGGCATTCACAGTGTTGTGATATAAAACACTGCCTCAGGTTCCATGCTGTGTAAAGTCTATGTAACATTCATAAGATAAAGAAATTTACATGCATACTCCCTTTATTTTTAATAATTCTTCTTACTGTGATACACTTCAAAACACAATGAGGCATCCCAGGGGGCACACATAACTTTGAATACATTTTGTCTTACAACATATTAGAATATACAGATTGTGATATAATCAGGAGCAAAAAATATTCATAAGAACATAAGTTGTAAAATTGCATTAAAAACATTATGCTAATGGGTAAAATTCCTTCATAGCATACTTCAGTTGTTACACTAGGTGTATAACAAATGAATTGTTGACAAGTTAATTGCAAAACAACATTTGTTTAAATTAACATAGCTCTAATCCATTAATCCATAGCTCTAAACCATTCCAACCATAAAGATGAGGGCATCTGCGTGTGGCGAAACTGTTCCATCCATAATGGTGAAAGGTGCTAATACTCTGTTCTTGAATTTATATGCTATACAGGGATTTTAAAGAGGTCATCATTGCAAATTTATTCCTTGTAAACAATATCCAAAAGATCCTATTAACAGTGTTACAGAACTTAATACTGGTTTCATTATCATTGAGAAGAATATTGCATTAAAAAGAACATAGCGAACACTCAACATTGTGGTAATACTTTTACTCTTTTTCTCCTTTCCAGACAGTGTGATTTTCTTTGTTATGGTTAGCACAATGTATCTTCTGTTTCTGCAACTTGCCAAGGAGTGGCCAAAGCTAGGAATGCTATGGGAGAGCTTGGAGCATGCTCAAAGGCATTATGGTTATCCAAGAAACCTCAATTTAAAAATAAAGATCATTACTTTAATGGTTCTCTTAGCAGCATTAAGTAAGTACTTTGAAACAATTATCTTATTTTGCATTTAAAATATAACTTATTGTGGTATGACCATCAGAAATAGTGTTAACCTATTCTTTAACTAAACAGTTTGCTGCTGATTAAGAATGAGAAGTGAGCTCCTGCTTGAATTTAAGCTAAAAATGTCAGAAAGATTTTCAAACTACTCAAAAATTTAAATTAAGCAAGCTTTTATTTGTGTAGGGGGTGGCGCCGTGGCCGAGTGGTTAGACCTCTCGCCTCCCACCAAGGTGGACCGGGTTCAATCCCAGGGACCTGCATGTGGGATTTGTGGTGGATGAAGCGGCGTCTGGGCAGGTTTTCTCCGGGTTCTCCGGTTTCCCCCGCCATTCATTCCACCAACTGCTCCATCATCACCTTTCCTTTCATCCATTTCACCAACATTTCGCTTCATCTACTTCCTTCATCCCATACCAGGCATCAGCCTGATCACCCATCCTGGATGTTCTGTCTGATCCATGAGTGTCTGCTCCTCGACGGGCCTCTGACCCCAGGCACCCACCTGTAAGTCCTGGGGGGTGTAAGTCCTACATAAGAGGAGGGTAAATAGATAATGAATGAATGAATTATTTGTGTAGTGTTATTGTCATTAAACTTCTTTAGCCATTAAAATACTCATGCTAGAGTAATAGTGTTCAGGCAAATTACACATTTTTTTTTAATAAACTTAAAATATTTGCCTTGTATCTAAAATATTTCCATTGTATGTGAAAGACTGAGATGATGAGAATCACATTATTCAGTAGGAAAGCAGACAAAAGAGCACCAAAACAAAATATAGAGCCCGAAATTAAAGCTAAAACTCTTATTGTAGTGTTGCAGAAAATATTAGTAATCCCATACAAGAAATCAAAGGAGTCACAAATTGGATTTAGCTAAGCAAAAGTAAACATAAAAACTATGCTGAAATTAAGATAGAATTCTTTTTTTTATCTAAAATGTAGTGGAATCACACACAGTGAAGCAATTATTAAAATATACTAATGAAAGATTAGCTTCACTCATCTATTTATTTTGCAGAACAACATCATGGGCATGAGCTCACATCATAGCTGCCTGTTGACTGCCGGATCAACTCTCGAGTCGTATTGTTGAAAACTTGGGGTGTCCTCTGGTGACATATGGATGAACCTAAATAAGGGTTGTCTGCTTCTGGCAAATCAAAGTTCATAATACAGTTTTCAAACTTCTTTATGTATCTTCTCCCATATTTCAAGCTCTTTGGGTTTCTGGGCTGATTTCAGCAACTGAGTATTGGTAACTATTTCCTGGAAAGTGACTGCTGATTTATTGGTCTGTTTGAACTTTATGCAACACTGGTGTTCCTTGCAATGAGCATCTATGTTCCTTTTTGTTTTTCCAATGTGAACCTTGCAATTTTCACATTGCATCCGGTAGATCCCTGACTTTTTGTCCTGGGGTATGGGATCAGTTTTTCTTACTTTAATGAGATTCTCGATGCTAAATTTGTTTTAAGGTGCCAGGGTGATGTTGTGGTTCTTGAATATTTTCTGAAATTTGTGAAAGTGACCTGGGTGGTATGTGAATTTCCTGAAGTTAATCTTTTCTGATGTGTTAGAAAGTGTGGTGACCTGCTTGATGCATTTTTTTTTTTTTTTTTTTGGTCTTTTGAATTTACATATTTTCTTATCTTACCATTTCCTGACTGAACCCATCTCTACTGCAGATTTGACAATGTGTTGATATTCTTTGAAGTATTCAGTTCTGTTGAGGGGATGTTCGATTAGTCTACGAGTCATGTTGTTGAATGCTGCTTCTTTGTGTGCTTAGGGTTGTAACTATGTGCTTTGATGTAATTATCTGTGTGTGTGTGGGTTTTCTATGTATCTGAATACTATCCTGTCTGAAATCTTCATTAATTTGGGGTCCAGGAAAGTTATGGAGTTGTTGGTAGCTATCTCTATTGTGAATTGAATGGATGGGTCCTGTAAGTTTAAAAGCTTGAGTGTGTCCTTTATGCGTTTGTGAATATGTCGTCAGTATATCTGTACCAAACTTAGAACATATAGGGGAAGGCTTTAGTGATGTGTATTTCAAGTTGGCTCATAAATAAATTCACCAGGAAAGGAGATAGGGGGCTTCCCGTAGCCAAACCGTTTTCCTGTTGGCAGACATTCCCTTCAAAAACAAAAAAATCTGTTGTGTTACACTCACATGACTTTCTCTACTCTTGTACAAACTATTTTTACAAATGCTTATTCTCCATCTACTTCATGTTAATCGAGATAAACATTTGCAGACTCTATCTTATTGCTAATTTTCTTGTAGATGCAAGGGGAATATATATTTACAAGGGCAGTATCGAAATACAGTAGCCTTTAAGCACATACATATCTTTTAATAGCTGGTTGCTAAGTGCAGCACTATTCCCTTTTCCACAGATTAATACTCTTTGCATATCCAAGACAAAAAAATTAATAATGAATTCCCATTTAAGAAAATAAGTATTGAAACATTTAAGGGAATAACAAGCAATATCTCGAAAATGGTTCACTCAACAACAAAAATGTATATGACATAAATTGTGTATTTTAATGTGATCTACATTTTTTGTGTAGTAAACTTTTGTTTATCTCTTATGGTTTACCAGTTATGCAAAAGTCGTTCACAATGAAGAATACTTTTGGAGACATTCCCAGAAAATTCAAGATATACATTTTATTTGTCATAAAAATATCTTAAACATATGATATTTTAATCAAAATCATTAGAGCCATTTTTGAGAAAATTAAAATTTTCGAAAAATCTTCCATGTAAAGGGTACTCTGGGGTGGAGGGATTTTCTTGAAAACCTTCGTGTCGCATCTCTGGAAGATACTGAACCTAAATACTAAATTTGGTGTTTATCCGACTGTTCGTTTCTGAGTTATGCTGTACACAGACACACACACACACACGGACATGTTTCCAAAAATGCTTTTTTTGGATTCAGGGGGTCTCAAAACATGTATTTCCGGTGAAATCTCGGTATTGAATTTTTGGGTGGAATACAATACTTCCCCTACTTACTATACGTAGTAGAGAAAGTAAAAAGGAATGGTTTGGGCAGATACTGGTAAGGCGTAGATATTCTTCACATTGTTCAGCAGGGATGTTGGTGGATAGTAACCATTTTCTCAGAAATGTGACCAGCTTGTCTTTGGGAATGCTTGGAAATAGGTTTTTGGCATAAAATGAGATGAGTATCCTGGGGGTCCAATTTGATCGACTGCAGTTTTTCCACCAGTTCAAGAGAGTTTTTGATGCCGTGGCTTTCGAATTGCAGCAGTACTTGAAATTGGTGAAGCAACCAGCTAGCAAGGCGATAAGACAGAGTGTGTATATAGCTGATGATTAGTCTCAAGTTGTTGCTAGGCTTGTGGATTTTGGGGAGGCTGTATATCCTGGCTAACTTGGAGTTGTCCATCTTGATATTATGACATCTGTCTTTTGGGATGATATGGCAGTCATTTATGACTTTCTATACGGCTTTTATTCATTTGTTCAAGAGATCATTGTCCAAAAGCAGGTATTCTCACCCTTTCAGCACTTCCTACATCTTTCAGAGTAATCAGATTCATCCAAAATGACGACTTTGTTCCCCTTATCTGCCTTCAAATATACCACATTCTTATTGTTTAAGGTTTTGATGATGTTGGAGTGTGCCTAGGCCCTTTATGCGTGGCATTTTGCTCAATATATCCAGCTATGGAAAATTTAGCATGCTAAACTATATAAATGGTAGGTGTAAACAAAACTATAAGGAAAGGAGAAAAAATTCCTGTAATTTATTCTAAAAAGACAGAATAGAAAATTCATTGCCATATATTTTAGATGATGTAGGTATACTTTTTCTATGATTACGAAAAGGATTTTCAGAAATGGTTTCAAAAGCAGGTTTTCAAAATTATTTTGTCACTTAATAGCAAATTTTAGGTAAGTTTTCAATTTCAGTATTAATTGCTTTTTAGCAACTATTATTTTTAATTATAAGTGTTACCTTAAAATGATATATTTTTCTTAGCATTCTATATTGCAAAAAGGCACAAAGTACATTTGAGAAGAAATCAACAGTACTATATAACACTTACTGTATAATAGCAGGTAATCATCAATACAACAACAAAGATATTGAACTATGTGCCAATGGCGAAGCTCTTCATAGGCTTTTGAGGCTTAACCTACCCCCCAAAAATTTGAAGAACACTTACAATTAAAGTTAGAATAAAACAATGCACAGTTTGTTTTGTATGTTACTACAGTTTCATTCGATCCATCCATGCATTGAGAGTTCACTGCATTATGCATGCTATCCAGTTTAACAGTTCACTGGAGGCTTCTAGAAATAGCTCTTGTTTCCACACGGCAGCCTGCAGGGCGGCAGGTAGTCATGTATGTTGTAGGAGCGTGGCATTGCAGCTCGCCTCAGCTGTGAAGTTATGCGTTATTTCGCACACTGCTCAGTCCTGATTTAACAAAACTTGTTTTAGTAGTATAATTCATGAATGCATGTGATCAACTAATTGTATTATGGCTTGTGCAGAGGGAACACTTGTTTCTTTATTTCACGAATTAAATGACAAACCATTTTCAAGCTGGACTTATGAAGCAAAGTGCGCCTATAGAGATAAGCAATTTACACCACACTTACACATTAAAATAGTTGATGGGAAACAAAACAGAAAATTTCAATTTTCTTCGCATAAAAAGTATCCTTGGCTTACAGGTTGCTCTGTAACAAATAAATTATATCGTTACACATGTATTTTGTTTGGTGGATATGGGATTGAAAAAGAATGAACGTCAGCTTCTTTTAGAGTATGTGTGACAAAAAAATTTTGACAGAAAAGTTGAGAAACACCAGAATTCAAGAAGGCACCTTAATAATCAAGAGAGTTATAAGTTGTTGGGTCCTGGATGAATTGAACATTCAATTTCTAAAGGAGCCAAACTTCTAGCCAAAAAACATAATGCAGTTCTGAAACAAAATAGATTTGTAATCAAGAGACTTAATGATGATGTTTGTTCCTTGGGCAGGCAAGAGCTTGCATTCAGAGGACACTTTGAAGACGAAAGTTCCGACAACAAAGGGAATTACCTTGAATTATTGGAACTTTTATGTAGACAGGAACAGTTTATTCGTGATCGCTTGCAGAACAATTCTGGGTTCAAAGGAAATATCAAACACAATTCAAAACAAATTAATTGAATTGGTTACCGATGTCATTAATGATCGCATTAAAGAAGAGTTACAGTCATGTGAGTTTGTTGGAGTGCAAGCAGATGAAACCTTGGATGTTGCTTGTAAGTCACAAATGAGTATTATTCTCAGATTTTATACACAAGACAGTCTCATAGAAAGATTTACTGGTTTTCACAATGTTTCTAGTGACAAAACTGCTCATGGTTTATCAGAAATTGTACTCAATGCACTTGATGTTTGGGGAGCCACTGACAAAATAGTGAGCCAAATATATGATGGAGCCTCAGTAATGGCAGGTAAACATGGAGGTGTCCAAAAACGTCTGCAAGCTGTATTTTTGCACTGTAATGCTCATAAACTTAATCAAGTGCTGTTACATTGTTGTAAAAGTATCAAAGCCGTTAGGCTTTTCATTTACAATCTTGTAGCATTCCATTCATTTTTAGCAAGTCCTCAAAGAGAACACAACTCTTAGAGACTCAAGGATTCCAATTGGCTCAAACATTTACTACACGCTGGAATTTCAATTCACGAGCTGTTCAGACAATATATCTTAAATACCATGAGTGGAAACACATTTTCCAAGATATCACCACAGATGAAGATTGGATGCAGAGTCGTTCAACAGTGCTTCTGGCTTGCTTAGCATTCTTAATAAAACTCAATTCTTTTCCCTGCTTTGCCTTTACAAAGAGATATTTGTATATGTTAACCATCTCTATGCACTTCAACACAAAATTGCATGTCATATTAGTGTGTGCAGTGCTGAAATCAAGAAGACCATTAGTTTGTACAAGGATATGAGAACAGAAAAACTGTGACCTCATGTATTGAAAGCTGTAACAAATTTCACAGTGAAATAAGTGTTAATGAGTGTGACTTCCAGTTGTAGTCCCTTAAGCTGTTATCTATGAGATAACTTAATAGTGCAAATGGAAATGTGTTTTGGAAATCTTCAGAATATTCGGTTTATAGAGTTGCTTGATAAGCATCAGTTTGGAAATTATAAATCAAATTTCCGAACAATGAAACTGAACGGCCTTCTCACAACTTACCCATTCTTCAACAAAGAATGACTGGCAAATGGATTAAGAAACATTTATATTGACAAAGACCATATATCACCTGCAGACCTTCTTAAATTCATAATGGACAATGATGTTCAAAATATTTATAATGTAATAAAGCTTATCAAATTGATTCTTAAATTCCCTTTCACTACAGCTTCTTCTGAAAGAAGTATGAGCACCCTTAAAAGAATTAAAATTTGCCTTTGCAATTCAATGACAAATGTAGGTGAAGTTCTCTCTGCACAATTGCCATAGAAAAAAACTTGCTTAAACAACTTATAACTGATCAGAAATTTAAAGATAATATGATTGATAACTTCGCTACCAGGAAGAATTGATGCATGGATCTCCTGTATAAAAAGATATAAAGCACACCTACCCATAATTAATCCATTACCTTCGCCACTGGTATGTGCTATTAAGTTAATTGATTACAGCATTATAATTATTTCTCTCTACAGATCCCCTGGTGGGAATTACAATACATTTTTAAAGAACTA
This sequence comes from Deroplatys truncata, assembly GCA_030765065.1. Lineage (NCBI taxonomy): Eukaryota > Metazoa > Arthropoda > Insecta > Mantodea > Mantidae > Deroplatys > Deroplatys truncata. Next base: position 55,811,564 of record CM060985.1, read on the forward strand.
GGACTTTGTTTAAATGAAATAAAACTGCAAACAGAAAATGTTATAATTTATTAATATAGATTTTTCAAAGAGCTTAAAGCAGTCAAAAGATCTAACTGACCTAGCATTAACTTACAATTTAAAAGCTATAGTAAATCTCACAACCAGAATAGACATAAATTGCTCCTCTGTAATTGAACAAATCTTTATTGATGCCAATCAGCACTACAAAATAGATCATATGTTGATAGTTGATAGTTTTATTTTCACCATTGTAAATACATTTTACAAGGATCGTTCAAGATCTATATACATTAACATTTATACAAAAATTTAGCATAAAACCAATGAGAAGTGCAACACGACCATATTTTACAAAGCATTTATATTCAATTCTTTGTACTCATCTATTGTGTAGAATGAATTTTGTACTAAATATGACTTAGTTGCCTTTAATTTTGTCTTTTCATTTGTTAACTGTTTTATTTGTAGTGGTAGGTGATTATTATATCTTTAATACTCTGTTCTATGTATTTGTTGTTTAAAGTACCTCTGTATCTATTTCTGAAGTAGTTATCTTTAGTCCTAGTGTTATGCTCGTGAATGTGGCAATTTTTGTTTTGTTTATTACAGCTTTTTATGGTAAGTTTAATACATTCATATATATATTGAGGGTAGTGTTAGGATCTTTAGCGTTCTAAATGCACTTCTGCATGTTTCCGTTCTTTGAATTCTTGATATTAATCGTATTGCTTTTTTTTTGTAATCTGAATAGCCTTAGAAACAAAGCTTTTTGCGCTGAACCCCATAATACGACTCCATAACTTAGATGTGAGTGTATGAATGCATAATATACTAGTATAGCACTTTTTTTATCCAGAACATGGGATACAGCAACCATGAACCAGCAACACATCAGAGCAAAGATGGCGGCATGTAGTGTCATCACCCGTAGTAAAGTGCAGAAATTGGGTGAAAAAGAACAGAACGAGGCAATTAAATGTATTGTAAATGGAACTAGCCAGAAGCAAATTAATGAAGAAAAGTGCGGAAATGAAGATAACACTGGCCAACGATTGGAAGTAGGAAAAACGAAGAACCAAACGAAGGGAACCGGATCGCGGGAAACCGAGGTAATAGCATCATTGCAACTCATAATAGACATTCTAAATAAGGACTTAAAAAAAGCGCAAGAAGAGATCAAGACGCTGAAAGAGGAAAAAGAAAGTCTGGAAAGAAAACTCCACACGCAAATAGAGGAAAAGGAGTCCTACATAACAGTTGCAAAAAGACGGACAACACGTGGTGAAATCAAGGAAGCCGAAATCGCTACAACAAACAGATTTCAGGTGTTAAATGGGCACCTAAAAGAAGGAGAGACTGAAAAAACAGATCAAAACAGACAATATAGGGCGGTTCAAGAAAGAATAACCACAAAGAAGTCAGCTTACAAATGGATAAACCCCCAATTAAACATCGCGGAGGACAAGGAAGTAGCTATACAAGGAAGCAAACAGACGAAGAAGGGAGACACAAAAAGTGTACTCATTTTTGGTGATTCAATTATAAAAAATGTAGTGCTAAACAGAGCAGATGTGAAAATGAACGTGCTTAGAGGAATAAAGGCAGAATATCTCCCAAATCATCTTGGTAGGGAAAGTAACAAAAGTGAGGTTAAAACAGTTGTGCTACACGTAGGTACGAATGATATAAAACAGGCACAGGGACCAAATGAGGTTATGGCCGAAGTATATAGTGCAATCCGTAGTGCAAAGGAACATTACAAACATGCAGTAATCGTAGTGAACAGTGTAATGAGAAGAAGAGACGTAAGTGAAAACTATATAAAAGACCTAAATGAAGAAATAGAATGGGCTTGTAACGCCTTGCATGCAGTTTATGTAAACACAAATAAATTTCTAGATGTAAGTTGCTTGGGCAGGGATGGCCTTCATTTAAATCGGAAAGGCTCGTCACTCTTAGGGCAGATGATTAATAGAGTAATAAACGTATGCATGGAACAGAAAAACGAAAAATAAATTCAGAAGGTGGAAAAATAGAAAATGAAACAAAAATAGGGCTCAAAATGGGTAAAGTTGTGAGGGAATTAAATCTATTTCACCAAAATGTCCAATCCATAGGTAATAAAAGAATGTTAATAGAGCTAAATATAAAGGACCTAGAACCAGACATAATGATATTTACAGAACATAGTTTAAAAAATGAGGAAATAGTGGCCAATAATTACCAGGGTTTTACTCTAGGAGCATACTACTGCAGGCAAGAACATGTTAGTGGGGGAGTTGCCATATACGTAGGAAATGAATTGAATTTCAGAGAAATAGACTGCAGCAATTTCATAGTAGAGATGGCATGTGAGCTTGCAGCACTAGAAATTAACCTAAAAAGCAAAAGTATAATACTTATTGGAGTGTACAGAGCGCCATCTGGGGATAAAAAAATATTTTTCGAGAACATAGAAAAATTGTTAGATTCGATACAGGGAAACAAAATCAAAATTTTAATGGGAGATTTAAATATTAACCTGTTGACTGATAGTGCAGCCAAACATGCATTAATGGAATTACTAGATAGGCATAACCTAAAAGTAGGTATAGAAGAACCCACTAGAATTACAAAGCGATCTAGAACTTGCATAGATAATGTTTTTATTAACTTAGAAAAAAACAAATGGAAATCAACTGTAATTAAAGCAGGGATAGGAGACCACCTTGGACAGGTTATAAAAGTAAATGTAAACAAAATTGCAATTCCAAATATATTTGAATACAAAAGGTCAATAAATTACAATAATTTAGAAAAACTAAGATGCTTCCTAAAACAGCAAAGCTGGAAAGAGGTTTATGAAAGGGAAACTATAAATGAAAAGTATGATAGTTTTACAAAAATTTTACAAAAGGGAATGAATAGTACTATACCTGTAAAAAAATTTAAAGTAAAAAATGGCAAAGGGGCCATGTGCACAGACTGGATGACAAAGGGGATAAAGATTTCTTGGAAATGGATGAAGTTTCTGAACTCAATAAAACATCCAAACATGAATGAACGATCTCTAGAATATATAAAAAATTATAATAATATTTTTAGAGAGGTAATAGAAAATGCAAAAATGAAATATAATAGGGAACTTATACAGAAAACAGATAATAAAACAAAAACAATTTGGAATATTGTGAATACAATTCATAAACAAGGCAGAAGTAAAAATACCGAAAACATAGTGATACAAAACAGTAATAAAGAAATTAAAGAGCCAAATAATATTTGCAGAATGTTTAATGATCACTATTTAAATATAGCAACACTACTAAACCTAAACAAACCATCATTAAACAAAAAGGCTAACTTAATAAAACAAGTAGGTCAACCAAATAGTATGGCAGTTCTGGAAGTCACGGAAGAAAGTGTAATAAATGAAATAAGTAAGCTAAAAACAAAGAAATCGTGTGGTTTAGATGAAGTTTCAAATGAATTATTAAAATTGATTAAACACGAAACTGCTGAAATTCTAACACACATTATAAACGCATCACTAATGCAAGGGACTTTTCCAGATACATTAAAAAAAGTTGTTGTCAGACCAATATTTAAACAAAAGGGAAGTAAGAAAGAAGTCGAGAACTATAGGCCAATTACTCTGTGCTCCACTTTTTCAAAATTAATGGAAGGGCTATATTTAAAGCAATTGGAAAATTATATAAAAAAATCTGATGTGTTACACTCACATGACTTTCTCTACTCTTGTACAAACTATTTTTATAAACGCCTATTCTCCATATGCTTCATGTTAATCGAGATATCGAGATGTCAATCTTATTGGTAATTTTCTTATAGATGCAAGGGAAATATGGTAGCTTTTAAGCGATAGTCAAATATTTTAACGCTGGTTGCTATGTGGCGCATTCCATTCTCTTTGCATGTCCAGGACAAAAAAAAATGAATAACGCATTTGAGAAAAAGTATAAGTATTGGAAAATTTAAGGAAATAACAAGCAATATCTCGAAAACGGTTCACTCAACAAAAGAAATGTATATGACATAAGTTGTGTATTTTAACGCGATCTACATTCTTTGTGTAGTAAAATTTTGTCTATCTCTTATGGTTTACCTGTTATGCAAAAGTCGTTCACAATGAAGAATACTTTTGGAGACATTCCCAGAAAATTCGAGATATACATTTCATTTCTCATGACATTATCTTAAACATATGATATTTTCATCAAAATCGTTAGAGCCATTTTTGAGAAAATTAAACTTTTCGAAAAATGTTCCATGTAAAGGGTAGTCTGGGGTGGGGGGATTTTCTTGAAAACCTTCGTGTCGCATCTCTGGAAGATACTGAACCTAAATACCAAGTTTGGTGCTTATCCGACTGTTCGTTTTTGAGTTATGCTGTTCACAGACACACACACAGACACACACACACACAGACACACACACACACAGACACACACACACACAGACACACACACGGACATGTTTCCAAAAATGCTTTTTTTGGATTCAGGAGGTCTCAAAACATGTATTTCCGGCGAAATCTCGGTATCGAATTTTTGGGTGGAATGCAATACTTCCCCTACTTACTATACGTAGTAGAGAAAGTAAAAACTAAATATTTTATCAAAATGGCAATATGGCTTCCAAAAGCAGAAATCTACAATAAAAGCAATACAAAATGCCAATAGTATTATATTAAAAGCACTAAATGACCATGAATTCGTAATTGCTATCTTTATAGATTTATCAAAAGCATTTGACTGTATGAATATACAAACACTCGTTAACAAATTAGAAAAATGTGGAATTAGGGGCCTCGCACTAAAATGGTTGTTGAGTTACTTAAAAAACCGAACACAATGTGTAGAAATAAATTATATAAATACAAATGGTATGATAGAAAAAATAAAGTCAGACTTCAAAACTGTACACCAAGGAGTTCCGCAAGGCTCAAAAATAGGACCCTTTCTATTTTTAATATATATAAACGAAATATTTGAATTGATAGAAACAAAGGGTGGCATAGCAATTGGGTACGCTGATGACATGACAGTTATAATTAGGGGGCAGGCAATTAAAGATGTAGAAAATAGGGCAAACTCAATTTTAGAATCCATAAAGCAATTCTACTCCAACTTAGATATGGTAATAAACGTAAAAAAGACATCATGCATGCACTTTGAGATAAGGAATCACAATTTAGGTAACATCAATTTAAACATAGAGGGTGAGAGTATATGTGAACTAAATTGTACAAACTTCCTCGGAATGATAATCGATAAAAATCTAAACTGGAAATCCCATGTAATGCACATTACAAAAAAGATAAACAAAGGCATCTATATTATGCGGCAGGTTAGAAAGACAATGGATAACAAAACAATGATACAGGTTTATTATGCCTTCATATTTTCACACATAAGCTATGGTATTACACTATGGGGGGATATTACACAAAAAGAAATGGAAACAGTCTTTAAACTGCAGAAAAGAGCCATCAGAATAATAGGTAAGATAAATAATAGACAAACATGTAGAAACTTGTTCATAAACCTAAAAATTCTAACTGTTCCATGCATATATATATATATATATATATATATGAAAGTATAAAACTTACTGTAAATAAAGGACACAAAAAAAATAGTAATGTACACACCTATAACTTGAGAAATAATGACTACTATAGGACAACATTGAGGGGAACATTGAATAACCGTGAGGTAGAAATTATAGGAAAAGAATTATTTAACAAACTACCAAATGAAATAAAAAACATAAACCAAATACAAGTAATGTTGAAAACTATAAAAAAATACTTGTCTGAAAATGCATTCTATAGTATAGAGGAATTTAAACATGGATGTATGTAATGCTTTACTGTAAATAGTTTATAAGGTTAGATTATATAAGGTTATATTATGTAAATAGGCTATATTTAAATATTGACGTGTCCATTTAATTGTACTTAAAAGGATGAAAATAAAAGAAAGAAAGAAAGAAAGAAAGAAAGAAAGAAAGAAATGAAGCACAGATATTCACTCTATCACTGATAAATACAAACTGTACTCTGAGAAAAAACTACAAGGGTATTTAACAGTAGCAACATAGAAATGTTCAGGAACATGCTTTCAAGTGAATCTTGGCATGATGATGATGATGATGATGATGATATGCGGTTTAAGGGCGCTAAACTGCTGCGGTCATCAGCGCCCTTACAATGAGTAAAATATAAGGTCACAATATAAAAGACAGGTAAAAAACCGCATAATTAAAAAACGGGACACAAACCCGCGATGTCAAAAAAGTTAAAAATAACAATAGAATAACAATAACAATAATAACAATAACAATAAAAACAATAACAAGAATAACAATAAATATATCTAAAAAACCAACACACTAAAATCATGGTCACTAAAAGAATAAAACGTGTCAAGAACTGCAGAATGCAAGGAACATGAGCGCCTTATATCAGGGGAGAAGGGCCCCTTTAAAACTAACAATATAAAATCAAACAGCTAAAAGGCGCTCAGCGCATCAAATGCGACGGCTAAAACCAATGTCAGTGATAAAACGTAAAAGACATTCTACAGCATGCGCGTCGTCTGCCAACACGTTGGCTAGGCCAACAGGCAGACCCACGCGAACGCGCAGTGGAGCTAAAACTTGACACTCGGTTAAAATGTGACGGACCGTTAAGGGCACGTCACACTGACCACACAGAGGTGCGGGATCACCACTTAACAGGTATCTATGACTAAAAAGGCAATGTCCGATACGAAGGCGTGTTAAAAGTACCTCTTCCCGACGAGAAGCACGGGAAGAGGTAGCCCAGACTAGCGGAAGAGGTTTAACCTCCCGCAACTTGTTCCCCCGGAGGGCCGTCCACTCATCGCGCCAGCGCGAGAGGATGCGGCGACGTAAAATGACACACGAATCTGACGAGGGAACAACAGAAGTAAAAAATCTGGGTAATAAAATCGCCGATTTCGCAGCGGCGTCGGCCGACTCATTCCCTGAGATACCCACATGACCTGGAATCCACATAAAAGAGACGCTGATGCCAGAGGCACCCAGCGAATGGAGCAGGTCATGAATGCGCTGTACGAGGGGTTGGTAAGAGTACAGCGCGTTAATACTCTGAAGGGCACTCAGAGAGTCCGAACAAACAACACAACGCCGTAAAACATGCCGCTGAATGTATAAAACACATTGATAGATACTAAAAAGTTCGGCGGTATAAATCGAACATTGCCCGGGTAAACGAAAAGTAAAACTATGCGCACCTAAAACAAAGGCACATCCTACTCCAACATCAGTCTTAGACCCATCAGTATAAATAAAATTACAGTCTCCGAATGTTGCCTGAAGTTCTAAAAATGCGGATCTAAGGACTGAAGCAGGGGTCTCATTCTTCGGCATCGACGTTAGCCCAAAGTGGATGTGGGCCTCAGCGCGCGACCATGGAGGAAAGCGCGTTTCCCCTCGGGTAAGGGCCGGCGCTGGCGTAACGTCCAAATGCCGAAGTAGCAGTCGAAATCGAACCCCTGGAGGGAGCAATGCAGAGGAGCTAACAAAATATTGGCGATCAAGCGAATCCTCGTAAAATACATCGAAGGACGGGTGGTTAGGCAAGCTTGAGAGTCGACAAGCATAGCTGCACAAAAGCATCTCACGCCGGAAGGACAGCGGAGGCTCTGCAGCTTCTGCGTACAGACTAGGTACAGGGCTAGTTGGAAAGGCCCCTGTAGCGACTCTTATGTCACGATGGTGAATGGCATTCAATCGACGTAACACAGATGGACGTGCCGACGAATAAACAATACACCCGTAATCAAGCTTGGATCGGACCAAAGAGCGATAAAGGCGAAGAAGGACGGTCCGATCAGCTCCCCAGGATGTGCCACTTAAAACACGTAAAAGATTAAGAGAACGGTCACACTTTGCTTTTAAAAAGGAAACGTGCGAGGTCCAACACAACTTCCTGTCAAAAATCAACCCCAAAAATTTCGCCTCGTCTGCAAACGGAAGTATCCCTGGCCCAAGATGGAGAGTGGGCGGAGGGAAATACTTCCGGCGCCAAAAGTTGATGCAGACGGATTTCTCGGCGGAGAAATTAAAGCCGTTGGCGTTACTCCAGGCGTAGAGACGGTCGATACAGCTCTGGAGACGGCGTTCGAGTAGACAGGTCCGCCGTGAACTGCAATAAATAGCGAAATCGTCAACAAAAAGGGACGATGAAATGCCAGGTGGAATACAATCAACAATGGGGTTGATAGCAATCGCAAAAAGTGTGACACTGAGTACAGAGCCCTGCGGTACTCCGTTCTCTTGAATAAAACGACGAGATAAAACCGAGCCCACACGTACACGAAAGACGCGGTCCGTCATAAACTCCCGAAGAAATATGGGAAGACGACCGCGGATATTCCAATCGTGAAGTGTACGTAAAATGCCGCCCCTCCAACAAGTGTCATAAGCTTTCTCCAGGTCAAAAAATACAGCCACGGTTTGACACTTTCTCAGAAATCCATTCATAATATGCGTCGACAAGGACACCAGATGGTCGACGGTAGAGCGATAGCGACGAAACCCGCACTGAGCGTTCGCTAGAAGTTTCTGAGACTCAAGCCACCATGTCAACCGCCCGTTGATCATGCGCTCCATCACCTTGCAAATGCAACTGGTGAGGGAGATAGGGCGGTAGCTGGAAGGTAGTTGGCGATCCTTCCCAGGCTTAAGTATAGGGACAATGGTGGCTTCGCGCCAAACGGAAGGAAAAATGCCGTCCTGCCAAATACGGTTATAGACCTGTAAGAGAAAGAGTTTACTGTCGGCTGAAAGGTTCTTTAACATCAGGACATGAATGCCGTCCGGCCCAGGAGCGGAGTGCCGAGAGCAATGAAGAGCGTGCTCCAGCTCCCTCATTGTGAATAGTGCGTTATAGCATTCATCATTAGCAGACCGAAAAGTATATGATGCGGAATCCAGCCGGTCTTTAATAGAGCGAAAGCCGGCGGAATAATGGTCTGAACTGGAAACCGCCTCAAAGGCAGCACCCAGAGTGTTAGCGATGGCAGCCGGATCCACTATGGTGGCATTAGAAACCTGAAGGCCAGAAACAGTACAATGTGACACTTTACCTGAGAAGCGACGAAGTTTATCCCAAACAACGGATGAAGGCGTAAAACGCTTAAAAGACTCGACAAAACGATCCCAAGATGCCTTCTTGCTATCCTGAATAATGCGACGAGCCCTGGCGCGCGATTGTTTAAAAGTCACCAAATTATCAAGTGTAGGGTGTCGCCGAAACACCCTAAGTGCAGTCCTACGGGCACGAACGGCGTCCCGACAATCCTCGTTCCACCACGGAACAGGTGGCCGCCGAGGTTGGGAGGATGAACGGGGTATTGCGCGTTCGGCGGCAGAGAAAATAATAGACGTAAGGTGCTGCACTAGTTGGTTAATGTCGGAGAAGGGCTGGTCGTCAAAATGCACGAGGCTGGAATACAAGCTCCAGTCGGCTTTTGCGAATATCCAGGTAGGTACTCTGGAATGCTGTACGTGGTGCGACAGAAGAGAAACGATGCAGGGGTAATGGTCGCTGGAGTAGGTGTCAGCGACGACGTTCCACTGAAGACGACGTGCAAGCTGGAGTGAGCAGATGGCAAGGTCCAGGTGAGAAAATGTACCAGAAGAATCAGAAATGAAAGTAGGTGCACCTGTATTGAGGATGGAAAGATTGAACTGATAAAAAATGTCGGAAAGAAGAGTTCCCCTCGCACAAGCCCTTGGCGAACCCCATAGTGGGTGATGGGCATTAAAATCTCCCAACAGAAGAAATGGTGTTGGGAGAGCGGACAGGAGAGATCGAATGTCCGCGGGAGCGAGGGGAGACGATGGAGGTGTATACACAGAACAAACAGAAAAGAAAAAACCGGGTAACTGCAGTCTAATGGCAACAGCTTGCAAGTCGGACGTAAGTGTGATAGTTTGAAAATGAACGTCATTACGCACCAAAATCAGGACACCACCATGAGCAGGAGTACCCTCCTCCGGTTCAAGGTCGTAGCGAACCGGAGTATATCCTCGGAGATCAAAAGGATCGTGAGGGCGAAGCTTAGTCTCCTGCAAACATACGACCATAGGCGAATGGGAACGCAATAAAAGTTGCAGTTCCGCCCTATGCGATTGTACACCACGTACATTCCAGGTCAGGATAGCCATTAAGAATAAGGGGATAAACTGTCTATTTAGAAGGGCGGCTTAAAATTACCTTTTGTTTAACCTTTGGGCTCGGGCTTTTTGTATGGAGTTGGTCAGACTCCATAGCTTCCTCGGAGGGAGGGCCCACGTGCTCAGTGCCAGAAACCGATTCAAGCGCCGTGAATCGGTTCTGGGTGGCGATGGGTGAAGTGTGCCGCTGAGCGCGGCTTGTCCCAGGACCATCCTGGGACAGCTACCTCCGAGGAGGAGAAGGTGAACTTTTGTTACCGCGCGCACGCGGAGGGTCTTTCAAAAAATCTTCCCTACGAAGTTTCTGCTTGGGCTTCTTTTCAACGGCTTGCGACTTCATTGACTTGGGACCAGGTTTATACGGCTTGGTAACTGTAGCCTTAATAGACGGCCGGATGGTAGTGGCGGTTAATCCAGTCAAGGTCCAGGTCTGAGTTTCGGCATCTACTCGTGGTACTGGCGAGGCAACAACAGAACTAAATGTGCCAGATCGCAGGAGTGAAGGTTGGCGCGCATGGTAACGCCTCCGGGCTTCAGCGAAGGAGAGTTTCTCCTTTACCCGGATCTCCTGGATCGCCTTCTCGTCCAAGTACCGCGGACAGTCGGCAAACGAAGCAGAATGAGACCCTTTACAATTAACGCAGACGGGGGCTGTTGAACAGGTACCTTCGTGTGAGGGCTGGCTACATGTTGCACAGATGTTAACGGCACTCTTACATGAGACTTGCGTATGCCCAAAACGTTGGCATTTAAAACAACGCAGAGGTCTAGGAATATAAGGCCTCACAGAAATCCGTTCGTACCCTGCGGAAATGCTCGTGGGCAGATCGACGCCATCAAATGTAATAAACAGGGTACGAGTGGGTACCAATACGCCGTCGCGTTTGGCCTGCACTCGATGAACCGCTGTCACCCTCTGGTCTGCAAGATATTCCACCAGGTCTTCGTCAGAGATACCATCGAGGCTATGCGTGTTGACAACGCCTCTACAAGAATTCAAGGTGCGGTGCTTCTCAACATGGATAGGATAACCGTGGAGAAGCGTGGCGCTCAACAAGGACTTACTTTGTGCCTCGGATTTGCTTTGAACTAGCAACGAACCATTACGAAGCCGAGTGCAGGAAAGAACCGGACCAGCAATTCAGTCAATGCCCTTCTGGATAATAAAAGGGTTCACCTTCTCGAATGATTGTCCCTCCTCTGTACGGGTAATCACTAAGTAACAACCAGCTGTTGGCGGTGCTACTTCTGTTACTAACGTTTTACGGCGCTTGTTGTTTATAATGGAGAAAGGGTGCTCCATAGCGAAAAAAATCCTCCACCATTGCAACCGTCTCCGACCTCGGGCTCTGACTTCTCGGGCGTTACCCCGGCTTGGGTGAGTGGCCTATCTATACCAGACTCACCCCAGGGTCACACCTCCCAGAACATAGACAGAGGGACCCAATCGCCGTCAGAAATCAGCAGCTCATGCAATGGCCCCCCCCGCGGGACTGCAGTTGAACAGCGGATACGAACACATACCCTACATGACGACCCCGGGTGGTGGGGATGACGCCATTACCCACTCACCCAGCTGCGCACGCGGTGCGCGGGTATCCGTCAGGCTGTGTCCACGGAGGATTTAAATAAAAAGATAAAAGAAACTAAAACTGTGTGGGCGGTTCGCACGCAAGGTAGGCCGGCGGGGAAGAAAAAGAGATATGCGAATGTCGTGGTGCGAAATGGCCGGAAAGTGATAAGGGAAGAAAGAAACGATGGTGAGGTGCGGTATGAATGGAATGCAAAGAACGCACGAGAGCCTACCTTGGGTCCACCGGTCACTTGAAGTACCCACCTCGACCGGATGGGGGTGAGGGGATGAATGTGGCGATGATTGGCTCGGGAACCCCCGGGTGCGCCAAAAACCCGTACTCACATAAGGTGAGCCCCTGAGGGGTGAATCTTGGCAGGAAGTATATAGTTGCACAGACATAAATGATAAATTTAGTGGTTTTCTATCTGCTTTTAAGTACTACTTCGGCATTGCCTTTAATCTAAAAACGATTAACATAATGCAAACACAGAAAACCATAAGCTGGTTAACAAAAGGTATATTAACTTCCTGTACTAAAAAGAGATTAATGCATGAAATTGCCAAAACAAAAGCCACCTGTATTGAATGAGACTTACTTAAAAAATCTGATGTGTTACACTCACATGACTTTCTCTACTCTTGTACAAACTATTTTTACAAACGCTTATTCTCCATATGCTTCATGTTAATCGAGATATCGAGTTGTCAATCTTATTGATAATGTTCATGTAGATGCAAGGGGAATATGCTAGATTTTAAGCGATAGTCAAATTTTTTAAAGCTGGTTGCTATGTGGCGCATTCCATTCTCTTTGCATGTCCAGGACATAAAGAAAATGAATAACGATTTTGAGAAAAAGTATAAGTATTGGAAAATTTAAGGGAATAACAAGTAATATCTCAAACGGTTCACTCAACAAAAGAAATGTGTAAGACATAAATTGTGTACTTTAACGCAATCTACATTTTTTGTGTAGTAAAATTTTGTCTATCTCTTATGGTTTACCAGTTATGCAAAAGTCGTTCACAATGAAGAATACTTTTGGAGACATTCCCAGAAAATTCAAGATATACATTTTATTTGTCATAAAAGTATCTTAAACATATAATATTTTAATCAAAATCGTTAGATCCATTGTTGAGAAAATTAAAATTTTCGAAAAATGTTCCATGTAAAGGGTAGTCTGGGATGGGGGGATTTTCTTGAAAACCTTCGTGTCGCATCTCTGGAAGATACTGAACCTAAATACCAAGTTTGGTGTTTATACGACTGTTCGTTTCCGAGTTATGCTGTTCACAGACACACAGACACACATACACAGAGACACACAGACAGACACACACACGGACATGTTTCCAAAAATGCTTTTTTTGGATTCAGTGAGCCTCAAAACATGTATTTCCGGTGAAATCTCGGTATCGAATTTTTGGGTGGAATACAATACTTCCCCTACTTACTATACGTAGTAGAGAAAGTAAAAAATCTGATGTGTTACACTCACATGACTTTCTCTACTCTTGTACAATCTATTTTTACAAACGCCTATGCTCCATATGCTTTATGTTAATCGAGATATCGAGATGTCAATCTTATTGCTAATTTTCTTGTAGATGCAAGGGGAATATGGTAGCTTTTAAGCGATGGTCAAATATTTTAACGCTGGTTGCTATGCGGCACATTCCATTCTCTTTGCAAGTCCAGGACATAAAAAAATCTGATGTGTTACACTCACATGACTTTCTCTACTCTTGTACAATCTATTTTTACAAACGCTTATTCTCCATATGCTTCATGTTAATCGAGATATCGAGATGTCGATCTTATTGGTAATTTTCTTGTAGATGCAAGGGGAATATGGTAGCTTTTAAGCGATAGTCAAATATTTTATCGCTGGTTGCTATGTGGAGCATTCCATTCTCTTTGCATGTCTAGGACACAAAAAAATGAATAACGAATTTGAGAAAAAGTATAAGTATTGGAAAATTTAAGGAAATAACAAGCAATATCTCGAAAACGGTTCACTCAACAAAAGAAATGTATATGATATAAGTTGTGTATTTTAACGCGATCTACATTTTTTGTGTAGTAAAATTTTGTCTATCTCTTATGGTTTACCAGTTATGCAAAAGTCGTTGACAATGAAGAATAGTTTTGGAGACATTCCCAGAAATTTGGAGATATACATTTCATTTCTCATGACATTATCTTAAACATATGATATTTTCATCAAAATCGTTAGAGCTATTTTTGAGAAAATTAAAATTTTCGAAAAATCTTCCATGTAAAGGGTAGTCTGGGGTGGGGGGATTTTCTTGAAAACCTTCGTGTCGCATCTCTGGAAGATACTGAACCTAAATACCAAGTTTGGTGCTTATCCGACTGTTCGTTTTTGAGTTATGCTGTGCACAGACACACAGACACACACACACACAGACACACACACGGACATGTTTCCAAAAATGCTTTTTTTGGATTCAGGAGGTCTCAAAACATGTATTTCCGGTGAAATCTGGGTATCGAATTTTTGGGTGGAATGCAATACTTCCCCTACTTACTATACGTAGTAGAGAAAGTAAAAATGAATAACGAATTTGAGAAAAAGTATAAGTATTGGAAAATTTAAGGGAATAACAAGCAATATCTCGAAAACGGTTCACTCAACAAAAGAAATGTATATGACATAAGTTGTGTATTTTAACGAGATCTACATTTTTTGTGTAGTAAAATTTTGTCTATCTCTTATGGTTTACCAGTTATGCAAAAGTCTTTCACAATGAAGAATACTTTTGGAGACATTCCCAGAAAATTCGAGATATACATTTCATTTCTCATGACATTGTCTTAAACATATGATATTTTAATCAAAATTGTTAGAGCCATTTTTGAGAAAATTAAAATTTTCGAAAAATGTTCCATGTAAAGGGTAGTCTGGGGTGGGGGGATTTTCTTGAAAACCTTCGTGTCGCATCTCTGGAAGATACTGAACCTAAATACCAAGTTTGGTGCTTATCCGACTGTTCGTTTTTGAGTTATGCTGTTCACAGACACACACACAGACACACACACACACACACACACACAGACACACACACGGACATGTTTCCAAAAATGCTTTTTTTGGATTCAGGGGGTCTCAAAACATGTATTTCCGGTGAAATCTCGGTATCGAATTTTTGGGTGGAATGCAATACTTCCCCTACTTACTATACGTAGTAGAGAAAGTAAAAAATCTGATGTGTTACACTCACATGACTTTCTCTACTCTTGTACAATCTATTTTTACAAACGCCTATTCTCCATATGCTTCATATTAATCGAGATATCGAGATGTCAATCTTATTTGTAATTTTCTTGTAGATGCAAGGGGAATATGGTAGCTTTTAAGCGATAGTCAAATATTTTATCGCTGGTTGCTATGTGGCGCATTCCATTCTCTTTGCATGTCCAGGACATAAAAAAATGAATAACGAATTTGAGAAAAAGTATAAGTATTGGAAAATTTAAGGAAATAACAAGCAATATCTCGAAAACGGTTCACTCAACAAAAAAAATGTATATGATATAAGTTGTGTATTTTAACGCGATCTACATTTTTTGTGTAGTAAAATTTTGTCTATCTCTTATAGTTTACCAGTTATGCAAAAGTCGTTCATAATGAAGAATACTTTTGGAGACATTCCCAGAAATTTCGAGATATACATTTCATTTCTCATGACATTATCTTAAACATATGATATTTTCATCAAAATCGTTAGAGCCATTTTTGAGAAAATTAAAATTTTCGAAAAATGTTCCATGTAAAGGGTAGTCTGGGGTGGGGGGATTTTCTTGAAAATCTTCGTGTCGCATCTCTGGAAGATACTGAACGTAAATACCAAGTTTGGTGTTTATCCGACTGTTAGTTTTTGAGTTATGCTGTTCACAGACACACACACAGACACACAGACACACACACGGACATGTTTCCAAAAATGCTTTTTTTGGATTCAGGAGGTCTCAAAACATGTATTTCCGGTGAAATCTCGGTATCGAATTTTTGGGTGGAATGCAATACTTCCCCTACTTACTATACGTAGTAGAGAAAGTAAAAATGAATAACGAATTTGAGAAAAAGTATAAGTATTGGAAAATTTAAGGAAATAACAAGCAATATCTCGAAAACGGTTCACTCAACAAAAGAAATGTATATGACATAAGTTGTGTATTTTAACGCGATCTACATTTTTTGTGTAGTAACATTTTGTCTATCTCTTATGGTTTACCAGTTATGCAAAAGTCGTTCACACTGAAGAATACTTTTGGAGACATTCCCAGAAAATTCGAGATATACATTTCATTTCTCATGACATTATCTTAAACATATGATATTTTCATCAAAATCGTTAGAGCCATTTTTGAGAAAATTAAAATTTTCGAAAAATCTTCCATGTAAAGGGTAGTCTGGGGTGGGGGGATTTTCTTGAAAACCTTCGTGTCGCATCTCTGGAAGATACTGAACCTAAATACCAAGTTTGGTGCTTATCCGACTGTTCGTTTTTGAGTTATGCTGTTCACAGACACAGACACACACACACACACACGGACATGTTTCCAAAAATGCTTTTTTTAGATTCAGGAGGTCTCAAAACATGTATTTCCGGTGAAATCTCGGTATCGAATTTTTGGGTGGAATGCAATACTTCCCCTACTTACTATACGTAGTAGAGAAAGTAAAAAATGAATAACGAATTTGAGAAAAAGTATAAGTATTGGAAAATTTAAGGAAATAACAAGCAATATCTCGAAAACGGTTCACTCAACAAAAGAAATGTATATGACATAAGTTGTGTATTTTAACGCGATCTACATTTTTTGTGTAGTAACATTTTGTCTATCTCTTATGGTTTACCAGTTATGCAAAAGTCGTTCACACTGAAGAATACTTTTGGAGACATTCCCAGAAAATTCGAGATATACATTTCATTTCTCATGACATTATCTTAAACATATGATATTTTCATCAAAATCGTTAGAGCCATTTTTGAGAAAATTAAAATTTTCGAAAAATGTTCCATGTAAAGGGTAGTCTGGGGTGGGGGGATTTTCTTGAAAACCTTCGTGTCGCATCTCTGGAAGATACTGAACCTAAATACCAAGTTTGGTGCTTATCCGACTTCGTTTTTGAGTTATGCTGTTCACAGACACACAGACACACACACACACACACACGGACATGTTTCCAAAAATGCTTTTTTTAGATTCAGGAGGTCTCAAAACATGTATTTCCGGTGAAATCTCGGTATCGAATTTTTGGGTGGAATGCAATACTTCCCCTACTTACTATACGAAGTAGAGAAAGTAAAAAGTATAAAGCCTTCCTTAATAAAATCGTACTACAAGCTAACAAATCAGCAATAACAGATACATTCAAAATTCATCAAATAAAATGAAAGCTACATGGAAAATAATTAAAAACAGTATAACAAATATTTCACACAAAAACTTAACACTAAATGGGAAACAAGGTCTTATTACGAACCCAAGCTTAATAGCAGAGATGTTGAATAAATTCTTTGTAAGTGCTGGAAATAAATTAGGAATGAAAGAGCACCAAATTTGCAATGTGATCATAAATCTTGTACACCATAGATCATGTTCCTGAACCCAACTGACTAAAAGGAAATTGAGCACATATTGTCACAATTAAAATAAAAACATTATTATGGACTTGATAACGTGCCAGATTCTGTAATAAAGAATTGTGCTCACTTGATTGCATATTCTTTGGCAGACATATGCAACAGCTCCCTAGAACATGTAACTTTCTGTGATATTTTAAAGATAGCAAAAGTGAAGCAGGCTCTCCATAAAATGGCGATCAAATGGAAGATCTTATTACAGGTCTGTGGCATTGCTCTCTGGATTTTCAAAAATAATTGAGAAAGTTTTCTATGCAAAATTACTAAGCTTCATGAAAAAAGAAAATACAGTTATCCCTAAATCTCAGCATGGCTTTAGGAAAAATAGATCTACAGAAATTGCAATATTTCACTTTGTAAACAACATTCTAAAAACACATGATAACAAAAAAAATAAATAAATAATAATAATATTTCTCTACCTATCCAAAGCGTTTGATGTCCTAAGTCACAACATACTATACCAAAAGCTAGAAAGTTTAGGCATTAGAGGGAAATCATTAGAATGGATTAAAGCATACATGGAAGGGAGGAAACAAACAATTGAAATACTACTTAATACAAATAGAATGGTTGTAAAATATTTATCAACTGCAAGTGAGATTAAACGGTGTACTTCAGGGAACAGTGTTAGGCCCTATTTTTTTCTTGTTATTTAGAGAAAAACATACCATCTCAGAATATTACTCAATTTGTTGATATAACCATAACAATAATGAGCATGAATCCAGTAGTCCATCAAAAACTAACCCATAAAATAAGAGCAGCAACATATAAGTATTTTGTTAAAAACATTAAAAATTAATATAGCAAAAACAGTAGCAATGCATTTTTACATCACTCAGAATATAACCTGTGCCTCTAAGGTAGGTACTATTAAATGATATATTGATCAATAATGTAAATACCACCAAGTTTCTTGGTGTTTGGATTCAGAGCAATTTAAAAAGGGGATAAACATATTGATTCTTTAGTAAAAAGACTGAATACACTGTGTTACATTTTCAGGAAATTAGCAGACACCATTAATAAAAACAATGAAAAGCATGTATTTTGCATTTGTGCATTCAGTCCTTAGATATGCAATAGTCTTTCGGGGAAGTTTTCCTCATTGTAAAAAAAACTCTTCATAATGCAAAAAAGAATTATAAGAATATTGCTAGGAGTGAGTCAGAAATACTCATGTCAACCATTATTCAGAAAACTTAACATCCTATCACTCCTGAGCATTTACAAATGAAGGGTACATGTGAGAAAGGGAGAATATCAGTGTAAGGTAAAAAATGAGATAATGTTGCTTATATGAATATGATGGACAGTAGTTTTGTTGGGTAACATGTTCAATAGGAAAAAGGGAACTGTCATTGAGATATGACAGAGTGTAGAAAACATGTACACGTTATGAAGGGGGATGTCATGTCCATACTACTGAAGAAAGGGGAATGTCAGTCTGTTCATGTGGTACAATTGGTAGTGTGGTAGCACTGTTTTACAGAATTTCAAGCTGATGTTCAGTATTCTAATGGTAATACTGTTGATGTCTGTAGTTTATAGTAAATTTCATGTGTGATTATGTCTAAACAAGAGTGTGGTAAATCAGGTACAACATCCACCAAGAAGAGGCCAAGTTTCAGTCGAGTGGAAGAGGTAACTAAGGAACTTACGGTAAAGTCTCATGAACAAGGGGAATATCGTCATTGCAAGAGGTTACAATGCTTTACAAACGTTTCGGAAGACAAGGGAATACTTATTCAAGATTTAATTTGCTCACTCTAGAAATGAACAAAGTAGCTATTCATCTGGTCTAATAGAGATTGCACCAGTTGCTCAAAGGAGATCCAGAAAGGCAGAATTTGAAGCACAATTTCATGATCAGGCATATAGGTATATGGTCAAAACAGCAGTAGAAGGGAGTATGATAGAAAAAAAATCTGATGTGTTACATTCACATGACTTTCTCTACTCTTGTACAACCTATTTTTACAAACGCTTATTCTCCATATGCTTCATGTTAATCGAGATATCAAGATGTTAATCTTATTCCTAATTTTCTTGTAGATGCAAGGGGAATTGCTAGGCTTTAAGCGTTTAAGAGCTGGTTGCTATGTGGAGTATTCCATTCTCTTTGTATTATCAGGACAAAAAGAAATGAATAACGAATTTGAGAAAAAGTATAAGAATTGGAAAATTTAAGGCAATAACAAGCAATATCTCGAAAATGGTTAACTCAACAACAAAAATGTATATGACATAAATTGTGTATTTTAACGCGATCTACATTTTTTGTGTAGTAAAATTTTGTCTATCTCTCATGGTTTACCAGTTATGCAAAAGTCGTTCACAATGAAGAACACTTTTGGAGACATTTCCAGAAAATTCGAGATATACATTTCATTTGTCATGAAAATATCTTAAACATATGATATTTTAATCAAAATCGTTAGAGCCATTTTTGAGAAAATTAAAATTTTTGAAAAATGTTCCATGTAAAGGGTAGTCTGGGGTGGGGGGAGTTTCTTGAAAACCTTCATGTCGCATCCTTGGAAGATACTGAACCTAAATATCAAGTTTGGTGTTTATCCAACTGTTCGTTTCTGAGTTATGCTGTTCTCACACACGCACACACGCAAACACACACACACACACACACAGAGAGAGAGAGAGACACGGAATGTTTCCAAAAATGCTTTTTTTGGATTCAGGAGGCCTCAAAACATGTATTTCCTGTGAAATCTCGGTATCGAATTTTTGGGTGGAATACAATACTTCCCCTACTTACTATACGTAGTAGAGAAAGTAATAGATGTATTACAAAGCTTTCATGTCCATCTGTATTTCTAGGGTATGGGTAGAGATTTTACAAAGAAATCTTAAAACATAAATCTCAGATTAATAGATAAGGAAAGCATACAAATTGACCAAAAAAAAAAAAAATTCAGATTCAATACTTTGTTCTATTGAAGATCATATTAGACCTTTTAAAGGTAGACAGAGCCATTACAGTCTAATGATTCACAGAAAGTTTACTTGCCTGACAACCTAGCAGTTAAGAAAATGTATTTTATGTTTCTGAAGGAATACCCAAATAGTGCTTCCTCATATGAAACCTAAAGGAAAATACTCTGCGACAAATTTAACATCAGTTTTGGGTATCTTTGCACAGATACATGCAGTACATTTGATACTTATACAGCTGAAGTTAAAATTCACAAAACGGTATTAGACACACTCAACAAAGATTCTGTAGAGCATAAAACAATTGAAACTAAATTGCATAATTTAGACACTAATAACAAATTACATCTACAAAAGGCTAAAGTATTTTATACACGTAAACAACTTGCAAGACTTACTTCACAAAAGGAATGTGACAGGGAAAGAATAGCGATGGATTTTCAAAAGAATTTATGCATACCTAATATATTACTAATGAAAGCTACTAATCTAGATAGATTTCATTGTTTTTCTTCAATATGCATGTTTTATGTTGTGGACATTCTGTTTTCTATACATACCCAGAGACAGTTGTGTCATCTTCCATGGTCTAGGGGTACCATACTAGCCTCTGGTTTCTGAGGTCGTGGGTTCAAACCCAACAGAGGGCGATGGATTTTTAGCATTGGCTTATGACACGTAAAAGAACCTTAAGTCTGATAAAGAGGCCTCTGAGCAAAATTTCCAGCCTTTCATGCCCAATATAGAATGGGACGCTAAGGACCATAGCAGTTAAAGAGCATCCATAAATAAAACTCAATTTAAGAGACAGTTGCAGATGTGTGTTCTATGTTACATCATTTTATTTATGAACTTGGCAAGAAGATAAAACAACTGATAAACTTTTGTGATTCTGCATGTGGACAAAACAAAAACTGGGCAGTTTTCCAGTTTCTTTACTTTGTAGTTCACCCTGCCAAATGCCTAGTTCAAGTGAAAATGGTATTTCCAATTTGTGGCCACTCCTACTTGGAGTGCGATTGAAACATGGCACTAATTAATCAACGTTTCGGGCTGAAACACCAGAAGACTGGGTGGATCATTACAGGAGTGTCCAAAATCAGCCATCACCTTTCCACATTATAGTAGTTGATCAAGTAATGATTCATCAATGGACAAGGTTTTTGACATCTTTGTACTGAAAAACATGCCCATTCAAAACAAGACCTATAAGGGAATTAATCATCTGCATAGAGCACACACAATTCATGGAATACAGAGACACTTTCAATGGCCATTAGGAGAGACCTGTTGTAAATTCTCCAAGAACAACTTTACGCTTACCAATAACATAGTCAACAAGATTGTCCTTACAGAGAGATCATATGAAAGTAAGTGAAACAGCTACATGAAGAAGCTCTTCATTCACTTATGTACATAAAATATGTCTTTTCACCTTCTTATTTTCTTTTACAGGTCTACTAGCAATCTCCAAGGAAAAATTTGCTGATTTGAAGGTCCTTAGATCATTTTGTCGACCAGAGGGAAGATCCCTTATTGATAGCCTACCTCATCATGATTAGAAACACTATTAAAACACGCAATACTCTACTACAAGATTGAAGAGGTGACAAGAATATAAAATAACAATGCTGAGGTTATGATATACCACTGACATTCCCCCTTATTTTTGTGGCAAATGTCTCTTCATAAATTTGTTTTATTTTTAATAGCTTACAAAAACTGTTACCACGTTTCAGTAGTTTGTAGTTATGAAGCAAATAATTTAGGCTAAATATAATATATATTATCATTTATGTGCAAAAAATACCCTGGACATTATTAAAGGTTTATACTTACAAACTGATTTACTTCAAAATGTTGAAATTAAGACATTCTCCCTTTTTTGCGTGTACCCTTCATATACAAGCCAATTCTTTTCACAAAAAGAATCCTAGACAGTGATTACTATACATTTACTAAGAATACAGATGTACATGAACACAACATTGCAATTTGCACATAATGAAAGTAAATACTAAATTGTAATAGGATGGAATAATGTACTCCGGTTCTAAATTTTGTAACAGATTACCAAATCAGGTTAAAGCTATAAAGAAAATAGCATCTTTTAGGGTCGAACTACTGTCCTATTTGATTGATCACTGCTATTACTCTACAGAAGAATTTTTAAATGAATCTGTACAACCTTATGTACATATGTAGTAGTGGAAACCATGTGATACCAAATATTAGCTATTACCAGAGAAAGAAACCTATCTAATTTAACTTGTGTGTGTGCGTGGGTGCAGTGATATTATGTACAAACAATTGTAAAGTCTAATTTTTAAGTTATTTTGACTTTTAATTTACATTTTGAATGTATTTTATGATTAACTGGAACAATAAACAAACTACTACTACTACTCCTGCTGCTGCTGGATTAATCAGTATTTCTTATGACATCAAATAGTTTCTGATTTCTCTGCAATATCTTATGTACTGAAACATACCTATGTGTCATTTTATACATCTCAACTTTTGTCAATTGATAAATTAAAATTCAAGTTGAACCAGAACACCCAAAAATTTATTTGGGAAAATACAGCATTAAATATTTTAGCACAACAATATTTATAACTTAAGCACACATGAACTTTCACTTGAGCTTTATTTTATCAACCAGCCATCAAGAAGTGGGGGTTAGTGGCATATTACTTTAAAATTCCAAAAAGGACTGCGGATTAAATAGGGTACCATTACATACAGCTCTTCAAAACAAATAACTTTCATAGGAAAGGTTTTTATTAATTCATCTCTTTCAAGAAGAAAAGCATATACCTATTTTTTTGTGGCTAGGCTGCAGTTGTCCAGTTACTTGTAAACAAGTAGTAAGTCACCTGAAAATATTGCAAGATTAACAAGCATGTTGAGGGTATCTCTCAGCGTACACATGCTCGGCACCCCAGAAACTTATATGACATTCGTTCAATACCATCTATATAACAAAAACTTCCTCATTTGTGAAAACCATCACTATTTGTAGTAGAAGAAAGATATTTGTAATCATTGTTAACTTTTATACTTATTTCATTAGCCACAAAAATACAGGAAACAACACGCTTGATTGTCATTGTACTGGACAAGGCATCTGAGCTTCATTTGCCAATTTTAATTTGTAACATTTTTCAATATGGACCACATATCTACATATCTGTGGTTTGGGTGTACTGTGTTTTCTTTTGCTTTTCTCCTTGAAAGAGTATGAATTAATAAAAATGTTTCCTGCAAAAGTTATTTGTTTTGTAACCTAATGGTACCCTATTTGTGGCCCACCTGAGACGGTAATTTGTATCACAAATTACTTTAATGTAAATAATTATTTACATATGAATATGTATTTTTATGTAACATTGATTTCAGAGGTTTAATAATTGTAATTATTAATGGTAAATAATAATTTTCGGCTCTACTGAAACTGTTAACAATAACACAATACTGAGGAAAGGGATTGAGTTGTTTATCGTTACCGGGAACCAGGAAGTTACGTAATGTTTCGCGCCTTTTCGGTAAAAGCTTCTAGAACATTCTATAAAAGTAATTTGTATTAGTGGTTTTCATTGGATAGTAAAATAGACGCTAATGTTGGCGCGTTTTATTAGCCAATGGTAATTCATTTATAATCTTTAGGTGTATCTTGGGGCAAGCCTATAAATAGCCATGCTCGAAGTCAAGCGTTCCCCAGTTCGGCAAGATTCACGACACATTACACATCGCCTCCAGTTCGTCAAGATTCACGAAGCATTACACATCGTCTCCCGCTCAGTTCATCAAAGATTCGTGTACAATACGTGAATACATGTCGCCTATCGGTCCTTCAGTTCGTCAACTTACACGCAGTGAAAATAATTAAAGATCTAAAATATTACAAAGTTACTTATATACAAAAAAATTGAAGTACGTGAGTTAAAAGTGAGAAGTTATTAGAAACAGTTTCAGTATGGCGATTATCAAGATAAATTTGTGAAAGTGTTAGTGCACGTGTTCGACAATAAAACATTATAAAACACATTTCTTCACTAGTAATTTTTTGGATAAAAGATTCCTTTTCCGCTTCACACCCTTCAAGAGAAACATGTTCGACCCTAAATAGCTAGCCGGTGGACATTTAAAATTCATACAAATTGCTACGCCAGATGGAGTTAGCAGGCGACCGACGAATGACGTCACACAATATGGCTGCACGCGTGAGGTAAACAACATTACGTGAGAAACATTATCCACCACGTGGGGACACAAATACACACAAATACTACTTCAAATTGGCTCCCATACGTGGGGCAGTTAAAGTGAAGCAAATATACAATTTGCACTAATACTATTTCAAATTGGCGCCACCAACGTGGGGCGAAGTGACTAGGAAAGGAAGGCGAAGTGACCAAGATCAGATGATAGCTATCAGGACGTGGAACGAAAGCAGCAGTAAAATGATCTACAAGACGCAGATTCCAGAAACAAGAGGAGCGACAAACGGCGCGGATAAGTGGATACAAAAAAACATCGAAACGACGTAGATTCATCACAACACAACGCAGAAGCGACATACAAATCTAGGAGAAAGGGGCAGAACGCTGGACATCAAGGCTACATCAGCAGACAGCGTCACAAAAGGTCAGAATATAGTAATTTTTTTTAGAAAACAAAAACAATGGCCACTAATAATATTGAAGAAACAATGATGAAGAGGGATAGTGTAATAGTTAGCTGTAATTCAATACAGGATACAGAAAATAGCTTAAACAATTTAGTATTTAATGGAGGAAATGTTAGTAAACAAAGTCAGAATAGAATAGCAGGAAATGTAAATTTTGAGGCTAGGATGATGATGGAAATGATAAGAAATTTTTCTGAAACGTTAAGGGAAGATGTGAAAAAATATAATGAGAATATGCAAAAGAGTTTTGAGAAATTAGGGGAAGCTATGGACAGGAATCATAGGGAATTAAGGGAAGATATTATTAAGAGTGTAGAACAAAAAGTAGATCAGAGTTTTAAGGAATTGAGAGAAGATATAAAAAAAGATCATAGGAAATCAATTGAAGATATTGGTAGGAGTAATGAGATATTAGAGCAAAAAGTAGATCAAAGCAGTGAAGAAATTGAAAAGAAAGTTATGAAGTTAGATAGTAGTATGCCAGAAATGAGAGATGAAAATGAGGAAGTAGTAGCAAGTGAGACAGGAGAAATTTCAAAGAAAATGCTAGACATGAGCAGGGAAATATGTAACAAAGAAAGTGAGGTTAATACTAAAAGTGAGGTTAATGTAGAAGGCACAGAGTTAGGAAGTCAAATGAGTAGTATTTCAAGTGAGTTAAGAGAGATAAAAGAGGTTAGGAATGTAGATG
Source organism: Deroplatys truncata (assembly GCA_030765065.1). Taxonomy (NCBI): domain Eukaryota; kingdom Metazoa; phylum Arthropoda; class Insecta; order Mantodea; family Mantidae; genus Deroplatys; species Deroplatys truncata. Next base: position 55,837,393 of record CM060985.1, read on the forward strand.
TAAATCAGGCGCAAGTCAATTTCAGAGCGGAGATATCAGAAATGCAAAAAGAATCAGAAATGCAAAGAAATAAATTGTACCAATATATTCAAATTGAAAACTCCAGTCCAGTACATTTTAGTACATATTTGTCAAAGTACTTTCAAATTAAAGAGATGGTTGAAGAATTGAAAATGAATGTTGTTAAAAGATGTGTTGTTCAGGAAACTGTAGATTGTTTTCAAATGTTATCAGGGAACGAAATTTCATATGAATACAAGAGGTTATTCATGAACAAAAATTTGAAGGTTAGGTTACGGTTACGAGTAATGTTTAGCCACACACAATTTGATCCAGGAGGATAAATAGCGATGAGATGTAAAGTAAATGCTGGATAGTTAAAGACGACTTGCAGAGAAATGTATTGGAACGTAAGAGGGTTAACTAAATATATATGTCATTTGAAAAGAGAAATAAGTTATAAAAAAAAAAAAAAATAGAGAAATGTTTAAAAAAAAATATAAATAAATAAATTAAATTTTTTTTAGTAACTGTAACAACATTTGAAAAATAAGAATGCAAAGATTGAAACTTAAGATGATATTAAATTAAAAGTATGTAAACACAATTCCAAGAATTAAAATTTAAAAATGCAAAGATTAAAATTTAATATGATATTAAATTAAAAGTACGTAAATACAATTCAAAGAGTATTGTTAAAATAAAATTCAGAATAACAAAAATTGGTAAAAATAAATAAAAAAAAAAAAATACTTATGTAGCAAACAGAAAAGGTGAAACATTGTCTAGATTTAAGTGATGTGAATATTTGTGTTGAGGGTGAATATTTTGGTAAATATGTATAATGATTACAAAAATCTTAAATTTATAAATTTTTGTCAACAACTTAATGTAAACAATTTGGTAGCAGTAAATAAGTAATTTAGGGTAAAGTATTTGCTATAAAAAAAAAAAAAAAAAAATTTTGTGATGTCAGATGAATATCTAAATTAATTAAACCAAAGCCAGTAAGTAGTGGCGAGATAAAACATATGTCGTGTGTTAAACGCGTGTGAAGTGTTAAGTGAAAGTGATAGCGTGTGTTACAAGATTTAGGAGACTAAAAACAAAATTATAAAATTTCTAAACAGGTTATAAATATTTATAATTATGTTTCTAGTGGGGCATATGAGACGGTAATTTGTATCACAAATTACTTTAATGTAAATAATTATTTACATATGAATATGTATTTTTATGTAACATTGATTTCAGAGGTTTAATAATTGTAATTATTAATGGTAAATAATAATTTTCGGCTCTACTGAAACTGTTAACAATAACACAATACTGAGGAAAGGGATTGAGTTGTTTATCGTTACCGGGAACCAGGAAGTTACGTAATGTTTCGCGCCTTTTCGGTAAAAGCTTCTAGAACATTCTATAAAAGTAATTTGTATTAGTGGTTTTCATTGGATAGTAAAATAGACGCTAATGTTGGCGCGTTTTATTAGCCAATGGTAATTCATTTATAATCTTTAGGTGTATCTTGGGGCAAGCCTATAAATAGCCATGCTCGAAGTCAAGCGTTCCCCAGTTCGGCAAGATTCACGACACATTACACATCGCCTCCAGTTCGTCAAGATTCACGAAGCATTACACATCGTCTCCCGCTCAGTTCATCAAAGATTCGTGTACAATACGTGACTACATGTCGCCTATCGGTCCTTCAGTTCGTCAACTTACACGCAGTGAAAATAATTAAAGATCTAAAATATTACAAAGTTACTTATATACAAAAAAATTGAAGTACGTGAGTTAAAAGTGAGAAGTTATTAGAAACAGTTTCAGTATGGCGATTATCAAGATAAATTTGTGAAAGTGTTAGTGCACGTGTTCGACAATAAAACATTATAAAACACATTTCTTCACTAGTAATTTTTTGGATAAAAGATTCCTTTTCCGCTTCACACCCTTCAAGAGAAACATGTTCGACCCTAAATAGCTAGCCGGTGGACATTTAAAATTCATACAAATTGCTACGCCAGATGGAGTTAGCAGGCGACCGACGAATGACGTCACACAATATGGCTGCACGCGTGAGGTAAACAACATTACGTGAGAAACATTATCCACCACGTGGGGACACAAATACACACAAATACTACTTCAAATTGGCTCCCATACGTGGGGCAGTTAAAGTGAAGCAAATATACAATTTGCACTAATACTATTTCAAATTGGCGCCACCAACGTGGGGCGAAGTGACTAGGAAAGGAAGGCGAAGTGACCAAGATCAGATGATAGCTATCAGGACGTGGAACGAAAGCAGCAGTAAAATGATCTACAAGACGCAGATTCCAGAAACAAGAGGAGCGACAAACGGCGCGGATAAGTGGATACAAAAAAACATCGAAACGACGTAGATTCATCACAACACAACGCAGAAGCGACATACAAATCTAGGAGAAAGGGGCAGAACGCTGGACATCAAGGCTACATCAGCAGACAGCGTCACAAAAGGTCAGAATATAGTAATTTTTTTTAGAAAACAAAAACAATGGCCACTAATAATATTGAAGAAACAATGATGAAGAGGGATAGTGTAATAGTTAGCTGTAATTCAATACAGGATACAGAAAATAGCTTAAACAATTTAGTATTTAATGGAGGAAATGTTAGTAAACAAAGTCAGAATAGAATAGCAGGAAATGTAAATTTTGAGGCTAGGATGATGATGGAAATGATAAGAAATTTTTCTGAAACGTTAAGGGAAGATGTGAAAAAATATAATGAGAATATGCAAAAGAGTTTTGAGAAATTAGGGGAAGCTATGGACAGGAATCATAGGGAATTAAGGGAAGATATTATTAAGAGTGTAGAACAAAAAGTAGATCAGAGTTTTAAGGAATTGAGAGAAGATATAAAAAAAGATCATAGGAAATCAATTGAAGATATTGGTAGGAGTAATGAGATATTAGAGCAAAAAGTAGATCAAAGCAGTGAAGAAATTGAAAAGAAAGTTATGAAGTTAGATAGTAGTATGCCAGAAATGAGAGATGAAAATGAGGAAGTAGTAGCAAGTGAGACAGGAGAAATTTCAAAGAAAATGCTAGACATGAGCAGGGAAATATGTAACAAAGAAAGTGAGGTTAATACTAAAAGTGAGGTTAATGTAGAAGGCACAGAGTTAGGAAGTCAAATGAGTAGTATTTCAAGTGAGTTAAGAGAGATAAAAGAGGTTAGGAATGTAGATGTAAATCAGGCGCAAGTCAATTTCAGAGCGGAGATATCAGAAATGCAAAAAGAATCAGAAATGCAAAGAAATAAATTGTACCAATATATTCAAATTGAAAACTCCAGTCCAGTACATTTTAGTACATATTTGTCAAAGTACTTTCAAATTAAAGAGATGGTTGAAGAATTGAAAATGAATGTTGTTAAAAGATGTGTTGTTCAGGAAACTGTAGATTGTTTTCAAATGTTATCAGGGAACGAAATTTCATATGAATACAAGAGGTTATTCATGAACAAAAATTTGAAGGTTAGGTTACGGTTACGAGTAATGTTTAGCCACACACAATTTGATCCAGGAGGATAAATAGCGATGAGATGTAAAGTAAATGCTGGATAGTTAAAGACGACTTGCAGAGAAATGTATTGGAACGTAAGAGGGTTAACTAAATATATATGTCATTTGAAAAGAGAAATAAGTTATAAAAAAAAAAAAAAAATAGAGAAATGTTTAAAAAAAAATATAAATAAATAAATTAAATTTTTTTTAGTAACTGTAACAACATTTGAAAAATAAGAATGCAAAGATTGAAACTTAAGATGATATTAAATTAAAAGTATGTAAACACAATTCCAAGAATTAAAATTTAAAAATGCAAAGATTAAAATTTAATATGATATTAAATTAAAAGTACGTAAATACAATTCAAAGAGTATTGTTAAAATAAAATTCAGAATAACAAAAATTGGTAAAAATAAATAAAAAAAAAAAATACTTATGTAGCAAACAGAAAAGGTGAAACATTGTCTAGATTTAAGTGATGTGAATATTTGTGTTGAGGGTGAATATTTTGGTAAATATGTATAATGATTACAAAAATCTTAAATTTATAAATTTTTGTCAACAACTTAATGTAAACAATTTGGTAGCAGTAAATAAGTAATTTAGGGTAAAGTATTTGCTATAAAAAAAAAAAAAAAAATTTTTGTGATGTCAGATGAATATCTAAATTAATTAAACCAAAGCCAGTAAGTAGTGGCGAGATAAAACATATGTCGTGTGTTAAACGCGTGTGAAGTGTTAAGTGAAAGTGATAGCGTGTGTTACAAGATTTAGGAGACTAAAAACAAAATTATAAAATTTCTAAACAGGTTATAAATATTTATAATTATGTTTCTAGTGGGGCATATGAGACGGTAATTTGTATCACAAATTACTTTAATGTAAATAATTATTTACATATGAATATGTATTTTTATGTAACATTGATTTCAGAGGTTTAATAATTGTAATTATTAATGGTAAATAATAATTTTCGGCTCTACTGAAACTGTTAACAATAACACAATACTGAGGAAAGGGATTGAGTTGTTTATCGTTACCGGGAACCAGGAAGTTACGTAATGTTTCGCGCCTTTTCGGTAAAAGCTTCTAGAACATTCTATAAAAGTAATTTGTATTAGTGGTTTTCATTGGATAGTAAAATAGACGCTAATGTTGGCGCGTTTTATTAGCCAATGGTAATTCATTTATAATCTTTAGGTGTATCTTGGGGCAAGCCTATAAATAGCCATGCTCGAAGTCAAGCGTTCCCCAGTTCGGCAAGATTCACGACACATTACACATCGCCTCCAGTTCGTCAAGATTCACGAAGCATTACACATCGTCTCCCGCTCAGTTCATCAAAGATTCGTGTACAATACGTGACTACATGTCGCCTATCGGTCCTTCAGTTCGTCAACTTACACGCAGTGAAAATAATTAAAGATCTAAAATATTACAAAGTTACTTATATACAAAAAAATTGAAGTACGTGAGTTAAAAGTGAGAAGTTATTAGAAACAGTTTCAGTATGGCGATTATCAAGATAAATTTGTGAAAGTGTTAGTGCACGTGTTCGACAATAAAACATTATAAAACACATTTCTTCACTAGTAATTTTTTGGATAAAAGATTCCTTTTCCGCTTCACACCCTTCAAGAGAAACATGTTCGACCCTAAATAGCTAGCCGGTGGACATTTAAAATTCATACAAATTGCTACGCCAGATGGAGTTAGCAGGCGACCGACGAATGACGTCACACAATATGGCTGCACGCGTGAGGTAAACAACATTACGTGAGAAACATTATCCACCACGTGGGGACACAAATACACACAAATACTACTTCAAATTGGCTCCCATACGTGGGGCAGTTAAAGTGAAGCAAATATACAATTTGCACTAATACTATTTCACACCCCACATCTGAAAGTTTAAAGTGATATGCTATTGAATCCACTTGCAGTTATGGCTGATTGATGAAATCAAGCTCAAGTTCAAATGTGCTTTGGTTATAAATATTTTTGCCTCAAAAATCTTAATGCCAAATTTTTCAAAATAAAAGACTGCTAAGAGTGGCATGGTTCAGCTTGTACATGTTTAGGGGGGTGAGTTCTTTGTATAACACTGATTATTCTATAATCCATGTTTGTTACAAATCTATTTTAGGTATTACTGATTGCTGAGTTCAATTTACTTATTGACAACAACTTCTGTCCCACAGTAGAACACATCCTGAGCAAAATGAGAAGATTTGTACTTGCAGCACACTCAACTGAGAATATATCAGATCTATTCCGTTACTACTTTGAAAACACAGAGACATATAATCAAATATTCTCTGTAATGGAGTACAGTCCAGTAACAGCTGCTTTTGCATTAATTACAAACTTTGTTTCTACTTTCACATGGAACTTCACAGATCTTTACATTATTTTAGTGAGCCTTGCTCTTTCAGAGAGATTTCATATATTCAACAAACATCTAAAAGATGCAACAGGAAAGGTGAGTTCCCTTTAGAAAATTATCTTTCGTGCAGTAAAAAGGTAAATGCCCATTTAAGATGACAAACATGAATCACAGGATTCTTTTGAAATTCAGTAAATGTGTGTGGTATAAAGCACACTGTAAACAATACTATGGACCAGTTAAGGCCCTTCCTCAGGAATAAAACTAAGCACATACCATACATATTTAATTATCTTCAACAGAACCCTCTGGTTTACTGTTTTATATATATTATTGTGCTAAGAGATTTACAATTTGATTGTCTACTGAATTTTGACCCTGGCCACTCATTCTGTAGACTATCACTACAGTTTATCTACATTTTACAATTTCCCGTCAATAAATTATCTTGCTTCAGGTTTTCATGTCCCATTTCCACTTGTTTTTCACTTGTAACTTATTGATTACTTTACCATCACACATTCACCATAGTTTTCCATTCAAAGTAAGATACACTACTCTTACTTTTCTCTATCCACTGTCCAAAGCCATTTATTTTTGACTTGACACAAAAACTGTCCAATGCTCCTAGCATCCTTGCACATCATTTCAATTATAAGTGTATTTCTATCCCCCTTCAACCACTTCTTTTTAATAAATTCTCTTCTCAAATTTTCTGTTCCTTTGCACTTAAATACTATGTGTTCAATGTCTTCATTACCACCACATATCAGACATTGGTTTTATATATATTATAGGGTTTTATTGAAATCCTAATTTCACAAAGATTCTAGGCAGATCATAAAAAGCAGTGTATAGTGCAACTTCATTGTATACATCATCTAAAAACTGGCTTATAGCGAAAGGTTAGGTTAGAGTTACACACTATATGCGTAACAAGCTCTGTCATTTCATTAAGAACTGTGGCAAAATGTGCACTTTCGCATTTTTCACTATATGCCAGCTTTTTATGATCTGCCTAGGATCTTTGCAAAATGACAGATTTCAACAAAAGCCTGTGAGAGACAGACAGAGACACAGAGAGAGAATGTTAATGAACAACATCCAAATGCTTTTCACTTTTAGCATATTTGAAAACATTTTTTACTTATAGTGCTGACTGAAGCCTACAACTTCAGGTGATTAGCAATGATACAGAATGTTCCAGAATTCATAGAAACATAAAGCTGTGTACTTTTAAACAAAACAGCTAACTCATCACCGTGTGTAAAAAAGAAAAAAAGATTAAAATCGATTAAAGCCTACAATGAAGAGTGAAATGGTGGACAAATGCACACTGTGCACATTCCCCCTGCTCCCCCCCTCTCTCTCTCCATGTATATGTTTCTTCTCTTAATAAATTTCCTGATTCATATGATATAAGCATGAAATATCTAGGTTTGTGATTACATCATTTACAAAAAAAGGTTTTAAAATCATGTATGCATTTTTTAAGTGTTATTTCATTGTCTTCCTTCAGCTGGCCATAAAAGTGTATAGAGGAAACTGCGACCGTCATTTATTCTAATAATTTTTTTCAAAAGCAAGATTCAAGTTTTCTCTTATAATCTGACAGTACAAATACAAAACTTTGTTACTACAAATTTCTGGAATTCTGTATAGTTATCAACACTCCAAATCATAGGCTTTCATCAACATTGTACTTAGATACACTAAAACAGGCTAGTTATGGAAATGCCCCAAAGATTATGAGACATCTATATAGAAGAATCTTTTATAAGTACTTACTACAGTGTTTTTCCCTCACCAAGCCAGCCACTGAATCTCAAGACTCCCGCTGAACCAGTTGCAACTGCCTACATTCTCGCAGTTTCAGTTACAATTACAATGATAATGTGCACAGAGCTTATCATAAGAGAAGTTTGAAATGATGTGGTTCTCTATCCAAACATTTCTGACATCCTCTCAGAAAATTTTCATTCACATTGAGAGTTCAATATCTGAAATTGAGTGAATTTCTCACCTGTTTTATTTTAACTCTTTCAATGAATGGGGGGTTTGTTGCATACACTTTATTTTTCAAGTTCCCACATAGATAAAAGCTGCATATGGTTAAATCATAGGATCATGAGGGCCATAATCCTTTACTAATTAACCTATCATCAAAAATTTCCAGAATTAAATGTAATAACTCGTCAGCTATATGTGCAGTAGCAGAGTCTTGTTGGAAAAATCCAGCCTAGCATTCAATGTCAATCAGCTATTCAAAAATGGTGCAAGTCTTTCTGTATATCTCTGCATTTATTGTTTGTTCTAAGCATAAAAGGTCCTATTATTCTGTATGCACTTACTGCACAACACACACAGAAATTTTCGTGTTGTGCAAGGGAATCTCATGTGTAAAATTGCGTTTCTCTTTGCTCCAAAATCTGTTATTTTGTGATGAAACATATCCATGTAAATGAAACCATTCTTCGTCAGAGAAGAATATTAAGCGTAGGTCAATTACTCTACCATTGACATTTTGCAAAATGCAATTACAGAAATTTATCCATTCTGAAGATCACGTGAAAAATAAAGTGTATGGAACAAACCCCCATACTTTGGAAGAATTAAAATGAAACATCAGACTAGAAATTCATTCAATTTTGGATAAATAACTCTTGAGTGTGAATGAAAATTTGCGAGAAGATGACAGAAATGTTTGAATAGAAAGTTAACGTCTCCAACATCTCTTGTGATAAGGTGAGGCAGTTGCGGAGATGTTATAACTGTTTTGGTGGGAATCTGAGCTGCGGGAGCTGGTGCATGAACAGTCGTGCATTGACCACAGTATGAGAGATAAGCACTGTACTTATTGAAGTAATTGCAATATGATAAATTAAATGTTATTCATAGTATAGATATGCAAGTAGGGTAAAAATGCATTAAAATGGCTCTATGTCTCCTTAACAATTAAAATAAACTTTGTTTTAATACTCAGAGGTTCGGCAGTTTAGTATTAAAATATCAGGCTAACACAAGATTACGCACTCTATATTTCTACTTTTTATCCTAGTGTTAACTTGGTCAGATATCCACTTCAGTGTATACCCTTATAAAGCTCATGTAAGCTTGAAACTTTCGACTGTATGTTCCCTGTCTCTAATTACACCGGCCTGCGGAGATTTTACAGCATGGAATATTTTACGTCATAATGGCCAAATTGGATACTCTGATTTTGAAAATAATAATACATTTTACAAATCACATACAAATTTTGAACAATTCTGTTTCAACACAAAATTGAAAGTTTAGTATGCTAGTATTAACATCACTGCATATCCGACTAAAGCATGCTGATTAGAATATGTAAACATGCTAAATCATATGACGTCATGTTGTACCACTGTCTATCTCTGCTTACAGTTAATGTTGAACCTATTTCATAAATATTTATTGCCTAAGATATCAACAGGAACCTATCTTAGAATCCTCAGTACAGTTTAAACTTCTTATTAATGGGTCTCTTGAAGGCGTATTGTGTTGTGAATTTTATTCGAGTGGTATATCCTAGGAGGGCCTGTGTGAAAATCCTAACAATTTCTATTATATATGTGGGTGTTATGTGATAAAGCAGCAGAAAAGAAACATTACCACATTTATCAAGAGTTTGTATCTGGCCTACTTCAAAATTAAATTAGGACATCAAGACAGGAATTTTGCTCCTTATATTGTGTGTAAAAGTTGTGTAGAAAATTTAAGACAGTGGTATGGGAGTTCAACTTTGCTCTTTGGTGTACTTATGGTATGGTGCGAACAACAAAATCATTTTAATGACTATTAATTTTGTCTGTGTAATATACCTGGATTCAATAGAAAAAACAAGGCAGGCATTATATATCCAAACTTGCCATCAGCAATTAGGTCTGTGCCTCATGGACCTGATGTTCCTGTTCCATCACTACCTACAGTATTACCAGAATAGTGCTGATTCTTCGAGTGTAGAAGATGATTTATATTGGTCCCCAGACATTCCAAATCAATTGAGTCATAAGTGTAAGTCATATGGTATGTTCGAAATTTCCTAGTTCAATGTAAACTGTTGCACATCTGTAGAATTGAGATTGTTTCTTAGTTTCACGCATTTTAAATTGTACTTAAAAACCAGAAATAAACTCAAACATTACATATTTCCTTTTTACATACCATAAAAAAACAATGGTACATGATATGAAAAAATCGAAAGCAGGTTTGAATTCAGCATACCAAAATTAGGTTTAGAGACCTGTTTAATTCTGTGCCCCAGAAAAGAAAATTTTAAATTAGCAGGCTTGTGTTATTCGCCCCAACCGAAATATCCTTTACATGAAAGAACATTTGTTATTTTCTATTTTCTCAAAAACTAGTAACAATTGTGATTAAAATGTTGATGTTTAATATATTGATTTAAGAAATAAAATGTAAATCTTGAATTTTCTATGAATTAGTCTGTGAAATCCACTTTCTTTTATAAAGTTGTATAACTTTGAATTACAAGGAAGGATAGACAAAAACTTACTGCAGGAAAAATGTAGAGATCATTAAAATACACAATTTGTTTCAAACTTTTTCATAGTGTTTGCTGTTTTTTCAAAATATTCCATGCTAAGCATCATCTATGGACATGCTTGAAAGTTTACGATTCTTGCTTTTTGCTTTTTCCCCTTTTATTTTCTTTCCATCACGTTAACTTGTTACCACAAATAAACTTTAAAATATAATTTCCACATGTAGATGTGGTGGTGGTGGTGTGGAGTTTAAGGGCCCGTCGACGGCTAGGTCATTTGGGCCCAAAGAAAAACATAAAGACAGTTAGAACTGAAAATGGTCGATCAAAAAACGCATTAGAAGAGACTAAAACGAGATAGCCGTAAGATCATAAATTGGGTAAAAGAGAATAAAATCCAGGACTAAAAGTATCGGTAAAATGGAATAAAATCTAGGCTAAAACAAAACTAAAAGGCAAGTTATACCTGTGGAAAAAACCCGATTTTGGTGACAAACCGCAGGGTCTGCCTTACTGCCACTGGGTCATCACCTAAAACTGAGGGCAGCGTAAAACCCAGGCCATAAAACTGACGATCAGGGGCGTATTTCGGACAATCAAACCGTACATGGGACACGGTAAGCGGCACAGCACACGTCGAACAGACAGGGGCCGGGGCACCACACAGGAGATGACTGTGTCCACATGTAGAATAAGCATGTCTTGTTTAATTTGAAAACATTCCTAAGCAAAAATACATAGGGAGTAACATAAAGTGGATATTTCGAATTTCATGTTTCTCTTGCATCAGCATGGATATATGCTCTGATGAAAGTCTAAGAAAAACAAATATTAATAATTTGTTTCATTTTTACCAGGTGCATCCTGAAAGTTATTGGGGGCAAGTCAGAGAAGACTACAATGCACTATCACAACTTACAAAATATGTAAACTCCTGTCTTTCCAAAATTGTATTTGTGTCTTTTGCTAACAACATGTACTTCATCTGCCGTCAATTGTTGAACAGCATCAAGTAAGCAGTAATATTAATTTGTATTTTAAGGAAACTTAACACACACGCATGCACACCCCCCCCTGCATAGCCAGAGGGGGGGGGCGATTTTATCCCTCAAATTTTAGAAAATTATGATACCACTAGTGATTTCTTTTGTTGTATAAAATGCTCCCAAATCTTGTTTGGTTAATGTTACAAATGAACTGAATTTTTTGCATCAATATTCTTGTTTGCCGATATATAGTGGTGGTAAGATTATTCAGTGAAATCTGCAAGGTTTTCTGCTTTTTATTGTAATAGTAATATCGCGTGCATGGACTGGCTACATTACATGCAATGCCTACTGCAGGATTTACAGCTAATCAAGAAAGTGGCCTAACATATGATCCTTTTGTTAGCATTTCCCACAGTAAACAAAAAGAACCAAGTAACTCAATGTTGAAGAATTCTACCTTAAGATGCTTTGCAATCAAAGTGCATCAAATTGTTTTACACCCACATACCAAAGACCTGACTTTAGGTCCTATTATGTTTTTAATCTCATTTCAAAAGCATTTTCTTTTACCACAGTAAATAAACAACCCCTTCCAATCTCTTCTCCTGTAAAACATAGTGCATAGTGCAACTTAATAAATAAAGCAGTAAGATATTAATGCTCCCTGTGAGGACCCCAATCTAGGGTTACAGACACTGCTGCCTTGTAGTCTGTCATAGATTTGAAAAAGGCTAGAGGAAAAAAAAAACTTGAGCAAAAAATCACTTGGTCTTCCAGGTTTGGTGATTGATGTATCAGGCCAGCCCCCTGTTCATTGGTTCTCCTCCATGGCCTAAGGGTACTATGCTAACCTCTAGTTTCCAAGATCGCGGGTTCAAACCCAGCAGAGGGCAATGGATTTTTTCGGGCGCAAAATCCTTAACATGGCTTCCTTCAGAAGGGAAGTAAAGCCAATAGTCTCATGTCATAGATTTACAGCATGTAAAAGAACCTGAAGCCTGATAAACAGCCTCTGAGCAAAATGTTCAGTTTTTCACATCCAATATAGAATGGAAAGCTAAGAACCATAACAGTTAAAGAGCATCCATAATGAAAAACTCAATTTAGTTTTTTACCCTGTTCATCATAAAAATAAATATTGCTAAAAAGCCTAAAGGATTAAAGAAGGATGGAGATAATCGAGGACGACAGAAACAGAACTTGCTAAAGCCATGATGAGCACCTTAATAGAATAAACAGTTCTAACTTCAAACAGGTTTGATGTTTCGCAAGAATTGACCCAAGAAGATAATCTGGATAATGCCTCAAATCAGAAGCGTAATTTCTTGAATTTGAAATACAAGTGGGCAAAACCCGACCTCAAACCCACAGTGATAATGACAAAGAAAGAAGATGGGATAGATGAAGTGTTATTCATAGGCAACTCAATAATGAAGCATGTGAGCATAAAGGACGGACATGAAAGTGTTTTGAGGCATAAACCAGCTATGGAATTACACCCCAGTAACATCACTGTTTGATGATGATACTTCGGTTGATATTATGCACAATAACAAAAACTTGAATTAAACTTAGCTTTCACAGTGCAAAAAATGTAGGAATGGCTTTTACAAAATAAACTAGTTGTAAATAAAAATAAATCAGTAGCTATATCATTCTACCATCGTATAAATCATAATGAATATAAACCAGAAATACAAATGGGTGATGAGTTAGTTATGTATAAACCAAACACAAAATTCTTTACGAACATTTAAAATGGAGCATATATGTTGAAAGGTTGGCATCTAGATTAAGTTAAGTGTGTTTTATGCTTAAGTCAACTAATAAAATTTGAGGAACTTACACTTGGGATGTTTCAATAGTTTGCTGAGATTTGGTATAATATTCTGAGGAAACACAATCTTTAAATTACAAAAAAGAGCTGTTAGATTAATATTAGGACTAAAACAAAAAGATTCTGGTAGAAATGCTTTTAAAATACTCAGAATATTACCATTTCCATGTTTATACATACATGTTAATAAATTTTATTATATGTTAGAAGATACCTGGATTATTTTGAAGTTAATCTTGATAAACACAGCTGTAATACCAGATGCAGACATCATCTTAAGCATAACATCACACAACACTGCATTATTCAGTAAAAGTATTAAATTTATTGCAATCCAACTGTATAATAAATTTTATCAAATGCTCTGAAACTTATCACTTCAGAGGGTGAATTTAAATGTGATGTAAAAAGGTTACAATTACAGCACAGTTTTTGCTCAGCAACTGAATTCCTGGAAATATGTTGATTTATTATATTCAATGTAAGAAGACAATTCTTATTGATACATGGTTTAATATGTATGATGTAAACAACTAAACTGCTATCAGGAGAATGCCGGAGGAAAGATTATCCAGAAAAGTTTGGGAATGGTGTCCACATGGGAGAAGAGGAAGAAGGTAGACTTAGAAATACTTGGATGCAGGAAATAAGGAATGGGATGAAAGCAAAAGGGCTGGAGAAAGAGAAGGAAAATAAAACTTTAGAAACAGAAATATATACAGAGAAGGTCGGGTTGTATCGGACAGTGTGTTGTAACAGATGCAGCAGCTGTCACACTACTGCCATGTGTACTAAGGCAGAAGGAAGTCTCTCCCATCATAGCAGACTGAGCGGTCTGTGCGCTTGCAAGTGACACTCAGTTATTTGTTTTTGTATGAGTTTTCTACTGCATGAAGATAACTTTGGAGCTATGTAGCTTGTCTGAAATTAAATACAACTATGTTTTTAGTGTTTTGCTAGATGTGTGGGTTATTGTTCTTTAGAATGTAAGCAATAAATATGTCTAGGCCTGGCAATACGCATGTTATGATCAAAGCTTCGGAGGGCAGTGTTCAGGTTGTATCGGAAAACAATCAGAGGGTTGTATCAGACAAGGTTTATGGGTTTAAAAAGTTAAGTAATATTAAAAAACTACCTTTTTTTTTTTGGTAGGAATGGAGAAGAAACGGCATAACTGGGATGAAAATCACATTAAGGAAGCTATAAAAAAAAGACTGACTTTATGAAATGACAATCAGGGAAGTTAGTGAAAGATATTGTGTAGCTAAAAGTACCTTAGGTGATAAGACTTCAAGCTCTTGTGAAAGGAAAAGAAGTGGAAATTAAGCCATGTTTAGGGAACGTTAAGGCTTTTCCGAGGACATTCAATGATGAAGAGGAGGATATCTTATATAACCATGTTAAGGAATTAGATAGCTTATGCCTTTGAGTAAAGACAGGTTTTTAACCCTAATTTATCAATATGCAGAGAAATTAAAAAAAAATCAAGCATAGGTTCAACAAAACAACCATGAAAGCTGGTAAAGACCTTTACTATGATTTTATGCAGACTTGTGGTTAAGAGCTGCTGAATGCACAAGCCTCCAGAGAGCAGCAGGTTTTTGTAAGGAACAGGTCAATCAATTTTTTTCCAAGCTAAATGAATTAATGAAAAAATTTAAGTTTTGTCCTTCAAACATTTTTAATGCTAATGAAACAGGCCTGTCGTGTGTTCACACCAACAAACTTAAAGTAATGTTTATCAAAGGCAAAAAACAAGTGGGCATTTTACTTCAGCAAAGAGAGGTAGAAATGTCACACTTCTTCTATCAGTAAACGCCTCATGTGATCTGTTTATTCCTCCTCTCTTTATTCTCCCGTGGGTAAGACTAGACAATGAGTTAAAAAAGGATGCACCAGTAGGAAGTGTATTCGATGCCCAACCAAATGGGTGGATAACTGCTGTTGGTTTTCTAAAGTGGCTGAAGGTTTTTGCAGAATGGGTCAAGCCACAAAGATCTAGATGTGATCACGTTTGCCAAGTACAATCACATCCGCATGTTGAGCTTGCCACCCCATACATCCCATAAATTGCAGTCTTTGGACAGAACAGTAATGAAGCATTCAAAAATGCATATAATGAGGGATGCTCTCAAAGACATTGCTATTGCTGGATTGGTAAATATTGCCTTTTCAAGAATATGTCACATGGAAATAACTCAGTCAGGCTTTAGATGTACTGGAACTTTTCCATTGGACAGCAGCATATTCAGTGACTTAGATTATGCTCCTTCAATAAAGAAGACTGAAATATCACAAGAGTGCGAGCATGTTCCTCATGCCTACACCAAAGCAACAGAGGCTCAAGCTGTTCCTTACTCTCTAAGTCCTATTGTGATTTTAGACCTACTGGATCCCTCTAAACCTCTTGTCTCAAATCCCATGACTGAGCCTTCATTAGCAACAGATCAACAGATGGAGAATGAGCAAGTGGAAAACGTCACAATGCTAAACAGCCCTAAGACTTCTCTTAAGAAAACTGCATCAAAACAGATTTTAGAGGGCATTTCATCTCTTCCAAGCACTTCAAGTATGAAGTTCGTAACAAGACAAAGCCATGGAGAAAAAAGTGAAATTTTAACCTCAATGCCATTTAAAACCCAGCTTGAGCAGAAGAAACAAGAGACAGCTGAGGGAACAAAATCGCATTAAAAAACAGATGAAAAGAAAACTCATTTCCGAAGAACTTAAAATGAAAAGGACAAGTGTAAAGTCCACAACAAATAGAGGACATAAGATGAGTGTTAAGCCTAAAACCGAGGAAAAAGCTATAAATCTTTGAACTTTGATTAAGAATTGCAGGAAGAGGATGAATTGACTCATTGTATTATTGCAACAAAACTTTTCAAGAGGACTGGATCGAGTGCAATATTTGCAAAGGTTGGGCCCATAAAAACTGTATGGATCTTGAACTTAACAGCCTTTATTATGAATGTGATTCTTGTTTCTCTAAAAAAAGTATAAGTGTCATTGATTCCATTACTAAAATGCTTTTTCTCTACGTGTGATAAGTAATGTAAATGTTACTTTTTTATATTTTTGTATAACCATATATATAGCAATAATAAGTTTGTTTTTCAAGAAAAAATTATATTTGTTCAACCATAACACTATGTCTGATACAATCCTCCAAAGATCAGAAAGGTCAAAATGTAAATGGTTTATAAAAAACTGTTTATTTTGTGATGAGGAATAAGGAAACAAAATAAAAATGTTGGTTCCCAATTATGAAACGTATCTTGAACCTCAAATGACCACCCATAGATGGTCCAACCATTCAGAATTTTCATTGTTATTTACATTAGTGTAAGAACAATTGCAAAGTGCTTTATACAAATGCGGTTTAGTTTTTTATGAGGAGAGTGAGAGAGAGAGAAAATGATACGGTAATTTGTATCACAAATTACTTAAATGTAAATAATGATTGTAATATGAATATGTATTTTTATGTGACATTGATTTCCGATGTTTATTAATTGTAATTATTATTGGTAAATAATAATATACGGCTTTACTGAAACTGTCAATAATAACGCAATAATGCAGCGATGGGGTGAGTTGTTTATATTACCGGGAACAAGGAAGTTACGTAATGTTTCGCGCGGTTTCGGTAGAAGCTTCTAGAACATTTCCTAAAGCATATGTATTCGTGGTTTTCATTGGATATTAAAATAGACGCTAATGTTGGCGCGTTTTATTAGCCAATAGCAGTTCATTTATAATCTTTAGGCATGTCGAGGAGTGGGAGTATATAAGCCAGGTCCGAGGTAAATCGCCCCCCAGTTCAACAGAATTCTCAATACTCTACACGTCGGTCTCTCAGTTCATCGTCAGTCAGTCCTTCATTTCGTCAAGTTACGCGCAGCAGAATTACGAGAATTATTATAAAGTATTATACAGTTAAAAAAATACACAAAGTTGAAGTACTCGAGTTAAAAGTGTTAAGTAAGAAGTTATTGCAAACAGTTTCAGTTTGGCGAGTATCTATATCAATATGTAAAAAGTGTTAGTGAACGTGTTCGACAATAAAAGTTATAAAACCAATTTCTTCATCAGTATCATTTCTGGATAAAAGATTCCTTTCCGATTCACACCCTTACATAGAGATACATGTCCTACCAAGATAAGATGATAGCTAGCCGGAGGACAATATACAAAACTTTAAATTCTTTCGGAAACTAATTGATACAAATTGCTACGCCAGATGGAGCTACAAACCAGACAAAGGAGTGACGTCACAAGATGGCTTCAACCCACGTGATGTAAACAACATTACGTAAAACAGCAACCGTCGCATATTGGCTCCCAAACGTGGGGCTAAAATTAATGTTAAATAAATACAACATTAATACCGCATCATAATTGGCACCCAGAACGTGGGGCATAGTGACCAGGAAAGGATCAACAACCAGGAAGGAATGAATGGAGCAGTGAAATGATCTACAAGACGCAGATTGGACATCGTAATTCCGAGATTACGAGGCAACTGGGAAATTCAAACTACAGGACAAGAAGACTACGCAGTTTCATCGAAGCGACATACAAACCTAGGAGAATGGGGCAGAACGCTGGACATCAAAGCTACATCAACAGACAGCATCACAAAGGTCAGGTGATTGTAATTTTTTTTTAGAAAACAAAAACAATGGCTACTAGTAATACAGAAGAAATAATGATGGAAGGGGATAGTGTAACAGTTAGTTGTAATTCAATACAGGTTACAGGAAATAGCCCAGACTTCTTAGGATTTGAGGATGAAAATGTTAGTGCAGAAAGTCAGAATAGAATAGCAGGAAATGTTAATCTTGATACTAGTATGATTATGGAAATGCTGAAAAATTTGAATGAGAATATGGAAAAGAATAAGAGGGAATTGAGGGAAGAATTAAGGGAAGATCTTAGTAAGAAAATAGATCAAAACAGGGAAGATATGCAAAAGAATAATGAGAAATTAGAAAAGAAAATAGATCAAAATAGGGAAGATATTAGTAAGAGTATTACAGATCAATTAAGGGAAGATATGCAAAAGAATAATAGGGAATTGAGGGAAGATATTGGTAAAAGCTTAGAACAAAACAGGGAAGAGATTGAAAAGAAATTCATGGAGCTAGATAGTAGTTTGATTAAAATGAAAAATGAAAATCAAGAAATGATAGCAAATGAAATAGGTGAAGTTTCAAAGAAAATGTTAGACATGAGCAGGGAAATATCTAACCAAAAAAGTGAGGTTAATAATAAAATAGAGCATGTTAATGTAAAATGTACAGAGCTAGGTAGCCGAATGAGTAGCATTTCAAGTGAGTTAAGAGAAATGATGGAGGCTACAAAAGCAGATTTAATACAGGTGCAAGTTAATTTCAGAGGGGAAATATCTGAAATTCAGGAGGAGTCAGAAACACAGAGAACTAAATTGTCTGATGAAGTTAAAGATTTGTCTAAAGATTTGAATCAAAAGCTAACTTCTGAAATTAACAAACACCAAACTGTTCAAAATGAGAATAATAAAAAATTGGAACAGACAATAGAAAATCTGCAAGGTACTGTAAATAGATTAGAATTGAATTCAAGGGCAAATATATGTGATGTGAATGTATCAGATGTACAACATAATGATAGAGGTAGTTCCTCAGGTATGACCAATAATGTGAGTGATGCGGCAGCTTCATCTATAGCTAATGCTGAAACTCAGAGTGCACAAGTTACACTAGAGAATTTAAATATGGGAGCAGGGAATTTGCAAAATTACAATCATATCTTAAGTGATTTTCCACTTCCAAAATTTAATGAAAACTCCAGTCCAGTACAGTTTAGTACAGATTTGTCAGAGTATTCTCAGATTATAAAGATAGCAGAAGAATTGAAAATGAAAGTTGTCAAAAGATGTATTGTTCAAGAAACTTTAGATTGTTTTCAAATGTTATCAGGGAACGAAATGTCATATGAATACAAGAGGTTATTCATGAACAAAAATTTGAAGGTTAGGATACGGCTACGAGTAATGTTTAGCCACACACAATTTGATCCAGGAGGGTAAATAGCAATGTAAAGTAAATGCTGGATAGTTAAAGATGACTTGCATAGAAATGTATTGGAACGTAAGAGGGTTAATTATTTATATGTCATTTGAAAAGAGAAATAAATTAAAAAAAAAAAAAAATTTAAATTTTTAGTAACTGTAACAATATTTGAAAAGAAGAAGGTAATAATTGACACTTAATATGATATTAAAGTAAAAGTACATAAATACAATTCCAAGAACATTGTTAAAATAAATTACAAAATAACAAAAATGGGTAAAAATAATTAAAAACAAATACTTATGTAGCAAACAGAAAATGTGAAACATTGCCTAGATTTAAGAGATGTAAATATTTGTGTAGAGGGTTAATATTTTGGTAAATATGTATAATAATTACAAAAATCTTAAATGTATAAATTTTTGTCAACAACTTAAGAAAGTAAACAATTTGGTAGCAGTGATTAAATAATTTAGGGTAAAGTATTTGCTATAAAAAAATTTGTGATGTCAGATGAATATCTAAATTAATTAAACCAGAGCCAGTAAGTAGTGGCGAGATAAAACATATGTCGTGTGTTTAAATGCGTGTGAAGTGTCAAGTGAAAGTGATAGCGTGTGTTCCAAGATTTAGGAGACTAAAAACACAATTATAAAATTTCCAAACAAGTTATAAATATTTATAATTATGTTTCTAGTGGGGCATATGATACGGTAATTTGTATCACAAATTACTTAAATGTAAATAATGATTGTAATATGAATATGTATTTTTATGTGACATTGATTTCCGATGTTTATTAATTGTAATTATTATTGGTAAATAATAATATACGGCTTTACTGAAACTGTCAATAATAACGCAATAATGCAGCGATGGGGTGAGTTGTTTATCATTACCGGGAACAAGGAAGTTACGTAATGTTTCGCGCGGTTTCGGTAGAAGCTTCTAGAACATTTCCTAAAGCATATGTATTCGTGGTTTTCATTGGATATTAAAATAGACGCTAATGTTGGCGCGTTTTATTAGCCAATAGCAGTTCATTTATAATCTTTAGGCATGTCGAGGAGTGGGAGTATATAAGCCAGGTCCGAGGTAAATCGCCCCCCAGTTCAACAGAATTCTCAATACTCTACACGTCGGTCTCTCAGTTCATCGTCAGTCAGTCCTTCATTTCGTCAAGTTACGCGCAGCAGAATTACGAGAATTATTATAAAGTATTATACAGTTAAAAAAATACACAAAGTTGAAGTACTCGAGTTAAAAGTGATAAGTAAGAAGTTATTGCAAACAGTTTCAGTTTGGCGAGTATCTATATCAATATGTAAAAAGTGTTAGTGAACGTGTTCGACAATAAAAGTTATAAAACCAATTTCTTCATCAGTATCATTTCTGGATAAAAGATTCCTTTCCGATTCACACCCTTACATAGAGATACATGTCCTACCAAGATAAGATGATAGCTAGCCGGAGGACAATATACAAAACTTTAAATTCTTTCGGAAACTAATTGATACAAATTGCTACGCCAGATGGAGCTACAAACCAGACAAAGGAGTGACGTCACAAGATGGCTTCAACCCACGTGATGTAAACAACATTACGTAAAACAGCAACCGTCGCATATTGGCTCCCAAACGTGGGGCTAAAATTAATGTTAAATAAATACAACATTAATACCGCATCAAAAAAAAAGGTAGGTTCCCATTTAAAAACTTAAATTGACTAAAATGATCATCACAACGTCCTCCAAAAAAAAAAAAAAAAAAAATGATTAATGGCATTTACTTTTCCCCATAATTTCTAACAACTTTTATTCAAAACATTTTTTTCTACAACGCTTAGCTTTGGAGATATTGTACAGTCTGAACTTAATGGTCCACCCTGTATAATCCCTTTATATACCTTCATAACCTGGTGTTAAATATAATGGGGGAATGGAAGTAATGCAACTCCATAAATCATAGTAATACTATACTATTGTAAAAACAATTTATGTATAGAAAGTTTGTGAATAAACTCATTCACTCAACAGAAATTTTAACAGCAAAATATATATGAAAAATATGACTGGATGTATGGTCATGATATTAAAAATGCCCTATTTTGCTTTCCTTCCATTTTGTTTGGTGGTAAGATCCATGGACAAAACATGGCATGAATACACAAATTAGGATTTTTATTATTTACATTTATTATTTACTTTTACTATTTATTTTATTCTAGCTTCTAGCTAGAATAATAAAAACCTTGATTTGTGCATTTATAAACACTTCACTGTGATTCTCAAAATATTTTTAAAAAATGGCATGAATGGTCTGCAGCGTCTTCATAACTGTGCCAAAAAGCACGTAGCATCGAAGTCGCACATGAAAAATACTGTTAGTCTTGTTATGCTTAGCAATGTAAATATAGCAAAATAGATGGACAGCGCATATCAGAGAGCAATTGAAGAATACAACCAAAAAGAGGCTCAAAATAGGTATGTTTTAAACATTATTATTAATTGTATTAAGTTTTGTGGAGACTTTGAATTGCCTCTGCGAGGACATGATGAGTCAACGACTTAAAAGTAATCCTGGTATTTTTCATGGACTGATAAATTTCAGTGCAGAGCTGGACTATGTTCTGAAAAACAATCTGGAAAGTGCAACAATGTTTATGGCAAGCAACAAAATAATCCAAAATGAGATTTTGCAGTGTATGCTTGAAGTCTGTCATGAGTATATATCAAAAGAAATAAAATTCTTGCCATAGCAGAAGAAACCAACGGTGTAGCTTCCAAACATCAAATGGTAATTGTCTACAGATATCCAATAAACCATAAGCCAGTGGAAAGGTGCTGGGGTTTTGTGAATCCTATAGGGCACAAAGCAGATAACTTAGCTGCATGCACATTCCAGAGCTTGACTGACATCTGCTAGGCTGTGAACACATTGATAGCTCAAACATATAATGGGGCTAATGTTATGTCTGGGTCGAAAAGTGGCATTCAATTCATCATAAAACAGAAGTATAGGTCTAGAGAATACATTCTTTGTCATACACATCAGTTAAATTTAATTGTGTTAAACACAGCATCAGCGAATAGTAGCGTATCAATCTTCTTCATAAATCTTCAAGGAATTTATGTTTTTTCTGTAACTCTCCTCAGAGAACATCAGTTTTAGAAGAAGTGGTACAAAAGCAGCTGCCAAGGTCAGTGTAAATGGAAGTTCAATCTAGACCTGTCAACAATTTTTAAATACAGGGAGGAGTTAATAGAATGCATGAAATTTATAAGTAGAGGTGAAAGAATCACCAATCCAAGTTCTGTTCTTCAAGAACCTGGTTTTATTGGGATTTTGACTGATGCAGATTTCATATTTTGGTTGTCTTTCTTCCATAAAATTATGCCCCATGTCGATATTCTCTACAACCAACCTCGAGGAGTGACTACTCCTATAATGGTTCAGCATAGACTTAATTATTTTGAAGTGGAAATTTTCAAAATTAGAAGCACCATAAACTCCACTGCAGTTGAGAATGTGACAAACAAAAGAAAAATAGTAGAACACACTGAAAGAAAACAAGAGGCAATTGAAGTATGTGATGTAATCATTACTGAAATTAAAGACAAATTCAGATTTGGTGCTCATATGGGAGCAGCAGTTCTCTTCAGCCTGATAGATTTTCAGAACATGACATTTCATTTTTGGAACAACATGTAAAAGCTGCCCTTCAGATATATTCTTTCATTGAAGAAAAGAAACTAATCACAAAACTTTCTACAATATATAGTACTGAAGAGTTTAAAAATATAGCTGGGGTTGTTCCACTAATGGAGTTTTTCAGGGACAATAGTTGAGGCATTGACATAGGAAAGGTAGTAAGTCAAGAAAAATTAATTTTCAGATGCTTCATTGAAAATGTAGTACTTCCATGGCATAGATCATAGCAGCAAGTCAAAGTTGTAGGCGGTTGAGTTCCTATGAACAATGCAAAATGGCAACTTAAGTAACAACATGAGTGAGTTGACATGAAGCCAACAAGACATCGTCTCCATGGTGTAGTGGTTACCATGCTAGTCTCTAGTTCCTGAGGTCGCAGGTTCAAACCTGATGGAGGGCAGTGGATTTTTTTGGGCGTAAAAATCTTTAGCATGGCTTCCTCTGGAAAGGAAGTAAAGCCGGTGGTCACATGTCATAGATTTATGGCATGTAAAAGAACCTCAAGCCTGATAAGGAGGCCTCTGAGCAAAATTACAGGTCTTTCACCCCAATATAGAATGGGACACTAAGGACCACAGCAGTTAAAGAACATCCATAAATACATATTAAAAAAAAAAAAGTCAAGACACCGAGTTACCAGCCATACTCAGTGACCAACCATTTTTTATCATGTTTATGTTTACATTACTGACTCGTTTGCAACATTGATAGGCATTATTATTACAACAAAATGCCTCCAACTCCTGTTCCATACAAACTGGTAAGTCATATTTTTTTCCATTTGCAATGAAGTTTACTTGATTACATTGTGGTAATGCCACCTGTTTGCATATTTTCTTTGTGCAGGCTACTTGTAAATGCGAATATAGCTGCTGTCGCTTTGAGGAGAATGAAGTACGAAAGCTGCACTACTCAGAGTTTTGGATAAGTCAAGGTAATTTTCTTTTTGGATTAATCAATATAGTTCAGTTAAAACAAAGAAGGCTGCATAATAATGACGAGTTTGCCTTTGAGTATGTGCGAAGACATTCAAAGATATCTTAGGATTATCAAAAAAGTATGTTTACACTAGACACTTGATTGAAAAAAGAAAAAGAAAGGGGAGCTTTATTTTTCAAATCAGAGAGTTAGAATTCGTGATCCCACTTCCATGAAGTGAAACACACTGAACATGACAGAGAGTTTATAAAGTCTCACTTCATCATTTTTGCAGAGGAAAGCCACTATTCAAGCACAAATCTTCAAAACAACATGTGAGTCCTGATTTTAATATCCAGAGGATGCATTGCATCTTTATGAAATCTCTGATGTCATCAGACATCAACCAGAGATTTTATCAAAGAGTTTTTAGGAAATCGTTTTCCAAACTCTCTTTCCATCATCCTCGAACTGACACTTGTTTGACATGTGACGTTCTGAAAACTAAAGCAAATTGTGCAGTGGGACTAGAAAAACTGTGTCTTATTTCTAAAAAAGAGTTATGAAACTTTTGAGTGATGATAACACTTCTTCAAGGATGCCCTCAAGTGGCACATGCACCATCAGCATGGACATGCAGCAGGTGCTATTTACTCCCATGCTCAGATACTCCCAACATGTTTTACAGTCATCAGCTGTCGAACTTTAATCTTTGCATTCACATTGGAGATGCTAGCAAAAGTTTCATGTGCTTGTGGCATGAGGGTATTGCCGGTCACAGAGGAAATGAGGTGGCCTCTTATCTTCTAAAGGTGCTCACATCTGATGTAACTCAAAAGAAAACTTTGACTGTATAGTGTGAC
This sequence comes from Deroplatys truncata, assembly GCA_030765065.1. Lineage (NCBI taxonomy): Eukaryota > Metazoa > Arthropoda > Insecta > Mantodea > Mantidae > Deroplatys > Deroplatys truncata. The sequence continues at coordinate 55,862,239 of CM060985.1, forward strand.
AACTGCGCCAACCAAAATAAAAATCTGATGGTTTTAGGCCTGGTTGCATAAAGCTCTAGATATCTACTTGATTGTTATTTGTTTGATAAACCTCATCAGAGAGATAATTTGCATCTGTTTCTTAAAGAGTTTCAGTTCCTTGGATCTATTTCACAGTTTAGTTCGGAATATCTGTGTTTTTCCTTCATTTAATTGTAACAGCAATCACAATGGCTTGTATCCAGGGAGTTTTGATTAACAAAAGCACCAATTTCCCTACTGAACTGAATAACAGTATATCGATATATTGTGAAACAGAGCTCAACTAGTTCCCGAGGTCGCGGGTTCAAACCCAATAGAGGGCGATGGATTTTTTTCAGGCGTAAAAATCCTTAGCATGGCTTCCTTCAGAAGGGAAGTAAAGCCGGTGGTCCCGTGTCGTAAATTTACGGCACGTAAAAGAATCTCAAGCCTGATAAAGAGGCCTCTGAGCAAAATTACTGGTCTTTCAAGCCCAATATAGAATGGGACATTAAGGACCACAGCAGTAAAAAAAAAAAAAAAAAAAAAAAAAAATCAAGAGCTCAGCACATGTGAAACTTAACCTCAACATTGAGTACTAAATGCAGTAGGAACTTCGACAACTTTGAAAAAAATATACTAATAGAGTTAGTGACCGAAAAGAAGGATATCAATGAAAACAAAAGAACTGATGACACTACTATTAAAGTGAAGAATGAAGCATGGGAAGAAACTGCCAAAATTTACAATGCATCATGTTGAACAGGAATACATACACCGTAGCAATCACGTGCTTTGTATGACTGCATGAAAAAGCAAGCTAAGAAGAAATGAGTAATGATAAAGTAGTTATGTAAACTTTTATAACATCAGTGTCATTATAAAACAAATGTGTTATGCTGTATTATGTTAGCTGAAACTATATTTTTTTCCTCTTATTATGCTTCATTATTTATTTCAGATAGAAGCGTTAAAAACGGAGGAGGAAAGTTCACTCCCAAGTTAACAGAGACCAGTTCTAAGATAATTAATATTTTGAAGCCACAGAGCAACCCATATGACTCAAGTGCAGCATACTTTGGAGACGATAAGAAATGGACATTGGTTAGAATATGTAATTACAAATTATGATAGAGATTCCATAGATACAACAAGCGTTTATTTTTACTGTCATGGAAATAATAAACTAATCCTGCTAGCAAAGTGAAACAAACCTAACCTAGGAGTTTACATTTTAAATACTGGTTTTGGAGGACATGCAATTTAGCATGTGGGTGTTAAAATATAACTTTGGTAAAATTGATTTACCATGGCAGAGAGCAGGTGAAATAATCATTGGAAATTCTGGAATATTAGGTTAAATTAGCTAATTTAGCTTTGTTTTAATAAACTGCTGGTTACTTATAGCTTCATTTACTTCCTAGTTGTTTTGGCTTCCAAGAATTCGGTGTTGTGTGGAATTGTAGCCAAATTTAAAATTTACACACATAGGTATTATTATAAAATTTATTGATAACAGAAAAAATAAAGAAGTACATTATTTATACCTAGTTCTGGTACTTTTATTTGCAGATGCTGTAATGTTTGAGATACACAAGGAGCTTGCTGCCCCTCCCACAGCCATCACTGCAAGTTCAGCATACAATGAGATGAGTGCTGATGAAACTGTGGTGCAAGGTGATACCACCGTGCAAGATCACCATGAAGGTCATCTAACAGCTGAAACAGAGAGCAGTGCAATTGTTGCAAAAACTGTTGGAACATCCTCAACCATGCCTGTAATTAGGAAGATGTCACGTAAAAGATCCACAAACTCAGATGACAATAACAAAAATATAAAACTAAAAAGAGAAGAGATTAAAATAAAACTAATGGAAAAGGAACACAACATAAAAATCAAACAAATGCAAGAGGACCACAAATTGAAGCAAAAACTAATGCAAGAAGAGCACAATATAAAAATGGCGCTGTTGAAATGTGAATTGGAACTTAAAACAAACCCAATTGCAAAAAGAAAAAGAATTGTACAAATTGTGGTATTTGAAATCATTTGACTTCTAAGTACTAATAATTCTCAAAATGTAATTATTATAGTTCCAAGAAAAGACAGTAGAAAAAATATGTGCTAGCAATACATACTACATATGTATGTAAAAAAATAAATAAAATATTTCCCTGAAATGCAATGTTACCTTTCTCTCGGCTCCAGAGACCCATGCATGCATCATTCAAGCGTAAGTTAATTATTCTTCTTTGCTCCGCATTGCCCTGGAGATCATCGTTATGCACACCATGTTCATTATATTTTGCTTCAGGTATATTGTATTCATATACATCATCTGGCAAGTGGTCTCCCCTGTTTAATGCTACGTTATGAAGAACTACAGTTGCAACAGTAATAGCAGAAGTTATTTTCAGTTTTGTTCGCAACCCTATTGAAAGACATGGAAATCTCCTCTTCCAAATTCCTAATGTCCTTTCGATTGAATTTTGTGTACGAACATGTGCAGAATTGTACCTGATTTCAGCCGGTGTGGCTGGGTTAAGTACTGGTGTCATTAGGTATTTCTTGCAGGGATAGGCACTATCACCAATTAAGTGGCCACTCATAAATACTGCTCCACCCTCAAACTGAGCTCGCAAATAAGAGTTATTAAAAATGGTACTGTCCTGAGTGGATCCTGGCCAGGCAACAACGTCACATATTTCCAAATTTACATGGCACACCACTTGAACATTCAATGAAAAACATCCTTATCTGTTCCTATAAAGCTATGCGTTTTCTCCACCTGGGGACTGTATGCACACATGAGTACCGTCAACACAACCTAGGACACCAGGAAAACCTGCAATGTTGAAAAATAAGGCTTTCAAGTTTGTGATTTCTCTTTAGTTTTCTGGCATTTTTATGTAGTTCTGCCTTAGAAGTGCAATGGAATGAGTAACTTTTCTAATTATTCTGCAGGCAGTAGATTTATGCACACTGAAGGTGTCACCCATTACTGTCTGGAAACTGCCACAATGCATAAAACCTTAAACATAGTAGTAGTAGTGATATAACCCCGAAATAGCCATATTTCTTTTAGTTGGTTGGTTCTAAATTATGTCCTATTTCATCAATCAAGTCCATCACTAGTGTTTAGATAACCTAAAATCTTCTTTTAATTAAATTTCGTCATACATTTCAAATGGGTTATTTCTAGCACGAAATACACGCCGCTGTAAAGGCCTAATTGCATCTTCTTCATCAGAGGATGATGATAATACAATATCCATATTGTGAAGAGAAAAACACAAATGAAAAAGTATTTCGAATACAAGTCAAAGCTCAGAATTAACGTAAAATACTGAAAAGTAGGTGCATATATACTAACCTGTAGATTAATTATTGCCTCACAGATATTAACCAAACCCAGAGAAATTACAAAACCAATGGAAATCAAATATGTACGACATCCGCCATATTAGCTGAAGTCAAATATCTGAGAGATATCCGGCCATTTTGTGGGGATAAGTTTATCCGGGGAATCAAATTGATAACTGCTATCTTACCTTTCAGAAACAGATATCTGCTTGATAACATATTGAAGAGATATCTGACGTTCCAGAAACCGGGCCTTAATGGCTTTAATCTATGCAGCGGTAAGCAGTATGGTTGATGTCAATTTGAAATTTCTAGTGTCGGGCATTCATACTTGCCTTATGACCAAGATTTCGGCATAATAGAGAAGAGAAAGAACGTTTCAAAACCAATGACTCCTGAAGAAATAGCTGAAATGATTACGGTAGCAAAGCATGTCCTGTTAATAATTGGAGGAGTAGAGCTAAACCCAGCCCAACAGAACTGGATCAAGTATTACAGATGCTGAAAAGTGTAACAAATGAGATATCTGAGCTAAATGCAATGGAGAAACAGTTGGGTATGAAAATGGACAACAGTACAGTGCTTTAGTATCATGGAAGCAAATATTTCAGAAGACCAAAAGAAGTATTATGATATGAAAGGTTATACAACTTATCTCCTACCAAAACACAAGCAAATTTGCTCTTTATTGGAACAAAGAAAACTTTACATTGAACTACGTTGATATTGTAATGAAAAGAAGCTAGAAACAGTGATGTGTATTGAATTTATTTAAAGGTGAGTTGGAATTGTTACACTAATGTTAGTGTAACAATTCCGACTCACCTTTAAATAAATTCTTTACATTGAAGTTCAAAATTTTTAAAATAATAAATGAAAATGATAAAGCTAAACTAGCACCTCTGAACTTACAGAACAGAATGGAGCATTTCTTGATATATTTTGCCTATAATCCACCACAAATGTACCAGATTTAACTTTTCTGCGTTTAACCCAAAAAAACTAATAATAATAATAGGACATTTCAATGTCCACTCCAAATGTTGGGGCTTTAGAGTGAGGAAAGTAGCAGACAACTGGCTACATTCAAACAGTACAGAACTAATCTTTAATAAAGATCAAGTTGGTACATACACTCATCACAACGGTTCATTGTATAATCTAAATCTTTTATTTGTTTCACCAGTCATAGCAGACAGAACATCTCATGATATTTATGAAAGTATGGATTCCAGTTATTGAGCACTAATTGCTAAAACAACTCTATATAACATCAAGGCAAAAACTCCTAATAAAAGTTCTTGGAACTTAAGATTGGAAAGGCTTCCAAAACATTACATAAATTAATGCCTCAAATGATTACAACTAATAACAATTCACCGATAAAACCAATAATGACCTCTGTCAACTTTTGCTCCTTTCTGCAAAAAATACATCCCTAAAGGCAGAGACAAAGTTTATAAACCCTTTTGAACTAAAGATTTACATATCTTTGGAGATCAGCCAGCTAGTTAGTTGCAACATAGATTCCAAAAGTATCCTAAACTGGAAAAAACAAAGCAGCAAACTTCATAAGGCAAATCTCAGTGCCAAAATAAATTCCTACAATAAATTCAATGAAACTATTGACTATAGGAAGGATAATAAAACGATTTATAAATTCATTTGAACAGATAGCAAAGAAAATGTCCAAAACACTCTGTGACATATATAGAAGAACAAAGAATTAACAGATAATTTAAAAATTCCTAATGCATTTAATTCAAATTTTACATCACCTATGATTCTAAGAGTATATAAGAAACTCAAGGAAACATAAAGAAAGCAATTAAGAAAAACAGTAAAAGTAAACCTTCCCAATTAACTTACAGAAGAAATATTTTGTCATGAATTTACAAGTTCTGAACTTGATTTAGCTATTTATAAAACTGGTAATAGCAAAGCCCCAGGTCCCTACAAAATTCAAACAGAATACATTACAAAATTAAGACACAAAGCTAAAAGCACATTACTTACCTTCTACAGTCATGTCTCAAAGACTTCTATTGGTGAATATAAAGCAGCTAGCTTCAATAGTAGCTAGTCTGAATAACATAAAGCATCTGTATATATAACTAAGTATTAATGCATGTAAAATGTATATACCTAAAGTAGCAAATGTCAATAGTACTGAGCCAATTGTAGCTCTTCTTTCACCAAGTGGCTGTTTTTGCAGAGATGGGTGCAGTTCTTTTATGTACCTGCAATCATGAACTACAATTTTCGGCCCCTGCTTGTCATTATGCCGGCAGCCTGGTGAACACCAGAAGTCGGCTGCACCAGGTTTCTACAGCACTCGCCAGGTTGCATTCTCTCTGCCAGTATAGGTAGCGTTTATGCTGTCTCCACTTCATCATCACCTGACCTTCCTGGCGCACCCCGAGTGATGCGTTCCGAAGAAGAAGAGTTGTGAAATTCTCGACGACCAGCGAAGAAGGACTTTTCAAATGCAATGTGCTTCAGTTGTAATATATCTCTGTTTCTACATTTGACTGTTAATATATTCAGTACTTTTGGGGCTGTACGGATTGTTACTCTTACTTACAGCTGCTTTAAATCCTTGTTCATTTCCTTTAACCTTTGGTAGTAGAAACAATTATTACTCTGGGGGAATGCTTTACTTCCAATGCATTCTATAATGGGCCCAGCATTTTATTTTTCTTGTTAAATTTTTTGTTAAAAGTTTTTGTGACAATTTGTGCATCGACTACTTCTTATCACCTTGCATGAACATTACAGTAGCTAGGCGATATAATATAAAATATCTGTATGTATAGATATATAACAATTTGTATTAATGCACTTAAAATGTATACATAAACAGTTTTTATGTTTTGTTCTGACGAAGCCTTATAAACTTTTGCAAATGGTGAATAAAATCTGAATCTGAAAAACCAATTGGATGAAAGCTATTATTATCCCACTTAATCCAGGCAAACTAGAAGATGATTTCAACAGCTATGATCTATATCGTTGATCAGTGTTTTGGTAAAAATTATGGAATGAATGATTTCAGCAAACTGGTATCTTGAGCAGTACAATCTTTTGTTACTTTGTCAAGCAGGGTTTGAAAAACTTGTGCTAGTGAGCAAGTATGATGATAATGATGAGATGCAGTTTAAGAACGCTAAACAGCTAAGGTCATCTGCGCCCTTACAATGTATAAAATTTAAAGTCCAAAATATAAAAGACGGGTAAAAAAACCGCATAATTAAAAAATGGGACACAAACCCGCGATGTCCAAAAAGCTAAAACAAACAATACACCAAATCCCAAAAACCAACACACTAAAAGCAAGGGCAATAAAAGAGTGAAACGTGTCAAGAACTGTAGAATGCGAGGGACATGAGCCCATATGTCCACTGGGGAGTAGAGTCCCCATTAAAACAGACATAATAAAATTACAAAGCTAAAGGACGCTCAACGCATCAAATGCGCAGATTAAAATCACTGTCACGAATAAAACATAAAACACATTATACAGCACGTGCGTCGTCTGCCAAAACGTTGGCTATGCCGACAGGCAGACCCACACGAACGCGCAATGGAGCTAAAACTTGACACTCTGTCAAGATGTGACGCACCGTTAAGGGCGCATCACACTGCTCACATACTGGTGCGGGGTCAGCACTAAGCAGGTATCTATGACTAAAAATGCAATGTCCGATTCGTAGACAGCCTAAAAGTACCTCTTCCCGACGAGGAGAACGAGAAGAGGTACCCCAGACTAATGGAAGAGGTTTAACCTCCCGCAGCTTGTTCCCCTGGAGGGCCATCCACTCATCGCTTCAAAGCGAGAAGTGAGCAAGTAATTAAACTTGTTCAAAAGATTAAAGAGGGCTTTAATAGAACCCACAAGCAAAGAGAAAGCTGGAGGACCTATACTGGCAAGCCAAATGGTCCAGCTTATGGTGCAGGGATGCATTAAGAAGGATTAGAAATGCTTTCCATTTTATGAGCCATTTACCCAAAGCTATGATTTTCATAGTGATGTTCCTTTTTCTCAGTCTCTATAATATGTGGAAAAATTGAATTTTTATCACATGTTTTCCCTGCAGGTACGGGGAAATTTTAAGATAAGGGTTTCTTAATAATTTTATTTTTGTAAAAAAATATATATATATGGAATATTTAATATTCCAGCTCTTTAATGCACAGCAATATTTTTAGAAGTTCCACATCAAAATCTGTGAGACATTTTAAAAAATGCTCCCATTAAAAGTTTATAAAGGCTTCAAAGAGGATATGATAAACATTTCAACATCCTCCATTTAGTAGTTATTGAGGCTTGAATATGGGCATTTTTAATATTGACAAGATAGACCTTCATGAACCACTTTAAGAATTTGAAATCACCATTTAAGAACTCAATTTTTAACTCAGTACTTAGTTGAATTGTATTCTACTTATGGAATAATACCAAAGTTGTTATTCTTCTCTTTCCTTTAGTCCACTTGGTGGAACCATCGACTCTGCATACTTCTGTTGGTCCTTTGGATTCTTGTTATGCCGTGCAATAATGGTTTCACTATATGCAGCACGCGTTCATGAAGAAAGCTTGCAGCCCAAAGATGTACTCTATTCTGTTCCTTCGAATGGCTACTCAGTTGAGGTAATTGCCTGTTTTAATATTAATTTTGTAATGCATTGTTTTTTCTAAAACAACATTGCTTTCTTTAGAACTCATTTCATACAGCTCACAATTTTAAAGTACAAGGAAAATGATATATTAAATGTGTGACAAGGGAAAGTAGGTGTTTATAAAAAGGCTACAAAATAAGACCATTACTTTATTGCTAAATGGGTTAAACATGGATTTTAACACCCATGATAAGTTTGTAGCATGCCGGCTTGTGGACAAAGCTGGCTGGGATCTCAGAGTGAAAACAAATCTGTTGTACCTACTACATTTATTAAATACCGACAATAATTTATTGTTATATCCCTTCTACCACTATTCTTACAGTATCTTATCTTTCTATCATTTCATGCTAATCAAGTGCTTGCAGAAATTGTTTCATCACACAGTTCATCGGCACAAACTTAATCTGGTAGAATAAACATCAAGAAAATATTTCCAATAAAATCAGTTCCAGTTTATATGTCCTAAAAAGATTAGTAAAGTTAGGAAATATAACCACATTAAAGTCTAGGTTTGCCAAACTATCCTGCATTTCCCAGGAAATCCTGGAGTTCAACATCTATTTTGATTCAAATCCTGGGTCCTGTATTTTGTAGCATTTATCCTGTATTTCTCATTTGAATCATTAGTTCTACTTTTTTTGTTGTTTTTTGGTTTTTTTTGGGAGGACTAGTGGAACATACATATTTTTAAGTATGTTATACAATGTTCCACGATCATAAGTCTAACTGAAGAAAACTTTAAGAAATTTCACTTGAGCTTAGTTGCAGGTTTAAACTAGCACTTCAGAAAACTTGTCAATATACATAGTTTTGGATGTCCCTCACTGTAAGATCAGAGCTACAGTTTAAATAACTTAAAAACCTTCTTAAATGTATTTAGTATTAGATGTTATATCTCAGGAAGGGAATGCATAAGAAAAATGGGTCAAGGTCTTCAGTGCTTTGAAGAAAGAAATGTTCAGGTAAATAATTTGTTTAAGGTTGATGGATTTGTATTTAGTGTGCCTGTATCAAATGCAGAAACAAAAATAATTCTTTCTCTAATAAACAATAAGTGGAATGAGGCAAATAACAAGAAGTGTAGATCTCATTAAAATAGCGTTTCAGGTGAATGTAAACTTTATTTATTCATATAAATCAGTAGCCTAGTTACAAACATAGCCAACTCCATTTTTTTTTAGAATTGCGGTTACAATTGACTCTAACGGTAAAGAATACGAGGAATCTGATTCTGAGATTGGTTAGTATCACAGTAGGCCAGAACAGTGTTAATTTAGCATTTTAAAATCAACTTAGAACAAAAAGTTTTGATTTTATCACATGACTGCCACATATGTTCATGGGAACTAGGATTAAACAATGGCTGTGGTTGGCATTGTGTGAGATTTGCTGTACTAGAATTTTGTAGCAGTCATTTATATTTTTCTTGTACCATAAAACCAATTGGTTATTTATATAAGATTGCCTGTGACATGGAGGAAAACATACAAGAGATGCCTCCTGGTAAAAGCAAGAAGAAAGTCACCAGACCAGAAGAATGGAAATGTGCGAAAGAGAGGTTAGTATTTTTTTTTCCTTCAAAAAGGAACAATACTAGAACTAACTTTTATTAATGGATTAGTGGCAACTTGAGATTGTATTATTTTTTAATTTCCTTGTTTTAGTTTAGGTATGGACCAAAGAAATTACCAGTATTTACAAGCTGTGGTCATAGAAGAAAGAACAACTGCAGTTTCCTGAGAATGATGGACATAAAGCAATTCCATGCAACATTTTATGCTGTAATAACAAAGCAAGGTCAATATGTAACCTCTCATCATCATCAAACTCTCCTGCTAGACACTGACCAGATGGTGGACATTGAGGTGAGAAAACCTATACTTTTGAGTATTCCATTCAGAACATGGCATACAATAGAATACAAGTTTGCAGAAAAAACATTTTTAGGTGTACTTGGCATTACTAAAGATATTATGGAAACCAGAGATGAAATCAAATATTTTCGTGAAGAAAACAAAAACATGAAGGAAATTATAGTGGAAATGGAATCAGCAACAAGCAATGTAAATTGGCTGTTGGCAAAAACCTCACCAATGTTCAAAAGTTAATTTAAAAGATTTCAACCATACTGATATAGAAATCAACAAAAGATTTTCTTCCCTATCGGATAGCAACAGTGATGTTATAGTGGCAGAATGTGAACAGAGTGAAGTTTCGGTCATAAATAAACACACAGTAGAAAATGCCAGTGAGAAGATTAACTTTCAAGTAAAAGTGCTTGCAGATAGTCATGGGAAAGACATTGGTAGTTTTCTGGCAGTACCTCATCCAGAGCTTCAGGTTGAAGGGTTAGTGAAACCAGGTGCTCCAATTAATGAAGTAATTAACAACTATGAAACAACACTCTCAAACCTAACCTCAAAGGACAATGTAGTAATCATGGGTGGAACAAATGATGTTGCTTCTAATAATGCACTGCATGTGAAATAAAAAAGCTTGTTGGAAGTTCTGCTGAACCTGAGTCATACAAATGTGATACTGGTTAATATTTCAAACAGATTCGATCTGGATACAAACTTGTGTGTAAACAAGTTAGTGAAACAATGCAGAAGGTGGCTAGTAATTTTAAATATGTGAGTGTAGTAGATGTTTGTGATTTAAAATGAGATGTGCATACATGACACGGTCTACATCTCAACAGAAAGGGAAAGGAGCAACTTGTGAACAAATAAGTGAAGGTAATAAAGAAGAATAAGCCAGCTCAGAGTGTCCCACTACCATTTGGACTCACAAAGGAAGCTATGAACCAAGTGGCAGTGGAAGTGGCCCACATTGCAGCTGAAGACCATGGCACTCCTGTAGTAAAAAGAACTGATAACTGCATGAATGATGCAGCTTTTTTTAGGTTAAAAGGGCTAAGTGTAACTCAAGGTAATGTGCAAAGTGATAATATTAGGTTTGGACATTGCAACTCAAGCAATATTATGGATTTCAAAATTGGTTATACTAATATTCAGGGTATAGGTAATAAACATTTAATTATTAATCAATGAATTTTCCAATGAAATTAACTACGATGCTATTTGTATTTGTAAGCATTGATGTCAGCCCAATGAAATATTGCACAAGAATCTAGGAGATTATCTTTTAGCCAATAGTTTCTGTAGTAATTTTCATACACATGGAGGAGTTGCAGTATACATCAAAGAAAATCTTGCACATTGCTGCAAAAAGATAGACCTTGGATCTTGGTGTAGTGAATTTGATTTTGAACTTACGGGAATAATTCTTCATGAACTTAAAATAGTAATTGTTTCATTGTATGGATCACTTAAAGCAGATCCTGGTGTTTTTCTTGAAAAGCTTAAGGATTTGTTAATATATTTCGCTGGGCCTAAGTGGAAACATTTCAATATTGTAATTGGTGGAGATGTAAATTCACACTTTGATATAACAGAAAACAAACATACTGTAATAGAATTTCAAAATATTCTCAGGCAGTTTAATTTCAGTTGTACCAATCATAAGCCACCAGAATGACATCATGTTTAGATAATATTTTCACTAATATCAATCTAGCATTTCTAACTTGTGACACAATAGTTTTTCCATTTTCAGATCATGACTGTCGGGCTGAAGATAATAAACTTAAAAGCTAAAAATCATAAGCCAATGAAGCCCAAGATCATAGTCACTAGACCAATAACCAATGATAAAAGTCATACTTTATGAAAGTGCTATGTGATATCAAATGGAATGATTTACTGTGTAACTCATATCTATGTGATTCTTGAAGGATTTTTTACTATATTCTTAAATGCTTTTGAATTGTGTATTACAACTGTGATTACAATTAAGACTTCCAAAAAAGATGGGGAATATCTGGTATAGGGGAGAAGAGGGTAGATTTGAACTGGGGGCACTTCAGAACAACTTTCACTGTGTGATTCCATGTAGTGAGAAATTTGTTTAATTCTGCACCAATGCTACCTTGGACAACAATAAAGTTTATTTTTGTTGCAGCTGTTTACAGTGAGTGCTTGGAAGAAGGATTTGTTATTTTTTCAATTTTACTGCATTTCAAATGTAAGCACACAATTTCTATGTTTGTTAATTTTTTTGCAACATGGTTTAATTATATATTTAATAGCCTTGAAAGGCCAGTGATCATGTCTAGCTGAAATAAAACATCTGTGAAATGAGACACATTTGTTTATGACAACAGAAGAGTTAGTTTTGAACAAACTGGGAGAGGTAATTTTGAATATGTTCTAAACTTCACCTCCTTCTACAATTACTTTCATAGAAATAACTGATTTCATAAATATAAGTATTGCAATTATATTTCTTATGTATGGAATATAGAATTTTGATAGTAGCCTGGTTTCTTATTTCTTTGTATGCAGGTGGTTCGGAATTATAAAAGAAAAAGGGAGACTGACGTAGATGAAGAGTCCATAATGAAAGCAATACATGTAGTGCAGAGAGGCCAGACATGGGACAAGCAGCTGATTTGTATGGGGTCAGTTTAAACACCTTATTTTATAGAATAAAGAAGAAGAAGAGGATCCAGCTCATGAAATTATTTACTCATCAAACAATGGGTGACCACATTTATAATTTAGATGAAACAGTTGTGATCAATGTAACTCAAGCTCCCAATGTTGTAGCTGAAACTGGTGTCAAACATGTTGGACAAATGGCATCAGCTGAAAGGGGCAAATCGATTACATATGTGCCATCATTAATGCTGTTGGTAATACAATTCCTCCAGTTTTCGTTTTTCCTCGTGCTAGAACGCATGATGCATGACGAATGCACCTGAAGGAAGAATTGGCCTTGCAGATTCACCAACTAGTGACCGGATGACTGGACCATTATTTTATAAGGTATTGGAGCATATTAAATCCTATGCTTACTGTACAAAAGAAGAACCTATCCTACTTATACTAGACAACCATGAAACCCACTGCACGCTTGATGCAATAATGTATTGCCGTGAGAATGATTAGTTTTATGCACCCTTCCATCTCACTGTACACATAAGACTCCAGCCACTGGATGTGGCTGTCATGGGTCCATTCAAAACACAATTGGCCCAAAAGCAAAATGATTGGCTTATAAGTAATCCAGGCAAAATGATTTTGATTCATGTAATGCCATCCCTTGCAAAGGAATGATGATGATGAGATGGGGTTTAAGGGCGCTAAACATCTAAGGTTATCAGCACCCAGGGAATGTATAAAACTTAAAATACAAAAACTAAAGTACGGGACACAAACCCACTTAGTCAAAAACGCTATAAACAAATCACCATATTCTAAAAATGACCACACTAAAATCATGGTCAATAAAAGAGTAAAACAATGTGTCAAGAACTGTAGAACGCAAGGGACATGAGCGCCTTATGTCCGTCGGGGAGAAGAGCCCCATTAAAATTGACAATATAAAATCGCAAAGCTAAAAGACGCTCAGCGCATCAAATGCGCCGATTAAAACCAATGTCACTTATAAAACGTAAAAGACATTCTACAGCATGCGCGTTGTCTGCCAAAACGTTGGCCATGCCAACAGGCAGACCCAAGCGAACGCGCAGCTAAAACTCAGTTAAAATGTGACGCACCGTTAAGGGCGCATTACACTGCTGACACAGTGGAGCGGGGTCACCACTGAGCAAGTATCTATGACTAAAAAGGCAATGTCCAATTCGTAAACGGGCTAAAAGTACCTCTTCCCGACGTGTGGAACGAGAAGAGGTACCCCAAACTAACGGGAGAGGCTTAACCTCCCGCAATTTGTTCCCCCGGAGGGCCGTCCACTCTTCGCGCCAAAGCGAGAGGATGCGGCGACGTAAAATAATACACGAATCTGACGAGGGAACAACAGAGGTAAAAAATCTGGGTAAGAAAATCGCCGATTTGGTAGCGGCGTCGGCAGACTCGCTCCCTGAGATGCCCACATGACCTGGAATCCACATGAAGGAGACGCGGATGCCAGAGGCACCAAGCGAGTGGACAAGGTCATGTATGCGCTGTACGAGGGGGTGGTAATTGTACAGTGCGCGAATACTTTGAAGAGCACTCAGGGAGTCTGAACAAATAAAACAGTGCCGTAAGTCGTACCGCTGGACGTATAAAAGTGACTGATAAATACTAAAAACTTCGGCGGTGAAAATCAAACATTGCCCGGGTAAACGAAATGTAAAACTACGATTACCATCAACAAAGGCACACCCTACTTCAACATCAGTCTTAGACCCAACAGTACATATAAAACGAAAATCTCCCAACTGCTTCTGAAGTTCTAAAAAAGCCGATCTAAGAACTGAAGAAGGGGTCTCATTCTTGGACATTGACGACAACCCAAGGTGACACTGGGCCTCAGCGCGCAACCATGGAGGAAAGCGCGTTTCCCCCCTGGGAAGGGCCGGCGCTGGCGTAAAGTCCAAATACCGAAGAAGCTTTCGAAATCGAACTCCTGGAGGGAGTAAGGCAGAGGAGCTAACGAAATATTGCCGATCAAGCGAATCTTAGTAAAATACCTCGAAAGACGAATGGTCAGGCAAGCTTGAGAGACGACAGGCATAGCTGCACAAAAGCATATCACGCCGGAAGGACAGCGGAGGCCCTGCAGCTTCAGCATACAGACTGGGTACAGGGCTCGTTGGAAAGGCCCCCGTAGCGATGATGAGATGAGATGAGATGCGGTTTAAGGGCGCTAAACTACTAAGGTCATCAGCGCCCTTACAATGTACAAAATATAAAGTCAAAAATATAAAATAACCGCATAAATAAAAACGGGACACAAACCCGCTATGTCAAAAAGCTAAAAACAACAAGACGTGATGATGATGATGATGATATGCGGCTTAAGGGCGCTAAACTGCTGAGGTCATCAGCGCCCTTACAAGGTATAAAATATAAAGTCAAAAAATAAAAGATAGGTAAAAAACCGCATAATTAAAAAAAAAACGGGACACAAACCCGCGATGTCAAAAAGCTAAAACTAACAATATAACAATAACAAATATAACAATAACAATAATAACAATAACAACAATAACAAGAAAAACAATAATAACAATAACAGCAATAAGAACAAGACAAAGATCTGAAAAACAACACACTAAAAGCATAGGCAGTAAAGGATTAAAACGTGTCAGGAACTGTAGAATGCGAGGGACATGAGCGCCATATGTCCACTGGGGATAAGAGTCCCCATAAAAACTGACAGAATAAAAGTAATAAGTTAAAAGACGCTCAACGCATTAAATGCGCAGATTAAAATCACTGTCATGAATAAAACGTAAAACACATTCCACAGCATGCGTGTCGTCTGCCAAAACGTTGGCTAAGCCAACAGGCAGACCTACACGAGCACGCAATGCAGCTAAAACCTGACACTCTGTTAAAATGTGACGCACCGTTAAGGGTACGTCACACTGCCCACAGAGTGGTGCGGGGTCACCACTGAGCAAATACCTATGACTAAAAACACAATGTCCAATTCGTAAACGGGCTAAAAGTACCTCCTCCCGACGTGAAGAACGAGAAGAGGTACCCCAGATTAACGGGAGAGGCTTAACCTCCCGCAACTTGTTCCCCCGGAGGGCCGTCCACTCATCGCGCCAGCGCGAGAGGATGCGGCGACGTAAAATAGCACACGAATCTGACGAGGGAACTACAGAGGTAAAAAATCTGGGTAATAAAATCGCCGATTTCGCAGCGGCGTCGGCAGACTCGTTACCTGAGATGCCCACATGACCTGGAATCCACATGAAGGAGACGCTGATGCCAGAGACACCGAGCGAGTGGAGCAGGTCATGTATGCGCTGTACGAGTGGGTGGTAATTGTACAGCGCATGAATAGCCTGAAGGGCACTCAGAGAGTCCGTACAAATAAAACAGTGCCGTAAGTCGTGCCGCTGAATGAATAAAACAGATTGATAAATGCTAAAAAGTTCGGCGGTAAAAATTGAACATTGTTGAGGTAAACGAAAAGTAAAACTCCGTACACCAAAAACAAAGGCACATCCTACTCCAACATCAGTCTTAGACCCATCAGTATATATAAAATGACAGTCCCCGAACTGCGCCTGTAGTTCTAAAAAGGCGGATCTAAGAACAGAAGCAGGGGTCGCATTTTTCGGCATCGACGTTAGCCCAAGGTGGATGTGGGCCTCAGCGCGCGACCATGGAGGAAAACGCGTTTCCCCTCGGGTAAGGGCCGGCGCTGGCGTAACGTCCAAATGCCGAAGTAGCAGTCGAAATCGAACCCCTGGGGGGAGCAATGCAGAGGAGCGAACGAAATATTGTCGATCTAGCGAATCCTCGTAAAATACATGGAAGGACGGGTGGTTAGGCAAGCTTGAGAGCCGACAAGCATAGCTACATAAGAGCATCTCACGCCTGAAAGACAGCGGAGGCTCTCAGCGGAGGAGCAGCCTCAGCGTAAAGACTGGGCACGGGGCTAGTTGGAAAGGCCCCTGTAGCGACTCTAAGACCACGATGATGAATGGGATTCAAACGACGTAACACAGATGGACGTGCCGACGAATAAACTATACACCCGTAATCAAGTTTGGATCGGACCAAAGAGCGATAAAGGCGAAGAAGGACGGTCCGATCAGCTCCCCAGGATGTGCCACTTAAAACACGTAAAATATTAAGAGAACGGTCACACTTTGCTTTTAAAAAGGTAACGTGCGAGGTCCAACACAACTTCCTGTCAAAAATCAACCCCAAAAATTTCGCCTCGTCTGCAAACGGAAGTATCCCTGGCCCAAGATGGAGAAAGGGCGGAGGGAAATACTTCCGGCGCCAGAAGTTGATGCAGACGGATTTCTCGGCGGAGAAATTAAAGCCGTTGGCGTTACTCCAGGCGTAGAGACGGTCGATACAGCTCTGGAGACGGCGTTCGAGTAGACAGGTCCGCCGTGAACTGCAATAAATAGCGAAATCGTCAACAAAAAGGGACGATGAAATGCCAGGTGGAATACAATCAACAATGGGGTTGATAGCAATCGCAAAAAGTGTGACACTGAGTACAGAGCCCTGCGGTACTCCGTTCTCTTGAATAAAACGACGAGATAAAACCGAGCCCACACGTACACGAAAGACGCGGTCCGTCATAAACTCCCGAAGAAATATGGGAAGACGACCGCGGATATTCCAATCGTGAAGTGTACGTAAAATGCCGCCCCTCCAACAAGTGTCATAAGCTTTCTCCAGGTCAAAAAATACAGCCACGGTTTGACACTTTCTCAGAAATCCATTCATAATATGCGTCGACAAGGACACCAGATGGTCGACGGTAGAGCGATAGCGACGAAACCCGCACTGAGCGTTCGCTAGAAGTTTCTGAGACTCAAGCCACCATGTCAACCGCCCGTTGATCATGCGCTCCATCACCTTGCAAATGCAACTGGTGAGAGAGATAGGGCGGTAGCTGGAAGGTAGTTGGCGATCCTTCCCAGGCTTAAGTATGGGGACAATGGTGGCTTCGCGCCAAACGGAAGGAAAAATGCCGTCTTGCCAAATACGGTTATAGACCTGTAAGAGAAATAGTTTACTGTCGGCTGAAAGGTTCTTTAACATCAGGACATGAATGCCGTCCGGCCCGGGAGCGGAGTGCCGAGAGCAATGAAGAGCGTGCTCCAGCTCCCTCATTGTGAATAATTCGTTATAGCATTC
This sequence comes from Deroplatys truncata, assembly GCA_030765065.1. Classification (NCBI taxonomy): domain Eukaryota; kingdom Metazoa; phylum Arthropoda; class Insecta; order Mantodea; family Mantidae; genus Deroplatys; species Deroplatys truncata. The sequence continues at coordinate 55,879,978 of CM060985.1, forward strand.
ATCATTAGCAGACCGAAAAGTATAGGATGCGGAATCCTGCCGGTCTTTAATAGAGCGAAAGCCGGCGGAATAATGGTCTGAACTGGAAACCGCCTCAAAGGCAGAACCCAGAGTGTTAGCGATGGCAGCCGGATCCACTATGGTGGCATTAGAAACCTGAAGGCCAGAAACAGTACAATGTGACACTTTACCTGAGAAGCGACGAAGTTTATCCCAAACAACGGATGAAGGCGTAAAACGATTAAAAGACTCGACAAAACGAGCCCAAGATGCCTTCTTGCTATCCTGAATAATGCGACGAGCCCTGGCGCGCGATTGTTTAAAAGTCACCAAATTATCAAGTGTAGGGTGGCGCCGAAACACCCTAAGTGCAGTCCTACGGGCACGAACGGCGTCCCGACAATCCTCGTTCCACCACGGAACAGGTGGCCGCCGAGGTTGGGAGGATGAACGGGGTATTGCACGTTCGGCGGCTGAGAAAATAATAGACGTAAGGTGCTGCACTAGTTGATTAATGTCGGAGAAGGGCTGGTCGTCAAAATGCACGAGGCTGGAATACAAGCTCCAGTCGGCTTTTGCGAATATCCAGGTAGGTACTCTGGAATGCTGTACGTGGTGCGACAGAAGAGAAACGATGCAGGGGAAATGGTCGCTGGAGTAGGTGTCAGCGACGACGTTCCACTGAAGGCGACGTGCAAGCTGGATTGAGCAAAGAGCAAGGTCCAGGTGAGAGAAAGTACCAGAAGAATCAGAAATAAAAGTAGGTGCACCTGTATTGAGGATGGAAAGATTGAACTCATAAAAAATGTCGGAAAGAAGAGTTCCCCTCGCACAAGCCCTTGGCGAACCCCATAGTGGGTGATGGGCATTAAAATCTCCCAACAGAAGAAATGGTGTTGGGAGAGCGGACAGGAGAGATCGAATGTCCGCGGGAGCGAGGGGAGACGATGGAGGTGTATACACAGAACAAACAGAAAAGAAAAAACCGGGTAACTGCAGTCTAATGGCAACAGCTTGCAAGTCGGACGTAAGTGTGATAGGATGAAAATGAACGTCATTACGCACCAACAACATGACACCTCCATGAGCAGGAGCACCCTCCTCCGGTTCAAGATCGTAGCGAACCGGAGTGTACCCTCGGAGATCGAAAGGGTCGTGAGGGCGAAGCTTGGTCTCCTGCAAACACACGACCATAGGTGAATGGGAACGCAATAAAAGTTGCAGTTCCGCCCTATGCGATCGTACACCACGTACATTCCAGCTCAGGATAGCCATGAATAAAAGGGATAAACTGTCTACTTAGAAGGGCGGCTTAAAATTACCTTTTGTTTAACCTTTGGGCTCGGGCTTTTTGTATGGAGTTGGTCAGACTCCATAGCTTCCTCGGAGGGAGGGCCCACGCGCTCAGTGCCAGAAACCGATTCAAGCGCCGTGAATCGGTTCTGGGTGGCGATGGGTGAAGGGTGCCGCTGAGCGCGGCTTGTCCCAGGACCTTCCTGGGACAGCGACCTCCGAGGAGGAGAAGGTGAACTTTTCTTACCGCGCGCACGCGGAGGGTCTTTCAAAAAATCTTCCCTACGTAGTTTCTGCTTGGGCTTCTTTTCAACGGCTTGCGACTTCATTGACTTGGGACCAGGTTTATACGGCTTGGTAACTGTAGCCTTAATAGACGGCCGGATGGTAGTGGCGGTTAATCCAGTCAAGGTCCAGGTCTGAGTTTCGGCATCTACGCGTGGTACTGGCGAGGCAACAACAGAACTAAATGTGCCAGATCGCAGGAATGAAGGTTGGCGCGCATGGTAACGCCTCCGGGCTTCAGCGAAGGAGAGTTTTTCCTTTACCCGGATCTCCTGGATCGCCTTCTCGTCCAAGTACCGCGGACAGTCGGCAAACGAAGCAGAATGAGACCCTTTACAATTAACGCAGACGGGGGCTGTTGAACAGGTACCTTCGTGTGAGGGCTGGCTACAGGTTGCACAGATGTTAACGGCACTCTTACATGAGACTTGCGTATGCCCAAAACGTTGGCATTTAAAACAACGCAGAGGTCTAGGAATATAAGGCCTCACAGAAATCCGTTCGTACCCTGCGGAAATGCTCGTGGGCAGATCGACGCCATCAAATGTAATAAACAGGGTACGAGTGGGTACCAACACGCCGTCGCGTTTGGCCTGCACTCGATGAACCGCTGTCACCCTCTGGTCTGCAAGATATTCCACCAGGTCTTCGTCAGAGATACCATCGAGGCTATGCGTGGTGACAACGCCTCTACAAGAATTCAAGGTGTGGTGCTTCTCAACACGGATAGGATAACCGTGGAGAAGCGTGGCGCTCAACAAGGACTTACTTTGTGCCTCGGATTTGCTTTGAACTAGCAACGAACCATTACGAAGACGAGTGCAGGAAAGAACCGGACCAGCAACTGAGTCAATGCCCTTCTGGATAATAAAAGGGTTCACCTTCTCGAATGATTGTCCCTCCTCTGTACGGGTAATCACTAAGTAACAACCAGCTGTTGGCGGTGCTACTTCTGTTACAAAAACTTTGCGGCGCTTGTTGTTAACAATGGAGAAAGGGTGCTCCATAGCGAAAAAAATCCTCCACCATTGCAACCGTCTCCGACCTCGGGCTCTGACTTCCCGGGCGTTACCCCGGCTTGGGTGAGTGGCCTATCTATACCTAGCTCACCCCAGGGTCACACCTCCCAGAACATAGACAGAGGGACCCAATCGCCGTCGGAAGCCAGCAGCTCATGCAATGGCCCCCCCGCGGGACTGCAGTTGAACAGCGGATACGAACAACAACCCTACATGACGACCCCGGGTGGTGGGGATGACGCCATTACCCACTCACCCAGCTGCGCACGCGGTGCGCGGGTATCCGTCAGGCTGTGTCCACGGAGGATTTAAATAAAAGGATAAAAGAAACTAAAACTGTGTGGGCGTTTCGCACGCAAGGTAGGCCGGCGGGGAAGAAAAAGAGAGATATGCGAATGTCGTGGTGCGAAATGGCCGGAAAGTGATAAGGGAAGAAAGAAACGATGGTGAGGTGCGGTATGGATGGAATGCAAAGAACGCACGAGAGCCTACCTTGGGTCCACCGGTCACGAGAAGAACCCACCTCGACCGGATGGGGGTGAGAGGATGAATGTGGCGATGAGTGGCTCGGGAACCCCCGGGTGCGCCAAAAACCCGTACTCACATAAGGTGAGCCCCTGAGGGGGACAACAAGACAACAATGGCAAAGACTAACACACTAAAAGCATGAGCAATAAAAGAGTAAAACGTGTCAAGAATTGTAGAATGCGAGGGACATGAGCGCCATATGTCCACTGGGGAGTAGAGTCCCTATTAAAACATACAGAATAAAATAACAAGGCTAAAGGACGCTCAACGCATCAAATGCGCAGATTAAAATCACTGTCACTAATAAAACGTAAAACACATTCTACAATACGCGCGTCGTCTGCCAAAACGCTGGCTATGCCAACTGGCAGACCAACACGAACGCACAATGGAGCTAAAACCTGACACTCTTCTAAAATGTGACGCACCGTTAAGGGCGCATCACACTGCCCACAGAGTGGTGCGGGGTCACCACTCAGCAAATACTTATGACTAAAAATGCAATGTCCGATACGAAGGCGTGTTAAAATTACCTCTTCCCGACGAGAAGCACGGGAAGAGGTAGCCCAGACTAACGGGAGAGGTTTAACCTCCCGCAACTTGTTCCCCCGGAGGGCCGTCCACTCATCGCTCCAAAGCGAGAGGATGCGGCGACGCCTCCGGGCTTCAGCGAAGGAGAGTTTTTCCTTTACCCGGATCTCCTGGATCGCCTTCTCGTCCAAGTACCGCGGACAGTCGGCAAATGACGCAGATTGAGACCCTTTACAGTTAACGCAGACGGGGGCTGTGGTACAGGTACTTTCGTGTGACGGCTGGCTACATGAGGCACAGATGGTAACGGTACTCTTACAGGACTTGTGTATCCCAAAACGTTGGCATTTGAAACAACGCAGAGGTCTAGGTATATAGGGCCTCACAGCAATACGCTCGTACCCTGCTGAAAGACTCGTGGGCAGATCGACGCCGTCGAAAGTGATAAACAGGGTACGAGTTGGTACCAAAATTCCGTCGCGTTTTGCCTGCACTCGATGAACAGCTGTCACCTTTTGATCAGAAAGATAGCCGACTACTTCTTCGTCCGACACACCATCGAGGCAATGGGTGGTAATGACGCCTCGACAGGAATTCAAGGTGCGGTGCTTCTCGACACGGATAGGATAACCGCGGAGAAGCGTGGCAAGCAACAAGGACGTACTTTGCTGTTCAGTTTTGGTTTGAACCAACAACGAACCAATTCGAAGACGAGTGCAGGACTGAACCGAACCTGCAATAGCGTCAATGCCCTTCTGAATAATGAAAGGGTTCACCTTCTCAAAACTGTGTCCTTCTTCTGTTCGTGAAATGACCAAGTAACAACCAGATGTCGGCGGTGCTACTTCCATTACATAGACTTTTCGGCGCTTGTTGTTAGTAATGCAGAAAGGGTGCTCCATAGCGAAATAAATCCTCCACCATTGCAACCGTCTCCGACCTCGGGCTCTGACTTCCCGGGCGTTACCCCGGCTTGGGTGAGTGGCCTATCTATAGCTATCTCACCCCAGGGTCACACCTCCCAGAACAGAGACAGAGGGACCCAATCGCCGTCAGAAGTCAGCAGCTCATGCAATGGCCCCCCGCGGGACTGCAGTTGAACAGCGGATACGAACATACCCTACATGACGACCCCGGGTGGTGGGGATGACGCCATTACCCACTCACCCAGTGCGCGGGTATCCGTCAGTCTGTGTCCACGGAGGATTAAAAGAAAAGATAAAAGAAATAAAACTGTGGGCGTTTCGGATGCAAGGTAGGCCGGCGAGGAAGAAAAAGTGATGCGTAAATGAATGGACGTGGTGTGATGATGATGATATGCGGTTTAAGGGCGCTAAACTGCTACGGTCATCAGCGCCCTTACAATGTATAAAAGATAAGGTCAAAATATAAAACAGGTAAAAGTACCGCATAGTTAAAAACGGGACACAAACCCGCGATGTTCAAAAAGCTAAAACTAACAACAGAACAATAACAAAATAACAATAACAACAATAATAACAATAACAATAACAACAATAATAACAAGAATAACAATAACAACAATACAAAGTTCTGAAAAACCAACACACTAAAAGCATAGGCAGTAAAGGATTAAAACGTGTTAGAAACTGTAGAATGCGAGGGACATGAGCGCCATATGTCCACTGGGGATAAGAGTTCCCATAAACAGACAGGATAAAAGTACGAAGCCAACAGACGCCCAACGCATTAAATGCGCAGATTAAAATCACTGTCATGAATAAAACGTAAAACACATTCTACAGCACGCGTGTCGTCTACCAAAACGTTGGCTAGGCCAACAGGCAGGCCCACACGAGCACGCAATGCAGCTAAAACCTGACACTCTGTTAAAATGTGACGCACCGTTAAGGGCACGACACACTGCCCACAGAGTGGTGCGGGGTCACCACTGAGCAAATACCTATGACTAAAATCACAATGTCCAATCCGTAGACGAGCTAAAATTACCTCTTCCCGACGACAAGAACGAGAATAGGTACCCCAGATCAACGGGAAAGGCTTAACTTCCCGCAATTTGTTCCCCCGGAGGGCCGTCCACTCATCGCGCCAGCGCGAGAGGATGCGGCGACGTAAAATAATACACGAATCTGACGAGGGAACAACAGAAGTAAAAAATCTGGGTAACAAAATCGCCGATTTGGCAGCGGCGTCGGCAGACTCATTACCTGAGATGCCCACATGACCTGGAATCCACATGAAGGACACGCTGATGCCTGAGACACCAAGCGAGTGGAGCAGGTCATGTATGCGCTGTACGAGTGGGTGGTAATGGTACAGCGCATGAATAGCCTGAAGGGCACTCAGAGAGTCCGTACAAATAAAACAGTGCCGTAAGTCGAGCCGCTGAATGTATAAAACAGATTGATAAATGCTAAAAAGTTCGGCGGTAAAAATTGAACATTGTCGAGGTAAACGAAAAGTAAAACTCTGAACACCAAAAACAAAGGCACATCCTACTCCAACATCAGTCTTAGACCCATCAGTATATATAAAATGATAGTCCCCGAACTGCGCTTGTAGTTCTAAAAAGGCGGATCTAAGAACAGAAGCAGGGGTCGCATTTTTCGGCATCGACGTTAGCCCAAGGTGGATGTGGGCCTCAGCGCGCGACCATGGAGGAAAGCGCGTTTCCCCTCGGGTAAGGGCCGGCGCTGGCGTAACGTCCAAATGCCGAAGTAGCAGTCGAAATCGAACCCCTGGAGGGAGCAATGCAGAGGAGCTAACTAAATATTGCCGGTCAAGCGAATCCTCGTAAAATACATCGAAGGACGGGTGGTTAGGCAAGCTTGAGAGTCGACAAGCATAGCTGCACAAAAGCATCTCACGCCGGAAGGACAGCGGAGGCTCTGCAGCTTCTGCGTACAGACTGGGTACAGGGCTAGTTGGAAAGGCCCCTGTAGCGACTCTTATGCCACGATGGTGAATGGCATTCAATCGACGTAACACAGATGGACGTGCCGACGAATAAACAATACACCCGTAATCAAGCTTGGATCGGACCAAAGAGCGATAAAGACGAAGAAGGACGGTCCGATCAGCTCCCCAGGATGTGCCACTTAAAACACGTAAAATATGAAGAGAACGGTCACACTTTGCTTTTAAAAAGGAAACGTGCGAGGTCCAACACAACTTCCTATCAAAAATCAACCCCAAAAATTTCGCCTCGTCTGCAAACGGAAGTATCCCTGGCCCAAGATGGAGAGAGGGCGGAGGGAAATACTTCCGGCGCCAGAAGTTGATGCAGACGGATTTCTCGGCGGAGAAATTAAAGCCGTTGGCGTTACTCCAGGCGTAGAGACGGTCGATACAGCTCTGGAGACGGCGTTCGAGTAGACAGGTCCGCCGTGAACTGCAATAAATAGCGAAATCGTCAACAAAAAGGGACGATGAAATGCCAGGTGGAATACAATCAACAATGGGGTTGATAGCAATCGCAAAAAGTGTGACACTGAGTACAGAGCCCTGCGGTACTCCGTTCTCTTGAATAAAACGAGATAAAACCGAGCCCACACGTACACGAAAGACGCGGTCCGTCATAAACTCCCGAGGAAATATGGGAAGACGACCGCGGATATTCCAATCGAGAAGTGTACGTAAAATGCCGCCCCTCCAACAAGTGTCATAAGCTTTCTCCAGGTCAAAAAATACAGCCACGGTTTGACACTTTCTCAGAAATCCATTCATAATATGCGTCGACAAGGACACCAGATGGTCGACGGTAGAGCGATAGCGACGAAATCCGCACTGAGCGTTCGCTAGAAGTTTCTGAGACTCAAGCCACCATGTCAACCGCCCGTTGATCATGCGCTCCATCACCTTGCAAATGCAACTGTGAGGGAGATAGGGCGGTAGCTGGAAGGTAGTTGGCGATCCTTCCCAGGCTTAAGTATAGGGACAAAGGTGGCTTCGCGCCAAACGGAAGGAAAAATGCCGTCTTGCCAAATACGGTTATAGACCTGTAAGAGAAATAGTTTACTGTCGGCTGAAAGGTTCTTTAACATCAGGACATGAATGCCGTCCGGCCCAGGAGCGGAGTGCCGAGAGCAATGAAGAGCGTGGTCCAGCTCCCTCATTGTGAAAAGTTCATTATAACACTCAATATTAGCAGATCGAAAATTAAAGGTGTCGGAATCCAGCCGGTCTTTGATAGAGCGAAAGCCGGCGGAATAATGGTCTGAATGGGATACCGCCTCAAAGGCAGCACCCAGTGTGTTAGCAATGGCAGCCGGATCCACTATGGTGGCATTAGAAACCTGAAGGCCAGAAACAGTACAATGTGACACTTTACCTGAGAAGCGACGAAGTTTATCCCAAACAACGGATGAAGGCGTAAAACGATTAAAAGACTCGACAAAACGAGCCCAAGATGCCTTCTTGCTATCCTGAATAATGCGACGAGCCCTGGCGCGCGATTGTTTTAAAGTCACCAAATTATCAAGTGTAGGGTGTCGCCGAAACACCCTAAGTGCAGTCCTACGGGCACGAACGGCGTCCCGACAATCCTCGTTCCACCACGGAACAGGTGGCCGCCAAGGTTGGGAGGATGAACGGGGTATTGCGCGTTCGGCGGCAGAGAAAATAATAGACGTAAGGTGCTGCACTAGTTGGTTAATGTCGGAGAAGGGCTGGACGTCAAAATGCACGAGGCTGGAATACAAGCTCCAGTCGGCTTTTGCGAATATCCAGGTAGGTACTCTGGAATGCTGTACGTGGTGCGACAGAAGAGAAACGATGCAGGGGTAATGGTCGCTGGAGTAGGTGTCAGCGACGACGTTCCACTGAAGACGACGTGCAAGCTGGAGTGAGCAAATGGCAAGGTCCAGGTGAGAAAATGTACCAGAAGAATCAGAAATAAACGTAGGTGCACCGGTATTGAGGATGGAAAGATTGAACTGATAAAAAATGTCGGAAAGAAGAGTTCCCCTCGCACAAGCCCTTGGCGAACCCCATAGTGGGTGATGGGCATTAAAATCTCCCAACAGAAGAAATGGTGTTGGGAGAGAGGACAGGAGAGATCGAATGTCCGCGGGAGCGAGGGGAGACGATGGAGGTGTATACACAGAACAAACAGAAAAGAAAAAACCGGGTAACTGCAGTCTAATGGCAACAGCTTGCAAGTCGGACGTAAGTGTGATAGTTTGAAAATGAACGTCATTACGCACCAAAATCATGACACCACCATGAGCAGGAGTACACTCCTCCGGTTCAAGGTCGTAGCGAACCGGAGTATATCCTCGGAGATCAAAAGGATCGTGAGGGCGAAGCTTAGTTTCCTGCAAACATACGACCATAGGCGAATGGGAACGCAATAAAAGTTGCAGTTCCGCCCTATGCGATCGTACACCACGTACATTCCAGGTCAGGATAGCCATTAAGAATAAGGGGATAAACTGTCTATTTAGAAGGGCGGCTTAAAATTACCTTTTGTTTAACCTTTGGGCTCGGGCTTTTTGTATGGAGTTGGTCAGACTCCATAGCTTCCTCGGAGGGAGGGCCCACGCGCTCAGTGCCAGAAACCGATTCAAGCGCCGTGAATCGGTTCTGGGTGGCGATGGGTGAAGGGTGCCGCTGAGCGCGGTTTGTCCCAGGACCTTCCTGGGACAGCGACCTCCGAGGAGGAGAAGGTGAACTTTTGGTACCGCGCGCACGCGGAGGGTCTTTCAAAAAATCTTCCCTACGAAGTTTCTGCTTGGGCTTCTTTTCAACGGCTTGCGACTTCATTGACTTGGGACCAGGTTTATACGGCTTGGTAACTGTAGCCTTAATAGACGGCCGGATGGTAGTGGCGGTTAATCCAGTCATGGTCCAGGTCTGAGTTTCGACATCTACTCGTGGTACTGGCGAGGCAACAACAGAACTAAATGTGCCAGATCGCAGGAGTGAAGGTTGGCGCGCATGGTAACGCCTCTGGGCTTCAGCGAAGGAGAGTTCTTCCTTTACCCGGATCTCCTGGATCGCCTTCTCGTCCAAGTACCGCGGACAGTCGGCAAATGAAGCAGAATGAGACCCTTTACAGTTAACGCAGACGGGGGCTGTTGAACAGGTACCTTCGTGTGAGGGCTGGCTACATGTTGCACAGATGTTAACGGCACTCTTACATGAGACTTGCGTATGCCCAAAACGTTGGCATTTAAAACAACGCAGAGGTCTAGGAATATAAGGCCTCACAGAAATCCGTTCGTACCCTGCGGAAATGCTCGTGGGCAGATCGACGCCATCAAATGTAATAAACAGGGTACGAGTGGGTACCAATACGCCGTCGCGTTTGGCCTGCACTCGATGCACTGCAGTCACCTTTTGATCGGATAGATATTCTACGAGATCCTCGTCCGATATACCATCGAGGCTATGGGTGGTAACGACGCCCCGACAGGAGTTCAATGTGCGGTGCTTCTCAACACGGATGGGGTAACCGTGGAGAAGCGTAGCGCGCAACAAGGTCTTACTTTGCTGATCGGACTTAGTTTGTGCCAATAAGGAACCATTCCGTAGACGAGTGCATGATTGAACCGCACCAGCAATAGCATCTATGCCCTTCCGAATTATAAAAGGGTTCACCTTCTCAAAGTTTTGTCCTTCTTCTGTTCTCGAAATGACCAAGTAACAACCAGATGACGGCGGTGCTACTTCTGTTACAATGACTTTTCGGCGCTTGTTTGTATTAATGGAGGAAGGGTGCTCCATAGCGAGATAAATCCTCCACCATTGCAACCATCTCCGACCTCGGGCTCTGACTTCTCGGGCGTTACCCCGGCTTGGGTGAGTGGCCTATCTATACCAGACTCACCCCAGGGTCACACCTCCCAGAACAGACAGAGGGACCCAATCGCCGTCAGAAGTCAGCAGCTCATGCAATGGCCCCCCCGCGGGACTGCAGTTGAACAGCGGATACGAACACAAACCCTACATGACGACCCCGGGTGGTGGGGATGACGCCATTACCCACTCACCCAGCTGCGCACGCGGTGCGCGGGTATCTGTCAGGCTGTGTCCACGAAGGATTTAAATAAAAAGATAAAAGAAACTAAAACTGTGTGGGCGTTTCGCACGCAAGGTAGGCCGGCGGGGAAGAAAAAGAGATATGCGAATGTCGTGGTGCGAAATGGCCGGAAAATGATAAGGGAAGAAAGAAACGATGGTGAGGTGCGGTATGGATGGAATGCAAAGAACGCACGAGAGCCTACCTTGGGTCCACCGGTCACTTGAAGAACCCACCTCGACCGGATGGGGGTGAGGGGATGAATGTGGCGATGATTGGCTCGGGAACCCCCGGGTGCGCCAAAAACCCGTACTCACATAAGGTGAGCCCCTGGGGGGGACGAGGGTGGAGGAATGATGATGGCGATGAGAGGCTCGGGCACCCCGGGTACGCCAAACCCGTACTCACATAAGGTGTGCCCCTGGGGGAACACTTTCCAAAGCACTTGAACGTATCGTACATAAGTAACTGACAGATTTCCTTAATAAACATGGCCTTCTTGGTCCCTATCAATCCGGTTTCAGACCCGGCCATAGTACTAGCATGGTGCTATTAAACATTGTTGAAGATATGCATGAAGCTTGCGATGAACGGAAACTGACCATACTGGTACTATTAGACATGACTAAGGCTTTTAATTCTGTAGATAGGTACGTATTGCTTACTAAGCTTAAGACACTGAATTTGTCTGATATAACTACCACGTGGTTCAACTCCTATCTTTGTGAAAGGCAGCAGTGTGTGGCTTCTGGGAATCTCTCATCATGGCATTTCGTAAAGGCAGGAATTCCACAGGGTAGTGTTTTGGGTCCTTTATTATTTGCACTTTATATAAACGATATTTCTCGCTCTATTTGCTACAGCAAATATCACCTTTATGCCGATGACCTACAGCTATACGTACATTCACGAACTAATGACATTCACAATATGGTGTTGAAAATTAACCACAATCTCGACTCTGTTTATTTATGGGCACATGGTTTAGGCCTTGGTGTTAATACCTCAAAATCACAGGCATTGCTGGTGGGATATCCAAGGTTGTTAGGCACTATAAACATGCGTTCTATTCCATTGGTTGAACTTAATAATGCTATCAACTCTTTGACAGAATGGACAAAAAATTTATGTGTTGTTTTACAATAAACTTATTTAGGACAATCATATTGCTGAAATTTGTAGGAAAGTAAATTCTTTAATCCACACTTTCAAGCGTTTAAATACGCCCCTACCTAGGAACCTAAGAAACACTTATTGTCCATTCCAAACCAGAGTTCCCTCTGATGTAAACAGAAGCACGTGCTTCGGCTTGTCACGAACCCAAGAATATACTCTTACGCCAACATACGTAGTTCCTTAATACATGTATTGTATTATGAAATATTAGAGCAGGAAAGGTATAGAACTGCACATTTTATTGCGGTTATCATAAGAACTCATCGTTAAAGGTAATAGATATATACTAGCTGCTAAGAGATCACAAAATACGATTTTCGCCTGCTATTGCGCTAACGCCGAGAGCATCTTGCTTGTTAATACCAACCGACATGCACGACTGCCACTCTCTTAAATACACAAGAAATGCAGCAATGAATTCCCAGAGGTGCTATCTGAGCACCGAACAAACACTTTGCGTAACACAGGATATATGATAAGCGAAGTCATTCATAATACGGTAACACACATATGCTCAGCTCAGGTCAAATCTTGTGATTTAGTCAGTTGGTATTTGAGCTCACATGGCAGAGGAAGGTGCGTGTAGTGCGAATAAACTGTTCAAACACCGAAGCGGGAAACAGTTAAAAAGTGGCTAAAAACAAACAATACTTCATATATTCAACTCACTATTAGAAAAATACCCGACACTTGCATTATTGCATATTACGAAACTAATATCGGATTTTACAGGCGTTTCAGTGAGAAGTGTAACGAAAGCGAGCAGGGAATATAAACAGACATAATACAACATAGAAGAAGAGAATCAAATGTGGGAACCTGTTTTAAGTGCGACAGTGCTGTGGAATTGTGGATAAGCTTGTCATTATTTTGGAGAGTAGTTCTGATTCTGATACGGCAGCTGAGTCATCTTCGGAGGATCCGGATTTGGGTGTTGCACTTTTGCCCGAGGATTGCGATTAACGTAAGTAAAATGTTCATTGCCACATATTTATAAAATCGATTGTTACCTCAGGTTGCATTTTGAACTATGATTCTCACGCAGGGCGCGTTTTTATAGATTAAATAGTGTTCAACAAGCACGTGGGAGGGGAACAAGCAGCCATTATGGGCGGGGATTGCGAACTACTTTCGCGCGGATAAAACAAAGAGTTTGTTTTCAGTGAAAGGCACTCTGGTATGGAATGGACAGTAGGTACAAACAATGATGATGCCCCACTTTGATTATTGGGATTCCCTCCTCCTGATTTAAGATCTGATCTTCACGTAAATTACTGCTAGCTCTCAATACATGTGTACGTTACATCTGTGATGTACGTCGTTATGATCATATAACACCATCTCTCCACGAGTTGTCATGGTTCCATTTAGTTGACCGTAGAAACATTTATTGTCTTTTACTTCTCTTTAAACTTATTCACACTTCTTCTCCTATATACCTATCTTCTCGCTTTATAAGTTTGACATCGTCTCACAACCTTCATATATGCTCGGAAAATCGTCACATACATTATTTCAATACGACTTCTTCATCGAACATCTCTATACTCATCATCTTTTACTGTGAAGGTTGCTAGGCTCTGGAATTCACTTCCACAAGATGTCAAGGGCTGCCATACTTAATATGCTTTTTGTCGCAGGTTGCAGATTTTAGTTAAAAACAATTGTTAACTTGGAAGAAATATCATTTTCTTTGTATACATAGTGTATGTATATCATACTTTTAATATATTCATAACTTAGATTCCCTATATTTTCAATTAACTTAACTTTAATGTTACTCTAATAATTGAGTTATTTCTGTTTTGTGTTCCTTTAGATATTATCTGTGTACCATCAATGTGATCGGAATATTATATTCAGGATTGTTCTATGTGGTTGAGCGGAAGAGAAGGCCAAATGGCCTTAGCTCTGCCACAGTAAATAAATAAATAATAAATACATAATGCAATAGAATTTAATGCTTTGTGATGTCCGTGGTGAATATTTGTTACACTTTAAATCTCCCATAAAGCCATAAAAAAGCCTCTGCTTCTGCAAATGTTATGAGCAAACCAAAACAAAATGGCGAATATACATTTTTAATAATTGCATATATTCACAGGTACTCAGATTGCTGTTACAAGTTTCAACAGACAGCATTGCCTTGACTGCTATGAATTTCTTTCATGTTACACGGACCCTTCTGCTCACTGTAAGCAAAGTTAATTTTGTTTGAAGTAGTGGAACATTGCCAATGTTGTTATATAGCTCCTATTTGCTCTAAGAGAAATGTTACTTTTTCATGTTTGGTAGAACTGTAATGATATTTTGTTTTGCAGCTTGCTGGAACTATAGTGACATATGAGATTGTGTTGGTGCAGTTTAATAGCATCAATCTAGCTGGAGCTTCTAATACAACATACAACGCAGTGTAATACTTAAACATCCTCTGTATAGGTATGAGTCAACTAAACTCCTACCTTCATTTACATATATTTTCATAGAACATATTTTCATTAACCTGTCTTTATATAGGTTAGATTTAATTGAATGATGGATGTGTTTTATAGTTATCAGTTTCTACCAGTTACTATTAAATTATACATTTAATTTTTAATTTAATTTCAATTATACTAGTCATTTAATTTGCTTACTGCAGTACTGCTAATAATTACAAATTAAGGTGAATTATTTAAGATTAACTGTACATTTTCTCTTAAAAGAATAAGCTATTGAAGTTATTTACAACTGACTGTGGTATGCTTCCCTCATGGAGCAAAGCCAAGGATGGAGTATTGATGGCATTAGTGGTGTGTAACGTTTTGAGCAGATGTTCCAAAGATATAGTCCCACTTCAAAGACCATAGTTTTACCAAACTTTGCTTACATCTGAGAAGTGTTGTTTCTCTTTACAGATTATGGAACAGTAACAAAATGTGTTTCATGGAAATACATACTGGCTCAGTATAATAATAATCAGAAGAAGAATGCACTAATATGATCACGATACTTGAGGACAGATATTTTTAATATGAACTTTAAGCCCAGCAGAAAATTTAGCTTACTACACTGTTATCACCAGGTACCAGATTATCATGCAAAGGCATATAGATTATAACCTGAAATTTTTTTCCTATTCCCAAAGTACAAACATAATTTTATTATGCATAATTAAATTTAGCTATGTATTTATGTTAAGTTATAGTAAATATCTTCTTAAATTTATAGAATTGAATTTAAAAATGTGACTGGAATCAACATCTACAAATGACATTAAAATTGCAGCATAAGGAAATCATTATTCAGTAAGGAATTGAATGTTGCATGCTATATGAAATTCCTAAGAAGCAACAGAAGAAAACTGATATAATTAATAAAGTCCAGAACATTTGATGGTAATTAACTGCAACAGACGCAAAAGATTGTTTACAGCCTCACATTTTGTTGCATATATTAGACAATTTTGAGATTTGAAAATCCTATTTGCAAATTACCTTGTATACAATGTAAAGTGATATAATCTGCTCTGTAGCAGACTATACCTTCCAAGAGCAGAGACCTACCTTATAGAAATAAACGGATAAGTTAGGAACAGTGAAGTGTTAAAAACTGTACCCCAGACAATGAAGGCCAAAAATGACAACCATATGTCTGAAGAAATTAGAGACAAGTTGAATTTTTGCCAGTTGTTAGAACTCACTTAAAGGCACATTTTCTCACAAGTCGCTTCCTGTATCCCTTGTGTTTATCTCCACCCCCTTAAACATAAAATGCAAGTGTTTTGTTGCTTGTATTTTTGGTACCCTTTATTCAAATCTCCTAAATGTGGTATAGTATTAATCCTTAAAATACAAGCCAAAAAGAGATAACTTGAAATATTTGTCAGATTTAATACTTTATTCATAATTTGATTAATTATGTTATATTTTTATTTTTAAATTATTGGAGTAATGTAAACTGTCCTATTTATTACACTTGTTATGATAATCTGTAAAAAGAAGAGAATTAAAGTTGTAAACCAGTTCTTAAATGTTCCAATGGTATGAAAAAAAAATTGCAGTCAAATTTCAACTAACTTGAAATGCACTAACTTCAGATTTGAAACCTTCTCCTGATTCAAATGTTTGTACACATGTTGATGTTTCCTGTGCAAATTTTTTTATGTCCTCATCAAAGAAATGACATATTTCCTTGGAATCCTCATTCTAAGTAGTTATAACCCTTTACCCAATATGAGATTATATTGGGATTCAAATTTAGACACAAGAAATGACTTTGTATGCAACTATGAGAAGGAGTCGTTTGGAACGAGTCGTTCTCAGATACTAAAAGATGGCGTCAGGTAGTGTGGTGATCCGGAGTATGCAGCTTAAATTAAGTGAAAACGGTGCTAATTCTACTGATTCAGGATGTGAATGTGGTGTTATAATGAAATATAATGATGCCATTAGACATGGAAATGATAGGAACGACGGGGACAGTTGTGAATTAGGTAAAGAACCAAAAAACCAGCCCATAAAAGTGTTGCAACCCCCAACCACGAAGGAAAAGAAAACGACGGCGTCACTCCATGTTATAATCGACTTGTTGAATAAAGACCTTCAACAAGCAAAAAATAAAAACCTAAGATTCCGAAGTGAAAACGATACTCTGAAAAAAGAGCAATGTAGGCCAGATATAGAGGAAGTCAGCACATTGAGGGAGAAAAACGAAGTTTTGGAAAAAGAAAACAGAACGCAAAGAATTTATCCCAGCCCAGAAGACGAAGCTAGCAAGTATGGAATATACTTACAACGAAGCGAAACATCATCAAAAACGATACTCTCTAAACGCATTCTACGAGCGCGAACGGCGTCCCGACATGCCTCGTTCCACCACGGAACAGGAATACGCCGAGGGTGAGAGGATGAACGGAGAATCGTGCGTCCGGCGGCAGATAGAATTGTAGACGAAAGGTGCTGCACCATTTGGTTAACGTCAGAGAAGGGCTGGTCCTGAAAACACACGAGGCTGGAATACACTCACCAGTCGCTTTCCTGAATATCCAGGTAGGAACTCTGGAATGCTGAACGTGGTGAGACAGAAGAGAAACGATGCAGGGGTAATAGTCGCTGGAACAGGTGCCAGCGACAACGTTCCACTGCAGACGACTGGCAAGCCGGAGTGAGCAAGCGGCAAGGTCCAAGTGAGAATGTACCAGAAGATTCATACAGAAAAGTAGGTTCACCGGTAATGAGGATGGAGAGGTTGAACTGAGCAAAAATGTCGGAAAGAAGAGTTCCCCTCGCACAAGCCTTTGGCGAACCCCACAGGGGGTGATGGGCATTAAAAACTCCCAACACAACAAATGGTGTTGGGAGAGCGAACAGGAGATCTCGAATGTCCGCGTGAGCGAGGGGAGACGATGGAGTAAATACACAGAACAAACAGAAAAGAAAAAGCCGGGTAAGTGAAGCCTAACCGCAACAGCTTGCAAATCGGACGTAAGAGTAAGAGTTTAAAAATGAACATCATTACGCACTAATATCAAGACACCTCCATGATCAGGAGTACGCTCATCCGGTTCAAGATCGTAGCGAACCGGAGTATACCCGCGGAGATCAAAAGGATGGTGAGCGCGAAGCTTAGACTCCTGCAAACACACGACCATAGGTGAATGGGAACGCAATAAAACTTGCATGATGATGATGATGATGATGATGATGTGGGGCTTAAGGGCGCTCAACTACTAAGGTTATTAGCGCCCTTACTATGTGTAAAATAGGACCAATAAAAGCTAAAAAATTAAAAATCCACACACAAACAGCTTGGTCAGAAACACTAAAAAACACAACAGACCAGTTATTAAGATCAACACACTAAAATCATGGTCAACAAGAGTATAAAACGTGTCAAGAAATGTAGAATGCGAAGGACACGAGCGCCAGATATCCACTGGGGAGAAGTGCCCCCATTAAAAGATAACGTAAAATCAAAACAACTAAAAGGCGCTCAGCGCATCAAATGCGACGGCTAAAACCAATGTCAGTGATGAAACGTAAAACACATTCTACAGCATGCGCGTCGTCTGCCAAAACGTTGGCTAGGCCAACAGGCAGACCAACACGAACGCGCAACGGAGCTAAAACTTGACACTCAGCTAAAATGTGACGCACCCTTAAGGGCGCATCACACCGCTCACAGAGTGGTGCGGGGTCACCACTGAGGAGGTATCTATGGCTAAAAAGACAATGTCCGATTCGTAGACGGGCTAAAAGCACCTCTTCCCGACGAGAAGAACGAGAAGAGGTACCCCAGACTAACGGAAGAGATTTAACCTCTCGCAACTTGTTCCCCCTAAGAGCCGCCCACTCATCGAGCCAGCGCGAGAGGAGACGGTAACGTAAAATAGCATAAAAATCCGAGGAAGGAACAACACAGGTAAAACATCTGGGTGATAAAATGGCCGATTGGGCAGCGGTGTCGGCAGACTCGTTGCCTGAGATGCCCACATGACCTGGAATCCACAGGAAGGAGACGCTAATGCCAGAGGCACCAAGCGAGTGGAACAGGTCATGTATGAGCTGTACGAGAGGGTGGTAACTGTACAGCGCGTTAATACCCTGAAGGGCACTCAGAGAGTCGGTACATACAACACAGCGCCGAAAGACGTGCCGCTGAATGTATAAAACACATTGATATATACTAAAAAGTTCGGCAGTATAAATCGAACATTGTTCAGGTAAACGCAAAGTAAAACTCTGTACACCAAACACGAAGGCACATCCTACACCGACATCAGTCTTAGACCCATCAGTATATATAAAATGACAGTCCCCGAACTGCGCCTGTAGTTCTAAAAAGGCGGATCTAAGAACAGAAGCAGGGGTCGCATTTTTCGGCATCGACGTTAGCCCAAGGTGCATGTGGGCCTCAGCGCGCGACCATGGAGGAAAACGCGTTTCCCCTCGGGTAAGGGCCGGCGCTGGCGAAACGTCCAAATGCCGAAGTAGCAGTCGAAATCGAACCCCTGGAGGGAGCAAAGCAGAGGAGCTAACTAAATATTGACGGTCAAGTGAATCCTCCTAAAATGCCGCGAAGGACGGGTCGTCAGGCAAGCTAGAGAGTCGACAGGCATAGCTACACAAGAGCATCTCACGCCTGAAAGACAGCGGAGGCTCTGCAGCCTCAGCGTAAAGACTGAGCACGGGGCTAGTTGGAAAGGCCCCTGTAGCGACTCTAATACCACGATGATGAATGGGATTCAAACGACGTAACACATGATGATAATGATGATGATGATATGCGGCTTAAGGGCGCTAAACTGCTGAGGTCATCAGCGCCCTTACAATGTATAAAATATAAAGTCAAAATATAAAAGACAGGTAAAGGAACCACATAATTAAAAAACGGGACGTAAACCCGCGATGTCCAAAAGGCTAAAAATAACAATTAGATAACAACAACAATAACAACAATAACAATAATATCAATAATAACAATACAAATATCTGAAAAAACCAACACACTAAAAGCATAGGCAATAAACGATTAAAACGTGTCAAGAACTGTAGAATGCGAGGGACATGAGCGTCATATGTCCACTGGGGATTAGAGTCCCCATAAAAACTGACAGAATAAAAGTACTAAGCTAAAAGACGCTCAACGCATTAAATGCGCAGAGTAAAATCACTATCATGAATAAAACGGAAAACACATTCTACAGCACGCGTGTCGTCTGCCAAAACGTTGGCTAGCCCAATAGGCAGACCCACACGGGCACGCAATGCAGCTAAAACCTGACACTCTGTTAAAATATGACGCACCGTTAAGGGTAGGTCACACTGCCCACAGAGTGGTGCGGGGTCACCACTGAGCAAATACCTATGACTAAAAACACAATGTCCAATTCGTAAACGAGCTAAAATTACCTCTTACCTACGACACGAACGAGAAGAGGTACCCCAGATCAACGGGAAAGGCTTAACCTCCCGCAACTTGTTCCCCCGGAGGGCCGTCCACTCATCGCGCCAGCGCAAGAGGATGCGGCGACGTAAAATAACACACGAATCTGACGAGGGAACAACAGAAGTAAAAAATCTGGGTAATAGAATCGCCGATTTCGCAGCGGCGTCGGCAGACTCATTACCTGAGATGCCCACATGACCAGGAATCCACATGAAGGACACGCTGATGCCAGAGACACCAAGCGAGTGGAGCAGGTCATGTATGCGCTATACGAGTGGGTGGTAATGGTACAGCGCATGAATAGCCTGAAGGGCACTCAGAGAGTCCGTAAAAATAAAACAGTGCCGTACGTCGTGCCGCTGGATGTGTAAAACAGATTGATAAATGCTAAAAAGTTCGGCGGTAAAAATTGAACATTGTCCTGGTAAACGAAAAGTAAAACTCTGTACACCAAAAACAAAGGTACATCCTACTCCAACAGCTCGCGACCATGGAGGAAAACGCGTTTCCCCTCGGGTAAGGGCCGGCGCTGGCGTAACGTCCAAATGCCGAAGTAGCAGTCGAAATCGAACCCCTGGAGGGAGCAATGCAGAGGAGCTAACGAAATATTGTCGATCAAGCGAATCCTCGTAAAATACATCGAAGGACGGGTGGTTAGGCAAGCTTGACAGCCGACAAGCATAGCTGCACAAAAGCATCTCACGCCGGAAAGACAGCGGAGGCTATGCAGCTTCTGCGTACAGACTGGGTACAGGGCTAGTTGGAAAGGCCCCTGTAGCGACTCTTATGCCACGATGGTGAATGGCATTCAATCGACGTAACACAGATGGACGTGCCGACGAATAAACAATACACCCGTAACCAAGCTTGGATCGGACCAAAGAGCGATAAAGGCGAAGAAGGACGGTCCGATCAGCTCCCCAGGATGTGCCACTTAAAACACGTAAAATATTAAGAGAACGGTCACACTTTGCTTTTAAAAAGGAAACGTGCGAGTTCCAACACAACTTCCTATCAAAAATCAACCCCAAAAATTTCGCCTCGTCTGCAAACGGAAGTATCCCTGGCCCAAGATGGAGAGAGGGCGGAGGGAAATACTTCCGGCGCCAGAAGTTGATGCAGACGGATTTCTCGGCGGAGAAATTAAAGCCGTTGGCGTTACTCCAGGCGTAGAGACGGTCGATACAGCTCTGGGACGGCGTTCGAGTAGACAGGTCCGCCGTGAACTACAATAAATGGCAAAATCATCAACAAAAAGGGACGATGAAATGCCAGGTGGAATACAATCAACAATGGGGTTGATAGCAATCGCAAAAAGTGTGACACTGAGTACAGAGCCCTGCGGTACTCCGTTATCTTGAATAAAACGACTAGATAAAACCGAGCCCACACGTACACGAAAGACGCGGTCCGTCATGAACTCCCGAAGAAATATGGGAAGACGACCGCGGATATTCCATGCATGAAGTGTACGTAAAATGCCGCCCCTCCAACAAGTGTCATAAGCTTTCTCCAGGTCAAAAAACACAGCCACGGTTTGACACTTTCTCAGAAATCCATTCATAACATGCGTCGGGTCCTTTATTGTTGTAAGCGGGATACTTATCATCGCTAGCATAAGGTCACAGGGATTTTTCAATAGTGTTTCGGCTCCCTTCTGCGAATGTAAATGAAAGCATTATCAGTGCGGAATGGGTGAACTCAGGTAGGGTTATGTAACATCAGGGACACCAGATGGTCGACGGTAGAGCTGTGATGATGATGATGATGATATGCGGTTTAAGGGCGCTAAACTGCTACGGTCATCAGCGCCCTTACAATGTATAAAAAAAATGTCAAAATATAAAACAGGTAAAAGAACCGCATAGTTAAAAACGGGACACAAACCCGCGATGTTCAAATAGCTAAAACCAACAATAGAACAATTACAAAATAACAATAACAACAATAATAACAATAATAATAACAATAACAATAACAAGAACAACAATGATAACAAGAACAACAAGAATAACTAACAACAATACAAAGGTCTGAAAAACCAACACACTAAAAGCAAGGGCTATAAAAGATTAAAACGTGTCAGGAACTGTAGAATGCGAGGGACATGAGCGTCATATGTCCACTGGGGATAAGAGTTCCCATAAAACAGACAGAATAAAAGTACTAAGCCAACAGACGCCCAACGCATTAAATGCGCAGATTAAAATCACTGTCATGAATAAAACGTAAAACACATTCTACAGCAAGCGTGACGTGATGAGTGATGATGATGATATGCGGTTTAAGGGCGCTAAACTGCTACGGTCATCAGCGCCCTTACAATGTATAAAAGATAAGGTCAAAATATAAAACAGGTAAAAAAACCGCATAGTTAAAAACGGGACACAAACCCGCGATGTTCAAAAAGCTAAAACTAACAACAGAACAATAACAAAAGAACAATAACAATAACAATAACAATAACAACAATAACAAGGACAACAAGAATAACAATAACAACAATATAAAGTTCTGAAAAATCAACACACTAAAAGCAAGGGCAATAAAAGATTAGAACGTGTCAGGAACTGTAGAATGCGAGGGACATGAGCGTCATATGTCCACTGGGGATAAGAGTTCCCATAAAAACAGACAGAATAAAAGTACTAAGCCAACAGACGCC
The DNA here is from genome assembly GCA_030765065.1 of Deroplatys truncata. Taxonomy (NCBI): domain Eukaryota; kingdom Metazoa; phylum Arthropoda; class Insecta; order Mantodea; family Mantidae; genus Deroplatys; species Deroplatys truncata. Next base: position 55,902,407 of record CM060985.1, read on the forward strand.
CAACGCATTAAATGCGCAGATTAAAATCACTGTCATGAATAAAACGTAAAACACATTCTACAGCACGCGTGTCGTCTGCCAAAACGTTGGCCAGGCCACCAGGCAGACCCACACGAGCACGCAATGCAGCTAAAACCTGACACTCTGTTAAAATGTGACGCACCGTTAAGGGCACGACACACTGCCCACAGAGTGGTGCGGGGTCACCACTGAGCAAATACCTATGACTAAAAACACAATGTCCAATCCGTAGACGAGCTAAAATTACCTCTTCCCGACGACAAGAACGAGAAGAGGTACCCCAGATCAACGGGAAAGGCTTAACTTCCCGCAATTTGTTCCCCCGGAGGGCCGTCCACTCATCGCGCCAGCGCGAGAGGATGCGGCGACGTAAAATAATACACGAATCAGACGAGGGAACAACAGAAGTAAAAAATCTGGGTAATAAAATCGCCGATTTCGCAGCGGCGTCGGCAGACTCATTACCTGAGATGCCCACATGACCTGGAATCCACATGAAGGACACGCTGATGCCTGAGACACCAAGCGAGTGGAGCAGGTCATGTATGCGCTGTACGAGTGGGTGGTAATGGTACAGCGCATGAATAGCCTGAAGGGCACTCAGAGAGTCCGTACAAATAAAACAGTGCCGTAAGTCGAGCCGCTGAATGTATAAAACAGATTGATAAATGCTAAAAAGTTCGGCGGTAAAAATTGAACATTGTCGAGGTAAACGAAAAGTAAAACTCTGAACACCAAAAACAAAGGCACATCCTACTCCAACATCAGTCTTAGACCCATCAGTATATATAAAAGGACAGTCCCCGAACTGCGCTTGTAGTTCTAAGAAGGCGGATCTAAGAACAGAAGCAGGGGTCGCATTTTTCGGCATCGACGTTAGCCCAAGGTGGATGTGGGCCTCAGCGCGCGACCATGGAGGAAAACGCGTTTCCCCTCGGGTAAGGGCCGGCGCTGGCGTAACGTCCAAATGCCGAAGTAGCAGTCGAAATCGAACCCCTGGAGGGAGCAATGCAGAGGAGCTAACTAAATATTGCCGGTCAAGCGAATCCTCGTAAAATACATCGAAGGACGGGTGGTTAGGCAAGCTTGAGAGTCGACAAGCATAGCTGCACAAAAGCATCTCACGCCGGAAGGACAGCGGAGGCTCTGCAGCTTCTGCGTACAGACTGGGTACAGGGCTAGTTGGAAAGGCCCCTGTAGCGACTCTTATGCCACGATGGTGAATGGCATTCAATCGACGTAACACAGATGGACGTGCCGACGAATAAACAATACACCCGTAATCAAGCTTGGATCGGACCAAAGAGCGATAAAGGCGAAGAAGGACGGTCCGATCAGCTCCCCAGGATGTGCCACTTAAAACACGTAAAATATTAAGAGAACGGTCACACTTTGCTTTTAAAAAGGAAACGTGCGAGGTCCAACACAACTTCCTGTCAAAAATCAACCCCAAAAATTTCGCCTCGTCTGCAAACGGAAGTATCCCTGACCCAAGATGGAGAGAGGGCGGAGGAAAACACTTCCGGCGCCAAAAGTTGATGCAGACGGATTTCTCGGCGGAGAAATTAAAGCCGTTGGCGTTACTCCAGGCGTAGAGACGGTCGATACAGCTCTGGAGACGGCGTTCGAGTAGACAGGTCCGCCGTGAACTACAATAAATAGCGAAATCGTCAACAAAAAGGGACGATGAAATGCCAGGTGGAATACAATCAACAATGGGGTTGATAGCAATCGCAAAAAGTGTGACACTGAGTACAGAGCCCTGCGGTACTCCGGTCTCTTGAATAAAACGACGAGATAAAACCGAGCCCACACGTACACGAAAGACGCGGTCCGTCATAAACTCCCGAAGGAATATGGGAAGACGACCGCGGATATTCCAATCGTGAAGTGTACGTAAAATGCCGCCCCTCCAACAAGTGTCATAAGCTTTCTCCAGGTCAAAAAATACAGCCACGGTTTGACACTTTCTCAGAAATCCATTCATAATATGCGTCGACAAGGACACCAGATGGTCGACGGTAGAGCGATAGCGACGAAACCCACACTGAGCGTTCGCTAGAAGTTTCTGAGACTCAAGCCACCATGTCAACCGCCCGTTGATCATGCGCTCCATCACCTTGCAAATGCAACTGGTGAGGGAGATAGGGCGGTAGCTGGAAGGTAGTTGGCGATCCTTTCCAGGCTTAAGTATAGGGACAATGGTGGCTTCGCGCCAAACGGAAGGAAAAATGCCGTTTTGCCAAATACGGTTATAGACCTGTAAGAGAAAGAGTTTACTGTCGGCTGAAAGGTTCTTTAACATCAGGACATGAATGCCGTCCGGCCCGGGAGCGGAGTGCCGAGAGCAATGAAGAGCGTGCTCCAGCTCCCTCATTGTGAATAGTTCGTTATAGCATTCATCATTAGCAGACCGAAAAGTATATGATGCGGAATCCTGCCGGTCCTTAATAGAGCGAAAGCCGGCGGAATAATGGTCTGAACTGGAAACCGCCTCAAAGGCAGCACCCAGAGTGTTAGCGATGGCAGCCGGATCCACTATGGTGGCATCAGAAACCTGAAGGCCAGAAACAGTACAATGTGACACTTTACCTGAGAAGCGACGAAGTTTATCCCAAACAACGGATGAAGGCGTAAAACGATTAAAAGACTCGACAAAACGAGCCCAAGATGCCTTCTTGCTATCCTGAATAATGCGACGAGCCCTGGCGCGCGATTGTTTAAAAGTCACCAAATTATCAAGTGTAGGGTGGCGCCGAAACACCCTAAGTGCAGTCCTACGGGCACGAACGGCGTCCCGACAATCCTCGTTCCACCACGGAACAGGTGGCCGCCGAGGTTGGGAGGATGAACGGGGTATTGCACGTTCGGCAGCTGAGAAAATAACAGACGTAAGGTGCTGCACTAGTTGATTAATGTCGGAGAAGGGCTGGTCGTCAAAATGCACGAGGCTGGAATACAAGCTCCAGTCGGCTTTGGCGAATGTCCAGGTAGGTACTCTGGAATGCTGTACGTGGTGCGACAGAAGCGAAACGATGCAGGGGAAATGGTCGCTGGAGTAGGTGTCAGCGACGACGTTCCACTGAAGACGACGTGCAAGCTGGAGTGAGCAAATTGCAAGGTCCAGGTGAGAAAATGTACCAGAAGAATCAGAAATAAAAGTAGGGGCACCTGTATTGAGGATGGAAAGATTGAACTGATAAAAAATGTCGGAAAGAAGAGTTCCCCTCGCACAAGCCCTTGGCGAACCCCATAGTGGGTGATGGGCATTAAAATCTCCCAACAGAAGAAATGGTGTTGGGAGAGCGGACAGGAGAGATCGAATGTCCGCGGGAGCGAGGGGAGACGATGGAGGTGTATACACAGAGCAAACAGAAAACAAAAAGCCGGGTAAGTGAAGGCGAACGGCAACAGCTTGCAAGTCAGATGTAAGTGTGACAGGTGTAAAATGAACGTCATTACGGACCAAAAGCATGACACCACCATGAGCAGGAGTACCCTCCTCCGGTTCGAGGTCGTAGCGAACCGGAGTATATCCTCGGAGATCAAAAGGATCGTGAGGGCGAAGCTTAGTCTCCTGCAAACATACGACCATAGGCGAATGGGAACGCAATAAAAGTTGCAGTTCCGCCCTATGCGATCGTACACCACGTACATTCCAGGTCAGGATAGCCATTAAGAATAAGGGGATAAACTATCTATTTAGAAGGGCGGCTTAAAATTACCTTTTGTTTAACCTTTGGGCTCGGGCTTTTTGTATGGAGTTGGTCAGACTCCATAGCTTCCTCGGAGGGAGGGCCCACGCGCTCAGTGCCAGAAACCGATTCAAGCGCCGTGAATCGGTTCTGGGTGGCGATGGGTGAAGGGTGCCGCTGAGCGCGGCTTGTCCCAGGACCATCCTGGGACAGTGACCTCCGAGGAGGAGAAGGTGAACCTTTGTTACCGCGCGCACGCGGAGGGTCTTTTAAAAAATCTTCCCTACGAAGTTTCTGCTTGGGCTTCTTTTCAACGGCTTGCGACTTCATTGACTTGGGACCAGGTTTATACGGCTTGGTAACTGTAGCCTTAATAGACGGCCGGATGGTAGTGGCGGTTAATCCAGTCAAGGTCCAGGTCTGAGTTTCGGCATCTACTCGTGGTACTGGCGAGGCAACAACAGAACTAAATGTGCCAGATCGCAGGAGTGAAGGTTGGCGCGCATGGAAACGCCTCCGGGCTTCAGCGAAGGAGAGTTTTTCCTTTACCCGGATCTCCTGGATCGCCTTCTCGTCCAAATACCGCGGACAGTCGGCAAACGAAGCAGAATGTGACCCTTTACAATTAACGCAGACGGGGGCTGTTGAACAGGTACCTTCGTGTGAGGGCTGGCTACATGTTGCACAGATGTTAACGGCACTCTTACAGGAGACTTGCGTATGCCCAAAACGTTGGCATTTAAAACAACGCAGAGGTCTAGGAATATAAGGCCTCACAGAAATCCGTTCGTACCCTGCGGAAATGCTCGTGGGCAGATCGACGCCATCAAATGTAATAAACAGGGTACGAGTGGGTACCAATACGCCGTCGCGTTTGGCCTGCACTCGATGCACTGCAGTCACCTTTTGATCAGAGAGATATTCTACGAGATCCTCGTCCGATATACCATCGAGGCTATGGGTGGTAACGACGCCCCGACAGGAGTTCAATGTGCGGTGCTTCTCAACAAGGATGGGGTAACCGTGGAGAAGCGTAGCGCGCAACAAGGTCTTACTTTGCTGATCGGACTTAGTTTGTGCCAATAAGGAACCATTCCGTAGACGAGTGCATGATTGAACCGCACCAGCAATAGCATCTATGCCCTTCTGAATTATAAAAGGGTTCACCTTCTCAAAGTTTTGTCCTTCTTCTGTTCTCGAAATGACCAAGTAACAACCAGATGACGGCGGTGCTACTTCTGTTACAATAACTTTTCGGCGCTTGTTTGTATTAATGGAGGAAGGGTGCTCCATAGCGAGATAAATCCTCCACCATTGCAACCGTCTCCGACCTCGGGCTCTGACTTCTCGGGCGTTACCCCGGCTTGGGTGAGTGGCCTATCTATACCAGACTCACCCCAGGGTCACACCTCCCAGAACATAGACAGAGGGACCCAATCGCCGTCAGAAGTCAGCAGCTCATGCAATGGCCCCCCCGCGGGACTGCAGTTGAACAGCGGATACGAACACAAACCCTACATGACGACCCCGGGTGGTGGGGATGACGCCATTACCCACTCACCCAGCTGCGCACGCGGTGCGCGGGTATCCGTCAGGCTGTGTCCACGGAGGATTTAAATAAAAAGATAAAAGAAACTAAAACTGTGTGGGCGTTTCGCACGCAAGGTAGGCCGGCGGGGAAGAAAAAGAGAGATATGCGAATGTCGTGGTGCGAAATGGCCGGAAAGTGACAAGAGAAGAAAGAAACGATGGTGAGGTGCGGTATGAATGGAATGCAAAGAACGCACGAGAGCCTACCTTGGGTCCACCGGTCACTTGAAGAACCCACCTCGACCGGATGGGGGTGAGGGGATGAATATGGCGATGATTGGCTCGGGAACCCCCGGGTGCGGCAAGCGTGACGTCTGCCAAAACGTTGGCTAGGCCAACAGGCAGACCCACACGAGCACGCAATGCAGCTAAAACCTGACACTCTGTGAAAATGTGACGCACCGTTAAGGCCACGTCACACTGCCCACAGAGTGGTGCGGGGTCACCACTGAGCAAATACCTATGACTAAAAAGACAATGTCCAATCCGTAGACGAGCTAAAATTACCTCTTCCCGACGACAAGAACGAGAAGAGGTACCCCAGATTAACGGGAGAGGCTTAACCTCCCGCAACTTGTTCCCCCGGAGGGCCGTCCACTCATCGCGCCAGCGCGAGAGGATGCGGCGACGTAAAATAGCACACGAATCTGACGAGGGAACAACAGAGGTAAAAAATCTGGGTAATAAAATCGCCGATTTCGCAGCGGCGTCGGCAGACTCATTCCCTGAGATGCCCACATGACCTGGAATCCACATGAAGGACACGCTGATGCCAGAGACACCAAGCGAGTGGAGCAGGTCATGTATGCGCTGTACAAGCGGGTGGTAATGGTACAGCGCAGTAATAGTCTGAAGGGCACTCAGAGAGTCCGTACAAATAAAACAGTGCTGCAAGGCGTGCCGCTGAATGTATAAAAGAGATTGATAAATGCTAAAAAGTTCGGCGGTAAAAATTGAACATTGTGCAGGTAAACGGAACTTAAAACTACAGTGACCAGAAACAAAGGCACATCCAACTCCAGATTCAGTCTTAGATCCATCGGTAAAGATAAAATGGAAGTCCCCGAATTGAGCCCGTACTTCTAAAAAAGCCGATCTAAAGACTGAAGCAGGGGTCTCAGTCTTCGGCATTGACGTTAGCCCAAGGTGACAGTGGGCCTCAGCGCGGGACCATGGAGGAAAACGCGTTTCCCCCCGTGGAAGGGCCGGCGCTGGCGTAACGTCCAAATGCCGAAGTAGCAGTCGAAATCGAACCCCTGGAGGGAGCAATGCAGAGGAGCTAACGAAATATTGTCGATCAAGCGAATCCTCGTAAAATACATCGAAGGACGGGTGGTTAGGCAAGCTTGACAGCCGACAAGCATAGCTGCACAAAAGCATCTCACGCCGGAAAGACAGCGGAGGCTATGCAGCTTCTGCGTACAGACTGGGTACAGGGCTAGTTGGAAAGGCCCCTGTAGCGACTCTTATGCCACGATGGTGAATGGCATTCAATCGACGTAACACAGATGGACGTGCCGACGAATAAACAATACACCCGTAACCAAGCTTGGATCGGACCAAAGAGCGATAAAGGCGAAGAAGGACGGTCCGATCAGCTCCCCAGGATGTGCCACTTAAAACACGTAAAATATTAAGAGAACGGTCACACTTTGCTTTTAAAAAGGAAACGTGCGAGTTCCAACACAACTTCCTATCAAAAATCAACCCCAAAAATTTCGCCTCGTCTGCAAACGGAAGTATCCCTGGCCCAAGATGGAGAGAGGGCGGAGGGAAATACTTCCGGCGCCAGAAGTTGATGCAGACGGATTTCTCGGCGGAGAAATTAAAGCCGTTGGCGTTACTCCAGGCGTAGAGACGGTCGATACAGCTCTGGGACGGCGTTCGAGTAGACAGGTCCGCCGTGAACTACAATAAATGGCAAAATCATCAACAAAAAGGGACGATGAAATGCCAGGTGGAATACAATCAACAATGGGGTTGATAGCAATCGCAAAAAGTGTGACACTGAGTACAGAGCCCTGCGGTACTCCGTTCTCTTGAATAAAACGACGAGATAAAACCGAGCCCACACGTACACGAAAGACGCGGTCCGTCATAAACTCCCGAAGAAATATGGGAAGACGACCGCGGATATTCCAATCGTGAAGTGTACGTAAAATGCCGCCCCTCCAACAAGTGTCATAAGCTTTCTCCAGGTCAAAAAATACAGCCACGGTTTGACACTTTCTCAGAAATCCATTCATAATATGCGTCGACAAGGACACCAGATGGTCGACGGTAGAGCGATAACGACGAAACCCGCACTGAGCGTTCGCTAGAAGTTTCTGAGACTCAAGCCACCATGTCAACCGCCCGTTGATCATGCGCTCCATCACCTTGCAAATGCAACTGGTGAGGGAGATAGGGCGGTAGCTGGAAGGTAGTTGGCGATCCTTCCCAGGCTTAAGTATAGGGACAATGGTGGCTTCGCGCCAAACGGAAGGGAAAATGCCGTCTTGCCAAATACGGTTATAGATCTGTAAGAGAAATAGTTTACTGTCGGCTGAAAGGTTCTTTAACATCAGGACATGAATGCCGTCCGGCCCGGGAGCGGAGTGCCGAGAGCAATGAAGAGCGTGCTCCAGCTCCCTCACTGTGAATAGTTCGTTATAGCATTCATCATTAACAGACCGAAAAGTATATGATGCGGAATCCTGCCGGTCCTTAATAGAGCGAAAGCCGGCGGAATAATGGTCTGAACTGGAAACCGCCTCAAAGGCAGAACCCAGAGTGTTAGCGATGGCAGCCGGATCCACTATGGTGGCATTAGAAACCTGAAGGCCAGAAACAGTACAATGTGACACTTTACCGGAGAAGCGACGAAGTTTATCCCAAACAACGGATGAAGGCGTAAAACGATTAAAAGACTCGACAAAACGAGCCCAATATGCCTTCTTGCTATCCTGAATAATGCGACGAGCCCTGGCGCGCGATTGTTTAAAAGTCACCAAATTATCAAGTGTAGGGTGGCGCCGAAACACCCTAAGTGCAGTCCTACGGGCACGAACGGCGTCCCGACAATCCTCGTTCCACCACGGAACAGGTGGCCGCCGAGGTTGGGAGGATGAACGGGGTATTGCACGTTCGGCGGCTGAGAAAATAATAGACGTAAGGTGCTGCACTAGTTGATTAATGTCGGAGAAGGGCTGGTCGTCAAAATGCACGATGCTGGAATACAAGCTCCAGTCGGCTTTTGCGAATATCCAGGTAGGTACTCTGGAATGCTGTACGTGGTGCGACAGAAGAGAAACGATGCAGGGGAAATGGTCGCTGGAGTAGGTGTCAGCGACGACGTTCCACTGAAGACGACGTGCAAGCTGGATTGAGCATATGGCAAGGTCCAGGTGAGAGAATGTACCGGAAGAATCAGAAATAAAAGTAGGTGCACCTGTATTGAGGATGGAAAGATTGAATTGATAAAAAATGTCGGAAAGAAGAGTTCCCCTCGCACAAGCCCTTGGCGACCCCCACAGTGGGTGATGGGCATTAAAATCTCCCAACAGAAGAAATGGTGTTGGGAGAGCGGACAGGAGAGCTCGAATGTCCGCGGGAGCGAGGGGAGACGATGGAGGTGTATACACAGAACAAACAGAAAAGAAAAAACCGGGTAACTGCAGTCTAATGGCAACAGCTTGCAAGTCAGATGTAAGTGTGACAGGTGTAAAATGAACGTCATTACGCACCAAAATCAGGACACCACCATGAGCAGGAGTACCCTCCTCCGGTTCAAGGTCGTAGCGAACCGGAGTATATCCTCGGAGATCAAAAGGATCGTGAGGGCGAAGCTTAGTCTCCTGCAAACATACGACCATAGGCGAATGGGAACGCAATAAAAGTTGCAGTTCCGCCCTATGCGATCGTACACCACGTACATTCCAGGTCAGGATAGCCATTAAGAATAAGGGGATAAACTGTCTATTTAGAAGGGCGGCTTAAAATTACCTTTTGTTTAACCTTTGGGCTCGGGCTTTTTGTATGGAGTTGGTCAGACTCCATAGCTTCCTCGGAGGGAGGGCCCACGCGCTCAGTGCCAGAAACCGATTCAAGCGCCGTGAATCGGTTCTGGGTGGCGATGGGTGAAGGGTGCCGCTGAGCGCGGCTTGTCCCAGGACCATCCTGGGACAGCGACCTCCGAGGAGGAGAAGGTGAACCTTTGTTACCGCGCGCACGCGGAGGGTCTTTTAAAAAATCTTCCCTACGAAGTTTCTGCTTGGGCTTCTTTTCAACGGCTTGCGACTTCATTGACTTGGGACCAGGTTTATACGGCTTGGTAACTGTAGCCTTAATAGACGGCCGGATGGTAGTGGCGGTTAATCCAGTCAAGGTCCAGGTCTGAGTTTCGGCATCTACTCGTGGTACTGGCGAGGCAACAACAGAACTAAATGTGCCAGATCGCAGGAGTGAAGGTTGGCGCGCATGGAAACGCCTCCGGGCTTCAGCGAAGGAGAGTTTTTCCTTTACCCGGATCTCCTGGATCGCCTTCTCGTCCAAATACCGCGGACAGTCGGCAAACGAAGCAGAATGTGACCCTTTACAATTAACGCAGACGGGGGCTGTTGAACAGGTACCTTCGTGTGAGGGCTGGCTACATGTTGCACAGATGTTAACGGCACTCTTACAGGAGACTTGCGTATGCCCAAAACGTTGGCATTTAAAACAACGCAGAGGTCTAGGAATATAAGGCCTCACAGAAATTCGTTCGTACCCTGCGGAGATGCTCGTGGGCAGATCGACGCCATCAAATGTAATAAACAGGGTACGAGTGGGTACCAATACGCCGTCGCGTTTGGCCTGCACTCGATGGACCGCTGTCACCTTCTGGTCTGCAAGATATTCTACCAGGTCCTCGTCCGATATACCATCGAGGCTATGGGTGGTAATAACGCCTCGACAGGAATTCAATGTGCGGTGCTTCTCCACACGGATGGGATAGCCGTGGAGAAGCGTAGCGCGCAACAAGGTCTTACTTTGCTGATCGGATTTCGTTTGGGCTAATAAGGAACCATTCCGTAGACGAGTGCAGGACTGAACCGCACCAGCAATTGCATCAATGCCCTTTTGAATAATGAAAGGGTTCACCTTCTCAAAGCTTTGTCCTTCTTCGGTTCTTGAAATGACTAAGTAACAACCAGATGTCGGCGGTGCTACTTCAGTTACAATAGTTTTTCGGCGCTTGTTTGTATTAATGGAGAAAGGGTGCTCCATAGCGAAAAGAAATCCTCCACCATTGCAACCGTCTCCGACCTCGGGCTCTGACTTCTCGGGCGTTACCCCGGCTTGGGTGAGTGGCCTATCTATACCAGACTCACCCCAGGGTCACACCTCCCAGAACATAGACAGAGGGACCCAATCGCCGTCAGAAGTCAGCAGCTCATGCAATGGCCCCCCCGCGGGACTGCAGTTGAACAGCGGATACGTACACAAACCCTACATGACGACCCCGGGTGGTGGGGATGACGCCATTACCCACTCACCCAGCTGCGCACGCGGTGCGCGGGTATCCGTCAGGCTGTGTCCACGGAGGATTTAAATAAAAAGTTAAAAGAAACTAAAAGTGTGTGGGCGTTTCGCACGCAAGGTAGGCCGGCGGGGAAGAAAAAGAGAGATATGCGAATGTCGTGGTGCGAAATGGCCGGAAAGTGATAAGCGAAGAAAGAAACGATGGTGAGGTGCGGTATGGATGGAATGAAAAGAACGCACGAGAGCCTACCTTGGGTCCACCGGTCACTTGAAGAACCCACCTCGACCGGATGGGGGTGAGAGGATGAATGTGGCGATGAGTGGCTCGGGAACCCCCGGGTGCGCCAAAAACCCGTACTCACATAAGGTGAGCCCCTGAGGGGACCCGTAGAGCGATAGCGACGAAATCCGCACTTAGCGTTCGCTAAACGTTTCTGAGACTCAAGCCACCATGTCAACCGCCCGTTGATCATGCGCTCCATCACCTTGCAAATGCAACTGGTGAGGGAGATAGGGCGGTAGCTGGAAGGTAGTTGGCGATCCTTCCCAGGCTTAAGAATAGGGACAATGGTGGCTTCGCGCCAAACGGAAGGAAAAATGCCGTCTTGCCAAATACGGTTATAGACCTGTAAGAGAACGAGTTTACTGTCGGCTAAAAGGTGCTTTAACATCAGGACATGAATGCCGTCCGGGCCAGGAGCGGAGTGCCTGGAGCAATTAAGAGCGTGCTCCAGCTCCCTCATTGTGAATAGTTCGTTATAGCATTCATCATTAGCAGACCGAAAAGTATATGATGCGGAATCCAACCGGTCTTGAATAGAGCGAAAGCCGGCGGAATAATGGTCTGAACTGGAAACCGGCGCAAAGGCAGCACCCAGAGTGTTAGCGATGGCAGCCGGATCCACTATGGTGGCATTAGAAACCTGAAGGCCAGAAACAGTACAATGTGACACTTTACCTGAGAAGCGACGAAGTTTATCCCAAACAACGGATGAAGGCGTAAAACGATTAAAAGACTCGACAAAACGAGCCCAAGATGCCTTCTTGCTATCCTGAATAATGCGACGAGCCCTGGCGCGCGATTGTTTAAAAGTCACCAAATTATCAAGTGTAGGGTGTCGCCGAAACACCCTAAGTGCAGTCCTACGGGCACGAACGGCGTCCCGAAAATCCTCATTCCACCACGGAACAGGTGGCCGCCGAGGTTGGGAGGATGAACGGGGTATTGCGCGTTCGGCGGCAGAGAAAATAATAGACGTAAGGTGCTGCACTAGTTGGTTAATGTCGGAGAAGGGCTGGTCATCAAAATGCACGAGGCTGGAATATAAGCTCCAGTCGGCTTTTGCGAATATCCAGGTAGGTACTCTGGAATGCTGTACGTGGTGCGACAGAAGAGAAACGATGCAGGGGTAATGGTCGCTGGAGTAGGTGTCAGCGACGACGTTCCACTGAAGACGACGTGCAAGCTGGAGTGAGCAAATGGCAAGGTCCAGGTGAGAGAATGTACCAGAAGAATCTGAAATAAAAGTAGGTGCACCTGTATTGAGGATGGAAAGATTGAACTGATAAAAAATGTCGGAAACAAGAGTTCCTCTCGCACAAGCCCTTGGCGAACCCCACAGTGGGTGATGGGCATTAAAATCTCCCAACAGAAGAAATGGTGTTGGGAGAGCGGACAGGAGAGCTCGAATGTCCGCGGGAGCGAGAGGAGACGATGGAGTGGAATACACACAGCAAACAGAAAACAAAAAGCCGGGTAAGTGAAGGCGAACGGCAACAGCTTGCAAGTCGGATGTAAGTGTGACAGGTTTAAAATGAACGTCGTTACGCACTAACAACATGACACCTCCATGATCAGGAGCACCCTCCTCCGGTTCAAGGTCGTAGCGAACCGGAGTATATCCCCGGAGATCAAAAGGATCGTGAGGGTGAAGCTTAGTGTCCTGCAAACATACGACCATAGGCGAATGGGAACGCAATAAAAGTTGCAGTTCCGCCCTATGCGATCGTACACCACGTACATTCCAGGTCAGGATAGCCATGAATAAAAGGGATAAACTGTCTACTTAGAAGGGCGGCTTAAAAGAATCTTTTGCTTAACCTTTGGGCTCGGGCTTTTTGTATGGAGTTGGTCAGACTCCATAGCTTCCTCGGAGGGAGGGCCCACGCGCTCAGTGCCAGAAACCGATTCAAGCGCCGTGAATCGGTTCTGGGTGGCGATGGGTAAGGGGTGCCGCTGAGCGCGGCTTGTCCCAGGAGCTTGCTGGGACAGCGACCTCCGAGGAGGAGAAGGTGAACTTTTGTTACCGCGCGCACGCGGAGGGTCTTTCAAAAAATTTTCCCTACGAAATTTCTGCTTGGGTTTCTTTTCAGAGATGTGCGAATGTCGTGGATCGAAATGGTCGGAAAATGACAAGGGAAAAAAAAGCGATGGCTAGGTGCTTTATGAATGGAATGCAAATAACGCACGAGAGCCTACCTTGGGTCCCCCGGTCACGAGAACGGACCCACTCGACCGGACGGGGATGAAGGGATGAAAATGGCAATGAATGGCTCGGGTACCCCGGGTGCGCCTAACCCGTACTCACAAAAGGTGAGCCTCTGGGGGGCAAGGAAAGGGAATAGGTGCGTTCTACGCCGACCCTATTGGAAATACATGGATGCTCAAGCCGTACATATTAAAAACCTCATGGTTTATCGAAGCCACCACACTAAGAACTAACACACAGGCGTGTAAAATAGTTGAAGCCCGCTATAAACCTAATGTTGACATTCACTGCAGGAACTGTGAAACGGCAACTCTAGGCCGAGCCCGAGATACGTAATTATTGATAATTTGATTCATTAATTTTTATTTATGTTAAATCATGCTATGTACATATCTTTTTCTTTTACTGCTTGTATAGTTTAAGAAGGGTGATTTAACGATATGTCTGTATTTAGGTTACTAATATTAGAGGAGTTATAAATTGTTTAATGTAAATAATTTAAGCGCTATGTTAAAATACTGTCCACGACGAGATGTTTTAACTACAGGAATAGGGTCTTCGAAGGCAGAAAGTCTAGTTTTACGATGTCCCTCTGGTAGCAGGGGCATTGTTCATACAGCGAGGGCGTAAAGCTTTTGTTCCTTTATACGATAATTCGCCGTGACCAAGTGAGAGAGACAACAAGCTTAACGGTAAATTTAGGAAAAGCCGCGATTTATGTTAAACTTGGACCAATGAGATCGCTTAAGTTTATATCAAATAGTGAGACGCGTTGAATGACGATAAAAATGGACCAATAGGAAATGAAGCACCCTAGAAGCCTGCGACTATAAATGGATCTGCTAAGAACAAATTCGGGGTCATTTGCTAAACTACAGACAGGGAGAGATGCTGCAGGATGTTTGAGAGATATCGCGCCAAAAGTGATTTAAGACAGTTTTCGCAACACACATAAGAATCGCTACGCGTAAAGAGATATAATAAGCATATATAAACTTCGCGTCATATCCGCGCCGTGTTTCAACAGCAGTGGACAGTGTTTTAACGGCGGAAATATCAGCGTTGTGTACCATCAGAAGTAGCTAAATAAAAGAAACTGCAGTGTCGTCTTTTAGTAACTAAAGCACGACTATTTTCTCCTTTACCACCACCCGAGATCTCCGTTTCCTCTACCAAGGAAAAGTTCATGCTCTCACATATTCTAGAAATTACTTCAGTTAGCCGAGGATAAAAAATGCAGAGAACCAGCATACTTCTAACATCTGGAATCAACGCGGAGGCTGCGGCCAGTTAAGCCGCGAGCAACGGGCATTAAAAACCACAACATGGGACAGGAGTTACTGCCGCAACTGCCATAGCGCAGCCGGACATATTCTTGGATGCACCTGTAGTAAACACGCACGAATAGCGAGGCACGACAAAATAGTGAGAGACGTCGGAACAAAGTATTTCTACTGCATATTACTGAACATTCTTTTAAATTAAATAATATCTTACTCAAGCCTGATTAGTAGTAATCAAAGAGAACAAAGCTTCTATATTCGATGTAACAATTAGATATGAGGATGAAGACTCACTAGCCAAGGCTGAAATCGAGAAAACAGAAAAAATACTCGATCTTAAAGGATCATATCAAAGCCATATATACCGAGGTTAATATTGTCGAGGTGCAACCTTTAGTATTTGGATCCAGAGGCGCAGTTCCACCGAAAACAAGGAACATTTTGAGAAGCTGGGCTGGACTCAGAATGATCCAGAATGCCGCAATTTTTAAATTAAAATATGGTTTAAATAAATTGAGTTGCTTTAGAGACTACGCAAATGCCGCCTAGATTTTAGTGTATCCTTTTAGTTTTACATTTTTAACTGACGGTTATTTGGGATACATGATTTCCTTTGGCATATTAATATCTACTGACTCCTGCTGCGCAGTATGTAAGGTTTTATTCTAATTGTACAATTTTTCTTAATTTTATTAGTTTTAGCTTTTAACATTATCTTGACCATGGAAGTGTATAGCTTTTGCTTTCCCCTGACTTTTACTTATTGCAAACATTTTAATATAGGTTCTTGACTTCATAATGGTGCCCCAAAATCACATCAGCCAGCCGGCAATGGCCCTGGGCTAGGAAATAGCCAAATGCCTCGTCATCTAATTAGTGACGCGCATGAATGGATTAATGAGATTCCCTCTACGGATTCCCTAACCGACCTATACAACGAATGCCTAATTCAAGGACGAATACCAAACATCTGGCAACAATCGGACGTCGTCATCATCAGCAAAGGACCAGATAAAGATCCGAAGCAACCTAAATCATACCGGCCCATCTGCCTACTAAATATACTTGGAAAAATACAAGAGAAGCTCTTGTGCAAAAGGCTAAATGAACACCAACTCCTAAAAGGCATTCACGAGAAGCAATATGGTTTCACCCAAGGGAGATCCACGACAGACGCCATCAACACTATCATTGAACAAACCCACACCACGGACAAAAAGTACATGCTCGCCCTCTTTGCAGATATACAAGGGGCCTTCGATAATCTATGGTGGCCGGCGCTTTTCGACCGCCTCAAAACAATAGGAATCCCCAGGTGCCTATATGAAAGCCTAAAAGACTACTGCACAGGCAGAAGCGCACACTTGTCAGGAATAAACAACAGAATCACAAAGGACATCACCAAAGGCTGCCCACAAGGCTCCATCCTGGGACCCACTTTCTGGAATGTAACAATGGAACCACTACTAGAAAGGCTAAGCATAGATGAAGAAATACATAGGGTCATTGCATACGCGGACGACATCATGGTACTAATCAGCGGTAACAACAGAATTGAGCTGGAAACAAAGGCAACACATGCAGCGCAGAAAATCCAAACCTGGTGCGGCACAACTAAATTACGCCTTGCTGCACACAAAACCACATACATGATGTTAAAGGGTAAACTTAAACGAGATCCCATCATACGCCTAGACGGTATATCAATCAAAAGAACCATGGAAACTAAATACCTCGGACTCTACCTCGACGAGAAACTTAACTTCAGATACCACACAGCATACATAAGAACCAAGGCCGAGAAGATAATGATGAAGATAGCGAGAATAGGACAGAAAAAATTCCATCTCAAATTATACCAAATAAAGACATATCACAACAGCATCATGGCAGCCATAATGGCATACGGCGCAGCGGTCTGGGCAGAGAGAGCTAAAGAAGAAAATCAGAAGCGCCTACTCAGACGAACACAAAGGAAAATACTACTCAGGCTCACAGGAGCAACACGCACGACCCCGACCTTAGCTCTACTAATAACCACGGCCACATGGCCGATAGACATGGAAATAAGGCGCAGAGGTGCACTATACTGGGCGAAACGACAAAACTGGCAAAAAGTAGAAAGAATTACTGGAACCGCATGCAAAACAAGATCGGACATACGAAATGCCCTATACCTCGAGTTGCAGAATGAATGGGACAACGCCACCGAAGGACGACGTACATATGAGATCCTACCAAATGTAAAAACCAGGTTCAAGATGAGCACACTAAATCCTACAGAAGGGTTCATACACTTCCTCACTGGCCATGGACCATATAGAACATACCTGAAAAGAATCAAAAGAACCGACACGGATACATGCAACAGATGCAACACAATAGACACTCCAGAACACACAACATTTGAGTGCCCAGTGTACGACACAATAGCAGCACCCCAAAGAAGGATACTGACCGGATTAATCCTACCTCAAATCCTCCAAGATCACTTCCTAACCCAAACCCTACAATCATTAACAACCAAGATATCCAACCACGCCATTGAAAACGCACTACAAAGACAACGAAGAACACCAGATCCAGCAACTCCAGAAGTCAGGCGAAGCACTAGACAAGGATCCCAACCTCAGGAGCAGATAGATAACAACCCACAAGACCAAGAAGTCCCGGAGGGTCCCATCAACAGAAGAAAACACTACATCATCAGCCAAAACAACTACCAAGCCGGAGAAGCAGAGGCCGATGAAACACAACATACTACAGTGACTCCTTGTACATAATAAATGTATATGAAAATAGGATAAGTTAGGTTAGATCAAAATTAAATACTCAAAGAATGAGAACAAAAACTAGGATAAGGTAAAACTAGATTAAGTCAGAACAAAAACTGTAAAATGCATTGTCAATAAAACACTTAGAAAGTAAGACATAGGTTAGTAACATATCTGCTACAAACTATGTAAACCAATTGTAAAAACAAAAGAAATGAATACCAATAAAGACTGCAACTTCCGTCCTGAATTAAAAATAATAAGACGTCAGGACTAGATTGCAGATGATATTTTTATTTTTATTTTTTTTTTGTCCCTATCGGGTGACGCGCATCATGGATTACCGAGCCGTGTCACTGAACGCTGCTCTGTAAAGTTTTATTGAAACAAGTGGTAGTAATATAGTTTACTAAATTGAAATTTAGTACAGGTGAAAGTATTTTTATCTAGTGTACTTAGTGTTAATTATGGATCACAGGTACGTACTTTAAGCCTATAATAAGTAAAATTAAGCAAATATTAAAGCCCACGCGGCAAGTGCAGTGACCTCTCTAAAAACACGTACAGCCGGCCGCTGCTGCTGGCTTTGCTGTCGTATATTAACGCGCTCTGCGTGATATTTATGTTTCTTGTACTCTATAAATGGTTATTTAAAACAGAAAAGGAGAGGTTGTGTTTTAAATAGGGAGGGTTTTTTTATCCATGTCAAGAGGTGGGGATCCCTTTAAACCCAGGCAGAGCTTGGGTAGGTCACCCCCACATGAAATTGAAAAATGTGAAATAGGAGAAGAATTAAATAAACAAAATACATCAATAAAGAAAGATATGTCTTTAATAATGGAGAATGTTGAAAAAGTAGATGGAAATAATGAAGAGATGATTGAGGATATCGTCTCGGAATTAAATTCTTTAATAGGGAATGATAGTCGAATTGCGACCAAAAACAAGGACAAAATGTATCAATTAATAAGTGAGATACAAAAAACCTTTAACAGAGTCGTGATTTCAAAGGAAAAAGCAAAACAAGAGGTGATAGTTTGGAAGGAAATTGCCGAAAAGAAAAGTCAAGAAGTTCCACGTACATATGCACAGGTAGTGAATACTACCAGTGCTGTACCAACTGAAAAAGAAAAAATGATTCAAAAGGCAATGGCTAATAAAAAATACACTGTTTTTATTACATCAACTGATAACAAGAAAGTTAAAGAGGTTCAGAAAATTGTAACCCAAAATCTTAATCCCGCTCGGGACAAGATACGGGTGCGAAGTTTGAAAACTGCAGGTAAAAGTGTCATTATGGAAACGGATACGAAAGAAGATCTAGAGAAAATTATAAAAAATGAAAAGTTAAAAGAAAATAATCTTAAAGTGGAACCACCCAAGAAAAGAAACCCCTTGGTAATCATGTATGATGTCTTCTCAGGAATCACAAATGAAGAGATTAAAGAAAATGTATACGCTCAAAATTTTGACCGTATAATGTTGAGAAAGGATTTTGAAGACAATTTCAAAATTATTTTTAAAACAGGACCTAGGAATAAAGCCACAGTTCATCATGTGGCAGAGGTGTCATCAAGTGTTTGGAAAATGTTAATGGAGAAAAAACGAGTTTATATGGGATTTCAGTCTATCCTAGTAAAAGATTATATTCAGGTGGCGAAATGCAAAAAAATGTGCTGATTATGGCCATGTTGCTAAATATTGCCAAAAGTCTATATCTTGTTCTCATTGTGGAGAACAAGATCACGAGAAGAAAGATTGTAGCAAATTAGAACAACCAGAAGTGTGTATACCATGCATGCTTAGAAAAAAAAACAATGTGGAGGAAAGAATAACTGTCCCTCTTATAAGATTATGTTGGATAGACTACTTGAAAGAACCGATTATGGACAAGATTAAAAATATAGAAATTGGCAATAAAAATAGAAAGAACAGGAATACACCGTCAAAAATTAGAAGAAATTTAAGAAGAGTAATTCAACATAAATTAAAACTACAAAAAACCCAAGAGATAATAAAAATGGCTTTTCAGCACAAACGGATTTAATGAATATAAAAGCTGAGGTTTATCAAAACCCGGTAAACAATGGTGCATATGCATCTATGAAAGTAGTTAGGAAAAATGAAAAAATAGGGTTAAGTGGTAGAAGGAAGATAAGTGTAGATTGATGATGATGATATGCGGCTTAAGGGCGCTAAACTGCTGGGGTCATCAGCGCCCTTACAAGGTATAAAATATAAAGTCAAAAAATAAAAGACAGGTAAAAAACCGCATAATTAAAAAACGGGACACAAACCCGCGATGTCAAAAAGCTAAAACTAACAATATAACAATAACAAATATAACAATAACAATAATAACAATAACAACAATAACAATAAAAACAATAATAACAATAACAACAATAATAAGAGCAAGACAAAGATCTGAAAAACAACACACTAAAAGCATAGGCAGTAAAGGATTAAAACGTGTCAGGAACTGTAGAATGCGAGGGACATGAGCGTCATATGTCCACTGGGGATAAGAGTTCCCATAAAAAACCGACAGGATAAAAGTACGAAGCTAACAGACGCTCAACGCATTAAATGCGCAGATTAAAATCACTGTCATGAATAAAACGTAAAACACATTCCACAGCATGCGTGTCGTCTGCCAAAACGTTGGCTAGGCCAACAGGCAGACCCACACGAGCACGCAATGCAGCTAAAACCTGACACTCTGTTAAAATGTGACGCACCGTTAAGGGCACGTCACACTGCCCACAGAGTGGCGCGGGGTCACCACTCAGCAAATACTTATGACTAAAAATGCAATGTCCGATACGAAGGCGCCTTAAAATTACCTCTTCCCGACGAGAAGCACGGGAAGAGGTAGCCCAGACTAACGGGAGAGGCTTAACCTCCCGCAACTTGTTCCCCCGGAGAGCCGTCCACTCATCGCTCCAAAGCGAGAGGATGCGGCGACGTAAAACAATAAACAAATCTGACGAGGGAACAACAGAGGTAAAACGTCTGGGTGATAAAATCGCCGACTTGGCAGCGACATCGGCAGACTCATTACCTGAGATGCCCACATGACCTGGAATCCACAAGAAGGAGACGCTGATGCCAGAGACATCAAGCGAGTGGAGCAGGTCATGAATGCGCTGTACGAGCGGGTGGTAACTGTACAGCGAGCTAATACTTTGAAGAGCACTCAGGGAGTCGGAACAAATAAAACAGTGCCGTACGTCGTGCCGCTGAATATGTAAAAGAGACTGATAAATGCTAAAAAGTTCGGCGGTAAAAATCGAACATTGCTCTGGTAAACGAAAGGTAAAACTATTTCCACCACAAAAAAGGGCACATCCTACTCCAGCATCAGTCTTAGATCCATCAGTAAAGATAAAAGGCAAGTCCCCGAATTGCGACTGAAGTTCTAAAAACGCTGATCTAAAGACTGAAGAAGGGGTCTCATTCTTCGGCATTGACGATAACCCAAGGTGACAGAGGGCCTCAGCGCGCGACCATGGAGGAAAACGCGTTTCCCCCCTTGGAAGGGCCGGCGCTGGCGTAACGTCCAAATGCCGAAGGAGCAGTCGAAATCGAACCCCTGGAGGGAGCAATGCAGAGGAGCTAACTAAATATTGCCGGTCAAGTGAATCCTCGAAAAATGCCGCGAAAGACGGGTGGTCAGGTAAGCTTGAGAGTCGACAGGCATAGCTGCACAAGAGCATCTCACGCCTGGAGGACAGCGGAGGCTCTGCAGCTTCAGCATAAAGACTGGGCACGGGGCTAGTTGGAAAGGCCCCTGTAGCGACTCTAAGACCACGATGATGAATGGGATTCAAACGACGCAACACAGATGGACGTGCCGACGAATAAACAAAACACCCGTAATCAAGTTTGGATCGGACCAAAGAGCGATAAAGGCGAAGAAGGACGGTCCGATCAGCTCCCCAGGATGTGCCACTTAAAACACGTAAAATATTAAGAGAACGGTCACACTTTGCTTTTAAAAAGGAAACGTGCGAGGTCCAACACAACTTCCTGTCAAAAATCAACCCCAAAAATTTCGCCTCGTCTGCAAACGGAAGTATCCCTGGCCCAAGATGGAGAGAGGGCGGAGGGAAATACTTCCGGCGCCAGAAGTTGATGCAGACGGATTTCTCGGCGGAGAAATTAAAGCCGTTGGCGTTACTCCAGGCGTAGAGACGGTCGATACAGCTCTGGAGACGGCGCTCGAGTAGACAGGTCCGCCGTGAACTGCAATAAATAGCGAAATCGTCAACAAAAAGGGACGATGAAATGCCAGGTGGAATACAATCAACAATGGGGTTGATAGCAATCGCAAAAAGTGTGACACTGAGTACAGAGCCCTGCGGTACTCCGTTCTCTTGATTAAAACGACGAGATAAAACCGAGCCCACACGTACACGAAAGACGCGGTCCGTCATAAACTCCCGAAGAAATATGGGAAGACGACCGCGGATATTCCAATCGTGAAGTGTACGTAAAATGCCGCCCCTCCAACAAGTCTCATAAGCTTTCTCCAGGTCAAAAAATACCGCCACGGTTTGACACTTTCTCAGAAATCCATTCATAATATGCGTCGACAAGGACACCAGATGGTCGACGGTAGAGCGATAGCGACGAAACCCGCACTGAGCGTTCGCTAGAAGATTCTGAGACTCAAGCCACCATGTCAACCGCCCGTTGATCATGCGCTCCATCACCTTACAAATGCAACTGGTGAGGGAGATAGGGCGGTAGCTGGAAGGTAGTTGGCGATCCTTCCCAGGCTTAAGTATAGGGAAAATGGTGGCTTCGCGCCAAACGGAAGGAAAAATGCCGTCTTGCCAAATACGGTTATAGACCTGTAAGAGAAATAGTTTACTGTCGGCTGAAAGGTTCTTTAACATCAGGACATGAATGCCGTCCGGCCCGGGAGCGGAGTGCCGAGAGCAATGAAGAGCGTGCTCCAGCTCCCTCATTGTGAATAGTTCGTTATAGCAGTCATCATTAGCAGACCGAAAAGTAAATGATGCGGAATCCTGCCGGTCTTTAATAGAGCGAAAGCCGGCGGAATAATGGTCTGAACTGGAAACCGCCTCAAAGGCAGAACCCAGAGTGTTAGCGATGGCAGCCGGATCCACTATGGTGGCATTAGAAACCTGAAGGCCAGAAACAGTACAATGTGACACTTTACCTGAGAAGCGACGAAGTTTATCCCAAACAACGGATGAAGGCGTAAAACGATTAAAAGACTCGACAAAACGAGCCCAAGATGCCTTCTTGCTATCCTGAATAATGCGACGAGCCCTGGCGCGCGATTGTTTAAAAGTCACCAAATTATCAAGTGTAGGGTGGCGCCGAAACACCCTAAGTGCAGTCCTACGGGCACGAACGGCGTCCCGACAATCCTCGTTCCACCATGGAACAGGTGGCCGCCGAGGTTGGGAGGATGAACGGGGTATTGCACGTTTCCGGCTGAGAAAATAATAGACGTAAGGTGCTGCACTAGTTGATTAATGTCGGAGAAGGGCTGGTCGTCAAAATGCACGAGGCTGGAATACAAGCTCTAGTCGGCTTTTGCGAATATCCAGGTAGGTACTCTGGAATGCTGTACGTGGTGCGACAGAAGAGAAACGATGCAGGGGAAATGGTCGCTGGAGTAGGTGTCAGCGACGACGTTCCACTGAAGACGACGTGCAAGCTGGATTGAGCAAATCGCAAGGTCCAGGTGAGAGAATGTACCAGAAGAATCAGAAATAAAAGTAGGTGCACCTGTATTGAGGATGGAAAGATTGAACTGATAAAAAATGTCGGAAAGAAGAGTTCCCCTCGCACAAGCCCTTGGCGAACCCCATAGTGGGTGATGGGCATTAAAATCTCCCAACAGAAGAAATGGTGTTGGGAGAGCGGACAGGAGAGATCGAATGTCCGCGGGAGCGAGGGGAGACGATGGAGTGGAATACACACAGCAAACAGAAAACAAAAAGCCGGGTAAGTGAAGGCGAACGGCAACAGCTTGCAAGTCGGATGTAAGTGTGACAGGTTTAAAATGAACGTCGTTACGCACTAACAACATGACACCTCCATGATCAGGAGCACCCTCCTCCGGTTCAAGGTCGTAGCGAACCGGAGTATATCCCCGGAGATCAAAAGGATCGTGAGGGTGAAGCTTAGTGTCCTGCAAACATACGACCATAGGCGAATGGGAACGCAATAAAAGTTGCAGTTCCGCCCTATGCGATCGTACACCACGTACATTCCAGGTCAGGATAGCCATGAATAAAAGGGATAAACTGTCTACTTAGAAGGGCGGCTTAAAAGAATCTTTTGCTTAACCTTTGGGCTCGGGCTTTTTGTATGGAGTTGGTCAGACTCCATAGCTTCCTCGGAGGGAGGGCCCACGCGCTCAGTGCCAGAAACCGATTCAAGCGCCGTGAATCGGTTCTGGGTGGCGATGGGTGAAGGGTGCCGCTGAGCGCGGCTTGTCCCAGGACCTTCCTGGGACAGCGACCTCCGAGGAGGAGAAGGTGAACTTTTCTTACCGCGCGCACGCGGAGGGTCTTTCAAAAAATCTTCCCTACGTAGTTTCTGCTTGGGCTTCTTTTCAACGGCTTGCGACTTCATTGACTTGGGACCAGGTTTATACGGCTTGGTAACTGTAGCCTTAATAGACGGCCGGATGGTAGTGGCGGTTAATCCAGTCAAGGTCCAGGTCTGAGTTTCGGCATCTACGCGTGGTACTGGCGAGGCAACAACAGAACTAAATGTGCCAGATCGCAGGAGTGAAGGTTGGCGCGCATGGTAACGCCTCCGGGCTTCAGCGAAGGAGAGTTTTTCCTTTACCCGGATCTCCTGGATCCCCTTCTCGTCCAAGTACCGCGGACAGTCGGCAAACGAAGCAGAATGAGACCCTTTACAATTAACGCAGACGGGGGCTGTTGAACAGGTACCTTCGTGTGAGGGCTGGCTACAGGTTGCACAGATGTTAACGGCACTCTTACATGAGACTTGCGTATGCCCAAAACGTTGGCATTTAAAACAACGCAGAGGTCTAGGAATATAAGGCCTCACAGAAATCCGTTCGTACCCTGCGGAAATGCTCGTGGGCAGATCGACGCCATCAAATGTAATAAACAGGGTACGAGTGGGTACCAACACGCCGTCGCGTTTGGCCTGCACTCGATGAACCGCTGTCACCCTCTTGTCTGCAAGATATTCCACCAGGTCTTCGTCAGAGATACCATCGAGGCTATGCGTGGTGACAACGCCTCTACAAGAATTCAAGGTGCGGTGCTTCTCAACACGGATAGGATAACCGTGGAGAAGCGTGGCGCTCAACAAGGACTTACTTTGTGCCTCGGATTTGCTTTGAACTAGCAACGAACCATTACGAAGACGAGTGCAGGAAAGAACCGGACCAGCAATTGAGTCAATGCCCTTCTGGATAATAAAAGGGTTCACCTTCTCGAATGATTGTCCCTCCTCTGTACGGGTAATCACTAAGTAACAACCAGCTGTTGGCGGTGCTACTTCTGTTACAAAAACTTTGCGGCGCTTGTTGTTAACAATGGAGAAAGGGTGCTCCATAGCGAAAAAAAATCCTCCACCATTGCAACCGTCTCCGACCTCGGGCTCTGACTTCCCGGGCGTTACCCCGGCTTGGGTGAGTGGCCTATCTATACCTAGCTCACCCCAGGGTCACACCTCCCAGAACATAGACAGAGGGACCCAATCGCCGTCGGAAGCCAGCAGCTCATGCAATGGCCCCCCCGCGGGACTGCAGTTGAACAGCGGATACGAACAACAACCCTACATGACGACCCCGGGTGGTGGGGATGACGCCATTACCCACTCACCCAGCTGCGCACGCGGTGCGCGGGTATCCGTCAGGCTGTGTCCACGGAGGATTTAAATAAAAAGATAAAAGAAACTAAAACTGTGTGGGCGTTTCGCACGCAAGGTAGGCCGGCGGGGAAGAAAAAGAGAGATATGCGAATGTCGTGGTGCGAAATGGCCGGAAAGTGATAAGGGAAGAAAGAAGCGATGGTGAGGTGCGGTATGGATGGAATGCAAAGAACGCACGAGAGCCTACCTTGGGTCCACCGGTCACTTGAAGAACCCACCTCGACCGGATGGGGGTGAGGGGATGAAGGTGGCGATGAATGGCTCGGGAACCCCCGGGTGCGCCAAAAACCCGTACTCACAGAAGGTGAGCCCCTGAGGGGAGAAAAATGTGGAACAGTAATGGAAATTCTAGATACTCCAAAGATAGATGGCAAATGTAAGAATAGCACAAATAAACACCCAACGAAGTAAGCTCGTGATGAGCGAGCTTAGGAAGGTAATAGATGAACTAAATTTAGACATAGTATGTATTCAGGAACCGTACATGACAAATGGAAAAGTGGCACACATGCCCCTTATAGCTCGTCAAATAGTAGAAAGTCAAAATTCAATGGCCGCCATTATAATAGTAAACCCCATCTTGCAAATTACTAATATTTCACAATTTTTGGATTCAAATGTCACATGTGTAGAAGTAGGTTAACAAACTGGAAAATTTGTTTTGGCTAACTATTACTTTCAATATAGTTTACCAATTTAACCTTTTTTGAATAAATTAAAGGACATCCATTATAAATTTTTAACCAATGAAGTAATACATTGCTGCGACGCAAATGCAAAATCTTCATGGTGGTTTAGTAAACATGTAGATGAAAAAGGTGAAAAATTGGAAGAAGTTATTGCCGAATTAAATTTAAATGTGCTTAATCAAAATAATAACCCACCTACCTTCATGAACAGAGCTGGTGCATTTGAAAATATTGACGTCACGCTATGTTCAGATAAAATATTTTCTAAAGTAATAAATTGGAAGGTAGCACAAGGATTAACCTCAAGTGATCATAATTTGATCTATTTTGATTAAAATATAGAACATATAATTGGTTGTCAGATTGAATCGGAAAAATTGAGATATAATTATAAGCAAGCAAATTGGTATTGGATGCGCGAAGAATTTTATAATACTGAAGTCTTTTACGGCGGAGTTTCTATTGATGAAGATGTGAATAATATAACAAGAATTATAAAGAAGATAATTAAGGAAACAGTTCCAAAAATAAAACCGAAGATGTTTTATGAAAATATATGGAATGAAAAATTAACTGTACAAAGGCGTTTAGTTAGAAAGTTAAGGAAAATATATCAGAGATCCATTGTTTATAGTGAAAGGATTTTTAATTTACAGAGATATAGAGAAGCCAAATTAAAATTTAAGAACTTGCTGGAAGAAACCAGGAAAAAACATTGGCAAGATTTTGTAGAAAATAAAATTCAAAAGGATATATGGGGCCTACCATATAAAATTATAATGGATAAGTTAAGAAAACCTGAAATTTTGTCCACATTAGAAAAAGAAAATGGTGAAATGACCAGTAATTGGGAAGATTCTGCCAGCCATCTATTAAATGTACTATTACCAGATGATGATAAAAAAGATGATAATGAAGTGTGGCATGTGCACAGATAATATGACAAGACTCTCTCTGGGCACCGAAGTTAGAGACGGCAGTTTGTCTGTGAGTAGGGGTGAGTCAGGGGAACCAAGTGTCAAGGGAGGGGATAGCGTTACTGACGCCCGAGTTTGGCGTGGGTTTTTGTAAGTCAGCAAGTAAGCTTCGTGTGAGACAGGCGGGAAACTGCTAAAGCACGATGTCCTCGTCGGCAGACAATGGGCAAAGGAATGTAAGTATCTAACTTCATGCATTTTTATATAATAAATAACCATCCATCCATTCTCTTTTTATATTAATTATGGTAGTGTAGTGTCCTTCCCTACCCGTAAGCCAGGTATTATGTTGGAATAGCCATTATTTTTGGTTCTTTCTTTAGCTGCGTCCCTCGTAGCCTCACATTTGAAGTTCTTGTTTGATTTACCGATGCCTCTTGCAAGCGAGTAGCTCCCATCTGTATTTGTAAAATAATTTAAAGAGAGGCATACGAGAATTGGTGGAGGCGCCGAGCAATTGGTGGAGGGCCAGGTATAATTTAAATTTTTTTGAGAGATTTTCAAGTGCAAAATTTGTTCTCCCCTCGAAATGTAACGGTTTGTGGTCCTCCACGTGGTCGCGAAAAATCTAAATTTGTTTCTGGGTTAAGGGTAGGGATTTTCATGGTGTAATTTGTGATTCTCATATTCTAAATTTTGTTACTATAATATCTGAAAGTCTTGTTTCTAAATTTTAATTTTGAGTTCATTTTTGCATTTTTCCATTGTCTGTCGCCGTGACGCTAAAACTTCTGACTCCATTTTCCTACTATTTTGGCTTCATTTCCATTAAATTGTATTGCTGTGCTAAGTGGTTCGTGCTGGTTATTTTCAAATATGTTTTTGTGAAAGTTGAGTTGTGAAACGAGTGAGATATTTGCAACTTTGAAAATGTGCTCGTCACGTGTTGGCCATCTAGGTGAAAATCTTGTTTTCTGTGCTTATTAGCAGTGGTTCTGGAAACTTATAACTTTATATTCCAGTGATTATGATTTCTAGCTGTTTACTATACTTTTGTGGGACATTTTTCGTGTAACTTTTATGTACGCACGTGTGTTATGTAATTCCCGCGTGGTCATGCATTTCAGCACTAATTCTAGCTTGTGAAACCAGTCTTCATCAGCACGTGTTTTGGCGCGTTTATTTGCGTGTGTATATCAGGTCAGATACATTTGTTTTAATAAAAAAATAAGGGGGAAGGAATTCTTTTTGTACTACGTATAAATTGCAAGTCTGTATTCTGCTCTTTTTGAGATAATGTTAGCGGTGGTCACAGTAGGTGTGACGCGATTTTTTTAACTTCCAGTTCGAGGTTTCTCACTGAAGATATTTTGTTTTTTCTTCCATGTGTTCATTCTGTTTAAAAAATCTTGGTATTGTGTCCAAGTGGGTGCGTGGAATGCTTGTGTAGACCGTATGTTGGTATAATTTTCTGATATTTCGCCGCGGGCGCTTAATTGTATTCTTTCTGGAACTGTTTTATTTGGCTATGTTCTGATCTTGCTACTTACATTCATGTGATGCTATAAGTGTTTAGTTTGGTGTAATCTGTATCGCTTTGTCATACTGTTTATTTATTGGTTGCGTTATCTTTTGTGCTGCAATCATGCCTAAGCGACGTACTACGCAGAAATCTGATATGGCAATTGCTCCAGTTAGCGAGCACAGTGAAGTAGAATCTATGTCCAGTATTAGTACGCCTGTTGTTACTCAGTTATCAGTGATGTCTAATCCGCCTGGCGTGGCCAGTGCAATGCAGTCAGCTGTGTGTCGCCCGGTCATTGACCCCTCTTACTTTGAGAATTCCAGTAGGTTGTCGGCGCATGAATTTCTGCAGAACTTTGAAATGGTCGCTGCTGCTAATGGCTGGTCAGAAGAAATGAAATTGAAATGCTTTCCATGCTATTTACGAGATACTGCTGCATCATGGTTTCAGACTTTTCGCCATCGGCACCCTCACCATGATTGGTTTTTCTTGTCTACACAATTTCTAAATGCATTTCAGATAACAAACCAGAGTGATATTCTGGAAATGAAACTCACAGCGGGTACAGTTGGATGATGAACCTGTTATTAGTTACATCTATGACGTGCTATCTTTATGTGACCAAGTCAACCCAGCTATGTTGCAGTTGGAACAAATTAAACACTTACTTAAAGGTCTTAGACCTCTGTATGTAAATCTTTATTGCCATTAAATCCTCAAACTGTTGATGAGGTAATACAAATCATTCGACGAGTGGACAAAGCACAGTTTTATATGCAGAACCGTGAACATCTAGTGTCTGCAGTGGTTACGCCACCCTCTGTTTTATTTAATAATGCATCTGTTCCTGCTGTTACTTTACCAGCTTCTCCTCAGCCTTCTCAGGGTTCTTCTCTTGTGGACGTACCTATCGATCCTATGCATCAGCTGATTGCTCAAGCATAAGTGCAGTAACAATATTATTCGATAGCACTCAAGATTCTCGAGACTCCACTACGCCCAGTAATATTCTTTGTCGTCGTCTGGGTGTTTATCACACATGTGTATTTCATTTTTGTATGTCATTTTTTGTTATTTTAATGTCTCTTATTGTATTTGTTTGCCCTGTGTCGACGAGGGCGTCGATCTCGGTGGCCAGGGGGAGATGTGGCATGTGCACAGATAATATGACAAGACTCTCTCTGGGCACCGAAGTTAGAGACGGCAGTTTGTCTGTGAGTAGGGGTGAGTCAGGGGAACCAAGTGTCAAGGGAGGGGATAGCGTTACTGACGCCCGAGTTTGGCGTGGGTTTTTGTAACAGTCAGCAAGTAAGCTTCGTGTGAGACAGACGGGAAACTGCTAAAGCACGATGTCCTCGTCGGCAGACAATGGGCAAAGGAATGTAAGTATCTAACTTCATCCATTTTTATATAATAAATAACCATCCATCCATTCTCTTTTTATATTAATTATGGTAGTGTAGTGTCCTTCCCTACCCGTAAGCCAGTATTATGTTGGAATAGCCATTATTTTTGGTTCTTTCTTTAGCTGCGTCCCTCGTCGTAGCCTCGCATTTGAAGTTCTTGTTTGATTTACCGATGCCTCTTACAAGCGAGTAGCTCCCATCTGTATTTGTAAAATAATTTAAAGAACATGTATTAAATAGGATAATGTTTGAAATACCATATAGAAATGATAGGATTATAAATCCTATAAATATTTCGGGAATACAAAGTATTTTTGAAAATTTAAAATCCAAAAAAGCACCCGGACCGGATGAAATAATAAACGAAGTTTTGTACAATTTAAAAGATAAATTAATCCCATTTCTACATCTGTTGTTTAATGATTGTTTATGGAAGGGTAGATTTCCAACAAAATGGAAGGAGGTTAATGTGACGATATTAAAGGGCAAGATAAAGATGAGAAAAAATTTAAATCTTACCGTCCCATTTGTTTAATAAACAGAATGGAAAAGGTTTTTGAACAGTTAATTTATAAAAGAATATGTGAATTTAGAGAACTTATAGGCAAAACTGAAAAACAATTCGGCTTTCGAAAAGGATGTTTGACAGAAGATGCAATTATACAAGTAATTAATACAAAACAAAATAGCCAAAGGCCGTATGTAATTGCAATTTCTGTTGATATTTCTGGAGCCTTTGATAATCTTTGGTGGCCAGCGTTATTTAAGAGACTCAGAGACAAAAATTATCCACAGACCATTTACAATATCTTAAAGGATTATTGTAAAAATAGAAAAGTAATTTTTAAAGGAATAAATAGTATAATTATGAAAACAATTACCAAAGGCTGCCCCCAGGGTTGTGCTGATTTATCTGGATGTATTCTTATTGTACGGCCAGTCACTGAGAATAGTATGCCTTGTAGTCTTAGTTGGTAACTCCGGCACGAAATTTTTTTTTATCTGGTTGTCGCCTTGCCCTGTGTGGCTGGTGCCTGCCAGCCGGGCGGCCGGTGATTGTCTTGGGGAGAGAGTCGTTGGGCTTCGTGAAAGAGAGACAGTGGAGTTACGGCTGCTCTCGGGTGGCAGTTGGGACAGCACGTGCCGGAGTGGAAACGCATTTAAATTTTGTTTGCCTGTCAGTACCTTTTGAAAGTCTGTAAC
Source organism: Deroplatys truncata (assembly GCA_030765065.1). Classification (NCBI taxonomy): domain Eukaryota; kingdom Metazoa; phylum Arthropoda; class Insecta; order Mantodea; family Mantidae; genus Deroplatys; species Deroplatys truncata. The sequence goes on from CM060985.1 coordinate 55,933,403, forward strand.
ATGGTTTAACGTTTGTTAGCGAATGTGCTGGTTTAAAATCATTCTAAATTCTTTGGCTAATTGCGTCTCATTTCCGTGCGTTTTCCGGCGGAGTTTTCGACTTTGTTACACACAGGTAAGCTTTGTTTTCAGCTCATGCATTCTGGTTGAAGGTAATGGGGATGTTGAAGCCATATTTAAAGCCATGATATTTGCAGCAATTATTCTAAGTGACTGGCCCTCTTATTTTGTTGCTTTAAAGTGTCTCTGTGTGCTTGTAAATTTACACGACATTCGTGTACAGTTAAATTGCCCACGTGTTATTGAGCAGTTCCTTTGTCATTACATTAGTAGCAAATATGCTAAGTGACTAGCTCACACATTTAGCCGTTTTAAAGTATCCAGTTAATTTGTAAATGTTCACTTCATTCTCTTAAGAATTGAATGGGCCATGTGCTATGCAGCTGTTCCATTTTACTTGTACGGGTCCCTTTGTATTTAGGCATTATTGTTATAAACTGTAATTTCATAAAAGGGGTTTCCTTTAAGCAAGATATTTGAAACTATTGCAGTTTGGTCACTGATTTACATTACGTGAGAACCTTTGCTTTGAATTTGCCCTGCTATTTGCCCTTTCATTACATGTGTTGAATTTTGTCTTTCTTTCAGCAACAGTTTAATTAATATTTCCTTGTCTGGTTATTTCTTTTCTTTGGCCAGAATATTATATCGTTTATTGTTTAAAGGTTTCAGTTAACGTTTTTTGAGTATGATTTTGCATTGATGTTTGGTTTGTAATATTACAGTAAATTTCAAAATTAAGCTCTAGTAAATGTGTAAAATTTTGTTTCGATTTATTGAGCAGTTTGTTGTTTATTTAAATGGGGCATTTACAATGGGGCATATTTTGGCATAAAATAAAGCCAGTTACAATTATGGTGTTGTTTCTTAATTAATTTATTTTTGGGTAGATATTTCTTTCCTCTATGTTTTATTTCCTACATTGTTTCTTTTACAGCTTAAGGTCTTTATTTCCCTACGGCACTCGTTAGGGCTTCCCTCTTCGTTTTGCCGGAGTTCCTAACCTCAGACAAATCTTGGATTCTTTTGCACGATTTCGGTGGCCTCTTAAGGCTTTGTGCCTGAGGTCGGCGATAATCATCGCAAGTTACTGGTAGCAGAACGTGGTTAATTTTGTCTGTTTTTGGCTTAGGAATATTTTGGAGACTCTTTTTTATTGTCATTTACTGTTTTTGTTGGACTGTTCCAATTTCTGCTTTATCGCATTAGTAGTAAGAAAATGGTGGTTTCGGTTCCTAATGTGGATCGGCTGAGGAAAAGTGAGTTGTGGGTTGAGCTAGTGGTTCGTGGATGTCAATGTTCTGTGACTGCTGAGGTTGCGGTCATGTTAGATATGTTTCATAAGATTAAGGATGCGCCGTTAATTACTGTAGCCATTGACCATCCGATTGTGACAAAGTGTGAGTCCACGTGCTCGGTTGCTTTAATGGAAATTCATGATACTGTGACGGATTTGGCGCGCGATGCACCCCCTTCTAGAGCGCAGTTACTTAGATTGCAAGTTAGAATTCGGCATTACTTGTTCTATTTAGATTATGTCTTACAGAGATTCCCTACTTTGCAGTCTTGTATAGCGTTGCAAAAGTTAAAGGATCAGTTTAAGGAATTAGCCCATAAGGTGGAGGAAGATTTTGGGACTACACAGAATGACACTGGGGCGTCTCCCTTGTATAATCAAGGATTGTCGGATGTGGTTCAGCCTGCGATTGCGGTATCTGCGTTTCGGCCACTTAGACTCGCTCATCCCCTCCAACAATTCGTGGAGGGCTTTCAGTTAAACGACATTGTTGATGTACCATCGGCTTTACAGTTTCTCTATTTTCTTGTTCGATTGACGCTAATGGCTAAGCGTTATTTGGTACCCACGGCTCAAGTGATAGAATTATTATCTGTCAAGGTGTCTGGGATAGTTTTGGACCTCTTAATGCGGTGTGCTGGTTTGGCCGAGCCTGTGACTCGCTTTCATTTGGCCCTATTAGACATGTTTATTCCGCGTAGGGAATGCGCGAAGTTAACGCAGGACATATATTTTCGTCCTCAGGGTCTTACTGAACCATTTAATGAATATTTCATTCGGGTTAAGGAAATAGCATTGGTTTTGGTACTTCCTGATAGTGAAGCCGAGATTTGTGAAGTAATTATGTCAGGACTTAATCCGGTCGTGCGGTCGGCATTGGTATTTGGATCTCGTCCAACTAATTTCCAGCAGTTGGAGGCACTGGTTCCAAAACTCAACGAAGTTATGTTGATTGATAGGCGAAGATTGTCAGAATATCCTGGTGCTTTGGAATCTCCTAATTCGACCTTTCCGGTGCCTGCCTCTACTGCCAAGTTTCAGATGGCGGGTCACTCTGCTTCGATTAAATGTTTTCAGTGTGGTCAGGAAGGCCATGTTCGACGAAATTGTCCCAATAGGAGGACCGTGAATCGGGGTTTTCTTCGTGTTTCTAATCAGGGGCGACAGTTTCGACCTTTATCACGCCAGAAGGTTAAGTCGACCATTTGTTTGTCTCGGCGTATTTGTGGTTATCCGTTTTCGGGTAAACCCTTAGTTCAAGTTTCTCTTGAGAAGTTGCCTTTATTGGCGTTATTAGATTCCGGAAGTTCTGTCTCTTTGATTCAGCTTGATTGGCTTAGGTTAAATTTACCATGTATTATGTCGCGTGCAACCACGTGTCAGTTGGTTTGTTTGATGGTCAATGGTCGGACCTTTCAAGTTACTCAAAGCGTATCATGTACTATACGTTTCCCACGTTTTACGTGGAAACATAGTTTTTTCGTCGTTCCCAGGCTTCCTTATGCATGTGTCCTAGGTGCCGATTTTATGTCAAGGACTGGGATGGCTATTGATTTTTCCACTAGGCAGATCGCCTTTCATTTTGCTCCCCGGATAAAGTTGGATTTTGTGAGGGATTTTAAACCATCTCGGCCCCCTTTAACCTTGGGAGATATTAATTTGGTAACCCAAAATTGCGCAACTTCTTCTCTGTGTCATTTGTCTCCTGAACAGGCAAAGCAAATAGAGCATTTAGTTGGGGAATTTGATTCATTGTTTACAGATGTTTTAGGGGCCACTCATTTGACTCAATATGAAATTCAGTTAACTGATTCTACTCCGGTCAAGTTATCGCCATATAAGCTCACACCACCGAAGATGGCTATATTAAAAGAGAAAATACAGAAGATGCTTGACCAAGGGGTTATTAGACCATCTACTTCAAATTACAGCAGCCCCATATTTCTAGTACCGAAGGGAGATCAGGATTTTAGACCGGTCATAGATTATCGTCTCTTGAACAAAAGAATACTTATTGAAAGTACCCCTTTGCCCGATTTGCATACAGCTGCTCATCATTTTTCGAAGGCTCGCGTGTTTACGACCCTGGATTTAAACAATGCTTATCATCAGATTCCTTTGGCTGAACATTCCAAGCATCTAACAGCTTTCGCTACTCCCTGGCGCCTTTATGAATTCAATAGGGTCCCATTTGGTTTGGCTACGGGTGCGCAAGTTCTCACTCGTTTGCTGGATAATTTGTTTTCTGACATAAAGTTTAAATATTTGTATCATTACTTAGATGATCTTGTAGTATATTCCGAGGATTTTGACTCACATCTTGTTCATTTACGTGAAGTCTTTCGTCGCCTACTGAGCGCCGGGTTATCAGTTAAGCAGTCTAAAGTTCATTTTGCTACCTCTCAAATATCATTTTTGGGCCATATGGTTTCCCCTTCTGGTATTACCATAGACCCAGATCGCACTAAGGCTATTAGAAATTTTCCGGCACCCAAGAATAAGCGTGAGGTGGCTCGATTTTTGGGAATGGTTAACTTCTTCTCTAAATTTATTTCAAATTCTTCTACTCGCGCGGAACCGCTTAATTGCTTACGTAGGAAAGGGGTTACTTTTGCGTGGGCCGAGGAGCAGGAAGCGGCATTTGTTGATCTAAAAGAGGCTATTTCAAACCCTCCTGTCTTGGCTTTTCCAGATTTTGCTATGCCCTTTATTTTACAGACGGATGCTAGTGCTAGCGCGCTAGCGGCTGTTTTGTTGCAGGAATTTCCTGAGGGTCGTCGTCCCATTTATTATAGTTCGCGTACTTTATCTCCTGAAGAACGTAAATTTTCTACATATGAATTAGAAACCTTAGCGGTGCTTTTTGGATTGGAGAAGTATAGGGTGTACTTAGAACATGTGCATTTCTTTTTAGAGTGCGATAACCAGGCTTTAACGTGGGCGTTAGCTGTCCCAAGGAAGACAGGTCGTCTTGCGCGTTGGGGTGTCCGGATAGGTGCCTTTAAGTTTACTCCTTCCTTTATCAGAGGTTCAGAAAATTGTATTGCGGATGCTCTTACCCGGGTATTTTCCGAACCTACTGAGGAGAGTGTTTATTTCGAGACTTTGGATGCTCCTGCGGATACTCAGATTGAGAGCTTCTCATTTTCGGCATTTCCTGAAATGTTTGTCAGTATACCTGAACTTCAACTTACCGATTCTGGGTTGGCCTCAATTATTGAGCAAATTAAATCAGGAGTTTCACTGCAGGATTATAAGATTCATGAGGGTGTTTTGATGGGAAGAGCTAGTTTTGATCGGCGTTATAAAGTCATAGTTCCGAAGGCAGCTATTCCCATGATTCTCAGTTATTTTCACGATTCTACTTTCGGGGGTCATTTAGGCATTGCCAAAACCAGAAATCGAATTCGTGAACAGTTTATGTGGCGGGGCATGGATTTCGATGTAAGAAAGCATGTTAAGTCTTGCCGCATTTGCGCATTGTCCAAACCCGCGCAGGCTACAAATTGGGGATATTTGGCTTCGGAGGTTCCCTCCGCGCCCATGGAAAAACTATTTGTAGATTTTATCGGACCGTTCCCTCGTTCTATTAAGGGAAATATTTTTGCATTGGTGCTTACTGATGCTTTCTCAAAGTTCGTATGGATTTCACCTCTGAGTGCGGCTACTGCTCGCCTCGCTATTCGGGAACTTGGAACAATATTTGGATCTTTTGGTGCTCCTCAATATCTGGTCTCTGACAACGGTTCGCAATTTAAGTCGCGTCTCTTTCGTTCCTTTTGTTTTGATTGGGGTATTAAGCATTTTACTACTACCCCTTATTACCCTAACCCCTCATTAGCGGAACGGGTCAACCGTAACCTTAAGTCCGCTTTAATTGCTTATCATCACCAGCAGCACAATTGCTGGGATAAATACTTGAAGCAACTTCAGTTTGCTTTCAATTCTGCGAGACATGAGGTTCATAAGACGACGCCATTTTCATTGTTATTTGCCTACCAACCTTCGTCTCCTTTGGCTAATTTGTGGGCGTTAAATGATTTATTACCGGCTGACAATTCTCCGCATACCATTCGTACTAATTGGAAGGCTGCCTTGAATAATCTGCGTAGAGGCCACTCTATGAGAAAGCAGCGATACGATGCGTCCCGTCGTCCCTCCCCATTCAAAGTGGGAGATGTTATGTGCCGTAACTATCCTCTGTCCTCCAAGGCATATGCGTTTGCAGCCAAATTAGCTCCCCGCTATTTGGGCCCTTATAAGATTCTTAAGATCTACAAAGGTGTATCAGTTCTCTTGCAAGATGTTTCTTCTTCCGTTCGCCGACGTGCGCATTTATCTCAGCTTAAAATATATCAGTCGGCGTAGTTTGGTGCTTAGATTATTTGTTCTACTGTTTTCTAAAAGCCGTAAAAACATTTTTGGGGGGCAGTATCTATGGCCAGTTTAACTGTCTTTATTGTGTTCCAGGGTCAGTCACTTGCCAGAGCCGTGATATCTTTCCAAATTACAAATGTCTGTTTTTTTTAACTGAGTTTGCACCTTAAATATAGAGTATAGTTGTATTGCATATCAGTTGTTTCTTCTTCTCCATTCCTATTACTGGCGTTTTGAGCTGTTTAACGGATCTTACCTTTATTATGTAACTTTCTTGTATCGAGTGGCTGTTTTAAATTTTGTTGTGTAATTTTGGGTTTTAACTTTAATTCGTGTTTGTTTTATTAATTGTTGTTATTGATTTTGGGGAATATTTTAAATATTTTTACTTATGTTTTTGTCACTTGATATTTGCTTGTTACAATTGATTATATTCTTCCTACTGGGTTACATGAAATATTAGCTTTCCACTCCGTTACGTGCCCCCTTTGTTCACTTGCCTTTCCCCGTTTGTGTTTGTTAGGGTGGGGCAAGTGATATATTTTATTGTATTTTGTATTACATTGTAATTAATGTGTTATTATCTGTTCATAAAACACGTTTTTTCGGGGGTTATTTCAAAATATTATTCAATTTACAGATACAAAAAAATTGTTTGTTAATAACTTTAATGTTCCATAACTATGTGAATTAAATTGTGGGCATGTTGCCAAGGATGTATGGTTAATGTAATATGAACGTTGTGTATGGCCTCCTCTGCTGTTCTGTGGATTGTGTTTCAGATTTCTATGGTTCCCGGATAATTTTCCTTCCTGTCTTTTCCTGTGCTACTCTGTGTGGCCTATTCTGATTCTGCTGGCTTCCTGACACGCTGCTCGTCGTCGGATTTCGTCTGCTTTTGGATGTGTGCTACTGGGTGGCCCCACGTGGGACTTTGCTGATGGATGCTGCTTGGCTGTTTGGAAATGACTGTGCCTGTGCCTCTCGTTCCGGAACCTGCCATCGATTGTACATGTGTTGCCCGGCCAGTTCCAGCCTCAGCACTTTATCTACTCTGTCGCCGTATGGTGAGGTGATCTTAATCTACTTCGAATTATTCTGAGTGTGCCCAGTTTGCTGCAAGAATTGTTATACAGTAAGCAGCGAACTTCCAACGAGTTCACTCCTCATTAAAAGTTTGTGTTTTGTCACTTTGTTGGTCGCCCGGTGGTGTTACCTCGTCAATTAAGTACTGAAAGAATAGTTCCCAGTTAGAACTGTCGTGTCAGGGCTCAAGTGTAACCTGTTCTGGACGTTGAACTGTGTAGGCGGTGTTTCCTGCCTAATGGAACTACAGTGTAGCATATTTCCCCTAGTTTCCTTTTTCCTTCTTTCTAGTTATTCCTTTTAACCCTCTTTTACCCTTTCCCTTTTTGGTCTTCTCGCAAGCTCGTTTTGGGGGGGGGCAGTTGTGCTGATCTATCTGGATGTATTCTTATTGTACGGCCAGTCACTGAGAATAGTATGCCTTGTAGTCTTAGTTGGTAACTCCGGCACGAAATTTTTTTTTATCTGGTTGTCGCCTTGCCCTGTGTGGGCTGGTGCCTGCCAGCCGGGCGGCCGGTGATTGTCTTGGGGAGAGAGTCGTTGGGCTTCGTGAAAGAGAGACAGTGGAGTTACGGCTGCTCTCGGGTGGCAGTTGGGACAGCACGTGCCGGAGTGGAAACGCATTTAAATTTTGTTTGACTGTCAGTACCTTTTGAAAGTCTGTAACATGGTTTAACGTTTGTTAGCGAATGTGCTGGTTTAAAATCATTCTAAATTCTCTGGCTAATTGCGTCTCATTTCCGTGCGTTTTCCGGCGGAGTTTTCGACTTTGTTACACACAGGTAAGATTTGTTTTCAGCTCATGCATTCTGGTTGAAGGTAATGGGGATGTTGAAGCCATATTTAAAGCCATGATATTTGCAGCAATTATTCTAAGTGACTGGCCCTCTTATTTTGTTGCTTTAAAGTGTCTCTGTGTGCTTGTAAATTTACACGACATTCGTGTACAGTTAAATTGCCCACGTGTTATTGAGCAGTTCCTTTGTCATTACATTAGTAGCAAATATGCTAAGTGACTAGCTCACACATTTAGCCGTTTTAGAGTATCCAGTTAATTTGTAAATGTTCACTTCATTCTCTTAAGAATTGAATGGGCCATGTGCTATGCAGCTGTTCCATTTTACTTGTACGGGTCCCTTTGTATTTAGGCATTATTGTTATAAACTGTAATTTCATAAAAGGGGTTTCCTTTAAGCAAGATATTTGAAACTATTGCAGTTTGGTCACTGATTTACATTACGTGAGAACCTTTGCTTTGAATTTGCCCTGCTATTTGCCCTTTCATTACATGTGTTGAATTTTGTCTTTCTTTCAGCAACAGTTTAATTAATATTTCCTTGGCTGGTTATTTCTTTCTTTGGCCAGAATATTATATCGTTTATTGTTTAAAGGTTTCAGTTAACGTTTTTTGAGTATGATTTTGCATTGATGTTTGGTTTGTAATATTACAGTAAATTTCAAAATTAAGCTCTAGTAAATGTGTAAAATTTTGTTTCGATTTATTGAGCAGTTTGTTGTTTATTTAAATGGGGCATTTACAATGGGGCATATTTTGGCATAAAATAAAGCCAGTTACAATTATGGTGTTGTTTCTTAATTAATTTATTTTTGGGTAGATATTTCTTTCCTCTATGTTTTATTTCCTACATTGTTTCTTTTACAGCTTAAGGTCTTTATTTCCCTACGGCAATCGTTAGGGCTTCCCTCTTCGTTTTGCCGGAGTTCCTAACCTCAGACAAATCTTGGATTCTTTTGCACGATTTCGGTGGCCTCTTAAGGCTTTGTGCCTGAGGTCGGCGATAATCATCGCAGGGTTCTGTACTGGGGCCCATCTTTTGGGACATTATGATAGAAACTTTAATTGAGGAAGTTTTGAATTATAATATTATAATAAACGTCATAGCGTATGCTGATGACATAATTTTTCTCATTGATGGAAAAAATAGGAATGAAATAGAGAGCAAAGCATGTCAATTAATGAAAACACTTTATACCTGGTGCCAAAAATCTAAGATGCAAATTTCTTCAAATAAATCTAATTATATAATTTTAAAAGGATCATTAAAGAGAGATCCAATAATAAAGTATGATAATTTATATACGAAGAAGTAAAGGAATGAAATATCTGGGTGTTATAATTGATGAAAAATTGAATTTTAAAGAACATACAGAAAGTGTTAGACAGAAATCTGAAAAAGTTATGATGAAATTGGCCAGAATTATGCAGAAAAATTTTAAATTAAATTTAAGGACTATAGAAATTTATCATAATGTAATCTTTGCCTCGATAATTTCATATGCAGCAGGAGTTTCGGCAATAAAGGTTAATGATGTAGTAATGAAAAGAATGCTAAGGAGAACCCAGAGAAAAATTCTTTTAAGATATACTGGCGCTTTAAATACCACACCAACAATGGCATTATTGGTTGCTACATCAATATTGCTGATTGACCTAATAATAAAATTCAAAGGTGCAAAATTTTGGATAAAAAATGATGCTTGGATATGGTTTTTAAAATTATAAGAAAAAATTGTTATAATGTACATGATATTAAAAAAGCGTTACTTCAAGAATGGCAAGAAGAATGGAATTCCATAGAGGAAGGAAGGAGAGTATGAATTCTTTCCAAATATAGAAGAAAGAATTAAATTGGGACATTTAGAGATTACAAAAGGATTAATACACTTTATTACGGGACATGGACCATTTAGGAAGTATTGGCGTAAAATAAAAAAATGCAATACTGATGTATGTATACAATGTAATATAATTGACACTCCCGAGCACGTTGCTTTTGAGTGTAAAAAATTTCAAAATTTAGAGGAAAGAAATTTAATAAAAACATATAATGTATACAATATATTAAGAAATGAAGATTTAGCTACATATCTTAAATATCTAACAAATAAAATAAGTAATATATTATGGGAAAAGAATATAATGGAAGAAGAACATTTTATGGATTTAGAGGGTGATGGAAATGATCCAAGAAGATCAGAAAGAATTAGAAATAGATATGAAAATATACATGAAATGGAAATTAATTTAACTCGAACACAAGATGAAAATATGGATAGAGAAGGTAGATTAAATAGAAGGAGATATTATTACATATCCATGGGTCGTTTAGAATGGGCAGAAAGAAGAAGAATTCGACCTATAAGATTACAAGCAGAGAATTTTGTAGAATATGATAGAAGTATAGAAGAAAGAAGATGGGAGATGGAGAGAGATGAGGATCCAGATTTAGTTTTGCAACTGCCGTCCATCCTGGAGGAGGAGTGGGATGATGCGGATGCTGTTGTGGAGGATATTTGCAGCCAATTGGGGACATCCATCTCTGGAGGTGGTGCTATTGGATAATAAGGTTGGTGCAGAAAGAAGAGAAATTGTTGCAGTAGTGGTAAAAAGTGAAGTGTAGTGATTTAGGTTTTTGTTTATTTTTTCGTTTTATTATTTTACTTACATAAAACAAACAAAAGGCAATTTAGTGCAGTGAAGTGTAAGATTAGTGAAGTGTTTAAATAAAGAAGATTATTAGGAACAATAAGAAAAAGGGTATATATGTTTTAAAAAAAAGTTTAGTGTATGTAAAATAATTACAAATAAATATAATTAATAAATAAATATAAAAAGTACACTAAATAAATAAATAAATGATAGAAGTATATGGATTGATATTGAAATAATTAACAGTGATTCTAAATTATTGTTAAATAAATAAACTATAATAAATGAATAGCGTAAAGTAATTAGGATAATGAAATGTGTCAGATAAAGAATAAAAATGTAAAATTGAGAAATAGTATAATTAGTAATTGTAGTAAATAAGAGTAAATTTAGTAAATTGTGATTAGAATTAAGTAGCAAAGTACTGGCTACCAGTACTCTACTGGATACCAGTAGTATAGGTTAGGAATAGAGCTGGAAACCAGTTAATAATATTTTGGATACCAAAATTTAGTTGTAGATAGTAGAAAATTATACTTTTTAGTATTTAGTTTAATTTAAAGATTTTTGTTTTGTAGTTAGTTTAAATTCCCTGATGGAAGAAAATTGTAATGTAAATGTTGTAAAAGATAATATTAATAAACCAAATTTGGATATATGTTCCGGATTAGTTAACAAGGTGCCGGAATATTATATTCAGATTTATTTATTTATTTGTCCATATCGGGCGGGCGGTACCCGAGAGCAACTAAGCTTATAGAAGCCCCCATGGATCAAACCATGCAAAAAAGGGACCCTGGCGCAGTGGTGCACTGTCAGGGTACCCAACCGCTGTCGGGAGCTCCCACGTCCACGCCGTCCGCCCCGTGCAACGTCACTGGTAAAACAGTGGCGGCTAAGTGGAGCAAGCACCAAAACGACAAATAAAACGACATAGCCGTAGATAAGAGACAAAAACAAAAATCCAAATCCACACATCCAACGAAACAAAATCCAAAGAAAGACAACGGTGTCAACATGGCGACGCCCTCCCAAGTGTAAACTAGTCCCGGGCATCCTTTCCCCAACCGGCTTCAAAGTGAACGGAAAGCTTTGAAGCCTGACCATAAACCCATCAGTAAACGATTAGTAGGGTCTTCCCATCCCTTAAACACAACACGTGGTCCTTTCTCCAGCAAAGCGTTGTTGCCGGTTTTAGCAGCTGTGACTGTTCGCTCGTGCTTTTCTTCCATGTTCAGCTAAGCTTCTATATTACTTCTTCAGAGAAGTTATATAGTGTTTTACTTAGTGCAGTTTTGTAAGTTTAGCAGTGTTTAATAGTTATTAGTTTAATTAAGATGTGGAGACCTTGGGAAACGAACCAAGTTGATGCCCCTCCGGTCGCACCAGCAAGTGACCCTCTGCCGAATATCAGTAATGCCAAGACCACGAAGAAAAGGGCTACAAAAACTGAATAAGCAAAGCCAGATTTTTATGTGTAATGTTCAAGAACATGTAGAAAAGAACCTTTTATGTGGAAAAATGTTTGTTATTGTTTTGAATTTCTCAAAAACAGCTTAACGATTTTTAGTAAAATACCGCAAGTTTAGGATATTTGCAGGAAAAATAAAATTTGTATCATGAATTTTATATTCTGGGAATAACTTGTAAAATTTTCCTCGTTCTCAACTTGTTGTATTACTGGTAAATTCTAAGAGAGAGACAAAATCTTACTCTGCGTAAAATGCAATCTCGGTAAAGGACAAATTTTAGGTCAAATTGTGTTAACCATTTCCGAGAAATTTTTTGTTGTTGGTTTGAATTTTGAAATACAAGTTGGAAGTCTCTGTTTGTATTTTCCTCGTGGTCATGCTAAGAGCATGGAATTTCAAAGTCATCATATAGTCATCTGTATTTTAAAAATCTGACTATCGCTTTAGCCTATGTATCCTTATATTTACAACGATATGTGCAATGAAATTTTATCTTATTATTTAAGAAGTAGATAGAATAAGCTTTTGTGAAAGTAGTTTGTAGAAGAGTGAGTAGAGATAATCTTGTGAATATAATACATAAGATTTTTTTTTTATTTTCTTTCTTTTGCCTTCGTATTTTTACTTATCCCATTTTATAATAAAGCTATTCATTTAAGTAAACAGAAGATGTCATGCTTATAAATCTTACACCTTAAACAATACACAACTTCTTGTATTAGCTTTATATTAATAAAACATTGTTGTGATACAAGTGATAAAAAACTTTTTACCATAGCTCCGCGCACAGCATAATCAAAAATGATGCTTTGATTTGGGAGTAAGAGTTCCTTTCAAAATAAATTAATATTTATGTATTTTAATTATTTAATGATAGTCCAACAATGTATAGTTTATTCGGAACATGTTTCTAAGTTTCTCTCGGATATGTTAACATGCATTTCTAATCTTGTAGCGCTGTATATTAGTTCAGATCATTCATTAGTTCAGTTATATTTTAAAGCGTTTGCAACTTAAATGTAATTACTATGCGATTCATAGTTATTTGCATAGTTATTTTGTGTGTAAAGCAAGCAGACAAACTGCATGATTGTATTCTGTACATTTGGCAACAACGCGCATATGCACATGGATGTCACTAAGATTTTATGGTGCTTGCGGTTAGGGAGGGTAGGGAACAAGTGTTTGGCTACTGCACAAAGGTCGCCGCTTGGGGATCCGAAGGCTGCGATGACCATATGTCAACTTGGCGACTCCACACTCCAGGGTGGTCAACGCGGCGACCCCAAAAAATAAGGGCACCAACTCGGTGAGACCCAGCCACAATGGCAACAAAACCTCTAACTCCAAGGAGGTCAAGTTTGCGACCTCCACAACAAAGGGCGTCAACCAGGCGACCCCTTGAAAATCTTGAGGTCAAATTAGCGACCTCGGGTAAATGGGTGGTCGACCTGGCGACCAGACCGCAAAAGCAGGACTCCCAAAAACCCAGCACCAACCAGGTGGTCAACATGGACGGCTGAATGTATAAAACACATTGATAGACTAAAAAGTTCGGCGGTATAAATCGAACATTGCCCGGGTAAACGAAAAGTAAAACTATGCGCACCTAAAACAAAGGCACACCCGACTCCAACATCAGTCTTAGACCCATCAGTATAAATAAAATGAGTCTCCGAATGTTGCCGGTAGTTCTAAAAATGCGGATCTAAGGACTGAAGCAGGGGTCTGATTCTTCGACATCAACGTTAACCCAAGGTGACAGTGTGTCTCAGCGCGCGACCAAGGAGGAAAACGCGTTTCACCCCGAGGAAGGGCCGGCGCTGGCGTAATATCCAAATGCCGAAGGAGCTGTCGAAATCGAACCCCTGGAGGGAGCAATGCAGAGGAGCTAATCAAATGGTGGCGATCAAGCGACTCCTCGAAAAATAACTCGAAAGACGGGTGGTCAGGCAAGCTTGAGAGTCGACAAGCATAGCTGCTCAAAAGCATCTCACGCCGGAAGGACAGCGGAGGCTCTGCAGCTTCTGCGTAAAGACTGGGTACAGGGCTAGTTGGAAAGGCCCCTGTAGCGACTATTTTGCCACGATGGTGAATGGCATTCAATCGACGTAACACAGATGGACGTGCCGACGAATAAACAATACACCCGTAATCAAGCTTGGATCGGACCAAAGAGCGATAAAGGCGAAGAAGGACGGTCCGATCAGCTCCCCAGGATGTGCCACGTAAAACACGTAAAAGATTAAGAGAAAGGTGCTTTACTATCAGGACATGAATGCTGTTCGGAGCAGCAGCGGAGTGCCTAGAGCAATTAAGAGCGTGCTCCAGCTCGCTCATTGTAAAAACATTCGTTATAACAATCAGTGTTAGCAGACCGAAAATTATATGGTGCGGAACCCAGTCGGTCTTTAATAGAACGAAAGCCGGATGAATAATGGTCTGAACTGGAGACCGCCTCAAAGGCAGATCCCAGAGTGTTAGCGATGGCAGCCGGATCTACAATGATGGCATTGGGAACCTGAAGGCCAGAAACTGTACAATGCGACACTTTACCTGAAAAGGGGCGAAGTTTATCCCAAACAACAGATGAAGGCGTAAAGCGATTAAAAGACTCGACAAAACGAGCCCACGACGCCTTCTTGCTATCCTGAATAATGCGACGAGTTCTGGCGCGCGATTGTTTAAAAGTCACCAAATTATCAAGTGTAGGTTGGCGCCGAAACACCCTGATGATGATGATGATGATATGCGGTTTAAGGGCGCTAAACTGCTGCGGTCATCAGCGCCCTTACAATGAGTAAAATATAAGGTCACAATATAAAAGACAGGTAAAAAACCGCATAATTAAAAAACGGGACACAAACCCGCGATGTCAAAAAAGTTAAAAATAACAATAGAATAACAATAACAATAACAATAAAAACAATAACAATAATAACAATAACAATAAAAACAATAACAATAATAACAATAACAAGAATAACAATAAATATATCTAAAAAACCAACACACTAAAATCATGGTCACTAAAAGAATAAAACGTGTCAAGAACTGCAGAATGCAAGGAACATGAGCGCCTTATATCAGGGGAGAAGGGCCCCTTTAAAACTAACAATATAAAATCAAACAGCTAAAAGGCGCTCAGCGCATCAAATGCGACGGCTAAAACCAATGTCAGTGATAAAACGTAAAAGACATTCTACAGCATGCGCGTCGTCTGCCAACACGTTGGCTAGGCCAACAGGCAGACCCACGCGAACGCGCAGTGGAGCTAAAACTTGACACTCGGTTAAAATGTGACGGACCGTTAAGGGCACGTCACACTGACCACACAGAGGTGCGGGATCACCACTTAACAGGTATCTATGACTAAAAAGGCAATGTCCGATACGAAGGCGTGTTAAAAGTACCTCTTCCCGACGAGAAGCATGGTAAGAGGTAGCCCAGACTAGCGGAAGAGGTTTAACCTCCCGCAACTTGTTCCCCCGGAGGGCCGTCCACTCATCGCGCCAGCGCGAGAGGATGCGGCGACGTAAAATGACACACGAATCTGACGAGGGAACAACAGAAGTAAAAAATCTGGGTAATAAAATCGCCGATTTCGCAGCGGCGTCGGCCGACTCATTCCCTGAGATATCCACATAAAAGAGACGCTGATGCCAGAGGCACCCAGCGAATGGAGCAGGTCATGAATGCGCTGTACGAGGGGGTGGTAAGAGTACAGCGCGTTAATACTCTGAAGGGCACTCAGAGAGTCCGAACAAACAACACAACGCCGTAAAACATGCCGCTGAATGTATAAAACACATTGATAGATACTAAAAAGTTCGGCGGTATAAATCGAACATTGCCCGGGTAAACGAAAAGTAAAACTATGCGCACCTAAAACAAAGGCACATCCTACTCCAACATCAGTCTTAGACCCATCAGTATAAATAAAATTACAGTCTCCGAATGTTGCCTGAAGTTCTAAAAATGCGGATCTAAGGACTGAAGCAGGGGTCTCATTCTTCGGCATCGACGTTAGCCCAAAGTGGATGTGGGCCTCAGCGCGCGACCATGGAGGAAAGCGCGTTTCCCCTCGGGTAAGGGCCGGCGCTGGCGTAACGTCCAAATGCCGAAGTAGCAGTCGAAATCGAACCCCTGGAGGGAGCAATGCAGAGGAGCTAACAAAATATTGGCGATCAAGCGAATCCTCGTAAAATACATCGAAGGACGGGTGGTTAGGCAAGCTTGAGAGTCGACAAGCATAGCTGCACAAAAGCATCTCACGCCGGAAGGACAGCGGAGGCTATGCAGCTTCTGCGTACAGACTAGGTACAGGGCTAGTTGGAAAGGCCCCTGTAGCGACTCTTATGTCACGATGGTGAATGGCATTCAATCGACGTAACACAGATGGACGTGCCGACGAATAAACAATACACCCGTAATCAAGCTTGGATCGGACCAAAGAGCGATAAAGGCGAAGAAGGACGGTCCGATCAGCTCCCCAGGATGTGCCACTTAAAACACGTAAAAGATTAAGAGAACGGTCACATTTTGCTTTTAAAAAGGAAACGTGCGAGGTCCAACACAACTTCCTGTCAAACATCAACCCCAAAAATTTCGCCTCGTCTGCAAACGGAAGTATCCCTGGACCAAGATGGAGAGTGGGCGGAGGGAAATACTTCCGGCGCCAAAAGTTGATGCAGACGGATTTCTCGGCGGAGAAATTAAAGCCGTTGGCGTTACTCCAGGCGTAGAGACGGTCGATACAGCTCTGGAGACGGCGTTCGAGTAGACAGGTCCGCCGTGAACTGCAATAAATAGCGAAATCGTCAACAAAAAGGGACGATGAAATGCCAGGTGGAATACAATCAACAATGGGGTTGATAGCAACCGCAAAAAGTGTGACACTGAGTACAGAGCCCTGCGGTACTCCGTTCTCTTGAATAAAACGACGAGATAAAACCGAGCCTACACGTACACGAAAGACGCGGTCCGTCATAAACTCCCGAAGAAATATGGGAAGACGACCGCGGATATTCCAATCGTGAAGTGTACGTAAAATGCCGCCCCTCCAACAAGTGTCATAAGCTTTCTCCAGGTCAAAAAATACAGCCACGGTTTGACACTTTCTCAGAAATCCATTCATAATATGCGTCGACAAGGACACCAGATGGTCGACGGTAGAGCGATAGCGACGAAACCCGCACTGAGCGTTCGCTAGAAGTTTCTGAGACTCAAGCCACCATGTCAACCGCCCGTTGATCATGCGCTCCATCACCTTGCAAATGCAACTGGTGAGGGAGATAGGGCGGTAGCTGGAAGGTAGTTGGCGATCCTTCCCAGGCTTAAGTATAGGGACAATGGTGGCTTCGCGCCAAACGGAAGGAAAAATGCCGTCCTGCCAAATACGGTTATAGACCTGTAAGAGAAAGAGTTTACTGTCGGCTGAAAGGTTCTTTAACATCAGGACATGAATGCCGTCCGGCCCAGGAGCGGAGTGCCGAGAGCAATGAAGAGCATGCTCCAGCTCCCTCATTGTGAAAAGTTCATTATAACACTCAATATTAGGAGACCGAAAATTAAAGGTGTCGGAATCCAGCCGGTCTTTGATAGAGCGAAAGCCGGCGGAATAATGGTCCGAATTGGATACCGCCTCAAAGGCAGCACCCAGAGTGTTAGCGATGGCAGCCGGATCCACTATGGTGGCATTAGAAACCTGTAGGCCAGAAACAGTACAATGTGACACTTTACCTGAGAAGCGACGAAGTTTATCTCAAACAACGGATGAAGGCGTAAAACGATTAAAAGACTCGACAAAACGAGCCCAAGATGCCTTCTTGCTATCCTGAATAATGCGACGAGCCCTGGCGCGCGATTGTTTAAAAGTCACCAAATTATCAAGTGTAGGGTGGCGCCGAAACACCCTAAGTGCAGCCCTACGAGCACGAACGGCGGCCCGACAATCCTCATTCCACCACGGAACAGGCATTCGCCGAGGTTGAGAGGATGAACGGGGAATGGCGCGTTCGGCAGCAGAGAAAATAGTAGACGTAAGGTACTGCACTAGTTCGTTAATGTCGGTGAAGGGCTGGTCGTCAAAATGCACGAGGCTGGAATACAAACTCCAGTCGGCTTTTGGGAATATCCAGGTAGGTACTCTGAAATGTTGGACGTGGTGTGACAGAAGAGAAACGATGCAGGGGTAATGGTCGCTGGAGTAGGCGTCAGCGACGACGTTCCACAGCAGACGACTAGCAAGCTGGAGGGAGCAAACGGCAAGGTCCAGGTGTGAGAATGTACCAGAAGAATCGGAAATAAAAGTAGGCTCACCTGTATTGAGGATTGAAAGATTGAACTGGTAAAAAATGTCGGAAAGAAGAGTTCCCCTCGCACAAGCCCTTGGCGAACCCCATAGTGGGTGATGGGCATTAAAATCTCCCAACAGAAGAAATGGTGTTGGGAGAGCGGTCAGGAGAGCTCGAATGTCCGCGGGAGCGAGGGGAGACGATGGAGGTGAATATACAGAGCAAACAGAAAACAAAAAGCCGGGTAAGTGAAGGCGAACGGCAACAGCTTGCAAGTCGGATGTAAGTGTGACAGGTGTAAAATGAACGTCGTTACGCACTAAGAACATGACACCTCCATGAGCAGGAGTACCCTCCTCCGGTTCAAGGTCGTAGCGAACTGGAGTATATCCTCGGAGATCAAAAGGATCGTGAGGGCGAAGCTTAGTCTCCTGCAAACATACGACCATAGGCGAATGGTAACGCAATAAAAGTTGCAGTTCCGCCCTATGCGATCGTACACCACGTACATTCCAGGTCAGGATAGCCATTAAGAATAAGGGGATAAACTGTCTATTTAGAAGGGCGGCTTAAAATTACCTTTTGTTTAACCTTTGGGCTCGGGCTTTTTGTATGGAGTTGGTCAGACTCCATAGCTTCCTCGGAGGGAGGGCCCACGCGCTCAGTGGCAGAAACCGATTCAAGCGCCGTGAATCGGTTCTGGGTGGCGATGGGTGAGGGGTGCCGCTGAGCGCGGCTTGTCCCAGGACCTTCCTGGGACAGCGAACTCCGAGGAGGAGAAGGTGAACTTTTGTAACCGCGCGCACGCGGAGGGTCTTTTAAAAAATCTTCCCTGCGAAGTTTCTGCTTGGGTTTCTTCTTCTTTTCAACGGCTTGCGACTTCATGGACTTGGGACCAGGTTTATACGGCTTGGTAACTGTAGCCTTAATGGACGGCCGGATGGTAGTGGCGGTTAATCCAGTCAAGGTCCAGGTCTGAGTTTCGGCATCTGATCGGATTTCGTTTGGGCTAATAAGGAACCATTCCGTAGACGAGTGCAGGACTGAACCGCACCAGCAATTGCATCAATGCCCTTTTGAATGATGAAAGGGTTCACCTTCTCAAAACTTTGTCCTTCTTCTGTTCGTGAAATGACCAAGTAACAACCAGTTGTCGGTTGTGTCACTTCTGTTACATAAACTTTTCGGCGCTTGTTAGTAGTAATGGAGGAAGGGTGCTCCATAGCGAAATAAATCCTCCACCATTGCAACCGTCTCCGACCTCGGGCTCTGACTTCCCGGGCGTTACCCCGGCTTGGGTGAGTGGCCTATCTATACCTAGCTCACCCCAGGGTCACACCTCCCAGAACATAGACAGAGGGACCCAATCGCCGTCGGAAGCCAGCAGCTCATGCAATGGCCCCCCCGCGGGACTGCAGTTGAACAGCGGATACGAACAACAACCCTACATGACGACCCCGGGTGGTGGGGATGACGCCATTACCCACTCACCCAGCTGCGCACGCGGTGCGCGGGTATCCGTCAGGCTGTGTCCACGGAGGATTTAAATAAAAAGATAAAAGAAACTAAAACTGTGTGGGCGTTTCGCACGCAAGGTAGGCCGGCAGGGAAGAAAAAGAGAGATATGCGAATGTCGTGGTGCGAAATGGCCGGAAAGTGACAAGAGAAGAAAGAAACGATGGTGAGGTGCGGTATGAATGGAATGTAACGAACGCACGAGAGCCTACCTTGTGTCCACCGGTCACTTGAAGAACCCACCTCGACCGGATGGGGGTGAGGGGATGAAGGCGATGACTGGCTCGGGAACCCCAGGGTGCGCCAAAAACCCGTACTCACATAAGGTGAGCCCCTGAGGGGTGAATGACGATAAAAATGGACCAATAGGAAATGAAGCACCCTAGAAGCCTGCGACTATAAATGGATCTGCTAAGAACAAATTCGGGGTCATTTGCTAAACTACAGACAGGGAGAGATGCTGCAGGATGTTTGAGAGATATCGCGCCAAAAGTGAATTAAGACAGTTTTCGCAACACACATAAGAATCGCTACGCGTAAAGAGATATAATAAGCATATATAAACTTCGCGTCATATCCGCGCCGTGTTTCAACAGCAGTGGACAGTGTTTTAACGGCGGAAATATCAGCGTTGTGTACCATCAGAAGTAGCTAAATAAAAGAAACTGCAGTGTCGTCTTTTTGTAACTAAAACACGTCTATTTTCTCCTTTACCACCACCCGAGATCTCCGTTTCCTCAACCAAGGAAAAGTTCATGCTCTCGCATATTCTAGAAATTACTTCAGTTAGCCGAGGATAAAAAATGCAGAGAACCAGCATACTTCTAACATCTGGAATCAACGCGGAGGCTGCGGCCAGTTAAGCCGCGAGCAACGGGCATTAAAAACCACAACATCGGACAGGAGTTACTGCCGCAACTGCCATAGCGCAGCCGGACATATTCTTGGATGCACCTGTAGTAAACACGCACGAATAGCGAGGCACGACAAAATAGTGAGAGACGTCGGAACAAAGTATTTCTACTGCATATTACTGAACATTCATACCGAGGTTAATGTTGTCGAGGTGCAACCTTTAGTATTTGGATCCAGAGGCGCAGTTCCACCGAAAACAAGGAACATTTTGAGAAGCTGGGCTGGACTCAGAATGATCCAGAATGCCGCAATTTTTAAATTAAAATATGGCTTAAATAAATTGAGTTGCTTTAGAGACTACGCAAATGCCGCCTAGATTTTAGTGTATCCTTTTAGTTTTACATTTTTAACTGACGGTTATTTGGGATACATGATTTCCTTTGGCATATTAATATCTACTGACTCCTGCTGCGCAGTATGTAAGGTTTTATTCTAATTGTACAATTTTTCTTAATTTTATTAGTTTTAGGTTTTAACATTATCTTGACCATGGAAGTGTATAGCTTTTGCTTTCCCTTGACTTTTACTTATTGCAAACATTTTAATACAGGTTCTTGACTTCATAATGGTGCCCCAAAAATCACATCAGCCAGCCGGCAGTGGCCCTGGGCTAGGAAATAGCCAAATGCCTCGTCATCTAATTAGTGACGCGCATGAATGGATTAATGAGATTCCCTATAGAACAATTATCAACATCCAACAAACTATCACTGCCGTAAACACTCCAAACAGGGACAGATACAGAAATCGACACAGTAAGCAAACCAGACACACCCCGACACCAACTCATACCATCAGGATAGGACAACTGAACGCACAACGGAGCCAAACCGTCACAGCGGGACTACGGAAGCTAGCGATGGACCTCAATCTGGACATAATATGTCTCCAAGAGCCCTACACCAAGAAAGGAAGGGTCCCGAACACACCACTCCACGCAAGAACCATTGTCAACGGCGAACAACCAATGGCGGCAATCATCGTCTACAACAAGCACCTACAAATAGTCAAAATTTCCCAGGAATGCAACAGCCACGTCAACTGAGTAGAAATCACACAACCAGAAGGAAACTGGATACTAGTAAACATGTACTTCCAGTATGGGGACCGCATCGAACCGTATCTCAAACAGACACAGGAAATCTTCCACCTCTTCTCTGCAACTCCGACAGTTTTCACGGCGGACATAAATGCCAAATCCACTTGGTGGCACAACGCAACCAGCGACACCAGAGGAGCTGCAATGGAAGACAGGATAACAGAGCTACAACTCCAGGTTGAAAACACCCCTGGAAATCCCCCGACATCAAAACCGCGCCAACGTCAGCTCTAACATCGATTTAACGCTCACAAACAACAGAGCGAGCAACATGGTAAACACGTGGAGAGTGGGACAAGACCTTACCATTAGTGATCATAACCTCATATATTTCAACTTCATACGTAAAGATATACCTGCACCCCAAGCCAGAACCACTACCAGATACAACCTGAAGCGAGCGAACTGGGACCAACTCCGAGAGAACTTTAAACTACCCGACCCCATCCAAGCCGGAGAGGACACAGACACCAGGGCAGTAGAACTCGGAACTGCCATAAAAGCAGCAATGGACGCCGCCATACCCAAAGTAAAGACCTCCGAAGCCAAACACAACTTTTGGAACGCAACCCTTCAAAAACTCCGTTCGCGGATGCGCAAAGCCAGACGCATCTACCAATCCAGTGCTGTGAACGACCACAGAGAGCAGAACCTCCGACTATACCAGGACGCCAAAGCCAGCTAAAAAGCACAACTAGAAGAGGATAGACAAAAATCTTGGGAGACCTTCGTCACCAATGAACTTCAGGACACCATTTGAGGCGTACCCTACAGGATAGCCACCGAAAAAATTAAAAGACTAGAAGCAATCTCCACCCTACTACGCAAAGACGGAACACATACAACCACCTGGAGGGATACCATGGACTTCCTACTAGAGGAACTCCTGCCGCCAGACAGAGTCAACAGACACAGACCAACACAAGAATACAAGGCTCCAATTCCAGACGGAGATCCCCTCTACAGGGATCACCACACCGTTCGCCACGGAGGAAGTACAACAAGCCATTCACGAACTAAAACTAAAGAAAGCCCCAGGACCAGACGGCATTCCGGCGGAAATACTAAAAGCTTTAAGTTCATCACTATCACCATATATTCGAGACCTGGCCAACGAATGCCTCCTGCAAGGGAGGTTTCCAAACTGCTGGAAGAACTCCACTATAACCATACTCCGGAAAGGGCCAGACAAAGACCCAACAAGCACAAAGACCTACAGACCCATCTGTTTGTTAAATATCATAGGAAAAGTGTACGAGAAACTCCTCTGCAAACGTATAAGAGAACACAGGACGACGCGGGGACAAACCCCAAAACAATATGGTTTCAGGAAGGGACTACCCACACAAGATGCCCTACAAGCAGCTCTCAACGCCACCGAGGACTCCAACTGCCAATATGTCATAGGCATTTTCCTGGACATCTCCGGGGCGTTTGACAACTTATGGTGGCCGGCTCTCTTTAAACACCTAAGGGAGATACACTGTCCTCGAAACCTATACTTAAGTTTCATAGACTACTTCAACAGAAGCACACAGATCACCGGGATATACAACATTGTGAAAAAGAAGCTCACAAAAGGCTGCCCACAAGGGTCCATCCTAGGCCCGGAATTCTGGGACATTGGACTGGAACCCCTGCTGAACCAGATGACCACAGACCCAGAAGTGCTGGACGTGATAGCGTACGCCGACGACTTACTCCTGCTAATCGAAGGAAACACAAGAACAGAGATAGAACAAAAAGGGACCAAAATAGCAACACGAGTGCAAGAATGGTGCACATCTGTCAAACTTCAAATTGCACCAGCTAAGTCATCATACATGCTCTTTAAAGGGAAACTTCGCAGAGACCCAATCATTCGCATAGAACAGCAGATGATCCGGCGACAAGCAGAAACTAAATACCTAGGCATCACAATTGATGAGAAACTGACCTACAAAATGCACCTAGAGACTGTAAGGAAAAAAGCCGAAAAAATAATGATGAAGATAGCAAGTATCGGACAGCGTAGATTCCGCCTCCCATTGCACGCGATCAGAGCATATCACAACAGCATCCTAGAGGGCATCTTCGGATACGCAGCAAGCACCTGGGTACCACACATACAAAATACATTCTTCAAACAAAAACTCAGACAAACACAGAGGAAAATCTTAGTCAGGATTACAGGAGCTTATAGCACAACGCCCACAATGGCCCTCATCATCTGCGTAGGAGTATGGCCAATCCATCTACAGCTAAGACAGCGGGCAGCAAAAATCTGGCTGAAAAAGGGAGACCTACCCAGAGTACACCAAATCACCGGACAGCCATGCACCACCAAACAACAGATCCCAGAAACCCTCACAAAGGAATGGCAACAAGAGTGGGAAAACGACACCACCGGCAGACGCACTTACGAACTACTGCCTTCAGTAAAGTCACGCCTAAAATTGAAACACCTAAATCCTAAAGAGGGACTAATCCACTTCCTCACAGGTCACGGACCATACACCACGTACCTACACAAAATCAAAAAATCAAACTCAAACACGTGTGAAACTTGCCATATTCAGAACACACAAGAACACACCACTTTCGACTGCACAAAGTACGAGGACATCGGGCAGACAGAAAGGGAACAACTACAGGAACATCATATCTCCTACATCTTACAATTGCACCCTCACCCACACCTTAAACGGACTTACGTCGAAGATATCCAAGAAAGCACTAACAGACTACATATCTGAGCGCCGACAACACACAGCCCGACTACAAGAAGAAAAACCAGTACAGGAGCCAAGACGATCTACCAGAATAGCGAATAGGGCGGCCAACACACAACACCGTTCACCACCTGCGGAACCAGCAAACCACACAGAGATAGACATCACACACGAAGCCCCCAGGAGCAGACGGAAATACTTCTGGAACACCACAGGAAGAAGGGACTGGAGAAACCGACAACCACTTAGACCTCCAAGAGCAACCCCATCACCATAGCCCAGGAGATTCCAAGGCGAACCCGACACCGACCCAGAAATAAAATATATGGAATTGCAAATAAATATTCTATGTATCACCTAGACTCTAGATTTAGTTAGTACGTAAGAATGACTAACAATTTGTAACCCACCTAGATGTAAGTTTTAGCTATACATAGTAGTTTTAAGAAATCTGCAACAATAATTGTAAAACATAAATGTACCCTATAAAGACAAATAAAGGAAAGAATGTGGACTTATCGTCCTGATTTAGACTCTAGATATCAGGGCATAAGAAAGCAGATCTTATTTTTATTTTTATTTTTTTGTCCCTATCGGGTGGGCGGGACCCGAGAGCAACTAAGCTTATAGAAGCCCCCATGGATCAAACCATGCAAAAAAGGACCCTGGCGCAGTGGTGCACTGTCAGGGTACCCAACCGCTCTCGGGAGCTCCCACGTCCACGCGGTCCGCCCCGGGCAACGTCACTGGTAAAACAGTGGCGGCTAAGTGGAGCAAGCACCAAAACGACAAACAAAACGACAGCCGTAGATAAGAGACAAAAACAAAAATCCAAATCCACACATCCAACGAAACAAAATCCAAAGAAAGACAACGGTGTCAACATGGCGACGCCCTCCCAAGTGGATGTCAACTTGTCGACTCCACACTCCAGGGTGGTCAACGCGGCGACCCCCAAAAATAAGGGCACCAACTCGGTGAGACCCAGCCACAATGGCAACAAAACTTCTTAACTCCAAGGAGGTCAACTTGGCGACCTCCACAACAAAGGGCGTCAACCAGGCGACCCCTGAAAATCTTGAGGTCAAATTGGCGACCTCGGGTAAATGGGTGGTCAACCTGGCGACCAGACCGCAAAAGCAGGACTCCCAAAAACCCAGCACCAACCAGGTGGTCAACATGGACGGCTGAATGTATAAAACACATTGATAGAGACTAAAAAGTTCGGCGGTATAAATCGAACATTGCCCGGGTAAACGAAAAGTAAAACTATGCGCACCTAAAACAAAGGCACACCCTACCCCAACATCAGTCTTAGACCCATCAGTATAAATAAAATGACAGTCTCCGAATGTTGCCTGTAGTTCTAAAAATGCGGATCTAAGGACTGAAGCAGGGGTCTGATTCTTCGGCATCAACGTTAACCCAAGGTGACAGTGTGTCTCAGCGCGCGACCAAAGAGGAAAACGCGTTTCACCCCGAGGAAGGGCTGGCGCTAGCGTAACGTCCAAATGCCGAAGGAGCTGTCGAAATCGAACCCCTGGAGGGAGCAATGCAGAGGAGCTAATCAAATGGTGGCGATCAAGCGACTCCTCGAAAAATAACTCGAAAGACGGGTGGTCAGGCAAGCTTGAGAGTCGACAAGCATAGCTGCTCAAAAGTATCTCACGCCGGAAGGACAGCGGAGGCTCTGTAGCTTCTGCGTAAAGACTGGGTACAGGGCTAGTTGGAAAGGCCCCTGTAGCGACTCTTTTGCCACGATGGTGAATGGCATTCAATCGACGTAACACAGATGGACGTGCCGACGAATAAACAATACACCCGTAATCAAGCTTGGATCGGACCAAAGAGCGATAAAGGCGAAGAAGGACGGTCCGATCAGCTCCCCAAGATGTGCCACTTAAAACACGTAAAAGATTAAGAGAAAGGTGCTTTAACATCAGGACATTAATGCTGTTCGGACCAGGAGCGGAGTGCCTAGAGCAATGAAGAGCGTGCTCCAGCTCGCTCATTGTAAAAAAATTCGTTATAACATTCAGTGTTAGCAGACCGAAAATTATATGGTGCGGAATCCAGCCGGTCTTTAATAGAGCGAAAACCGGAGGAATAATGGTCTGAACTGGAGACCGCCTCAAAGGCAGATCCCAGAGTGTTAGCGATGGCAGCCGGATCTACAATAATGGCATTGGGAACCTGAAGGCCAGAAACTGTACAATGCGACACTTTACCTGAGAAGGGACGAAGTTTATCTCAAACAGATGAAGGCGTAAAGCGATTAAAAGACTCGACAAAACGAGCCCACGACGCCTTCTTGCTATCCTGAATAATGGGACGAGCTCTGGCGCGCGATTGTTTAAAAGTCACCAAATTATCAAGTGTAGGTTGGCGCTGAAACACCCTAAGTGCAGTTCTACGGGCACGAACGACGTCCCGACAATCCTCGTTCCACCACAGAACAGGCATTCGCCGAGGTTGAGAGGATGAACGGGGTATTGCGCGTTCGGCGGCAGAGAAAATAGTAGAAGTAAGGTGCTGCACTAGTTGGTTAATGTCGGTGAAGGCCTGGTCAACATGCACGAGGCTGGAATACAAGCTCCAGTCGGCTTTTGCGAATATCCAGGTAGGTACTTTGGAATGCTGTAGGTGGTGTGACAGAAGAGAAACGATACAGGGGTAATGGTCGCTGGAGTAGGTGTCAGCGACGACGTTCCACTGCAGACGACTAGCAAGCCGGAGTGAGCAAACGGGCAGGTCTAAATGGGAAAAGGTACCGGAAGAATCAGAAAGAAACGTAGGCTCGCCTGTATTGAGAATAGAGAGATTGAACTGGTCAAAAATGTCAGAAAGAAGAGCTCCCCTCGCACAAGCCATTGGCGAACCCCACAGGGGGTGATGGGCGTTAAAATCTCCCAACAGAAGAAATGGTGTTGGGAGAGCGGACAGGACAGCTCGAAGGTCCGCGAGAGCGATGATGATATGCGGTTTAAGGGCGCTAAACTGCTGCGGTCATCAGCGCCCTTACAATGTGTAAAATATAAGGTCAAAATATAAAAGACAGGTAAAAAACCGCATAATTAAAAAACGGGACAGAAACCCGCGATTTCAAAAAAGTTAAAAATAACAATAGAATAACAATAAAAACAATAACAATAATAACAACAATAATAACAAATATATATGAAAAACCAACACACTAAAAGCATAGGCAATAAAAGATTAAAACGTGTCAAGGACTGTAGAATGCGAAGGACATGGGCGCCTTTTGTCCACTGGGTATTAGAGTCCCCATAAAAAATAGAGAGAATAAAATTACTACGCTAAAAGACGCTCATCGCATTAAATGCGCAGATTAAAATCACTGTCATGAATAAAACGTAAAACACATTCTACAGCACACGTGTCGTCTGCCAAAACGTTGGCTAGGCCAACAGGCAGACCCACACGAACACGCAATGCAGCTAAAACCTGACACTCTGTAAAATGTGACGCACCGTTAAGGGCACGTCACACTGCCCACAGAGTGGTGCGGGGTCACCACTGAGCAAATACCTATGACTAAAAACACAATGTCCAATCCGTAGACGAGCTAAAATTACCTCTTCCCGACGACAGGAACGAGAATACGTACCCCAGAGCAACGGGAAAGGCTTAACCTCCCGCAACTTGTTCCCCCGGAGGGCCGTCCACTCATCGCGCCAGCGCGAGAGGATGCGGCGACGTAAAATAACACACGAATCTGACGAGGGAACAACAGAAGTAAAAAATCTGGGTAATAAAATCGCCGATTACGCAGCGGCGTCGGCAGACTCATTACCTGAGATGCCCACATGACCTGGAATCCATATGAGGGACACGCTGATGCAAGAGACACCAAGCGAGTGGAGCAGGTCATGTATGCGCTGTACGAATGGGTGGTAATGGTACAGCGCATGAACAGTCTGAAGGGCACTCAGAGAGTCCGCACAAATAAAACAGTGCCGTAAGTCGTGCCGCTGAATGTATAAAACAGATTGATAAATGCTAAAAAGTTCGGCGGTAAAAATTGAACATTGTCGAGGTAAACGAAAAGTAAAACTCTGTACACCAAAAACAAAGGCACATCCTACTCCATCAGTCTTAGACCCATCAGTATATATAAATTGACAGTCCCCGAACTGCGCCTGTAGTTCTAAAAAGGCGGATCTAAGAACAGAAGCAGGGGTCGCATTTTTCGGCATCGACGTTAGCCCAAGGAGGATGTGGGCCTCAGCGCGCGACCATGGAGGAAAGCGCGTTTCCCCTCGGGTAAGGGCCGACGCTGGCGTAACGTCCAAATGCCGAAGGAGCAGTCGAAATCGAACCCCTGGAGGGAGCAATGCAGAGGAGCTAACTAAATATTGCCGGTCAAGCGAACCTCGTAAAATACATCGAAGGACGGGTGGTTAGGCAAGCTTGAGAGTCGACAAGCATAGCTGCACAAAAGCATCTCACGCCGGAAGGACAGCGGAGGCTCTGCAGCTTCTGCGTACAGACTGGGTACAGGGCTAGTTGGAAAGGCCCCTGTAGCGACTCTTATGCCACGATGGTGAATGGCATTCAATCAACGTAACACAGATGGACGTGCCGACGAATAAACAATACACCCGTAATCAAGCTTGGATCGGACCAAAGAGCGATAAAGGCGAAGGACGGTCCGAACAGCTCCCCAGGATGTGCCACTTAAAACACGTAAAATATTAAGAGAACGGTCACACTTTGCTTTTAAAAAGGAAACGTGCGAGGTCCAACACAACTTCCTATCAAAAATCAACCCCAAAAATTTCGCCTCGTCTGCAAACGGAAGTATCCCTGGCCCAAGATGGAGAGAGGGCGGAGGGAAATACTTCCGGCGCCAGAAGTTGATGCAGACGGATTTCTCGGCGGAGAAATTAAAGCCGTTGGCGTTACTCCAGGCGTAGAGACGGTCGATACAGCTCTGGAGACGGCGTTCGAGTAGACAGGTCCGCCGTGAACTGCAATAAATAGCGAAATCGTCAAAAAAAGGGACGATGAAATGCCAGGTGGAATACAATCAACAATGGGGTTGATAGCAATCGCAAAAAGTGTGACACTGAGTACAGAGCCCTGCGGTACTCCGTTCTCTTGAATAAAACGACGAGATAAAACCGAGCCCACACGTACACGAAAGACGCGGTCCGTCATAAACTCCCGAAGAAATATGGGAAGACGACCGCGGATATTCCAATCGTGAAGTGTATGTAAAATGCCGCCCCTCCAACAAGTGTCATAAGCTTTCTCCAGGTCAAAAAATACAGCCACGGTTTGACACTTTCTCAGAAATCCATTCATAATATGCGTCGACAAGGACACCAGATGGTCGACAGTAGAGCGATAGCGACGAAACCGGCACTGAGCGTTCGTTAGAAGTTTCTCAGATTCAAGCCACCATGTCAACCGCCGGTTGATCATGCGCTTCATCACCTTGCAAATGCAACATGTGAGGGAGATAGGGCGGTAGCTGGAAGGTAGTTGGCGATCCTTCCCAGGCTTAAGTATAGGGACAATGGTGGCTTCGCGCCAAACGGAAGCAAAATGACGTCTTGCCAAATACAGTTATAGACCTGTAAGAGAAATAGTTTACTGTCGGTTGAAAGGTTCTTTAACATCAGGACATGAATACCGTCCGGCCCAGGAGCGGAGTGCCGAGAGCAATAAAGAGCGTGCTCCAGCTCCCTCATTGTGAATAGCTCGTTATAGCATTCATCATTAGCAGACCGAAAAGTATATGATGCGGAATCCAGCCGGTCTTTAATAGAGCGAAAGCCGGCGGAATAATGGTCTGAACTGGAAACCGCCTCAAAGGCAGCACCCAGAGTGTTAGCGATGGCAGCCGGATCCACTATGGTGGCATTAGAAACCTGAAGGCCAGAAACAGTACAATGTGACACGTTACCTGAGAAGCGACGAAGTTTATCCCAAACAACGGATTAAGGCGTAAAACGATTAAAAGACTCGACAAAACGAGCCCAAGATGCCTTCTTGCTATCCT
The DNA here is from genome assembly GCA_030765065.1 of Deroplatys truncata. NCBI lineage: Eukaryota > Metazoa > Arthropoda > Insecta > Mantodea > Mantidae > Deroplatys > Deroplatys truncata. The sequence goes on from CM060985.1 coordinate 55,963,710, forward strand.
GAATAATGCGACGAGCCCTGGCGCGCGATTGTTTAAAAGTCACCAAATTATCAAGTGTAGGGTGTCGCCGAAACACCCTAAGTGCAGTCCTACGGGCACGAACGGCGTCCCGATAATCCTCGTTCCACCACGGAACAGGTGGCCGCCGAGGTTTGGAGGATGAACGGGGTATTGCACGTTCGGCGGCTGAGAAAATAATAGACGTAAGGTGCTGCACTAGTTGATTAATGTCGGAGAAGGGCTGGTCGTTAAAATGCACGAGGCTGGAATCAAGCTCCAGTCGGCTTTTGCGAATATCCAGGTAGGTACTCTGGAATGCTGTACGTGGTGCGACAGAAGAGAAACGATGCAGGGGTAATGGTCGCTGGAGTAGGTGTCGGCGACGACGTTCCACTGAAGACGACCTGCAAGCTGGAGTGAGCAAATGGCAAGGTCCAGGTGAGAGAATGTACCAGAAGAATCAGAAATAAAAGTAGGTGCACCTGTATTGAGGAAGGAAAGATTGAACTGATAAAAAATGTCGGAAAGAAGAGTTCCCCTCGCACAAGCCCTTGGCGAACCCCATAGTGGGTGATGGGCATTAAAATCTCCCAACAGAAGAAATGGTGTTGGGAGAAGGGACAGGAGAGATCGAATGTCCGCGGGAGCGAGAGGAGACGATGGAGGTATATACACAGAACAAATAGAAAAGAAAAAACCGGGTAACTGCATTCTAATGGCAACAGCTTGCAAGTCGGACGTAAGTGTGATAGTTTGAAAATGAACGTCATTACGCACCAAAACATGACACCACCATGAGCAGGAGTACCCTCCTCCGGTTCAAGGTCGTAGCGAACCGGAGTATATCCTCGGAGATCAAAAGGATCGTGAGGGCGAAGCTTAGTCTCCTGCAAACATACGAACATAGGCGAATGGGAACGCAATAAAAGTTGCAGTTCCGCCCCATGCGATCGTACACCACGTACATTCCAGGTCAGGATAGCCATTAAGAAAAAAGAGGATAAACTGTCTATTTAGAAGGGCGGCTTAAAATTACCTTTTGTTTAACCTTTGGGCTCGGGCTTTTTGTATGGAGTTGGTCAGACTCCATAGCTTCGTCGGAGGGAGGGCCCACGCGCTCAGTGCCAGAAACCGATTCAAGCGCCGTGAATCGGTTCAGGGTGGCGATGGGTGAGGGGTGCCGCTGAGCGCGGCTTGTCCCGGGACCGTCCTGGGACAGCGACCTCCGAGGAGGAGAAGGTGAACTTTTGTTACCGCGCGCACGCGGAGAGTCTTTCAAAAAATCTTCCCTACGAAGTTTCTGCTTGGGCTTCTTTTCAACGGCTTGCGACTTCATTGACTTGGGACCAGTTTTATACGGCTTGGTAACTGTAGCCTTAATAGACGGCCGGATGGTAGTGGCGGTTAATCCAGTCATGGTCCAGGTCTGAGTTTCGGCATCTACTCGTGGTACTGGCGAGGCAACAACAGAACTAAATGTGCCAGATCGCAGGAGTGAAGGTTGGCGCGCATGGTAACGCCTCCGGGCTTCAGCGAAGGAGAGATTTTCCTTTACCCGGATCTCCTGGATCGCCTTCTCGTCCAAGTACCGCGGACAGTCGGCAAACGAAGCAGAATGAGACCCTTTACAATTAACGCAGACGGGGGCTGTTGAACAGGTACCTTCGTGTAAGGGCTGGCTACATGTTGCACAGATGTTAACGGCACTCTTACATGAGACTTGCGTATGCCCAAAACGTTGGCATTTAAAACAACGCAGAGGTCTAGGAATATAAAGCCTCACAGAAATCCGTTCGTACCCTGCGGAAATGCTCATGGGCAGATCGACGCCATCAAATGTAATAAACAGGGTACGAGTGGGTACCAATACGCCGTCGCGTTTGGCCTGCACTCGATGCACTGCAGTCACCTTTTGATCGGGTAGATATTCTACGAGATCCTCGTCGGATATACCATCGAGGCTATGGATGGTAACGACGCCCCGACAGGAGTTCAATGTGCGGTGCTTCTCAACACGGATGGGGTAACCGTGGAGAAGCGTAGCGCGCAACAAGGTCTTACTTTGCTGATCGGACTTAGTTTGTGCCAATAAGGACCCATTCCGTAGACGAGTGCATGATTGAACCGCACCAGCAATAGCATCTATGCCCTTCGGAATTCTAAAAGGGTTCACCTTCTCAAAGTTTTGTCCTTGTTCTGTTCTCCAAATGACCAAGTAACAACCAGATGACGGCGGTGCTACTTCTGTTACAATAACTTTTCGGCGCTTATTTGTATTAATGGAGGAAGGGTACTCCATAGCGAGATAAATCCTCCACCATTGCAACCGTCTCCGACCTCGGGCTCTGTATTCTCGGGCGTTACCCCGGCTTGGGTGAGTGGCCTATCTATACCAGACTCACCCCAGGGTCACACCTCCCAGAACATAGACAGAGGGACCCAATCGCCGTCAGAAGTCAGCAGCTCATGCAATGGCCCCCCCGCGGGACTGCAGTTGAACAGCGGATACGAACACAAACCCTACATGACGACCCCGGGTGGTGGGGATGACGCCATTACCCACTCACCCAGCTGCGCACGCGGTGCGCGGGTATCCGTCAGGCTGTGTCCACGGAGGATTTAAATAAAAAGATAAAAGAAACTAAAACTGTGTGAGCGTATCGCACGCAAGGTAGGCCGGCGGGGAAGAAAAAGAGATATGCGAATGTCGTGGTGCGAAATGGCCGGAAAGTGATAAGGGAAGAAAGAAACGATGGTGAGGTGCGGTATAGATGGAATGCAAAGAACGCACAAGAGCCTACCTTGGCTCCACCGGTCACTTGAAGAACCCACCTCGACCGGATGGGGGTGAGGGGATGAATGTAGCGATGATTGGCTCGGGAACCCCCGGGTGCGCCAAAAACCCGTACTCACATAAGGTGAGCCCCTGAGGGGGCCGTGACCAAGTGAGAGAGACAACAAGCTTAACGGTAAATTTAGGAAAAGCCGCGATTTATGTTAAACTTGGACCAATGAGATCGCTTAAGTTTATATCAAATAGTGAGACGCGTTGAATGAAGATAAAATGGACCAATAGGAAATGAAGCACCCTAGAAGCCAGCGACTATAAATGGATCTGCTAAGAACAAATTCGGGGTCATTTGCTAAACTACAGACAGGGAGAGATGCTGCAGGATGTTTGAGATATCGCGCCAAAAGTGAATTAAGACAGTTTTCGCAGCACACATAAGAATCGCTACGCGTAAAGAGATATAATAAGCATATATAAACTTCGCGTCATATCCGCGCCGTGTTTCAACAGCAGTGGACAGTGTTTTAACGGCGGAAATATCAGCGTTGATGATGATGATGATATGCGGTTTAAGGGCGCCAAACTGCTAGGGTCATCAGCGCCCTTTCAATGTGTAAAATATAAAGTCAAGATATAAAAGGTAAAAAAACCGCATAATTAAAAAACGGTACACAAACCCGCGATGTCCAAAAAGTTAAAACTAACAATAGCATAACAATAACAATAACAACAATAATAAAAATAACAACAAGAATAACAATAAATATATCTCAAAAACCAACACACTAAAAGCATAGCCAATAAAAGATTAAAACTTGTCAAGAACTGTAGAATGTGGGACATGCGCGCCATGTCACTGGGGAGTAAGTCCCTATGAAAACAGACAGAATAAAATAACAAAGCTAAAAGACGCTCAGCGCATCAAATGCGTCGATTAAAATCAATGTCACTTATAAAACGTAAAAGACATTCTACAGCATGCGCGTCGTCTGCCAAAACGTTGGCTATGCCAACAGGCAGACCCAGGCGAACGCGCAGTGGAGCTAAAACTTGACACTCAGTTAAAATGTGACGCACCGTTAAGGGCACGTCACACTGCTGACACAGCGGAGCGGGATCACCACTGAGCAGGTAACTATGACTAAAACGACAATGTCCAATTCGTAAACGGGCTAAAAGTACCTCTTCCCGACGTGAAGAACGAGAAGAGGTACCCCAGATTAACGGGAGAGGCTTAACCTCCCGCAACTTGTTCCCCCGGAGGGCCGTCCACTCATCGCGCCAGCGCGAGAGGATGCGGCGACGTAAAATAACACACGAATCTGACGAGGGAACAACAGAGGTAAAAAATCTGGGTAATAAAATCGCCGATTTCGCAGCGGCGTCGGCAGACTCATTATCTGAGATGCCCACATGACCTGGAATCCACATGAAGGACACGCTGATGCCAGAGACACCAAGCGAGTGGAGCAGGTCATGTATGCGCTGTACGAATGGGTGGTAATGGTACAGCGCATGAACAGTCTGAAGGGCACTCAGAGAGTCCGCACAAATAAAACAGTGCCGTAAGTCGTGCCGCTGAATGTATAAAACAGATTGATAAATGCTAAAAAGTTCGGCGGTAAAAATTGAACATTGTCGAGGTAAACGAAAAGTAAAACTCTGTACACCAAAAACAAAGGCACATCCTACTCCATCAGTCTTAGACCCATCAGTATATATAAATTGACAGTCCCCGAACTGCGCCTGTAGTTCTAAAAAGGCGGATCTAAGAACAGAAGCAGGGGTCGCATTTTTCGGCATCGACGTTAGCCCAAGGTGGATGTGGGCCTCAGCGCGCGACCATGGAGGAAAGCGCGTTTCCCCTCGGGTAAGGGCCGACGCTGGCGTAACGTCCAAATGCCGAAGGAGCAGTCGAAATCGAACCCCTGGAGGGAGCAATGCAGAGGAGCTAACTAAATATTGCCGGTCAAGCGAATCCTCGTAAAATACATCGAAGGACGGGTGGTTAGGCAAGCTTGAGAGTCGACAAGCATAGCTGCAGAAAAGCATCTCACGCCGGAAGGACAGCGGAGGCTCTGCAGCTTCTGCGTACAGACTGGGTACAGGGCTAGTTGGAAAGGCCCCTGTAGCGACTCTTATGCCACGATGGTGAATGGCATTCAATCAACGTAACACAGATGGACGTGCCGACGAATAAACAATACACCCGTAATCAAGCTTGGATCGGACCAAAAAGCGATAAAGGCGAAGAAGGACGGTCCGAACAGCTCCCCAGGATGTGCCACTTAAAACACGTAAAATATTAAGAGAACGGTCACACTTTGCTTTTAAAAAGGAAACGTGCGAGGTCCAACACAACTTCCTATCAAAAATCAACCCCAAAAATTTCGCCTCGTCTGCAAACGGAAGTATCCCTGGCCCAAGATGGAGAGAGGGCGGAGGGAAATACTTCCGGCGCCAGAAGTTGATGCAGACGGATTTCTCGGCGGAGAAATTAAAGCCGTTGGCGTTACTCCAGGCGTAGAGACGGTCGATACAGCTCTGGAGACGGCGTTCGAGTAGACAGGTCCGCCGTGAACTGCAATAAATAGCGAAATCGTCAAAAAAAGGGACGATGAAATGCCAGGTGGAATACAATCAACAATGGGGTTGATAGCAATCGCAAAAAGTGTGATACTGAGTACAGAGCCCTGCGGTACTCCGTTCTCTTGAATAAAACGACGAGATAAAACCGAGCCCACACGTACACGAAAGACGCGGTCCGTCATAAACTCCCGAAGAAATATGGGAAGACGACCGCGGATATTCCAATCGTGAAGTGTACGTAAAATGCCGCCCCTCCAACAAGTGTCATAAGCTTTCTCCAGGTCAAAAAATACAGCCACGGTTTGACACTTTCTCAGAAATCCATTCATAATATGCGTCGACAAGGACACCAGATGGTCGACAGTAGAGCGATAGCGACGAAACCGGCACTGAGCGTTCGTTAGAAGTTTCTCAGATTCAAGCCACCATGTCAACCGCCGGTTGATCATGCACTTCATCACCTTGCAAATGCAACATGTGAGGGAGATAGGGCGGTAGCTGGAAGGTAGTTGGCGATCCTTCCCAGGCTTAAGTATAGGGACAATGGTGGCTTCGCGCCAAACGGAAGCAAAATGACGTCTTGCTAAATACAGTTATAGACCTGTAAGAGAAATAGTTTACTGTCGGTTGAAAGGTTCTTTAACATCAGGACATGAATACCGTCCGGCCCAGGAGCGGAGTGCCGAGAGCAATAAAGAGCGTGCTCCAGCTCCCTCATTGTGAATAGCACGTTATAGCATTCATCATTAGAAGACCGAAAAGTATATGATGCGGAATCCAGCCGGTCTTTAATAGAGCGAAAGCCGGCGGAATAATGGTCTGAACTGGAAACCGCCTCAAAGGCAGCACCCAGAGTGTTAGCGATGGCAGCCGGATCCACTATGGTGGCATTAGAAACCTGAAGGCCAGAAACAGTACAATGTGACACTTTACCTGAGAAGCGAGAAGTTTATCCCAAACAACGGATGAAGGCGTAAAACGATTAAAAGACTCGACAAAACGAGCCCAAGATGCCTTCTTGCTATCCTGAATAATGCGACGAGCCCTGGCGCGCGATTGTTTAAAAGTCACCAAATTATCAAGTGTAGGGTGTCGCCGAAACACCCTAAGTGCAGTCCTACGGGCACGAACGGCGTCCCGATAATCCTCGTTCCACCACGGAACAGGTGGCCGCCGAGGTTTGGAGGATGAACGGGGTATTGCACGTTCGGCGGCTGAGAAAATAAGAGACGTAAGGTGCTGCACTAGTTGATTAATGTCGGAGAAGGGCTGGTCGTCAAAATGCACGAGGCTGGAATCAAGCTCCAGTCGGCTTTTGCGAATATCCAGGTAGGTACTCTGGAATGCTGTACGTGGTGCGACAGAAGAGAAACGATGCAGGGGTAATGGTCGCTGGAGTAGGTGTCGGCGACGACGTTCCACTGAGGACGACGTGCAAGCTGGAGTGAGCAAATGGCAAGGTCCAGGTGAGAGAATGTACCAGAAGAATCAGAAATAAAAGTAGGTGCACCTGTATTGAGGAAGGAAAGATTGAACTGATAAAAAATGTCGGAAAGAAGAGTTCCCCTCGCACAAGCCCTTGGCGAACCCCATAGTGGGTGATGGGCATTAAAATCTCCCAACAGAAGAAATGGTGTTGGGAGAAGGGACAGGAGAGATCGAATGTCCGCAGGAGCGAGAGGAGACGATGGAGGTATATACACAGAACAAATAGAAAAGAAAAAACCGGGTAACTGCATTCTAATGGCAACAGCTTGCAAGTCGGACGTAAGTGTGATAGTTTGAAAATGAACGTCATTACGCACCAAAATCATGACACCACCATGAGCAGGAGTACCCTCCTCCGGTTCAAGGTCGTAGCGAACCGGAGTATATCCTCGGAGATCAAAAGGATCGTGAGGGCGAAGCTTAGTCTCCTGCAAACATACGACCATAGGTGAATGGGAACGCAATAAAAGCTGCAGTTCCGCCCTATGCGATCGTACACCAAGTACATTCCAGGTCAGGATAGCCATTAAAAATAAGGGGATAAACTGTCTATTTAGAAGGGCGGCTTAAAATTACCTTTTGTTTAACCTTTGGGCTCGGGCTTTTTGTATGGAGTTGGTCAGACTCCATAGCTTCCTCGGAGGGAGGGCCCACGCGCTCAGTGCCAGAAACCGATTCAAGCGCCGTGAATCGGTTCTGGGTGGCGATGGGTGAAGGGTGCCGCTGAGCGCGGCTTGTCCCAGGACCTTCCTGGGACAGCGACCTCCGAGGAGGAGAAGGTGAACTTTTGTTACCGCGCGCACGCGGAGGGTCTTTCAAAAAATCTTCCCTACGTAGTTTCTGCTTGGGCTTCTTTTCAACGGCTTGCGACTTCATTGACTTGGGACCAGGTTTATACGGCTTGGTAACTGTAGCCTTAATAGACGGCCGGATGGTAGTGGCGGTTAATCCAGTCAAGGTCCAGGTCTGAGTTTCGGCATCTACTCGTGGTACTGGCGAGGCAACAACAGAACTAAATGTGCCAGATCGCAGGAGTGAAGGCTGGCGGGCATGGTAACGCCGCCGGGCTTCAGCGAAGGAGAGTTTTTCCTTTACCCGGATCTCCTGGATCGCCTTCTCGTCCAAGTACCGCGGACAGTCGGCAAACGAAGCAGAATGAGACCCTTTACAATTAACGCAGACGGGGGCTGTTGAACAGGTACCTTCGTGTGAGGGCTGGCTACATGTTGCACAGATGTTAACGGCACTCTTACATGAGACTTGCGTATGCCCAAAACGTTGGCATTTAAAACAACGCAGAGGTCTAGGAATATAAGGCCTCACAGAAATCCGTTCGTACCCTGCGGAAATGCTCGTGGGCAGATCGACGCCATCAAATGTAATAAACAGGGTACGAGTGGGTACCAACACGCCGTCGCGTTTGGCCTGCACTCGATGAACCGCTGGCACCCTCTGGTCTGCAAGATATTCCACCAGGTCTTCGTCAGAGATACCATCGAGGCTATGCGTGGTGACAACGCCTCGACAAGAATTCAAGGTGCGGTGCTTCTCAACACGGATAGGATAACCGTGGAGAAGCGTGGCGCTCAACAAGGACTTACTTTGTGCCTCGGATTTGCTTTGAACTAGCAACGAACCATTACGAAGCCGAGTGCAGGAAAGAACCGGACCAGCAATTGAGTCAATGCCCTTCTGGACAATAAAAGGGTTCACCTTCTCGAATGATTGTCCCTCCTCTGTACGGGTAATCACTAAGTAACAACCAGCTGTTGGCGGTGCTACTTCTGTTACTAAAGTTTTACGGCGCTTGTTGTTAATAATGGAGAAAGGGTGCTCCATAGCGAAAAAAATCCTCCACCATTGCAACCGTCTCCGACCTCGGGCTCTGACTTCTCGGGCGTTACCCCGGCTTGGGTGAGTGGCCTATCTATACCAGACTCACCCCAGGGTCACACCTCCCAGAACATAGACAGAGGGACCCAATCGCCGTCAGAAGTCAGCAGCTCATGCAATGGCCCCCCCGCGGGACTGCAGTTGAACAGCGGATACGAACAACCCTACATGACGACCCCGGGTGGTGGGGATGACGCCATTACCCACTCACCCAGCTGCGCACGCGGTGCGCGGGTATCCGTCAGGCTGTGTCCACGGAGGATTTAAATAAAAGGATAAAAGAAACTAAAACTGTGTGGGCGTTTCGCACGCAAGGTAGGCCGGCGGGGAAGAAAAAGAGAGATATGCGAATGTCGTGGTGCGAAATGGCCGGAAAGTGATAAGGGAAGAAAGAAACGATGGTGAGGTGCGGTATGAATGGAATGTAAAGAACGCAGGAGAGCCTACCTTGGGTCCAGCGGTCACTTGAAGCACCCACCGCGACCGGATGGGGGTGAGGGGATGAATGTGGCGATGATTGGCTCGGGAACCCCCGGGTGCGCCAAAAACCCGTACTCACATAAGGTGAGCCCCTGAGGGGGTGTATATCAGGTCAGATACATTTGTTTTAATAAAAAAAAATAAGGGGGAAGGAATTCTTTTTGTACTACGTATAAATTGCAAGTCTGTATTCTGCTCTTTTTGAGATAATGTTAGCGGTGGTCACAGTAGGTGTGACGTGGTTTTTTTAACTTCCAGTTCGAGGTTTCTCACTGAAGACATTTTGTTTTTTCTTCCGTGTGTTCATTCTGTTTAAAAAAATCTTGGTATTGTGTCCAAGTGGTTTGCGTGGCATGCTTGTGTAGACCGTATGTTGGTATAATTTTCTGATATTTTGCCGCGGGCGCTTAATTGTATTCTTTCTGGAACTGTTTTATTTGGCTATGTTCTGATCTTGCTACTTACATTCATGTGATGCTATAAGTGTTTAGTTTGGTGTAATCTGTATCGCTTTGTCATACTGTTTATTTATTGGTTGCGTTATCTTTTGTGCTGCAATCATGCCTAAGCGACGTACTACGCAGAAATCGGATATGGCAATTGCTCCAGTTAGCGAGCACAGTGAAGTAGAATCTATGTCCAGTATTAGTACGCCTGTTGTTACTCAGTTATCAGTGATGTCTAATCCGCCTGGCGTGGCCAGTGCAATGCAGTCAGCTGTGTGTCGCCCGGTCATTGACCCCTCTTACTTTGAGAATTCCAGCAGGTTGTCGGCGCATGAATTTCTGCAGAACTTTGAAATGGTCGCTGCTGCTAATGGCTGGTCAGAAGAAATGAAATTGAAATGCTTTCCGTGCTATTTACGAGATACTGCTGCATCATGGATTCAAACTTTTCGCCATCGGCACCCTCACCATGATTGGTTTTTCTTGTCTACACAATTTCTAAATGCATTTCAGATAACAAACCAGAGTGATATTCTGGAAATGAAACTCAGACAGCGGGTACAGTTGGATGATGAACCTGTTATTAGTTACATCTATGACGTGCTATCTTTATGTGACCAAGTCAACCCAGCTATGTTGCAGTTGGAACCAATTAAACACTTGCTTAAAGGTCTTAGACCTCTGTATGTACAATCTTTATTGCCATTAAATCCTCAAACTGTTGATGAGGTAATACAAATCATTCGACGAGTGGACAAAGCACATTTTTATATGCAGAACCGTGAACATCTAGCGTCTGCTCAATCTCAGGCTGCAGTGGTTACGCCACCCTCTGTTTTATTTAATAATGCATCCGTTCCTGCTGTTACTTTACCAGCTTCTCCTCAGCCTTCTTCTCTTGTGGACGTACCTATCGATCCTATGCATCAGCTGATTGCTCAAGCATGAGTGCAGTAACAATATTATTCGATAGCACTCAAGATTCTCGAGACTCCACTACGCCCAGTAATATTCTTTGTCGTCGTCTGGGTGTTTATCACACATGTGTATTTCATTTTTGTATGTCATTTTTTTATTTTAATGTCTCTTATTGTATTTGTTTGCCTTGTGTCGACGAGGGCGTCGATCTCGGTGGCCAGGGGGAGATGTGGCATGTGCAGAGATAATATGACAAGACTCTCTCTGGGCACCGAAGTTAGAGACGGCAGTTTGTCTGTGAGTAGGGGTGAGTCAGGGGAAACAAGTGTCAAGGGAGGGGACAGCGTTACTGACGCCCGAGTTTGGCGTGGGTTTTTGTAAGTCAGCAAGTAAGCTTCGTGTGAGACAGACGGGAAACTGCTAAAGCACGATGTCCTCGTCGGCAGACAATGGGCAAAGGAATGTAAGTATCTAACTTCATCCATTTTTATATAATAAATAACCATCCATCCATTCTCTTTTTATATTAATTATGGTAGTGTAGTGTCCTTCCCTACCCGTAAGCCAGGTATTAAGTTGGAATAGCCATTATTTTTGGTTCTTTCTTTAGCTGCGTCCCTCGTCGTAGCCTCGCATTTGAAGTTCTTGTTTGATTTACCGATGCCTCTTGCAAGCGAGTAGCTCCCATCTGTATTTGTAAAATAATTTAAAGAACATGTATTAAATAGGATAATGTTTGAAATACCATATAGAAATGATAGGATTATAAATCCTATAAATATTTCGGAAATACAAAGTATTTTTGAAAATTTAATATCCAAAAAAGCACCCGGACCGGATGAAATAATAAACGAAGTTTTGTACAATTTAAAAGATAAATTAATCCCATTTCTACATCTGTTGTTTAATGATTGTTTATGGAAGGGTAGATTTCCAACAAAATTGAAGGAGGTTAATGTGACAATATTAAAGAAAGGGCAAGATAAAGATGAGAAAAAAATTAAATCTTACCGTCCCATTTGTTTAATAAACACAATGGAAAAGGTTTTTGAACAGTTAATTTATAAAAGAATATGTGAATTTAGAGAACTTATATGCAAAACTGAAAAACAATTCCGCTTTCGAAAAGGATGTTCGACAGAAGATGCTATTATACAATTAATACAAAACTAATAGCAAAAAGCCGTATGTAATTGCAATTTCTGTTGATATTTCTGGAGCCTTTGATAATCTTTGGTGGCCAGCGTTATTTAAGAGACTCAGAGATAAAAATTATCCACAGACCATTTACAATATCTTAAAGGATTATTGTAAAAATAGAAAAGTAATTTTTAAAGGAATAAATAGTATAATTATGAAAACAATTACCAAAGGCTGCCCCCAGGGTTCTGTACTGGGGCCCATCTTTTGGGACATTATGATAGAAACTTTAATTGAGGAAGTTTTGAATGATAATATTATAATAAACGTCATAGCGTATGCTGATGACAATTTTTCTCATTGATGGAAAAAATAGGAATGAAATAGAGAGCAAAGCATGTCAATTAATGAAAACACTTTATACCTGGTGCCAAAAATCTAAGATGCAAATTTCTTCAAATAAATCTAATTATATAATTTTAAAAGGATCATTAAAGAGAGATCCAATAATAAAGTATGATAATTTATATACGAAGAAGTAAAGGAATGAAATATCTGGGTATTATAAATAATGAAAAATTGAATTTTAAAGAACATACAGAAAGTGTTAGACAGAAATCTGAAAAAGTTATGATGAAATTGGCCAGAATTATGCAGAAAAATTTTAAATTAAATTTAAGGAGTATAGAAATTTATCATAATGTAATCTTTGCCTCGATAATTTCATATGCTGCAGGAGTTTGGGCAATAAAGGTTAATGATGTAGTAATGAAAAGAATGTTAAGGAGAACCCAGAGAAAAATTCTTTTAAGATATACTGGCGCTTTAAATACCACACCAACAATGGCATTATTGGTTGCTACATCAATATGGCCGATTGACCTAATAATAAAATTCAAAGGTGCAAAATTTTGGCTAAAAAAATGATGCTTGGATATGGTTTTTAAAATTATAAGAAAAAATTGTTATAATGTATATGATATTAAAAAAGCGTTACTTCAAGAATGGCAAGAAGAATGGAATTCCATAGGGGAAGGAAGGAGAGTCTATGAATTCTTTCCAAATATAGAAGAAAGAATTAAATTGGGACATTTAGAGATTACAAAAGGATTAATACACTTTATTACGGGACATGGACCATTTAGGACGTATTGGCGTAAAATAAAAAATGCAATACTGATGTATGTATACAATGTAATATAATTGACACTCCCGAGCACGTTGCTTTTGAGTGTAAAAATTTTCAAAATTTAGAGGAGGAAAGAAATTTAATAAAAACATATAATGTATACGATATATTAAGAAATGAAGATTTAGCTACATATCTTAAATATCTAACAAATAAAATAAATAATATATTATGGGAAGAGAATATAATGGAAGAAGAAAATTTTATGGATTTAGAGGGTGATGGAAATGATCCAAGAAGATCAGAAAGAATTAGAAATAGATATGAAAATATACATGAAATGGAAATTAATTTAACTCGAACACAAGATGAAAATATGGATAGAGAAGGTAGATTAAATAGGAGATATTATTACATATCCATTGGTCGTTTAGAATGGGCAGAAAGAAGAAGAATTCGACCTATAAGATTACAAGCAGAGAATTTTGTAGATTATGATAGAAGTATAGAAGAAAGAAGATGGGAGATGGAGAGAGATGAGGATCCAGATTTAGTTTTGCAACTGCCGTCCATCCTGGAGGAGGAGTGGGATGATGCGGATGCTGTTGTGGAGGCTATTTGCAGCCAATTGGTGACATCCATCTCTGGAGGTGGTGCTATTGGATAATAAGGTTGGTGCAGAAAGAAGAGAAATTGTTGCAGTAGTGGTAAAAAGTGAAGTGTAGTGATTTAGGTTTTTGTTTATTTTTTCGTTTTATTATTTTACTTACATAAAACAAACAAAAGGCAATTTAGTGCAGTGAAGTGTAAGATTAGTGAAGTGATTAAATAAAGAAGATTATTAGGAACAATAAGAAAAAGAGTATATATATGTTTTAAAAAAAGTTTAGTTTATGTAAAATAATTACAAAGAAATATAATTAATAAATAAATATAAAAAGTAACTAAATAAATAAATGATAGAAGTATATGGATTGATATTGAAATAATTAACAGTGATTCTAAATTATTGTTAAATACATAAACTATAATAAATGAATAGCGTAAAGTAATTAGGATAATGAAATGTGTTAGATAAACAATAAAAATGTAAAATTGAGAAATAGTATAATTAGTAATTGTAGTAAATAAGAGTAAATTTAGTAAATTGTGATTAGAATTAAGTAGCAAAGTACTGGCTACCAGTACTCTACTGGATACCAGTAGTATAGGTTAAGAATAGAGCTGGAAACCAGTTAATAATATTTTGGATACCAAAATTTGGTTGTAGATAGTAGAAAATTATACTTTTTAGTATTTAGTTTAATTTAAAGATTTTTGTTTTGTAGTTAGTTTAAATTCCCTGATGGAAGAAAATTGTAATGTAAATGTTGTAAAAGATAATATTAATAAACCAAAGTTGGATATATGTTCCGGATTAGTTAACAAGGTGCCTGAATATTATATTCAGATTTATTTATTTATTTGTCCATATCGGGTGGGCGGTACCCGAGAGCAACTAAGCTTATAGAAGCCCCCATGGATCAAACCATGCAAAAAAGGGACCCTGGCGCAGTGGTGCACTGTCAGGGTACCCAACCGCTGTCGGGAGCTCCCACGTCCACGCCGTCCGCCCCGTGCAACGTCACTGGTAAAACAGTGGCGGCTAAGTGGAGCAAGCACCAAAACGACAAACAAAACGACATAGCCGTAGATAAGAGACAAAAACAAAAATCCAAATCCACACATCCAACGAAACAAAATCCAAAGAAAGACAACGGTGTCAACATGGCGACGCCCTCCCAAGTGGATGTCAACTTGTCGACTCCACACTCCAGGGTGGTCAACGCGGCGACCCCCAAAAATAAGGGCACCAACTCGGTGAGACCCAGCCACAATGGCAACAAAACCTATAACTCCAAGGAGGTCAACTTGGCGACCTCCACAACAAAGGGCGTCAACCAGGCGACCCCTTGAAAATCTTGAGGTTAAATTGGCGACCTCGGGTAAATGGGTGGTCAACCTGGCGACCAGACCGCAAAAGCAGGACTCCCAAAAACCCAGCACCAACCAGGTGGTCAACATGGACGGCTGAATGTATAAAACACATTGATAGACTAAAACGTTCGGCGGTATAAATCGAACATTGCCCGGGTAAACGAAAAGTAAAACTATGCGCACCTAAAACAAAGGCACACCCGACACCAACATCAGTCTTAGACCCATCAGTATAAATAAAATGAGTCTCCGAATGTTGCCTGTAGTTCTAAAAATGCGGATCTAAGGACTGAAGCAGGGGTCTGATTCTTCGGCATCAACGTTAACCCAAGGTGACAGTGTGTCTCAGCGCGCGACCAAGGAGGAAAACGCGTTTCACCCCGAGGAAGGGCCGGCGCTGGCGTAATATCCAAATGCCGAAGGAGCTGTCGAAATCGAACCCCTGGAGGGAGCAATGCAGAGGAGCTAATCAAATGGTGGCGATCAAGCGACTCCTCGAAAAATAACTCGAAAGACGGGTGGTCAGGCAAGCTTGAGAGTCGACAAGCATAGCTGCTCAAAAGCATCTCACGCCGGAAGGACAGCGGAGGCTCTGCAGCTTCTGCGTAAAGACTGGGTACAGGGCTAGTTGGAAAGGCACCTGTAGCGACTCTTTTGCCACGATGGTGAATGGCATTCAAACGACGTAACACAGATGGACGTGCCGACGAATAAACAATACACCCGTAATCAAGCCTGGATCGGACCAAAGAGCGATAAAGGCAAAGAAGGACGGTCCGATCAGCTCCCCAGGATGTGCCACTTAAAACACGTAAAAGATTAAGAGAAAGGTGCTTTAACATCAGGACATGAATGCTGTTCGGACCAGCAGCGGAGTGCCTAGAGCAATTAAGAGCGTGCTCCAGCTCGCTCATTGTAAAAAAATTCGTTATAACATTCAGTGTTAGCAGACCGAAAATTATATGCTGCGGAACCCAGCCGGTCTTTAATAGAGCGAAAGCCGGAAGAATAATGGTCTGAACTGGAGACCGCCTCAAAGGCAGATCCCAGAGTGTTAGCGATGGCAGCCGGATCTACAATGATGGCAATGAGAACCTGAAGGCCAGAAACTGTACAATGCGACACTTTACCTGAGAAGGGACGAAGTTTATCCCAAACAACAGATGAAGGCGTAAAGCGATTAAAAGACTCGACAAAACGAGCCCACGACGCCTTCCTGCTATCCTGAATAATGCAACGAGCTCTGGCGCGCGATTGTTTAAAAGTCACCAAATTATCAGGTGTAGTTTGGCGCCGAAACAGCCTAAGTGCAGTTCTACGGGCACGAACGACGTCCCGACAATCCTCGTTCCACCACAGAACAGGCATTCGCCCAGGCTGAGAGGATCAACGGGGTATTGCGCGTTCGGCGGCAGAGAAAATAGTAGAAGGTGCTGCACTAGTTGGTTAATGTCGGTGAAGGCCGGGTCAAAATGCACGAGGCTGGAATACAAGCTCCAGTCGGGTTTTGCGAATATCCAGGTAGGTACTCTGGAATGCTGTACGTGGTGCGAGGCTGGCTACATGTTGCACAGATGTTAACGGCACTCTTACATGAGACTTGCGTATGCCCAAAACGTTGGCATTTAAAACAACGCAGAGGTCTAGGAATATAAGGCCTCACAGAAATCCGTTCGTACCCTGCGGAAATGCTCGTGGGCAGATCGACGCCATCAAATGTATTAACAGGGTACGAGTGGGTACCAACACGCCGTCGCGTTTGGCCTGCACTCGATGAACCGCTGTCACCCTCTGGTCTGCAAGATATTCCACCAGGTCTTCGTCAGAGATACCATCGAGGCTATGCGTGGTGACAACGCCTCTACAAGAATTCAAGGTGCAGTGCTTCTCAACACGGATAGGATAACCTGGAGAAGCGTGGCGCTCAACAAGGACTTACTTTGTGCCTCGGATTTGCTTTGAACTAATACCGAACCATTACGAAGCCGAGTGCAGGAAAGAACCGGACCAGCAATTAAGTCAATGCCCTTCTGGATGATAAAAGGGTTCACCTTCTGGAATGATTGTCCTTCCTCTGTACGGGTAATCACTAAGTAACAACCAGCTGTTGGCGGTGCTACTTCTGTTACTAAAGTTTTACGGCGCTTGTTGTTTATAATGGAGAAAGGGTGCTCCATAGCGAAAAAAATCATCCACCATTGCAACCGTCTCCGACCTCGGGCGTTACCCCGGCTTGGGTGAGTGGCCTATCTATACCAGACTCACCCCAGGGTCACACCTCCCAGAACATAGACAGAGGGACCCAATCGCCGTCAGAAGTCAGCAGCTCATGCAATGGCCCCCCCGCGGGACTGCAGTTGAACAGCCGATACGAACACAAACCCTACATGACGACCCCGGGTGGTGGGGATGACGCCATTACCCACTCACCCAGCTGCGCACGCGGTGCGCGGGTATCCGTCAGGCTGTGTCCACGGAGGATTTAAATAAAAAGATAAAAGAAACTAAAACTGTGTGGGCGTTTCGCACGCAAGGTAGGCCGGCGGGGAAGAAAAAGAGATATGCGAATGTCGTGATGCGAAATGGCCGGAAAGTGATAAGGGAAGAAAGAAACGATGGTGAGGTGCGGTATGGATGGAATGCAAAGAACGCAGGAGAGCCTACCTTGGGTCCACCGGTCACTTGAAGAACCCACCTCGACCGGATGGGGGTGAGGGGATGAATGTGGCGATGATTGGCTCGGGAACCCCCGGGTGCGCCAAAAACCCGTACTCACATAAGGTGAGCCCCTGAGGGGAATGTAGCTAAAACCTGACACTGTTAAAATGTGACGCACCGTTAAGGGCACGTCACACTGCCCACAGAGTGGTGCGGGGTCACCACTGAGCAAATACCTATGACTAAAAACACAATGTCCAATCCGTAAACGAGCTAAAATTACCTCTTCCCGACGACAAGACCGAGAAGAGGTACCCCAGATCAACGGGAAAGGCTTAACCTCCCGCAACTTGTTCCCCCTGAGGGACGTCCACTCATCGCGCCAGCGCGAGAGGATGCGGCGACGTAAAATAACACACGAATCTGACGAGGGAACAACAGAAGTAAAAACTCTGGGTAATAAAATCGCCGATTTCTCAGCGGCGTCGGCAGACTCATTACCTGAGATGCCCACAATGACCTGGAATCCACACGAAGGACACGCTGATGCCAGAGACACCAAGCGAGTGGAGCAGGTCATCTATGCGGTGTACGAGTGGGTGGTAATGGTTCAGCGCATGAATAGCCTGAAGGGCACTCAGAGAGGCCGTACAAATAAAACAGTGCCGTAAGTCGTGCCGCTCGATGTGTAAAACAGATTGATAAATGCTAAAACGTTCGACGGTAAAAATTGAACATTGTCCAGGTAAACGAAAAGTGAAACTCTGTACACCAAAAACAAAGGCACATCCTACTCCAACATCAGTCTTAGACCCATCAGTATATATAAAATGACAGTCCCCGAACTGCGCCTGTAGTTCTAAAAAGGCGGATCTAAGAACAGAAGCAGGGGTCGCATTTTTCGGCATCGACGTTAGCCCAAGGTGGATGTGGGCCTCAGCGCGCGACCATGGAGGAAAACGCGTTTCCCCTCGGGTAAGGGCCGGCGCTGGCGGAACGTCCAAATGCCGAAGCAGCAGTCGAAATCGAACCCCTGGAAGGAGCAAAGCAGAGGAGCTAACTAAATATTGCCGGTCAAGTGAATCCTCGTAAAATGCCGCGAAGGACGGGTGGTCAGGCAAGCTGGAGAGTCGACAGCCATAGCTACATAAGAGCATCTCACGCCTGAGAGATAGCGGAGGCTCTGCAGCCTCAGCGTAAAGACTGGGCACGGGGCTAGTTGGAAAGGCCCCTGTAGCGACTCTAATACCACGATGATGAATGGGATTCAAACGACGTAACACAGATGGACGTGCCGACGAATAAACAATACACCCGTAATCAAGTTTGGATCGGACCAAAGAGCGATAAAGGCGAAGAAGGACGGTCAGATCAGCTCCCCAGGATGTGCTACTTAAAACACGTAAAAGATTAAGAGAACGTCACACTTTGCTTTTAAAAAGGAAACGTGCGAGGTCCAACACAACTTCCTATCAAAAATCAACCCCAAAAATTTCGCCTCGTCTGGAAACGGAAGCATCCCTGGCCCAAGATGGAGAGAGGGCGGAGGGAAATACTTCCGGCGCCAGAAGTTGATGCAGACGGATTTCTCGGCGGAGAAATTAAAGCCGTTGGCGTTACTCCAGGCGTAGAGACGGTCGATACAGCTCTGGAGACGGCGTTCGAGTAGACAGGTCCGCCGTGAACTGCAATAAATAGCGAAATCATCAACAAAAAGGGACGATGGAATGCCAGGTGGAATACAATCAATGGGGTTGATAGCAATCGCAAAAAGTGTGACACTGAGTACAGAGCCCTGCGGTACTCCGTTCTCTTGAATAAAACGACGAGATAAAACCGAGCCCACACGTACACGAAAGACGCGGTCCGTCATGAACTCCCGAAGAAATATGGGAAGACGACCGCGGATATTCCATGCGTGAAGTGTACGTAAATTGCCGCCCCTGCAACAAGTGTCATAAGCTTTCTCCAGGTCAAAACACACAGCCACGGTTTGACACTTTCTCAGAAATCCATTCATAACATGCGTCGACAGGGACACCAGATGGTCGGCGGTAGAGCGATAGCGACGAAATCCGCACTGAGTGTTCGCTAAAAGTTTCTGAGACTCAAGTCACCATGTCAACCGCCCGTTGATCATGCGCTCCATCACCTTGCAAATGCAACTGGTGAAGGAGATATAGCGGTAGCTGGAAGGTAGTTGGCGATCCTTCCCAGGCTTAAGAATAGGGACAATGGTGGCTTCCGCCAAACGGAAGGAAAAATGCCGTCTTGCCAAATACGGTTATAGACCTGTAAGAGAAATAGTTTACTGTCGGCTGAAAGGTGCTTTAACATCAGGACATGAATGCCGTCCGGGCCAGGAGCGGAGTGCCTAGAGCAATTAAGAGCGTGCTCCAGCTCCCTCAGTGTGAAAAGTTCATTATAACACTCATTATTAGCAGACCGAAAATTAAAGGTGTCAAAATCCAGCCGGTCTTTGATAGAGCGAAAGCCGGCGGAATAATGGTCTGAACTGGATACGGCCTCAAAGGCAGCACCCAGAGTGTTAGCGATGGCAGCCGGATCCACTATAGTGGCATTGGAAACCTGAAGGCCAGAAACAGTACAATGCGACACTTTACCTGAGAAGCGACGAAGTTTATCCCAAACAACAGATGAAGGCGTAAAGCGATTAAAAGTCTCGACAAAACGAGCCCACGACGCCTTCTTGCTATCCTGAATAATGCGACGAGCCCTGTCGCGCGATTGTTTAAAGGTCACCAAATTATCAAGTGTAGGGTGTCGCCGAAACACCCTAAGTGCAGTTCTACGGGCACGAACGGCGTCCCGACAATCCTCGTTCCACCACGGAACAGGTGGCCGCCGAGGTTGAGAGGATGAACGGGGTATTGCGCGTTCGGCGGCAGAGAAAATAATAGACGTAAGGTGCTGCACTAGTTGGTTAATGTCGGAGAAGGGCTGGTCGTCAAAATGCACGAGGCTGGAATACAAGCTCCAGTCGGCTTTTGCGAATATCCAGGTAGGTACTCTGGAATGCTGTACGTGGTGCGACAAAAGAGAAACGATGCAGGGATAATGGTAGCTGGAGTAGGTGTCAGGAACGACGTTCCACTGAAGACGACGAGTAAGCTGGAGTGAGCAAATGGCAAGGTCCAGATGAGAGAAGGTACCAGAAGAATTAGAAATAAAAGTAGGTGTACCTGTATTGAGGATGGAAAGATTGAACTGGTAAAAATGTCGGAAAGAAGAGTTCCCCTCGCACAAGCCCTTGGCGAACCCCACAGTGGGTGATGCGAATTAAAATCTCCCAAAAGAAGAAATGGTGTTGGGAGAGCGGACAGGAGAGCTCGAATGTCCGCGGGAGCGAAAGGAGACGATGGAGGTGAATACACAGAGCAAACAGAAAACAAAAAGCCGCGTAAGTGAAGGCGAACGGCAACAGCTTGCAAGTCGGACGTAAGTGTGACGGGTTTAAAATGAACGTCGTTACGCACTAACATGACACCTCCATGAG
Source organism: Deroplatys truncata (assembly GCA_030765065.1). NCBI lineage: Eukaryota > Metazoa > Arthropoda > Insecta > Mantodea > Mantidae > Deroplatys > Deroplatys truncata. The sequence goes on from CM060985.1 coordinate 55,984,736, forward strand.
CAGGAGTACCCTCCTCCGGTTCAAGGTCGTAGCGAACCGGAGTATATCCTCGGAGATCAAAAAGATCGTGAGGGCGAAGCTTAGTCTCCTGCATACACACGACCATAGGCGAATGGGAACGCAATAAAAGTTTCAGTTCCGCCCTATGCGATCGTACACCACGTACATTCCAGGTCAGGATAGCCATTAAGAAAAAAGGGATAAACTGTCTACTTAGAAGGGCGGCTTAAAAATACCTTTTGTTTAACCTTGGGGCTCGGGCTTTTGGTATGGTGTTTGTCAGACTCCATAGCTTCCTCGGAGGGAGGGCCCACGCGCTCAGTGCCAGAAACCGATTCAAGCGCCGTGAATCGGTTCTGGGTGGCGATGGGTGAGGGGTGCCGCTGAGCGCGGCTTGTCCCAGGACCTCCTGGGACATCGACCTCCGAGGAGGAGAAGGTGAACTTTTGTTACCGCGCGCACGCGGAGGGTCTTTCAAAAATCTTCCCTACGAAGTTTCTGCTTGGGCTTCTTTTCAGCGGCTTGCGACTTCATGGACTTTGGACCAGGTTTATAGGGCTTGGTAACAGTAGCTTTAATGGACGGCCTGATGTTGGTGGCGGTTAATCCAGTCATGGTCCAGGTCTGAGTTTCGGCATCTACTCGTGGTACTGGCGAGGCAACAACAGAACTAAATGTGCCAGATCGCAGGAGTGAAGGTTGGCGCGCATGGTAACGCCTCCGGGCTTCAGCGAAGGAGAGTTTTTCCTTTACCCGGATCTCCTGGATCGCCTTCTCGTCCAAGTATCGCGGACAGTCGGCAAACGAAGCAGAATGAGACCCTTTACAATTAACGCAGACGGGGGCTATTGAACAGGTACCTTCGTGTGAGGGCTGGCTACATGTTGCACAGATGTTAACGGCACTCTTACATGAGACTTGCGTATGCCCAAAACGTTGGCATTTTAAACAACGCAGAGGTCTAGGAATAGAAGGCCTCACAGAAATCCGTTCGTACCCTGCGGAAATGCTCGTGGGCAGATCGACGCCATCAAATGTATTAACAGCGTACGAGTGGGTACCAACACGCCGTCACGTTTGGCCTGCACTCGATGAACCGCTGTCACCCTCTGGTCTGCAAGATATTCGACCAGGTCTTCGTCAGAGATGCCATCGAGGCTATGCGTGGTGACAACGCCTCTACGAGAATTCAAGGTGCGGTGCTTCTCAACACGGATAGGATAACCGTGGAGAAGCGTGGCGCTCAACAAGGACTTACTTTGTGCCTCGGATTTGCTTTGAACTAATAACGAACCATTACGAAGTCGAGTGCAGGAAAGAACCGGACCAGCAATTGAGTCAATGCCCTTCTGGATGATAAAAGGGTTCAGCTTCTCGAATGATTGTCCCTCCTCTGTACGGGTAATCACTAAGTAACAACCAGCTGTTGGCGGTGCTACTTCTGTTACTAAAGTTTTTCGGCGCTTGTTGTTTATAATGGAGAAAGGGTGCTCCATAGCGAAACAAATCCTCCACCATTGCAACCGTCTCCGACCTCGGGCTCTGACTTCCCGGGCGTTACCCCGGCTTGGGTGAGTGGCCTATCTATACCTAGCTCACCCCAGGGTCACACCTCCCAGAACATAGACAGAGGGACCCAATCGCCGTCCGAAGTCAGCAGCTCATGCAATGGCCCCCCCCCGCGGGACTGCAGTTGAACAGCGGATACGAACACACACCCTACATTACGACCCCGGGTGGTGGGGATGACGCCATTACCCACTCACCCAGCTGCGCAGCCAGTGCGCGGGTAGCAGTCAGGCTGTGTTCACGGAGGATTAAAATAAAAGGTTAAAAGAAACTAAAAGTATGGGGGCGTTTCGCACTCAAGGTGGCCGGCGAAGAAGTAAAAGCGACGTGTAAATGAATGGGCGTGGGGCGAAATGTGCAGAAATAGAAGAGAAGAAAGAAACGATGGTGAGGTGCGGTATGAATGGAATGCAAAGAACGCACGAGAGCCTACCTTGTATCCACCGGTCACGAGAAGAACCCACCTCGACCGGATGGGGATGAAAGGGTGAAAATGGCTATGGATGGCTCGGGTACCCCGGGTTCGCCTAACCCGTACTCACAAAAGGTGAGCCCCTGGGGGGACTGTGTGGGCGTTTCGCACGCAAGGGAGGCCGGCGAGGAAGAAAAAGAGATGTGCGAATGTCGTGGATCGAAATGTTCGGAAAATGACAAGGGAAATGATGATGATGATGATATGCGGTTTAAGGGCGCTAAACTGCTACGGTCATCAGCGCCCTTACAATGTATAAAAGATAAGGTAAAAATATAAAACAGGTAAAAGAACCGCAAGGTTAAAAACGGGACACAAACCCGCGATGTTCAAAAAGCTAAAACTAACAATAATAAAACAATAACAACAATAATAAAACAATAACAACAATAATACAACAATAATAACAATAACAACAATACAAAGTTCTGAAAAACCAACACACTAAAGGCATAGGCAATAAAAGATTAAAACGTGTCAGGAACTGTAGAATGCGAGGGACATAAGCGCCATATGTCCACCGGGGATAAGAGTTCCCATAAAAACAGACAGAATAAAAGTACTAAGCTAACAGACGCCCAACGCATTAAATGCGCAAATTAAAATCACTGTCATGAATAAAACGTAAAACACATTCTACAGCACGCGTGTCGTCTGCCAAAACGTTGGCTAGGCCAACAGGCAGACGCACACGAGCACGCAATGCAGCCAAAACCTGACACTCTGTTAAAATGTGACGCACCGATAAGGCCACGTCACACTGCCCACAGAGTGGTGCGGGGTCACCACTGAGCAAATACCTATGACTAAAAACACAATGTCCAATCCGTAAACGAGCTAAAATTACCTCTTCCCGACAAGAACGAGAAGAGGTACCCCAGAGCAACGGGAACGGCTTAACCTCCCGCAACTTGTTCCCCCGGAGGGCCGTCCACTCATCGCGCCAGCGCGAGAGGATGCGGCGACGTAAAATAACACACGAATCTGACGAGGGAACAACAGAAGTAAAAACTCTGGGTAATAAAATCGCCGATTTCGCAGCGGCGTCGGCAGACTCATTACCTGAGATGCCCACATGACCTGGAATCCACACGAAGGACACGCTGATGCCAGAGACACCAAGCGAGTGGAGCAGGTCATGTATGCGGTGTACGAGTGGGTGGTAATGGTACAGCGCATGAATAGTCTGAAGGGCACTCAGAGAGTCCGTACAAATAAAACAGTGCCGTAAGTCGTGCCGCTGAATGTATAAAACACATTGATAAATGCTAAAAAGTTCGGCGGTAAAAATTGAACATTGTCGAGGTAAACGAAAAGTAAAACTCTGTACACCAAAAACAAAGGCACATCCTACTCCAACATCAGTCTTAAACCCATCAGTATATATAAAATGAGTCCCCGAACTGCGCCTGTAGTTCCAAAAAGGCGGATCTAAGAACAGAAGCAGGGGTCGCATTTTTCGGCATCGACGTTAGCACAAGGACACCAGATGGTCGACGGTAGAGCGATAGCGACGAAAGACAAGGGAAAAAAAGCGATGGCGAGGTGCGGTATTAATGGAATGCAAATAACGCACGAGAGCCTACCTTGGGTCCCCCGGTCACGAGAACGGACCCACTCGACCGGACGGGGATGAAGGAATGAAAATGGCAATGAATGGCTCGGGTACCCCGGGTGCGCCTATCCCGTACTCACAAAAGGTGAGCCTCTGGCGGGCAAGGAAAGGGAATAGGTGCGTTCTACGCCGATGCTATCGGAAATACATGGATGCTCAAGCCGTACATATTAAAAACCTCATGGTTTATCGAAGCCACCACACTAAGAACTAACACACAGGCGTGTAAAATAGTTGAATCTCGCTATAAACCTAATGTTGACATTCACTGCAGGAACTGTGAAACGGCAGCTCTAGGCCGAGTCCGAGATACGTAATTATTGATAATTTGATTAATTAATTTTTATTTATGTTAAATCATGCTATGTACATATCTTTTTCTTTTACTGCTTGTATAGTTTAAGAAGGGTGATTTAACGATATGTCTGTATTTAGGTTACTAATATTAGAGGAGTTATAAATTGTTTAATGTAAATAATTTAAGCGCTATGTTAAAATACTATCCACGACGAGATGTTTTAACTACAGGAATAGGGTCTTTGAAGGCAGAAAGTCTAGTTTTACGATGTCCCTCTGGTAGCAGGGGCATTGTTCATACAGCGAGGGCGTAAAGCTTTTGTTCCTTTATACGATAATTCGCCGTGACCAAGTGAGAGAGACAACAAGCTTAACGGTAAATTTAGGAAAAGCCGCGATTTATGTTAAACTTGGACCAATGAGATCGCTTAAGTTTATATCAAATAGTGAGACGCGTTGAATGACGATAAAAATGGACCAATAGGAAATGAAGCACCCTAGAAGCCTGCGACTATAAATGGATCTGCTAAGAACAAATTCGGGGTCATTTGCTAAACTACAGACAGGGAGAGATGCTGCAGGATGTTTGAGAGATATCGCGCCAAAAGTGAATTAAGACAGTTTTCGCAACACACATAAGAATCGCTACGCGTAAAGAGATATAATAAGCATATATAAACTTCGCGTCATATCCGCGCCGTGTATCAACAGCAGTGGACAGTGTTTTAACGGCGGAAATATCAGCGTTGTGTACCATCAGAAGTAGCTAAATAAAAGAAACTGCAGTGTCGTCTTTTTGTAACTAAAGCACGTCTATTTTCTCCTTTACCACCACCCGAGATCTCCGTTTCCTCTACCAAGGAAAAGTTCATGCTCTCACATATTCTAGAAATTACTTCAGTTAGCCGAGGATAAAAAATGCAGAGAACCAGCATACTTCTAACATCTGGAATCAACGCGGAGGCTGCGGCCAGTTAAGCCGCGAGCAACGGGCATTAAAAACCACAACATCGGACAGGAGTTACTGCCGCAACTGCCATAGCGCAGCCGGACATATTCTTGGATGCACCTGTAGTAAACACGCACGAATAGCGAGGCACGACAAAATAGTGAGAGACGTCGGAACAAAGTATTTCTACTGCATCTTACTGAACATTCTTTTAAATTAAATAATATCTTACTCAAGCCTGATTAGTAGTAATCAAAGAGAACAAAGCTTCTATATTCGATGTAACCATTAGACATGAGGATGAAGACTCACTAGCCAAGGCTGAAATCGTGAAAATAGAAAAAAATACTCGATCTTAAAGGATCATATCAAAGCCATATATACCGAGGTTAATATTGTCGAGGTGCAACCTTTAGTATTTGGGTCCAGAGGCGCAGTTCCACCGAAAACAAGGAACATTTTGAGAAGCTGGGCTGGACTCAGAATGATCCAGAATGCCGCAATTTTTAAATTAAAATATGACTTAAATAAATTGAGTTGCTTTAGAGACTACGCAAATGCCGCCTAGATTTTAGTGTATCCTTTTAGTTTTACATTTTTAACTGACGGTTATTTGGGATACATGTTTTCCTTTGGCATATTAATATCTACTGACTCCTGCTGCGCAGTATGTAAGGTTTTATTCTAATTGTACAATTTTTCTTAATTTTATTAGTTTTAGGTTTTAACATTATCTTGACCATGGAAGTGTATAGCTTTTGCTTTCCCTTGACTTTTACTTATTGCAAACATTTTAATATAGGTTCTTGACTTCATAATAGTGCCCCAAAAATCACATCAGCCAGCCGGCAATGGCCCTGGGCTAGGAAATAGCCAAATGCCTCGTCATCTAATTAGTGACGCGCATGAATGGATTAATGAGATTCTCTCTGTCCCTATCGGGGGGGGGGGGTCGGATGTCTGGCAGTTAACCCCCTGCCCAAAATGGAAGTGTAAGTGAACAGTCGGGTGTCAGTTGTGTGTACACGGCCCGTACTGATATTGCCAGACAGCTCCCGGGTCCTCGTCCCCCGACCCTGGGCGATAGTGCTTTTAGTACTATCGGCGGAGAGGAGCATAGCGTAAAATGTCTAGGGAGAAAGGGAAAGTGGAAAAAGCAAAAGAGGAAAAAGAGGTGTTTACACCTAAAAAGGCGTTATCGCGATCCCCCGTAAGGGGAGAACAAAGTAACATGATGAAAGGAGAGGAGGAGGCGGCAGCCTCTGGAGGAGAATATGTGTTTGATATGGCAACTGTTACCGCCGAAATCGACTCCGTCGTCGGTGGAGATAGGATGTCCGTACCCAATAAAGGAAAACTTTTTAAATTACTAGCTAAAGTTACGGATGCATATTATCAAATGAAAGAGGATAAAGCAATACTTATGGAAGAAAATAAGAAGCTGAAACAACAGCTAAATGACACAACTAGAGTATCATATGCCCAAGCGGCGATGAAACCTAAAATACCTGAAGCGACTGAGAAAGTCAATAAACTTGTTCAGAAACAGACCCATGCTGTTTTAATCAAATCCAGTAAGGGTAAATCTGTTCGAGAAGTACAAGAAATTGTAACGCGGAACTTAAAACCAAGACAAGAAAAAATCAAAATAAACAACATCAGAACAACTGATACAATACTTATTCTAGAAACAGAATCTAAAGAGGATTCACAGAAAATCCTCAATTGCGGAAGTCTGAAAAATCAAGATTTAAAGATTGAAGAGGCAAAAAAGAGGAATCCCCTAATAATTATGTATGACGTTTTATCGTCAGAGAAAGAGGAAGATATAAAAGTTAATTTGTATGAACAAAACTTTCGAGATAGTTGTACTTGGGAAGAATTTGACAAAGATGTAAAGTTTAAATTTAGAACGGGACCAAGAGAACGTCGATTTGTTCATCACGTTCTTGAGGTAGACCCCAAGATTAGAAGGCTTATGATAAATAAGCATAAACTATATATTGGATTTCAGGCAGTTTATGCTAAGGACTACGTAGTTGTAGCCCGGTGCATGAAATGCCAGAAATTGGGACATGTTGCGAAATACTGCAAAAGTGATAAAGAAGTTTGCTCCCATTGTGGAGAGCAAGATCACGCCAAGAAAGATTGTACAAAGAAGGATCAGCCTGCTATATGTATTCCATGTAGCAGTAGGAAAAGGAATGCAAAGGATGGAAAAGTTATTGTCTGTAAAGATAAAAAGAACTGTCCTACCTATAACATGTTGTGGGAACAATTAGTTAACAGAACCAATTATGATTAAACAAAATCAGACAATACCTAAGAGAATTCGATCTAAGAAAACTCCAAGTAGATTAAGAAGGAATGCCCGTAGGGCACAGGAATATAGAGAAAAACTGACGAAGAAAGAAAAATGTGATATAATGGTACAAACGGATGATAGATTCTTAAATACGACGATAAATGATTATTTAACACCTGAATCGGAAGATGAGTTTCAAGAACCTATTAAACTCCGAAGCAGTAAAAAGGTAATAAAAGTTGACTTTGACGCGATAAAAACAGACACAGAAACAACAACGGATGAAAATATTGAGGAAGAAATGAATAAGGCTAGTTTAAAGAAAGAAAAAGAAAATGGATTTTTAAGATTTATAAGGAAGAAAGTAACAGCAAAGAAATTAAAGGAAGAAAAAATAGATAAGGAAAATAAACCCCAAACAAGAATAGAAGATGAAATGGAAAAAATAGTACATATAAAACACGATGATACATCATTAGAAAAAACAACATTAGATGCAGACCCAAAGGAAGTTTACAATAATTTTGAACTGACATTACAACTTAGTCGATTGGAAGAAAAGAACATTTTAATGGCAGCCCTTAGGCATGTAGTAAGGAGAATACACGAAAACGGTAGCACGATTACATTTCCGACACCAGATGCAGTTGATAGAATGGAATTGCATATATCAAATCTACCAATTGAACCAAAAGATTTATTGGACTTACTTAAGAAAGCGTACCAGAGACGCAAAGATGAATTTGATTTGGAAGAAGTATATCTACACTTCGTCCAAGCATATGGCAGAATTGCCTTTGACCCACATCAAAGTTGGCCCAACTGCTACGTATATGTAAAATCGGAAAAATTAGTAGGAACAGGAGCAAGAAACAAAATATCAGAAAAGGCAACGATAAATTTTCCCACAAGTTTGGGACACCAGGGAAGGTTTATACAAAGAACAGCACCAGTTGTAAAACAAAACACAAGGAAGCAACCCAGTATTCCATTTCAATCCAGACCAATAGTGACCTTTAAAACATATAAATCACCTTCAGCACAGAAGAAAATTACATACAAAAACAAAATGGTAGACAATACTAACATGGTAAAAGTCCACAAGTTGACAAGTATTAATAAAGGAAAGGATTATGGCTATTCAAAAACGTTATTATTTGAAAGAAGAGATGGAGCACTTAGAAAATTTAAATACTGAATATATAAGAAGATTACGGATAGGACAAATTAATGCACAGAGATCCAGGACAGTTATGTTTGAAATTAGGAAACTTATAGAAGATATGGACCTGGATATAATTTGCATCCAGGAACCATACATAGCAACAAACAGACCAATACATCTACCGGTAACAGCAAGAGCCATAATGGATGGACTACATCCTAAAGCAGCAATAATAATAATCAATAAAGACATACAAATAGTCAAAATAACACAACTGTGCGACGAATTTGTTAAAGGCATAGAAATTAGTGCAAAAGGAATGAACTTTCTTCTATGCAATCATTATTTTCAATACATGGATGATATACAAATACACTTGGACAAAATGGAAAGAATAATGGAAGCTTATAACGATAAACCTATTGTTTATACAATGGATGCTAATGCGAAATCAACTTGGTGGTGGAGTAGGAACCCAGATGAACGTGGAGCGAAATTAGAAGAATTGATAATTGGACATAATTTAATTGTTGTGAACCAACCCAACAACCCCTTCACCTTTGAAAACAGAGCTGATGCAAAGGAAAATATAGACGTAACATTAGCAAGAGGATATGTATATGACAGAATTAAAAATTGGAAAGTGGCTCAACAACTAACAACGAGCGATCATAATTTAATTTATTTTGACATTGAAATATGGAGAAGTGGAGAGCAGGAAGTGCAATTTAATAAAAGAACAAGATATCAATTGAAAAATGCCGATTGGACAGCACTACGAAGAAATTTTGTAACACCGCAAATGAGATCAGAGGACGACGTAAACAAAAAAGCTAAGGATCTGACATTAAGCTTACAAAAAGCGATGGAAGCATCATTTAAAAACTGTACTAATTTTGAAAATGAAAATAAGGTTTGGAATGATAAGCTACAAAAGCTGAGAAGTAGGGTAAGGAGAGCAAGGAGAAGATATCAGAATAGTGTTACAGCGCAAGAAAGAGAAAAGAATTTGAGGACATATAGGGAACTAAAAGAAGATTATAAGAATAAGATCGAAGATATACGAAAGGAATCGTGGACAAAATTTGTTGAAGATAATTTACAAATTAACACGTGGGGAGTTCCCTATAAAATAGTAATGGAAAAGATTACATCTCCTGAAATTCTCTCTACACTACGAAAACAAGATGGCAGTTATACTAAGACATGGTTGAAATCTATAAATGAACTAATGAATACCTTATTACCTAAGGATGAAGAAGATAATGACACAGAAGAAAACCATATACAGCGACAAGAATTTAAACAACTATATAAATACGAAAACATAATATATCCATTTAACGTCTCAGAAGTGAAATTAGTAATAAGAGAATTAAAGCCAAAAAAGGCACCAGGACCAGACAATATTTGCAATGAAGTGATACAAAACTTGGAAAAATCCGTTGCACCGTACTTATGCGAATTATTTAATGAAAGTTTAATAGTAGGGAAGATACCATATTGTTGGAAAGAGGCAAATGTTGTAATTTTAAAGAAAGCTAAAGATCGGGATTCAACCAACCCAAAATCATATAGACCTATTTGTCTCTTGAACACCCTTGGAAAGATACAAGAAAAATTATTATACAAAAGAATCAATGAATATAGGTTAATGATAGGCATGACAAGTAAACAATATGGATTTAGAAAAGGAAGATCGACAGAAGATGCGATAATAGCAGCAGTTACGGCGGCAAATGAAAGTACTAAAAAGTATGTGTTAGGAATATTTGTAGATATATCTGGAGCATTTGATAACCTATGGTGGCCAGAATTATTCAGAATAATGAAGGAAATGAACTATCCAAGAAGTTTATACAATCTACTGAAGGATTATTGTAAGGATAGAAGAGTTTACGTAAAAGGAGAAAACAGAACTGTGACAAGAGAAATATCTAAAGGATGCCCACAAGGATCAATTTTAGGACCGTTATTTTGGGACATATTAACAGAACCTATTTTGCAGAAATTAGAAGAATCACAACATACCTTAGAAGTAATAGCCTATGCAGACGATTTATTAATATTAACAGAAGCTAATAGTCGAATAGAATTAGAAGCTAGATCATGATGATGATATGCGGTTTAAGGGCGCTAAACTGCTATGGTCATCTGCGCCCTTACAGTGTATAAAAGAGAAGGTCAAAATATAAAACAGGTAAAAGAACCGCATAGTTAAAAACGGGACACAAACCCGCGATGTTCAAAAGGCTAAAACTAACAATATAACAATAACAAATATAACAATAATAACAATAACAACAATAACAACAATAATAACAATAACAACAATAAAAAGAACAAGACAAATATCTGAAAACCAACACACTAAAAGCATAGGCAGTGAAGGATTAAAACGTGTCAGGAACTGTAGAATGCGAGGGACATGAGCGCCATATGTCCACTGGGGATAAGAGTTCCCATAAAAAACAGACAGAATAAAAGTACCAAGCTAACAGACGCTCAACGCATTAAATGCGCAGATTAAAATCACTGTCATGAATAAAACGTAAAACACATTCCACAGCATGCGTGTCGTCTGCCAAAACGTTGGCTAAGCCAACAGGCAGACCTACACGAGCACGCAATGCAGCTAAAACCTGACACTCTGTTAAAATGTGACGCACCGTTAAGGGCACGTCACACTGCCCACAGAGTGGTGCGGGGTCACCACTGAGCAAATACCTATGACTAAAAACACAATGTCCAATACGTAAGCGGGCTAAAAGTACCTCCTCCCGACGTGAAGAACGAGAAGAGGTACCCCAGATTAACGGGAGAGGCTTAACCTCCCGCAACTTGTTCCCCCGGAGGGCCGTCCACTCATCGCGCCAGCGCGAGAGGATGCGGCGACGTAAAAGAGCACACGAATCTGACGAGGGAACTACAGAGGTAAAAAATCTGGGTAATAAAATCGCCGATTTCGCAGCGGCGTCGGCAGACTCGTTACCTGAGATGCCCACATGACCTGGAATCCACATGAAGGAGACGCTGATGCCAGAGACACCGAGCGAGTGGAGCAGGTCATGTATGCGCTGTACGAGTGGGTGGTAATTGTACAGCGCATGAATAGCCTGAAGGGCACTCAGAGAGTCCGTACAAATAAAACAGTGCCGTAAGTCGTGCCGCTGAATGAATAAAACAGATTGATAAATGCTAAAAAGTTCGGCGGTAAAAATTGAACATTGTTGAGGTAAACGAAAAGTAAAACTCTGAACACCAAAAACAAAGGCACATCCTACTCCAACATCAGTCTTAGACCCATCAGTATATATAAAATGACAGTCCCCGAACTGCGCCTGTAGTTCTAAAAAGGCGGATCTAAGAACAGAAGCAGGGGTCGCATTTTTCGGCATCGACGTTAGCCCAAGGTGGATGTGGGCCTCAGCGCGCGACCATGGAGGAAAACGCGTTTCCCCTCGGGTAAGGGGGCCGTCCACTCATCGCGCCAGCGCGAGAGGATGCGGCGACGTAAAAGAGCACACGAATCTGACGAGGGAACTACAGAGGTAAAAAATGTGGGTAATAAAATCGCCGATTTCGCAGCGGCGTCGGCAGACTCGTTACCTGAGATGCCCACATGACCTGGAATCCACATGAAGGAGACGCTGATGCCAGAGACACCGAGCGAGTGGAGCAGGTCATGTATGCGCTGTACGAGTCGGTGGTAATTGTACAGCGCATGAATAGCCTGAAGGGCACTCAGAGAGTCCGTACAAATAAAACAGTGCCGTAAGTCGTGCCGCTGAATGAATAAAACAGATTGATAAATGCTAAAAAGTTCGGCGGCAAAAATTGAACATTGTTGAGGTAAACGAAAAGTAAAACTCTGAACACCAAAAACAAAGGCACATCCTACTCCAACATCAGTCTTAGACCCATCAGTATATATAAAATGACAGTCCCCGAACTGCGCCTGTAGTTCTAAAAAGGCGGATCTAAGAACAGAAGCAGGGGTCGCATTTTTCGGCATCGACGTTAGCCCAAGGTGGATGTGGGCCTCAGCGCGCGACCATGGAGGAAAACGCGTTTCCCCTCGGGTAAGGGCCGGCGCTGGCGTAACGTCCAAATGCCGAAGTAGCAGTCGAAATCGAACCCCTGGGGGGAGCAATGCAGAGGAGCTAACGAAATATTGCCGATCTAGCGAATCCTCGTAAAATACATCGAAGGACGGGTGGTTAGGCAAGCTTGAGAGCCGACAAGCATAGCTACATAAGAGCATCTCACGCCTGAAAGACAGCGGAGGCTCTGCAGCCTCAGCGTAAAGACTGGGCACGGGGCTAGTTGGAAAGGCCCCTGTAGCGACTCTAATACCACGATGATGAATGGGATTCAAACGACGTAACACAGATGGACGTGCCGACGAATAAACTATACACCCGTAATCAAGTTTGGATCGAACCAAAGAGCGATAAAGGCGAAGAAGGACGGTCCGATCAGCTCCCCAGGATGTGCCACTTAAAACACGTAAAAGATTAAGAGAACGGTCACACTTTGCTTTTAAAAAGGAAACGTGCGAGGTCCAACACAACTTCCTATCAAAAATCAACCCCAAAAATTTCGCCTCGTCTGCAAACGGAAGTATCCCTGGCCCAAGATGGAGAGAGGGCGGAGGGAAATACTTCCGGCGCCAGAAGTTGATGCAGACGGATTTCTCGGCGGAGAAATTAAAGCCGTTGGCGTTACTCCAGGCGTAGAGACGGTCGATACAGCTCTGGAGACGGCGTTCGAGTAGACAGGTCCGCCGTGAACTGCAATAAATAGCGAAATCGTCAACAAAAAGGGACGATGAAATGCCAGGTGGAATACAATCAACAATGGGGTTGATAGCAATCGCAAAAAGTGTGACACTGAGTACAGAGCCCTGCGGTACTCCGTTCTCTTGAATAAAAAGACGAGATAAAACCGAGCCCACACGTACACGAAAGACGCGGTCCGTCATAAACTCCCGAAGAAATATGGGAAGACGACCGCGGATATTCCAATCGTGAAGTGTACGTAAAATGCCGCCCCTCCAACAAGTGTCATAAGCTTTCTCCAGGTCAAAAAATACAGCCACGGTTTGACACTTTCTCAGAAATCCATTCATAATATGCGTCGACAAGGACACCAGATGGTCGACGGTAGAGCGATAGCGACGAAACCCGCACTGAGCGTTCGCTAGAAGTTTCTGAGACTCAAGCCACCATGTCAATCGCCCGTTGATCATGCGCTCCATCACCTTACAAATGCAACTGGTGAGGGAGATAGGGCGGTAGCTGGAAGGTAGTTGGCGATCCTTCCCAGGCTTAAGTATAGGGACAATGGTGGCTTCGCGCCAAACGGAAGGAAAAATGCCGTCTTGCCAAATACGGTTATAGACCTGTAAGAGAAATAGTTTACTGTCGGCTGAAAGGTTCTTTAACATCAGGACATGAATGCCGTCCGGCCCGGGAGCGGAGTGCCGAGAGCAATGAAGAGCGTGCTCCAGCTCCCTCATTGTAAATAGTTCGTTATAGCATTCATCATTAGCAGACCGAAAAGTATATGATGCGGAATCCTGCCGGTGTTTAATAGAGCGAAAGCCGGCGGAATAATGGTCTGAACTGGAAACCGCCTCAAAGGCGGAACCCAGAGTGTTAGCGATGGCAGCCGGATCCACTATGGTGGCATTAGAAACCTGAAGGCCAGAAACAGTACAATGTGACACTTTACCTGAGAAGCGACGAAGTTTATCCCAAACAACGGATGAAGGCGTAAAACGATTAAAAGACTCGACAAAACGAGCCCAAGATGCCTTCTTGCTATCCTGAATAATGCGACGAGCCCTGGCGCGCGATTGTTGAAAAGTCACCAAATTATCAAGTGTAGGATGGCGCCGAAACACCCTAAGTGCAGTCCTACGGGCACGAACGGCGTCCCGACAATCCTCGTTCCACCACGGAACAGGTGGCCGCCGAGGTTGAGAGGATGAACGGGGTATTGCGCGTTCGGCGGCAGAGAAAATAATAGACGTAAGGTGCTGCACTAGTTGGTGAATGTCGGAGAAGGGCTGGTCGTCAAAATGCACGAGGCTGGAATACAAGCTCCAGTCGGCTTTTGCGAATATCCAGGTAGGTACTCTGGAATGCTGTACGTGGTGCGACAGAAGAGAAACGATGCAGGGGTAATGGTCGCTGGAGTAGGTGTCAGCGACGACGTTCCACTGAAGACGACGTGCAAGCTGGAGTGAGCAAATTGCAAGGTCCAGGTGAGAAAATGTACCAGAAGAATCAGAAATGAAAGTAGGTGCACCTGTATTGAGGATGGAAAGATTGAACTGATAAAAAATGTCGGAAAGAAGAGTTCCCCTCGCACAAGCCCTTGGCGAACCCCATAGTGGGTGATGGGCATTAAAATCTCCCAACAGAAGAAATGGTGTTGGGAGAGCGGACAGGAGAGATCGAATGTCCGCGGGAGCGAGGGGAGACGATGGAGGTGTATACACAGAACAAACAGAAAAGAAAAAACCGGGTAACTGCAGTCTAATGGCAACAGCTTGCAAGTCGGACGTAAGTGTGATAGTTTGAAAATGAACGTCATTACGCACCAAAATCATGACACCACCATGAGCAGGAGTACCCTCCTCCGGTTCAAGGTCGTAGCGAACCGGAGTATATCCTCGGAGATCAAAAGGATCGTGAGGGCGAAGCTTAGTCTCCAGCAAACATACGACCATAGGCGAATGGGAACGCAATAAAAGTTACAGTTCCGCCCTATGCGATCGTACACCACGTACATTCCAGGTCAGGATAGCCATTAAGAATAAGGGGATAAACTGTCTATTTAGAAGGGCGGCTTGAAATTACCTTTTGTTTAACCCTTGGGCTCGGGCTTTTTGTATGGAGTTGGTCAGACTCCATAGCTTCCTCGGAGGGAGGGCCCACGCGCTCAGTGCCAGAAACCGATTCAAGCGCCGTGAATCGGTTCTGGGTGGCGATGGGTGAAGGGTGCCGCTGAGCGCGGCTTGTCCCAGGACCATCCTGGGACAGCGACCTCCGAGGAGGAGAAGGTGAACCTTTGTTACCGCGCGCACGCGGAGGGTCTTTTAAAAAATCTTCCCTACGAAGTTTCTGCTTGGGCTTCTTTTCAACGGCTTGCGACTTCATTGACTTGGGACCAGGTTTATACGGCTTGGTAACTGTAGCCTTAATAGACGGCCGGATGGTAGTGGCGGTTAATCCAGTCAAGGTCCAGGTCTGAGTTTCGGCATCTACTCGTGGTACTGGCGAGGCAACAACAGAACTAAATGTGCTAGATCGCAGGAGTGAAGGTTGGCGCGCATGGAAACGCCTCCGGGCTTCAGCGAAGGAGAGTTTTTCCTTTACCCGGATCTCCTGGATCGCCTTCTCGTCCAAATACCGCGGACAGTCGGCAAACGAAGCAGAATGTGACCCTTTACAATTAACGCAGACGGGGGCTGTTGAACAGGTACCTTCGTGTGAGGGCTGGCTACATGTTGCACAGATGTTAACGGCACTCTTACAGGAGACTTGCGTATGCCCAAAACGTTGGCATTTAAAACAACGCAGAGGTCTAGGAATATAAGGCCTCACAGAAATCCGTTCGTACCCTGCGGAAATGCTCGTGGGCAGATCGACGCCATCAAACGTAATAAACAGGGTACGAGTGGGTACCAATACGCCGTCGCGTTTGGCCTGCACTCGATGGACCGCTGTCACCTTCTGGTCTGCAAGATATTCTACCAGGTCCTCGTCCGATATACCATCGAGGCTATGGGTGGTAATAACGCCTCGACAGGAGTTCAATGTGCGGTGCTTCTCCACACGGATGGGATAGTCGTGGAGAAGCGTAGCGCGCAACAAGGTCTTACTTTGCTGATCGGATTTCGTTTGGGCTAATAAGGAACCATTCCGTAGACGAGTGCAGGACTGAACCGCACCAGCAATTGCATCAATGCCCTTTTGAATGATGAAAGGGTTCACCTTCTCAAAGCTTTGTCCTTCTTCGGTTCGTGAAATGACCAAGTAACAACCAGTTGTCGGTGGTGTCACTTCTGTTACTAAAACTTTTCGGCGCTTGTTAGTATTAATGGAGGAAGGGTGCTCCATAGCGAAATAAATCCTCCACCATTGCAACCGTCTCCGACCTCGGGCTCTGACTTCTCGGGCGTTACCCCGGCTTGGGTGAGTGGCCTATCTATACCAGACTCACCCCAGGGTCACACCTCCCAGAACATAGACAGAGGGACCCAATCGCCGTCAGAAGTCAGCAGCTCATGCAATGGCCCCCCCGCGGGACTGCAGTTGAACAGCGGATACGAACACAAACCCTACATGACGACCCCGGGTGGTGGGGATGACGCCATTACCCACTCACCCAGCTGCGCACGCGGTGCGCGGGTATCCGTCAGGCTGTGTCCACGGAGGATTTAAATAAAAAGTTAAAAGAAACTAAAACTGTGTGGGCGTTTCGCACGCAAGGTAGGCCGGCGGGGAAGAAAAAGAGAGATATGCGAATGTCGTGGTGCGAAATGGCCGGAAAGTGATAAGGGAAGAAAGAAACGATGGTGAGGTGCGGTATGGATGGAATGCAAAGAACGCACGAGAGCCTACCTTGGGTCCACCGGTCACGAGAAGAACCCACCTCGACCGGATGGGGGTGAGAGGATGAATGTGGCGATGAGTGGCTCGGGAACCCCCGGGTGCGCCAAAAACCCGTACTCACATAAGGTGAGCCCCTGAGGGGTAAAGCTAGATCAAATTTAATATTAGAAATATTGGATATTTGGTGTAAACAGGCGAAACTACAGATTGCACCACAAAAATCAGCTTATATGATATTTAAAGGAACATTTAAAAGAGACCCTATTATCAAAATAAACAACAATAAGATCAGAAGAGAAAAGGTAGTAAAATACTTAGGCATACATTTGGATGAGAAACAAAATTATGATACACATATAGACAAAACCTCTACAAAAGCGATTAATGTTATGATGAAATTAGTAACATTAGCGACAAGGACATATAGATTACCCTTAACTGTAATCAAATTATATCACACGAGCTTTATGATGGGTATAACATCATATGGAGCAGGAGTATGGGCACATAGAACTAAAATACAGAAGAATGTTAAGCGACTTAGAAAAATTCAAAGACAAGCGCTTTTAAGGATAACAGGAGCTGTGACAACTACACCAACGATGGCATTATTAGTGATATTGGCGATATGGCCAATAGAATTAATAATACAACAAAGAGCAGCTATGTTTTGGCTTAAAAAATTAAACTATTATAAAATAGAAGAAATTTTAGGACAACAATGTAGAAATAGAAAGGAAATAAGAGTATTAATTTCAAAATGGCAAATGGAATGGGATAGTATTATGGAAGGCAGACGAACACATGAATTATTACCCGATATTCAAGAGCGACTAAATTTAAAGGACCTACAACCTAGGAGAGCGGGAATCCAATTCATGACAGGACATGGACCATATAAAACATATTACAAAAAGATTGGGAAAGTACTGATGATGTTTGCGACACATGTCAAGAACAGGACACGCCTACACACGCACTCTTTGAGTGTAAGAAATATGAAGAATGTTTAGAATATGGAAGAATTAGTCTAGGAGGGAAACAATTAGGAAACATTATCAGGAATAAAGACGAATACTTAATTTTGGAAACTATGGCTGAATTGGTATCAACCAAAGAAATGGAAGTATATAGAGAACGACAGCAACAGCAGCGATATCAACCTAGAATTAGAGAAATAGAAGAAGAAATAACTGAAGAAGAAGTTAGAAGATCTGAAAGACTTCGGAATTTACCAGAGGAATATCAACAATTGAATCAACAACCGAGGAACGTCGAAGAACAGGACGCCCAAGGAAGAATTAATAGAAGACGACAATTTTGGATATCTACTGGTAGACAAGAAGCAGGAGCACGAAGAAGGATAAGGACACGACCAGAAGAAGACATGAATAGGGATCAAGATACGCTAGAATAAATAGGATACTAGGAATAGAAACGTAGCCCGAAGAACCCTCTTTTCCCGAAGGTGGTGAATACACTGCAATTCCGGTTGAGAAGATGGATACCGGACTACCAATGAAAGAAGATTAGTAATATGGAAGTTGGCAGATTAGTTAGAGTATTAGCTGTAGAAATAAATTTAGATGAATTGTTAGTTTGAAGTAGATATTGTAGTAAAATTGTAATAGAAGAAGTAGATGTAGAAACAACATTAGCATTGTTAAAGTAGAAATAGTAGTAATTGAATTGTTAAAGTAGAAGTATAAGTAGAAGTAGAATTGTAGTGTAGAAATTTTGTAAAGTTGCTGGTTTCCAGTAACTATAGGTTAGTTAGATGATAGAAATTGTATCTGCACAAAAAATGTATATTGAGGAAATTAATAAAGTTTAGTAAAAAGATAAAATAAAATTTGTGGAAACTTTGTCCTGGTATAGCATCCAGATGCCAGGATAATAGTTGAGCAGATTTTATTTTTTATTTTTTTTTGTCCCTATCGGGGACGCGCATGATGGATTACCGAGCGGTGTCACTGAACGCTGCTCCGTAAAGTTTATTTAATTCTGTGATTTTATTTGAGTTTATTAAACTCAATTTTAGTTTAAGTGATAGTATTTTTTATTTAGTGTATATTGTGCAAATTATGGACTGCAGGTACGTACCTTGAGCTTATAATAAGAAAATATTAAAGCCAACACGGCAAGTGCAGTGACCTCTCGAAAATCACGGACAGCCGGCCGCTCTTGCTACCGCTTGTTGTGATTATATATTAACGCGCTCTGCGCGATACTTAAGAATTGTGATTTATTAATGTCTGTTATTAATATATATACTCTAATTGATATATATTAAATATTAGGGGGGTAATTCCCCCAGATATCTAATGGAGGAAAGTGAGGTGTTTACCCCTAAGAAGGTACTGGAGCGTTCTCCAGTTCCTCATAGGAAAAACATTCAAAGTAAACTAAAAGAAGATGTGAAGAAGAATACTGTTGAGGAAACTAAAAAGAAAGAAGAACGAAAAAAGATGGAGGAGAAAAAAGACTCACCAAAACCAGGAGGAAGTATTCAACCAGACTCAGGAATGGTGGATAGTATCTTAAAAATGACAACGTACGACCAATATGAGCTAGTGTTTTCAGAATTGAATAAAATGGTCGCAAAGGAAAAGCATTCAGTAGAAACAAAGAATAAGTTTTTTGGCTTGTTAAAGTTTCTGCTTAGCGCACATAATAAAGCCCAAGAGCAAATTAAAGTTGTGGAAGCTGAAAATAGAATATTGAAAGCTCGTGAACAGCAACCGCCCTTGACTTTTGCACAAGTACTTGCATCCAAACCATCTCAACCGAACAAAGAAATGAAACAGAAAACAATACAGAACAAAAAACACGTAGTGTTTATATCATCTAAGAGCATAAAGGACACCAGAGAAGTTCAGAAGATAGTGACAACTAAATTAAGACCAAGAGAAGAAAAGATAAAGATTAACAGAATCAAATCGAATGTGAAAAATGTCATTGTGGAGGTAGAAACTGAAGAGGACGCAAATAAAATCATGAGCAATAAAAATTTGCAGAACCAAAATTTGGATATTGAAAAACCGCGTAAAAGGAATCCTTTAGTTATAATATATGATGTGTTCTCAGGTGTAAATGAAACAGATCTGACTGAAGATATATACGCACAAAACTTTGAACAGTACATTTCTAAAGAAGAATTTGGCACAGACTTGAAACTAAGATTCAAAACGGGACCAAAGGGCAAACCAACGGTTCATCATGTAGTAGAAGTGACAGCAAAATTGAGGAATATCATGAAAAATCTGGGAAGATTGTACATTGGTTTCCAGTCGTGCAACTTTAAAGACTTCATCTCTGTGTCACGCTGTCTAAAATGCTATGATTATGGCCATGTCTCCAAATTTTGTAATCAAGAACAAGTTTGTGGACATTGTGGCGAAAATTCGCACTTAAGAAAAGACTGTAAAAAAAACGGACCAACCACAAACCTGTATTGCGTGCAATAAAAGAAACACTATATGTGGGGGGAAAGATAACTGTCCCACTTACAAATTTTACTGGGAGCGTTCAGTAATGCGAACAGATTATGGAACATAAAAACCCGCTTAATGATGTACAGGGCAAGAAAAAAAGAAGAAATACTCCCAGCAGAATTAGGAGAAATTTATGTAGAGTAATAAATCATAAGCTAAAAATGGCAAATCAACAACTCACAAATACAATAGTAGTACATAAACAAGCTGACATTGAACCAACAATAATAATAAAAAACGAAGGTAAGTCATCAGATTGCAAATATAGCTTATCTAAAGAAAGTAACTGTACACCAAACAATTCGAACGATTTTAAGTACTCCAAATTGGAAAACTTAAGTATCCAAAACAGAACTCAAAAATCTAAAAATAAATACCCAAACTTCATAAAAGGACCCATCATAAACAACTACCAAACACAAAATACCAATCTTAAACCACCGTTGGCACAGTCAAAGAAGAAAATACAAATAAATTACGATGAAATTATTACCCAGGAACCTTCGGAAAATCAAGATAAAAATATAAAAATAACTCTTAAGAGGGAAAGAAGTTTTTTGTCATCGTTATGGGAAAACAGGAAACAGGACCACGTATCATCGACACCTTTAAATCAGGAACCAGGCGGCGAGTTAAAAGTAGCAGAGAAGTGTGTTTCTGTTGACCCAGTTATAGTTTCCGGGCGAGAAAGCCTGACTCAGGACATTCCTGTAGCGGACACTGCTCCTCGGCCGGCTGGTGCGGACGTCAGCTCAGTGTATACGGAACTTGAGACCACTTTAAGACTGAGTCGTCTAGAAGAAAAGAATCTTTTGGCCGCCGCTTTGAGACACGTAATTAGACTGAAACATAATAATGGAAGTAAAATAGTTTTTCCCGTTCCAGATGCCATTGATAGAATGGATTTAAGTGTTGTTAATATTCCTACCGACCCAGATGATTTATTAATTCTTCTTCACCAAGTCTACGAAAGAAGAGGTGATATTTTGGATTTGGAGGAAGTTTATAAACATTTTGTATTGTGTCACGGGAGGCTAGCATTCAACAGCACCCTAAGTTGGCCTAATTGTTATGCCGTTATTCGGCATGATTCCCTTGATTATCCAAAAATTGTCCCTAAAAAATCCAGCAATCCTATCTTCCCGTCCAATTGCCAAAACCCAACCGCAACCACCTTGAAATCCTTTAAACCTCTTGAGTCCAAATATAAATTAACTACCACCAGTAGTTCTCAACAACACAACCCCAAAAACTACCCAAAATTAGATAAAAAAGTTAACCTTTTTCCAAATCCAGTGAAATCTCACCCCAAAAAGTCCACGAAAAACTCTTTAAATCACAACACTAAAAACATCGCAAAAGACATGACTAAACGCTCGAGACAACCTAGGTTAATTACAGAAGGCTTTGTCTTAACTAGACAAGCAGATGGACAACTAGCCTTTGACCACGAGGTAGATGGCGTTAATTCTGAAGCTATATCTGGTTATAATAGACTGCACGTAAGGACCGAATTGTCCCCAGAAGATCAGAACGCAGACAATGAAAACTACCAGAATCTTTTCGACGAATATCAGGATAGCTCAGATTAACGCCCAAAGGAGCAATTTAGTTATGTCAGAACTTAAAAAGGTTTTGGATGAATTTAGTATAGATATACTATGCATCCAAGAACCCTATACTTTAGACAAGATTATTAATGTTCCAATTATGGCCAGGGTTGCTATATGTGGCCCTAATCCCATGGCAGCAATTTTGATAAATAACCCCAATCTTCAAATAGTCAACCTTACCGAGTTCAATGACTCGCATACCAATGTGCTACAAGTACTTCATGAAAGCGGGGATTTTATAATCTTTAATTCCTACTTTCAATTTTCCGATCCAATAGACCCGTACTTAGATAAGCTTCAAAACTTTTCTAGAAAATATTCCAATAAAGAAATACTCTTTACCATAGATTCAAACGCCAAATCAGAATGGTGGTTTAATATTAAAAAAGACAGCAAAGGTGAAAAATTTGAAGAAATTATTTCGGAACCAAATTTAACAATCTTTAACAGACCTAATAATCCGACCACTTTTGAAAATTCCACCGGAGCTAAATCCAATATTGACCTAACCTTGGGTACCGTGAAAATGCATGGTAAAATTAAAAACTGGAAAGTTGGACAAAATATAACTTCTAGTGATCATAATTTAATCTACTATGATTACATAACGGAAAAAGTTCCAAATAATTATTCTATGGATTACTCTTATAATTACAACCAGGCAAATTGGAATTCTATAAAAGAGGAGTTTGACAGTCTAAATCTAAATTACACAAATAATATCAACTCCAATATACAACAATTGGAAAAATTTCTAAAATTAACGGCAGATAAATTTATTCCGAAGCGAAGGCACAAAAAATATCACGACAGAGTTTGGACGGAAGAATTGAATTTACTTCGCAGTAAGATGAGGAAAATGAGGAAAATATATCAACGAACGGTAGTAGCAAGTGAAAGAGCTAGGAACTTGGGAATATATAGGAGAGCGAAGAAAAAATTTAAAGATACACTTAAAAAGACGCGTGATAGGTCATGGAAAAATTTTATTGAAACGGGTACAAATCGCAACATCTGGGGAGCTCCATATAAGATTGTTATGGAAAAAATTAAAAGACCGGAAATTTTAAATACATTAAGGAAACAAGATGGCTCCGTTACGGCTGATTGGGAGGAGTCAGTCACTGAGTTAATCAGCAGACTTCTCCCAGATGATAATATGGAAGAGGATGATGAAAACAATCGCATTCTCAGAGTAGAAGATCAAAGAGAATATGTATCTTCCAATAACTTAATTTATCCTTATGATATATCCGAAATTAAATTATTGATGAGAAATTTAAAAACCAAGAAAGCTGCCGGCCCTGACGGGTTGAAAAATGAAATTTTAATGGCGGTTGAAGAGAAATTAACACCAATTTTATGTCGCCTTTTTAATGACTGCTTATGGCAAGGCATCTTTCCAACATCATGGAAAGAGGCTAAATTAACTATACTCAAAAAAGGAGAGGATAAGGATCCTATGGATCCAAAGTCCTATAGGCCAATATGTCTATTAAATACTCTAGGCAAACTATTGGAATATCTAATTAATAAACGAATACAAGAATTTAGATTACTAATTGGCCTTAATAATAAGCAATATGGATTCAGAAAAGGAAGGTCCACCGAAGACGCGGTTATCGCTATCATGGAAAATATCTCCAAATCAGCAGCAAAGTATGTCCTGGGAATATCAATTGACATTTCTGGGGCTTTTGATAACCTCTGGTGGCCCTTCTTATTTCAAAGATTAAGAGTAAAACAATACCCTACTACGATATATAAAATACTTAAAAGTTATTGTTCGGAGAGGAAGGTGTTTTTTCAAGGTCCAAATAAAAGGATATCAAAAACCATCACTAAAGGTTGTCCACAAGGGTCGATCCTAGGGCCGACCTTTTGGGACATAGTTTTAGAAACATTGATAGAAAGGCTGGAAAATAATACCTCCTGTACTGATATCATCGCATATGCAGACGATGTGATTTTCATTATAGAGGGTAATTCCAGAATACAATTAGAAAATAAAGGATTTAAATTAATAAATATTTTAGAAAATTGGTGTAAAGATGCAAAAATGAAGATTTCACCATTAAAATCGGCATATATAATATTAAAAGGATCTCTGAAAAGAAATCCCACATTAAAGATTGGTAATATACCTATAAAAAGAAATTCAACACTCAAATATCTAGGATTTCTAATAGATGAAAAATTACATTTTAAGGACCATATTGATTATGTAAGGTGTAAATCAGAAAAAGTGCTGATGAAACTATTTAGGATTGCACAATTTACTTACCTCTCTATGCAATCTCCAACTACCATTCAGCAATCTTTGCATCTATTACAAATTATGGCGCGGGAGTTTGGGCACATCGAGTAAATAATATCTTCTTAAAGAGAGAAATTATAGGTAAGTTTTGTGTTACTAAACACGATATTAAAATGGAGCTTATTAATTCCTGGCAACAGGAATGGGATCGTGCAGAAACAGGAAGAAGAACTTATGAGATGTTTGGAAATATTAGGCAAAGCCTAAAACTAAAACATATTAACGCCACGAAAGGCTTGGTCCATTTTCTTTCTGGCCATGGTCCATATAAATCTTATTGGCATAAGATCCACAAAACAGTGAATGATCTATGTGATATATGTAGTATTCCGGACACTCCGGAACATGCTTTATTTTATTGTAAAAGATATATAGATCATGAGTTGGAGGAAAGGACTTTACTTCAAGGCATGCAAATTAAAGACATTCTTAAAAATAAGAACTTATGCTGTCATCTAGAAAACCTTGCAAATAAAATTAGTAATATAAATTGGGAAATTAAAATTAATGATGTGCAAAATTTCCAAAAATTACCACAAATACATCACGTTCAAATACTTCACTCACCAAGAGTTTTAAGAAACAAAAATCAAGTACAAGAAAATATTGATATCCCTATAGATAGTGCAGAGATTTCCGGATTAGAAACTAAAGAATTATTACCAACATCTAGAAGACGGCACCTTTGGGTCTCTACTGGCAGACAGGAATGGGCAAATAGACGCAGAATCAGACCCATTAAACAACCAGGGGAAAAGCATGTGGATTATTTGCACAGATGCCAAGTAGAAACTTTAAACAGGCCCACACAGGCTGAATCAGATTTTGATTAATATTTTAAACACATTATATTCAACATTTTAAAACATGCCAATGATAATTATTATATGCAGTATCAGGAAGAAGATAAAGTTTATTATGCGGAGGTGATTCTGGGACGCCATCGCGGAGGTCGGAGGAGTCAGGTCCAGTTAGCTTGCCAAGCAGTGAGGAGGGGAGCAGGCTATGCAGGTGAGCTGGAGGGAGCAGATTGGAGGAGTGAGAGGGGTCCAAGATGGCGGTCCAGAATAGCTGATGTGGAGAAGCAGTGATAATAATAGTAGTGAGTGAGTTTAGTGTTTTAATTTTTATGTGATTATTATTGAGTGAGGCTTTTATTTTGACCCACCTTTTCATTTATTATAATTTACTATTACTTATTATTTATCATTTTCAGTGATAAAATAAGACCAGAAATCATAAGTTTAGTGTTGTAATTACTTTGTGATTATTATTGAGTGAGGTTTTTATTTTGACCCACCTTTTTTATTTATCATTATTTATTATTATTTATTATTTATCATTTCAGTGATAAAATAAGACCTAAAATCATATTCCATGGTGTATTTAATATTGGTGTGGTTAAATTGAAAAGTTATATTATTGAGAAAGTGTGTGTAGAAAAATATTCTCAAATAATTTTACGAACTTGAGTAAAATAGACAAGAGACTAAATTGCTGGCTACCAGCAACATTTGCCGCCGGGTACCGGCGGCCCTACTTTTAGTTTAGGTTGTAAATTTTGATTTAAATTTTTAAATTTTTATATTAAATTTTTATTATTAACTGGATTCCAGTTAATTAGAATGCTGGTTACCAGTATTTAAATTATGTTTATTATTAAATTATTATTATTTTTTTAAATTTAAAATTTTCTTAGTTATATATTTAATTTAATCTGTAAAATTGTGAAATTTAATTTTATGTTAAAAGTATTAATAAAGTAATAAGAATTGGATTGCCTAACCCCGGCATAAGTAATTAGTTACCGGGGTTATGTAACACAGATTTTTATTTTTATTTTTATTGTCCCTATCGGGACAGTCACGCTATGTTCAGGTAAAATATTTTCTAAAGTAATAAATTGGAAGGTAGCACAAGGATTAACCTCAAGTGATCATAATTTGATTTTGATTACAATATAGAACATATAATTGGTTGTCAGATTGAATCGGAAAAAGTGAGATATAATTATAAGCAAGCAAATTGGTATTGGATGCGCGAAGAATTTTATAATACTGAAGTCTTTTACGGCGGAGTTTCTATTGATGAAGATGTGAACAATATAACAAGAATTATAAAGAAGATAATTAAGGAAACAGTTCCAAAAATAAAACCGAAGATGTTTTATGAAAATATATGGAATGAAAAATTAACTGTACAGAGGCGTTTAGTTAGAAAGTTAAGGAAAATATATCAGAGATCCATTGTTTATAGTGAAAGGATTTTTAATTTACAGAGATATAGAGAAGCCAAATTAAAATTTAAGAACTTGCTGGAAGAAACCAGGAAAAAACATTGGCAAGATTTTGTAGAAAATAAAATTCAAAAGGATATATGGGGCCTACCATATAAAATTATAATGGATAAGTTAAGAAAACCTGAAATTTTGTCCACATTAGAAAAAGAAAATGGTGAAATGACCAGTAATTGGGAAGATTCTGCCAGCCATCTATTAAATGTACTATTACCAGATGATGATAAAAAAGATGATAATGAAGTGTGGCATGTGCACAGATAATATGACAAGACTCTCTCTGGGCACCGAAGTTAGAGACGGCAGTTTGTCTGTGAGTAGGGGTGAGTCAGGGGGAACCAAGTGTCAAGGGAGGGGATAGCGTTACTGACGCCCGAGTTTGGCGTGGGTTTTTGTAACAGTCAGCAAGTAAGCTTCGTGTGAGACAGGCGGGAAACTGCTAAAGCACGATGTCCTCGTCGGCAGACAATGGGCAAAGGAATGTAAGTATCTAACTTCATGCATTTTTATATAATAAATAACCATCCATCCATTCTCTTTTTATATTAATTATGGTAGTGTAGTGTCCTTCCCTACCCGTAAGCCAGGTATTATTTTAGAATAACCATTATTTTTGGTTCTTTCTTTAGCTGCGTCCCTCGTCGTAGCCTCGCATTTGTAGTTCTTGTTTGATTTACCGATGCCTCTTGCAAGCGAGTAGCTCCCATCTGTATTTGTAAAATAATTTAAAGAGAGGCATACGACAATTGGTGGAGGCGCCGAGTAATCGGTGGAGGGCCAGATATAATTTAAATTTTTTTGAGAGATTTTCAAGTGCAAAATTTTTTTTCCCTCGAAATGTAACGGTTTGTGGTCCTCCACGTGGTCGCGAAAAATCTAAATTTGTTTCTGGCTTAAGGGTAGGGATTTTCATGGTGTAATTTGTGATTCTCATATTCTAAATTTTGTTACTATAATATCTGAAAGTCTTGTTTCTAAATTTTAATTTTGAGTTCATTTTTGCATTTTTCCATTGTCTGTCGCCGTGACGCTAAAACTTCTGACTCCATTTTCCTACTATTTTGGCTTCATTTCCATTAAATTGTATTGCTGTGCTAAGTGGTTCGTGCTGGTTATTTTCAAATATGTTTTTGTGAAAGTTGAGTTGTGAAACGAGTGAGATATTTGCAACTTTGAAAATGTGCTCGTCACGTGTTGGCCATCTAGGTGAAAATCTTGTTTTCTGTGCTTATTAGCAGTGGTTCTGGAAACTTATAACTTTATATTCCAGTGATTTTGATTTCTAGCTGTTTACTATACTTTTGTGGGACATTTTTCGTGTAACTTTTATGTACGCACGTGTGTTATGTAATTTCCGCGTGGTCATGCATTTCAGCACTAATTCTAGCTTGTGAAACCAGTCTTCATCAGCACGTGTTTTGGCGCGTTTATTTGCGTGTGTATATCAGGTCAGATACATTTGTTTTAATAAAAAAATAAGGGGGAAGGAATTTTTTTTTGTGCTACGTATAAATTGCAAGTCTGTATTCTGCTCTTTTTGAGATAATGTTAGCGGTGGTCACAGTAGGTGTGACGTGGTTTTTTTAACTTCCAGTTCGAGGTTTCTCACTGAAGACATTTTGTTTTTTCTTCCATGTGTTCATTCTGTTTAAAAAATCTTGGTATTGTGTCCAAGTGGTTTGCGTGGAATGCTTGTGTAGACCGTATGTTGGTATAATTTTCTGATATTTCGCCGCGGGCGCTTAATTGTATTCTTTCTGGAACTGTTTTATTTGGCTATGTTCTGATCTTGCTACTTACATTCATGTGATGCTATAAGTGTTTAGTTTGGTGTATTCTGTATCGCTTTGTCATACTGTTTATTTATTGGTTGCGTTATCTTTTGTGCTGCAATCATGCCTAAGCGACGTACTACGCAGAAATCTGATATGGCAATTGCTCCAGTTAGCGAGCACAGTGAAGTAGAATCTATGTCCAGTATTAGTACGCCTGTTGTTACTCAGTTATCAGTGATGTCTAATCCGCCTGGCGTGGCCAGTGCAATGCAGTCAGCTGTGTGTCGCCCGGTCATTGACCCCTCTTACTTTGAGAATTCCAGCAGGTTGTCGGCGCATGAATTTCTGCAGAACTTTGAAATGGTCGCTGCTGCTAATGGCTGGTCAGAAGAAATGAAATTGAAATGCTTTCCATGCTACTTACGAGATACTGCTGCATCATGGTTTCAAACTTTTCGCCATCGACACCCTCACCATGATTGGGTTTTCTTGTCTACACAATTTCTAAATGCATTTCAGATAACAAACCAGAGTGATATTCTGGAAATGAAACTCAGACAGCGGGTACAGTTGGATGATGAACCTGTTATTAGTTACATCTATGACGTGCTATCTTTATGTGACCAAGTCAACCCAGCTATGTTGCAGTTGGAACAAATTAAACACTTGCTCAAAGGTCTTAGACCTCTGTATGTACAATCTTTATTGCCATTAAATCCTCAAACTGTTGATGAGGTAATACAAATCATTCGACGAGTGGACAAAGCACAGTTTTATATGCAGAACCGTGAACATCTAGTGTCTGCTCAATCTCAGGCTGCAGTGGTTACGCCACCCTCTGTTTTATTTAATAATGCATCTGTTCCTGCTGTTACTTTACCAGCTTCTTCTCTTGTGGACGTACCTATCGATCCTATGCATCAGCTGATTGCTCAAGCATGAGTGCAGTAACAATATTATTCGATAGCACTCAAGATTCTCGAGACTCCACTACGCCCAGTAATATTCTTTGTCGTCGTCTGGGTGTTCATCACACATATGTATTTCATTTTTGTATATCATTTTTTTATTTTAATGTCTCTTATTGTATTTGTTTGCCTTGTGTCGACGAGGGCGTCGATCTCGGTGGCCAGGGGGAGATGTGGCATGTGCACAGATAATATGACAAGACTCTCTCTGGGCACCGAAGTTAGAGACGGCAGTTTGTCTGTGAGTAGGGGTGAGTCAGGGGAACCAAGTGTTCAAGCGTGGGGATAGCGTTACTGACGCCCGAGTTTGGCGTGGGTTTTTGTAACAGTCAGCAAGTAAGCTTCGTGTGAGACAGGCGGGAAACTGCTAAAGCACGATGTCCTCGTCGGCAGACAATGGGCAAAGGAATGAAAGTATCTTACTTCATCCATTTTATATAATAAATAACCATCCATCCATTCTCTTTTTATATTAATTATGGTAGTGTAGTGTCCTTCCCTACCCGTAAGCCAGGTATTATGTTGGAATAGCCATTCTTTTTGGTTCTTTCTTTAGCTGCATCCCTCGTCGTAGCCTCACATTTGAAGTTCTTGTTTGATTTACCGATGCCTCTTACAAGCGAGTAGCTCCCATCTGTATTTGTAAAATAATTTAAAGAACATGTATTAAATAGGATAATGTTTGAAATACCATATAGAAATGATAGGATTATAAATCCTATAAATATTTCGGAAATACAAAGTATTTTTGAAAATTTAAAATCCAAAAAAGCACCCGGACCGGATGAAATAATAAACGAAGTTTTGTACAATTTAAAAGATAAATTAATCCCATTTCTACATCTGTTGTTTAATGATTGTTTATGGAAGGGTAGATTTCCAACAAAATGGAAGGATGTTAATGTGACGATATTAAAGAAAGGGCAAGATAAAGATGAGAAAAAAGTTAAATCTTACCGTCCCATTTGTTTAATAAACACAATGGGAAAGGTTTCTGAACAGTTAATTTATAAAAGAATATGTGAATTTAGAGAACTTATAGGCAAAACTGAAAAACAATTCGGCTTTCGAAAAGGATGTTCGACAGAAGATGCAATTATACAAGTAATTAATACAAAAGAAAATAGCCAAAAGCCGTATGTAATTGCAATTTTTGTTGATATTTCTGGAGCCTTTGATAATCTTTGGTGGCCAGCGTTGTTTAAGAGACTCAGAGATAAAAATTATCCACAGACCATTTACAATATCTTAAAGGATTACTGTAAAAATAGAAAAGTAATTTTTAAAGGAATAAATACTATAATTATGAAAACAATTACCAAAGGCTGCCCCCAGGGTTCTGTACTGGGGCCCATCTTTTGGGACATTATGATAGAAACTTTAATTGAGGAAGTTTTGAATGATAATATTATAATAAACGTCATAGCGTATGCTGATGACATAATTTTTCTCATTGATGGAAAAAATAGGAATGAAATAGAGAGCAAAGCATGTCAATTAATGAAAACACTTTATGCCTGGTGCCAAAAATCTAAGATGCAAATTTCTTCAAATAAATCTAATTATATAATTTTAAAAGGATCATTAAAGAGAGATCCAATAATAAAGTATGATAAT
The DNA here is from genome assembly GCA_030765065.1 of Deroplatys truncata. Taxonomy (NCBI): domain Eukaryota; kingdom Metazoa; phylum Arthropoda; class Insecta; order Mantodea; family Mantidae; genus Deroplatys; species Deroplatys truncata. Next base: position 56,015,815 of record CM060985.1, read on the forward strand.
TTAAATATACGAAGAAGTAAAGGAATGAAATATCTAGGTATTATAATTGACGAAAAATTGAATTTTAAAGAACAAACGGAAAGTGTTAGACAGAAATCTGAAAAAGTTATGATGAAATTGGCCAGAATTATGCAGAAAAATTTTAAATTAAATTTAAGGACTATAGAAATTTATCATAATGTAATCTTTGCCTCGATAATTTCATATGCAGCAGGAGTATGGGCAATAAAGGTTAATGATGTAGTAATGAAAAGAATGTTAAGGAGAACCCAGAGAAAATTCTTTTAAGATATACTGGCGCTTTAAATACCACACCAACAATGGCATTATTGGTTGCTACATCCATATGGCCGATTGACCTAATAATAAAATCAAAGGTGCAAAATTTTGGCTAAAAAAAGGATGCTTGGATATGGTTTTTAAAATTATAAGAAAAATTGTTATAATGTATATGATATTAAAAAGGCGTTACTTCAAGAATGGCAAGAAGAATGGAATTCCATAGAGGAAGGAAGGAGAGTCTATGAATTCTTTCCAAATATAGAAGAAAGAATTAAATTGGGACATTTAGAGATTACAAAAGGATTAATACACTTTATTACGGGACATGGACCATTTAGGACGTATTGGCGTAAAATAAAAAAATGCAATACCGATGTATGTATACAATGTAATATAATTGACACTCCCGAGCACGTTGCTTTTGAGTGTAAAAAATTTCAAAATTTAGAGGAGGAAAGAAATTTAATAAAAACATATAATGTATACGATATATTAAGAAATGAAGATTTAGCTACATATCTTAAATATCTAACAAATAAAATAAGTAATATATTATGGGAAGAGAATATAATGGAAGAAGAAAATTTTATGGATTTAGAGGGTGATGGAAATGATCCAAGAAGATCAGAAAGAATTAGAAATAGATATGAAAATATACATGAAATGGAAATTAATTTAACTCGAACACAAGATGAAAATATGGATAGAGAAGGTAGATTAAATAGAAGGAGATATTATTACATATCCATGGGTCGTTTAGAATGGGCAGAAAGAAGAAGAATTCGACCTATAAGATTACAAGCAGAGAAGTTTGTAGATTATGACAGAAGTATAGAAGAAAGAAGATGGGAGATGGAGAGAGATGACGATCCAGATTTAGTTTTGCAACTGCCGTCCATCCTGGAGGAGGAGTGGGATGATGCGACGCTGTTGTGGAGGATATTTGCAGCCAATTGGGGACATCCATCTCTGGAGGTGGAGCTATTGGATAATAAGGTTGGTGCAGAAAGAAGAGAAATTGTTGCAGTAGTGGTAAAAAGTGAAGTGTAGTGATTTAGGTTTTTGTTTATTTTTTCGTTTTATTATTTTACTTACATAAAACAAACAAAAGGCAATTTAGTGCAGTGAAGTGTAAGATTAGTGAAGTGTTTAAATAATGAAGATTATTAGGAACAATAAGAAAAAGGGTATATATATATGTTTTTTTTAAAAAAAGTTTAGTTTATGTAAAATAATTACAAAGAAATATAATTAATAAATAATTATAAAAAGTAACTAAATAAATGAATGATAGAAGTATATGGATTGATATTGAAATAATTAACAGTGATTCTAAATTATTGTTAAATAAATAAACTATAATAAATGAATAGCGTAAAGTAATTAGGATAATGAAATGTGTTAGATAAAGAATAAAAATGTAAAATTGAGAAATAGTATAATTAGTAATTGTAGTAAATAAAAGAGTAAATTTAGTAAATTGTGATTACAATTAAATAGCAAAGTACTGGCTACCAGTACTCTACTGGATACCAGTAGTATAGGTTAGGTGATGATGATGATGATGATATGCGGTTTAAGGGCGCTAAACTGCTATGGTCATCAGCGCCCTTACAGTGTATAAAAGATAAGGTCAAAATATAAAACAGGTAAAAGAACCGCATAGTTAAAAACGGGACACAAACCCGCGATGTTCAAAAGGCTAAAACTAACAATATAACAATAACAAATATAACAATAATAACAATAACAACAATAAAAAGAACAAGACAAATATCTGAAAACCAACACACTAAAAGCATAGGCAGTATGGGATTAAAACGTGTCAGGAACTGTAGAATGCGAGGGACATGAGCGCCATATGTCCACTGGGGATAAGAGTTCCCATAAAAAACAGACAGAATAAAAGTACCAAGCTAACAGACGCCCAACGCATTAAATGCGCAGATTAAAAGCACTGTCGTGAATAAAACGTAAAACACATTCTACAGCACGCGTGTCGTCTGCCAAAACGTTGGCTAGGCCAACAGGCAGGCCCACTTGAGCACGCAATGCAGCTAAAACCTGACACTCTGTTAAAATGTGACGCACCGTTAAGGGCACGTCACACTGCCCACAGACGGGTGCGGGGTCACCACTGAGCAAATACCTATGACTAAAAACACAATGTCCAATCCGTAGACGAGCTAAAATTACCTCTTCCCGACGACAAGAACGAGAAGAGGTACCCCAGATCAACGGGAAAGGCTTAACCTCCCGCAACTTGTTCCCCCGGAGGGCCGTCCACTCATCGCGCCAGCGCGAGAGGATGCGGCGACGTAAAATAACATACGAATCTGACGAGGGAACAACAGAAGTAAAAAATCTGGGTAATAAAATCGCCGATTTCGCAGCGGCGTCGGCAGACTCGTTACCCGAGATGCCCACATGACCTGGAATCCACATGAAGGAGACGCTGATGCCAGAGACACCGAGCGAGTGGAGCAGGTCATGTATGCGCTGTACGAGTGGGTGGTAATTGTACAGCGCATGAATAGCCTGAAGGGCACTCAGAGAGTCCGTACAAATAAAACAGTGCCGTAAGTCGTGCCGCTGAATGAATAAAACAGATTGATAAATGCTAAAAAGTTCGGCGGTAAAAATTGAACATTGTTGAGGTAAACGAAAAGTAAAACTCTGTACACCAAAAACAAAGGCACATCCTACTCCAACATCAGTCTTAGACCCATCAGTATATAAATAATGACAGTCCCCGAACTGCGCCTGTAGTTCTAAAAAGGCGGATCTAAGAACAGAAGCAGGGGTCGCATTTTTCGGCATCGACGTTAGCCCAAGGTGGATGTGGGCCTCAGCGCGCGACCATGGAGGAAAACGCGTTTCCCCTCGGGTAAGGGCCGGCGCTGACGTAACGTCCAAATGCCGAAGTAGCAGTCGAAATCGAACCCCTGCGGGGAGCAATGCAGAGGAGCTAACGAAATATTGTCGATCTAGCGAATCCTCGTAAAATACATCGAAGGACGGGTGGTTAGGCAAGCTTGAGAGCCGACAAGCATAGCTACATAAGCGCATCTCACGCCTGAAAGACAGCGGAGGCTCTGCAGCCTCAGCGTAAAGACTGGGCACGGGGCTAGTTGGAAAGGCCCCTGTAGCGACTCTAATACCACGGTGATGAATGGGATTCAAACGACGTAACACAGATGGACGTGCCGACGAATAAACTATACACCCGTAATCAAGTTTGGATCGGACCAAAGAGCGATAAAGACGAAGAAGGACGGTCCGATCAGCTCCCCAGGATGTGCCACTTAAAACACAGCCACGGTTTGACACTTTCTCAGAAATCCATTCATAACATGCGTCGACAGGGACACCAGATGGTCGACGGTAGAGCGATAGCGACGAAATCCGCACTGAGCGTTCGCTAAAAGTTTCTGAGACTCAAGCCACCATGTCAACCGCCCGTTGATCATGCGCTCCACCACCTTGCAAATGCAACTGGTGAGGGAGATAGGGCGGTAGCTGGAAGGTAGTTGGCGATCCTTCCCAGGCTTAAGTATAGGGACAATGGTGGCTTCGCGCCAAACGGAAGGAAAAATGCCGTCTTGCCAAATACGGTTATAGACCTGTAAGAGAAATAGTTTACTGTCGGCTGAAAGGTTCTTTAACATCAGGACATGAATGCCGTCCGGCCCGGGAGCGGAGTGCCGAGAGCAATGAAGAGCGTGCTCCAGCTCCCTCATTGTGAATAGTTCGTTATAGCATTCATCATTAGCAGACCGAAAAGTATATGATGCGGAATCCTGCCGGGATTTAATAGAGCGAAAGCCGGCGGAATAATGGTCTGAACTGGAAACCGCCTCAAAGGCAGCACCCAGTGTGTTAGCGATGGCAGCCGGATCCACTATGGTGGCATTAGAAACCTGAAGGCCAGAAACAGTACAATGTGACACTTTACCTGAGAAGCGACGAAGTTTATCCCAAACAACGGATGAAGGCGTAAAACGATTAAAAGACTCGACAAAACGAGCCCAAGATGCCTTCTTGCTATCCTGGATAATGCGACGAGCCCTGGCGCGCGATTGTTTAAAAGTCACCAAATTATCAAGTGTAGGGTGGCGCCGAAACACCCGAAGTGCAGTCCTACGGGCACGAACGGCGTCCCGACAATCCTCGTTCCACCACGGAACAGGTGGCCGCCGAGGTTGGGAGGATGAACGGGGTATTGCACGTTCGGCGGCTGAGAAAATAATAGACGTAAGGTGCTGCACTAGTTGATTAATGTCGGAGAAGGGCTGGTCGTCAAAATGCACGAGGCTGGAATACAAGCTCCAGTCGGCTTTTGCGAATGTCCAGGTAGGTACTCTGGAATGCTGTACGTGGTGCGACAGAAGAGAAACGATGCAGGGGAAATGGTCGCTGGAGTAGGTGTCAGCGACGACGTTCCACTGAAGACGACGTGCAAGCTGGATTGAGCAAATCGCAAGGTCCAGGTGAGAGAATGTACCAGAAGAATCAGAAATAAAAGTAGGTGCACCTGTATTGAGGATGGAAAGATTGAACTGATAAAAAATGTCGGAAAGAAGAGTTCCCCTCGCACAAGCCCTTGGCGAACCCCATAGTGGGTGATGGGCATTAAAATCTCCCAACAGAACAAATGGTGTTGGGAGAGCGGACAGGAGAGCTCGAATGTCCGCGGGAGCGAGGGGAGACGATGGAGGTGTATACACAGAACAAACAGAAAAGAAAAAACCGGGTAACTGCAGTCTAAGGGCGACAGCTTGCAAGTCGGATGTAAGTCTGACAGGTGTAAAATGAACGTCGTTACGCACTAAGAACATGACACCTCCATGAGCAGGAATACCCTCCTCCGGTTCAAGGTCGTAGCGAACCGGAGTATATCCTCGGAGATCAAAAGGATCGTGAGGGCGAAGCTTAGTCTCCTGCAAACATACGACCATAGGTGAATGGGAACGCAATAAAAGCTGCAGTTCCGCCCTATGCAATCGTACACCACGTACATTCCAGGTCAGGATAGCCATTAAAAATAAGGGGATAAACTGCCTATTTAGAAGGGCGGCTTAAAATTACCTTTTGTTTAACCTTTGGGCTCGGGCTTTTTGTATGGAGTTGGTCAGACTCCATAGCTTCCTCGGAGGGAGGGCCCACGCGCTCAGTGCCAGAAACCGATGCAAGCGCCGTGAATCGGTTCTGGGTGGCGATGGGTGAGGGGCGCCGCTGAGCGCGGCTTGTCCCAGGACCTTCCTGGGACAGCGACCTCCGAGGAGGAGAAGGTGAACTTTTGTTACCGCGCGCACGCGGAGGGTCTTTCAAAAAATCTTCCCTACGAAGTTTCTGCTTGGGCTTCTTTTCAACGGCTTGCGACTTCATTGACTAGGGACCAGGTTTATACGGCTTGGTAACTGTAGCCTTAATAGACGGCCGGATGGTAGTGGCGGTTAATCCAGTCAAGGTCCAGGTCTGAGTTTCGGCATCTACTCGTGGTACTGGCGAGGCAACAACAGAACTAAATGTGCCAGATCGCAGGAGTGAAGGTTGGCGCGCATGGTAACCCCTCCGGGCTTCAGCGAAGGAGAGTTTTTCCTTTACCCGGATCTCCTGGATCGCCTTCTCGTCCAAGTACCGCGGACAGTCGGCAAACGAAGCAAAATGAGACCCTTTACAATTAACGCAGACGGGGGCTGTTGAACAGGTACCTTCGTGTGAGGGCTGGCTACAGGTTGCACAGATGTTAACGGCACTCTTACATGAGACTTGCGTATGCACAAAACGTTGGCATTTAAAACAACGCAGAGGTCTAGGAATATAAGGCCTCACAGAAATTCGTTCGTACCCTGCGGAGATGCTCGTGGGCAGATCGACGCCATCAAATGTAATAAACAGGGTACGAGTGGGTACCAATACGCCGTCGCGCTTGGCCTGCACTCGATGGACCGCTGTCACCTTCTGGTCTGCAAGATATTCTACCAGGTCCTCGTCCGATATACCATCGAGGCTATGGGTGGTAATAACGCCTCGACAGCAATTCAATGTGCGGTGCTTCTCCACACGGATGGGATAGCCGTGGAGAAGCGTAGCGCGCAACAAGGTCTTACTTTGCTGATCGGATTTCGTTTGGGCTAATAAGGAACCATTCCGTAGACGAGTGAAGGACTGAACCGCACCAGCAATTGCATCAATCCCCTTTTGTATGATGAAAGGGTTCACCTTCTCAAAACTTTGTCCTTCTTCGGTTCGTGAAATGACCAAGTAACAACCAGTTGTCGGTGGTGTCACTTCTGTTACATAAACTTTTCGGGGCTTGTTAGTAGTAATGGAGGAAGGGTGCTCCATAGCGAAATAAATCCTCCACCATTGCAACCGTTTCCGACCTCGGGCTCTGACTTCCCGGGCGTTACCCCGGCTAGGGTGAGTGGCCTATCTATACCTAGCTCACCCCAGGGTCACACCTCCCAGAACATAGACAGAGGGACCCAATCGCCGTCGGAAGTCAGCAGCTCATGCAATGGCCCCCCCGCGGGACTGCAGTTGAACAGCGGATACGAACACACACCCTACATGACGACCCCGGGTGGTGGGGATGACGCCACTACCCACTCACCCAGCTGCGCAGCCAGTGCGCGGGTATGCGTCAGGCTGTGTTCACGGAGGATTAAAATAAAAGGTTAAAAGAAACTAAAAGTGTGGGGGCGTTTCGCACTCAAGGTAGGCCGGCGAAGAAGTAAAAGCGACGTGTAAATGAATGGGCGTGGGGCGAAATGTGCAGAAATAGAAGAGAAGAAAGAAACGATGGTGAGGTGCGGTATGAATGGAATGCAAAGAACGCACGAGAGCCTAACTTGTGTCCACCGGTCACGAGAAGAACCCACCTCGACCGGATGGGGATGAAAGGGTGAAAATGGCTATGGATGGCTCGGGTACCCCGGGTGCGCCTAACCCGTACTCACAAAAGGTGAGCCCCTGGGGGGACTGTGTGGGCGTTTCGCACGCAAGGTAGGCCGGCGAGGAAGAAAAAGAGATGTGCGAATGTCGTGGATCGAAATGGTCGGAAAATGACAAGGGAAATGATGATGATGATGATGATGATGATATGCGGTTTAAGGGCGCTAAACTGCTACGGTCATCAGCGCCCTTACAATGTATAAAAGATAAGGTCAAAATATAAAACAGGTAAAAAACCGCATAGTTAAAAACGGGACACAAACCCGCGATGGTCAAAAAGCTAAAACTAACAACAGAACAATAACAAAATAACAACAATAATAACAATAATAACAATAACAACAATAATAACAAGAACAACAATAATAACAATAACAACAATACAAAGTTCTGAAAAATCAACACTAAAAGCAAGGGCAATAAAAGATTAAAACGTGTCAGGAACTGTAGAATGCGAGGGACATGAGCGCCATGTCCACTGGGGATAAGAGTTCCCATAAAAACAGACAGAATAAAAGTACTAAGCTAACAGACGCCCAACGCACTAAATGCGCAGATTAAAATCACTGTCATGAATAAAACGTAAAACACATTCTACAGCACGCGTGTCGTCTGCCAAAACGTTGGCTAGGCCAACAGGTAGACCCACACGAGCACGCAATGCAGCTAAAACCTGACACTCTGTTAAAATGTGACGCACCGTTAAGGGCACGTCACACTGCCCACAGAGTGGTGCGGGGTCACCACTGAGCAAATACCTATGACTAAAAACACAATGTCCAATCCGTAGACGAGCTAAAATTACCTCTTCCCGACGACAAGAACGAGAAGAGGTACCCCAGAGCAACGGGAAATGCTTAACCTCCCGCAACTTGTTCCCCCGGAGGGCCGTCCACTCATCGCGCCAGCGCGAGTTGATGCGGCGACGTAAAATAACACACGAATCTGACGAGTGAACAACAGAAGTAAAAAATCTGGGTAATAAAATCGCCGATTTCGCAGCGGCGTCGGCACTCATTGCCTGAGATGCCCACATGACCTGGAATCCACATGAAGGACACGCTGATGCCAGAGACACCAAGCGAGTGGAGCAGGTCATGTATGCGCTGTACGAGTGGGTGGTAATGGTACAGCGCATGAATAGTCTGAAGGGCACTCAGAGTCCGTACAAATAAAACAGTGCCGTAAGTCGTGCCGCTGAATGTATAAAACACATTGATAAATGCTAAAAAGTTCGGCGGTAAAAATTGAAAATTGTCGAGGTAAACGAAAAGTAAAACTCTGTACACCAAAAACAAAGGCACATCCTACTCCAACAGCAGTGTTAAACCCATCAGTATATATAAAATGACAGTCCCCGAACTGCGCCTGTAGTTCCAAAAAGGCGGATCTAAGAACAGAAGCAGGGGTCGTATTTTTCGGCATCGACGTTAGCCCAAGGTGGATGTGGGCCTCAGCGCGCGACCATGGAGGAAAACGCGTTTCCCCTCGGGTAAGGGCCGGCGCTGGCGTAACGTCCAAATGCCGAAGTAGCAGTCGAAATCGAACCCCTGGAGGGAGCAATGCAGAGGAGCTAACGAAATATTGGCGATCAAGCGAATCCTCGTAAAATACATCGAAGGACGGGTGGTTAGGCAAGCTTGAGAGCCGACAAGCATAGCTGCACAAAAGCATCTCACGCCGGAAGGACAGCGGAGGCTCTGCAGCTTCTGCGTACAGACTGGGTACAGGGCAAGTTGGAAACGCCCCTGTAGTGACTCTTATGCCGCGATGGTGAATGGCATTCAATCGACGTAACACAGATGGACGTGCCGACGAATAAACAATACACCCGTAATCAAGCTTGGATCGGACCAATGAGCGATAAAGGCGAAGAAGGACGGTCCGATCAGCTCCCCAGGATGTGCCACTTAAAACACGTAAAATATTAAGAGAACGGTCACACTTTGCTTTTAAAAAGGAAATGTGCGAGGTCCAACACAACTTCCTATCAAAAATCAACCCCAAAAATTTCGCCTCGTCTGCAAACGGAAGTATCCCTGGCCCAAGATGGAGAGAGGGCGGAGGGAAATACTTCCGGCGCCAGAAGTTGATGCAGACGGATTTCTCGGCGGAGAAATTAAAGCCGTTGGCGTTACTCCAGGCGTAGAGACGGTCGATACAGCTCTGGAGACGGCGTTCGAGTAGACAGGTCCGCCGTGAACTGCAATAAATAGCGAAATCGTCAACAAAAAGGGACGATGAAATGCCAGGTGGAATACAATCAACAATGGGGTTGATAGCAATCGCAAAAAGTGTGACACTGAGTACAGAGCCCTGCGGTACTCCGTTCTCTTGAATAAAATGACGAGATAAAACCGAGCCCACACGTACACGAAAGACGCGGTCCGTCATAAACTCCCGAAGAAATATGGGAAGACGACCGCGGATATTCCAATCGTGAAGTGTACGTAAAATGTCGCCCCTCCAACAAGTGTCATAAGCTTTCTCCAGGTCAAAAAATACAGCCACGGTTTGACACTTTCTCAGAAATCCATTCATAATATGCGTCGACAAGGACACCAGATGGTCGACGGTAGAGCGATAGCGACGAAAGACAAGGGAAAAAAAGCGATGGCGAGGTGCGGTATGAATGGAATGCAAATAACGCACGAGAGCCTACCTTGGGTCCCCCGATCACGAGAACGGACCCACTCGACCGGACGGGGATGAAGGAATGAAAATGCCAATGAATGGCTCGGGTACCCCGGGTGCGCCTATCCCGTACTCACAAAAGCTGAGCCTCTGGGGCAAAGGAAAGGGAATAGGTGCGTTCTACGCCGACGCTATCGGAAATACATGGATGCTCAAGCCGTACATATTAAAAACCTCATGGTTTATCGAAGCCACCACACTAAGAACTAACACATAGGCGTGTAAAATAGTTGAATCTCGCTATAAACCTAATGTTGACATTCACTGCAGGAACTGTGAAACGGCAGCTCTAGGCCGAGTCCGAGATACGTAATTATTGATAATTTGATTAATTAATTTTTATTTATGTTAAATCATGCTATGTACATATCTTTTTTCTTTTACTGCTTGTATAGTTTAAGAAGGGTGATTTAACGATATGTCTGTATTTAGGTTACTAATATTAGAGGAGTTATAAATTGTTTAATGTAAATAATTTAAGCGCTATGTTAAAATACTGTCCACGACAGGATGTTTTTACTACAGGAATACGGTCTTCGAAGGCAGAAAGTCTAGTTTTACGATGTCCCTCTGGTAGCAGGGGCATTGTTCATACAGCGAGGGCGTAAAGCTTTTGTTCCTTTATACGATAATTCGCCGTGACCAAGTGAGAGAGACAACAAGCTTAACGGTAAATTTAGGAAAAGCCGCGATTTATGTTAAACTTGGACCAATGAGATCGCTTAAGTTTATATCAAATAGTGAGACGCGTTGAATGACGATAAAAATGGACCAATAGGAAATGAAGCACCCTAGAAGCCTGCGACTATAAATGGATCTGCTAAGAACAAATTCGGGGTCATTTGCTAAACTACAGACAGGGAGAGATGCTGCAGGATGTTTGAGAGATATCGCGCCGAAAGTGGCTTAAGACAGTTTTCGCAACACACATAAGAATCGCTACGCGTAAAGAGATATAATAAGCATATATAAACTTCGCGTCATATCCGCGCCGTGTTTCAACAGCAGTGGACAGTGTTTTAACGGCGGAAATATCAGCGTTGTGTACCATCAGAAGTAGCTAAATAAAAGCAACTGCAGTGTCGTCTTTTTGTAACTAAAGCACGTCTATTTTCTCCTTTACCACCACCCGAGATCTCCGTTTCCTCTACCAAGGAAAAGTTCATGCTCTCACATATTCTAGAAATTACTTCAGTTAGCCGAGGATAAAAAATGCAGAGAACCAGCATACTTCTAACATCTGGAATCAACGCGGAGGCTGCGGCCAGTTAAGCCGCGAGCAACGGGCATTAAAAAACACAACATCGGACAGGAGTTACTGCCGCAACTGCCATAGCGCAGCCGGACATATTCTTGGATGCACCTGTAGTAAACACGCACGAATAGCGAGGCACGACAAAATAGTGAGAGACGTCGGAACAAAGTATTTCTACTGCATCTTACTGAACATTCTTTTAAATTAAATAATATCTTACTCAAGCCTGATTAGTAGTAATCAAAGAGAACAAAGCTTCTATATTCGATGTAACAATTAGACATGAGGATGAAGACTCACTAGCCAAGGCTGAAATCGTGAAAATAGAAAAAAATACTCGATCTTAAAGGATCATATCAAAGCCATATATACCGAGGTTAATATTGTCGAGGTGCAACCTTTAGTATTTGGGTCCAGAGGCGCAGTTCCACCGAAAACAAGGAACATTTTGAGAAGCTGGGCTGGACTCAGAATGATCCAGAATGCCGCAATTTTTAAATTAAAATATGGCTTAAATAAATTGAGTTGCTTTAGAGACTACGCAAATGCCGCCTAGATTTTAGTGTATCCTTTTAGTTTTACATTTTTAACTGACGGTTATTTGGGATACATGATTTCCTTTGGCATATTAATATATACTGACTCCTGCTGCGCAGTATGTAAGGTTTTATTCTAATTGTACAATTTTTCTTAATTGTATTAGTTTTAGGTTTTAACATTATCTTCACCATGGAAGTGAATAGCTTTTGCTTTCCCTTGACTTTTACTTATTGCAAACATTTTAATATAGGTTCTTGACTTCATAATGGTGCCCCAAAAATCACATCAGCCAGCCGGAGGTGGCCCTGGGCTAGGAAATAGCCAAATGCCTTGTCGTCTAATTAGTGACGCGCATGAATGGATTAATGAGATTCTCTCTGTCCCTATTCGGGGTCGGATGTCTGGCAGTTAACCCCCTGCCCAAAATGGAAGTGTAAGTGAACAGTCGGGTGTCAGTTGTGTGTACACGGCCCGTACTGATATTGCCAGATAGCTCCCGGGTCCTCGTCCCCCGACCCTGGGCGATAGTGCTTTTAGTACTATCGGCGGAGAGGAGCATAGCGTAAAATGTCTAGGGAGAGAGGGAAAGTGGAAAAAGAGGTGTTTACACCTAAAAAGGCGTTATCGCGATCCCCCGTAAGGGGAGGACAAAGTAACATGATGAAAGGAGAGGAGGAGGCGGCAGCCTCTGGAGGAGAATATGTGTTTGATATGGCAACTGTTACCGCCGAAATCGACTCCGTCGTCGGTGGAGATAGGATGTCCGTACCCAATAAGGGAAAACTTTTTAAATTACTAGCTAAAGTTACGGATGCATATTATCAAATGAAAGAGGATAAAGCAATACTTATGGAAGAAAACAAGAAGCTGAAACAACAGCTAAATGACACAACTAGAGTATCATATTGTGGCATGTGCACAGATTATATATTGGTAATGCGCCCTCTGGTTACCCAAGTTGAAGGTTGGCAGTTTATCTGAGGAGGGGTGTTTAAGGGGAAACAGTCTCATTGGTGGGGATAGCGTTAGTGACGCCAAGCTTAACGGGTTTTCTCAGTCAGTCTGGGACGAGTCTTTGTGTGAGGTGTACGGATAGCTGCCCAACGATATGGCGTCCTCGCCCCGGCAGACACATGGGGTAAGTTATTATAATAAATAAATCTAGTTGTCCATTCCGTTGCAGTTCTTAATTATGGTAGAATAGAATAGAATCCTTGCCTCTCCCTTCAGCCAGGAATTATATTAGTGTAATTATGTTGTGAATTTAACTTTAGCTGCGTCCCTTCGTCGGTGCCTCTTAAATTAAAGTTTCCTTTGTTTGAATAACGATCCCTCTCGCAGCGAGTTGCCCACCACTGAAGTTAAATAATTAATTACAAAATGTGAGGCACGCGACAAATTGGCGGAGGCGCCGGGCAATGAGTTTGAATTGTTTTGAGATTTTAAGTGCAAAATTTTTTTTTTCCCTCCAAATTTAACGGTTTCTGCTACACGTGGTCCTGGAAAATGTAAAGTTCTTTCTGGCTAAAGGGTAAGGATTTTTATACTTTTATTTGTGGTTCTCTTCTTCTAAATTTTGTTTCCATCATTTCTGAAAGTTTGGTTTAGAAATTTCAATTTTGAGCTCATTTTTGCATTTTTTCCCATTGTCTGCCGGGTGACGCTAAAACTTCTACTCCATTTTCCCCTTGTGTTGGCTTCATTTCCTTTAAATTATATCACTGTGTTCCGTTCTTCGTGCTGGTTAATTTCAAAAAAAAAAAAAAAAAATGTTTCTGTGAAAGTTGAGTTCTGAAACGAGCGAGATAGTTGTGGTTTCAAAATGTGCTCGTCACGTGTTGGCTATCCGTTTGCAAATCTTGTTTTCTGTGCTTATTAGCAGTGGTTTGGAAATGTATAACTTTATATTCCAGTGATTGTGATTTCTAGCTATTTACTGCACTCTTCTGTGTCATTTTTCGTGTAACTTTTATGTACGCACGTGTGTTGTGTAATTCCCGCGTGGTCATGCATTTCAGCAATAATTTTTAGCTTGTGAAACCAGTCTTCCTCAGCACGTGTTTTGGCGCGTTTATTTGCGTGTGCATATCAGATTATATACATTTGATTTCAGAAAAAAAAAGAGACGTTTTGTGTGGTAGTTTAAATTACAAGTTTGTATTCTGCTCCTTTTGAGAATCTTCGCGGTGGTCACAGTAAGTGTGACGTGGTTTTTTAACTTCCAGTTCGAGGTTTCTCACTGAAGCTATCATTTTGTTTTCTTCCATGTGTTCATTCTGATTAAAAATCTGGGTATTGTGTCCAAGTGGCTTGTGTAGCCGTGTGTTACTTTAATTTTCTGATATTTCGCCGCGGGCGCCTTAATTGTGTTCTTTCTGCAACTGTTTTATTTGGTTATGTTCTACTCTTGCTACTTACATTCATGTGTTGCTATAAGTGTTTAGTTTGGTGTAATCTGAATTGCTTGGTCCTACGGTTTGTTTATTGGTTGTGTTATCTTTTGTGCTGCATTCATGCCTAAGCGACGTACTGCACAGAAAGTTGATATAGTAATTGCTCCAGTTGGCCAGCACAGTGAGGTGGAATCTGTCCAGTGTTGGTGCGCCTCTTGTTGCTCTGTTATCAGCTGTCTGCCGCCGGTCATTGACCCCTCTCACATGGAGCATTCCAACGAGTTGTCGCCGTATGAGTTATTTCAGAATTTTGCAATGTTGGCTACTACTGCTATTGGCCGCTCTGAGAATGATGATAATTTTGCTTCTCCGTTGCCAAGTTTGGTTTATTTAATTCCTTAATGTATATTTTTAAGGGAAAATCTTTCGCAGTTACTCATGTAAGTAAAAGTTTCAGGAGCTACCAACCTTGCCAGTATCTACACCTAATTAGGTTTGATGTGCTTCTGATATGGACCAGTACGATGTGGATGTTGATGAACCAGCTGTACGTGTGTTACCAGATTTTGGACAATTTGCACGGGAATTTTGTGGTAAACGAGTAAGAGAAAAGAAAAAAAATCACCCGTAAGTATGTAATCATTGTGAGTGCTAAAGTTTGGATGAATGAAACAGTTTTACGACTCACACAGGTATGCTAAATTTATTGTTTCAGTGACTGATGCTTAATTAAGCTTTGTTTTTCAGGAATACTGTGCAAAGAATGTCTCTGCTAAATTACAAGTATATTGTTATTTTGGGTGTAATTTAAATTTTGAATTGTGTTTTGATAACTGCAAATCATTTGTTTTGTTGTATTATGCTGCAGGAATGTGTTTCAGGTGTACTATGTGCTTAATTGAGCTTTCATTTTCAGGAATGTTATGTGACAATATTGTTTTGAGTAATGATGTGATGTTGTTTTGTTGCATTCGATTTGATTTGATATGGTTTGATTTGATTTTGACTCGATTTGACTTTGGGTTTCATAATGATGCTGTGATCTTTATTTGCAGAAAATTGTTGCATGAATAGTGTTTGTATGTATGTGTGTATTTGAGGTTATGTGATATAGGTGAGATTTGCCTCGGTGGGAGTGCCAAAGTGTAACCCCGATGGCGTAGTGTGAGGTTATGTGAGAAATGTGAGTTGAGATTTCCTCGGTGGAAGTGCCAAAGAGTAACCCCGACGGTGTTGATGAGGAGAGATGAGAAGAGATGAGATGATGTCAGCTTCGGTGGAAGTGCCACAGTGTAACCCCGACAGTTGTCTGTTTTCAGAAATTTTGCTTATTGGTGTTGCTGTAACGTGCCCAGTATAGCGTGTGTGATGAATTCACACGAGAGATTAAATGGATGGAAGTGAATGTAATGAAAATAATTTTTTTTTCTCTGTTTATGCAACAAGTTTATTACCATCTTAGATAGCAAATGTTAATACCACCTGTTTTCCAGCTTATTTCTTGATTTTGAGGATGTAGATGCAACATTATAATGTCATGTTATTTGTGTAATTCCTGAATTAATGTGATTTCTTGAAGGTTATGCCTATGTCAGATGTTTTGAATTTGCAGCATGCTAAATGAGAGACGTAAGTGCAGATGTTTTGTTTGGAGAGAAAATTGAAAGATGATGATGATTGAAGTAATGATCGAGATTGCACTATTACTGCTACTGCTGATGATGATGATGATTATGGAAGATGATGGTTAAACTGCGATGAGAAAGATAGTGATGTGGATAAGCAGTTGTATTGGTGACAAGAGTAGGACACTAGTAGTTGAAAGCATGTCACGTGGCGTAGTTTAGAAATGTATTGTGCATGTAGTTTGTAGTGATGCATACACTAGTTTGAGTAGATAGTTAAGTCAGTGTTGTGTGTAATTTGGGGCCATGGTCAGTGTGAATGAGTTCATTTCATCGTCATGTGTGATTGTCTTGTAAGTGCACTTACTTTCTTTTGTTAGTGATACCAGCTGGTTATTGAGTTGTAATATTGGGATCCCAAGATAAGGTTATGTTTCATTTCTGTCATGTTTATGTATTTTGAGTCTGTTTTACTGTTATTTGGATTATGAAGCATTGTAAGTTACACTTTGGATGGCAACTCTGTAAAATTTCTTTCTTATGCCAATTTGTTCTACTTTTCTTTTCTCTTTATTTACCCCATGTCATAAAAATTCTGTTAGTGTACACTTTTCATACTTTAAAATCTTTAATTATAAATAACATACCCTTCTTTTATGTGTGATTCTTTGTGGGAGCATCCTGTTTATTGTGTGGTGGTTTTGTTTTAGTATTGTGCTGTGGCAGAGAGCGAGAAGGTGCATCAACATCCCCAGGGCACACCAGAAGTCAAGAAACACCACAGGGAAGCTGTCGGGCAGCCACTACACTGCCGTGGCAGAAGGAGCCACCATGTCGGGGGGCAGTCCAAGCCAGCGACTGCCCACCCTGTTGTCATCACCAGAGACCTGCGGTGCTGATTCTACACCAGGACAAATCGTCGTTGTGGGCACTGTCTAAATCACCCACAAACAGTTACGGCAGTTCATCACCCTCTTGCGCAGTGTAGTGTGCCTGTGAACTAAGGCAGCGTGGTGTGTGCGTGTGCGGGATGCCAAAGCTAAGTGCATTAACAATACTAAGTCGACAGCACTTACATCGCTCGTCTCTCTCCACATCACCCAGCACCATTATTTCTTCGGCTTGGTGCTAACCACACATATTTATTACTGTTTTATTTTACATCACACATTTGTATGTCATTTTTTTGGTATGTCTTTCTTTTGTTTTTTTCCTGTATTTTGTATTTATGTTCTTTCTGTCGACGAGGACGTCGACTTCGGTGGCCAGGGGGAGATGTGGCATGTGCACAGATTATATATTGGTAATGCGCCCTCTGGTTACCCAAGTTGAAGGTTGGCAGTTTATCTGAGGAGGGGTGTTTAAGGGGAAACAGTCTCATTGGTGGGGATAGCGTTAGTGACGCCAAGCTTAACGGGTTTTCTCAGTCAGTCTGGGACGAGTCTTTGTGTGAGGTGTACGGATAGCTGCCCAACGATATGGCGTCCTCGCCCCGGCAGACACATGGGGTAAGTTATTATAATAAATAAATCTAGTTGTCCATTCCGTTGCAGTTCTTAATTATGGTAGAATAGAATCCTTGCCTCTCCCTTCAGCCAGGAATTATATTAGTGTAATTATGTTGTGAATTTAACTTTAGCTGCGTCCCTTCGTCGGTGCCTCTTAAATTAAAGTTTCCTTTGTTTGAATAACGATCCCTCTCGCAGCGAGTTGCCCACCACTGAAGTTAAATAATTAATTACAAAATGTGAGGCACGCGACAATATGCCCAAGCGGCGATGAAACCTAAAATACCTGAAGCGACTGAGAAAGTCAATAAACTTGTTCAGAGACAGACCCATGCTGTTTTAATCAAATCCAGTAAGGGTAAATCTGTTCGAGAAGTACAAGAAATTGTAACGCGGAACTTAAAACCAAGACAAGAAAAAATCAAAATAAACATCAGAACAACTGATACAATACTTATTCTAGAAACAGAATCTAAAGAGGATTCACAGAAAATCCTCAATTGTGGAAGTCTGAAAAATCAAGATATAAAGATTGAAGAGGCAAAAAAGAGGAATCCCCTAATAATTATGTATGACGTTTTATCGTCAGAGAAAGAGGAAGATATAAAAGTTAATTTGTATGAACAAAACTTTCGAGATAGTTGTACTTGGGAAGAATTTGACAAAGATGTAAAGTTTAAATTTAGAACGGGACCAAGAGAACGTCGATTTGTTCATCACGTTCTTGAGGTAGACCCCAAGATTAGAAGGCTTATGATAAATAAGCATAAACTATATATTGGATTTCAGGCAGTTTATGCTAAGGACTACGTAGTTGTAGCCCGGTGCATGAAATGCCAGAAATTGGGACATGTTGCGAAATACTGCAAAAGTGATAAAGAAGTTTGCTCCCATTGTGGAGAACAAGATCACGCCAAGAAAGATTGTACAAAGAAGGATCAGCCTGCTATATGTATTCCATGTAGCAGTAGGAAAAGGAATGCAAAGGATGGAAAAGTTATTGTCTGTAAAGATAAAAAGAACTGTCCTACCTATAACATGTTGTGGGAACAATTAGTTAACAGAACCAATTATGATTAAACAAAATCAGACAATACCTAAGAGAATTCGATCTAAGAAAACTCCAAGCAGATTAAGAAGAAATGCCCGTAGGGCACAGGAATATAGAGAAAAACTGACGAAGAAAGAAAAATGTGATATAATGGTACAAACGGATGATAGATTCTTAAATACGACGATAAATGATTATTTAACACCTGAATCGGAAGATGAGTTTCAAGAACCTATTAAACTCCGAAGCAGTAAAAAGGTAATAAAAGTTGACTTTGACGCGATAAAAACAGACACAGAAACAACAACGGATGAAAATATTGAGGAAGAAATGAATAAGGCTAGTTAAAAGAAAGAAAAAGAAAATGGATTTTTAAGATTTATAAGGAAGAAAGTAACAGCAAAGAAATTAAAGGAAGAAAAAATAGATAAGGAAAATAAACCCCAAACAAGAATAGAAGATGAAATGGAAAAAATAGTACATATAAAACACGATGATACATCATTAGAAAAAACAACATTAGATGCAGACCCAAAGGAAGTTTACAATAATTTTGAACTGACATTACAACTTAGTCGATTGGAAGAAAAGAACATTTTAATGGCAGCCCTTAGGCATGTAGTAAGGAGAATACACGAAAACGGTAGCACGATTACATTTCCGACACCAGATGCAGTTGATAGAATGGAATTGCATATATCAAATCTACCAATTGAACCAAAAGATTTATTGGACTTACTTAAGAAAGCGTACCAGAGACGCAAAGATGAATTTGATTTGGAAGAAGTATATCTACTCTTCGTCCAAGCATATGGCAGAATTGCCTTTGACCCACATCAAAGTTGGCCCAACTGCTACGTATATGTAAAATCGGAAAAATTAGTAGGAACAGGAGCAAGAAACAAAATATCAGAAAAGGCAACGATAAATTTTCCCACAAGTTTGGGACACCAGGGAAGGTTTATACAAAGAACAGCACCAGTTGTAAAACAAAACACAAGGAAGCAACCCAGTATTCCATTTCAATCCAGACCAATAGTGACCTTTAAAACATATAAATCACCTTCAGCACAGAAGAAAATTACATACAAAAACAAAATGGTAAACAATACTAACATGGTAAAAGTCCACAAGTTGACAAGTATTAATAAAGGAAAGGATTATGGCTATTCAAAAACGTTATTATTTGAAAGAAGAGATGGAGCACTTAGAAAATTTAAATACTGAATATATAAGAAGATTACGGATAGGACAAATTAATGCACAGAGATCCAGGACAGTTATGTTTGAAATTAGGAAACTTATAGAAGATATGGACCTGGATATAATTTGCATCCAGGAACCATACATAGCAACAAACAGACCAATACATCTACCGGTAACAGCAAGAGCCATAATGGATGGACTACATCCTAAAGCAGCAATAATAATAATCAATAAAGACATACAAATAGTCAAAATAACACAACTGTGCGACGAATTTGTTAAAGGCATAGAAATTAGTGCAAAAGGAATGAACTTTCTTCTATGCAATCATTATTTTCAATACATGGATGATATACAAATACACTTGGACAAAATGGAAAGAATAATGGAAGCTTATAACGATAAACCTATTGTTTATACAATGGATGCTAATGCGAAATCAACTTGGTGGTGGAGTAGGAACCCAGATGAACGTGGAGCGAAATTAGAAGAATTGATAATTGGACATAATTTAATTGTTGTGAACCAACCCAACAACCCCTTCACCTTTGAAAACAGAGCTGATGCAAAGGAAAATATAGACGTAACATTAGCAAGAGGATATGTATATGACAGAATTAAAAATTGGAAAGTGGCTCAACAACTAACAACGAGCGATCATAATTTAATTTATTTTGACATTGAAATATGGAGAAGTGGAGAGCAGGAAGTGCAATTTAATAAAAGAACAAGATATCAATTGAAAAATGCCGATTGGACAGCACTACGAAGAAATTTTGTAACACCGCAAATGAGATCAGAGGACGACGTAAACAAAAAAGCTAAGGATCTGACATTAAGCTTACAAAAAGCGATGGAAGCATCATTTAAAAACTGTACTAATTTTGAAAATGAAAATAAGGTTTGGAATGATAAGCTACAAAAGCTGAGAAGTAGGGTAAGGAGAGCAAGGAGAAGATATCAGAATAGTGTTACAGCGCAAGAAAGAGAAAAGAATTTGAGGACATATAGGGAACTAAAAGAAGATTATAAGAATAAGATCGAAGATATACGAAAGGAATCGTGGACAAAATTTGTTGAAGATAATTTACAAATTAACACGTGGGGAGTTCCCTATAAAATAGTAATGGAAAAGATTACATCTCCTGAAATTCTCTCTACACTACGAAAACAAGATGGCAGTTATACTAAGACATGGTTGAAATCTATAAATGAACTAATGAATACCTTATTACCTAAGGATGAAGAAGATAATGACACAGAAGAAAACCATATACAGCGACAAGAATTTAAACAACTATATAAATACGAAAACATAATATATCCATTTAACGTCTCAGAAGTGAAATTAGTAATAAGAGAATTAAAGCCAAAAAAGGCACCAGGACCAGACAATATTTGCAATGAAGTGATACAAAACTTGGAAAAATCCGTTGCACCGTACTTATGCGAATTATTTAATGAAAGTTTAATAGTAGGGAAGATACCATATTGTTGGAAAGAGGCAAATGTTGTAATTTTAAAGAAAGCTAAAGATCGGGATTCAACCAACCCAAAATCATATAGACCTATTTGTCTCTTGAACACCCTTGGAAAGATACAAGAAAAATTATTATACAAAAGAATCAATGAATATAGGTTAATGATAGGCATGACAAGTAAACAATATGGATTTAGAAAAGGAAGATCGACAGAAGATGCGATAATAGCAGCAGTTACGGCGGCAAATGAAAGTACTAAAAAGTATGTGTTAGGAATATTTGTAGATATATCTGGAGCATTTGATAACCTATGGTGGCCAGAATTATTCAGAATAATGAAGGAAATGAACTATCCAAGAAGTTTATACAATCTACTGAAGGATTATTGTAAGGATAGAAGAGTTTACGTAAAAGGAGAAAACAGAACTGTGACAAGAGAAATATCTAAAGGATGCCCACAAGGATCAATTTTAGGACCGTTATTTTGGGACATATTAACAGAACCTATTTTGCAGAAATTAGAAGAATCACAACATACCTTAGAAGTAATAGCCTATGCAGACGATTTATTAATATTAACAGAAGCTAATAGTCGAATAGAATTAGAAGCTAGATCATGATGATGATATGCGGTTTAAGGGCGCTAAACTGCTATGGTCATCTGCGCCCTTACAGTGTATAAAAGAGAAGGTCAAAATATAAAACAGGTAAAAGAACCGCATAGTTAAAAACGGGACACAAACCCGCGATGTTCAAAAGGCTAAAACTAACAATATAACAATAACAAATATAACAATAATAACAATAACAACAATAACAACAATAATAACAATAACAACAATAAAAAGAACAAGACAAATATCTGAAAACCAACACACTAAAAGCATAGGCAGTGAAGGATTAAAACGTGTCAGGAACTGTAGAATGCGAGGGACATGAGCGCCATATGTCCACTGGGGATAAGAGTTCCCATAAAAAACAGACAGAATAAAAGTACCAAGCTAACAGACGCTCAACGCATTAAATGCGCAGATTAAAATCACTGTCATGAATAAAACGTAAAACACATTCCACAGCATGCGTGTCGTCTGCCAAAACGTTGGCTAAGCCAACAGGCAGACCTACACGAGCACGCAATGCAGCTAAAACCTGACACTCTGTTAAAATGTGACGCACCGTTAAGGGCACGTCACACTGCCCACAGAGTGGTGCGGGGTCACCACTGAGCAAATACCTATGACTAAAAACACAATGTCCAATTCGTAAGCGGGCTAAAAGTACCTCCTCCCGACGTGAAGAACGAGAAGAGGTACCCCAGATTAACGGGAGAGGCTTAACCTCCCGCAACTTGTTCCCCCGGAGGGCCGTCCACTCATCGCGCCAGCGCGAGAGGATGCGGCGACGTAAAAGAGCACACGAATCTGACGAGGGAACTACAGAGGTAAAAAATCTGGGTAATAAAATCGCCGATTTCGCAGCGGCGTCGGCAGACTCGTTACCTGAGATGCCCACATGACCTGGAATCCACATGAAGGAGACGCTGATGCCAGAGACACCGAGCGAGTGGAGCAGGTCATGTATGCGCTGTACGAGTCGGTGGTAATTGTACAGCGCATGAATAGCCTGAAGGGCACTCAGAGAGTCCGTACAAATAAAACAGTGCCGTAAGTCGTGCCGCTGAATGAATAAAACAGATTGATAAATGCTAAAAAGTTCGGCGGTAAAAATTGAACATTGTTGAGGTAAACGAAAAGTAAAACTCTGAACACCAAAAACAAAGGCACATCCTACTCCAACATCAGTCTTAGACCCATCAGTATATATAAAATGACAGTCCCCGAACTGCGCCTGTAGTTCTAAAAAGGCGGATCTAAGAACAGAAGCAGGGGTCGCATTTTTCGGCATCGACGTTAGCCCAAGGTGGATGTGGGCCTCAGCGCGCGACCATGGAGGAAAACGCGTTTCCCCTCGGGTAAGGGGGCCGTCCACTCATCGCGCCAGCGCGAGAGGAGAGAGAGAGAGAGAGAAGTGGGAGGATAAAGGGCGCAAAACCAGAAAGGTCATTAGCGCCCGCCACAGATAAAATACAGGTTAGTGAGCAGTTAAAAAGCCAAACAGACAATAGGGCCGAGAAGGAAAGACATAAAAGCTATAAAATGTCAGGTTAAAAGTCCACGAAAAAGAATAAAAGAGTCAGTGTCAGGGACTGTAGAACGAGAGGCTTAAAACAAGGCAGCTAAAAAAAAAAAAAAAAAAAAAAAAAAAAAAAAAAAAAAAATGGGTCTATAACACTAAAAACCAGAAAGAACGAACGCAGAGTGGTCAAACGCTGTCCTGGAAGCTGCTGCGCCGAATGAAAGTTAAAACACGTTCCACAGCCAACATGTTGTCCGCTAAAATGTCGGGCAATGCTACGTCCATCTGCAGGGCAGTACGAAGAGTAGCGAAATACTGACACTGCTCCAAAACATGCCGCACCGTCAACGGCGCACCGCAACGATTACAAACGGGAGCGGGCTCACGGCGCAACAAGTGACAGTGGCTAAAACGACAGTGCCCGATTCGAAGTCTACATAAAATAACCTCCTCCCGACGGGAGGATCGGGAAGAAGTAGCCCAGGCCGAGGGTAAAGGCTTTATCTCCCGCAATTTGCTAGCCTGGACAGAGGACCAGGCAGAAAACCATAGAGAGAGAATAGACTTCTTTAAATAGTGACTAAAATCGTCCGCAGGAACAGAGGAGCTAAAACAAGAACGAGAGAAAATAGCGCTCTTGGCAGCAGCATCTGCACCTTCATTACCAGGAATGCCAACGTGTCCAGGAACCCAGACAAAGAATAGGCTGACTCCATCAGAGGTAAGCCGGTGGGAACAATCCTGGAGACGCTGCACGATAGGATGGCGTACGTACAGCGCACGAAGGCTAGAAAGGGCGCTTAAAGAATCCGTGCATATAACACAATTCTGCAGACCACGTCGACGGATAAAAGACAGAGCTTGTTCCAGAGCAATAAGTTCAGCAGTAAAAATCGAGCACTGGTCAGAGAGACGAAACATAAAACGTTCTACACCAAATAAAAAGGCACATCCAACTCCACGGTCATCCTTTGAGCCGTCGGTATAAATAAAACAATGGCTGCCAAAGTGAGACTGAACTTCGGCAAAAGCCGAACGGATGACCGGAGCGGGGGTCGTGGACTTAGGCATGGACGTCAAATCAAGGTAGCAAGATACTCCAGAATGCAGCCAAGGGGGGAACTGTGTGGGACGTCGTGGAAGCATAGTGGGCAATGTGATATTTAAATTCCGAAGTATCCGGCGGAAACGTACCCCTGGCGGGAGCAAGGCCAGGGGTCGAGACGCATAATGACAATCCAGCGAGTCCTCAAAGAAAGACGAATAAGTGGGGTGTTGAGGCATGCAGGACAACCGGCAAGCATAGCTGCAAAGAAGAACGTCACGACGATAAGAGAGCGGAGGTTCTGCAGCTTCTGCACAAAGACTCAAAACAGGGCTAGTACGAAAAGCACCAGTTGAGAGACGAAGGCCCTGGTGGTGGACTGGATTCAAGCGACTCAGGATGGAAGGTCGCGCAGCAGAATACACAATGCACCCATAGTCAAGCTTAGAGCGAACCAATGATCGATAAAGTCGCAAAAGGACCGTGCGATCTGCACCCCAGGATGTGCCACTTAAAACACGTAAAATACAAAGAGAACGTTCACACCTTGCTTTCAAATAGCTGATATGCGACGACCAACACAACTTCCTATCCAAGATTAACCCGAGGAATTTCGTTTCGTCCGAAAATGGGAGGAGTGCCGCGCCGAGTCGGAGACAAGGTGGAGGGAACTCTTTACGGCGCCAGAAGTTAATGCAGACTGTCTTCTCCGGAGAAAATTGAAACCCGTTTGCAACGCTCCAGGAGTGAAGGGAGTTAAGACATTGCTGCAGTCGGCGTTCCAAAAGACAGGTGCGACGAGAAGTTGCGAAGATGGCGAAATCGTCAACAAAAAGCGATGAGGAAATTCCAGCTGGAACACAGTCAGCAATGGGGTTAATCGCTATAGCAAACAGTGTGACGCTGAGTACCGAGCCTTGAGGTACTCCGTTCTCTTGGATAAAAAGTGAAGATAAAATCGATCCCACGCGCACACGAAATATCCGGTCCCTCATAAACTCACAAATAAAGGCAGGGAGACGACCACGGAAACCCCACAGATGGAGTGTACGAAGAATGCCAGTCCTCCAACATGTGTCGTAAGCCTTCTCCAAGTCAAAAAATACTGCCACAGTCTGGCACCCTCTCAGGAAGCCGTCCAGAATGGAGGTCGAAAGATGGACAAGATGATCCACAGGAGAACGGTGTCGGCGAAAACCACATTGTACATTCGCTATAAGGTTCCGGGACTCAAGGCACCAAACCAAACGCCCGTTGATCATGCGTTCCATAACCTTGCAAATGCAACTGGTTAAGGAAATCGGGCGATAGCTAGATGGTAGGTGGCGATCCTTTCCGGGTTTCAAAACTGGAACGATGGTGGCTGCTCGCCAACCTGTAGGAAGAGTACTAGTTTCCCAGATGCGGTTGTAAATCTGAAGAAGAAAGCGCAGTCCAGCAGAGGAGAGATGTTGAAGAAACACCACGTGAATAGAATCAGGCCCAGGTGCGGTAGGCTTAGAAGATGCTAGGGCATGCTCTAGCTCGCGGAAGGTAAATGGGCGATTATATACCTCCTGGTTGCTGGAGTGAAAAGAGAGTGCATGGGCCTCCACAGCGGCCTTGTGTGGAAGAAAACCCGGGTCATAACGGGCAGAGCTGGAAATGCGTTCAAAGTTCTTGCCGAGGGTGTCGGCAATAGCAGGTGGTTCGCAAATAGTACTAGAGCCTACCCGAAGACCGGGAATAGAAGAAGAACGGGTCTTGCCGGCCACACGCCTAAGTTTGTCCCAGACAACCGATGTAGGTGTAGAGCTATTGAAACCGGCTACATAGCGCTCCCAGGAGGCTTTCTTGCTGATGCGAATTACTCTGCGAGCCTTAGCGCGTAATTCCTTATAACGGACCAGATTAGCAAGAGTAGGGTGCCGCCGAAATACCCTAAGAGCACCGCGTCGTGCACGAACGGCGTCCCGACATTCCGCGTTCCACCAAGGGACCGGTAAACGCCTGGGATGTGAAGACGTGCGGGGAATGGAACGTTCGGCAGCGGCGAAAATGACAGTACGCAGGTGTTCCACCATGAGATCCACAGAGGAAAAAGCGCAGTGAGAAAACCGCGCTAGACGGGAAAAAAGGGTCCAGTCAGCTTTGCGGAACTGCCATTTAGGAAGGACAGGTGAATCGACAGAAGAAGACAGGAGAGTAATTACGCACGGGAAGTGATCGCTAGAATGTGTATCAGCTATGACATACCATTCCACACGATGAGCAAGCTGCGCAGAGCAAAGACACAAATCCAGATGGGAAAATGTGCCGGTTGAATCGGAGAGAAAAGTGGGTTCGCCGGTATTCAGAACAGAAAGGCAGTGCTGATCAAGAAGTGCAGCCAAAAGTTCGCCCCTCGCGCACGCCCTAGGAGAACCCCAAAGAGGGTGGTGTGCATTGAAATCCCCCAAGAGTAAATAAGGGGCAGGGAGCTGTAAAATCAGGCGGTCTAGGTCATCCTGTGCAAGAGGAGAAGAAGGAGGAACATAGAGGCTACAGATACAGAAGTTAAAACCAGGAAGAGAAAGGAGGATCCCAACAGCTTGCAGAGGTGTGGCAAGCGGAACCCGATTATAAAACACATCATCGCGAACAAGTACTGTAACACCACCGTGTGCAGGAGAACCATCCGCTGGAGCAAGATCGAAGCGCTCCGGAGTATACCTACGAATGGCAAAGGTATCCTGAGAGAGAGAGAGAGAGAAGTGGGAGGATAAAGGGCGCAAAACCAGAAAGGTCATTAGCGCCCGCCACAGATAAAATACAGGTTAGTGAGCAGTTAAAAAGCCAAACAGACAATAGGGCCGAGAAGGAAAGACATAAAAGCTATAAAATGTCAGGTTAAAAGTCCACGAAAAAGAATAAAAGAGTCAGTGTCAGGGACTGTAGAACGAGAGGCTTAAAACAAGGCAGCTAAAAAAAAAAAAAAAAAAAAAAAAAAAATGGGTCTATAACACTAAAAACCAGAAAGAACGAACGCAGAGTGGTCAAACGCTGTCCTGGAAGCTGCTGCGCCGAATGAAAGTTAAAACACGTTCTACAGCCAACATGTTGTCCGCTAAAATGTCGGGCAATGCTACGTCCATCTGCAGGGCAGTACGAAGAGTAGCGAAATACTGACACTGCTCCAAAACATGCCGCACCGTCAACGGCGCACCGCAACGATTACAAACGGGAGCGGGCTCACGGCGCAACAAGTGACAGTGGCTAAAACGACAGTGCCCGATTCGAAGTCTACATAAAATAACCTCCTCCCGACGGGAGGATCGGGAAGAAGTAGCCCAGGCCGAGGGTAAAGGCTTTATCTCCCGCAATTTGCTAGCCTGGACAGAGGACCAGGCAGAAAACCATAGAGAGAGAATAGACTTCTTTAAATAGTGACTAAAATCGTCCGCAGGAACAGAGGAGCTAAAACAAGAACGAGAGAAAATAGCGCTCTTGGCAGCAGCATCTGCACCTTCATTACCAGGAATGCCAACGTGTCCAGGAACCCAGACAAAGAATAGGCTGACTCCATCAGAGGTAAGCCGGTGGGAACAATCCTGGAGACGCTGCACGATAGGATGGCGTACGTACAGCGCACGAAGGCTAGAAAGGGCGCTTAAAGAATCCGTGCATATAACACAATTCTGCAGACCACGTCGACGGATAAAAGACAGAGCTTGTTCCAGAGCAATAAGTTCAGCAGTAAAAATCGAGCACTGGTCAGAGAGACGAAACATAAAACGTTCTACACCAAATAAAAAGGCACATCCAACTCCACGGTCATCCTTTGAGCCGTCGGTATAAATAAAACAATGGCTGCCAAAGTGAGACTGAACTTCGGCAAAAGCCGAACGGATGACCGGAGCGGGGGTCGTGGACTTAGGCATGGACGTCAAATCAAGGTAGCAAGATACTCCAGAATGCAGCCAAGGGGGGAACTGTGTGGGACGTCGTGGAAGCATAGTGGGCAATGTGATATTTAAATTCCGAAGTATCCGGCGGAAACGTACCCCTGGCGGGAGCAAGGCCAGGGGTCGAGACGCATAATGACAATCCAGCGAGTCCTCAAAGAAAGACGAATAAGTGGGGTGTTGAGGCATACAGGACAACCGGCAAGCATAGCTGCAAAGAAGAACGTCACGACGATAAGAGAGCGGAGGTTCTGCAGCTTCTGCACAAAGACTCAAAACAGGGCTAGTACGAAAAGCACCAGTTGAGAGACGAAGGCCCTGGTGGTGGACTGGATTCAAGCGACTCAGGATGGAAGGTCGCGCAGCAGAATACACAATGCACCCATAGTCAAGCTTAGAGCGAACCAATGATCGATAAAGTCGCAAAAGGACCGTGCGATCTGCACCCCAGGATGTGCCACTTAAAACACGTAAAATACAAAGAGAACGTTCACACCTTGCTTTCAAATAGCTGATATGCGACGACCAACACAACTTCCTATCCAAGATTAACCCGAGGAATTTCGTTTCGTCCGAAAATGGGAGGAGTGCCGCGCCGAGTCGGAGACAAGGTGGAGGGAACTCTTTACGGCGCCAGAAGTTAATGCAGACTGTCTTCTCCGGAGAAAATTGAAACCCGTTTGCAACGCTCCAGGAGTGAAGGGAGTTAAGACATTGCTGCAGTCGGCGTTCCAAAAGACAGGTGCGACGAGAAGTTGCGAAGATGGCGAAATCGTCAACAAAAAGCGATGAGGAAATTCCAGCTGGAACACAGTCAGCAATGGGGTTAATCGCTATAGCAAACAGTGTGACGCTGAGTACCGAGCCTTGAGGTACTCCGTTCTCTTGGATAAAAAGTGAAGATAAAATCGATCCCACGCGCACACGAAATATCCGGTCCCTCATAAACTCACAAATAAAGGCAGGGAGACGACCACGGAAACCCCACAGATGGAGTGTACGAAGAATGCCAGTCCTCCAACATGTGTCGTAAGCCTTCTCCAAGTCAAAAAATACTGCCACAGTCTGGCACCCTCTCAGGAAGCCGTCCAGAATGGAGGTCGAAAGATGGACAAGATGATCCACAGGAGAACGGTGTCGGCGAAAACCACATTGTACATTCGCTATAAGGTTCCGGGACTCAAGGCACCAAACCAAACGCCCGTTGATCATGCGTTCCATAACCTTGCAAATGCAACTGGTTAAGGAAATCGGGCGATAGCTAGATGGTAGGTGGCGATCCTTTCCGGGTTTCAAAACTGGAACGATGGTGGCTGCTCGCCAACCTGTAGGAAGAGTACTAGTTTCCCAGATGCGGTTGTAAATCTGAAGAAGAAAGCGCAGTCCAGCAGAGGAGAGATGTTGAAGAAACACCACGTGAATAGAATCAGGCCCAGGTGCGGTAGGCTTAGAAGATGCTAGGGCATGCTCTAGCTCGCGGAAGGTAAATGGGCGATTATATACCTCCTGGTTGCTGGAGTGAAAAGAGAGTGCATGGGCCTCCACAGCGGCCTTGTGTGGAAGAAAACCCGGGTCATAACGGGCAGAGCTGGAAATGCGTTCAAAGTTCTTGCCGAGGGTGTCGGCAATAGCAGGTGGTTCGCAAATAGTACTAGAGCCTACCCGAAGACCG
Source organism: Deroplatys truncata (assembly GCA_030765065.1). Classification (NCBI taxonomy): domain Eukaryota; kingdom Metazoa; phylum Arthropoda; class Insecta; order Mantodea; family Mantidae; genus Deroplatys; species Deroplatys truncata. The sequence continues at coordinate 56,045,586 of CM060985.1, forward strand.
GGAATAGAAGAAGAACGGGTCTTGCCGGCCACACGCCTAAGTTTGTCCCAGACAACCGATGTAGGTGTAGAGCTATTGAAACCGGCTACATAGCGCTCCCAGGAGGCTTTCTTGCTGATGCGAATTACTCTGCGAGCCTTAGCGCGTAATTCCTTATAACGGACCAGATTAGCAAGAGTAGGGTGCCGCCGAAATACCCTAAGAGCACCGCGTCGTGCACGAACGGCGTCCCGACATTCCGCGTTCCACCAAGGGACCGGTAAACGCCTGGGATGTGAAGACGTGCGGGGAATGGAACGTTCGGCAGCGGCGAAAATGACAGTACGCAGGTGTTCCACCATGAGATCCACAGAGGAAAAAGCGCAGTGAGAAAACCGCGCTAGACGGGAAAAAAGGGTCCAGTCAGCTTTGCGGAACTGCCATTTAGGAAGGACAGGTGAATCGACAGAAGAAGACAGGAGAGTAATTACGCACGGGAAGTGATCGCTAGAATGTGTATCAGCTATGACATACCATTCCACACGATGAGCAAGCTGCGCAGAGCAAAGACACAAATCCAGATGGGAAAATGTGCCGGTTGAATCGGAGAGAAAAGTGGGTTCGCCGGTATTCAGAACAGAAAGGCAGTGCTGATCAAGAAGTGCAGCCAAAAGTTCGCCCCTCGCGCACGCCCTAGGAGAACCCCAAAGAGGGTGGTGTGCATTGAAATCCCCCAAGAGTAAATAAGGGGCAGGGAGCTGTAAAATCAGGCGCTCTAGGTCATCCTGTGCAAGAGGAGAAGAAGGAGGAACATAGAGGCTACAGATACAGAAGTTAAAACCAGGAAGAGAAAGGAGGATCCCAACAGCTTGCAGAGGTGTGGCAAGCGGAACCCGATTATAAAACACATCATCGCGAACAAGTACTGTAACACCACCGTGTGCAGGAGAACCATCCGCTGGAGCAAGATCGAAGCGCTCCGGAGTATACCTACGAATGGCAAAGGTATCCTGAGGTCGAAGTTTTGTCTCCTGTAGACAGACGACTAGGGGGTAGTGAGTGTGCAGTAGCATGTCCAACTCCGCTCGGTGTGCACGGAGACCACGGATATTCCACTGAAGGATGTGATTAAGAGCCATAAATATCAAGATAGGCAAGAAGTGCGTGCGGGTAAGGCTATTGAATAGCCGCAGTGGAACGGTTTAGTTTCACCTTTTTCTTCCGGGTAGGACTGCGCCCCGGCCGAGAATGCGCAGGCCTCTCGAATCCCTCCGTGCCACCATCGCTGCTAACTGAATCTGAGCAGGTGGTGCGAGTCCTGGAGCGAGAACGGGAGCGACCCGTGGGACGACGAACAGGTGATTTGCGACTGGTGTGGTCAAGAGAGGTGGAACCTGCGGTCGAAGCTGATGGGGCGGAAGCATCTTTTGTGCGAACAGGAACCGGCGAGGGAAGTACCAGATCCGAAGGTTTATCAGTTTGGACCCCAATGGAAACCTGCGAGGGCGAGCCGGGACAGGTCTGCACAACGGCATCCTGTTTCCGGACACCGAGGCGGACAGCAGCTGAATACCTCATGGTGGATGTAGGGTGTAGTTCGTGATAGCGCTTCCTCGCTTCTGGAAAGGTCAGGTGTTCCTTCACTCGAATCTCCTGTATGGTCTTTTCCTCCACAAAGCGTGGGCATTCCCTAGAGTTCGACGGGTGTGCACCCCCACAGTTTACACAGGCGGGGTCCGTAGTACACATGGAATCATCGTGACTGTCGCTTCCACAACGAGGACAAACTGGTGAGCCAGTGCAACGTTGTTGTGTATGACCGAATTTCTGGCAGCGATAACAACGCATGGGGTTAGGTACATAGGGACGAATAGCTGCGCGCTCATAGCCGCACAAGATGAACTGCGGTAGCACGGTTCTTTCAAATGTAAGAAAGACCGTGCGCAGCGGAAACGGTTGATTGTCCCTCCTCCCGATCAGCCTGTATGCCGCAATAACACCTTGGTCGGAGAGACAGTTGACGATGTCTTCATTAGAAAGTCCGTCTAAACATGAAGTCGTAACCACACCACGACAGCTGTTAAGGGTTTTGTGTTTGTCCACAGTCACTGGGTAGGAACCTAGTAGACTGGCCTTTAGCAGTTTAGCGGCCTGGGCGTCTTGTGCAATTTCAATCAGTAAGCTTCCATCCCTACACCGTGTAGCATTCTTCACAGGACCACAGATTCTATCAACCTCCCGCTGAATGTAAAAGGGGCTGAGGTGCTTCATATCTTTGCTGTCGCTCTTTAGCCGCATAACGAAAAAACGAGGTGTTGAAATAGTGGAGCGCAGAGGAGCCATAATGGAAAGGTCCCCCTTCCGGAACCGTCGGCGTCAGCCTGCCATCCGGGGGATGTAGAAGAAAAGACACCAGAATCTTCCGGTCTGTGCCGGCCTGGAGCACCCGCTCCAGGCCTGATCTCAGAGAATACCTCAGAAAAGTTACCCTCCGACCGTCACTACTTACCGGTTTACGACACGTTCACCATAGGCAGGCCCGACTTTACGCCCCTACCACTGGAATAACCGCCAGTGGCCCCCCACTTTAGGCCACGCTGCCTCAACAGAGTCAACGTGGATTCAGGGGACTTGTGGTAGATTACATCGGGCCCCAGACAGCGGTAACACGTCGAGCCCCCCCGGACAACCCAGCCACTCGCGGTCGCCGAACTGTCCGAGGGGCACCCGGCCCCTATGGGGCTACGTGGGTGTACGTGACAATGGAACGGCTCCGCACCTAGTGTCGCAGGAAAGGGGTAGTGAGGAGGGTTCACTCAACCTTCACGCTTGAGACCTCCGGAGAGCACACAAGTTGAAAGCTGCGCTGAAACCGTGGGACAGCAACCACGGAAATAGAAAAGATCCCTGTTGGTGAGACAGGAGTAAATAAACCTAAGATGCCTAAACCTAGTATAAGGAATAATTCTAGAAGAGGAAGAGTAAAGTAAAGAAACAACGTGGCTAGTCCAGATGGGGGTGAGGGGATGAATATGACGATGATTGGCTCGGGAACCCCCGGGTGCGCCAAAAACCCGTACTCACATAAGGTGAGCCCCTGAGGGGTAGCGCGAGAGGATGCGGCGACGTAAAAGAGCACACGAATCTGACGAGGGAACTACAGAGGTAAAAAATGTGGGTAATAAAATCGCCGATTTCGCAGCGGCGTCGGCAGACTCGTTACCTGAGATGCCCACATGACCTGGAATCCACATGAAGGAGACGCTGATGCCAGAGACACCGAGCGAGTGGAGCAGGTCATGTATGCGCTGTACGAGTCGGTGGTAATTGTACAGCGCATGAATAGCCTGAAGGGCACTCAGAGAGTCCGTACAAATAAAACAGTGCCGTAAGTCGTGCCGCTGAATGAATAAAACAGATTGATAAATGCTAAAAAGTTCGGCGGCAAAAATTGAACATTGTTGAGGTAAACGAAAAGTAAAACTCTGAACACCAAAAACAAAGGCACATCCTACTCCAACATCAGTCTTAGACCCATCAGTATATATAAAATGACAGTCCCCGAACTGCGCCTGTAGTTCTAAAAAGGCGGATCTAAGAACAGAAGCAGGGGTCGCATTTTTCGGCATCGACGTTAGCCCAAGGTGGATGTGGGCCTCAGCGCGCGACCATGGAGGAAAACGCGTTTCCCCTCGGGTAAGGGCCGGCGCTGGCGTAACGTCCAAATGCCGAAGTAGCAGTCGAAATCGAACCCCTGGGGGGAGCAATGCAGAGGAGCTAACGAAATATTGCCGATCTAGCGAATCCTCGTAAAATACATCGAAGGACGGGTGGTTAGGCAAGCTTGAGAGCCGACAAGCATAGCTACATAAGAGCATCTCACGCCTGAAAGACAGCGGAGGCTCTGCAGCCTCAGCGTAAAGACTGGGCACGGGGCTAGTTGGAAAGGCCCCTGTAGCGACTCTAATACCACGATGATGAATGGGATTCAAACGACGTAACACAGATGGACGTGCCGACGAATAAACTATACACCCGTAATCAAGTTTGGATCGAACCAAAGAGCGATAAAGGCGAAGAAGGACGGTCCGATCAGCTCCCCAGGATGTGCCACTTAAAACACGTAAAAGATTAAGAGAACGGTCACACTTTGCTTTTAAAAAGGAAACGTGCGAGGTCCAACACAACTTCCTATCAAAAATCAACCCCAAAAATTTCGCCTCGTCTGCAAACGGAAGTATCCCTGGCCCAAGATGGAGAGAGGGCGGAGGGAAATACTTCCGGCGCCAGAAGTTGATGCAGACGGATTTCTCGGCGGAGAAATTAAAGCCGTTGGCGTTACTCCAGGCGTAGAGACGGTCGATACAGCTCTGGAGACGGCGTTCGAGTAGACAGGTCCGCCGTGAACTGCAATAAATAGCGAAATCGTCAACAAAAAGGGACGATGAAATGCCAGGTGGAATACAATCAACAATGGGGTTGATAGCAATCGCAAAAAGTGTGACACTGAGTACAGAGCCCTGCGGTACTCCGTTCTCTTGAATAAAAAGACGAGATAAAACCGAGCCCACACGTACACGAAAGACGCGGTCCGTCATAAACTCCCGAAGAAATATGGGAAGACGACCGCGGATATTCCAATCGTGAAGTGTACGTAAAATGCCGCCCCTCCAACAAGTGTCATAAGCTTTCTCCAGGTCAAAAAATACAGCCACGGTTTGACACTTTCTCAGAAATCCATTCATAATATGCGTCGACAAGGACACCAGATGGTCGACGGTAGAGCGATAGCGACGAAACCCGCACTGAGCGTTCGCTAGAAGTTTCTGAGACTCAAGCCACCATGTCAATCGCCCGTTGATCATGCGCTCCATCACCTTACAAATGCAACTGGTGAGGGAGATAGGGCGGTAGCTGGAAGGTAGTTGGCGATCCTTCCCAGGCTTAAGTATAGGGACAATGGTGGCTTCGCGCCAAACGGAAGGAAAAATGCCGTCTTGCCAAATACGGTTATAGACCTGTAAGAGAAATAGTTTACTGTCGGCTGAAAGGTTCTTTAACATCAGGACATGAATGCCGTCCGGCCCGGGAGCGGAGTGCCGAGAGCAATGAAGAGCGTGCTCCAGCTCCCTCATTGTGAATAGTTCGTTATAGCATTCATCATTAGCAGACCGAAAAGTATATGATGCGGAATCCTGCCGGTGTTTAATAGAGCGAAAGCCGGCGGAATAATGGTCTGAACTGGAAACCGCCTCAAAGGCGGAACCCAGAGTGTTAGCGATGGCAGCCGGATCCACTATGGTGGCATTAGAAACCTGAAGGCCAGAAACAGTACAATGTGACACTTTACCTGAGAAGCGACGAAGTTTATCCCAAACAACGGATGAAGGCGTAAAACGATTAAAAGACTCGACAAAACGAGCCCAAGATGCCTTCTTGCTATCCTGAATAATGCGACGAGCCCTGGCGCGCGATTGTTGAAAAGTCACCAAATTATCAAGTGTAGGATGGCGCCGAAACACCCTAAGTGCAGTCCTACGGGCACGAACGGCGTCCCGACAATCCTCGTTCCACCACGGAACAGGTGGCCGCCGAGGTTGAGAGGATGAACGGGGTATTGCGCGTTCGGCGGCAGAGAAAATAATAGACGTAAGGTGCTGCACTAGTTGGTGAATGTCGGAGAAGGGCTGGTCGTCAAAATGCACGAGGCTGGAATACAAGCTCCAGTCGGCTTTTGCGAATATCCAGGTAGGTACTCTGGAATGCTGTACGTGGTGCGACAGAAGAGAAACGATGCAGGGGTAATGGTCGCTGGAGTAGGTGTCAGCGACGACGTTCCACTGAAGACGACGTGCAAGCTGGAGTGAGCAAATTGCAAGGTCCAGGTGAGAAAATGTACCAGAAGAATCAGAAATGAAAGTAGGTGCACCTGTATTGAGGATGGAAAGATTGAACTGATAAAAAATGTCGGAAAGAAGAGTTCCCCTTGCACAAGCCCTTGGCGAACCCCATAGTGGGTGATGGGCATTAAAATCTCCCAACAGAAGAAATGGTGTTGGGAGAGCGGACAGGAGAGATCGAATGTCCGCGGGAGCGAGGGGAGACGATGGAGGTGTATACACAGAACAAACAGAAAAGAAAAAACCGGGTAACTGCAGTCTAATGGCAACAGCTTGCAAGTCGGACGTAAGTGTGATAGTTTGAAAATGAACGTCATTACGCACCAAAATCATGACACCACCATGAGCAGGAGTACCCTCCTCCGGTTCAAGGTCGTAGCGAACCGGAGTATATCCTCGGAGATCAAAAGGATCGTGAGGGCGAAGCTTAGTCTCCAGCAAACATACGACCATAGGCGAATGGGAACGCAATAAAAGTTGCAGTTCCGCCCTATGCGATCGTACACCACGTACATTCCAGGTCAGGATAGCCATTAAGAATAAGGGGATAAACTGTCTATTTAGAAGGGCGGCTTAAAATTACCTTTTGTTTAACCCTTGGGCTCGGGCTTTTTGTATGGAGTTGGTCAGACTCCATAGCTTCCTCGGAGGGAGGGCCCACGCGCTCAGTGCCAGAAACCGATTCAAGCGCCGTGAATCGGTTCTGGGTGGCGATGGGTGAAGGGTGCCGCTGAGCGCGGCTTGTCCCAGGACCATCCTGGGACAGCGACCTCCGAGGAGGAGAAGGTGAACCTTTGTTACCGCGCGCACGCGGAGGGTCTTTTAAAAAATCTTCCCTACGAAGTTTCTGCTTGGGCTTCTTTTCAACGGCTTGCGACTTCATTGACTTGGGACCAGGTTTATACGGTTGGTAACTGTAGCCTTAATAGACGGCCGGATGGTAGTGGCGGTTAATCCAGTCAAGGTCCAGGTCTGAGTTTCGGCATCTACTCGTGGTACTGGCGAGGCAACAACAGAACTAAATGTGCTAGATCGCAGGAGTGAAGGTTGGCGCGCATGGAAACGCCTCCGGGCTTCAGCGAAGGAGAGTTTTTCCTTTACCCGGATCTCCTGGATCGCCTTCTCGTCCAAATACCGCGGACAGTCGGCAAACGAAGCAGAATGTGACCCTTTACAATTAACGCAGACGGGGGCTGTTGAACAGGTACCTTCGTGTGAGGGCTGGCTACATGTTGCACAGATGTTAACGGCACTCTTACAGGAGACTTGCGTATGCCCAAAACGTTGGCATTTAAAACAACGCAGAGGTCTAGGAATATAAGGCCTCACAGAAATCCGTTCGTACCCTGCGGAAATGCTCGTGGGCAGATCGACGCCATCAAACGTAATAAACAGGGTACGAGTGGGTACCAATACGCCGTCGCGTTTGGCCTGCACTCGATGGACCGCTGTCACCTTCTGGTCTGCAAGATATTCTACCAGGTCCTCGTCCGATATACCATAGAGGCTATGGGTGGTAATAACGCCTCGACAGGAGTTCAATGTGCGGTGCTTCTCCACACGGATGGGATAGTCGTGGAGAAGCGTAGCGCGCAACAAGGTCTTACTTTGCTGATCGGATTTCGTTTGGGCTAATAAGGAACCATTCCGTAGACGAGTGCAGGACTGAACCGCACCAGCAATTGCATCAATGCCCTTTTGAATGATGAAAGGGTTCACCTTCTCAAAGCTTTGTCCTTCTTCGGTTCGCGAAATGACCAAGTAACAACCAGTTGTCGGTGGTGTCACTTCTGTTACTAAAACTTTTCGGCGCTTGTTAGTATTAATGGAGGAAGGGTGCTCCATAGCGAAATAAATCCTCCACCATTGCAACCGTCTCCGACCTCGGGCTCTGACTTCTCGGGCGTTACCCCGGCTTGGGTGAGTGGCCTATCTATACCAGACTCACCCCAGGGTCACACCTCCCAGAACATAGACAGAGGGACCCAATCGCCGTCAGAAGTCAGCAGCTCATGCAATGGCACCCCCGCGGGACTGCAGTTGAACAGCGGATACGAACACAAACCCTACATGACGACCCCGGGTGGTGGGGATGACGCCATTACCCACTCACCCAGCTGCGCACGCGGTGCGCGGGTATCCGTCAGGCTGTGTCCACGGAGGATTTAAATAAAAAGTTAAAAGAAACTAAAACTGTGTGGGCGTTTCGCACGCAAGGTAGGCCGGCGGGGAAGAAAAAGAGAGATATGCGAATGTCGTGGTGCGAAATGGCCGGAAAGTGATAAGGGAAGAAAGAAACGATGGTGAGGTGCGGTATGGATGGAATGCAAAGAACGCACGAGAGCCTACCTTGGGTCCACCGGTCACGAGAAGAACCCACCTCGACCGGATGGGGGTGAGAGGATGAATGTGGCGATGAGTGGCTCGGGAACCCCCGGGTGCGCCAAAAACCCGTACTCACATAAGGTGAGCCCCTGAGGGGTAAAGCTAGATCAAATTTAATATTAGAAATATTGGATATTTGGTGTAAACAGGCGAAACTACAGATTGCACCACAAAAATCAGCTTATATGATATTTAAAGGAACATTTAAAAGAGACCCTATTATCAAAATAAACAACAATAAGATCAGAAGAGAAAAGGTAGTAAAATACTTAGGCATACATTTGGATGAGAAACAAAATTATGATACACATATAGACAAAACCTCTACAAAAGCGATTAATGTTATGATGAAATTAGTAACATTAGCGACAAGGACATATAGATTACCCTTAACTGTAATCAAATTATATCACACGAGCTTTATGATGGGTATAACATCATATGGAGCAGGAGTATGGGCACATAGAACTAAAATACAGAAGAATGTTAAGCGACTTAGAAAAATTCAAAGACAAGCGCTTTTAAGGATAACAGGAGCTGTGACAACTACACCAACGATGGCATTATTAGTGATATTGGCGATATGCCCAATATAATTAATAATACAACAAAGAGCAGCTATGTTTTGGCTTAAAAAATTAAACTATTATAAAATAGAAGAAATTTTAGGACAACAATGTAGAAATAGAAAGGAAATAAGAGTATTAATTTCAAAATGGCAAATGGAATGGGATAGTATTATGGAAGGCAGACGAACACATGAATTATTACCCGATATTCAAGAGCGACTAAATTTAAAGGACCTACAACCTAGGAGAGCGGGAATCCAATTCATGACAGGACATGGACCATATAAAACATATTACAAAAAGATTGGGAAAGTACTGATGATGTTTGCGACACATGTCAAGAACAGGACACGCCTACACACGCACTCTTTGAGTGTAAGAAATATGAAGAATGTTTAGAATATGGAAGAATTAGTCTAGGAGGGAAACAATTAGGAAACATTATCAGGAATAAAGACGAATACTTAATTTTGGAAACTATGGCTGAATTGGTATCAACCAAAGAAATGGAAGTATATAGAGAACGACAGCAACAGCAGCGATATCAACCTAGAATTAGAGAAATAGAAGAAGAAATAACTGAAGAAGAAGTTAGAAGATCTGAAAGACTTCGGAATTTACCAGAGGAATATCAACAATTGAATCAACAACCGAGGAACGTCGAAGAACAGGACGCCCAAGGAAGAATTAATAGAAGACGACAATTTTGGATATCTACTGGTAGACAAGAAGCAGGAGCACGAAGAAGGATAAGGACACGACCAGAAGAAGACATGAATAGGGATCAAGATACGCTAGAATAAATAGGATACTAGGAATAGAAACGTAGCCCGAAGAACCCTCTTTTCCCGAAGGTGGTGAATACACTGCAATTCCGGTTGAGAAGATGGATACCGGACTACCAATGAAAGAAGATTAGTAATATGGAAGTTGGCAGATTAGTTAGAGTATTAGCTGTAGAAATAAATTTAGATGAATTGTTAGTTTGAAGTAGATATTGTAGTAAAATTGTAATAGAAGAAGTAGATGTAGAAACAACATTAGCATTGTTAAAGTAGAAATAGTAGTAATTGAATTGTTAAAGTAGAAGTATAAGTAGAAGTAGAATTGTAGTGTAGAAATTTTGTAAAGTTGCTGGTTTCCAGTAACTATAGGTTAGTTAGATGATAGAAATTGTATCTGCACAAAAAATGTATATTGAGGAAATTAATAAAGTTTAGTAAAAAGATAAAATAAAATTTGTGGAAACTTTGTCCTGGTATAGCATCCAGATGCCAGGATAATAGTTGAGCAGATTTTATTTTTTATTTTTTTTTGTCCCTATCGGGGACGCGCATGATGGATTACCGAGCGGTGTCACTGAACGCTGCTCCGTAAAGTTTATTTAATTCTGTGATTTTATTTGAGTTTATTAAACTCAATTTTAGTTTAAGTGATAGTATTTTTTATTTAGTGTATATTGTGCAAATTATGGACTGCAGGTACGTACCTTGAGCTTATAATAAGAAAAATAAGAAAATATTAAAGCCAACACGGCAAGTGCAGTGACCTCTCGAAAATCACGGACAGCCGGCCGCTCTTGCTACCGCTTGTTGTGATTATATATTAACGCGCTCTGCGCGATACTTAAGAATTGTGATTTATTAATGTCTGTTATTAATATATATATACTCTAATTGATATATATTAAATATTAGGGGGGTAATTCCCCCAGATATCTAATGGAGGAAAGTGAGGTGTTTACCCCTAAGAAGGTACTGGAGCGTTCTCCAGTTCCTCATAGGAAAAACATTCAAAGTAAACTAAAAGAAGATGTGAAGAAGAATACTGTTGAGGAAACTAAAAAGAAAGAAGAACGAAAAAAGATGGAGGAGAAAAAAGACTCACCAAAACCAGGAGGAAGTATTCAACCAGACTCAGGAATGGTGGATAGTATCTTAAAAATGACAACGTACGACCAATATGAGCTAGTGTTTTCAGAATTGAATAAAATGGTCGCAAAGGAAAAGCATTCAGTAGAAACAAAGAATAAGTTTTTTGGCTTGTTAAAGTTTCTGCTTAGCGCACATAATAAAGCCCAAGAGCAAATTAAAGTTGTGGAAGCTGAAAATAGAATATTGAAAGCTCGTGAACAGCAACCGCCCTTGACTTTTGCACAAGTACTTGCATCCAAACCATCTCAACCGAACAAAGAAATGAAACAGAAAACAATACAGAACAAAAAAACACGTAGTGTTTATATCATCTAAGAGCATAAAGGACACCAGAGAAGTTCAGAAGATAGTGACAACTAAATTAAGACCAAGAGAAGAAAAGATAAAGATTAACAGAATCAAATCGAATGTGAAAAATGTCATTGTGGAGGTAGAAACTGAAGAGGACGCAAATAAAATCATGAGCAATAAAAATTTGCAGAACCAAAATTTGGATATTGAAAAACCGCGTAAAAGGAATCCTTTAGTTATAATATATGATGTGTTCTCAGGTGTAAATGAAACAGATCTGACTGAAGATATATACGCACAAAACTTTGAACAGTACATTTCTAAAGAAGAATTTGGCACAGACTTGAAACTAAGATTCAAAACGGGACCAAAGGGCAAACCAACGGTTCATCATGTAGTAGAAGTGACAGCAAAATTGAGGAATATCATGAAAAATCTGGGAAGATTGTACATTGGTTTCCAGTCGTGCAACTTTAAAGACTTCATCTCTGTGTCACGCTGTCTAAAATGCTATGATTATGGCCATGTCTCCAAATTTTGTAATCAAGAACAAGTTTGTGGACATTGTGGCGAAAATTCGCACTTAAGAAAAGACTGTAAAAAAAACGGACCAACCACAAACCTGTATTGCGTGCAATAAAAGAAACACTATATGTGGGGGGAAAGATAACTGTCCCACTTACAAATTTTACTGGGAGCGTTCAGTAATGCGAACAGATTATGGAACATAAAAACCCGCTTAATGATGTACAGGGCAAGAAAAAAAGAAGAAATACTCCCAGCAGAATTAGGAGAAATTTATGTAGAGTAATAAATCATAAGCTAAAAATGGCAAATCAACAACTCACAAATACAATAGTAGTACATAAACAAGCTGACATTGAACCAACAATAATAATAAAAAACGAAGGTAAGTCATCAGATTGCAAATATAGCTTATCTAAAGAAAGTAACTGTACACCAAACAATTCGAACGATTTTAAGTACTCCAAATTGGAAAACTTAAGTATCCAAAACAGAACTCAAAAATCTAAAAATAAATACCCAAACTTCATAAAAGGACCCATCATAAACAACTACCAAACACAAAATACCAATCTTAAACCACCGTTGGCACAGTCAAAGAAGAAAATACAAATAAATTACGATGAAATTATTACCCAGGAACCTTCGGAAAATCAAGATAAAAATATAAAAATAACTCTTAAGAGGGAAAGAAGTTTTTTGTCATCGTTATGGGAAAACAGGAAACAGGACCACGTATCATCGACACCTTTAAATCAGGAACCAGGCGGCGAGTTAAAAGTAGCAGAGAAGTGTGTTTCTGTTGACCCAGTTATAGTTTCCGGGCGAGAAAGCCTGACTCAGGACATTCCTGTAGCGGACACTGCTCCTCGGCCGGCTGGTGCGGACGTCAGCTCAGTGTATACGGAACTTGAGACCACTTTAAGACTGAGTCGTCTAGAAGAAAAGAATCTTTTGGCCGCCGCTTTGAGACACGTAATTAGACTGAAACATAATAATGGAAGTAAAATAGTTTTTCCCGTTCCAGATGCCATTGATAGAATGGAATTAAGTGTTGTTAATATTCCTACCGACCCAGATGATTTATTAATTCTTCTTCACCAAGTCTACGAAAGAAGAGGTGATATTTTGGATTTGGAGGAAGTTTATAAACATTTTGTATTGTGCCACGGGAGGCTAGCATTCAACAGCACCCTAAGTTGGCCTAATTATTATGCCGTTATTCGGCATGATTCCCTTGATTATCCAAAAATTGTCCCTAAAAAATCCAGCAATCCTATCTTCCCGTCCAATTGCCAAAACCCAACCGCAACCACCTTGAAATCCTTTAAACCTCTTGAGTCCAAATATAAATTAACTACCACCAGTAGTTCTCAACAACACAACCCCAAAAACTACCCAAAATTAGATAAAAAAGTTAACCTTTTTCCAAATCCAGTGAAATCTCACCCCAAAAAGTCCACGAAAAACTCTTTAAATCACAACACTAAAAACATCGCAAAAGACATGACTAAACGCTCGAGACAACCTAGGTTAATTACAGAAGGCTTTGTCTTAACTAGACAAGCAGATGGACAACTAGCCTTTGACCACGAGGTAGATGGCGTTAATTCTGAAGCTATATCTGGTTATAATAGACTGCACGTAAGGACCGAATTGTCCCCAGAAGATCAGAACGCAGACAATGAAAACTACCAGAATCTTTTCGACGAATATCAGGATAGCTCAGATTAACGCCCAAAGGAGCAATTTAGTTATGTCAGAACTTAAAAAGGTTTTGGATGAATTTAGTATAGATATACTATGCATCCAAGAACCCTATACTTTAGACAAGATTATTAATGTTCCAATTATGGCCAGGGTTGCTATATGTGGCCCTAATCCCATGGCAGCAATTTTGATAAATAACCCCAATCTTCAAATAGTCAACCTTACCGAGTTCAATGACTCGCATACCAATGTGCTACAAGTACTTCATGAAAGCGGGGATTTTATAATCTTTAATTCCTACTTTCAATTTTCCGATCCAATAGACCCGTACTTAGATAAGCTTCAAAACTTTTCTAGAAAATATTCCAATAAAGAAATACTCTTTACCATAGATTCAAACGCCAAATCAGAATGGTGGTTTAATATTAAAAAAGACAGCAAAGGTGAAAAATTTGAAGAAATTATTTCGGAACCAAATTTAACAATCTTTAACAGACCTAATAATCCGACCACTTTTGAAAATTCCACCGGAGCTAAATCCAATATTGACCTAACCTTGGGTACCGTGAAAATGCATGGTAAAATTAAAAACTGGAAAGTTGGACAAAATATAACTTCTAGTGATCATAATTTAATCTACTATGATTACATAACGGAAAAAGTTCCAAATAATTATTCTATGGATTACTCTTATAATTACAACCAGGCAAATTGGAATTCTATAAAAGAGGAGTTTGACAGTCTAAATCTAAATTACACAAATAATATCAACTCCAATATACAACAATTGGAAAAATTTCTAAAATTAACGGCAGATAAATTTATTCCGAAGCGAAGGCACAAAAAATATCACGACAGAGTTTGGACGGAAGAATTGAATTTACTTCGCAGTAAGATGAGGAAAATGAGGAAAATATATCAACGAACGGTAGTAGCAAGTGAAAGAGCTAGGAACTTGGGAATATATAGGAGAGCGAAGAAAAAATTTAAAGATACACTTAAAAAGACGCGTGATAGGTCATGGAAAAATTTTATTGAAACGGGTACAAATCGCAACATCTGGGGAGCTCCATATAAGATTGTTATGGAAAAAATTAAAAGACCGGAAATTTTAAATACATTAAGGAAACAAGATGGCTCCGTTACGGCTGATTGGGAGGAGTCAGTCACTGAGTTAATCAGCAGACTTCTCCCAGATGATAATATGGAAGAGGATGATGAAAACAATCGCATTCTCAGAGTAGAAGATCAAAGAGAATATGTATCTTCCAATAACTTAATTTATCCTTATGATATATCCGAAATTAAATTATTGATGAGAAATTTAAAAACCAAGAAAGCTGCCGGCCCTGACGGGTTGAAAAATGAAATTTTAATGGCGGTTGAAGAGAAATTAACACCAATTTTATGTCGCCTTTTTAATGACTGCTTATGGCAAGGCATCTTTCCAACATCATGGAAAGAGGCTAAATTAACTATACTCAAAAAAGGAGAGGATAAGGATCCTATGGATCCAAAGTCCTATAGGCCAATATGTCTATTAAATACTCTAGGCAAACTATTGGAATATCTAATTAATAAACGAATACAAGAATTTAGATTACTAATTGGCCTTAATAATAAGCAATATGGATTCAGAAAAGGAAGGTCCACCGAAGACGCGGTTATCGCTATCATGGAAAATATCTCCAAATCAGCAGCAAAGTATGTCCTGGGAATATCAATTGACATTTCTGGGGCTTTTGATAACCTCTGGTGGCCCTTCTTATTTCAAAGATTAAGAGTAAAACAATACCCTACTACGATATATAAAATACTTAAAAGTTATTGTTCGGAGAGGAAGGTGTTTTTTCAAGGTCCAAATAAAAGGATATCAAAAACCATCACTAAAGGTTGTCCACAAGGGTCGATCCTAGGGCCGACCTTTTGGGACATAGTTTTAGAAACATTGATAGAAAGGCTGGAAAATAATACCTCCTGTACTGATATCATCGCATATGCAGACGATGTGATTTTCATTATAGAGGGTAATTCCAGAATACAATTAGAAAATAAAGGATTTAAATTAATAAATATTTTAGAAAATTGGTGTAAAGATGCAAAAATGAAGATTTCACCATTAAAATCGGCATATATAATATTAAAAGGATCTCTGAAAAGAAATCCCACATTAAAGATTGGTAATATACCTATAAAAAGAAATTCAACACTCAAATATCTAGGATTTCTAATAGATGAAAAATTACATTTTAAGGACCATATTGATTATGTAAGGTGTAAATCAGAAAAAGTGCTGATGAAACTATTTAGGATTGCACAATTTACTTACCTCTCTATGCAATCTCCAACTACCATTCAGCAATCTTTGCATCTATTACAAATTATGGCGCGGGAGTTTGGGCACATCGAGTAAATAATATCTTCTTAAAGAGAGAAATTATAGGTAAGTTTTGTGTTACTAAACACGATATTAAAATGGAGCTTATTAATTCCTGGCAACAGGAATGGGATCGTGCAGAAACAGGAAGAAGAACTTATGAGATTTTTGGAAATATTAGGCAACGCCTAAAACTAAAACATATTAACGCCACGAAAGGCTTGGTCCATTTTCTTTCTGGCCATGGTCCATATAAATCTTATTGGCATAAGATCCACAAAACAGTGAATGATCTATGTGATATATGTAGTATTCCGGACACTCCGGAACATGCTTTATTTTATTGTAAAAGATATATAGATCATGAGTTGGAGGAAAGGACTTTACTTCAAGGCATGCAAATTAAAGACATTCTTAAAAATAAGAACTTATGCTGTCATCTAGAAAACCTTGCAAATAAAATTAGTAATATAAATTGGGAAATTAAAATTAATGATGTGCAAAATTTCCAAAAATTACCACAAATACATCACGTTCAAATACTTCACTCACCAAGAGTTTTAAGAAACAAAAATCAAGTACAAGAAAATATTGATATCCCTATAGATAGTGCAGAGATTTCCGGATTAGAAACTAAAGAATTATTACCAACATCTAGAAGACGGCACCTTTGGGTCTCTACTGGCAGACAGGAATGGGCAAATAGACGCAGAATCAGACCCATTAAACAACCAGGGGAAAAGCATGTGGATTATTTGCACAGATGCCAAGTAGAAACTTTAAACAGGCCCACACAGGCTGAATCAGATTTTGATTAATATTTTAAACACATTATATTCAACATTTTAAAACATGCCAATGATAATTATTATATGCAGTATCAGGAAGAAGATAAAGTTTATTATGCGGAGGTGATTCTGGGACGCCATCGCGGAGGTCGGAGGAGTCAGGTCCAGTTAGCGTGCCAAGCAGTGAGGAGGGGAGCAGGCTATGCAGGTGAGCTGGAGGGAGCAGATTGGAGGAGTGAGAGGGGTCCAAGATGGCGGTCCAGAATAGCTGATGTGGAGAAGCAGTGATAATAATAGTAGTGAGTGAGTTTAGTGTTTTAATTTTTATGTGATTATTATTGAGTGAGGCTTTTATTTTGACCCACCTTTTCATTTATTATAATTTACTATTACTTATTATTTATCATTTTCAGTGATAAAATAAGACCAGAAATCATAAGTTTAGTGTTGTAATTACTTTGTGATTATTATTGAGTGAGGTTTTTATTTTGACCCACCTTTTTTATTTATCATTATTTATTATTATTTATTATTTATCATTTCAGTGATAAAATAAGACCTAAAATCATATTCCATGGTGTATTTAATATTGGTGTGGTTAAATTGAAAAGTTATATTATTGAGAAAGTGTGTGTAGAAAAATATTCTCAAATAATTTTACGAACTTGAGTAAAATAGACAAGAGACTAAATTGCTGGCTACCAGCAACATTTGCCGCCGGGTACCGGCGGCCCTACTTTTAGTTTAGGTTGTAAATTTTGATTTAAATTTTTAAATTTTTATATTAAATTTTTATTATTAACTGGATTCCAGTTAATTAGAATGCTGGTTACCAGTATTTAAATTATGTTTATTATTAAATTATTATTATTTTTTTAAATTTAAAATTTTCTTAGTTATATATTTAATTTAATCTGTAAAATTGTGAAATTTAATTTTATGTTAAAAGTATTAATAAAGTAATAAGAATTGGATTGCCTAACCCCGGCATAAGTAATTAGTTACCGGGGTTATGTAATACAGATTTTTATTTTTATTTTTATTGTCCCTATCGGGACAGTCACGCTATGTTCAGGTAAAATATTTTCTAAAGTAATAAATTGGAAGGTAGCACAAGGATTAACCTCAAGTGATCATAATTTGATTTTGATTACAATATAGAACATATAATTGGTTGTCAGATTGAATCGGAAAAAGTGAGATATAATTATAAGCAAGCAAATTGGTATTGGATGCGCGAAGAATTTTATAATACTGAAGTCTTTTACGGCGGAGTTTCTATTGATGAAGATGTGAACAATATAACAAGAATTATAAAGAAGATAATTAAGGAAACAGTTCCAAAAATAAAACCGAAGATGTTTTATGAAAATATATGGAATGAAAAATTAACTGTACAGAGGCGTTTAGTTAGAAAGTTAAGGAAAATATATCAGAGATCCATTGTTTATAGTGAAAGGATTTTTAATTTACAGAGATATAGAGAAGCCAAATTAAAATTTAAGAACTTGCTGGAAGAAACCAGGAAAAAACATTGGCAAGATTTTGTAGAAAATAAAATTCAAAAGGATATATGGGGCCTACCATATAAAATTATAATGGATAAGTTAAGAAAACCTGAAATTTTGTCCACATTAGAAAAAGAAAATGGTGAAATGACCAGTAATTGGGAAGATTCTGCCAGCCATCTATTAAATGTACTATTACCAGATGATGATAAAAAAGATGATAATGAAGTGTGGCATGTGCACAGATAATATGACAAGACTCTCTCTGGGCACCGAAGTTAGAGACGGCAGTTTGTCTGTGAGTAGGGGTGAGTCAGGGGGAACCAAGTGTCAAGGGAGGGGATAGCGTTACTGACGCCCGAGTTTGGCGTGGGTTTTTGTAACAGTCAGCAAGTAAGCTTCGTGTGAGACAGGCGGGAAACTGCTAAAGCACGATGTCCTCGTCGGCAGACAATGGGCAAAGGAATGTAAGTATCTAACTTCATGCATTTTTATATAATAAATAACCATCCATCCATTCTCTTTTTATATTAATTATGGTAGTGTAGTGTCCTTCCCTACCCGTAAGCCAGGTATTATTTTGGAATAACCATTATTTTTGGTTCTTTCTTTAGCTGCGTCCCTCGTCGTAGCCTCGCATTTGTAGTTCTTGTTTGATTTACCGATGCCTCTTGCAAGCGAGTAGCTCCCATCTGTATTTGTAAAATAATTTAAAGAGAGGCATACGACAATTGGTGGAGGCGCCGAGTAATCGGTGGAGGGCCAGATATAATTTAAATTTTTTTGAGAGATTTTCAAGTGCAAAATTTTTTTTCCCTCGAAATGTAACGGTTTGTGGTCCTCCACGTGGTCGCGAAAAATCTAAATTTGTTTCTGGCTTAAGGGTAGGGATTTTCATGGTGTAATTTGTGATTCTCATATTCTAAATTTTGTTACTATAATATCTGAAAGTCTTGTTTCTAAATTTTAATTTTGAGTTCATTTTTGCATTTTTCCATTGTCTGTCGCCGTGACGCTAAAACTTCTGACTCCATTTTCCTACTATTTTGGCTTCATTTCCATTAAATTGTATTGCTGTGCTAAGTGGTTCGTGCTGGTTATTTTCAAATATGTTTTTGTGAAAGTTGAGTTGTGAAACGAGTGAGATATTTGCAACTTTGAAAATGTGCTCGTCACGTGTTGGCCATCTAGGTGAAAATCTTGTTTTCTGTGCTTATTAGCAGTGGTTCTGGAAACTTATAACTTTATATTCCAGTGATTTTGATTTCTAGCTGTTTACTATACTTTTGTGGGACATTTTTCGTGTAACTTTTATGTACGCACGTGTGTTATGTAATTTCCGCGTGGTCATGCATTTCAGCACTAATTCTAGCTTGTGAAACCAGTCTTCATCAGCACGTGTTTTGGCGCGTTTATTTGCGTGTGTATATCAGGTCAGATACATTTGTTTTAATAAAAAAATAAGGGGGAAGGAATTTTTTTTTGTGCTACGTATAAATTGCAAGTCTGTATTCTGCTCTTTTTGAGATAATGTTAGCGGTGGTCACAGTAGGTGTGACGTGGTTTTTTTAACTTCCAGTTCGAGGTTTCTCACTGAAGACATTTTGTTTTTTCTTCCATGTGTTCATTCTGTTTAAAAAATCTTGGTATTGTGTCCAAGTGGTTTGCGTGGAATGCTTGTGTAGACCGTATGTTGGTATAATTTTCTGATATTTCGCCGCGGGCGCTTAATTGTATTCTTTCTGGAACTGTTTTATTTGGCTATGTTCTGATCTTGCTACTTACATTCATGTGATGCTATAAGTGTTTAGTTTGGTGTATTCTGTATCGCTTTGTCATACTGTTTATTTATTGGTTGCGTTATCTTTTGTGCTGCAATCATGCCTAAGCGACGTACTACGCAGAAATCTGATATGGCAATTGCTCCAGTTAGCGAGCACAGTGAAGTAGAATCTATGTCCAGTATTAGTACGCCTGTTGTTACTCAGTTATCAGTGATGTCTAATCCGCCTGGCGTGGCCAGTGCAATGCAGTCAGCTGTGTGTCGCCCGGTCATTGACCCCTCTTACTTTGAGAATTCCAGCAGGTTGTCGGCGCATGAATTTCTGCAGAACTTTGAAATGGTCGCTGCTGCTAATGGCTGGTCAGAAGAAATGAAATTGAAATGCTTTCCATGCTACTTACGAGATACTGCTGCATCATGGTTTCAAACTTTTCGCCATCGACACCCTCACCATGATTGGGTTTTCTTGTCTACACAATTTCTAAATGCATTTCAGATAACAAACCAGAGTGATATTCTGGAAATGAAACTCAGACAGCGGGTACAGTTGGATGATGAACCTGTTATTAGTTACATCTATGACGTGCTATCTTTATGTGACCAAGTCAACCCAGCTATGTTGCAGTTGGAACAAATTAAACACTTGCTCAAAGGTCTTAGACCTCTGTGTGTACAATCTTTATTGCCATTAAATCCTCAAACTGTTGATGAGGTAATACAAATCATTCGACGAGTGGACAAAGCACAGTTTTATATGCAGAACCGTGAACATCTAGTGTCTGCTCAATCTCAGGCTGCAGTGGTTACGCCACCCTCTGTTTTATTTAATAATGCATCTGTTCCTGCTGTTACTTTACCAGCTTCTTCTCTTGTGGACGTACCTATCGATCCTATGCATCAGCTGATTGCTCAAGCATGAGTGCAGTAACAATATTATTCGATAGCACTCAAGATTCTCGAGACTCCACTACGCCCAGTAATATTCTTTGTCGTCGTCTGGGTGTTCATCACACATGTGTATTTCATTTTTGTATGTCATTTTTTTATTTTAATGTCTCTTATTGTATTTGTTTGCCTTGTGTCGACGAGGGCGTCGATCTCGGTGGCCAGGGGGAGATGTGGCATGTGCACAGATAATATGACAAGACTCTCTCTGGGCACCGAAGTTAGAGACGGCAGTTTGTCTGTGAGTAGGGGTGAGTCAGGGGAACCAAGTGTTCAAGCGTGGGGATAGCGTTACTGACGCCCGAGTTTGGCGTGGGTTTTTGTAACAGTCAGCAAGTAAGCTTCGTGTGAGACAGGCGGGAAACTGCTAAAGCACGATGTCCTCGTCGGCAGACAATGGGCAAAGGAATGAAAGTATCTTACTTCATCCAGTTTATATAATAAATAACCATCCATCCATTCTCTTTTTATATTAATTATGGTAGTGTAGTGTCCTTCCCTACCCGTAAGCCAGGTATTATGTTGGAATAGCCATTCTTTTTGGTTCTTTCTTTAGCTGCATCCCTCGTCGTAGCCTCACATTTGAAGTTCTTGTTTGATTTACCGATGCCTCTTACAAGCGAGTAGCTCCCATCTGTATTTGTAAAATAATTTAAAGAACATGTATTAAATAGGATAATGTTTGAAATACCATATAGAAATGATAGGATTATAAATCCTATAAATATTTCGGAAATACAAAGTATTTTTGAAAATTTAAAATCCAAAAAAGCACCCGGACCGGATGAAATAATAAACGAAGTTTTGTACAATTTAAAAGATAAATTAATCCCATTTCTACATCTGTTGTTTAATGATTGTTTATGGAAGGGTAGATTTCCAACAAAATGGAAGGATGTTAATGTGACGATATTAAAGAAAGGGCAAGATAAAGATGAGAAAAAAGTTAAATCTTACCGTCCCATTTGTTTAATAAACACAATGGGAAAGGTTTCTGAACAGTTAATTTATAAAAGAATATGTGAATTTAGAGAACTTATAGGCAAAACTGAAAAACAATTCGGCTTTCGAAAAGGATGTTCGACAGAAGATGCAATTATACAAGTAATTAATACAAAAGAAAATAGCCAAAAGCCGTATGTAATTGCAATTTTTGTTGATATTTCTGGAGCCTTTGATAATCTTTGGTGGCCAGCGTTGTTTAAGAGACTCAGAGATAAAAATTATCCACAGACCATTTACAATATCTTAAAGGATTACTGTAAAAATAGAAAAGTAATTTTTAAAGGAATAAATACTATAATTATGAAAACAATTACCAAAGGCTGCCCCCAGGGTTCTGTACTGGGGCCCATCTTTTGGGACATTATGATAGAAACTTTAATTGAGGAAGTTTTGAATGATAATATTATAATAAACGTCATAGCGTATGCTGATGACATAATTTTTCTCATTGATGGAAAAAATAGGAATGAAATAGAGAGCAAAGCATGTCAATTAATGAAAACACTTTATGCCTGGTGCCAAAAATCTAAGATGCAAATTTCTTCAAATAAATCTAATTATATAATTTTAAAAGGATCATTAAAGAGAGATCCAATAATAAAGTATGATAATTTAAATATACGAAGAAGTAAAGGAATGAAATATCTAGGTATTATAATTGACGAAAAATTGAATTTTAAAGAACAAACGGAAAGTGTTAGACAGAAATCTGAAAAAGTTATGATGAAATTGGCCAGAATTATGCAGAAAAATTTTAAATTAAATTTAAGGACTATAGAAATTTATCATAATGTAATCTTTGCCTCGATAATTTCATATGCAGCAGGAGTATGGGCAATAAAGGTTAATGATGTAGTAATGAAAAGAATGTTAAGGAGAACCCAGAGAAAATTCTTTTAAGATATACTGGCGCTTTAAATACCACACCAACAATGGCATTATTGGTTGCTACATCCATATGGCCGATTGACCTAATAATAAAATCAAAGGTGCAAAATTTTGGCTAAAAAAAGGATGCTTGGATATGGTTTTTAAAATTATAAGAAAAATTGTTATAATGTATATGATATTAAAAAGTCGTTACTTCAAGAATGGCAAGAAGAATGGAATTCCATAGAGGAAGGAAGGAGAGTCTATGAATTCTTTCCAAATATAGAAGAAAGAATTAAATTGGGACATTTAGAGATTACAAAAGGATTAATACACTTTATTACGGGACATGGACCATTTAGGACGTATTGGCGTAAAATAAAAAAATGCAATACCGATGTATGTATACAATGTAATATAATTGACACTCCCGAGCACGTTGCTTTTGAGTGTAAAAAATTTCAAAATTTAGAGGAGGAAAGAAATTTAATAAAAACATATAATGTATACGATATATTAAGAAATGAAGATTTAGCTACATATCTTAAATATCTAACAAATAAAATAAGTAATATATTATGGGAAGAGAATATAATGGAAGAAGAAAATTTTATGGATTTAGAGGGTGATGGAAATGATCCAAGAAGATCAGAAAGAATTAGAAATAGATATGAAAATATACATGAAATGGAAATTAATTTAACTCGAACACAAGATGAAAATATGGATAGAGAAGGTAGATTAAATAGAAGGAGATATTATTACATATCCATGGGTCGTTTAGAATGGGCAGAAAGAAGAAGAATTCGACCTATAAGATTACAAGCAGAGAATTTTGTAGATTATGACAGAAGTATAGAAGAAAGAAGATGGGAGATGGAGAGAGATGACGATCCAGATTTAGTTTTGCAACTGCCGTCCATCCTGGAGGAGGAGTGGGATGATGCGACGCTGTTGTGGAGGATATTTGCAGCCAATTGGGGACATCCATCTCTGGAGGTGGAGCTATTGGATAATAAGGTTGGTGCAGAAAGAAGAGAAATTGTTGCAGTAGTGGTAAAAAGTGAAGTGTAGTGATTTAGGTTTTTGTTTATTTTTTCGTTTTATTATTTTACTTACATAAAACAAACAAAAGGCAATTTAGTGCAGTGAAGTGTAAGATTAGTGAAGTGTTTAAATAATGAAGATTATTAGGAACAATAAGGAAAAGGGTATATATATATGTTTTTTTTAAAAAAAGTTTAGTTTATGTAAAATAATTACAAAGAAATATAATTAATAAATAATTATAAAAAGTAACTAAATAAATAAATGATAGAAGTATATGGATTGATATTGAAATAATTAACAGTGATTCTAAATTATTGTTAAATAAATAAACTATAATAAATGAATAGCGTAAAGTAATTAGGATAATGAAATGTGTTAGATAAAGAATAAAAATGTAAAATTGAGAAATAGTATAATTAGTAATTGTAGTAAATAAAAGAGTAAATTTAGTAAATTGTGATTACAATTAAATAGCAAAGTACTGGCTACCAGTACTCTACTGGATACCAGTAGTATAGGTTAGGTGATGATGATGATGATGATATGCGGTTTAAGGGCGCTAAACTGCTATGGTCATCAGCGCCCTTACAGTGTATAAAAGATAAGGTCAAAATATAAAACAGGTAAAAGAACCGCATAGTTAAAAACGGGACACAAACCCGCGATGTTCAAAAGGCTAAAACTAACAATATAACAATAACAAATATAACAATAATAACAATAACAACAATAAAAAGAACAAGACAAATATCTGAAAACCAACACACTAAAAGCATAGGCAGTATGGGATTAAAACGTGTCAGGAACTGTAGAATGCGAGGGACATGAGCGCCATATGTCCACTGGGGAAAAGAGTTCCCATAAAAAACAGACAGAATAAAAGTACCAAGCTAACAGACGCCCAACGCATTAAATGCGCAGATTAAAAGCACTGTCGTGAATAAAACGTAAAACACATTCTACAGCACGCGTGTCGTCTGCCAAAACGTTGGCTAGGCCAACAGGCAGGCCCACTTGAGCACGCAATGCAGCTAAAACCTGACACTCTGTTAAACTGTGACGCACCGTTAAGGGCACGTCACACTGCCCACAGACGGGTGCGGGGTCACCACTGAGCAAATACCTATGACTAAAAACACAATGTCCAATCCGTAGACGAGCTAAAATTACCTCTTCCCGACGACAAGAACGAGAAGAGGTACCCCAGATCAACGGGAAAGGCTTAACCTCCCGCAACTTGTTCCCCCGGAGGGCCGTCCACTCATCGCGCCAGCGCGAGAGGATGCGGCGACGTAAAATAACATACGAATCTGACGAGGGAACAACAGAAGTAAAAAATCTGGGTAATAAAATCGCCGATTTCGCAGCGGCGTGGGCAGACTCGTTACCCGAGATGCCCACATGACCTGGAATCCACATGAAGGAGACGCTGATGCCAGAGACACCGAGCGAGTGGAGCAGGTCATGTATGCGCTGTACGAGTGGGTGGTAATTGTACAGCGCATGAATAGCCTGAAGGGCACTCAGAGAGTCCGTACAAATAAAACAGTGCCGTAAGTCGTGCCGCTGAATGAATAAAACAGATTGATAAATGCTAAAAAGTTCGGCGGTAAAAATTGAACATTGTTGAGGTAAACGAAAAGTAAAACTCTGTACACCAAAAACAAAGGCACATCCTACTCCAACATCAGTCTTAGACCCATCAGTATATATAAAATGACAGTCCCCGAACTGCGCCTGTAGTTCTAAAAAGGCGGATCTAAGAACAGAAGCAGGGGTCGCATTTTTCGGCATCGACGTCAGCCCAAGTTGGATGTGGGCCTCAGCGCGCGACCATGGAGGAAAACGCGTTTCCCCTCGGGTAAGGGCCGGCGCTGGCGGAACGTCCAAATGCCGAAGTAGCAGTCGAAATCGAACCCCTGGAGGGAGCAAAGCAGAGGAGCTAACTAAATATTGCCGGTCAAGTGAATCCTCGTAAAATGCCGCGAAGGACGGGGGGTCAGGCAAGCTGGAGAGTCGACAGGCATAGCTACATAAGAGCATCTCACGCCTGAAAGACAGCGGAGGCTCTGCAGCCTCAGCGTAAAGACTGGGCACGGGGCTAGTTGTAAAGGCCCCTGTAGCGACTCTAATACCACGATGATGAATGGGATTCAAACGACGTAACACAGATGGACGTGCCGACGAATAAACGATACACCCGTAATCAAGTTTGGATCGGACCAAAGAGCGATAAAGGCGAAGAAGGACGGTCCGATCAGCTCCCCAGGATGCGCCACTTAAAACACGTAAAATATTAAGAGAACGGTCACACTTTGCTTTTAAAAAGGAAACGTGCGAGGTCCAGCACAACTTCCTATCAAAAATCAAAACAAAAATTTCGCCTCGTCTGCAAACGGAAGTATCCCTGGCCCAAGATGGAGAGAGGGCGGAGGGAAATACTTCCGGCGCCAGAAGTTGATGCAGACGGATTTCTCGGCGGAGAAATTAAAGCCGTTGGCGTTACTCCAGGCGTAGAGACGGTCGATACAGCTCTGGAGACGGCGTTCGAGTAGACAGGTCCGACGTGAACTGCAATAAATAGCGAAATCGTCAACAAAAAGGGACGATGAAATGCCAGGTGGAATACAATCAACAATGGGGTTGATAGCAATCGCAAAAGGTGTGACACTGAGTACAGAGCCCTGCGGTACTCCGTTCTCTTGAATAAAACGACGAGATAAAACCGAGCCCACACGTACACGAAAGACGCGGTCCGTCATGAACTCCCTAAGAAATATGGGAAGACGACCGCGGATATTCCATGCGTGAAGTGTACGTGATGATGATGATGATGATGATGATATGCGGTTTAAGGGCGCTAAACTGCTAAGGTAATCAGCGCCCTTACAATGTATAAAAGATAAGGTCAAAATATAAAACAGGTAAAAAACCGCATAGTTAAAAACGGGACACAAACCCGCGATGTTCAAAAAGCTAAAACTAACAACAGAGCAATAACAAAATAACAATAATAACAATAACAACAATAACAAGAACAACAAGAATAACTAACAACAATATAAAGTTCTGAAAAATCAACACGCTAAAAGCAAGGGCAATAAAAGATTAGAACGTGTCAGGAACTGTAGAATGCGAGGGACATGAGCGTCATATGTCCACTGGGGATAAGAGTTCCCATAAAAACAGACAGAATAAAAGTACTAAGCCAACAGACGCCCAACGCATTAAATGCGCAGATTAAAATCACTGTCATGAATAAAACGTAAAACACATTCTACAGCACGCGTGTCGTCTGCCAAAACGTTGGCCAGGCCAACAGGCAGACCCACACGAGCACGCAATGCAGCTAAAACCTGATACTCTGTAAAAATGTGACGCACCGTTAAGGGCACGACACACTGCCCACAGAGTGGTGCGGGGTCACCACTGAGCAAATACCTATGACTAAAAACACAATGTCCAATACGTAGACGAGCTAAAATTACCTCTTCCCGACGACAAGAACGAGGAGAGGTACCCCAGATCAACGGGAAAGGCTTAACTTCCCGCAATTTGTTCCCCCGGAGGGCCGTCCACTCATCGCGCCAGCGCGAGAGGATGCGGCGACGTAATATAATACACGAATCAGACGAGGGAACAACAGAAGTAAAAAATCTGGGTAATAAAATCGCCGATTTCGCAGCGGCGTCGGCAGACTCATTACCTGAGATGCCCACATGACCTGGAATCCACATGAAGGACACGCTGATGCCAGAGACACCAAGCGAGTGGAGCAGGTCATGTATGCGCTGTACGAGTGGGTGGTAATGGTACAGCACATGAATAGCCTGAAGGGCACTCAGAGAGTCCGTACAAATAAAACAGTGCCGTAAGTCGAGCCGCTGAATGTATAAAACAGATTGATAAATGCTAAAAAGTTCGGCGGTAAAAATTGAACATTGTCGAGGTAAACGAAAAGTAAAACTCTGAACACCAAAAACAAAGGCACATCCTACTCCAACATCAGTCTTAGACCCATCAGTATATATAAAATGACAGTCCCCGAACTGCGCTTGTAGTTCTAAAAAGGCGGATCTAAGAACAGAAGCAGGGGTCGCATTTTTCGGCATCGACGTTAGCCCAAGGTGGATGTGGGCCTCAGCGCGCGACCATGGAGAAAAACGCGTTTCCCCTCGGGTAAGGGCCGGCGTTGGCGTAACGTCCAAATGCCGAAGTAGCAGTCGAAATCGAACCCCTGGGGGGAGCAATGCAGAGGAGCTAACTAAATATTGCCGGTCAAGCGAATCCTCGTAAAAGACATCGAAGGACGGGTGGTTAGGCAAGCTTGAGAGTCGACAAGCATAGCTGCACAAAAGCATCTCACGCCGGAAGGACAGCGGAGGCTCTGCAGCTTCTGCGTACAGACTGGGTACAGGGCTAGTTGGAAAGGCCCCTGTAGCGACTCTTATGCCACGATGGTGAATGGCATTCAATCGACGTAACACAG
The DNA here is from genome assembly GCA_030765065.1 of Deroplatys truncata. NCBI lineage: Eukaryota > Metazoa > Arthropoda > Insecta > Mantodea > Mantidae > Deroplatys > Deroplatys truncata. Next base: position 56,073,694 of record CM060985.1, read on the forward strand.
ATGGACGTGCCGACGAATAAACAATACACCATAATCAAGCTTGGATCGGACCAAAGAGCGATAAAGGCGAAGAAGGACGGTCCGATCAGCTCCCCAGGATGTGCCACTTAAAACACGTAAAATATTAAGAGAACGGTCACACTTGGCTTTTAAAAAGGAAACGTGCGAGGTCCAACACAACTTCCTGTCAAAAGCAACCCCAAAAATTTCGCCTCGTCTGCAAACGGAAGTATCCCTGGCCCAAGATGGAGAGAGGGCGGAGGGAAATACTTTCGGCGCCAAAAGTTGATGCAGACGGATTTCTCGGCGGAGAAATTAAAGCCGTTGGCGTTACTCCAGTCGTAGAGACGGTCGATACAGCTCTGGAGACGGCGTTCGAGTAGACAGGTCCGCCGTGAACTACAATAAATAGCGAAATCGTCAACAAAAAGGGACGATGAAATGCCAGGTGGAATACAATCAACAATGGGGTTGATAGCAATCGCAAAAAGTGTGACACTGAGTACAGAGCCCTGCGGTACTCCGTTCTCTTGAATAAAACGACGAGATAAAACCGAGCCCACACGTACACGAAAGACGCGGTCCGTCATAAACTCCCGAAGAAATATGGGAAGACGACCGCGGATATTCCAATCGTGAAGTGCACGTAAAATGCCGCCCCTCCAACAAGTGTCATAAGCTTTCTCCAGGTCAAAAAATACAGCCACGGTTTGACACTTTCTCAGAAATCCATTCATAACATGCGTCGACAAGGACACCAGATGGTCGACGGTAGAGCGATAGCTACGAAACCCGCACTGAGCGTTCGCTAGAAGTTTCTGAGACTCAAGCCACCATGTAAACCGCCCGTTGATCATGCGCTCCATCACCTTGCAAATGCAACTGGTGAGGGAGATAGGGCGGTAGCTGCAAGGTAGTTGGCGATCCTTCCCAGGCTTAAGTATAGGGACAATGGTGGCTTCGCGCCAAACGGAAGGAAAAATGCCGTCTTGCCAAATACGGTTATAGACCTGTAAGAGAAAGAGTTTACTGTCGGCTGAAAGGTTCTTTAACATCAGGACATGAATGCCGTCCGGCCCAGGAGCGGAGTGCCGAGAGCAATGAAGAGCGTGCTCCAGCTCCCTCATTGTGAATAGTTCGTTATAGCATTCATCATTAGCAGACCGAAAAGTATATGTTGCGGAACCCAGCCGGTCTTTAATAGAGCGAAAGCCGGCGGAATAATGGTCTGAACTGGAAACCGCCTCAAAGGCAGCACCCAGTGTGTTAGCGATGGCAGCCGGATCCACTATGGTGGCATTAGAAACCTGAAGGCCAGAAACAGTACAATGTGACACTTTACCTGAGAAGCGACGAAGGTTATCCCAAACAACGGATGAAGGCGTAAAACGATTAAAAGACTCGACAAAACGAGCCCAAGATGCCTTCTTGCTATCCTGAATAATGCGACGAGCCCTGGCGCGCGATTGTTTAAAAGTCACCAAATTATCAAGTGTAGGGTGTCGCCGAAACACCCTAAGTGCAGTCCTACGGGCACGAACGGCGTCCCGACAATCCTCGTTCCACCACGGAACAGGTGGCCGCCGAGGTTGGGAGGATGAACGGGGTATTGCGCGTTCGGCGGCAGAGAAAATAAGAGACGTAAGGTGCTGCACTAGTTGGTTAATGTCGGAGAAGGGCTGGTCGTCAAAATGCACGAGGCTGGAATACAAGCTCCAGTCGGCTTTTGCGAATATCCAGGTAGGTACTCTGGAATGCTGTACGTGGTGCGACAGAAGAGAAACGATGCAGGGGTAATGGTCGCTGGAGTAGGTGTCAGCGACGACGTTCCACTGAAGACGACGTGCAAGCTGGAGTGAGCAGATGGCAAGGTCCAGGTGAGAAAATGTACCAGAAGAATCAGAAATGAAAGTAGGTGCACCTGTATTGAGGATGGAAAGATTGAACTGATAAAAAATGTCGGAAAGAAGAGTTCCCCTCGCACAAGCCCTTGGCGAACCCCATAGTGGGTGATGGGCATTAAAATCTCCCAACAGAAGAAATGGTGTTGGGAGAGCGGACAGGAGAGATCGAATGTCCGCGGGAGCGAGGGGAGACGATGGAGGTGTATACACAGAAAAAACAGAAAAGAAAAAACCGGGTAACTGCAGTCTAATGGCAACAGCTTGCAAGTCGGACGTAAGTGTGATAGTTTGAAAATGAACGTCATTACGCACCAACAACATAACACCTCCATGAGCAGGAGCACCCTCCACCGGTTCAAGATCGTAGCGAACCGGAGTGTACCCTCGGAGATCGAAAGGATCGTGAGGGCGAAGCTTGGTCTCCTGCAAACACACGACCATAGGTGAATGGGAACGCAATAAAAGTTGCAGTTCCGCCCTATACGATCGTACACCACGTACATTCGAGGTCAGGATAGCCATTAAGAAAAAGGGGATAAACTGTCTATTTAGAAGGGCGGCTTAAAATTACCTTTTGTTTAACCTTTGGGCTCGGGCTTTTTGTATGGAGTTGGTCAGACTCCATAGCTTCCTCGGAGGGAGGGCCCACGCGCTCAGTGCCAGAAACCGATTCAAGCGCCGTGAATCGGTTCTGGGTGGCGATGGGTGAGGGGTGCCGCTGAGCGCGGCTTGTCCCAGGACCGTCCTGGGACAGCGACCTCCGAGGAGGAGAAGGTGAACTTTTGTTACCGCGCGCACGCGGAGGGTCTTTTAAAAAATCTTCCCTGCGAAGTTTCTGCTTGGGTTTCTTTTCAACGGCGTGCGACTTCATGGACTTGGGACCAGGTTTATAGGGCTTGGTAACTGTAGCCTTAATGGACGGCCGGATGGTAGTGGCGGTTAATCCAGTCAAGGTCCAGGTCTGAGTTTCGGCATCTACTCGTGGTACCGGCGAGGCAACAACAGAACTAAATGTGCCAGATCGCAGGAGTGAAGGTTGGCGCGCATGGTAACGCCTCCGGGCTTCAGCGAAGGAGAGTTTTTCCTTTACCCGGATCTCCTGGATCGCCTTCTCGTCCAAATACCGCGGACAGTCGGCAAACGAAGCAGAATGTGACCCTTTACAATTAACGCAGACGGGGGCTGTTGAACAGGTACCTTCGTGTGACGGCTGGCTACATGTTGCACAGATGTTAACGGCACTCTTACATGAGACTTGCGTATGCCCAAAACGTTGGCATTTAAAACAACGCAGAGGTCTAGGAATATAAGGCATCACAGAAATTCGTTCGTACCCTGCGGAGATGCTCGTGGGCAGATCGACGCCATCAAATGTAATAAACAGGGTACGAATGGGTACCAATACGCCGTCGCGTTTGGCCTGTACTCGATGGACCGCTGTCACCTTCTGGTCTGCAAGATATTCTACCAGGTCCTCGTCCGATATACCATCGAGGCTATGGGTGGTAATAACGCCTCGACAGGAATTCAATGTGCGGTGCTTCTCCACACGGATGGGATAGCCGTGGAGAAGCGTAGCGCGCAACAAGGTCTTACTTTGCTGATCGGATTTCGTTTGGGCTAATAAGGAACCATTCCGTAGACGAGTGCAGGACTGAACCGCACCAGCAATTGCATCAATCCCCTTTTGTATGATGAAAGGGTTCACCTTCTCAAAACTTTGTCCTTCTTCGGTTCGTGAAATGACCAAGTAACAACCAGTTGTCTGTGGTGTCACTTCTGTTACATAAACTTTTCGGCGCTTGTTAGTAGTAATGGAGGAAGGGTGCTCCATAGCGAAATAAATCCTCCACCATTGCAACCGTCTCCGACCTCGGGCTCTGACTTCCCGGGCGTTACCCCGGCTTGGGTGAGTGGCCTATCTATACCTAGCTCACCCCAGGGTCACACCTCCCAGAACATAGACAGAGGGACCCAATCGCCGTCGGAAGCCAGCAGCTCATGCAATGGCCCCCCCGCGGGACTGCAGTTGAACAGCGGATACGAACACAAACCCTACATGACGACCCCGGGTGGTGGGGATGACGCCATTACCCACTCACCCAGCTGCGCACGCGGTGCGCGGGTATCCGTCAGGCTGTGTCCACGGAGGATTTAAATAAAAAGATAAAAGAAACTAAAACTGTGTGGGCGTTTCGCACGCAAGGTAGGCCGGCGGGGAAGAAAAAGAGTTATGCGAATGTCGTGGTGCGAAATGGCCGGAAAGTGAGAAGAGAAGAAAGAAACGATGGTGAGGTGCGGTATGAATGGAATGTAACGAACGCACGAGAGCCTACCTTGTGTCCACCGGTCACTTGAAGAACCCACCTCGACCGGATGGGGGTGAGGGGATGAATATGGCGATGATTGGCTCGGGAACCCCCGGGTGCGCCAAAAACCCGTACTCACATAAGGTGAGCCCCTGAGGGGGAAGTGTACGTAAAATGCCGCCCCTCCAACAAGTGTCATAAGCTTTCTCCAGGTCAAAAAATACAGCCACGGTTTGACACTTTCTCAGTAATCCATTCATAATATGCGTCGACAAGGACACCAGATGGTCGGCGGTAGAGCCATAGCGACGAAACCCGCACTGAGCGTTCGCTAGAAGTTTCTGAGACTCAAGCCACCATGTCAACCGCCCGTTGATCATGCGCTCCATCACCTTGCAAATGCAACTGGTGAGGGAGATAGGGCGGTAGCTGGAAGGTAGTTGGCGATCCTTCCCATGATGATGATGATATGCGGTTTAAGGGCGCTAAACTGCTACGGTCATCAGCGCCCTTACAATGTATAAAAGATAAGGTCAAAATATAAAACAGGTAAATGAACCGCATAGTTAAAAACGGGACACAAACCCACGATGTTCAAAAAGCTAAAACTAACAATAGAACAATAACAAAATAACAATAACAATAATAACAATAACAACAATAATAACAAGAACAACACGAATAACAATAACAACAATACAAAGTCCTGAAAAACCAACACACTAAAAGCAAGGGCAATTAAAGATTAAAACGTGTCAGGAACTGTAGAATGCGAGGGACATGAGCGCCATATGTCCACTGGGGATAAGAGTTCCCATAAAAACAGACAGAATAAAAGTACTAAGCCAACAGACGCCCAACGCATTAAATGCGCAGATAAAAATCACTGTCATGAATAAAACGTAAAACACATTCTACAGCACGCGTGTCGTCTGCCAAAACGTTGGCTAGGCCAACAGGCAGACCCACACGAGCACGCAATGCAGCTAAAACCTGACACTGTTAAAATGTGACGCACCGTTAAGGGCACGTCACACTGCTGACACAGCGGAGCGGGATCACCACTGAGCAGGTAACTATGACTAAAACGACAATGCCCAATTCGTAAACGGGCTAAAAGTACCTCTTCCCGACGTGAAGAACGAGAAGAGGTACCCCAGATTAACGGGAGCGGCATAACCTCCCGCAACTTGTTCCCCCGGAGGGCCGTCCACTCATCGCGCCAGCGCGAGAGGATGCGGCGACGTAAAACAACACACGAATCTGACGAGGGAACAACAGAGGTAAAAAATCTGGGTAATAAAATCGCCGATCTCGCAGCGGCGTCGGCAGACTCATTACCTGAGATGCCCACATGACCTGGAATCCACATGAAGGACACGCTGATGCCAGTGACACCAAGCGAGTGGAGCAGGTCATGTATGCGCTGTACAAGCGGGTGGTAATGGTACAGCGCAGTAATAGTCTGAAGGGCACTCAGAGAGTCCGTACAAATAAAACAGTGCTGTAAGGCGTGCCAATGAATGTATAAAATAGATTGATAAATGCTAAAAAGTTCGGCAGTAAAAATTGAACATTGTCCAGGTAAACGAAACTTAAAACTACAGTGACCAGAAACAAAGGCACATCCAACTCCAGCTTCAGTCTTAGATCCATCGGTGAAGATAAAATGGAAGTCCCCGAATTGAGCCCGTACTTCTAAAAAAGCCGATCTAAAGACTGAAGCAGGGGTCTCAGTCTTCGGCATCGACGTTAGCTCAAGGTGACAGTGGGCCTCAGCGCGCGACCATGGAGGAAAGCGCGTTTCCCCTCGGGTAAGGGCCGGTGCTGGCGTAATGTCCAAATGCCGAAGTAGCAGTCGAAATCGAACCCCTGGGGGGAGCTATGCAGAGGAGCTAACGAAATAATGGCGATCAAGCGAATCCTCGTAAACTACAGCGAAGGACGGGTGATTAGGCAAGCTTGAGAGCCGACAAGCATAGCGCCACAAAAGCATCTCACGCCGGAAGGACAGCGGAGGCTCTGCAGCTTCTGCGTACAGACTGGGTACAGGGCTAGTTGGAAAGCCCCCTGTAGCGACTCTTATGCCACGGTGGTGAATGGCATTCAATCGACGTAACACAGATGGACGTGCCGACGAATAAACAATACACCCGTAATCAAGCTTGGATCGGACCAAAGAGCGATAAAGGCGAAGAAGGACGGTCCGATCAGCTCCCCAGGATGTGCCACTGAAAACACGTAAAATATTAAGAGAACGGTCACACTTTGCTTTTAAAAAGGAAACGTGCGAGGTCCAACACAACTTCCTGTCAAAAATCAACCCCAAAAATTTCGCCTCGTCTGCAAACGGAAGTATCCCTGGCCCAAGATGGAGAGAGGGCGGAGGGAAATACTTCCGGCGCCAAAAGTTGATGCAGACGGATTTCTCGGCGGAGAAATTAAAGCCGTTGGCGTTACTCCAGTCGTAGAGACGGTCGATACAGCTCTGGAGACGGCGTTCGAGTAGACAGGTCCGCCGTGAACTACAATAAATAGCGAAATCGTCAACAAAAAGGGACGATGAAATGCCAGGTGGAATACAATCAACAATGGGGTTGATAGCAATCGCAAAAAGTGTGACACTGAGTACAGAGCCCTGCGGTACTCCGTTCTCTTGAATAAAACGACGAGATAAAACCGAGCCCACACGTACACGAAAGACGCGGTCCGTCATAAACTCCCGAAGAAATATGGGAAGACGACCGCGGATATTCCAATCGTGAAGTGTACGTAAAATGCCGCCCCTCCAACAAGTGTCATAAGCTTTCTCCAGGTCAAAAAATACAGCCACGGTTTGACACTTTCTCAGAAATCCATTCATAATATGCGTCGACAAGGACACCAGATGGTCGACGGTAGAGCGATAGCGACGAAACCCGCACTGAGCGTTCGCTAGAAGTTTCTGAGACTCAAGCCACCATGTCAACCGCCCGTTGATCATGCGCTCCATCACCTTGCAAATGCAACTGGTGAGGGAGATAGGGCGGTAGCTGGAAGGTAGTTGGCGATCCTTCCCAGGCTTAAGTATAGGGACAATGGTGGCTTCGCGCCAAACGGAAGGAAAAATGCCGTCTTGCCAAATACGGTTATAGACCTGTAAGAGAAAGAGTTTACTGTCGGCTGAAAGGTTCTTTAACATCAGGACATGAGTGCCGTCCGGCCCAGGAGCGGAGTGCCGAGAGCAATGAAGAGCGTGCTCCAGCTCCCTCATTGTGAAAAGTTCATTATAACACTCAATATTAGCAGATCGAAAATTAAAGGTACCGGAATCCAGCCGGTCTTTGATAGAGCGAAAGCCGGCGGAATAATGGTCCAAATTGGATACCGCCTCAAAGGCAGCACCCAGAGTGTTAGCGATGGCAGCCGGATCCACTATGGTGGCATTAGAAACCTGTAGGCCAGAAACAGTACAATGCGACACTTTACCTGAGAAGCGACGACGTTTATCCCAAACAACGGATGAAGGCGTAAAACGATTAAAAGACTCGACAATACGAGCCCAAGATGCCTTCTTGCTATCCTGAATAATGCGACGAGCCCTGGCGCGCGATTGTTTAAAAGTCACCAAATTATCAAGTGTAGGGTGTCGCCGAAACACCCTAAGTGGTCCTACGGGCACGAACGGCGTCCCGACAATCCTCGTTCAACCACGGAACAGGTGGCCGCCGAGGTTGGGAGGATGAGCGGGGTATTGCGTGTTCGGCGGCAGAGAAAATAATAGACGTAAGGTGCTGCACTAGTTGGTTAATGTCGGAGAAGGGCTGGTCGTCAAAAAGCACGAGGCTGGAATACAAGCTCCAGTCGGCTTTTGCGAATATCCAGGTAGGTACTCTGGAATGCTGTACGTGGTGCGACAGAAGAGAAACGATGCAGGGGTAATGGTCGCTGGAGTAGGTGTCAGCGACGACGTTCCACTGAAGACGACGTGCAAGCTGGAGTGAGCAAATGGCAAGGTCCAGGTGAGAAAATGTACCAGCAGAATCAGAAATAAAAGTAGGTGCACCTGTATTGAGGATGGAAAGATTGAACTGATAAAAAATGTCGGAAAGAAGAGTTCCCCTCGCACAAGCCCTTGGCGAACCCCATAGTGGGTGATGGGCATTAATGATGATGAAATGCGGTTTAAGGGCGCTAAACTGCTGGGGTCATCAGCGCCCTTACAAGGAGTAAAATATAAGCTCACAATATAAAAAACAGGTAAAAAACCGCATAATTAAAAAACGGGACACAAACCCGCGATGTCAAAAACGTTAAAAATAACAATAGAATAACAATAACAATAAAAAGAAGAACAATAATAACAATAACAATAAAAACAATAACAATAATAACAATAACAAGAATAACAATAAATATATCTGTAAAACCAACACACTAAAATCATGGTCACTAAAAGAATGAAACGTGTCAAGAACTGTAGAATGCAAGGAACATGAGCGCCTTTTGTCCGGGGAGAAGGGCCCCATTAAAACTAACAATATAAAATCAAACAGCTAAAAGGCGCTCAGCGCATCAAATGCGACGGCTAAAACCAATGTCAGTGATAAAACGTAAAAGACATTCTACAGCATGCGCGTCGTCTGCCAACACGTTGGCTAGGCCAACAGGCAGACCCACGCGAACGCGCAGTGGAGCTAAAACTTGACACTCGGTTAAAATGTGACGGACCGTTAAGGGCACGTCACACTGACCACACACAGGTGCGGGATCACCACTTAACAGGTATCTATGACTAAAAAGGCAATGTCCGATACGAAGGCGTGTTAAAAGTACCTCTTCCCGACGAGAAGCACGGGAAGAGGTAGCCCAGACTAGCGGAAGAGGTTTAACCTCCCGCAACTTGTTCCCCCGGAGGGCCGTCCACTCATCGCGCCAGCGCGAGAGGATGCGGCGACGTAAAATAACACACGAATCTGACGAGGGAACAACAGAAGTAAAAAATCTGGGTAATAAAATCGCCGATTTCGCAGCGGCGTCGGCCGACTCATTCCCTGAGATACCCACATGACCTGGAATCCACATAAAAGAGACGCTGATGCCAGAGGTACCCAGCGAATGGAGCAGGTCATGAATGCGCTGTACGAGGGGGTGGTAAGAGTACAGCGCGTTAATACCCTGAAGGGCACTCAGAGAGTCCGAACAAACAACACAACGCCGTAAAACATGCCGCTGAATGTATAAAACACATTGATAGATACTAAAAAGTTCGGCGGTATAAATCGAACATTGCCCGGGTAAACGAAAAGTAAAACTATGCGCACCTAAAACAAAGGCACATCCTACTCCAACATCAGTCTTAGACCCATCAGTATAAAGAAAATTACACTCTCCGAATGTTGCCTGAAGTTCTAAAAATGCGGATCTAAGGACTGAAGCAGGGGTCTCATTCTTCGGCATCGACGTTAGCCCAAAGTGGATGTGGGCCTCAGCGCGCGACCATGGAGGAAAGCGCGTTTCCCCTCGGGTAAGGGCCGGCGCTGGCGTAACGTCCAAATGCCGAAGTAGCAGTCGAAATCGAACCCCTGAAGGGAGCAATGCAGAGGAGCGAACAAAATATTGGCGATCAAGCGAATCCTCGTAAAATACATCGAAGGACGGGTGGTTAGGCAAGCTTGAGAGTCGACAAGCATAGCTGCACAAAAGCATCTCACGCCGGAAGGACAGCGGAGGCTCTGCAGCTTCTGCGTACAGACTGGGTACAGGGCTAGTTGGAAAGGCCCCTGTAGCGACTCTTATGCCACGATGGTGAATGGCATTCAATCGACGTAACACAGATGGACGTGCCGACGAATAAACAATACACCCGTAATCAAGCTTGGATCGGACCAAAGAGCGATAAAGGCGAAGAAGGACGGTCCGATCAGCTCCCCAGGATGTGCCACTTAAAACACGTAAAAGATTAAGAGAACGGTCACACTTTGCTTTTAAAAAGGAAACGTGCGAGGTCCAACACAACTTCCTGTCAAAAATCAACCCCAAAAATTTCGCCTCGTCTGCAAACGGAAGTATCCCTGGCCCAAGATGGAGAGTGGGCGGAGGGAAATACTTCCGGCGCCAAAAGTTGATGCAGACGGATTTCTCGGCGGAGAAATTAAAGCCGTTGGCGTTACTCCAGGCGTAGAGACGGTCGATACAGCTCTGGAGACGGCGTTCGAGTAGACAGGTCCGCCGTGAACTGCAATAAATAGCGAAATCGTCAACAAAAAGGGACGATGAAATGCCAGGTGGAATACAATCAACAATGGGGTTGATAGCAATCGCAAAAAGTGTGACACTGAGTACAGAGCCCTGCGGTACTCCGTTCTCTTGAATAAAACGACGAGATAAAACCGAGCCCACACGTACACGAAAGACGCGGTCCGTCATAAACTCCCGAAGAAATATGGGAAGACGACCGCGGAAGTTCCAATCGTGAAGTGTACGTAAAATGCCGCCCCTCCAACAAGTGTCATAAGCTTTCTCCAGGTCAAAAAACACAGCCACGGTTTGACACTTTCTCAGAAATCCATTCATAACATGCGTCGACAGGGACACCAGATGGTCGACGGTAGAGCGATAGCGACGAAATCCGCACTGAGCGTTCGCTAAAAGTTTCTGAGACTCAAGCCACCATGTCAACCGCCCGTTGATCATGCGCTCCAGCACCTTGCAAATGCAACTGGTGAGGGAGATAGGGCGGTAGCTGGAAGGTAGTTGGCGATCCTTCCCAGGCTTAAGTATAGGGACAATGGTGGCTTCGCGCCAAACGGAAGGAAAAATGCCGTCTTGCCAAATACGGTTATAGACCTGTAAGAGAAATAGTTTACTGTCGGCTGAAAGGTTCTTTAACATCAGGACATGAATGCCGTCCGGCCCGGGAGCGGAGTGCCGAGAGCAATGAAGAGCGTGCTCCAGCTCCCTCATTGTGAATAGTTCGTTATAGCATTCATCATTAGCAGACCGAAAAGTATATGATGCGGAATCCTGCCGGTCTTTAATAGAGCGAAAGCCGGCGGAATAATGGTCAGAACTGGAAACCGCCTCAAAGGCAGAACCCAGAGTGTTAGCGATGGCAGCCGGATCCACTATGGTGGCATTAGAAACCTGAAGGCCAGAAACAGTACAATGTGACACTTTACCTGAGAAGCGACGAAGTTTATCCCAAACAACGGATGAAGGCGTAAAACGATTAAAAGACTCGACAAAACGAGCCCAAGATGCCTTCTTGCTACCCTGAATAATGCGACGAGCCCTGGCGCGCGATTGTTTAAAAGTCACCAAATTATCAAGTGTAGGGTGGCGCCGAAACACCCTAAGTGCAGTCCTACGGGCACGAACGGCGTCCCGACAATCCTCGTTCCACCACGGAACAGGTGGCCGCCGAGGTTGGGAGGATGAACGGGGTATTGCACGTTCGGCGGCTGAGAAAATAATAGACGTAAGGTGCTGCACTAGTTGATTAATGTCGGAGAAGGGCTGGTCGTCAAAATGCACGAGGCTGGAATACAAGCTCCAGTCGGCTTTAGCGAATATCCAGGTAGGTACTCTGGAATGCTGTACGTGGTGCGACAGAAGAGAAACGACGCAGGGGTAATGGTCGCTGGAGTAGGTGTCAGCGACGACGTTCCACTGAAGACGACGTGCAAGCTGGAGTGAGCAAATTGCAAGGTCCAGGTGAGAAAATGAACCAGTAGAATCAGAAATAAAAGTAGGCGCACCTGTATTGAGGATGGAAAGATTGAACTGATAAAAAATGTCGGAAAGAAGAGTTCCCCTCGCACAAGCCCTTGGCGAACCCCATAGTGGGTGATGGGCATTAAAATCTCCCAACAGAAGAAATGGTGTTGGGAGAGCGGACAGGAGAGCTCGAATGTCCGCGGGAGCGAGGGGAGACGATGGAGGTGAATATACAGAGCAAACAGAAAACAAAAAGCCGGGTAAGTGAAGGCGAACGGCAACAGCTTGCAAGTCAGATGTAAGTGTGACAGGTGTAAAATGAACGTCATTACGCACCAAAATCATGACACCACCATGAGCAGGAGTACCCTCCTCCGGTTCAAGGTCGTAGCGAACCGGAGTATATCCTCGGAGATCAAAAGGATCGTGAGGGCGAAGCTTAGTCTCCTGCAAACATACGACCATAGGTGAATGGGAACGCAATAAAAGCTGCAGTTCCGCCCTATGCGATCGTACACCACGTACATTCCAGGTCAGGATAGCCATTAAAAATAAGGGGATAAACTGTCTATTTAGAAGGGCGGCTTAAAATTACCTTTTGTTTAACCTTTGGGCTCGGGCTTTTTGTATGGAGTTGGTCAGACTCCATAGCTTCCTCGGAGGGAGGGCCCACGCGCTCAGTGCCAGAAACCGATTCAAGCGCCGTGAATCGGTTCTGGGTGGCGATGGGTGAAGGGTGCCGCTGAGCGCGGCTTGTCCCAGGACCTTCCTGGGACAGCGACCTCCGAGGAGGAGAAGGTGAACTTTTCTTACCGCGCGCACGCGGAGGGTCTTTCAAAAAATCTTCCCTACGTAATTTCTGCTTGGGCTTCTTTTCAACGGCTTGCGACTTCATTGACTTGGGACCAGGTTTATACGGCTTGGTAACTGTAGCCTTAATAGACGGCCGGATGGTAGTGGCGGTTAATCCAGTCAAGGTCCAGGTCTGAGTTTCGGCATCTACGCGTGGTACTGGCGAGGCAACAACAGAACTAAATGTGCCAGATCGCAGGAGTGAAGGTTGGCGCGCATGGTAACGCCTCCGGGCTTCAGCGAAGGAGAGTTTTTCCTTTACCCGGATCTCCTGGATCGCCTTCTCGTCCAAGTACCGCGGACAGTCGGCAAACGAAGCAGAATGAGACCCTTTACAATTAACGCAGACGGGGGCTGTTGAACAGGTACCTTCGTGTGAGGGCTGGCTACAGCTTGCACAGATGTTAACGGCACTCTTACATGAGACTTGCGTATGCCCAAAACGTTGGCATTTAAAACAACGCAGAGGTCTAGGAATATAAGGCCTCACAGAAATCCGTTCGTACCCTGCGGAAATGCTCGTGGGCAGATCGACGCCATCAAATGTAATAAACAGGGTACGAGTGGGTACCAACACGCCGTCGCGTTTGGCCTGCACTCGATGAACCGCTGTCACCCTCTGGTCTGCAAGATATTCCACCAGGTCTTCGTCAGAGATACCATCGAGGCTATGCGTGGTGACAACGCCTCTACAAGAATTCAAGGTGCGGTGCTTCTCAACACGGATAGGATAACCGTGGAGAAGCGTGGCGCTCAACAAGGACTTACTTTGTGCCTCGGATTTGCTTTGAACTAGCAACGAACCATTACGAAGACGAGTGCAGGAAAGAACCGGACCAGCAATTGAGTCAATGCCCTTCTGGATAATAAAAGGGTTCACCTTCTCGAATGATTGTCCCTCCTCTGTACGGGTAATCACTAAGTAACAACCAGCTGTTGGCGGTGCTACTTCTGTTACAAAAACTTTGCGGCGCTTGTTGTTAACAATGGAGAAAGGGTGCTCCATAGCGAAAAAAATCCTCCACCATTGCAACCGTCTCCGACCTCGGGCTCTGACTTCCCGGGCGTTACCCCGGCTTGGGTGAGTGGCCTATCTATACCTAGCTCACCCCAGGGTCACACCTCCCAGAACATAGACAGAGGGACCCAATCGCCGTCGGAAGCCAGCAGCTCATGCAATGGCCCCCCCGCGGGACTGCAGTTGAACAGCGGATACGAACACCAACCCTACATGACGACCCCGGGTGGTGGGGATGACGCCATTACCCACTCACCCAGCTGCGCACACGGTGCGCGGGTATCCGTCAGGCTGTGTCCACGGAGGATTTAAATAAAAAGATAAAAGAAACTAAAACTGTGTGGGCGTTTCGCACGCAAGGTAGGCCGGCGGGGAAGAAAAAGTGAGATATGCGAATGTCGTGGTGCGAAATGGCCGGAAAGTGATAAGGGAAGAAAGAAACGACGGTGAGGTGCGGTATGAATGGAATGTAAAGAACGCACGAGAGCCTACCTTGGGTCCACCGGTCACTTGAAGAACCCACCGCGACCGGATGGGGGTGAGGGGATGAATGTGGCGATGATTGGCTCGGGAACCCCCGGGTGCGCCAAAAACCCGTACTCACATAAGGTGAGCCCCTGAGGGGGATGGGCATTAAAATCTCCCAACAGAAGAAATGGTGTTGGGAGAGCGGACAGGAGAGCCCGAATGTCCGCGGGAGCGAGCGGAGACGATGGAGGTGAATACACAGAACAAACAGAAAAGAAAAAACCGGGTAACTGCAGTCTAATGGCAACAGCTTGCAAGTCGGACGTAAGTGTGATAGGTTGAAAATGAACGTCATTACGCACCAATAACATGACACCTCCATGAGCAGGAGCACCCTCCTCCGGTTCAAGATCGTAGCGAACCGGAGTGTACTCTCGGAGATCGAAAGGGTCGTGAGGGCGAAGCTTGGTCTCCTGCAAACACACGACCATAGGTGAATGGGAACGCAATAAAAGTTGCAGCTCCGCCCTATGCGATCGTACACCCCGTACATTCCAGGTCAGGATAGCCGTTGAGAAAAAGGGGATAAACTGTCTATTTAGAAGGGCGGCTTAAAATTACCTTTTGTTTAACCTTTGGGCTCGGGCTTTTTGTATGGAGTTGGTCAGACTCCATAGCTTCCTCGGAGGGAGGGCCCACGCGCTCAGTGCCAGAAACCGATTCAAGCGCCGTGAATCGGTTCTGGGTGGCGATGGGTGAGGGGTGCCGCTGAGCGCGGCTTGTCCCAGGACCTTCCTGGGACAGCGACCTCCGAGGAGGAGAAGGTGAACTTTTGTTACCGCGCGCACGCGGAGGGTCTTTTAAAAAATCTTCCCTGCGAAGTTTCTGCTTGGGTTTCTTTTCAACAGCTTGCGACTTCATGGACTTGGGACCAGGTTTATACGGCTTGGTAACTGTAGCCTTAATGGACGGCCGGATGGTAGTGGCGGTTAATCCAGTCAAGGTCCTGGTCTGAGTTTCGGCATCTACTCGTGGTACTGGCGAGGCAACAACAGAACTAAATGTGCCAGATCGCAGGAGTGAAGGTTGGCGCGCATGGAAACGCCTCCGGGCTTCAGCGAAGGAGAGTGTTTCCTTTACCCGGATCTCCTGGATCGCCTTCTCGTCCAAATACCGCGGACAGTCGGCAAACGAAGCAGAATGTGACCCTTTACAATTAACGCAGACGGGGGCTGTTGAACAGGTACGTTCGTGTGAGGGCTGGCTACATGTTGCACAGATGTTAACGGCACTCTTACATGAGACTTGCGTATGCCCAAAACGTTGGCATTTAAAACAACGCAGAGGTCTAGGAATATAAGGCCTCACAGAAATTCGTTCTGTACCCTGCGGAGATGCTCGTGGGCAGATCGACGCCATCAAATGTAATAAACAGGGTACGAGTGGGTACCAATACGCCGTCGCGTTTGGCCTGCACTCGATGGACCGCTGTCACCTTCTGGTCTGCAAGATATTCTACCAGGTCCTCGTCCGATATACCATCGAGGCTATGGGTGGTAATAACGCCTCGACAGGAGTTCAATGTGCGGTGCTTCTCAACACGGATGGGGTAACCGTGGAGAAGCGTAGCGCGCAACAAGGTCTTACTTTGCTGATCGGACTTAGTTTGTGCCAATAAGGAACCATTCCGTAGACGAGTGCATGATTGAACCGCACCAGCAATAGCATCTATGCCCTTCTGAATTATAAAAGGGTTCACCTTCTCAAAGTTTTGTCCTTCTGTTCTCGAAATGACAAAGTAACAACCAGATAACGGCGGTGCTACTTCTGTTACAATGACTTTTCGGCGCTTGTTGTTAATAATGGAGAAAGGGTGCTCCATAGCGAAAAAAATCCTCCACCATTGCAACCGTCTCCGACCTCGGGCTCTGACTTCTCGGGCGTTACCCCGGCTTGGGTGAGTGGCCTATCTATACCTAGCTCACCCCAGGGTCACACCTCCCAGAACATAGACAGAGGGACCCAATCGCCGTCAGAAGTCAGCAGCTCATGCAATGGCCCCCCCGCGGGACTGCAGTTGAAAAGCGGATACGAACAACAACCCTACATGACGACCCCGGGTGGTGGGAATGACGCCATTACCCACTCACCCAGCTGCGCACGCGGTGCGCGGGTATCCGTCAGGCTGTGTCCACGGAGGATTTAAATAAAAAGATAAAAGAAACTAAAACTGTGTGGGCGTTTCGCACGCAAGGTAGGCCGGCGGGGAAGAAAAAATGATGATGATGATGATATGCGGCTTAAGGGCGCTAAACTGCTGTCATCAGCGCCCTTACAATGTATAAAATATAAAGTCAAAAGATAAAAACAAGTAAAAGAACCGCATAATTAAAAAACGGGACGTAAACCCGCGATGTCCAAAAGGCTAAAAATAACAATAAGAGAACAATAACAATAATGATAACAGTAACAACAAGAATAACAATAACAACAATAAAATCAATAACAACAACAATAACAATACAAATATCTGAAAAAACCAACACACTAAAAGCATATGCAATAAACGATTAAAACGTGTCAAGAACTATGGAATGCGAGGGACATGAGCGCCATATGTCCACTGGGGAATAGAGTCCCCATAAAAACTGACAGAATAAAAGTAATAGGTTAAAAGACGCTCAACGCATTAAATGCGCAGATTAAAATCACTGTCATGAATAAAACGTAAAACACATTCCACAGCATGCGTGTCGTCTGCCAAAACGTTGGCTAAGCCAACAGGCAGACCTACACGAGCACGCAATGCAGCTAAAACCTGACACTCTGTTAAAATGTGACGCACCGTTAAGGGCACGTCACACTGCCCACAGAGTGGTGCGGGGTCACCACTGAGCAAATACCTATGACTAAAAACACAATGTCCAATTCGTAAACGGGCTAAAAGTACCTCCTCCCGACGTGAAGAACGAGAAGAGGTACCCCAGATTAACGGGAGAGGCTTAACCTCCCGCAACTTGTTCCCCCGGAGGGCCGTCCACTCATCGCGCCAGCGCGAGAGGATGCGGCGACGTAAAATAGCACACGAATCTGACGAGGGAACTACAGAGGTAAAAAATCTGGGTAATAAAATCGCCGATTTCGCAGCGGCGTCGGCAGACTCGTTACCTGAGATGACCACATGACCTGGAATCCACATGAAGGAGACGCTGATGCCAGAGACACCGAGCGAGTGGAGCAGGTCATGTATGCGCTGTACGAGTGGGTGGTAATGGTACAGCGCATGAATAGCCTGAAGGGCACTCAGAGAGTCCGTACAAATAAAACAGTGCCGTAAGGCGTGCCGCTGAATGAATACAACAGATTGATAAATGCTAAAAAGTTCGGCGGTAAAAATTGAACATTGTTGAGGTAAACGAAAAGTAAAACTCTGTACACCAAAAACAAAGGCACATCCTACTCCAACATCAGTCTTAGACCCATCAGTATATATAAAATGACAGTCCCCGAACTGCGCCTGTAGTTCTAAAAAGGCGGATCTAAGAACAGAAGCAGGGGTCGCATTTTTCGGCATCGACGTTAGCCCAAGGTGGATGTGGGCCTCAGCGCGCGACCATGGAGGAAAACGCGTTTCCCCTCGGGTAAGGGCCGGCGCTGGCGTAACGTCCAAATGCCGAAGTAGCAGTCGAAATCGAACCCCTGGGGGGAGCAATGCAGAGGAGCTAACGAAATATTGTCGATCTAGCGAATCCTCGTAAAATACATCGAAGGACGGGTGGTTAGGCAAGCTTGAGAGCCGACAAGCATAGCTACATAAGAGCATCTCACGCCTGAAAGACAGCGGAGGCTCTGCAGCCTCAGCGTAAAGACTGGGCACGGCGCTAGTTGGAAAGGCCCCTGTAGCGACTCTAATACCACGATGATGAATGGGATTCAAACGACGTAACACAGATGGACGTGCCGACGAATAAACTATACACCCGTAATCAAGTTTGGATCGGACCAAAGAGCGATATAGACGCAGAAGGGTGGTCCGATCAGCTCCCCAGGATGTGCCACTTAAAACACGTAAAAGATTCAGAGAACGGTCACACTTTGCTTTTAAAAAGGCAACGTGCGAGGTCCAACACAACTTCCTGTCAAAAATCAACCCCAAAAATTTCGCCTCGTCTGCAAACGGAAGTATCCCTGGCCCAAGATGGAGAGAGGGCGGAGGGAAATACTTTCGGCGCCAGAAGTTGATGCAGACGGATTTCTCGGCGGAGAAATTAAAGCCGTTGGCGTTACTCCAGGCGTAGAGACGGTCGATACAGCTCTGGAGACGGCGTTCGAGTAGACAGGTCCGCCGTGAACTGCAATAAATAGCGAAATCGTCAACAAAAAGGGACGATGAAATTCCAGGTGGAATACAATCAACAATGGGGTTGAGAGTAATCGCAAAAAGTGTGACACTGAGTACAGAGCCCTGCGGTACTCCGTTCTCTTGAATAAAACGACGAGATAAAACCGAGCCCACACGTACACGAAAGACGCGGTCCGTCATAAACTCCCGAAGAAATATGGGAAGACGACCGCGTAAATTCCAATCGTGAAGTGTACGTAAAATGCCGCCCCTCCAACAAGTGTCATAAGCTTTCTCTAGGTCAAAAAACACAGCCACGGTTTGACACTTTTTCAGAAATCCATTCATAACATGCGTCGACAGGGACACCAGATGGTGGACGGTAGAGCGATAGCGACGAAATCCGCACTGAGCGTTCGCTAAAAGTTTCTGAGACTCAAGCCACCATGTCAACCGCCCGTTGATCATGCGCTCCATCACCTTGCAAATGCAACTGGTGAGGGAGATAGGGCGGTAGCTCGAAGGTAGTTGGCGATCCTTCCCAGGCTTAAGAATAGGGACAATGGTGGCTTCGCGCCAAACGGAAGGAAAAATGCCGTCTTGCCAAATACGGTTATAGACCTGTAAGAGAAATAGTTTACTGTCGGCTGAAAGGTTCTTTAACATCAGGACATGAATGCCGTCCGGGCCAGGAGCCGAGTGCCTAGAGCAATTAAGAGCGTGCTCCAGCTCCCTCAGTGTGAAAAGTTCATTATAACACTCATTATTAGCAGACCGAAAATGAAAGGTGTCGAAATCCAGCCGGTCTTTGATAGAGCGAAAGCCGGCGGAATAATGGTCTGAACTGGATACGGCCTCAAAGGCAGTACCCAGAGTGTTAGCGATGGCAGCCGGATCCACTATGGTGGCATTAGAAACCTGAAGGCCAGAAACAGTACAATGTGACACTTTACCTGAGAAGCGACGAAGTTTATCCCAAACAACGGATGAAGGCGTAAAACGATTAAAAGACTCGACAAAACGAGCCCAAGATGCCTTCTTGCTATCCTGAATAATGCGACGAGCCCTGGCGCGCGATTGTTTAAAAGTCACCAAATTATCAAGTGTAGGGTGGCGCCGAAACACCCTAAGTGCAGTCCTACGGGCACGAACGGCGTCCCGACAATCCTCGTTCCACCACGGAACAGGTGGCCGCCGAGGTTGGGAGGATGAACGGGGTATTGCACGTTCGGCGGCTGAGAAAATAATAGACGTAAGGTACTGCACTAGTTGATTAATGTCGGAAAAGGGCTGGTCGTCAAAATGCACGAGGCTGGAATACAAGCTCCAGTCGTCTTTTGCGAATGTCCAGGTAGGTACTCTGGAATGCTGTACGTGGTGCGACAGAAGAGAAACGATGCAGGGGAAATGGTCGCTGGAGTGGGTGTCAGCGACGACGTTCCACTGAAGACGACGTGCAAGCTGGATTGAGCAAATCGCAAGGTCCAGGTGAGAGAATGTACCAGAAGAATCAGAAATAAAAGTAGGTGCACCTGTATTGAGGATGGAAAGATTGAACTGATAAAAAATGTCGGAAAGAAGAGTTCCCCTCGCACAAGCCCTTGGCGAACCCCATAGTGGGTGATGGGCATTAAAATCTCCCAACAGAAGAAATGGTGTTGGGAGAGCGGACAGGAGAACTCGAATGTCCGCGGGAGCGAGGGGAGACGATGGAGGTGAATATACAGAGCAAACAGAAAACAAAAAGCCGGGTAAGTGAAGGCGAACGGCAACAGCTTGCAAGTCGGATGTAAGTGTGACAGGTGTAAAATGAACGTCGTTACGCACTAAAAACATGACACCTCCATGAGCAGGAGTACCCTCCTCCGGTTCAAGGTCGTAGCGAACCGGAGTATATCCTCGGAGATCAAAAGGATCGTGAGGGCGAAGTTTAGTCTCCTGCAAACATAAGACCATAGGTGAATGGGAACGCAATAAAAGCTGCAGTTCCGCCCTATGCGATCGTACACCACGTACATTCCAGGTCAGGATAGCCATTAAAAATAAGGGGATAAACTGTCTATTTAGAAGGGCGGCTTAAAATTACCTTTTGTTTAACCTTTGGGCTCGGGCTTTTTGTATGGAGTTGGTCAGACTCCATAGCTTCCTCGGAGGGAGGGCCCACGCGCTCAGTGCCAGAAACCGATTCAAGCGCCGTGAATCGGTTCTGGGTGGGAAGAAAAATGATGATGATATGCGGTTTAAGGGCGCTAAACTGCTATGGTCATCAGCGCCCTTACAGTGTATAAAAGATAAGGTCAAAATATAAAACAGGTAAAAGAACCGCATAGTTAAAAACGGGACACAAACCCGCGATGTTCAAAAGGCTAAAACTAACAATATAACAATAACAAATATAACAATAACAATAACAACAATAACAACAATAAAAAGAACAAACAAATATCTGAAAACCGACACATTAAAAGCATAGGCGGTAAAGGATTAAAACGTGTCAGGAACTGTAGAATGCGAGGGACATGAGCGCCATATGTCCACTGGGGATAAGAGTTCCCGTAAAAAACAGACAGAATAAAAGTACCAAGCTAACAGACGCCCCAACGCATTAAATGCGCAGATTAAAAGTACTGTCGTGAATAAAACGTAAAACACATTCCACAGCATGCGTGTCGTCTGCCAAAACGTTGGCTAGGCCAACAGGCAGGCCCACTTGAGCACGCAATGCAGCTAAAACCTGACACTCTGTTAAAATGTGACGCACCGTTAAGGGCACGTCACACTGCCCACAGACGGGTGCGGGGTCACCACTGAGCAAATGCCTATGACTAAAAACACAATGTCCAATCCGTAGACGAGCTAAAAGTACCTCTTCCCGACGACAAGAGCGAGAAGAGGTACCCCAGATCAACGGGAAAGGCTTAACCACCCGCAACTTGTTCCCCCGGAGGGCCGTCCACTCATCGCGCCAGCGCGAGAGGATGCGGCGACGTAAAATAACATACGAATCTGACGAGGGAACAACAGAAGTAAAAAATCTGGGTAATAAAATCGCCGATTTCGCAGCGGCGTCGGCAGACTCGTTACCTGAGATGCCCACATGACCTGGAATCCACATGAAGGAGACGCTGATGCCAGAGACACCGAGCGAGTGGAGCAGGTCATGTATGCGCTGTACGAGTGGGTGGTAATTGTACAGCGCATGAATAGCCTGAAGGGCACTCAGAGAGTCCGTACAAATAAAACAGTGCTGTAAGTCGTGCCGCTGAATGAATAAAACGGATTGATAAATGCTAAAAAGTTCGGCGGTAAAAATTGAACATTGTCGAGGTAAACGAAAACTAAAACTCTACACCAAAAACAAAGGCACATCCTACTCCAACATCAGTCTTAGACCCATCAGTATATATAAAATGACAGTCCCCGAACTGCGCCTGTAGTTCTAAAAAGGCGGATCTAAGAACAGAAGCAGGGGTCGCATTTTTCGGCATCGACGTCAGCCTAAGTTGGATGTGGGCCTCAGCGCGCGACCATGGAGGAAAACGCGTTTCCCCTCGGGTAAGGGCCGGCGCTGGCGGAACGTCCAAATGCCGAAGTAGCAGTCGAAATCGAACCCCTGGAGGGAGCAAAGCAGAGGAGCTAACTAAATATTGCCGGTCAAGTGAATCCTCGTAAAATGCCGCGAAGGACGGGTGGTCAGGCAAGCTGGAGAGTCGACAGGCATAGCTACATAAGAGCATCTCACGCCTGAAAGACAGCGGAGGCTCTGCAGCTTCAGCGTAAAGACTGGGCACGGGGCTAGTTGTAAAGGCCCCTGTAGCGACTCTAATACCACGATGATGAATGGGATTCAAACGACGTAACACAGATGGACGTGCCGACGAATAAACGATACACCCGTAATCAAGTTTGGATCGGACCAAAGAGCGATAAAGGCGAAGAAGGACGGTCCGATCAGCTCCCCAGGATGTGCCACTTAAAACACGTAAAAGATTAAGAGAACGGTCACACTTTGCTTTTAAAAAGGAAACGTGCGAGGTCCAACACAACTTTCTATCAAAAATCAACCCCAAAAATTTCGCCTCGTCTGCAAACGGAAGTATCCCTGGCCCAAGATGGAGAGAGGGCGGAGGGAAATACTTCCGGCGCCAGAAGTTGATGCAGACGGATTTCTCGGCGGAGAAATTAAAGCCGTTGGCGTTACTCCAGGCGTAGAGACGGTCGATACAGCTCTGGAGACGGCGTTCGAGTAGACAGGTCCGCCGTGAACTGCAATAAATAGCGAAATCGTCAACAAAAAGGGACGATGAAATGCCAGGTGGAATACAAGCAACAATGGGGTTGATAGCAATCGCAAAAAGTGTGACACTGAGTACTGAGCCCTGCGGTACTCCGTTCACTTGAATAAAACGACGAGATAAAACCGAGCCCACACGTACACGAAAGACGCGGTCCGTCATGAACTCCCTAAGAAATATGGGAAGACGACCGCGGATATTCCATGCGTGAAGTGTACGTAAAATGCCGCCCCTCCAACAAGTGTCATAAGCTTTCTCCAGGTCAAAAAATACAGCCACGGTTTGACACTTTCTCAGAAATCCATTCATAATATGCGTCGACAGGGACACCAGATGGTCGACGGTAGAGCGATAGCGACGAAACCCGCACTGAGCGTTCGCTAGAAGTTTCTGAGACTCAAGCCACCATGTCAACCGCCCGTTGATCATGCGCTCCATCACCTTGCAAATGCAACTGGTGAGGGAGATAGGGCGGTAGCTGGAAGGTAGTTGGCGATCCTTCCCAGGCTTAAGTATAGGGACAATGGTGGCTTCGCGCCAAACGGAATGAAAAATGCCGTCCAGCCAAGTACGGTTATAGACCTGTAAGAGAAAGAGTTTACTGTCGGCTGAAAGGTTCTTTAACATCAGGACATGAATGCCGTCCGGCCCAGGAGCGGAGTGCCGAGAGCAATGAAGAGCGTGCTCCAGCTCCCTCATTGTGAATAGTTCGTTATAGCATTCAGCATTAGCAGACCGAAAAGTATATGATGCGGAATCCAGCCGGTCTTTAATAGAGCGAAAGCCGGCGGAATAATGGTCTGAATGGGATACCACCTCAAAGGCAGCACCCAGAGTGTTAGCGAAGGCAGCCGGATCCACTATGGTGGCATCAGAAACCTGAAGGCCAGAAACAGTACAATGTGACACTTTACCTGAGAAGCGACGAAGTTTATCCCAAACAACGGATGAAGGCGTAAAACGATTAAAAGACTCGACAAAACGAGCCCAAGATGCCTTCTTGCTATCCTGAATAATGCGACGAGCCCTGGCGCGCGATTGTTTAAAAGTCACCAAATTATCAAGTGTAGGGTGGCGCCGAAACACCCTTAGTGCAGTCCTACGGGCACGAACGGCGTCCCGACAATCCTCGTTCCACCACCGAACAGGTGGCCGCCGAGGTTGGGAGGATGAACGGGGTATTGCGCGTTCGGCGGCAGAGAAAATAATAGACGTAAGGTGCTGCACTAGTTGGTTAATGTCGGAGAAGGGCTGGTCGTCAAAATGCACGAGGCTGGAATACAAGCTCCAGTCGGCTTTTGCGAATATCCAGGTAGGTACTCTGGAATGCTGTACGTGGTGCGACAGAAGAGAAACGATGCAGGGGTAATGGTCGCTGGAGTAGGTGTCAGCGACGACGTTCCACTGGAAACGATGTGCAAGCTGGAGTGAGCAAATGGAAAGGTCCAGGTGAGAAAATGTACCAGAAGAATCAGAAATAAAAGTAGGTGCACCTGTATTGAGGATGGAAAGATTGAACTGATAAAAAATGTCGGAAAGAAGAGTTCCCCTCGCACAAGCCCTTGGCGAACCCCATAGTGGGTGATGGGCATTAAAATCTCCCAACAGAAGAAATGGTGTTGGGAGAGCGGACAGGAGAGATCGAATGTCCGCGGGAGCGAGGGGAGACGATGGAGGTGTATACACAGAACAAACAGAAAAGAAAATACCGGGTAACTGCAGTCTAATGGCAACAGCTTGCAAGTCGGACGTAAGTGTGATAGTTTGAAAATGAACGTCATTACGCACCACAATCATGACACCACCATGAGCAGGAGTACCCTCCTCCGGTTCAAGGTCGTAGCGAACCGGAGTATATCCTCGGAGATCAAAAGGATCGTGAGGGCGAAGTTTAGTCTCCTGCAAACATACGACCATAGGCGAATGGGAACGCAATAAAAGTTGCAGTTCCGCCCTATGCGATCGTACACCACGTACATTCCAGGTCAGGATAGCCATTAAGAATAAGGGGATAAACTGTCTATTTAGAAGGGCGGCTTAAAATTACCTTTTGTTTAACCTTTGGGCTCGGGCTTTTTGTATGGAGTTGGTCAGACTCCATAGCTTCCTCGGAGGGAGGGCCCACGCGCTCAGTGCCAGAAACCGATTCAAGCGCCGTGAATCGGTTCTGGGTGGCGATGGGTGAAGGGTGCCGCTGAGCGCGGCTTGTCCCAGGACCATCCTGGGACAGCGACCTCCGAGGAGGAGAAGGTGAACTTTTGGTACCGCGCGCACGCGGAGGGTCTTTCAAAAAATCTTCCCTACGAAGTTTCTGCTTGGGCTTCTTTTCAACGGCTTGCGACTTCATTGACTTCGGACCAGGTTTATACGGCTTGGTAACTGTAGCCTTAATAGACGGCCGGATGGTAGTGGCGGTTAATCCAGTCAAGGTCCAGGTCTGAGTTTCGGCATCTACTCGTGGTACTGGCGAGGCAACAACAGAACTAAATGTACCAGATCGCAGGAGTGAAGGTTGGCGCGCATGGAAACGCCTATGGGCTTCGGCGAAGGAGAGTTTTTCCTTTACCCGGATCACCTGGATCGCCTTCTCGTCCAAGTACCGCGGACAGTCGGCAAACGAAGCAGAATGAGACCCTTTACAATTAACGCAGACGGGGGCTGTTGAACAGGTACCTTCGTGTGAGGGCTGGCTACATGTTGCACAGATGGTAACGGCACTCTTACATGAGACTTGCGTATGCCCAAAACGTTGGCATTTAAAACAACGCAGAGGTCTAGGAATATAAGGCCTCACAGAAATCCGTTCGTACCCTGCGGAAATGCTCGTGGGCAGATCGACGCCATCAAATGTAATAAACAGGGTACGAGTGGGTACCAATACGCCGTCGCGTTTGGCCTGCACTCGATGGACCGCTGTCACCTTCTGGTCTGCAAGATATTCTACCAGGTCCTCGTCCGATATACCATCGAGGCTATGGGTGGTAATAACGCCTCGACAGGAATTCAATGTGCGGTGCTTCTCCACACGGATGGGATAGCCGTGGAGAAGCGTAGCGCGCAACAAGGTCTTACTTTGCTGATCGGATTTCGTTTGGGCTAATAAGGAACCATTCCGTAGACGAGTGCAGGACTGAACCGCACCAGCAATTGCATCAATGCCCTTTTGAATAATGAAAGGGTTCACCTTCTCAAAGCTTTGTCCTTCTTCGGTTCGTGAAATGACCAAGCAACAACCGGTTGTCTGTGGTGTCACTTCTGTTACATAAACTTTTCGGCGCTTGTTAGTAGTAATGGAGGAAGGGTGCTCCATAGCGAAATAAATCCTCCACCATTGCAACCGTCTCCGACCTCGGGCTCTGACTTCTCGGGCGTTACCCCGGCTTGGGTGAGTGGCCTATCTATACCAGACTCACCCCAGGGTCACACCTCCCAGAACATAGACAGAGGGACCCAATCGCCGTCAGAAGTCAGCAGCTCATGCAATGGCCCCCCCGCGGGACTGCAGTTGAACAGCGGATACGAACACAAACCCTACATGACGACTCCGGGTGGTGGGGATGACGCCATTACCCACTCACCCAGCTGCGCACGCGGTGCGCGGGTATCCGTCAGGCTGTGTCCACGGAGGATTTAAATAAAAAGATAAAATAAACTAAAACTGTGTGGGCGTTTCGCACGCAAGGTAGGCCGGCGGGGAAGAAAAAGAGAGATATGCGAATGTCGTGGTGCGAAATGGCCGGAAAGTGATAAGGGAAGAAAGAAACGATGGTGAGGTGCGGTATGAATGGAATGCAAAGAACGCACGAGAGCCTACCTTGGGTCCACCGGTCACTTGAAGAACCCACCTCGACCGGATGGTGGTGAGGGGATGAATGTGGCGATGATTGGCTCGGGAACCCCCGGGTGCGCCAAAAACCCGTACTCACATAAGGTGAGCCCCTGAGGGGGGGAAGAAAAAGAGAGATATGCGAATGTCGTGGTGCGAAATGGCCGGAAAGTGACAAGAGAAGAAAGAAACGATGGTGAGGTGCGGTATGAATGGAATGTAACGAACGCACGAGAGCCTACCTTGTGTCCACCGGTCACTTGAAGAACCCACCTCGACCGGATGGGGGTGAGGGGATGAATATGGCGATGATTGGCTCGGGAACCCCCGGGTGCGCCAAAAACCCGTACTCACATAAGGTGAGCCCCTGAGGGGGTATAGGTTAGGAATAGAGCTGGAAACCAGTTAATAATATTTTGGATACCAAAATTTAGTTGTAGATAGTAGAAAATTATACTTTTTAGTATTTAGTTTAATTTAAAGATTTTTGTTTTGTAGTTAGTTTAAATTCCCTGATGGAAGAAAATTGTAATGTAAATGTTGTAAAAGATAATATTAATAAACCAAATTTGGATATATGTTCCGGATTAGTTAACAAGGAGCCGGAATATTATATTCAGATTTATTTATTTGTCCATATCGGGTGGGCGGGATCCGAGAGCAACTAAGCTTATAGAAGCCCCCATGGATCAAACCATGCAAAAAAGGGACCCTGGCGCAGTGGTGCACTGTCAGGGTATCCAACCGCTGTCGGGAGCTCCCACGTCTACGCCGTCCGCCCCGGGCAACGTCACTGGTAAAACAGTGGCGGCTAAGTGGAGCAGGCACCAAAACGACATAGCCGTAGATAAGAGACAAAAACAAAAATCCAAAGAAAGACAACGTTGTCAACATGGCGACGCCCTCCCAAGTGGATGTCAACTTGGCGACTCCGCACTCCAGGATGGTCAACGCGGCGACCCCCCCAAATTAGGGCACCAACTCGGTGAGAACCAGCCACAATGGCAACAAAACCTCTAACTCCAAGGAGGTCAACTTGGCGACCTCCACAACAAAGGGCGTCAACCAGGCGACCCCTGAAAATCTTGAGGTCAAATTGGCGACCTCGGGTAAATGGGTGGTCAACCTGGCGACCAGACCGCAAAAGCAGGACTCCCAAAAACCCAGCACCAACCAGGTGGTCAACATGGACGGCTGAATGTATAAAACACATTGATAGAGAATAAAACGTTCGGCGGTATAAATCGAACATTGCCCGGGTAAACGAAAAGTAAAACTATGCGCACCTAAAACAAAGGCACACCCTACTCCAAAATCAGTCTTAGACCCATCACTATAAATAAAATGAGTCTCCGAATGTTGCCTGTAGTTCTAAAAATGCGGATCTAAGGACTGAAGCAGGGGTCTGATTCTTCGGCATCAACGTTAACCCAAGGTGACAGTGTGTCTCAGCGCGCGACCAAGGAGGAAAACGCGTTTCACCCCGAGGAAGGGCCGGCGCTGGCATAACGTCCAAATGCCGAAGGAGCTGTCGAAATCGAACCCCTGGAGGGAGCAATGCAGAGGAGCTAATCAAATGGTGGCGATCAAGCGACTCCTCGAAAAATAACTCGAAAGACGGGTGGTCAGGCAAGTTTGAGAGTCGACAAGCATAGCTGCTCAAAAGCATCTCACGCCGGAAGGACAGCGGAGGCTCTGCAGCTTCTGCGTAAAGACTGGGTACAGGGCTAGTTGGAAAGGCCCCTGTAGCGACTCTTTTGCCACGATGGTGAATGGCATTCAATCGACGTAACACAGATGGACGTGCCGACGAATAAACAATACACCCGTAATCAAGCTTGGATGGGACCAAAGAGCGATAAAGGCGAAGAAGGACGGTCCGATCAGCTCCCCAGGATGTGCCACATAAAACACGTAAAAGATTAAGAGAAAGGTGC
The DNA here is from genome assembly GCA_030765065.1 of Deroplatys truncata. Classification (NCBI taxonomy): domain Eukaryota; kingdom Metazoa; phylum Arthropoda; class Insecta; order Mantodea; family Mantidae; genus Deroplatys; species Deroplatys truncata. Next base: position 56,102,343 of record CM060985.1, read on the forward strand.
TTTAACATCAGGACATGAATGCTGTTCGGACCAGGAGCGGAGTGCCTAGAGCAATGAAGAGCGTGCTCCAGCTCGCTCATTGCAAAAAAAATTCGTTATAACATTCAGTGTTAGCAGACCTAAAATTATATGGTGCGGAACCCAGCCGGTCTTTAATAGAGCGAAAGCCGGAGGAATAATGGTCTGAACTGGAGACCGCCTCAAAGGCAGATCCCAGGGTGTTAACGATGGCAGCCGGATCTACAATGATGGCATTGGGAACCTGAAGGCCAGAAACTGTACAATGCGACACTTTACCTGAGAAGCGACGAAGTTTATCCCAAACAACAGATGAAGGCGTAAATCGATTAAAAGACTCGACAAAACGAGCCCACGACGCCTTCTTGCTATCCTGAATAGTGCGACGAGCCCTGGCGCGCGATTGTTTAAAAGTTACCAAATTATCAAGTGTAGGGTGGCGCCGAAACACCCTAAGTGCAGTCCTACGAGCACGAACGGCGTCCCGACAATCCTCGTTCCACCACGGAACAGGCATTCGCCGAGGTTGAGGATGAACGGGGAATTGCGCGTTCGGCAGCAGAGAAAATAGTAGACGCAAGGTACTGCACTAGTTGGTTAATGTCGGTGAAGGGCTGGTCGTCAAAATGCACGAGGCTGGAATACAAACTCCAGTTGGCTTTTGGGAATATCCAGGTAGGTACTCTGGAATGTTGTACGTGGTGTGACAGAAGAGAAACGATGCAGGGGTAATGGTCGCTGGAGTAGGTGTCAGCGACGACGTTCCACAGTAGACGACTAGCAAGCTGGAGGGAGCAAACGGCAAAGTCCAGGTGTGAGAATGTACCAGAAGAATCGGAAAGAAAAGTAGGCTCACCTGTATTGAGGATTGAAAGATTGAACTGGTAAAAGATGTCGGAAAGATGAGTTCCCCTCGCACAAGCCCTTGGCGAACCCCATAGTGGGTGATGGGCATTAAAATCTCCCAACAGAAGAACTGGTGTTGGGAGAGCGGACAGAAGATCTCGAATGTCCGCGATAGCGAGTGGAGACGATGGAGGTGAATACACAGAACAAACGGAAAAGAAAAAACCGGGTAACTGCAATCTAATGGCAACAGCTTGCAAGTCGGATGTAAGAGCGAGAGTTTGAAAATGAACGGCGTTACGCACTAACAACATGACACCATGAGCAGGAGCACCCTCCTCCGGTTCAAGATCGTAGCGAACCGGAGTGTACCCTCGGAGATCGAAAGGGTCGTGAGGGCGAAGCTCGGTCTCCTGCAAACACACGACCATAGGTGAATCGGAACGCAATAAAAGTTGCAGTTCCGCCCTATGCGATCGTACACCACGTACATTCCAGGTCAGGATAGCCATGAATAAAAGGGATAAACTGTCTACTTAGAAGGGCGGCTTAAAAAATCTTTTGCTTATCCTGTGGGCTCGGGCTTTTTGTATGGAGTTGCTCAGACTCCATAGCTTTATAGGGCTTGGTAACTAGCTTTAATGGACGGCCGGATGGTAGTGGCGGTTAATGCAGTCATGGTCCAGGTCTGAGTTTCGGCATCTACTCGTGGTACTGGCGAGGCAACAACAGAACTAAATGTGCCAGATCGTAGGAGGGAAGGTTTGCGCGCATGATAACACCTCCGGGCTTCAGCGAAGGAGTTTTTCCTTTACCCGGATCTCCTGGATCGCCTTCTCGTCCAAGTACCGCGGACAGTCGGCAAACGACGCAGAATGAGACCCTCTGCAGTTAACACAGACGGGGGCTGTGGAACACGCACCCTCGTGTGACGGCTGGCTACATGAGGCACAGATGATAACGGTACTCTTACATGAGACTTGCGTATCCCCAAAACGTTGGCATTTGAAACAACGCAGAGGTCTAGGGATATAGGGCCTCACCGCAATGCGTTCGTACCCTGCTGAAATGCTCGTGGGGAGATCGACGCCAACAAATGTAATAAACAGGGTACGTGTGGGTACCAATACTCCGTCGCGTTTGGCCTGCACTCGATTCACTGCTGTCACCTTTTGGTCTGAAAGATAGTCTACGAGTTCATCGTCCGACATACCATCGAGGCTATGGGTGGTGATGACGCCTCGACAGGAATTCAATGTGCGGTGCTTTGCTGACCAAGTAACAACCAGTTATCGGTGGTGTCACTTCTGTTACATAAACTTTTCGGCGCTTGTTGGTAGTAATAAAGAAAGGGTGCTCCATACCGAAATAAACCCTCCACCACTGCAACCGTCTCCGACCTCGGGCTCTGACTTCCCGGGCGTTACCCCGGCTTGGGTGAGTGGCCTATCTATACCAAACTCACCCCAGGGTCACACCTCCCAGAACATAGAGAGGGACCCAATCGCCGTCACAAGTCAGCAGCTCATGCAATGGCCCCCCTGCGGGACTACAGTTGAACAGCGGATACGTACACATACCCTACATGACGACCCCGGGTGGTGGGGATGACGCCATTACCCACTCACCCAGCTGCGCACCAGTGCGCGGGTATCCGTCAGGCTGTGTCCACGGAGGATTAAAAGAAAAGATAAAATAAATAAAACTGTGGGCGTTTCGCACGCAAGGTATGCCGGCGAGGAAGAAAAAGAGATGTGCGAATGTCGTGGATCGAAATGGTCGGAAAATGACAAGGGAAAAAAGCGATGGCGAGGTGCGGTATGAATGGAATGCAAATAACGCACGAGAGCCTACCTTGGGTCCCCCGTCACGAGAACGGACCCACTCGACCGGACGGGGATGAAGGGATGAAAATGGCAATGAATGGCTCGGGTACCCCGGGTGCGCCTAACCCGTACTCACAAAAGGTGAGCCTCTGGGGGGCAAGGAAAGGGAATAGGTGCGTTCTACGCCGACCCTATCGGAAATACATGGATGCTCAAGCCGTACATATTAAAAACCTCATGGTTTATCGAAGCCACCACACTAAGAACTAACACACAGGCGTGTAAAATAGTTGAAGCTCGCTGTAAACCTAATGTTGACATTCACTGCAGGAACTGTGAAACGGCAAATCTAGGCCGAGCCCGAGATACGTAATGATTGATAATTTGATTAATTAATTTTTATTTATGTTAAATCATGCTATGTACATATCTTTTTCTTTTACTGCTTGTATAGTTTAAGAAGGGTGATTTAACGATATGTCTGTATTTAGGCTACTAATAGTAGAGGAGTTATAAATTGTTTAATGTAAATAATTTAAGCGCTATGTTAAAATACTGTCCACGACGAGATGTTTTAACTACAGGAATAGGGTCTTCGAAGGCAGAAAGTCTAGTTTTACGATGTCCCTCTAGTAGCAGGGGCATTGTTCATACAGCGAGGGCGTAAAGCTTTTGTTCCTTTATACGATAATTCGCCGTGACCAAGTGAGAGAGACAACAAGCTTAACGGTAAATTTAGGAAAAGCCGCGATTTATGTTAAACTTGGACCAATGAGATCGCTTAAGTTTATATCAAATAGTGAGACGCGTTGAATGACGATAAAAATGGACCAATAGGAAATGAAGCACCCTAGAAGCCTGCGACTATAAATGGATCTGCTAAGAACAAATTCGGGGTCATTTGCTAAACTACCGACAGGGAGAGATGCTGCAGGATGTTTGAGAGATATCGCGCCAAAAGTGATTTAAGACAGTTTTCGCAACACACATAAGAATCGCTACGCGTAAAGAGATATAATAAGCATATATAAATTTCGCGTCATATCCGCGCCGTGTTTCAACAGCAGTGGACAGTGTTTTAACGGCGGAAATATCAGCGTTGTGTACCATCAGAAGTAGCTAAATAAAAGAAAACGCAGTGTCGTCTTTTAGTAACTAAAGCACGTCTATTTTCTCCTTTACCACCACCCGAGATCTCCGTTTCCTCTACCAAGGAAAAGTTCATGCTCTCACATATTCTAGAAATTACTTCAGTTAGCCGAGGATAAAAAATGCAGAGAACCAGCATACTTCTAACATCTGGAATCAACGCGGAGGCTGCGGCCAGTTAAGCCGCGAGTAACGGGCATTAAAAACCACAACATCGGACAGGTGATGATGATGATGATGATATGCGGTTTAAGGGCGCTAAACTGCTACGGTCATCAGCGCCCTTACAATGTATAAAAGATAAGGTCACAATATAAAACAAGTAAAAAACCGCATAGTTAAAAACGGGACCCAAACCCGCGATGTTCAAAAAGCTAAAACTAACAACAGAACAATAACAAAATAACAATAACAACAATAACTATAACAATAACAACAACAATAACAAGAACAACAAGAATAACAATAACAATACAAAGTTCTGAAAAATCAACACACTAAAAGCAAGGGCAAGAAACGATTAAAACGTGTCAGGAACTGTAGAATGCGAGGGACATGAGCGCCAAATGTCCACTGGGGATAAGAGTTCCCATAAAAACAGACAGAATAAAAGTACTAAGCCAACAGGCGCCCAACGCATTAAATGCGCAGATTAAAATCACTGTCATGAATAAAACGTAAAACACATTCTACAGCACGCGTGTCGTCTGCCAAAACGTTGGCTAGGCCAACAGGCAGACCCACACGAGCACGCAATGCAGCTAAAACCTGACACTCTGTTAAAATGTGACGCACCGTTAAGGGCATGACACACTGCCCACAGAGTGGTGCGGGGTCACCACTGAGCAAATACCTATGACTAAAAACACAATGTCCAATCCGTAGACGAGCTAAAATTACCTCTTCCCGACGACAAGAACGAGAAGAGGTATCCCAGATCAACGGGAAAGGCTTAACTTCCCGCAATTTGTTCCCCCGGAGGGCCGTCCACTCATCGCGCCAGCGCGAGAGGATGCGGCGACGTAAAATAATACACGAATCAGACGAGGGAACAACAGAAGTAAAAAATCTGGGTAATAAAACCGCCGATTTCGCAGCGGCGTCGGCAGACTCATTCCCTGAGATGCCCACATGACCTGGAATCCACATGAAGGACACGCTGATGCCAGAGACACCAAGCGAGTGGAGCAGGTCATGTATGCGCTGTACAAGCGGGTGGTAATGGTACAGCGCAGTAATAGTCTGAAGGGCACTCAGAGAGTCCGTACAAATAAAACAGTGCTGTAAGGCGTGCCGCTGAATGTATAAAATAGATTGATAAATGCTAAAAAGTTCGGCGGTAAAAATTGAACATTGTGCAGGTAAACGAAACTTAAAACTACAGTGACCAGAAACAAAGGCACATCCAACTCCAGCTTCAGTCTTAGATCCATCGGTAAAGATAAAATGGAAGTCCCCGAATTGAGCCCGTACTTCTAAAAAAGCCGATCTAAAGACTGAAGCAGGGGTCTCAGTCTTCGACATTGACGTTAGCCCAAGGTGACAGTGGGCCTCAGCGCGGGACCATGGAGGAAAACGCGTTTCCCCCCGTGGAAGGGCCGGCGCTGGCGTAACGTCCAAATGCCGAAGTAGCAGTCGAAATCGAACCCCTGGAGGGAGCAATGCAGAGGAGCGAACTAAATATTGCCGGTCAAGCGAATCCTCGTAAAATACATCGAAGGACGGGTGGTTAGGCAAGCTTGAGAGTCGACAAGCATAGCTGCACAAAAGCATCTCACGCCGGAAGGACAGCGGAGGCTCTGCAGCTTCTGCGTACAGACTGGGTACAGGGCTAGTTGGAAAGGCCCCTGTAGCGACTCTTATGCCACGATGGTGAATGGCATTCAATCGACGTAACACAGATGGACGTGCCGACGAATAAACAATACACCCGTAATCAAGCTTGGATCGGACCAAAGAGCGATAAAGGCGAAGAAGGACGGTCCGATCAGCTCCCCAGGATGTGCCACTTAAAACACGTAAAAGATTAAGAGAACGGTCACACTTTGCTTTTAAAAAGGAAACGTGCGAGGTCCAACACAACTTCCTGTCAAAAATCAACCCCAAAAATTTCGCCTCGTCTGCAAACGGAAGTATCCCTGGCCCAAGATGGAGAGTGGGCGGAGGGAAATACTTCCGGCGCCAAAAGTGGATGCAGACGGATTTCTCGGCGGAGAAATTAAAGCCGTTGGCGTTACTCCAGGCGTAGAGACGGTCGATACAGCTCTGGAGACGGCGTTCGAGTAGACAGGTCCGCCGTGAACTGCAATAAATAGCGAAATCGTCAACAAAAAGGGACGATGAAATGCCAGGTGGAATACAATCAACAATGGGGTTGATAGCAATCGCAAAAAGTGTGACACTGAGTACAGAGCCCTGCGGTACTCCGTTCTCTTGAATAAAACGACGAGATAAAACCGAGCCCACACGTACACGAAAGACGCGGTCCGTCATAAACTCCCGAAGAAATATGGGAAGACGACCGCGGATATTCCAATCGTGAAGTGTACGTAAAATGCCGCCCCTCCAACAAGTGTCATAAGCTTTCTCCAGGTCAAAAAATACTGCCACGGTTTGACACTTTCTCAGAAATCCATTCATAATATGCGTCGACAAGGACACCAGATGGTCGACGGTAGAGCGATAGCGACGAAACCCGCACTGAGCGTTCGCTAGAAGTTTCTGAGACTCAAGCCACCATGTCAACCGCCCGTTGATCATGCGCTCCATCACCTTGCAAATGCAACTGGTGAGGGAGATAGGGCGGTAGCTGGAAGGTAGTTGGCGATCCTTCCCAGGCTTAAGTATAGGGACAATGGTGGCTTCGCGCCAAACGGAAGGAAAAATGCCGTCCTGCCAAATACGGTTATAGACCTGTAAGAGAAAGAGTTTACTGTCGGCTGAAAGGTTCTTTAACATCAGGACATGAATGCCGTCCGGCCCAGGAGCGGAGTGCCGAGAGCAATGAAGAGCATGCTCCAGCTCCCTCATTGTGAAAAGTTCATTATAACACTCAATATTAGCAGATCGAAAATTAAAGGTGTCGGAATCCAGCCGGTCTTTGATAGAGCGAAAGCCGGCGGAATAATGGTCCGAATTGGATACCGCCTCAAAGGCAGCACCCAGAGTGTTAGCGATGGCAGCCGGATCCACTATGGTGGCATTAGAAACCTGTAGGCCAGAAACAATACAATGCGACACTTTACCTGAGAAGCGACGAAGTTTATCCCAAACAACAGATGAAGGCGTAAAGCGATTAAAAGACTCGACAAAACGAGCCCACGACGCCTTCTTGCTATCCTGAATAGTGCGACGAGCCCTGGCGCGCGATTGTTTAAAAGTCACCAAATTAGCAAGTGTAGGGTGGCGCCGAAACACCCTAAGTGCAGCCCTACGAGCACGAACGGCGTCCCGACAATCCTCGTTCCACCACGGAACAGGTGGCCGCCGAGGTTGGGAGGATGAACGGGGTATTGCGCGTTCGGCGGCAGAGAAAATAATAGACGTAAGGTGCTGCACTAGTTGGTTAATGTCGGAGAAGGGCTGGTCGTCAAAATGCACGAGGCTGGAATACAAGTTCCAGTCGGCTTTTGCGAATATCCAGGTAGGTACTCTGGAATGCTGTACGTGGTGCGACAGAAGAGAAACGATGCAGGGGTAATGGTCGCTGGAGTAGGTGTCAGCGACGACGTTCCACTGGAGACGATGTGCAAGCTGGAGTGAGCAAATGGAAAGGTCCAGGTGAGAAAATGTACCAGAAGAATCAGAAATAAAAGTAGGTGCACCTGTATTGAGGATGGAAAGATTGAACTGATAAAAAATGTCGGAAAGAAGAGTTCCCCTCGCACAAGCCCTTGGCGAACCCCATAGTGGGTGATGGGCATTAAAATCTCCCAACAGAAGAAATGGTGTTGGGAGAGCGGACAGGAGAGATCGAATGTCCGCGGGAGCGAGGGGAGACGATGGAGGTGTATACACAGAACAAACAGAAAAGAAAAAACCGGGTAACTGCAGTCTAATGGCAACAGCTTGCAAGTCGGACGTAAGTGTGATAGTTTGAAAATGAACGTCATTACGCACCAACAACATAACACCTCCATGAGCAGGAGCACCCTCCTCCGGTTCAAGATCGTAGCGAACCGGAGTGTACCCTCGGAGATCGAAAGGGTCGTGAGGGCGAAGCTTGGTCTCCTGCAAACACACGACCATAGGTGAATGGGAACGCAATAAAAGTTGCAGTTCCGCCCTATGCGATCGTACACCACGTACATTCCAGCTCAGGATAGCCATGAATAAAAGGGATAAACTGTCTACTTAGAAGGGCGGCTTAAAATTACCTTTTGTTTAACCTTTGGGCTCGGGCTTTTTGTATGGAGTTGGTCAGACTCCATAGCTTCCTCGGAGGGAGGGCCCACGCGCTCAGTGCCAGAAACCGATTCAAGCGCCGTGAATCGGTTCTGGGTGGCGATGGGTGAGGGGTGCCGCTGAGCGCGGCTTGTCCCAGGACCTTCCTGGGACAGCGACCTCCGAGGAGGAGAAGGTGAACTTTTGCTACCGCGCGCACGCGGAGGGTCTTTCAAGAAATCTTCCCTACGTAGTTTCTGCTTGGGCTTCTTTTCAGCGGCTTGCGACTTCATTGACTTTGGACCAGGTTTATAAGGCTTGGTAACAGTAGCTTTAATAGACGGCCGGATGGTAGTGGCGGTTAATCCAGTCAAGGTCCAGGTCTGAGTTTCAGCATCTACTCGTGGTACTGGCGAGGCAACAACAGAACTAAATGTGCCAGATCGCAGGAGGGAAGGTTGGCGCGCATGGTAACGCCTCCGGGCTTCAGCGAAGGAGAGTTTTTCCTTTACCCGGATCTCCTGGATCGCCTTCTCGTCCAAGTACCGCGGACAGTCGGCAAACGAAGCAGAATGAGACCCTTTGCAATTAACGCAGACGGGGGTTGTTGAACAGGTACCTTCGTGTGAGGGCTGGCTACATGTTGCACAGATGTTAACGGCACTCTTACATGAGACTTGCGTATGCCCAAAACGTTGGCATTTAAAACAACGCAGAGGTCTAGGAATATAAGGCCTCACAGAAATCCGTTCGTACCCTGCGGAAATGCTCGTGGGCAGATCGACGCCATCAAATGTAATAAACAGGGTACGAGTGGGTACCAATACGCCGTCGCGTTTGGCCTGCACTCGATGAACCGCTGTCACCCTCTGGTCTGCAAGATATTCCACCAGGTCTTCGTCAGAGATACCATCGAGGCTATGCGTGGTGACAACGCCTCTACAAGAATTCAAGGTGCGGTGCTTCTCAACACGGATAGGATAACCGTGGAGAAGCGTGGCGCTCAACAAGGACTTACTTTGTGCCTCGGATTTGCTTTGAACTAGCAACGAACCAATACGAAGCCGAGTGCAGGAAAGAACCGGACCAGCAATTGAGTCAATGCCCTTCTGGATAATAAAAGGGTTCACCTTCTCGAATGATTGTCCCTCCTCGGTACGGGTAATCACTAAGTAACAACCAGCTGTTGGCGGTGCTACTTCTGTTACTAAAGTTTTACGGCGCTTGTTGTTAATAATGGAGAAAGGGTGCTCCATAGCGAAAAAAATCCTCCACCATTGCAACCGTCTCCGACCTCGGGCTCTGACTTCCCGGGCGTTACCCCGGCTTGGGTGAGTGGCCTATCTATACCTAGCTCACCCCAGGGTCACACCTCCCAGAACATAGACAGAGGGACCCAATCGCCGTCGGAAGCCAGCAGCTCATGCAATGGCCCCCCCGCGGGACTGCAGTTGAACAGCGGATACGAACAACAACCCTACATGACGACCCCGGGTGGTGGGGATGACGCCATTACCCACTCACCCAGCTGCGCACACGGTGCGCGGGTATCCGTCAGGCTGTGTCCACGGAGGATTTAAATAAAAAGATAAAAGAAACTAAAACTGTGTGGGCGTTTCGCACGCAAGGTAGGCCGGCGGGGAAGAAAAAGAGAGATATGCGAATGTCGTGGTGCGAAATGGCCGGAAAGTGATAAGGGAAGAAAGAAACGATGGTGAGGTGCAGTATGGATGGAATGCAAAGAACGCACGAGAGCCTACCTTGGGTCCACCGGTCACTTGAAGAACCCACCTCGACCGGATGGGGGTGAGGGGATGAAGGTGGCGATGAGTGGCTCGGGAACCCCCGGGTGCGCCAAAAACCCGTACTCACATAAGGTGAGCCCCTGAGGGGACATCGGACAGGAGTTACTGCCGCAACTGGCATAGCGCAGCCGGACATATTCTTGGATGCACCTGTAGTAAACACGCACGAATAGCGAGGCACAACAAAATAGTGAAATACGTCGGAACAAAGTATTTCTACTGCATCTTACTGAACATTCTTTTAAATTAAATAATATCTTACTCAAGCCTGATTAGTAGTAATCAAAGAGAACAAAGCTTCTATATTCGATGTAACAATTAGACATGAGGATGCCCCTCAGGGGCTCACCTTATGTGAGTACGGGTTTTTGGCGCACCCGGGGGTTCCCGAGCCAATCATCGTCATATTCATCCCCTCACCCCCATCTGGACTAGCCACGTTGTTTCTTTACTTTACTCTTCCTCTTCTAGAATTATTCCTTATACTAGGTTTAGGCATCTTAGGTTTATTTACTCCTGTCTCACCAACAGGGATCTTTTCTATTTCCGTGGTTGCTGTCCCACGGTTTCAGCGCAGCTTTCAACTTGTGTGCTCTCCGGAGGTCTCAAGCGTGAAGGTTGAGTGAACCCTCCTCACTACCCCTTTCCTGCGACACTAGGTGCGGAGCCGTTCCATTGTCACGTACACCCACGTAGCCCCATAGGGGCCGGGTGCCCCTCGGACAGTTCGGCGACCGCGAGTGGCTGGGTTGTCCGGGGGGGCTCGACGTGTTACCGCTGTCTGGGGCCCGATGTAATCTACCACAAGTCCCCTGAATCCACGTTGACTCTGTTGAGGCAGCGTGGCCTAAAGTGGGGGGCCACTGGCGGTTATTCCAGTGGTAGGGGCGTAAAGTCGGGCCTGCCTATGGTGAACGTGTCGTAAACCGGTAAGTAGTGACGGTCGGAGGGTAACTTTTCTGAGGTATTCTCTGAGATCAGGCCTGGAGCGGGTGCTCCAGGCCGGCACAGACCGGAAGATTCTGGTGTCTTTTCTTCTACATCCCCCGGATGGCAGGCTGACGCCGACGGTTCCGGAAGGGGGACCTTTCCATTATGGCTCCTCTGCGCTCCACTATTTCAACACCTCGTTTTTTCGTTATGCGGCTAAAGAGCGACAGCAAAGATATGAAGCACCTCAGCCCCTTTTACATTCAGCGGGAGGTTGATAGAATCTGTGGTCCTGTGAAGAATGCTACACGGTGTAGGGATGGAAGCTTACTGATTGAAATTGCACAAGACGCCCAGGCCGCTAAACTGCTAAAGGCCAGTCTACTAGGTTCCTACCCAGTGACTGTGGACAAACACAAAACCCTTAACAGCTGTCGTGGTGTGGTTACGACTTCATGTTTAGACGGACTTTCTAATGAAGACATCGTCAACTGTCTCTCCGACCAAGGTGTTATTGCGGCATACAGGCTGATCGGGAGGAGGGACAATCAACCGTTTCCGCTGCGCACGGTCTTTCTTACATTTGAAAGAACCGTGCTACCGCAGTTCATCTTGTGCGGCTATGAGCGCGCAGCTATTCGTCCCTATGTACCTAACCCCATGCGTTGTTATCGCTGCCAGAAATTCGGTCATACACAACAACGTTGCACTGGCTCACCAGTTTGTCCTCGTTGTGGAAGCGACAGTCACGATGATTCCATGTGTACTACGGACCCCGCCTGTGTAAACTGTGGGGGTGCACACCCGTCGAACTCTAGGGAATGCCCACGCTTTGTGGAGGAAAAGACCATACAGGAGATTCGAGTGAAGGAACACCTGACCTTTCCAGAAGCGAGGAAGCGCTATCACGAACTACACCCTACATCCACCATGAGGTATTCAGCTGCTGTCCGCCTCGGTGTCCGGAAACAGGATGCCGTTGTGCAGACCTGTCCCGGCTCGCCCTCGCAGGTTTCCATTGGGGTCCAAACTGATAAACCTTCGGATCTGGTACTTCCCTCGCCGGTTCCTGTTCGCACAAAAGATGCTTCCGCCCCATCAGCTTCGACCGCAGGTTCCACCTCTCTTGACCACACCAGTCGCAAATCACCTGTTCGTCGTCCCACGGGTCGCTCCCGTTCTCGCTCCAGGACTCGCACCACCTGCTCAGATTCAGTTAGCAGCGATGGTGGCACGGAGGGATTCGAGAGGCCTGCGCATTCTCGGCCGGGGCGCAGTCCTACCCGGAAGAAAAAGGTGAAACTAAACCGTTCCACTGCGGCTATTCAATAGCCTTACCCGCACGCACTTCTTGCCTATCTTGATATTTATGGCTCTTAATCACATCCTTCAGTGGAATATCCGTGGTCTCCGTGCACACCGAGCGGAGTTGGACATGCTACTGCACACTCACTACCCCCTAGTCGTCTGTCTACAGGAGACAAAACTTCGACCTCAGGATACCTTTGCCATTCGTAGGTATACTCCGGAGCGCTTCGATCTTGCTCCAGCGGATGGTTCTCCTGCACACGGTGGTGTTACAGTACTTGTTCGCGATGATGTGTTTTATAATCGGGTTCCGCTTGCCACACCTCTGCAAGCTGTTGGGATCCTCCTTTCTCTTCCTGGTTTTAACTTCTGTATCTGTAGCCTCTATGTTCCTCCTTCTTCTCCTCTTGCACAGGATGACCTAGACCGCCTGATTTTACAGCTCCCTGCCCCTTATTTACTCTTGGGGGATTTCAATGCACACCACCCTCTTTGGGGTTCTCCTAGGGCGTGCGCGAGGGGCGAACTTTTGGCTGCACTTCTTGATCAGCACTGCCTTTCTGTTCTGAATACCGGCGAACCCACTTTTCTCTCCGATTCAACCGGCACATTTTCCCATCTGGATTTGTGTCTTTGCTCTGCGCAGCTTGCTCATCGTGTGGAATGGTATGTCATAGCTGATACACATTCTAGCGATCACTTCCCGTGCGTAATTACTCTCCTGTCTTCTTCTGTCGATTCACCTGTCCTTCCTAAATGGCAGTTCCGCAAAGCTGACTGGACCCTTTTTTCCCGTCTAGCGCGGTTTTCTCACTGCGCTTTTTCCTCTGTGGATCTCATGGTGGAACACCTGCGTACTGTCATTTTCGCCGCTGCCGAACGTTCCATTCCCCGCACGTCTTCACATCCCAGGCGTTTACCGGTCCCTTGGTGGAACGCGGAATGTCGGGACGCCGTTCGTGCACGACGCGGTGCTCTTAGGGTATTTCGGCGGCACCCTACTCTTGCTAATCTGGTCCGTTATAAGGAATTACGCGCTAAGGCTCGCAGAGTAATTCGCATCAGCAAGAAAGCCTCCTGGGAGCGCTATGTAGCCGGTTTCAATAGCTCTACACCTACATCGGTTGTCTGGGACAAACTTAGGCGTGTGGCCGGCAAGACCCGTTCTTCTTCTATTCCCGGTCTTCGGGTAGGCTCTAGTACTATTTGCGAACCACCTGCTATTGCCGACACCCTCGGCAAGAACTTTGAACGCATTTCCAGCTCTGCCCGTTATGACCCGGGTTTTCTTCCACACAAGGCCGCTGTGGAGGCCCATGCACTCTCTTTTCACTCCAGCAACCAGGAGGTATATAATCGCCCATTTACCTTCCGCGAGCTAGAGCATGCCCTAGCATCTTCTAAGCCTACCGCACCTGGGCCTGATTCTATTCACGTGGTGTTTCTTCAACATCTCTCCTCTGCTGGACTGCGCTTTCTTCTTCAGATTTACAACCGCATCTGGGAAACTAGTACTCTTCCTACAGGTTGGCGAGCAGCCACCATCGTTCCAGTTTTGAAACCCGGAAAGGATCGCCACCTACCATCTAGCTATCGCCCGATTTCCTTAACCAGTTGCATTTGCAAGGTTATGGAACGCATGATCAACGGGCGTTTGGTTTGGTGCCTTGAGTCCCGGAACCTTATAGCGAATGTACAATGTGGTTTTCGCCGACACCGTTCTCCTGTGGATCATCTTGTCCATCTTTCGACCTCCATTCTGGACGGCTTCCTGAGAGGGTGCCAGACTGTGGCAGTATTTTTTGACTTGGAGAAGGCTTACGACACATGTTGGAGGACTGGCATTCTTCGTACACTCCATCTGTGGGGTTTCCGTGGTCGTCTCCCTGCCTTTATTTGTGAGTTTATGAGGGACCGGATATTTCGTGTGCGCGTGGGATCGATTTTATCTTCACTTTTTATCCAAGAGAACGGAGTACCTCAAGGCTCAGTACTCAGCGTCACACTGTTTGCTATAGCGATTAACCCCATTGCTGACTGTGTTCCAGCTGGAATTTCCTCATCGCTTTTTGTTGACGATTTCGCCATCTTCGCAACTTCTCGTCGCACCTGTCTTTTGGAACGCCGACTGCAGCAATGTCTTAACTCCCTTCACTCCTGGAGCGTTGCAAACGGGTTTCAATTTTCTCCGGAGAAGACAGTCTGCATTAACTTCTGGCGCCGTAAAGAGTTCCCTCCACCTTGTCTCCGACTCGGCGCGGCACTCCTCCCATTTTCGGACGAAACGAAATTCCTCGGGTTAATCTTGGATAGGAAGTTGTGTTGGTCGTCGCATATCAGCTATTTGAAAGCAAGGTGTGAACGTTCTCTTTGTATTTTACGTGTTTTAAGTGGCACATCCTGGGGTGCAGATCGCACGGTCCTTTTGCGACTTTATCGATCATTGGTTCGCTCTAAGCTTGACTATGGGTGCATTGTGTATTCTGCTGCGCGACCTTCCATCCTGAGTCGCTTGAATCCAGTCCACCACCAGGGCCTTCGTCTCTCAACTGGTGCTTTTCGTACTAGCCCTGTTTTGAGTCTTTGTGCAGAAGCTGCAGAACCTCCGCTCTCTTATCGTCGTGACGTTCTTCTTTGCAGCTATGCTTGCCGGTTGTCCTGTATGCCTCAACACCCCACTTATTCGTCTTTCTTTGAGGACTCGCTGGATTGTCATTATGCGTCTCGACCCCTGGCCTTGCTCCCGCCAGGGGTACGTTTCCGCCGGATACTTCGGAATTTAAATATCACATTGCCCACTATGCTTCCACGACGTCCCACACAGTTCCCCCCTTGGCTGCATTCTGGAGTATCTTGCTACCTTGATTTGACGTCCATGCCTAAGTCCACGACCCCCGCTCCGGTCATCCGTTCGGCTTTTGCCGAAGTTCAGTCTCACTTTGGCAGCCATTGTTTTATTTATACCGACGGCTCAAAGGATGACCGTGGAGTTGGATGTGCCTTTTTATTTGGTGTAGAACGTTTTATGTTTCGTCTCTCTGACCAGTGCTCGATTTTTACTGCTGAACTTATTGCTCTGGAACAAGCTCTGTCTTTTATCCGTCGACGTGGTCTGCAGAATTGTGTTATATGCACGGATTCTTTAAGCGCCCTTTCTAGCCTTCGTGCGCTGTACGTACGCCATCCTATCGTGCAGCGTCTCCAGGATTGTTCCCACCGGCTTACCTCTGATGGAGTCAGCCTATTCTTTGTCTGGGTTCCTGGACACGTTGGCATTCCTGGTAATGAAGGTGCAGATGCTGCTGCCAAGAGCGCTATTTTCTCTCGTTCTTGTTTTAGCTCCTCTGTTCCTGCGGACGATTTTAGTCACTATTTAAAGAAGTCTATTCTCTCTCTATGGTTTTCTGCCTGGTCCTCTGTCCAGGCTAGCAAATTGCGGGAGATAAAGCCTTTACCCTCGGCCTGGGCTACTTCTTCCCGATCCTCCCGTCGGGAGGAGGTTATTTTATGTAGACTTCGAATCGGGCACTGTCGTTTTAGCCACTGTCACTTGTTGCGCCGTGAGCCCGCTCCCGTTTGTAATCGTTGCGGTGCGCCGTTGACGGTGCGGCATGTTTTGGAGCAGTGTCAGTATTTCGCTACTCTTCGTACTGCCCTGCAGATGGACGTAGCATTGCCCGACATTTTAGCGGACAACGTGTTGGCTGTGGAACGTGTTTTAACTTTCATTCGGCGCAGCAGCTTCCAGGACAGCGTTTGACCACTCTGCGTTCGTTCTTTCTGGTTTTTAGTGTTATAGACCCATTTTTTTTTTTTTTTTTTTTTAGCTGCCTTGTTTTAAGCCTCTCGTTCTACAGTCCCTGACACTGACTCTTTTATTCTTTTTCGTGGACTTTTAACCTGACATTTTATAGCTTTTATGTCTTTCCTTCTCGGCCCTATTGTCTGTTTGGCTTTTTAACTGCTCACTAACCTGTATTTTATCTGTGGCGGGCGCTAATGACCTTTCTGGTTTTGCGCCCTTTATCCTCCCACTTCTCTCTCTCTCACATGAGGATGAAGACTCACTAGCCAAGGCTGAAATCGAGAAAATAGAAAAAAATACTCGATCTTAAAGGATCATATCAAAGCCATATATACCGAGGTTAATATTGTCGAGGTGCAACCTTTAGTATTTGGATCCAGAGGCACAGTTCCATCGAAAACAAGGAACATTTTGAGAAGCTGGGCTGGACTCAGAATGATCCAGAATGCCGCAATTTTTAAATTAAAATCTGGTTTAAATAAATTGAGTTCTTTAGAGACTACGCAAATGCCGCCTAGATTTTAGTGTATCCTTCTAGTTTTACATTTTTAACTGGCGGTTATTTGGGATACATGATTTCCTTTGGCATATTAATATCTACTGACTCCTGCTGCGCAGTATGTAAGGTTTTATTCTAATTGTACAATTTTTCTTAATTGTATTAGTTTTAGGTTTTAACATTATATTGACCATGGAAGTGTATAGCTTTTGCTTTCCCTTGACTTTTACTTATTGCAAACATTTTAATATAGGTTCTTGACTTCATAATGGTGCCCCAAAAATTACATCAGCCAGCCGGCAGTGGCCCTGGGATAGGAAATAGCCAAATGCCTCGTCATCTAATTAGTGACGCGCATGAATGGATTAATGAGATTCCCTGTCCCCATCGGGTGGATACTCGCTCTTGCTTCCGAGCGAGGCGGACCTGTTGTTGTGCGGGTCTCTGAGGAGGGTGTTGGAAATTTTTGAGAAACTTTTTGTAGAAGTGAGTGAAATAGTGGAAAATTGTAAGTAAAATATTTAGAAAATAATTTGAAATTATTTAAGTATAAATTATATATGAAAATTATTAAAATTGCATGCAAAAAAGGCATTTGAATTTGGGAAAATATTAGGAGTACATAAGGTGCGAGGAGGTGGTACTAATATAGTGAATAGTAGTATTGACCCCCGATTTGAGTCGGATGCAGACCTTAAATCGTTGGAAATTAGTTAGTCATTTTCATTGTACAAATGGAAAGTGATGTTTTTTCACCACAGAGCGCAAATCGCTCAAGGAAAATGCAATCAATAGGAAGGAAGGAGGAGAGTGAAGTAGGATTAGGCAACTATGAACGCCTTATGGAAGAATTATCCATGGTAATAACTAAAGACAAGATGATCGTTAAAACGAAAGAATGCTATTCATTAATTTATAAAATGAAAGCCGAATAGACAAACTGAAGTTAGAAAATGTAAGATTGCAGACAGAGATTAATGTAACCAGAGAATTTAAAGAAGCAAATCAATCAAGTAAACCTTCGTACGCAATGATGGCTGCGAAGCCCAAGATGCCTGAAAGGTCGGAAAAATTGCAGCACACCGTGCAAAAGAAAGGACATGTAATCTTTGTTTCATCTAAGAAAACAAACTCTACTAGAGAAATTCATAAAACCGTGACGGAGAATCTGAAACCCATAGAGGAGAAGATTAAAATAAGAAACATAAGAGAGAGTGAAAGATTTGTCATCGTAGAAACCGAAACCCAGGATGATGCGGCTAAGGTAATATCTAGTAAGAATCTGAAGGAGAAGGATCTGATTATGGAATTGCCAAGGAAAAGAAAACCCCAGGTAATTTTATACGACGTAATTAAAGTTCCGAATGAAGAGGAAATTAAGGAAAGTCTTTATAGACAAAATTTTGAAAATGAAATGGAGAAAGAAGAATTTGACCGTGACGTCTTATTGAAGTTTAAAACCGGGAGAAGAGATAGAAGAACTGTACATCATGTTTTGGAAGTATCACCGAAAATAAGACTCATGATGATCAATAAAGAGAAGTTATTTATTGGTTTTCAGGCGGTAAATGTAAAAGATTTCATATCAGTGCCCAAATGTATGAAGTGTCAGCAATATGGTCATATTGCTAAGTTTTGTAAAGCAAATTATACTGTTTGTGGCAGTTGTGGTGAAATTGATCATGAACAAAAGAACTGTTCTAAAAAAGATCAACCCAAAATAGAGTGTTTGAATTGTTGGTGGAAGAAACAGCCTTGTACGGGTAAAAAGGATGTGTCCCGCGTATCAAATGGCGTGGAATCGAGTAGTGTCCAAAATTGATTATGGAAGCTAAATTAATTAAAAGGTCGTTAGTAAAGAGGAGAGGAAGAAGAGCTCCAAGCAGATTAAAGCGGAATAGGCTTAGGGCTATTCAATATAGTGAAAAACAACGTGCTTTAAAGGAAATGGTAAATAATAGTGTAAAAGAAGATATAATGGAGTTAAAAGTGGAAGATTCTCATGGAATAAAGAAGAAGGATGTTCAGAGTAATAGATATTTGGAACCAGAGGTTATTATTAAAGAGCATAATAGGAAAAAAATAATGGTGGATTATGATGCCACATTAGTGGAATGCTCAACGGATGAGGAAGGTGCAGTTGAATTAATGCAGAGGGAAATTAAGGATAAGAAGGGAGAAGAGTTACTGGAGCATTTTAAAAGAACCATCGAAGGAACCAAGAGTAAGCAGCAATTAGATGTAAGTATTAATAAGAAGAAGATGG
Organism: Deroplatys truncata; assembly: GCA_030765065.1. Taxonomy (NCBI): domain Eukaryota; kingdom Metazoa; phylum Arthropoda; class Insecta; order Mantodea; family Mantidae; genus Deroplatys; species Deroplatys truncata. The sequence goes on from CM060985.1 coordinate 56,121,178, forward strand.
AAGATGAAAAATATAATGGTATTGATCCAACAGAAATTTATAACGACTTCGAGGAGTTACTAAAGTTGAGTAGATTAGAAGAAAGAGATAATTTATTAGCAGCCTTAAGACACTTAGTTAGATTTTTACATCCTAGAGGAAACGCTGTGACGTTTCCGCTTCCTGATGTAATTGATCGGTTACAGTTGAAGACGGTGAATATTCCAACGGATACGGAAAAATTACAGGATTTAATTAAGAAAATATTCCACAGGAGAAATGAAGTTTATGATTTGGATGAAATCTATAATGATTTTGTATTAAGTTATGGTCGGGTTGTTTTTGATTCACAGCAGTCGTTTCCCAATTGTTATTGCCATATTAGACAAGACAAGTTAAATGAAAGAAAAATTCAGAAACCGGTAAAAATAGAACAGGAGATTAAAGTTGTAAATATTGGCGGGGGAAGTTTCATTCAAAGACCACAGGAAGTGATTAAAAGAATAGAAACCAAAAGGAGCCATAGTAACTCAATGTGGCAAGTTTTTAGTCCCTCGGTACCATTCATGGCGTCAAATACCGGTAAAGTACAAAAACTGTAATAAAATTGTAATAAAATTTCTCATCCCAAAACTAAAATTCAGAAGCCTAAGAAAGAAATGAAATTTGAAGATAAAACTTGGACGCAAGAATGTATTGATAATAGGCAAAATAATAGGAAACAAAGATCATCTGATATAAATTCTCATTAACTCTAAGGCACAAAACATTACTGTTTGTAAAATGAGAATATGGTTTTCTTTAAGAGTTAGAAATGGCAGATAGTATAGTATTTAATTCATTACGAATTGGACAAATAAACGCTCAAAGAAGCAAGCATGTAATGTCCGAATTAAAGAAAACTGCTGAGGAATTAAAATTTGACATCCTATGTTTACAGGAACCTTACTCGTTTAATGGTAAGGTAATACATATTCCGGTTAAGGCTCGAGTGGTTCATAGTGGAGAAACTCCCATGGCGGCAATTGTAATTTATAACTCGGATCTACAGATTGTCAATGTAGCGCAGTTTAGTAATACTCACACCAACTGCATTGAGGTAACTCATAAATATGGGAAGTTTATGTTAATAAATCAATATTTCCAGCACAGCGAGGAAATTGAACCTTACTTAGAGCAAATTAGAAATATCAATATAAAATACAGAGCAATAGAACAGCTTTATACATGTGATGCAAATGCCAAATCACAGTTATGGTTTAATAACATAAGAGATGAAAGAGGGGAAAAATTTGAAGAACTAATATCAGAATTAAATTTAAATATAAAAAATGAACCCAATAATCCATACACTTTTGAAAATAGAGCAGGGGCAATAGCCAACCTGGTCTTAACCTTAACAAATCATCGAATGGATCCTAAAATACATCAATGGAAGGTAGGTCAAGATTTATCATCTAGTGATCATAGACTAATATATTTCAACTACTGGATAAAAATAAATAGAAGCATTCAAGGTGAGAAAGAAGTAAAATATAATTTTAATCAGGCTAACTGGGACTTAGTAAGGGATGAATTTAATAAAGCTAAATTAAAATATGAGGGGAATTCAGTAGATTATGATGCATTAAAGCTTACTAGAACTATTCAAACTGTTATCAAAAATACAATCCCCAAAGCCAAACCAAAACAATTTTACGACAATTTTTGGACTGATGATCTTCAAAAAGCAAGAACTCGGATGAGGAAAATGCGCCGAATTTATCAAAAATCACAAATAGCCATTTTAAGGGAGAGGAATTTAATGATTTATAGGGAAGCAAAAAATAAATATAAACGACTCTTAGAAGAAACCAGACAAAAAACCTGGAAAAAATTTGTAGAGACAGAATTAAATACAAATATATGGGGCATGCCCTATAAAATTATTATGGAAAAGGTTAAGAAACCAGAAATGTTAACAACTTTAAGGAAAGAAGATGATGAAATGACCACAAATTGGTGTGAATCAATAAATGTTTTATTTGGTAAGTTACTGCCAAAGGATGATAATAGTACTGATATTGAATTTAATACATTAAAAAGAATAGAATTATATCAACCCTATATAAATTCCAGAATAATATATCCAATCGATATCACAGAGCTGAAAATTGTATTACGAAACCTAAAAAAGAAGAAAGTAGCCGGACTAGATGGAATTATTAACGAAGTGTTAATTAACCTAGAGGAAGAACTTCTAGAGTACCTATATAAACTAATTAACGACTGTTTTTTGAAGGGCCGCTTCCCTTATTGTTGGAAAGTGGCCAAAGTTATTATCTTAAAGAAAAGTATGGATAAGGATCCCATAGAGCCGAAGTCATATAGACCAATATGTCTTCTTAATACACTTGGTAAAATTTTGGAAGAATTAATATGTAAAAGATTAAAAGAATTTAGGTTACTGATAGGACAGAATGAAAATCAATATGGATTTAGAAAAGGGAAATCCACAGAAGATGCCATCAACAAATTGATTGAGTCCGTTTTAAAATCCAATTCCAAGTATGTAATTGGGATATTAGTTGACATCTCTGGTGCTTTTGATAACTTATGGTGGCCAATATTATTTGATAGATTGCGGAAAATGGGTATACCAAAGTGTCTATATGAAATATTATTTGATTATTGTAAGGATCGAAGGGTATATATTAAGGGTGCGCAGGTTAATATATACCGAAATATTACTAAAGGATGCCCTCAAGAATCCATACTAGGTCCCATTTTCTGGGACCTAGTCCTGGAATCATTTTTAGAAGAATTGGATACTTATAATGATATTAAGGACACCATAGCTTATGCAGATGATATTTTGTTTATTATAGAGGGAAATAATCGTAATCAAATAGAGCAAAGGGCTAATAAGCTAACTATGTTACTAAGGAATTGGTGTGAAAATTGTAAGCTACAAGTAGCACCTACAAAATTTTCATATATGCTCTTAAAAGGCAATTTAAAAAGAGATCCAGTTATTAAATATGGTACACAAACCATTCAAAGACAAAAGCAAGCAAAATATTTAGGTATACTATTGGATGAAAGATTGTTATTTAGACATCATGTAGAGTATGTAAGAGGGAAGGCAGAAAAAATAATGATGAAATTAGCACGAATTACACAACTGGATACGAATATTCCTTTTAATACTATTACTATCTATCATAGCAGTATATTTGCATCAATTCTAACCTATGGTGCAGCTGTTTGGGCATACAGAATGTCCGACAAAAAAATTATACAATTACTAAGAAGGTCACAACGCAAGGTTTTATTAAGATTAACCGGAGCGTTAAATACAACACCAACGTTAGCATTATTAATATTGACGGGAATTTGGCCAATAGATTATATAATTAAATTGAGAGGAGCATTATTTTGGCTAAGAAGAAAAAATCTGGAAAAAGTTTGTGAAATTATTGGAGAGAATTGTACAAGTATAAGGGAGATAAAACTAAGACTACTAAATGATTGGCAAGATGAATGGGATAGTTCCATGGAAGGGAGAAGGACTTACGAATTATTTAACATAAGGGTAAGATTTAAATTAAAACATGTACAGCCGATCAAAGGCTGCATACATTATCTCACAGGTCATGGACCTTGTATAACCTACTGGGAAAAGATTAAAAAAGCTATAAATGATAATTGTGAATTGTGTGAAGTTAGTGGTACACCTGAACATATTTTATTTGAATGTCCTAAATTTGGAGAACAATTGAATGAAGATAGAGATAAATTAAGAGGATATTATATATATGAAATAATAAGTAATGAGAAATTGTTTGTAATTTTACAACTTGCTAATAAGGTTAGTATTATATCAAGAGAGGAACAGCTTCCACGATTTGCAGTAAATAATGAAAATTTAGGTAATGAGATTGAGAGAAGATCAGAGAGATTAAGAATAATCAGATAAGAAATGAAGATTTAATAGAGGAAGAGGAAGGGAGAGTAGAAGAAGAGGGAAGGGTAAATTTAAGTGAACCTTGCAATTATAATAGAAGATATTATTGGATAGGAATGGGTAGAAGAGAATGGGGAGAAAGAAGAAGAAGACCAAGTAGAGGCGAGAATGAAGCATTTGCAGCATATCGTCTAAGATTAGATGAATATATAAGGATAAGAGGAGCAGATATAAATTGTAGTAATATTACTTTTAATATGATTGAGGAGGTAGAAATAGAAGAGGAAGAAGAGGAAATTAATATAGAATAAGGAATAATTATATTTTAGAAGAGGATGTTGATGAGGAAGGGGAAGAAGAAAGAAGAAGATGTAGATTATACAATTAAGATATGGAGATAATATTAATTGAAGGGGAAGAAGAAAGAAGAAGATGTTGATTAGATTTTATATATATATATATATATATATATATATATATATATATATTACCTAAAGGGAAAGAAGAAAGAAGAAGATGTAGATTATATAATAAGATATGGGGACAATATTAATTGAAGGGGAAGAAGAAAGAAGATGTTGATTAGATAAAAGATATAAATATTACTTAATGAGAAAGAAGATGTTGATCCATGGAGAAGGAAGAAAGAAGATGTAGATTTGACCTAAGACATAAATTGACTTACAGGGAAGAAAGAAGATGTAGATTTGACTTATGACATAAAATTGATTTACAGGGAAGAAAGAAGAAGATGTAGATTTGACTTAAGACATAAATTGACTTAAAGGGATGAAAGAAGATGTAGATTTGACTTATAACATAAAATTGACTTAAAGGGAAGAAAGAAGATGTAGATTTGACTTATGACATAAAATTGACTTAAAGGGAAGGAAGAAGATGAAGATTTGACCTATGACCTAACTATTACCTAAGAGACAGAAGAAAGAAGAGGATGTTGATTTTAGACGTTAGACGTTACGTAAGAATTGAGAAAACAGTTTGACGATTTATATGTAGACAATTACATTGTTATTACTATAAATAATTTGACATGAAGAAGGAGGTCAGATGGAAGGGCGTGAGAGTAGTAAACGAAGAGAGGTGATTGAGCCCAGCAGGATGTATAGAAGAGTAGAAGATAGAGTAAATAGTAGGAAGAATTATAGTGACTAATGTAAAAGTGGGGAAAGGTTTTGAAGTGATTGTGTAGTGAGTGTAAGGGGAGATATTTATATATACAGAGTCATATATCAGAAAAGTGAAGGTGTAGTGTAATGAAGAAGAAAAACTTTTTACTGGTGGTAAATTGGTAATTAAATTACCTTTGATAAGGATTAGAAAGAGTGTAAGTTAAGAGACTAAATTGGTAAGAAGAATTTATAATTTGTTAAAAGTGAGAGAGATAAGATTTGTATTTTTGTATTTAATGTATAAGTGAAATAAGTTATAATATATTTTTTAAATGTTTTATTTATGTTACGTGGATAAGGTGCTGGATACCAGCACCCTCCTTTCACCGGGTACCGGCGGCAATTGTAGGGGGTAGTTTTAGATTTAAGTTTTATAGCTGGATTCCAGTTATCTTGCTGGTAACCAGTAATTGTTTGGTTTAATTGTAGATTTGTATGTAGTATTTTGTTTAGTAACTTGGTTTTGTTTTAGTTTTGTAGTATAGTTAAAAAATCTGTAGAATTGTGTAATTTTGGAAATGTAATTTATGAATGATTAATAAACGTGAAATTTGGAATGCAGGCCCTGGTGTAAGAAATTAGGTACCAGGGCTATGTATTGCAGATTTTATTTATTTATTTATTTTTGTCCCTATCGGGTGGGGTCGGAAGTTTGGCAGTAACCCCCTGCCCGAGTGCGAAAAGGAAATATATAAAACTCAAAAAGAGCGTCTTGCGTGTGAACGCGGCTCTTAGCACTGCCAAACTTGCTGCCGGGTCCTCGCCCCCCGACCCTGGGCAACAGATTCATTTCTGTTGGCGAAGAGCAGCTCAACTAGACAGAGAGGAAATATAAAAATGGGGAAACCTGAGGAGGAGGAAAATGAGATAGATCCTAAAGGATCAGAAAAGGGCCCCCCTACATGGCCTGCCGAGAAGGAACTCCAGGAGACAACGTCTACCGCCACAATAATCAACAAAATAACCACACTCGTTGGAAATGAAAAGAGATCAAGCCAAAGGAAAGCCTATCTAATAAAAGCGTTGGGAAGGCTAACCTCGCTTATAGAGACAATGAGGGAGGAAAACATCTGGCTGGAAGCCCAAAACCTAAACATGACAACACAGGTGAAGGAGCAAAATGCAACCACGTATGCAACTATAGCAGCCACGCCTAAAAACGCAATTAGAACAAATGAACGAACAGAACAGGTTACACGTACATATCAAAAGAAGAAACCAACTCTTTTTATCACATCTGAAAATACATCCACAAAGAAGGTACAGGAAATCGTCACAACCAAACTCAAACCGGTCCAAGAAACTATCAAAATAAGAAACATAAGATCTACCGAAAAGGTAGTAATCATTGAAACGGATACAGATGAGGATATTAAAAAGATCATGGAGAGCGAAAACCTGAGAGACCAACCAATCAAAACGGAGTTGCCAAAGAAAAGGAAACCACTTATAATCTTCTACGATATCTTTACGGGACAAACCGAGGAAGAGATAAAAGAAAGTGTATACAAACAAAACGTGGAAACTAAAATATCAAAAGAGGAATTTGACGCGAATTTCAACCTGAGGTTCAAAACCGGACCAAGAGATAGACAAACAGTGCACCATGCAGCAGAAGTCACGGCGAAACTTAGTCGTATAATAACCAACATGAGCAGAATATACATCGGCTTCCAATCGGTAGCAGTTAAGGACTACATCGTAGTTTTTTTTTCTTTCTTACCAAAGGGCGCTAAACTGCTAGGGTCATCAGCGCCCTTACAATGTGTAAAATATAAGGTCAAAATATAAAAGGTAAAAAAAAACGCATAATTAAAAAACGGGACACAAACCCACGATGTCCAAAAAGTTAAAACTAACAATAGAATAACAGTAACAATAACAATAACAACAATAATAAAAATAACAAGAATAACAATAACAACAATAATAACAATAAATATATCTGAAAAACCAACACACTAAAAGCATAGTCAAGAAAAGATTAAAACGTGTCAAGAACTGTAGAATGCGAGGGACATGAGCGCCATATGTCACTGGGGAGTAAGTCCCTATGAAAACATACAGAATAAAATAACAAAGCTAAAAGACGCTCAGCGCATCAAATGCGACGATTAAAATCAATGTCACTTATAAAACGTAAAAGACATTCTACAGCATGCGCGTCGTCTGCCGAAACGTTGGCTATGCCAACAGGCAGACCCAGGCGAACGCGCAGTGGAGCTAAAACTTGACACTCAGTTAAAATGTGACGCACCGTTAAGGGCACGTCACACTGCTGACACAGCGGAGCGGGATCACCACTGAGCAGGTAACTATGACTAAAACGACTATGTCCAATTCGTAAACGAGCTAAAAGTACCTCTTCCCGACGTGAAGAACGAGAAGAGGTACCCCAGATTAACGGGAGAGGCTTAACCTCCCGCAACTTGTTCCCCCGGAGGGCCGTCCACTCATCGCGCCAGCGCGAGAGGATGCGGCGACGTAAAATAACACACGAATCTGACGAGGGAACAACAGAGGTAAAAAATCTGGGTAATAAAATCGCCGATTTCGCAGCGGCGTCGGCAGACTCATTACCTGAGATGCCCACATGACCTGGAATCCACATGAAGGACACGCTGATGCCAGTGACACCAAGCGAGTGGAGCAGGTCATGTATGCGCTGTACAAGCGGGTGGTAATGGTACAGCGCAGTAATAGTCTGAAGGGCACTCAGAGAGTCCGTACAAATAAAACAGTGCTGTAAGGCGTGCCGCTGAATGTATAAAATAGATTGATAAATGCTAAAAAGTTCGGCGGTAAAAATTGAACATTGTCCAGGTAAACGAAACTTAAAACTACAGTGACCAGAAACAAAGGCACATCCAACTCCAGCTTCAGTCTTAGATCCATCGGTAAAGATAAAATGGAAGTTTCCGAATTGAGCCCGTACTTCTAAAAAAGCCGATCTAAAGACTCAAGCAGGGGTCTCAGTCTTCGGCATCGACGTTAGCCCAAAGTGACAGTGGGCCTCAGCGCGAGACCATGGAGGAAAACGCGTTTCCCCCCGTGGAAGGGCCGGCGCTGGCGAAACGTCTAAATGCCGAAGGAGCTGTCGAAAGCGAACCCCTGGTGGGAGCAAAGCAGAGGAGCTAATAAAATAGTGACGATCAAGTGACTCCTCGAAAAATAACTCGAAGGACGGGTGGTCAGGCAAGCTTGAGAGTCGACAAGCATAGCTGAACAAGAGCATCTCACGCCTGAAAGACAGCGGAGGCTCTGCAGCTTCAGCATACAGGCTAAAAACAGGGCTGGTTGGAAAGGCCCCTGTAGCGACTCTTATGCCACGATGGTGAATGGCATTCAATCGACGTAACACAGATGGACGTGCCGACGAATAAACAATACACCCGTAATCAAGCTTGGATCGGACCAAAGAGCGATAAAGGCGAAGGACGGTCAGATCAGCTCCCCAGGATGTGCCACTTAAAACACGTAAAATATTAAGAGAACGGTCACACTTTGCTTTTAAAAAGGAAACGTGCGAGGTCCAACACAACATCCTGTCAAAAATCAACCCCAAAAATTTCGCCTCGTCTGCAAACGGAAGTATCCCAGCCCAAGATGGAGAGAGGGCGGAGGAAAATACTTCCGGCGCCAAAAGTTGATGCAGACGGATTTCTCGGCGGAGAAATTAAAGCCGTTGGCGTTACTCCAGGCGTAGCGACGGTCGATACAGCTCTGGAGACGGCGTTCGAGTAGACAGGTCCGCCGTGAACTGCAATAAATAGCGAAATCGTCAACAAAAAGGGACGATGAAATGCCAGGTGGAATACAATCATCAATGGGGTTGATATCAATCGCAAAAAGTGTGACACTGAGTACAGAGCCCTGCGGTACTCCGTTCTCTTGAATAAAACGACGAGATAAAACCGAGCCCACACGTACACGAAAGACGCGGTCCGTCATAAACTCCCGAAGAAATATGGGAAGACGACCGCGGATATTCCAATCGTGAAGTGTACATAAAATGCCGCCCCTCGAACAAGTGTCATAAGCTTTCTCCAAGTCAAAAAATACAGCCATGGTTTGACACTTTCTCAGAAATCCATTCATAATATGCGTCGACAAGGACACCAGATGGTCGACGGTAGAGCGATAGCGACGAAACCCGCACTCAGCGTTCGCTAGAAGTTTCTGAGACTCAAGCCACCATGTCAACCGCCCGTTGATCATGCGCTCCATCACCTTGCAAATGCAACTGTTGAGGGAGATAGGGCGGTAGCTGGAAGGTAGTTGGCGATCCTTCCCAGGCTTAAGTATAGGGACAATGGTGGCTTCGCGCCAAACGGAAGGAAAAATGCCGTTTTGCCAAATACGGTTATAGACCTGTAAGAGAAAGAGTTTACTGTCGGCTGAAAGGTTCTTTAACATCAGGACATGAATGCCGTCCGGCCCAGGAGCGGAGTGCCGAGAGCAATGAAGAGCGTGCTCCAGCTCCCTCATTGTGAATAGTTCGTTATAGCATTCATCATTAGCAGACCGAAAAGTATATGATGCGGAATGCAGCCGGTCTTTAATAGAGCGAAAGCCGGCGGAATAATGGTCTGAACTGGAAACCGCCTCAATGGCAGCACCCAGAGTGTTAGCGATGGCAGCCGGATCCACGATGGTGGCATTAGAAACCTGAAGGCCAGAAACAGTACAATGTGACACTTTACCTGAGAAGCGACGATGTTTATCCCAAACAACGGATGGAGGCGTAAAACGATTAAAAGACTCGACAAAACGAGCCCAAGATGCCTTCTTGCTATCCTGAATAATGCGACGAGCCCTGGCGCGCGATTGTTTAAAAGTCACCAAATTATCAAGTGTAGGGTGTCGCCGAAACACCCTAAGTGGAGCCCTACGGGAACGAACGGCGTCCCGACAATCCTCGTTCCACCACGGAACAGGTGGCCGCCGACGTTGGGAGGATGAACGGGGTATTGCGCGTTCGGCGGCAGAGAAAATAATAGACGTAAGGTGCTGCACAAGTTGGTTAATGTCGGAGAAGGGCTGGTCGTCAAAATGCACGAGGCTGGAATACAAGCTCCAGTCGGCTTTGGCGAATATCCAGGTAGGTACTCTGGAATGCTGTACGTGGTGCGACAGAAGAGAAACGATGCAGGGGTAATGGTCGCTGGAGTAGGTGTCAGCGACGACGTTCCAGCTGGAGTTAGCAAATGGCAAGGTCCAGGTGAGAGAACGTACCAGAAGAATCAGAAAGAAAAGTAGGTGCACCTGTATTGAGGATGGAAAGATTGAACTGATAAAAAATGTCGGAAAGAAGAGTTCCCATCGCACAAGCCCTTGGCGAACCCCACAGTGGGTGATGGGCATTAAAATCTCCCAACAGAAGAAATGGTGTTGGGAGAGCGGACAGGAGAGCTCGAATGTCCGCGGGAGCGAGAGGAGACGATGGAGGTGAATACACAGAACAAACAGAAAACAAAAAGCCGGGTAAGTGAAGGCGAACGGCAAAAGCTTGCAAGTCAGATGTAAGTGTGACAGGTTTAAAATGAACGTCGTTACACACTAACAACATGACACCTCCATGAGCAGGAGCACCCTCCTCCAGTTCAAGGTCGTAGCGAACCGGAGTATATCCGCGGAGATCAAAAGGATCGTGAGGGCGAAGCTTAGTCTCCTGCAAACATACGACCATAGGCGAATGGGAACGCAATAAAAGTTGCAGTTCCGCCCTAAGCGATCGTACACCACGTACATTCCAGGTCAGGATAGCCATTAAGAAAAAAAAGGGGATAAACTGTCTATTTAGAAGGACGGCTTAAAATTACCTTATGTTTAACCTTTGGGCTTGGGCTTTTTGTATGGAGTTGGTCAGACTCCATAGCTTCCTCGGAGGAAGGGCCCACGCGCTCAGTGCCAGAAACCGATTCAAGCGCCGTGTATCGGTTCTGGGTGTCGATGGGTGAGGGGTGCCGCTGAGCGCGGCTTGTCCCACGACCTTCCTGGGACAGCGACCTCCGAGGAGGAGAAGGTGAACTTTTGTTACCGCGCGCACGCGGAGGGTGTTTCAAAAAATCTTCCCTACGTAGTTTCTGCTTGGGCTTCTTATCAGCGGCTTGCGACTTCATTGACTTTGGACCAGGTTTATAGGGCTTGGTAACAGTAGCTTTAATAGACGGCCGGATGGTAGTGGCGGTTAATCCAGTCAAGGTCCAGGTCTGAGTTTCGGCATCTACTCGTGGTACTGGCGAGGCAACAATAGAACTAAATGTGCCAGATCGCAGGAGTGAAGGTTGGCGCGCATGGAAACGCCTCCGGGCTTCAGCGAAGGAGAGTTTTTCCTTTACCCGGATCTCGTGGATCGCCTTCTCGTCCAAATACCGCGGACAGTCGGCAAACGAAGCAGAATGTGACCCTTTACAATTAACGCAGACGGGGGCTGTTGAACAGGCACCTTCGTGTGAGGGCTGGCTACATGATGCACAGATGTTAACGGCACTCTTACATGAGACTTGGGTATGCCCAAAACGTTGGCACTTAAAACAACGCAGAGGTCTAGGAATATAAGGCCTCAGAGAAATACGTTCGTACCCTGCGGAGATGCTCGTGGGCAGATCGACGCCATCAAATGTTAGAAACAGGGTACGAGTGGGTACCAATACGCCTTCGCGTTTGGCCTGCACTCGATGAACCGCTGTCACCTTCTGGTCTGCAAGATATTCGACCAGATCCTCGTCCGATATGCCATCGAGGCTATGCGTGGTGACAACGCCTCGACAAGAATTCAAGGTGCGGTGCTTCTCAACACGGATAGGATAACCGTGTAGAAGCGTGGCGCTCAACAAGGACTTACTTTGTGCCTCGGATTTGCTTTGCACTAACAACGAACCATTACGAAGCCGAGTGCAGGAAAGAACCGGACCAGCAATTGAGTCAATGCCCTTCTGGATGATTGTCCTTCCTCGGTACGGGTAATCACTAAGTAACAACCAGCTGTTGGCGGTGCTACTTCTGTTACTAAAACTTTTCGGCGCTTGTTTATAATGGAGAAAGGGTGCTCCATAGCGAAAAAAATCCTCCACCATTGCAACCGTCTCCGACCTCGGGCTCTGACTTCCCGGGCGTTACCCCGGCTTGGGTGAGTGGCCTATCTATACCTAGCTCACCCCAGGGTCACACCTCCCAGAACATAGACAGAGGGACCCAATCGCCGTCGGAAGCCAGCAGCTCATGCAATGCCCCCCCCCCCGCGGGACTGCAGTTGAACAGCGGATACGAACAACCCTACATGACGACCCCGGGTGTTGGGGATGACGCCATTACCCACTCACCCAGCTGCGCACCCAGTGCGCGGGTATCCGTCAGGCTGTGTCCACGGAGGATTTAAATAAAAAGATAAAAGAAACTAAAACTGTGTGGGCGTTTCGCACGCAAGGTAGGCCGGCGGGGAAGAAAAAGAGATATGCGAATGTCGTGGTACGAAATGGCCGGAAAGTGATTAGGGAAGAAAGAAACGATGGTGAGGTGCGGTATGGATGGAATGCAAAGAACGCACGAGAGCCTACCTTGGGTCCACCGGTCACTTGAAGAACCCACCTCGACCGGATGGGGGTGAGGGGATGAATGTGGCGATGATTGGCTCGGGAACCCCCGGGTGCGCCAAAAACCCGTACTCACATAAGGTGAGCCCCTGAGGGGTTTCTCGTCGGAGAGCAGGTGGGACATTTACCTACTCTACAGTTAGTGGCACATTTATCTATTGTTTGTGGGCGAGGCAGTGAAAGTGATAGAGTGTGTGCGGAACCCTAATACAAACTTTAACAGTGAATAAAGTTAGTTCAGTGTTTTTCGTCATTATGTTCTTCCTGGTGAACAGACTCCCTACGTGACTGCTTTAACTTTGTATCTACATTATATATATATATATATATATATATAGATATATATAGATATATATATAGTACTGTAAACTAAACTAAACACAAAGAAAACCTGTACAAGGAACCTACACAACTATGTTAACGTAGTTTTATGTCACGGTACAAAAATGTTTTGTCAGAAAAAGTTCTGTATTGTATGTTAATTTGTTGTAGCAATTGATGCGGACATCAATCTTGGCAGACCCCGGAGAGATGTGGCACATATACGTTTTACATTACTCAATATGAGCTGGTCGGATGTGACGCTGTTAGTAAGGATGCGTGGCTGTATTTAAATTGTTCTTGAGGAATAAACAGTTTTGTGCGGTTCGTTAGCATAAGTTGGGGTGGGGGTAAACAGTGACTTGCCAGGGTAGCTTGTATAGCCATTAGCGTAGGGTGAGAACCGGGTTTGTAGTCCAAGAGGAAGGAAGTGTTTTCAGCCTGTCTCTCCGGTGGTCAGCAAAGAAGATGGCTCCATTAACAAGGTATTGTACTGTTATTTTTAAGCATTATTAAAGTTGGATAATGTGAAGGTTGGTTATTTACGTGTTGTGCTTTGCTCCTTCGCCTTTCCTTCCTGAATTTGCACTAGGATTTAGGGTTAACTGCTTAATATGTCCTCCCCGGTAGGATTTAATCTGTAGTGTTGCGCTTCGGTTTTAAATCCTCTTGCAGCAAAGCGAGTGTAATGATATTTTTAGGCTTATTTAGAGACGGGGGATGCGACAATATAAAATGTTTTGGGACAGATTAATTAGTAGAACTAATTATGGATAGAATTTCATTCAAATTACCGAAGGAATTAAAAAAGAATAAAAGTCCAAGCAGGAAAAGGAGAGATAGATTAAGAGCCCAGAACTACACATACAAAAAGTTTATAAAGGAAGGAATGATATTGCTATACAAACAGAAGGTGAAAATTTAACGATATATGAAGGTGAGAGAGTATACACAACAGCACAAGTATACGAAGCACCAAATAAGAACCTGATACCTAGAGATTTTATAAACAAACAAGAAACAAATGAAACAAAGAAGAAAATAGAAGTTAAATTTGATGAGATAATCTCGGATGAGAGCTTAACAGAGGAAGAAGAGGAATTTAAAACTAAAAGTAAAGTTAGTTTTATTGAGTTTTTGATTAATAAAGTACAACTGAATGAACAAAATTTTGAAGCTGAACAAATAAAAGAAATAAGTGAAGATACAAGTGAAGAAAAGGATATAAGTATGGACCCCATGAACATTTATGAGGATTTTGAAATTAAACTCAAATTAAGTAGATTGGAGGAGAGAAATACTTAAATGGCAGCATTAAGGCATACCATAAGATACATTAATATGGAGAAACCATTACATTTCCTGTACCGGATGCGGTGGATCGAATGGAATTAAGAGCAGTAAATTTACCTACTGCACCAGAGGAATTAAAGGAACTATTGGAAATGGCCTTTACTAGAAGAAATGATAACTTTGAAATTGACGAAATTTATAATCACTTTGTGAAGTGCTACGGAAGGGTAGTGTTTGATTATCACCAAAGCTGGCCTAACTGCTATGTACATGTTAGGCAAGATAAACAGATCAGTCCATCTAAACACGCATGCCCAAAACCCAAAACTATCATCATAAATAAGGGTGGAAATGAAAGATTTTGCCAGCGAGAAGAGTACAGGCAAAAAAGTCAAGTACCTCCTAAATATACATCGATACCAAGAACACCAAAAGAAACAAGAAAATATCTATATAAATCAGAACCCAAAAAGACAACAGCTACAACCAAAACTAACATAAATAGGCCCAGAGTAGAAAGAGAAAGAGCTCCAAGAAAGGAGACATATGCGGAAAGGATAAAAAGGTATTATTTAATGCAAAATTATCTAACGGCGGAAGAGCGAGAAAATGTGTTAAATTATGACAAACCAAATGGAGAATAATAACGAATGTATAAGATTTGGACAAATAAACGCTCAAAATAACAAAGTAGTAATGATGGAAATTAGAAAATTGATTGAGGAAATGTCCTTGGACATAATCTGCATTCAAGAACCTTATACATATAAAGGAAGAGTTATGTATATGCCAGCGACCGTTGGAATAATTGCAGAACGTAATACTCCCTAAACGGCCATAGTGATAGTAAATAAGGAAATACAGGTGGTAAAAATTTCACAGCTATGTGATGAACATATGATTTGTATAGATATGACTTACAAAGGAGCAAATATCTTATGTAATCAGTACTATCAATTCAAGGACGAAATCGATGTACATCTGGAAAAAACAAAGAAAGTGCTAGATACATACAGTAATGCCAATATAATAATAACGATGGACGCAAATGCAAAATCAGCACTATAGAGAAGTAAAAATCCAGACGAAAGAGGAAGACAATTGGAAGAAATGATTCATTTATATAACCTAATGGTGATAAATGAAAACAATAGAGTATATACATTTAAAAATCGAGCTGGAGCAGAGGAAAACATCGATGTGACATTAACCTACGGTAACATTATAAGACAAATAACAAATTGGCATGTGACAGAAAATCAAACAGTCAGCGATCACAATTTAATTATCTTTGACTACGAGACAATTCCCAGCGCAGATTATAGATTTGGCAAAAAAGAAGTAAGATATAATTATAAAAAGGCAAACTGGGAGAAAGTAAGACAAGAATTTGCATGGCCAAATTGTAATGACTACAATGCAGACGTAAATATAGGAGCAAAATCACTCAGCGACAAAATACAGGAAGTAATTGGAAAAGTGTTACCTAAACAAGGCAATAGTAATAAGGTTAATGGTTTATGGAACGATAAATTACATAAATTACGAAGAAAAATGCGAAAAGCCAGAAAAATCTATCAAAAATCAACGATTTATGAAGAAAGACAAAGGAACCTAAGAATATATAGAGACATGAAAGAGAATTATAATTTGGAACTGGAAAATTCAAGGAAAAAATCATGGGAATCATTTGTGGAACAAAATTTAAACGCTAATGTATGGGGTGTCCAGTACAAAATCATAATGGAGAAAATAAGAGCACCGGAATATATTTCGACACTTGAACAACAAAATGGAGAAAAAACTAAGACATGGAAAGAATCTATGAAATTTTTATTAGAAAAATTACTACCATGGTATACAAATGAGGACGAAACAGATGAACATAAGAAGAAAAAGCAACTTTTTAACGAAGAATACACAGGAACAACACTTGTGTACCCATATGACACAAGAGAAGTGAAGATTGCCATCCGAGAAGGAAGAAAGAAAAAATCTCTAGGACCAGATGGAATTGCAATAGAAGCAATACAAAATTTAGAAGAACAATTAGCACCCACATTTACAAAATTACTAAATGAGTACTTGTATTTAGGAAAAGTGCCCTACTGTTGGAAGGAAGCGAAAGTCGTAATCTTAAAGAAAGGAAAAGATAAGGACTCATCAAAAGTGAAATCCTATAGACCAATTTGCTTATTAAACACTCTTGGAAAATTACAGGAACGATTACTATTTAAACGTATTATGGAATTTAGGACGATGATAGGAACGAGTGATAAGCAATTTGGTTTTAGGAAACAGATCAACGGAAGATGCGATTAATCACGCTGTAAGCACTGTCAACAATTGCAAACAAAAATACCTAGTGGCAATCTTTTTTGACATACAAGGAGCATTCGATAACCTATGGTGGCCGGAATTGTTTAACATTATGAGAGAGAAGGATTATCCGAAAGTCATATATAACAGCATAAAGAGTTATGAGACAGAAGAGTATACATACAAACATCCTCAGGAAGAATGGAAAGAGAGATTAATAAAGGATGTCCCCAAGGTTCCATACTGGGGCCTTTGTTTTGGGACATAACGGAACCTATGTTGGAAGAAATTGGTAATTTGGAAGAAGTCCTAGAAATAATAGCCTACGCAGATGATTTAATCATCATGGTCGAAGCCATTAACAGAATCCAATTAGAACAAAAATAAAAAACCATGATACAAGCACTTGAAAAGTGGTGCAGCAGAGTCAAATTGAATTTAGCCCCACATAAATCAGCCTATATGATATTAAAAGGTGACTTGAAGAGAGATCCGACAATTAAAATCTACAACCAAAACATCAAAAGACAAAAATCGTTCAGATATTTAGGAATCGAATTGGATGAAAAAATGCTCTTCAACATTCACCTGAACTATGTTAGAGAAAAAGCGGTGAATGTCGTTATGAAATTAGCGTCTATTGTGCAACGAAATTATAGAATACCTTTAACAGCGACAAGGATTTATCATATGAGCTTTGTAGTTGAAATAATTGGATATGGCGCAAGCTCATGGGCACATCGACTAAAGATTAGAAATTGCGTGAATTTAGTGAGAAGACCACAAAGACAAATTCTGTTGCGTAGCACTGGAGCTACCAAAACGACATCAACGCTAGCACTTTTAGTAATTGCCGGAATCTGGCCCATCGACTACATTATTAGACTCAGAGGGGCAATTTACTGGCTGAAAAAACATGACTACGAACAAGTTTGCAATATAATTGGAAAAAGATGTAATACCAAGGAAGCTGTTAGGAATTGCTTATTACAAGAATGGCAAGAAGAATGGAATACATCGGAAGTAGGAAGACGGGTGTATAATCTTTTTCCAAATATTAAAGAAAGGCTAAAGTTAAAGTATATTGTAGCGGACCAGGTTGCACATATTTCGTATACCAGGTAGTGTGAAATTCAGGTTAGCAGAATTCGTCCACGCTGCACTACGCCGAGTCAGCGCTTATGTATGTATTTATACTACATGGTTTTTACTCGGTCGTGAGAGTGTGTGTGAGTTGCCTCGTGGTTGCTGCCAAGAGGTTGTTGTTGCTACGAGAGAGTCATCAGATTAGGTATCAGTTTCGAGACCCGTCGCCACCAGTCAACAGGTAAGCATGCGACTAATCTGAGTTCTGTTAATTCACTCCGGGGCTTCACTCCGATCTAATTGTTCGCACATCTAAAGCAACAATATAATTTATTGGGACAATGCATCCCCTGTGCTTTATTTAAATACCCCCTATCCTAGAACGACACCCTGGCCTGCCTACCACCCCGGTACCAACGCATCCCCTACCTCTGAGCTACCAACCCCCTGTGTAATCACCTATTGCGGGGGTAACCACCCCCGTGGGGTGTTACAATTTGTTGTAGGCGCCGGGTACAATTTGGTATAGGCGTCGGCTACAATGTGGCAGAGTCACCGAGTATAATTGGGGAAAACATCCTTACCTCTTCCAGCCAGGGGATGTAATAATTTTTTTTCTCTTTCCTCCCTTTTTCTTCTTTTTGCAAGGTGTAAAATCACACCCCATTTCGGGATGACCATTACCTGGGGTTATCCACTGTAGATAAGAAAACCCAGTCATGATGCCATGTAAAATCCCACCCGCCCACCCGTTGCATCATGACATATTATTTTTTTAAAGGGCATGCTATATTCCAAATTATTTCATAGTAAAATGTATACCTTTAGTATGTAAGTTTTTTTTTCAGCTGCACCATGTAAATATAAAGATAGGTTAAGCCCAAAAGTCAAGATGTGGGCAGTGAAAGACGCCGTCACTAGTACGATTAGAACACCCATAACACATGTAAACGACAAACGTACAAAATTAACAGACCCACCCTTACAGGGATACGAAATAAACATACAGGATTGTAGTAGAGCTTGACAAAACGAATAGGCAATATAAAAGTCGCCGTATATCATTCTAGGATTAAAAATCCAAATTTAAATGTATTCAAATCTAATTATCCCCATAACGGCTTCGTCGATTTCTATAAAATATAATACATTCAGAAAGCGAGTTCAATATGATATCTAAGTATAATTATAATGATTATTGCTGCAATATTTTACTCACCTCAAATCAATTTATTATGATGAAAAGTAGCTTCCATTAGCATGATAAAAAAATCACGGCTGACCCATATGTGTTATGCATAGCAAGCGCTAAGTATTCACAAACGCCAGGAGATGGTTGACAGGTTTAATGTCAACGAAGCATGCTGACGTTTCACTTTCCAACACACAGCATTGAAAGTGCTTCCACCACAAATTCCGAAATGCATTTTCTTCTACACTCGTGTAGTGATAAGTGATTATAGGTACTGAAGGTAAATAAAGGGAAAGTAGAAAGGAGTAAAAAAAAAAGCAAAGATGTTAATTTTTAAATTTTCATAATAGTTCTCAAATGCTTGAAAAATAAATTAATTAACTTGTAATACAATGTATTGTGTTTTTTCACCTCCAGCGTAATTTTAAGTTTTTTAGACCAGGTGGTGATCTATGCGACCCATTTGTGTGTGTTTTTTTTTTAGAGGTATGATGGGGAAAATGTCTTAAGTGAGGTGCGAAAGGTTATCCAATGCGACCCTCGTGTATCCCCACGGTTTTAAGACACCAAATGTTCAGATATAGAGATCTGAACGGAGTATATTGTCATACAAGCTAAGTTCGGGAAGACAATGCTGATAACAAATTGATGTTTCAGTGGTTTGTGGTGTACGCTCGAGGAATATGCGTACATGAATTATGAGAGTTTTTTGAGTTTCCCATGCCTTTTGTAGTAGAATAAAGACTAAAAATTATCGCTGGAGTGTTTTATGAACGTCTAAGATTCACTGAATATTTAAGTTTAATCTTAGCATTGTTTATGTTAAGTTATTTCGAAAATAATTGGCGAATGTTAAGTAAGTTGGAACTGATTTCTCCAAAAACAAATTGTGCAGGCGAGAACTATACATAAATTAAACGTTTTAACGACGGAAGAATAAGACAACGCAGAGTTAAAAGTAATCTATAATATAAGGGCAATGCGTGAATGCTAAATAAATAGTCAAGAAAATAAAAATTAAATGTAGTGTGGTAAGCATAAATTCGCGCTATTGAGGAAACTTATGGCACCTCACAAAACCTATTTGTGCAGCAAACACGGGAGGCAATAATAAAAGCAAGGGCGTTAGCATCCCAAAACATAGTAAAGAGCCAGAGGAAAAATAAAAATTTATATGATTCAAAGAGGCGGCACGTGGAGTATAAAGTCGGCGATTTGGTGAAGCTATATACCCCTAAAAGGAGGGTAGGTAGAGCCACAAAACTTTTGATGAACTACACAGGACCCTATAGGATAATGAAAAAACTCAGCCCCCTGAATTACGTAATTAAGGCCAGAAATTCCGTGAAACGCCAGAATGTCCACGTTAGTAGAATTTCACCTTATTATGCATAATGAGCATACAACACACTTGCGACACTTGCACAGCGGGTAAACACAATTGCCACATATAATTGACACAAAAAATCGCCTACGTATCACTCAATGTCCATCAATACAAAAGTGCTGACATTATTACACAACGGAATGCGGTACACAAATTCGTCCACGCTGCAGTAAGGCTGAGGCATAAGAACAAACAAACAGGAAACAGAAAGAGGTTAAAATATTAAACATCAGCAATAGTTCTCAAATAGGTTAAGTAGTAAGTGATAATGCAAGACGTAGTATATCTTCGGACCTCCAGCTTAAGTTAGGCTAAAAGTGATAATCCACGCGATTCACTTTTACTTTTTAATTTTTTTTGCTCTCTCTTTCTCGCGATGAAGAGAAAATATATCTGGAAGTGAAAATATAATGGGAAATCCGAGACGCGACCCTGTTATTCGCTTAATACAGATATCTTTGTGCAGATACAGAAGCTTGAACGATATAGATTATCCCCCCCAGGAGTTCAGAGTAGGGCCGAGGGACACAACAGAGAGCAAATATAAAGAAGTATTCTTAAGGTTGGGAGCAGAGTTGAATAAATAGGAAATAAGATTTAGTGGAGGTCGAAAAGTTATTTCATAAGTACTGTTATTCATATAAGTGTTAGTATAAGATTAATTTAAGATAGGTATATGATAATGTGTTTTGAGAACTATAGGTTGATGTCAGGAATTCTTTTTTTCTCCGCACCTTACACATGCGTTAGCGCATATAGAATAAATAATAGGAAAAAAATCGAATAACGTACACTCTGGTACGACAACCAAGCGCTATTAAATAAATAAATGTCAGTTAACACGCAAGGCAAAGCAAATCAACGTGCAAAATAGATAAATATAAGGTGGCAAATAAGCAAGTGTAAATAATTAAAAAAAATTCTCTCACGACTAGGGCAGATAATACACGAGATGGAGCAGGGACATAGAAATTTTGAAACTCGTATCCTGTTTCAGTCGTCGAAATCATAGAAATAGTATTTGTGACTGTTTGCATAGTAGTCATGGACTTGTTAGCACACAGAATATTCAAGAAATTTTGTAAGGAAAAGTCGAACTCTTCAAACTCGACCACGGCGGAACCACAGCACACGTCACCTCAGGGAATTATAATTCTGGCAACACCAACCGATGCCGCCTCAGAATCAACACTAACATGACGGAGACATAAATAAGGGAGATAAATAAAATAAAATTAATCAAAGGCTCAAAATACACAAGGGGATGAAGGCAGGAAAGGCACAGGTATCCACCACGAATTACGCAACACAAGATACGTAACACATTCCACATACGCGGAAGGGTACAGCAATTTTGGTTCACAGATATCGCTTTCATAAAAATACAATTCTGCATGAACGGTAAGTGTCGAAAGCAGCAGTCCGGTCTTGAATTCCGCTGACGCAAGTATTCGTCGCCTCACGCACAGAGCTTGACTTTGCACTTCTCAGTGGCGTGTAGCACTGCGACAAGTATATGAATAGAAAATGGAGTGTAAATATGGTTGTTTTTTTGTGTTCGTTGTGTTTCATTGGTCACAACATCTACAATATTCATATTTCTGTGTACTAATTTCAAAAACTAAGTATGTTTCAGAGGATGCCCTCCAGCAGGCAAGAGAAACCACAGTCTACAGCAGCCTCAGCGACCCTCTTCCCCGGGTAACAGATGCGAGGTATCAGCAAAATGCCAAAAACGGACATCTAACCACCGCTTACATACAATGCAACACACACACAAAAAGTGTTACACAGTTACAGACAAAAAACATCATTGTATAATGTACAAATTTAATTTTTTGTTCGAACGAACATACCAAGTCAAGCAGAACTTATGAGGAGTCACATCACACCTGGATAACGGAACTTAATGTTTTTTTTCTTCTGTTCTCTCTGTTTTCGAAATTTGGAGAGACAAGGACTCGGCAGGGGTACCGACTCACTTTCTAAATTTACCTTTTCTCTGCTGTGTTTAGTCTCCTCCCGTAAATTTTAAACCGCAATATAATCCTTCCAACCTTATCCTAACAACATCCATCTTTGTAAGACAACCCTGTTGCTGCGCACCGTTAGACCACCAAGAAGAGAAGCACCCGACAGGAAAGCCCAGGTCGAACGATGCCCACCAGTATGAGCACGTCGGTAACTCACCACGGGAGTCGCGCCAGAACACGCAGGATTGGTGCACTCCGGGGGAACGCCACTGCTTGACCACAGCAATGCAGCGGGCGCGGAAATACATACTACGTTTCCGAGTAAATCGCTAAGTATGCAGAATCACTCAGCAGTTTTGTCCCAGCACCTTATTCATTCAAGGCAGAGTTCACCTCCGGGCACAACAGTCAGCAACCAGCTGAGAAGCATCCAGGATTGGCAACAAGCAGCGATGCGCAGTCGAACCCACCCCTAACGTACTCACCTACCCTTACAAAAAAAATTTTCCTTGGGATCCGAGTCTTGGACAGCAGAGGACACTAGAGCATTTCAATTCTTTAAAGCTCAACCATGTTTTTTTTCTCTTTCTTCTTTTTCTCTCCGCCCTCGTCTAGGTAGACTGTTTAAGTACCCCCTAAGACATTTGTCCTCCTTTTCAATTTTAAATTCCGGGTCGGAATTTGGCGAACCTGGGACCGATGTAGCGGACCAGGAAGAGCTTTGAGAATTGCACATATTTCGTATACCAGGAAGTGTGAAATTCAGGTTAAGCAGAAAGCGTCCACGCTGCACAAAGCCGAGTCAGCGCTTATGTAGGTATTTATACTAAAGGGTTTTGACTCGGTCGTGGGAGTGTGAGTTACCTCGTGGTTGTTGCCAAGAGGTTGTTGCTACGAGAGAGTCGTCAGATTAGGTATCAGTTTCGAGACCCGTCGCCACCAGTCAACAGGTAAGCATGCGACTAATCTGAGTTCTGTTAATTCACTCCGGGGCTTCACTCCGATCTAATTGTTCGCACATCTAAAGCAACAATATAATTTATTGGGCCAATGCATTCCCCTGTGCTTTATTTAAATACCCCTATCCTAGAACGCCACCCTGGCCTGCCTACCACCCCGGTACCAACGCATCCCCCCGTACCTCTGAGCTACCAACCCCCCTGTGTAATCACCTACTGCGGGGGTAACCACCCCCGTGGGGTGTTACAATATTACACCAAGAAAAGGATTTTTTCACTACACGACAGGACATGGCCCTTATAACGAGTACTTGAAGAGAATAGGAAAAAAGGACACCGACTTGTGTGAAATATGTGACTGCGTGGATACACCTGAACATGTTACTTTTGAATGCGGAAGATTTATAGATTTAGTAGTTGGAAGAGAGAAATTACAAGGAAAACCAGTATGGGAGATTATAAGAAACAAAGAGGACTACGAACAATTGGAAAATATGACTCAACTAATATCTGTTAAATCTTTAGAAGAATATGTTTCAAGAGATAGAGCAGGAACACAAGCACGGATACAATACCAACCATTAAGGAAGGAGTATAATCTAAGGACCAGAGAACCTCAACCAATAGAAGGAGAAGAAGATCAAGTACGAAGAGAAGATATAACAACGAACAGAAGACGACAATTATGGACCACTGACGGAAGAGCAGAAGCCGCCGAAAGGAGAAGAATTCGACCCAGAAGAGAGATAAATGAGACCTACAAAAACTACATGGAGAGAGTAAGAGCGGCCAGAGAAGAGAGAAGATAAGAAAAACCCATAAGCGTCTGAAACTGAAGAACCAGCTTCCCCTACTGATACCAGTCCTCAGGAGATGGATTCCAGTACGAGGAAGATATGGATACCAGTTTTAGTTAAGGAATTATAGGAAACAGTCCTCTAGCATTTTGTAGTAAATATTTTACAAGTAGATAGTTTGAAAGGTATTTGTATAGTTAAAATGTTGTTTATGAGTTAGAAAATTTGTTTGTTAATAGAATTGTATTTTTAGTTATTTGTGAATTATTTAGTTTGTGTTATAGATGTTAAAATAGTAGAGTAGAAGGACTGTTGTAGATAGATAGAATAGAAAGCTTAGAAATGTAAGGCTACTGGAGCCCAGTAACCATTAGGGCAGTTAGATAATTAATTTAGATATAGACTTTATCTGCAAAATTATTAATATGTATGATTTATGTATTTAAAATTTTTTAATAAAGGTAGAATGAAATGTGCATAACAAGGCCTGGTGTAGATTATCAAGATACCAGGCTATTGGATATGAAGATTTTATTTTTTTTTATTTTTTTTGTCCCTATCGGGTGGGGCGGGACCCGAGAGCAATTGAGCTTTGTATAAGCCCCCATGGATAAAACCATGTCAAAAAGGGACCCTGGCGCAGTGGTGCACTGTCAGGGAACCCAACCGCTCTCGGGAGCTTCCACGTCCACGCCGTCCCCCCGGGCAACGTCACTTGTCATCCATTGGCGGCTAAGTGGAGCATGCACCAATCAAAAGAAAATATCGTAGATAAGGGACCAAAAACTGAAAAATCAAATATCACTGAGAACCAAATGCCAAGAAAGGCAAAGGAAGTCAACCAGGAGACCTCTTCCACACAGGATGTCAACTTGGCGACTCCTAAAAAGAGCAAGGTCAACCAGGCGACCTCCTCACAAAAGGGTGCCAACCTGGCGGCCCCTAGCAACACCCAAACCGAAAACACACAGGTCAACCTGGCGACTTGTCCAAAGAAGGGCGTCGACTCAGTGACACCAAATGTACGCAAGGTCAACTTGGCGATCTCCGCACAAAAGGCCCCTAAACAAACTCCCAATTCCAGATCTGCAGACAAGATCAACTCGGCTACCATAGCACCTGAAGGTCCCAACCCGGGAACCTCAGGAACCTGGGAGGTCAACGCGGCGACCTCCAAAACACCAACTCCGCAACGGGCAGCATCCACAACAACTGATCGGATGGTCAACTCGGCGACCTCCAACAACCAGTCGCAGGAAAAGGGACAACCACACCTGCGAACTGCTGCCGAGGTCAACCTGGCGACCTCAAAGGCAAAAGAGGTCAACATGGCGACCACAATTCCTGGCTCGAAGCAGCCGGAAACAAACAACAACCCCACGGTCAACCAGGCGACCTCCTCCAGAACAGCTTTCAACTTGGCGAACCCTGGAATCTCCACCAGCAACAACGGGAGCCCCACGCAGCGACCCAAACCAACAACGCAGCCCACATCATCAACTACAACCACAACACACAGGCCGCAACCCAGAGAGGAAGGACGCAGGAAATCTCCCACGCAGCAGCCCTCTACCAACACCCCAGCACCGAAAATGGTCAACTCGGAGACCACCAAGCACCAGGTCAACATGGCGACCTCTACCCAGCAGCACCCAGAGAAAGTCCAACGGAACATCCCTGACAGCATCTCTAAAAGTGAGGGAAACGCCGACAAGGCCCACCAGCAGGAGCCCAGAGGGAAGCAACATGAAACAGCACCACGGCAGCAACCGAGGACGAAAACAACGCATCCCGCCAGAAACGGGACGCAGCTCCAACTCCATCGCCAGAGGAACGACCAGGCGCTGTTCCGGACCTAGCAGACGACCCACACCAAGGAAACAACAATGACCACCAATCCAACAACTCAGAGGCAGACCGGCTGACAGCGATAGCGAAGCTGGACAACGCCAAACTGACGCGGACGCAGCACCGGCACTACCCAACTTCAACGCAGAAAACTTCCATCAGATCATGGCTACGATCAACACCACCATCTCCAAGCAGAAAATCGTCGGGAAAGCCAAAGAGACGCTCTACAACCACCTGAGTGTCTGCATCGAACTCTTCGAGGAACTGCGCAGAGAGAACGCCAGCCTCAAAGCGGAGAACCAGACACTAAAGGAATTCCAACACCCACCCATGCCGGCGCAGGAAACTCCAGTACGGACAACTTACGCCGCAGTAACAGCGAGACCACCCCTGCACAACCTGGGACAACAAAGGAAACCCGACCAGAAGCAACACACTCTTCATCACCTCCAAGACCGGCCAAACCATCGAGGAAGTACAAAAGATCTTCACCACGCAAATTAACCCCAGGACAGAGAAAATAAACATCCGGAACTTGAGGGCCACGGAAAGGACGCTGATCATCAACCCAGACACGGAGGAGGACAAACAGAAAATATTAAATAGCAACCTACAATACCAGGACCTTCAAATAGACGAACCCAAACGAAGGAAGCCGCTACTGATCCTCTATGACGTGTATGCAGGCGTTACTGACGAAGACCTAATGGACCAGATCTACAACCAAAACCTGGAAGATATACTAAACCGCAAGGACTTCGACGAGAAGGTGAAACTGAGATTTAAAACGGGACCCAGGAATAGGCCGACGGTACACCACGTAATAGAAGTAGCGCCGGAGATCCGGAAACTCATAACTCGAGGAAGGCTGTTTCTAGGCTTCCAATCGGTAATAGTCAAAGACTACACTTCAGTAGCACGCTGTATGAAGTGCCAGGATCTGGGACACACGGCCAAATACTGCTATAGCCAGGACACCGTCTGCGCCCACTGCGGGGAACACGATCATGACTATCAACACTGCGCAAAGAAGCAGCAAGCAGCAATCTGCGTGCCTTGCGCAAAACGCAAAAAGAGATGCAATAACAGGAAAGACTGCCCAACATACAAGATGCTATCGGAACGACTCATCTCCAGAACCGACTATGAGTAACGCAACCACCACAACCAGAAACAACACAAAACAGAAAGATAGCTACACCATCAAAATCGGGCAGCTAAATGCACAACGCAGTCGACTAGTGATGGCTGAAGTCCGTAAACTTACGGAAGAAATGCAGGTGGACATCCTGTGCCTTCAGGAGCCATACGTCATAAACGGAAAGATACCCTACATGCCCATCAGCGCAAGAGTCATCATGGAGAACACCTCGCCAATGGCGGCTATTGTGATTTTCAACAAGAAACTACAAGTGTTAAAAATAACACAATCCTGCGACAGCCACCTCAACACGGTCCAAATTGGTCACAAGAAAGGCAACTTCATCCTTGCATATGCCCACTTCCAGTACAGCGACAACATCGAGCCACATCTGGAGAAACTCCAAACACTAACCATAAATCATCCACACCAGCCGCTGGTTATAACTGCAGATGCAAACGCCAAATCCCCCTGGTGGTACGACCAAAGAGACAGTCGGGGAGAAAAGCTAGAAGAAACCATAGCTGCGCTACAACTACAGGTAGCCAACCAGAAGTATAATCCTCCAACTTACGAAAACAGAGCCGGAACAAGCTCCAACATAGATGTCAACCTAATAAATCACCATGCGGAATGACTTCTGCAAAATTGGAAGGTTGGGCAAAACTTAACATCAAGTGACCACAACCTCATCTACATGGACATAAACTTCGAGAAACAGTACAGCGACACTGGAACTGCACAAGTCCGCCGGTACAACCTAAAATCAGCTGACTGGGAGAAACTACAACACTCCCAATGGAAGATACGAACAACGTAGATCGGCAAGCCCTACAGATCACCAAGGCCATCCAACGAGCCATGGACTCATCCATTCCAAAAACACGAAAGACGCAGTCCCCTTTCGGAATCTGGAACGAGCAGCTGCAAAAATTAAGAAGGAAAACCAGAACCAGAAGTGCCTACCAAAAATCAATATTCCAAACAGAAAAAGACCGAAACCTAAAAATATACCAAGAAGCCAAACAACAATTCAAAGCAAAACTGGAAGAAGCACGACAACGCTCCTGGGACCAATTTGTAGAAAGTCAGCTAACCAAAGATGTATGGGGAACACCCTACAAAATAGCACCAGAAAAACTACGATCACCGGAAATATTACACACCTTAGCAAAACCAGACGGCACCAAAACCAAATCATGGACGGATACGATACATACACTCTTAAACACACTGCTTCCCGCTGACAACGACACAAACGATGATGAACAAGTACGCACAAGAGCTGAGTTCCTGAACTACCAACCAACAACCGGAGTCACAGCTCCCTTCGCCATCGAAGAAGTCCGCGAAGCCATCTATAAACTTAAAAACCGTAAAGCACCAGGACCGGACGGAATACCTGCTGAAATCCTCTAACGCCCACAGCCACAAATCACCCCAGCTCTTACTGAACTATATAACACCTGCCTCCTGCAGGGAAGGGTACCATACTGCTGGAAGGAATCAACAGTAGTGATAATCAAAAAGGGACAGGACAAAGATCCGAGCCTGCCAAAGTCATACAGATCTATATGACTCCTGAACACCATGGGCAAACTACAGGAAAAACTACTGTGTAAACGACTACAAGAAAGCAGACTCCTACTCGGCATCAATGACAAACAATATGGATTCTGTCCAGGCAAATCCACAGAAGACGCCATTACCAAAGCCATCCATACAGCGAAGGAATCCAAGGAGAAATATGTAATAGCCATCTTCTTTGATATCCAGGGAGCCTTGACAACCTTTGGTGGCCGGCACTCTTCAAACGACTAAGAGAACTAAACATACCTAAGTGCCTCTATCAAAGTCTAAAGGACTATTGTGCAAACAGACGAGCGCATGTCACGGGAGCCAATCACCGCATTACAAGAGAATTGTCCAAAGGAAGCCCACAGGGTCCATCCTGGGGCCAACCTTCTGGAACATCGGCCTCGAACCACTTCTGGACCAACTAACCAACGATGGCAACATAATGGAAACTATTGCATACGCAGATGACCTCATGATTCTAATAGAAGGCGTTCGAGAGCAGCACTAGAAAGAAAAGGAACAGCTACAGCAGAAAGTATACAGAAGTGGTGCACCACTGTAAAATTGCGGATTGCAGCCCAGAAATCGACCTACATGCTCCTCAAAGGGAAGCCAAAACGCGACCCAATAATTAACATCGGTACCAACCACATACAAAGATCCCGCGACAGTCGATACCTCGGAGTCCAACTGGATGAGCAGAATAACTATAAACAACATGTAGAGTACATACGCACAAAATCAGAAGCCATTATGATGAAAATAGCAAACATAGGACAACGGAGATTCCACCTACCACTATCACATACAAGAACGTA
The DNA here is from genome assembly GCA_030765065.1 of Deroplatys truncata. NCBI lineage: Eukaryota > Metazoa > Arthropoda > Insecta > Mantodea > Mantidae > Deroplatys > Deroplatys truncata. Next base: position 56,150,603 of record CM060985.1, read on the forward strand.
CCACAACGCAATCATGACGGCCATCACCAGCTATGCAGCTGGAGTTTGGGCCCATAAGGCAAAAGAAGAAAACATAAAACGACTCCTGCGTCGAACACAGCGAAAAATCCTTATCCGATTAACAGGCGCAACCAGTACAACACCAACAATGGCACTACTAGTAATAACGGGCATCTGGCCTCTAGACCTACAAGTAAGGAAGCGGGGAGCCACTTACTGGCTAAAAAGAGGAAACCAAGACAAGATAAAAGCAATCATGGGAACCGAGTGTAGAACGAAACCTGAAATCGGGAACGCGCTCCTAGAGGAATGGCAGCACGACTGGAACACCACTACCGAAGGCAGACGGAGCTACAGCTTTTTCCTAAACATCAGAAAACGCCTAAGACAGAAACACATAAATCCAACAGAGGGACTCATCCATTTCCTTACAGGGCACGGCCCATACAACACATATTTAAACCGCATTAAAAGGAAACCCTCCGAGAACTGCAACACTTGCCTCACACCGGACACTCCTGAACACGCAATCTTCCAATGTAGCAAATATTCACCGCAAGCGGACGAAGACAGAAATAAGCTGGATGGGAAACTAACAATTGACATCCTACAAAGCGCACAACTGACCACCTGTCTACAATCGCTAACCACAAGAATCTAGAATCTCCAAAACAGCAATTACACATGACAGAACACATCCAACAAGAACCAGAAGTGCAACGCAGACCGAACCTCAGGAGCCCCGAAGATCCCAACGACTACAGAATAAACGCCACGAAGGAGGACAGGAGCACCGGACAAGAACACCTGACATCCCCTACGATGATCAACCAGTAAACAGACGAAAACACCTTATAGTATCACTAGGCAGAAAAGCATGGGGAGAAAGACGACGTACCCGACTTCAGAATCAGAACACCTAACCGAAGACATAGTATTAGCATTAGTATAAGAAAATTGTAAACCTTACATGTCATTACAAATGCCATAATAACCTAGTATAAGTAGATTAAGTACATAGCTTATAAGTGTAAATATTGTAGCCTAGATTTAGCATAAGACAATTGTAAAACCAATGTAGAAAGAAACAATAAAGACTGCAATACGTCCTGATATAAAAAATAAGACATCAGGACAAAAGAATGCAGATATTTTTTGTTATTTTTGTTTTTTTTATTTTTTATTTAATTTATTTTATTTTTTTTGTCCCTATCGGGTATGGATAGTACACCCACCTCCAATAGACAACACAAAACACATCAGCCAACACCCAACAGAATCAGAATAGGACAACTTAATGCCCAGGGCAGCAGATTGGTTGCACAAGAACTACGACGCCTAGCCGAGGAGCTGAGTCTCGATATACTGTGTCTCCAAAAACCATATCACCAAAAAGGAAAGATACCATATCTCCCGATTCGTACACGAACTATTTTAGACACCACTAACTCTCAGGCAGCAATAATAATCTTCAACACTAACCTTCCAGTGGTAAACGTAGCCCAGCACTGTGACAGTCACACCAATTGCATAGAAGTAACGAGCAGTCAAGGGAAATGGATTATGGTTAACCAGTATTACCAACATAGCCACGACATCACACCATATCTGGAGAAGCTTCAGAACATCGCTCAGGCCCATAGAGGAATCTCGATTATAATAACAGCGGATGCAAACGCGAAATCTACATTATGGAATGCAGGAACGGACGCCCGGGGAGAGGAAATGGAGGAACTACTAGCCGAACTGGAGCTCTACGTGGAAAACTTACCAGACAATCCTCCAACCTACGAGAACCGAGCGGGTGCCTCGGCAAACATCGACGTGACGATCACCAATAGAAGAGCATCCGAACACGTGACGATCACCAATAGAAGAGCATCCGAACTATTGAAAGACTGGAAAGTAACCCAGAACCTAACAGCGAGCGATCACAACCTGATCCTCTTCCAAATCGGCCACGAGCACGAAAGACCAGTCCCGAAGGAGCAAAGATTCAATCTAAAGAGGGCAAATTGGAGCAAGCTGCGCGAAAACTTGTCCCTCCCCCCCGGTCCACCTACGCATGAATATCGATCAAGCAACAGAAAAGCTCACCACAGCAATAAAAGATGCAATGAAAACCTCAATCCCAACCACGAGAGTTGATACACAAAGGTACGGGTTATAGAACGACCAACTACAAAAGCTCAGGAGACGTTTCAGACGACACCTCTACCAACACTCAAGATCCCACATGGAGGGGCAATACTTCCTGAAAGCTTACCAGGAGGCTAAGTTAATATATCGAGAGAAACTGGAAGAAGCTAAGACTAAATCGTGGAACGCCTTTGTAGAAAGAGAGCTACAACAGAACGTCTGGGGGCACCCTACAGGATCGCCATGGAGAAGATCAGGACCCCCGAAATCATCACCACTATCAGGAAAACAGACCGAACCATGACCACCTCACACATTGAAACTATAGAAACTATAATCGATATTCTACTTCCATCAGAGGACAACACCAACGAAACTGAACAGCAAATCCAGACACGCCAAACCTATGAGACTTGGATTCCGGATACCGGCATAACAATACCATTCGCCACAGAAGTGAAACAAGCAATTAGCCAGCTGAAGGTCAGGAAAGCGCCGGGACCGGACGGAATTCCCGCGGAGGTACTGAAAAACATAAATGAAGAAATCTCTCCTTACATCCGAGACCTCTATATAGAAAGCCTGCTACAAGCCAAAATTCCGACATCATGGCAAAGGGCCAACCTAGTAATAATTTAAAAAGATAAGACCAAGGATCCAACACACCCAAAAATATAGACCCATATGCCTCCTGAACGTAATGGGAAAGATACAAGAAAAACTTTTGTGCAACAGACTTAACTCTCACCGTCAACTACGAGGAATGAACCAAAACCAATACGGATTTCAGACCGGCAAGAGCACTACAGACGCAATAACACACGCCCTAAACGCAGTCCAAACAAAAAACAGCAAATATGTCCTGGCCATCTTCCTGGACATCCAGGGAGCCTTCGACCATCTGTGGTGGCCGGCACTATTCACAAGACTTAAGAACCTACAATGCCCTAAACACCTCTATCTTACTTTAAAGGATTACTGCAGAGGAAGAGTAACAGCTCTAAAAGGAAAGGAAACAACAACCACTAAAGAAATAACCAAGGGCTGCCCACAAGGGTCCATCCTAGGCCCCACTTTCTGGGATATAACTCTAGAACCTCTACTAGAGCAAATCGAACATAATGAAGACATCGCAGATGCCGTCGCATATGCAGACGACCTTGTCGCCATCATAGAAGGGGACAAGAGATCAATGCTGGAACATAAGGGAAACCGCGCCGCAGACTACATAGACCAGTGGTGCCAGAAAAATAAGATGAGCATCGCCCCTGCAAAGTCTCAGTACCTGTTACTCAAAGGGAAATTGAAACGTGACCCCATCATTAAGCTGAACGGACAAGCTATAAAAAGGCACCACGCCGTGAAGCACCTGGGAGTCCAGGTAGATCAGCAAATGAACTACAAACCACACGTCCAGTAAGTAAGGGAAAAAGCCGAAAATACAATGATGAAACTCACCAAAATAGTCCAGACTACTATGAAAATCCCCTTACAGCACATACGAACTTACCACAATAGCTTGATGATGGCCATAACTGCATATGCAGCGCCTCTATGGGCGCATAGAGCACGCACCGAGGGGGCGATAAGGGCATTACGTACTCATAAAGATAAATCATACTAAGACTCACCGGAGCGGCGAGAACGACCTCCACACTACGCCCTACTAACAACAACAGGAATTTGGCCTCTAGACCTACAAATCCGACAAAGGGGAGCAAATTATTGGATAAAGAAAAAAGAGCCCCAGAGGGCGGAAAATATAATTGGAAAACGGTGCCTCACAACAACCGAAGTAAGACATGCTCTCCTAACTGAATGGCAGGAAGAATGGAACGAAGCCTCTGAAGGAAGGCGGACATATGAGTACTTCCCAGATATAAAACAAGGCGAAGAATGAAACACCTGAACCCCACTGGAGGGCTAATCCACTTTATCACCGGACACGGCCCGTATAACACCTACCTTAAAAGACTCAAGAAAGTAAACAACGACATCTGCGAAACCTGCGAAGACACCGATTCCCCGGAGCACGTCATATTCGAATGCCCTACCTACCACGCGATAGGAGAGGCAGATAGAGCCAAACTCAGAGGGAAGACCACCTTGCAGATACTATGCACACCAGAGCTAAATCTCACACTGCAGCAACTCAGTGACAAAATCTCTAAAAAAAGCATTCGAAAATAGACCTAACCAAACCACTCGGCAGCCAAGCAGGACGCCAACCACACCAAGACGCTCAGCAAGAATCAGCGATTGCATCAATGATCCAGAGGAACCACCTGACGAGCTACAACACCAATGGCAGTCAACATCGGACGTCCCACACGAGGGCGGCATAAACCGAATGATGATGATGATGATGATGATATGCGGTTTAAGGGCGCTAAACTGCTTTGGTCATCAGCGCCCTTACAGTGTATAAAATATAGTCAAAATATCAAGGACAAGTAAAAGAACCGCATAATTAAAAATGGGACACAAACCCGCGATGTCAAAAAGCTAAAAATAACAATATAACAATAACAATGATAACGATATCAGATATAACATTAACAACAAAAACAACAATAACAACAATAATAACAATAGAAATATCCGGAAAACCAACACACAAAAAGCATAGCCAATAAAAGATGAAAACGTGTCAAGAACTGTAGAATGCGAGGGACATGAGCGCCATATGTCACTGGGGGGTAAGTCCCTATGAAAACATACAGAATAAAATAAAGCTAAAAGACGTTCAGCGCATCAAATGCGACGATTAAAACCAATGTCACTTATAAAACGTAAAAGACATTCTACAGGATGCGCGTCGTCTGCCAAAACGTTGGCTATGCCAACAGGCAGACCCAGGCGAACGCGCAGTGGAGCTAAAACTTGACACTCAGTTAAAATGTGACGCACCGTTAAGGGCACGTCACACTGCTGACACAGCGGAGCGGGATCACCACTGAGCAGGTAACTATGACTAAAACGACAATGTCCAATTCGTAAACGGGCTAAAAAAACCTCTTCCCGACGTGAAGAACGAGAAGAGGTACCCCAGATTAACGGGAGGGGCTTAACCTCCCGCAACTTGTTCCCCCGTCCACTCATCGCGCCAGCGCGAGAAGATGCGGCAACGTAAAATAGCACACGAATCTGACGAGGGAACAACACAGGTAAAACATCTGGGTAATAAAATCGCCGATTTCGCAGCGGCGTCGGCAGACTCATTACCTGAGATGCCCACATGACCTGGAATCCACATGAAGGACACGCTGATGCCAGAGACACCAAGCGAGTGGAGCAGGTCATGTATGCGCTGTACGAGTGGGTGGTAATGGTACAGCGCAAGAATAGTTTGAAGGGCACTCACAGAGTCCGTACAAATAAAACAGTGCCGTAAGGCGTGCCGCTGAATGTATAAAACAGATTGATAAATGCTAAAAAGTTCGGCGGTAAAAATTGAACATTGTCCAGGTAAACGAAAGTTAAAACTACAGTGACCAGAAACAAAGGCACATCCAACTCCACCATCAGTCTTAGATCCATCGGTAAAGATAAAATGGAAGTCCCCGAATTGAGCCCGTACTTCTAAAAAAGCCGATCTAAAGACTGAAGCAGGGGTCTCAGTCTTCGGCATCGACGTTAGCCCAAGGTGACAGTGGGCCTCAGCGTGGGACCATGGAGGAAAACGCGTTTCCCCTCGGGTAAGGGCCGGCGCTGGCGTAAGGTCCAAATGCCGAAGTAGCAGTCGAAATCGAACCTCTAGAGGGAGCAATGCAGAGGAGCTAACGAAATATTGGCGATCAAGCGAATCCTCGTAAAATACATCGAAGGACGGGTGGTTAGGCAAGCTTGAGAGCCGACAAGCATAGCTGCACTAAAGCATCTCACGCCGGAAGGACAGCGGAGGCTCTGCAGCTTCTGCGTACAGACTGGGTACAGGGCTAGTTGGAAAGGCCCCTGTAGCGACTCTTATGCCAGGATGGTGAATGGCATTCAATCGACGTAACACAGATGGACGTGCCGATGAATAAACAATACACCCGTAATCAAGCTTGGATCGGACCAAAGAGCGATAAAGGCGAAGAAGGACGGTCCGATCAGCTCCCTAGGATGTGCCACTTAAAACACGTAAAATATTAAGAGAACGGCCACACTTTGCTTTTAAAAAGGAAACGTGCGAGGTCCAACACAACTTCCTATCAAAAATCAACCCCAAAAATTTCGCCTCGTCTGCAAACGGAAGTATCCCTTGCCCAAGATAGAGAGAGGGCGGAGGGAAATACTTCCGGCGCCAGAAGTTGATGCAGACGGATTTCTCGGCGGAGAAATTAAAGCCGTTGGCGTTACTCCAGGCGTAGAGACGGTCGATACAGCTCTGGAGACGGCGTTCGAGTAGAAAGGTCCGCCGTGAACTGCAATAAATAGCGAAATCGTCAACAAAAAGGGACGACGAAATGCCAGGTGGAATACAATCAACATTGGGGTTATTAGCAATCGCAAAGTGACACTGAGTACAGAGCCCTGCGGTACTCCGTTCTCTTGAATAAAACGACGAGATAAAACCGAGCCCACACGTACACGAAAGACGCGGTCCGTCATAAACTCCCGAAGAAATATGGGAAGACGACCGCGGATATTCCAATCGTGAACTGTACGTAAAATGCCGCCCCTCCAACAAGTGTCATAAGCTTTCTCCAGGTCACAAAATACAGCCACGGTTTGACACTTTCTCAGAAATCCATTCATAATATGCGTCGACAAGGACACCAGATGGTCGACGGTAGAGAGATAGCGACGAAACCCGCACTGAGCGTTCGCTAGAAGTTTCTGAGACTCAAGCCACCATGTCAACCGCCCGTTGATCATGCGCTCCATCACCTTGCAAATGCAACTGGTGAGGGAGATAGGGCGGTAGCTGGAAGGTAGTTGGCGATCCTTCCCAGGCTTAAGTATAGGGACAATGGTGGCTTCGCGCCAAACGGAAGGAAAAATGCCGTCTTGCCAAATACGGTTATAGACCTGTAAGAGAAATAGTTTACTGTCGGCTGAAAGGTTCTTTAACATCAGGACATGAATGCCGTCCGGCCCAGGAGCGGAGTGCCGAGAGCAATGAAGAGCGTGCTCCAGCTCCCTCATTGTGAATAGTTCCTTATAGCATTCAACATTAGCAGACCGAAACGTATATGATGCGGAATCCAGCCGGTCTTTAATAGAGCGAAAGCCGGCGGAATAATGGTTTGAACTGGAAACCGCCTCAAAGGCAGCACCCAGAGTGTTAGCGATGGCAGCCGGATCGACTATGGTGGCTTTAGAAACCTGAAGGCCAGAAACAGTACAATGTGACACTTTACCTGAGAAGCGACGAAGTTTATCCCAAACAACGGATGAAGGCGTAAAACGATTAAAAGACTCGACAAAACGAGCCCAAGATGCCTTCTTGCTATCCTGAATAATGCGACGAGCCCTGGCGCGCGATTGTTTAAAAGTCACCAAATTATCAAGTGTAGGGTGTCGCCGAAACACCCTAAGTGCAGTTCTACGGGCACGAACGGCGTCCCGACAATCCTCGTTCCACCACGGAACAGGTGGCCGCCGCGGTTGGGAGGATGAACGGGGTATTGCGCGTTCGGCGGCAGAGAAAATAATAGACGTAAGGTGCTGCACTAGTTGGTTAATGTCGGAGAAGCGCTGGTCGTCAAAATGCACGAGGCTGGAATACAAGCTCCAGTCGGCTTTTGCGAATATCCAGGTAGGTACTCTGGAATGCTGTACGTGGTGCGACAGAAGAGAAACGATGCAGGGGTAATGGTCGCTGGAGTAGGTGTCAGCGACGACGTTCCACTGAAGACGACGTGCAAGCTGGAGTGAGCAAACGGCAACGTCCAGGTGAGAGAATGTACCAGAAGAATCTGAAATAAAAGTAGGTGCACCTGTATTGAGGATGGAAAGATTGAACTGATAAAAAATGTCGGAAAGAAGAGTTCCTCTCCCACAAGCCCTTGGCGAATCCCACAGTGGGTGATGGGCATTAAAATCTCCCAACAGAAGAAATGGTGTTGGGAGAGCGGACAGGAGAGCTCCAATGTCCGCGGGAGCGAGCGGAGACGATGGAGGTGAATACACAGAGCAAACAGAAAACAAAAAGCCGGGTAAGTGAAGGCGAACGGCAACAGCTTGCAAGTCGGATGTAAGTGTGACGGGTTTAAAATGAACGTCGTTACGCACTAACAACATTACACCTCCATGAGCAGGAGTACCCTCCTCCGGTTCAAGGTCGTAGCGAACCGGAGTATATCCTTGGAGATCAAAATGATCGTGAGGGCGAAGCTTAGTCTCCTGCAAACACACGAGCATAGGCGAATGGGAACGCAATAAAAGTTGCAGTTCCGCCCTATGCGATCGTACACCACGTGCATTCCAGGTCAAGATAGCCATTAAGAAAAAAGGGATAAACTGTCTACATAGAACGGCGGCTTAATATTGCCTTTTGTTTAACCTTGGGGCTCGGGCTTTTGGTATGGCGTTGGTCAGACTCCATAGCTTCCTCGGAGGGAGGGCTCACGCGCTCAGTGCCAGAAACCGATTACAGCACTGTGAATCGGTTCTGGGTGGCGATGTGTGAGGGGTGCCGCTGAGCGCGGCTTGTCCCAGGACCTTCCTGGAACAGCGACCTCCGAGGAGAAGGTGAACTATTGTTACCGCGCGCACGCGGAGGGTCTTTCAAAAAATCTTCCCTACGAAGTTTCTGCTTGGGCTTCTTGTCAGCGGCTTGCGACTTCATTGATTTTGGACCAGGTTTATAGGGCTTGGTAACTGTAGCCTTAATAGACGGCCGGATGGTAGTGGCGGTTAATCCAGTCAAGGTCCAGGTCTGAGTTTCGGCATCTACTCGTGGTACTGGCGAGGCAACAACAGAACTAAATGTGCCAGATCGCAGGAGTGAAGGTTGGCGCGCATGGAAACGCCTCCGGGCTTCAGCGAAGGAGAGTTTTTCCTTTACCCGGATCTCCTGGATCGCCTTCTCGTCCAAATACCGCGGACAGTCGGCAAACGAAGCAGAATGTGACCCTTTACAATTAACGCAGACGGGGGCTGTTGAACAGGTACCTTCGTGTGAGGGCTGGCTACATGTTGCACAGATGTTAACGGCACTCTTACAGGAGACTTGCGTATGCCCAAAACGTTGGCATTTAAAACAACGCAGAGGTCTAGGAATATAAGGCCTCACAGAAATCCGTTCGTACCCTGCGGAAATGCTCGTGGGCAGATCGACGCCATCAAATGTAATAAACAGGGTACGAGTGGGTACCAATACGCCGTCGCGTTTGGCCTGCACTCGATGGACCGCTGTCACCTTCTGGTCTGCAAGATATTCTACCAGGTCCTCGTCCGATATACCATCGAGGCTATGGGTGGTAATGATGCCTCGACAGGAATTCAATGTGCGGTGCTTCTCCACACGGATGGGATAGCCGTGGAGAAGCGTAGCGCGCAACAAGGTCTTACTTTGCTGATCGGATTTCGTTTGGGCTAATAAGGAACCATTCCGTAGACGAGTGCAGGACTGAACCGCACCAGCAATAGCATCAATGCCCTTTTGAATGATGAAAGGGTTCACCTTCTCGAAACTTTGTCCTTCTTCGGTTCGTGAAATGACCAAGTAACAACCAGTTGTCGGTGGTGGCACTTCTGTTACATAAACTTTTCGGCGCTTGTTAGTATTAATGGAGGAAGGGTGCTCCATAGCGAAATAAATCCTCCACCATTGCAACCGTCTCCGACCTCGGGCTCTGACTTCTCGGGCGTTACCCCGGCTTGGGTGAGTGGCCTATCTATACCACTCACCCCAGGGTCACACCTCCCAGAACATAGACAGAGGGACCTAATCGTCGTCAGAAGTCAGCAGCTCATGCAATGGCCCCCCCCCGCGGGACTGCAGTTGAACAGCGGATACGAACACAAACCCTACATGACGACCCCGGGTGGTGGGGATGACGCCATTACCCACTCACCCAGCTGCGCACCTGGTGCGCGGGTTTCCGTCAGGCTGTGTCCACGGACGATTAAAAGAAAGATAAAAGAAACTAACACTGTGTGGGCGTTTCGGATGCAAGGTAGGCCGGCGAGGAAGTAAAAGAGATGCGTAAATGAATGGACGTGGTGCGAAATGTGCAGAAGTAAAAGCGAAGAAAGAAACGATGGCGAGGGACGACATGATATGAAATGCACAGAACGCACGAGAGCCTACCTTGATTCCCCCGGTCACGAGAACGAACCCACCTGACCGGACGGGGGTGGAAGGATGATGGCGATGATTGGGTGTGATGATGATGATGATATGCGGCTTAAGGGCGCTAAACTGCTGAGGTCATCAGCGCCCTTACAAGGTATAAAATATAAAGTCAAAAAATAAAAGATAGGTAAAAAACCGCATAATTAAAAAAACGGGACACAAACCCGCGATGTCAAAAAGCTAAAACTAACAATATAACAATAACAAATATACCAATAACAATAATAACAATAACAACAATAACAAGAAAAACAATAATAACAATAACAGCAATAATAACAAGACAAAGATCTGCAAAACAACACACTAAAAGCATAGGCAGTAAAGGATTAAAACGTGTCAGGAACTGTAGAATGCGAGGGACATGAGCGCCATATGTCCACTGGGGATAAGAGTCCCCATAAAAACTGACAGAATAAAAGTAATAAGTTAAAAGACGCTCAACGCATTAAATGCGCAGATTAAAATCACTGTCATGAATAAAACGTAAAACACATTCCACAGCATGCGTGTCGTCTGCCAAAACGTTGGCTAAGCCAACAGGCAGACCTACACGAGCACGCAATGCAGCTAAAACCTGACACTCTGTTAAAATGTGACGCACCGTTAAGGGTACGTCACACTGCCCACAGAGTGGTGCGGGGTCACCACTGAGCAAATACCTATGACTAAAAACACAATGTCCAATTCGTAAACGGGCTAAAAGTACCTCCTCCCGACGTGAAGAACGAGAAGAGGTACCCCAGATTAACGGGAGAGGCTTAACCTCCCGCAACTTGTTCCCCCGGAGGGCCGTCCACTCATCGCGCCAGCGCGAGAGGATGCGGCGACGTAAAATAGCACACGAATCTGACGAGGGAACTACAGAGGTAAAAAATCTGGGTAATAAAATCGCCGATTTCGCAGCGGCGTCGGCAGACTCGTTACCTGAGATGCCCACATGACCTGGAATCCACATGAAGGAGACGCTGATGCCAGAGACACCGAGCGAGTGGAGCAGGTCATGTATGCGCTGTACGAGTGGGTGGTAATTGTACAGCGCATGAATAGCCTGAAGGGCACTCAGAGAGTCCGTACAAATAAAACAGTGCCGTAAGTCGTGCCGCTGAATGAATAAAACAGATTGATAAATGCTAAAAAGTTCGGCGGTAAAAATTGAACATTGTTGAGGTAAACAAAAAGTAAAACTCCGTACACCAAAAACAAAGGCACATCCTACTCCAACATCAGTCTTAGACCCATCAGTATATATAAAATGACAGTCCCCGAACTGCGCCTGTAGTTCTAAAAAGGCGGATCTAAGAACAGAAGCAGGGGTCGCATTTTTCGGCATCGACGTTAGCCCAAGGTGGATGTGGGCCTCAGCGCGCGACCATGGAGGAAAACGCGTTTCCCCTCGGGTAAGGGCCGGCGCTGGCGTAACGTCCAAATGCCGAAGTAGCAGTCGAAATCGAACCCCTGGGGGGAGCAATGCAGAGGAGCGAACGAAATATTGTCGATCTAGCGAATCCTCGTAAAATACATGGAAGGACGGGTGGTTAGGCAAGCTTGAGAGCCGACAAGCATAGCTACATAAGAGCATCTCACGCCTGAAAGACAGCGGAGGCTCTGCAGCCTCAGCGTAAAGACTGGGCACGGGGCTAGTTGGAAAGGCCCCTGTAGCGACTCTAATACCACGATGATGAATGGGATTCAAACGACGTAACACAGATGGACGTGCCGACGAAGAAACTATACACCCGTAATCAAGTTTGGATCGGACCAAAGAGCGATAAAGGCGAAGGACGGTCCGATCAGCTCCCCAGGATGTGCCACTTAAAACACGTAAAATATTAAGAGAACGGTCACACTTTGCTTTTAAAAAGGAAACGTGCGAGGTCCAACACAACTTCCTGTCAAAAATCAACCCCAAAAATTTCGCCTCGTCTGCAAACGGAAGTATCCCTGGCCCAAGATGGAGAAAGGGCGGAGGGAAATACTTCCGGCGCCAGAAGTTGATGCAGACGGATTTCTCGGCGGAGAAATTAAAGCCGTTGGCGTTACTCCAGGCGTAGAGACGGTCGATACAGCTCTGGAGACGGCGTTCGAGTAGAGAGGTCCGCCGTGAACTGCAATAAATAGCGAAATCGTCAACAAAAAGGGACGATGAAATGCCAGGTGGAATACAATCAACAATGGGGTTGATAGCAATCGCAAAAAGTGTGACACTGAGTACAGAGCCCTGCGGTACTCCGTTCTCTTGAATAAAACAACGAGATAAAACCGAGCCCACACGTACACGAAAGACGCGGTCCGTCATAAACTCCCGAAGAAATATGGGAAGACGACCGCGGATATTCCAATCGTGAAGTGTACGTAAAATGCCGCCCCTCCAACAAGTCTCATAAGCTTTCTCCAGGTCAAAAAATACAGCCACGGTTTGACACTTTCTCAGAAATCCATTCATAATATGCGTCGACAAGGACACCAGATGGTCGACGGTAGAGCGATAGCGACGAAACCCGCACTGAGCGTTCGCTAGAAGTTTCTGAGACTCAAGCCACCATGTCAACCGCCCGTTGATCATGCGCTCCATCACCTTGCAAATGCAACTGGTGAGGGAGATAGGGCGGTAGCTGGAAGGTAGTTGGCGATCCTTCCCAGGCTTAAGTATTGGGACAATGGTGGCTTCGCGCCAAACGGAAGGAAAAATGCCGTCTTGCCAAATACGGTTATAGACCTGTAAGAGAAATAGTTTACTGTCGGCTGAAAGGTTCTTTAACATCAGGACATGAATGCCGTCCGGCCCGGGAGCGGAGTGCCGAGAGCAATGAAGAGCGTGCTCCAGCTCCCTCATTGTGAATAATTCGTTATAGCATTCATCATTAGCAGACCGAAAAGTATAGGATGCGGAATCCTGCCGGTCTTTAATAGAGCGAAAGCCGGCGGAATAATGGTCTGAACTGGAAACCGCCTCAAAGGCAGAACCCAGAGTGTTAGCGATGGCAGCCGGATCCACTATGGTGGCATTAGAAACCTGAAGGCTAGAAACAGTACAATGTGACACTTTACCTGAGAAGCGACGAAGTTTATCCCAAACAACGGATGAAGGCGTAAAACGATTAAAAGACTCGACAAAACGAGCCCAAGATGCCTTCTTGCTATCCTGAATAATGCGACGAGCCCTGGCGCGCGATTGTTTAAAAGTCACCAAATTATCAAGTGTAGGGTGGCGCCGAAACACCCTAAGTGCAGTCCTACGGGCACGAACGGCGTCCCGACAATCCTCGTTCCACCACGGAACAGGTGGCCGCCGAGGTTGGGAGGATGAACGGGGTATTGCACGTTCGGCGGCTGAGAAAATAATAGACGTAAGGTGCTGCACTAGTTGATTAATGTCGGAGAAGGGCTGGTCGTCAAAATGCACGAGGCTGGAATACAAGCTCCAGTCGGCTTTTGCGAATATCCAGGTAGGTACTCTGGAATGCTATACGTGGTGCGACAGAAGAGAAACGATGCAGGGGAAATGGTCGCTGGAGTAGGTGTCAGCGACGACGTTCCACTGAAGGCGACGTGCAAGCTGGATTGAGCAAAGAGCAAGGTCCAGGTGAGAGAAAGTACCAGAAGAATCAGAAATAAAAGTAGGTGCACCTGTATTGAGGATGGAAAGATTGAACTCATAAAAAATGTCGGAAAGAAGAGTTCCCCTCGCACAAGCCCTTGGCGAACCCCATAGTGGGTGATGGGCATTAAAATCTCCCAACAGAAGAAATGGTGTTGGGAGAGCGGACAGGAGAGCTCGAATGTCCGCGGGAGCGAGGGGAGACGATGGAGGTGAATATACAGAGCAAACAGAAAACAAAAAGCCGGGTAAGTGAAAGCGAACGGCAACAGCTTGCAAGTCGGATGTAAGTGTGACAGGTGTAAAATGAACGTCGTTACGCACTAAGAACATGACACCTCCATGAGCAGGAGTACCCTCCTCCGGTTCAAGGTCGTAGCGAACCGGAGTATATCCTCGGAGATCAAAAGGATCGTGAGGGCGAAGCTTAGTCTCCTGCAAACATACGACCATAGGCGAATGGAAACGCAATAAAAGTTGCAGTTCCGCCCTATGCGATCGTATACCACGTACATTCCAGGTCAGGATAGCCATTAAGAATAAGGGGATAAACTGTCTATTTAGAAGGGCGGCTTAAAATTACCTTTTGTTTAACCTTTGGGCTCGGGTTTTTTGTATGGAGTTGGTCAGACTCCATAGCTTCCTCGGAGGGAGGGCCCACGCGCTCAGTGCCAGAAACCGATTCAAGCGCCGTGAATCGGTTCTGGGTGGCGATGGGTGAAGGGTGCCGCTGAGCGCGGCTTGTCCCAGGACCATCCTGGGACAGCGACCTCCGAGGAGGAGAAGGTGAACTCTTTTTACCGCGCGCACGCGGAGGGTCTTTCAAAAAATCTTCCCTACGTAGTTTCTGCTTGGGCTTCTTTTCAAGGGCTTGCGACTTCATTGACTTGGGACCAGGTTTATACGGCTTGGTAACTGTAGCCTTAATAGACGGCCGGATGGTAGTGGCGGTTAATCCAGTCAAGGTCCAGGTCTGAGTTTCGGCATCTACTCGTGGTACTGGCGAGGCAACAACAGAACTAAATGTGCCAGATCGCAGGAGTGAAGGTTGGCGCGCATGGAAACGCCTCCGGGCTTCAGCGAAGGAGAGTTTTTCCTTTACCCGGATCTCCTGTATCGCCTTCTCGTCCAAATACCGCGGACAGTCGGCAAACGAAGCAGAATGTGACCCTTTACAATTAACGCAGACGGGGGCTGTTGAACAGGTACCTTCGTGTGAGGGCTGGCTACATGTTGCACAGATGTTAACGGCACTCTTACAGGAGACTTGCGTATGCCCAAAACGTTGGCATTTAAAACAACGCAGAGGTCTAGGAATATAAGGCCTCACAGAAACCCGTTCGTACCCTGCGGAAATGCTCGTGGGCAGATCGACGCCATCAAATGTAATAAACAGGGTACGAGTGGGTACCAACACGCCGTCGCGTTTGGCCTGCACTCGATGAACCGCTGTCACCCTCTGGTCTGCAAGATATTCCACCAGGTCTTCGTCAGAGATACCATCGAGGCTATGCGTGGTGACAACGCCTCTACAAGAATTCAAGGTGCGGTGCTTCTCAACACGGATAGGATAACCGTGGAGAAGCGTGGCGCTCAACAAGGACTTACTTTGTGCCTCGGATTTGCTTTGAACCAATAACGAACCATTACGAAGCCGAGTGCAGGAAAGAACCGGACCAGCAATTGAGTCAATGCCCTTCTGGATGATAAAAGGGTTCACCTTCTCGAATGATTGTCCTTCCTCTGTTCGGGTAATCACTAAGTAACAACCAGCTGTTGGCGGTGCTACTTCTGTTACTAAAGTTTTACGGCGCTTGTTGTTAATAATGGAGAAAGGGTGCTCCATAGCGAAAAAAAATCCTCCACCATTGCAACCGTCTCCGACCTCGGGCTCTGACTTCTCGGGCGTTACCCCGGCTTGGGTGAGTGGCCTATCTATACCAGACTCACCCCAGGGTCACACCTCCCAGAACATAGACAGAGGGACCCAATCGCCGTCAGAAGTCAGCAGCTCATGCAATGGCCCCCCCGCGGGACTGCAGTTGAACAGCGGATACGAACAACAACCCTACATGACGACCCCGGGTGGTGGGGATGACGCCATTACCCACTCACCCAGCTGCGCACGCGGTGCGCGGGTATCCGTCAGGCTGTGTCCACGGAGGATTTAAATAAAAAGATAAAAGAAACTAAAACTGTGTGGGCGTTTCGCACGCAAGGTAGGCCGGCGGGGAAGAAAAAAGAGATATGCGAATGTCGTGGTACGAAATGGCCGGAAAGTGATTAGGCAAGAAAGAAACGAAGGTGAGGTGCGGTATGTATGGAATGCAAAGAACGCACGAGAGCCTACCTTGGGTCCACCGGTCACTTGAAGAACCCACCGCGACCGGATGGGGGTGAGGGGATGAATGTGGCGATGATTGGCTCGGGAACCCCCGGGTGCGCCAAAAACCCGTACTCACATAAGGTGAGCCCCTGAGGGGGGCGATGATTGGCTCGGGTACCCCGGGTGCGCCTAACCCGTACTCACAAAAGGTGAGCCCCTGGGGGGCGCATGATGGATTACCGAGCGGTGTCATTGAACGCTGCTCCGTAAAGTTTTATTTAATTTAGTGGTATTATTTGAGTTTATCAAATTTAATTTTAGTTCAAGTGATAGTATTTTTTATCTAGTGTATACAGTGTAAATTATGGATTGCAGGTACGTACCTTGAGCCTATAATAAGTAAAAGTTGAAAAACATTAAAGCCAACACGTCAAGTGTAGTGAGTGACCTCTCTAAAATCACGGACAGCCGGCCGCTCTTGCTGCCGCTCGCTGTGATCATATATTAACGCGCTCTGCGTTTTTGTGATATATTAATGGCTGTTTATTATTATACACTTTAACTGATAAATATTAAACATTCGGGGGTAATTCCCCCGGAAATGCAATGGAGGAAAGTGAAGTGTTTACCCCCAAGAAGGTACTGGAGCGTTCTACAGTTCCTCATAGAAAAAATACTCAAAGTAAATTAAAAGATGTAAAAAGGAATACTACGGAGGAAATTAAAAAGAAAGAAGAATGAAAAAAGATGGAGGATAAAAGAGATTCACCAAAACCAGAAGGAGGAAATATCCAACCCGACTCAGGAATGGTTGATAATATTCTAAAAATGACCACTTATGACCAATATGAGTTAGTTTTTACCGAACTGAATAAAATGGTTGCTAAAGAAAAGCATTCGGTAGAAACCAAAAACAAGTTTTTCGACTTGTTAAAGTTTCTGTACAGTGCACACAACAAAGCTCAAGAGCAAATCAAAGTTGTAGAGGCACAAAATAGAATTTTGAAAGCTCGCGAACAGCAACCGCCCTTGACTTTTGCGCAAGTATTTGCATCTAAGCCACCTCAACCAAATAAGGAATTGATACAGAAAACAATACAGGAACAAAAAGCACATAGTTTTCATATCATCAAAGAGTATTAAGGACACCAAAGGAATTCAGAGGATTGTGACAGCAAAACTAAAACCAAGAGAAGAAAAGATAAAAATCAACAGAGTGAAATCAAATGAGAAAAATGTCATTGTGGAGGTAGAATCAGAAAAGGATGCAAATAAACTCATAAGTAGCAAAAATTTGCAAAATCAAAATCTGGAAATAGAAAAACCGCGCAAAAGGAATCCCTTAGCCATAATATATGATGTGTTTTCAGGTGCTAATGAAATCGATCTGATTGAACACATTTATGCACAAAATTTTGAACAGTATATCTCTAAAGAAGAATTTTTCACAGACTTCAAATTAAGATTTAAAACGGGACCAAAGGGCAAACCAACGGTTCATCATGTTGTGGAAGTAAGAGCAAAACTAAGGAAAATCATGAAAAAACTTGGGAAGATTGTATATTGGTTTCCAGTCGTGCAACTTTAAATTTTATTTCTGTGTCACGCTGTTTAAAATGCTACGACTATGGCCATGTTTCTAAATTTTGCAATCAAGAACAAGTCTGTGGACACTGTGGCGAAAACTCGCATTTGAGAAAAGATTGTCAAAAAACGGACCAACCACAAACTTGTAATGCGTGCAACAAAAGAAATACTGTATGTGGGGGAAAAGATAATTGTCCCACTTATAAATTCTTCTGGGAGCGTTCAGTAATGCGTACAGATTAAGGAACATAAAAACCCGTTTAATTATTTACAGGGCAAAAAAAAGGAGAAACACTCCCAGTAGAATTAGGAGAAATTTACGCAGAGTAATAGAACATAAGCTAAAAATGGCACATCAACAACACCCAAATACAACATTATTAAATAAACAAGCTCACATTGAACCAATTATAATAACAAAAAACTAAAGTAATTCATTAGATTGCAAATATAGTTTATCTAAAGAAAACAACTCTACATCAAACAATTCGAGCGACATTAAGTACTCTAATTTTGAAAACTCAAGCATCCAAAATACAACTCAAAAATCTAAAAATAAATACCCAAACTTCATAAAAGGACCCATTATAAACAATTACCAAACAAAAGACTAATCTTAAACCACCGTTGGCACAGTCAAAAAAGAAAATACAAATTAATTACGATGAAATTATTACTCAGGAACCTTTGGAAAATCAAGATAAAAATGTAAAAATAACTCTCAAGTGGGAAAGAAGCTTTTTGTCATCGCTATGGGAAAATAGGAAACAGAATAATGTATCATCGATACCTTTAAATCAGGAATCTACAACTTCTAATTTTAGTTCCATTACTAACATACACTCAGGCGGCGAGTTAAAAGCAGCAGAGAAGCGTGCTCTTATTCACCCAGTTATAGTTGCCGGGAGAGAAAGCGTGACTCAGGACATTCCTACAGCGGAAATTGCTCCTCGGCCGGCTGGCGCGGACGTCAGCTCCATGTATACGGAACTTGAGACCACGTTAAGATTGAGTCGCTTAGAAGAAAAGAATCTTTTGGCCGCCGCGCTGAGACATGTTATTAGACTTAAACATAACAACGGAAGTAAAATAGTTTTCCGTTCCAGATGCCATCGATAGAATGGAACTATGTGTCGTAAACATTCCTACCGACCCAGATGAATTATTAATTCTTCTCCACCAAGTTTACGAAAGAAGAGGTGATATTCTTGATTTAGAAGACGTAAATAAGCAGTTTGTATTGTGTCACGGGAGGCTAGCTTTCAACAGCACCTTAAGCTGGCCTAATTGCTATGCCGTCATTCGTCATGATTCCCTTGATTATCCAAAAATTGTCCCGAAAAAATCCAGTAATCCTATCTTCCCGTCCAATTGCGAAAATTCAACCGCAGCCATTTCAAATTCCTTTAAACCTCTTGATTCCAAATATAAATCAACTACCACCAGTAGAATTTCTCAACAATATAACCCTAAAAACTACCCAAAATCAGACAAAAAAGTCAACCCTTCTACAAATCCAGTGAAAACTCACCCCAAAAAGCCCACGAAAAAATATTTAAACCACAACACCAAAAACATCGTAAAAGATATGACTAAACGCTCGAGACAACCTAGGCTAATTACAGAAGGCTTTGTCTTAACTAGACAAGCAGATGGACAACTAGAATTTGACTAGGAGGTAGATGGCGTTAACTCTGAAGCTACATCTGGTTACAATAGACTGCACGTAAGGACCGTAATGTTCCCAGAGGACCAGAATGCAGATAATGAAAACTATCATAATTTTTACGACGAATATCAGGATAGCTCAGATTAACGCCCAAAGGAGCAATTTAGTCATGCCAGAACTTAAAAAGGTCTTTGACGAACTTAGTACAAATATACTATGCATCCAAGAACCCTATACTTTAAAAGACAAAATTATTAATGTTCCAATCATGGTCAGGGTTGCTATGTGGCCCTAATCCCATGGCAGCAATCGTGATAAATAATCCCAATCTACAGCCAGTAAATCTCACTGAGTTCAATGACTCACATACCAACGCGCTACAAGTAATTCATGAAAGCGGCGACTTTAATTTACAACTCCTACTTTCAACTTTCCGATCCAATAGTCATACTTAGATAAGCTCCAAAACGTTTCTAGAAAATATTCTAATAAAGAAATACTTTTCACCATTGATTCAAACGCCAAATCAGAATGGTGGTTTAACACTCAAAAAGACAGCAAAGGTGAAAAACTTGAAGAAATTATTTCGGAACTAAATTTAACAATTTTTAACATACCTAATAATCCGAGCACAATTTGAAAACTCCACCGGAGCTAAATCAAATATCGGCCTAACCTTGGGTACCGTGAAAATACATCGTAAAATTAAAAATTGGAAAGTTGGACAAAATATAACTTCCAGCAATCATAATCTAATCTATTACGATTACAAAACGGAAAAAGTTCCAAATAATCATTCCATGGACTATTCTTATAATTACAACCAGGGAAATTGGAATTTTATAAAAGAGGATTTAGATACTTTAAATCTAAATTACACAGGAAACAATATTAATTCCGACATACAACAATTGCAAAATCTTTTAAAATCAACGGCAGATAAATTTATTCCGAAGCAAACGCAGAAAAAATATCACGACAGAGTTTGGACAGAAGAACTGAATTCACTTCGCAGTAAGATGAGGAAAATATACCAGCGAACGGTAGTAGCAAGTGAAAGAGTTAGGAACTTGGGCATATACAGGAGAGCGAAGAAAAAAATTTAAAGATACACTTAATGATGATGATGAGATGCGGTTTAAGGGCGATAAACAGCTGTCATCAGCGCCCTTACAAAGTATAAAATGTACTGTCCAAAAATAAAAGTCCGATTAAAAACGGGACACAAACCCACGAGTCCAAAAGGTAAAAAACAAAACATCAAATACCAAAAACGAACACACTAAAACCATGGCCAATAAAAGAGTAAAACAACGTGTCAAGAACTGTAGAATGTCAGGGACACGAGCGCCAATGTCCACTGGGGAGATACCCCATTAAAAAACAAGATAAAATCACAGTCAAAAGACGCTCAGCGCATCAAATGCGTCTGGTATATCCAATGTCATTGATAAATCGTAAGACACTCTAAAGCACGCGCGTCGTCTGCCAAAACGTTGGCTACGCCAACAGGCAGACCAACACGAACGCGCAAAGAAGCTAAAACTTGACACTCTGCTAAAATATGACGCACCGTTAAGGGTGCATCACATTACTCACAGAGTGGTGCGGGGTCACTACTGAGCAAGTATCTATGGCTAAAAAGACAATGTCCGATTCGTAAGCCAGCTAAAATTACCTCTTCCCGACGACACGAAAGAGAAGAGGTACCCCAGATTAACGGGAGAGGCTTAACCTCCCGTAACTTGTTCCTTCGGAGGGCCGTCCACTCATCCCTCCAAAGCAGGAGGATGCGGCTACGTAGAATAACAAACAAATCTGTGAAGGAAACAACAGAAGTAAAAGAACTGGGTAATAAAATCCCCGATTTGGCAGCGGCGTCGGCACACTCATTACCTGAGATGCCCACATGACCTGGAATCCACATGAAGGACGCGCTGATGCCAGAAACATCAAGCGAGTGGAGGTCATGTATGCGCTGTAAGAGTGGGTGGTAATGGTACAGCGCGTTAATACTCTGAAGGGCACTCAGAGAGTCCGTACAAATAACACAGTGCCGAAAGTCGTGCCGTTGAATGTATAAAACAGATTGATAAATGCTAAAAAGTTCGGCGGTAAAAATAGAACATTGTCCAGGTAAACGAAACGTAAAACTACATTGACCAAAAACTAAGGCACATCCAACTCCAGCATCAGTCTTAGATCCATCGGTAAAGATAAAATGAAAATCCCCGAATTGCGCCCGTACTTCAAAAAAGCCGATCTAAAGACTGAAGAAGGGGTCTCAGTCTTCGGCATCGACGTTACCCCAAGGTGACAGTGGGCCTCAGCGCGCAACCATGGAGGAAAAAGCGTTTCCCCTGGGAAGGGACGGCGCTGGCGTAACGTCCAAATGCCGAAGGAGTTGTCAAAATCGAACCCCTGGAGGTAGTAATGCAGAAGAGCTAACGAAATATTGTCAATCAAGCGAATCATCGTAAAAGATCCCGAAGGACGGGTGGTTAGGCAAGCTTGAAAGCCGACAAGCATAGCTGCACAAAAGGATCCCACGCCGGAAGGACAGCGGAGGCTCTGCAGCTTCTGCGTACAGACTGTGTACAGGGCTAGTTGGAAAGGCCCCTGTAGCGACTCTTATGCCACGATGGTGAATGGCATTCAATCGGCGTAACACAGATGGACGTGCCGACGAATAAACAATACACCCGTAATCAAGCTTGGATCGGACCAAAGAGCGATAAAGGCTAAGGACGGTCCGATCAGCTCCCCAGGATGTGCCACTTAAAACACGTAAAATATTAAGAGAACGGCCACACTTTGCTTTTAAAAAGGAAACGTGAGAAGTCCAGCTCGGCTTCCGGTCAAAGACCAACCCCAAAAATTTAACCTCGTCTGCAAATGAACGGACCGCAGACCCAAGATGGAGAAGGGCAGAGGGAAGCCTTCCGGCGCCCGGATTTCTCGGCGGAGAAATTAAAGCCGTTAGCGTTACTCCAGGCGTAGAGACGGTCGATACAGCTCTGGAGACGGCGTTCGAGTAGACAGGTCCGCCGTGAACTGCAATCAATGGCAAAATCGTCAACAAAAAGGGACGATGAAATGCCAGGAGGAATACAATCAACAATGGGGTTGATAGCAATTGCAAAAAGTGTGACACTGAGTACAGAGCCCTGCGGTACTCCGTTCTCTTGAATAAAACGACTAGATAAAACCGAGCCCACACGTAACGAAAGACGCGGTCCGTCAGAAGCTCCCGAAGAAATATGGGGCAACTCCAAGCCTGGAGTGTACGTAAAATGCCGCCCCTCCAGAAAGTGTCATAAGCTTTCTCCAGGTCACAAAACAAAGCCACCGTTTGACACTTTCCCAGAAATCCATTCATAATATGCGTTGACAGGGACACCAGATGGTCGACGGTAGAGCGACAGCGGCGAAATCTGCACTGAGAGTTAGCTAGGAGTTTCTGAGACTCAAGCCACCATGTCAACCGCCCGTTGATCATGCGCTCCATTACCTTGCAAACGCAACTTATGAGGGAGATAGGGCGGTAGCTGGAAGGTAGGTGGCGATCCTTCCCAGGCTTAAGTATAGGGACAATGGTGGTTTCGCGCCAAACGGAAGGAAAACAGCCGTCTTGCCAAATACGGTTATAGACCTGTAAGAGAAAGAGTTTACTGTCGGCTGAAAGGTTCTTTAACATCAGGACATGAATGCCGCCCGGGCCATGAGAGAAGTGCCTAGAGCAATGAAGAGCGTGCTCCAGCTCCCTCATTGTGAAAAGTTGATTATAACACTCATTATTAGCAGACCGAAAATTAAAGGTGATGGAGACGGTCGATACAGCTCTGGAGACGGCGTTCGAGTAGACAGGTCCACCGTGAACTGCAATAAATAGCGAAATCGTCAACAAAAAGGGACGATGAAATGCCAGGTGGAATACAATCAACAATGGGGTTAATAGCAATCGCAAAAAGTGTGACACTGAGTACAGAGCCCTGGGGTACTCCGTTCTCTTGAATAAAACGACGAGATAAAACCGAGCCCACACGCACACGAAAGACGCGGTCCGTCATGAACTCCCGAAGAAATATGGGAAGACGACCGCGGATATTCCAATCGTGAAGTGTACGTAAAAGGCCGCCCCTCCAACAAGTGTCATAAGCTTTCTCCAGGTCAAAAAATACAGCCACGGTTTGACACTTTCTCAGAAATCCATTCATAATATGCGTCGACAAGGACACCAGATGATCGATGGTAGAGCGATAGCGACAAAACCCGCAATGAGCGTTCGCTAGAAGTTTCTGAGACTCAAGCCACCATGTCAATGATGATGATGATATGCGGCTTAAGGGCGCTAAACTACTGAGGTCATCAGCGCCCTTACAATGTATAAAATATAAAGTCAAAATATAAAAACAGGTAAAAGAACCGCATAATTAAAAACAAGACGTAAACCCGCGATGTCCAAAAGGCTAAAACTAACAATAAGATAATAACAACAATAATAACAATAAAATCAATAACAACAATAAAATCAATAACAACAATAAAATCAATAACAACAATAAAATCAATAACAACAATATAAATATCTGAAAAAACCAACACACTAAAAGCATAGGCAATAAACGATTAAAACTAGTCAAGAACTATAGAATGCGAGTGACATGAGCGCCATATGTCCACTGGGGATTAGAGCCCCCATAAAAACTGACAGAAGAAAAGTATTAAGCTAAAAGACGCTCAACGCATTAAATGCGCAGAGTAAAATCACTATCATGAATAAAACGTAAAACAAATTCTACAGCACGCGTGTCGTCTGCCAAAACGTTGGCCAGGCCAATAGGCAGACCCACGCGGGCACCCAATGCAGCTAAAACCTGACACTGTTAAAATATGACGCACTGTCAAGGGCACGTCACACTGCCCACAGAGTGGTGCGGGGTCACCACTGAGCAAATACCTATGACTAAAAACACAATGTCCAATCCGTAAACGAGCTAAAATTGCCTCTTCCCGACGACAAGAACGAGAAGAGGTATCCCAGATCAACGGGAAAGGCTTAACCTCCAGCAACTTGTTCCCCCGGAGGGCCGTCCACTCATCGCGCCAGCGCGAGAGGATGCGGCGACGTAAAACAACACACGAATCTGACGAGGGAACAACAGAGGTAAAAAATCTGGGTAATAAAATCGCCGATTTCGCAGCGGCGTCGGCAGACTCATTACCTGAGATGCCCACATGACCTGGAATCCACATGAAGGACACGCTGATGCCAGAGACACCCAGCGAGTGGAGCAGGTCATGTATGCGCTGTACGAGTGGGTGGTAATTGTACAGCGCAGTAATACTCTGAAGGGCACTCAGAGTGTCCGTACAAATAAAACAGTGCCGTAAGTCGTGCCGCTGAATGTATAAAACGGATTGATAAATGCTAAAAAGTTCGGCGGTAAAAATTGAACATTGTCGAGATAAACGAAAAGTAAAACTCTGTACACCAAAAACAAAGGCACATCCTACTCCAACATCAGTCTTAGGCCCATCGGTATATATAAAATGACAGTCCCCGAACTGCGCCTGTAGTTCTAAAAAGGCGGATCTAAGAACAGAAGCAGGGGTCGCATTTTTCGGTATCGACGTCAGCCCAAGCCCACCATGTCAACCGCCCGTTGATCATGCGCTCCATCACCTTGCAAATGCAACTGGTGAGGGAGATAGGGCCGTAGCTGGAAGGTAGTTGGCGATCCTTCCCAGGCTTAAGTATAGGGACAATAGTGGCTTCGCGCCAAACGGAAGGAAAAATGTCATCTTGCCAAATACGGTTATAGACCTGTAAGAGAAAGAGTTTACTGTCGGCTGAAAGGTTCTTTAACATCAGGACATGAATGCCGTCCGGCCCAGGAGCGGAGTGCCGAGAGCAATCAAGAGCGTGCTCCAGCTCCCGCATTGTGAATAGTTCGTTATAGCATTCATCATTAGCAGACCGAAAAGTATATGATGCGGAATCCAGCCGGTCTTTGATAGAGCGAAAGCCGGCGGAATAATGGTCTGAACTGGAAACCGCCTCAAAGGCAGCACCCAGAATGTTAGCGATGGCAGCCGGATCCACTATGGTGGCATTAGAAACCTGAAGGCCAGAAACAGTACAATGCGATACTTTACCTGAGAAGCGGCGAAGTTTATCCCAAACAACAGATGAAAGCGTAAAACGATTAAAAGACTCGACAAAAGGATTCCACGACGCCTTCTTGCTATCCTGAATAATGCGACGAGCCCTGGCGCGCGATTGTTTAAGTCACCAAATTATCAAGTGTAGGATGTCGCCGAAACAACCTAAGTGCAGTCCTAAGGGCACTAACGGCGTCCCGACAATCCTCGTTCCACCACGGAACAGGCATTCGCCGAGGTTGAGAGGATGAACGGGGAATTGCGCATTCGGCGGCAGAGACAATCGTAGACGTAAGGTGCTGCACTAGCTGGTTAATGTCGGTGAAGGGCTGGTCGTCAAAATGCACAAGGCTGGAATACAAGCTCCAGTCGGCTTTTGTGAATATCCAGGTAGGTACTCTGGAATGCTGTACGTGGTGTGACAGAAGAGGAACGATGCAGGGGTAATGGTCGCTGGAGTAGGTGTCAGCGACGACCTTCCCCTGCAGACGACTAGCAAGCTGGAGTGATCAAACGTCAAGGCCCAAGTGAGAAAGTTTACCGGAAGAATCAGAAAGAAACGTAGACACCTGTATTGAGAATAGAGAGATTGAACTGATCAAAAATGTCAAAAAGAAGAGCTCCCCTCGCACAGGCCCTTGGCGAACCTCACAGGGGGTGATGGGCATTCAAATCGCCCAACAGAAGAAATGGTGTTGGGAGAGCGGACAGAAGAGCTCGAATGTCAGCGGTAGCACGGGCAGACGATGGAGGTGAATACACAGAACAAACAGAAATGAAAAAACCGGGTAACTGCAGTCTAATGGCAACAGCTTGTAAGTCGGACATAAGAGTGCGATGTTGAAAATGAACGTCGTTACGCACTAACATGACACCTCCATCAGCAGGAGTACCCTCCTCCAGTTCAAGGTCGTAGCGAACCGGAGTATATCCTCGGAGATCAAAAGGATCATGAGGGCGAAGCTTAGTCTCCTGCAAACACGATCATAGGCGAACGGGAACGCAATAAAGGTTGGAGTTCCGCCCAATGCGATCGTACACCACGTACATTCCAGGTCAGGATAGCCATTAAGAAAAAAGGGATAAACTGTCTACTTTGAAGTGCGGCTTAAAATTACCTTCTGTTTAACCTTTAGACTCGGGCTTTTGGTATGGAGTTGGTCAGACCCCATAGCCTCCTCCAAGGGAGGGCCCACGCGCTCAGTGCCAGAAACCGATTCAAGCGCCGTGAATCTGTTCTGGGTGGCGATGGGTGAGGGGTGCCGCTGAGCGCGGCTTGTCCCAGGACCGTCCTGGGACAGCAACTTCCGAGGAAGAGAACGTGAACTTTTGTTGCCGCGCGCACGCGGAGGGTCTTTCAAAAAATCTTCCCTACGAAGTTTCTGCTTGGGTTTCTTTTCGACGGCTTGCGACTTCATTGACTTGGGACCAGGTTTATACGGCTTGGTAACGGACGGCCGGATGGAAGTGGTGGTTAATCCTGTCATGGTCCAGTTCTGAGTTTCGGCATCTACTCGTGGTACTGGCGAGGCAACAACAGAACTAAATGTGCCAGATCGCAGGAGTGAAGGTTGGCGCGCATGGTAACGCCTCCGGGCTTCAGCGAAGCAGTTTTTCCTTTACCCGGATCTCCTGGATCGCCTTCTCGTCCAAGTACCGCGGGCAGTCGGCAAACGAAGCAGAATGAGACCCTTTACAATTAACGCAGACGGGGGCTGTTAAACAGGTACCTTCGTGTGAGGGCTGGCTACATGTTGCACAGATGTTGACGGCACTCTTACATGAGACTTGCGTATGCCCAAAACGTTGGCATTTAAAACAACGCAGAGGTCTAGGAATATAAGGCCTCACAGAAATCCGTTCGTACCCTGCGGAAATGCTCGTGGGCAGATCGACGCCATCAAATGTAATAAACAGGGTACGAGTGGGTACCAATACGCCGTCGCGTTTGGCCTGCACTCGATGAACCGCTGTCACCCTCTGGTCTGCAAGATATTCGATCAGGTCTTCGTCCGATATGCCATCGAGGCTATGCGTGGTGACAACGCCTCTACAAGAATTCACGGTGCGGTGCTTCTCAACACGGATAGGATAACCGTGGAGAAGCGTGGCGCTCAACATGGACTTACTTTGTGCCTCAGATTTGGTTTGAACTAGCAACGAACCATTACGAAGCCGAGTGCAGGAAAGAACCGGACCAGCAATTGAGTCAATGCCCTTCTGGATGATGAAAGGGTTCACCTTCTCAAAACTTTGTCCTTCGGTTCGTGAAATGACTAAGTAACAACCAGTTGTCGGTGGTGTCACTTCTGTTACATAAACTTTTCGGCGCTTGTTAGTATTATTGGAGGAAGGGTGCTCCATAGCGAAAGAAATCCTCCACCATTACAACCGTCTCCGACCTCGGGCTCTGACTTCCCGGGCGTTACCCCGGCTTGGGTGAGTAGCCTATCTATACCAGACTCACCCCAGGGTCACACCTCCCAGAACATAGACAGAGGGACCCAATCGCCGTCAGAAGTCAGCAGCTCATGCAATGGCCCCCCCGCGGGACTGCAGTTGAACAGCGGATACGAACACAAACCCTACATGACGACCCCGGGTGGTGGGGATGACGCCATTACCCACTCACCCAGCTGCGCACGCGGTGCGCGGGTATCCGTCAGGCTGTGTCCACGGAGGATTTAAATAAAAAGATAAAAGAAACAAACTGTGTGGGCGTTTCGCACGCAAGGTAGGCCGGCGGGGAAGAAAAAGAGATATGCGAATGTCGTGGTGCGAAATGCCGAAAAGTGATAAGGGAAGAAAGAAACGATGGTGAGGTGCGGTATGGATGGAATGCAAAGAACGCACGAGAGCCTACCTTGGGTCCACCGGTCACTTGAAGAACCCACTTCGACCGGATGGGGGTGAGGGGATGAATGTGGCGATTGGCTCGGGAACCCCCGGGTGCGCCAAAAACCCGTACTCATATAAGGTGAGCCCCTGAGGGGGCGACCTCCGAGAAGGTGAACTCTGCTTACTGTTAACACGCGGAGGGTCTTTTAGAAAGTCTTCTCTCCGAGGTTTATGCTTCGGTTTCTTCTCAGTGGCTTGTGACTTCCGTTCCGTTCCGTAGACGAGTACAGGACGGAACTGCACCAGCAATAGCATCAATGCCCTTTTGAATAATGAAAGGGTTCACCTTCACAAAACTTTGCCCTCCCTCGGTTCGTGAAATGACCAAGTAACAACCAGTTGTCGGTGGTGTCACTTCTGTTACATAAACGTTTGCGCTTATATTTGTAGTAATGGAGAAAGGGTGCTCCATAGCGAAATAAATCCTCCAGCATTGCAACCGTCGCCGACCTCGGGCTCTGTCTTCCCGGGGTCACAACTCCCAGAACATAGAGGGACCCAATCGCCGTCAGAAGTCAGCAGCTCATGCAATGGCCCCCCGCTGGTCTGCACTTGAACAGCGGATACGAACACAAACCCTACATGACGACCCCAGGTGTGGATGACGCCATTACCCACTCACCCAGCTGCGCACCCAGTGCGCGGGTATCCGTCAGGGTATGTTCACGGAGGATTAAAATAAAAGGTTAAAAGAAACTAAAACAGTGTAGGCGTTTCGCACTCAAGGTAGGCCGGCGAAGAAGTAAAGATACACTTAAAAAGACGCGTGATAGGTCATGGAAAAATTTTATTGAAACGGGAACAAATCGAAATATCTGGGGAGTTCCATATAAAATTGTTATGGAAAAAATTAAAAGGCCGGACATTTTAAATACGCTAAGAAAACAAGATGGCTCGTTACGGCTGATTGGGAGTCAGTCACTGTCAGTAGACTCCTCCCAGATGATAACATGGAAGATGAAAATAATCGAGCTCTCAGAGCAGATCAAAGAGAATATGTATCTCCCAATAACCTAATATACCCTTATGATGTATCCGAAATTAGCCTAATGAGAAAATTAAAAACCAAGAAAGCTGCCGGCCCTGACGGGTTGAAAAATGAAATTTTAATTGTAGTCGAAGAAAAGTTAACACCAGTTTTATGTCGCCTTTTCAATGACTGCTTATGGCAAGGCATCTTTCCAACATCATGAAGAGGCAAAATTAATTATACTCAAAAAAGGAGAGGACAAGGATCCTATGGATCCAAAATCCTATAGGCCAATGTCTTAAATACTCTAGGCAAACTATTGGAATATTTAGTTAATAAACGAATACAAGAATTTAGATTACTAATTGGCCTCAATAATAAGCAATATGGATTCAGAAAAGGAAGATCCTCCGAAGACGCGGTTATCGCTATCACGGAAGATATTTCTAAATCAACAGCAAAATATGTCCTGGGAATATCTAGACATTTCTGGGGCTTTTGATAACCTTTGGTGGCCCTTTTTATTTCAAAGACTAAGATCAAAACAATACCCTACCACGCTATATAAAATTCTTAAAAGTTATTGTAGGGATAGGCAGGCGTTTTTTCAAGGTCCAAATAAGAAAATATCAAAGATTATTACTAAAGGTTGTCCGCAAGGGTCGGTTCTAGGGCCGACCTTTTGGGGCATAATTTTAGAAACACTTATAGAAAGGCTAGAAAATAATACCTCCGGTACCTATATTATTGCATATGCAGATGACGTGATCTTTATTATAGACGGTAATACCAGAATTCAATTAGAAAATAAAGGATTTAAATTGATGACTATCCTAGAAAATTGGTGCAAAGATGCAAAAATTAAGATTTCAACATTAAAATCTGCGTATATTATATTAAAAGGCTCCCTGAGAAGAAATCCCACATTAAAAAATTGGCAACATTCCCATAAAAAGAAATTCAACTCCTAAATATCTAGGATTCCAAATAGATCAGAAGTTACAATTTAAGGACCATATTGATTATGTTAGGTGCAAATCAGAAAAAGTGCTGATGAAACTATCCAGAATTGCACAATGTACTTATAATATACCGCTCTATGCAATTTCCAACTACCATTCAGCGATTTTTGCATCTATTCTAAATTATGGCGCGGGAGTTTGGGCACATCGTGTAAATAATATCTTCTTAAGAAATCTATTACGAAGAACTCAAAGAAAATTTTTACCAAGATTTCTTGGATCCGT
This sequence comes from Deroplatys truncata, assembly GCA_030765065.1. NCBI lineage: Eukaryota > Metazoa > Arthropoda > Insecta > Mantodea > Mantidae > Deroplatys > Deroplatys truncata. Next base: position 56,181,495 of record CM060985.1, read on the forward strand.
AAACACCACGCCCACACATGCTCTTTTGATAATAGCCGGTATTTGGCCCATAGATCTAACTATTAAAATGCAAGGAGCTAATTTTTGGAGAATCAGGAATAAACCTGAGAAAGTTACAGAAATCATAGGCAAGTCTTGCGTTACTAAACACGATATCAAAACTGAACTCATTAACTCCTGGCAACAGGAATGGGACTGTGCAGAAACAGGTAGAAAAACTTGTGATTTTTGGGAAATATTAGGAAGCGTCTAAAATTAAAACATATTAACGCCACGAAAGGTTTAGTCCACTTTCTTTCTGGCCACGGTCCGTATAAATCCTACTGGCATAAGATCCATAAAACAGCGAATGATCTATGTGATACATGTGGTATTCCGGACACTCCGGAACATGCTTTATTTCATTATAAAAGATATAGACCATGAGCTTGAGGAAAGGACTCTACTTCAAGGTATGCAAATTGTAGACATTATTAAAAACAAAGATCTATGTGGTCATTTAGAAAATGCTGCAAACAAAATTAGTAATATAAATTGGGAAATTAAAATCAACGATGTTCAAAATATCCAAATACCACCACAAACACATCACGCTCAAATATCTCACTCACCAAGAGTTTTAAGAAACAAATCAAGAACAAGAAAATATTGATACTCCTACATACAGTGCAGAGATCCCCAGATCAGAAGTTACAGAATTACTACCAACATCTAGAAGACGGTATTTTTGGGTCTCTACTGGCAGACAGGAATGGGCAAATAGACGCAAGAATTAGACCCATTAAACAACCAGGGTAAAGACATGTATAGATGCCAAGTAGAGGCTCCAAATAGATCTACAGGCTGAAATAGATTTCGATAAATATTTTAAAAACATTACGTATATTATATCCAAAAATCTTACAATATGTTAAATGATAATTATTATATGCAGCACCAGAAAGAAGAAATAGCTTATTATGCGGAGGGTTCGGGACGCCATCGCGGAGGCCGGGAGGAGCCAGGTCCAGCCAGCCTGCCAAGCAGCGGTGAGGGGAGGAGGCCACTGTAGGCAGGTTGGAGGGAGCAGGTTGGAGGCGTGAGAGGGGTCCAAGATGGCGGTCCGGAACAGCTGATGTGGAGAAGTGGCGATCACAACAGTAGTGTGTGAGTTTAGTGTTCTGGGCATTTATGTGATTATTATTTGAGTGTGGTTTTTATTTTGACCCAACTTTTATTTATTTTTCGATAAAATAAAAAATCCGATCCTATGGTTCATATACCATTAGTTCATTAGTGTCGAAAAGATACGTTACCGAGCAAGTGTGTGAAGTAAATATTCTCAAATAATTTTACGAACTTGATTAAAATAGGTAAATGGTTAAAATTACTGGCTACCAGCAATACATGCCGCCGGATACCGGCGTCCTTAGTTTTAGGTTAGGTTGTAATTTTAGTTTAATTGGTTTACATTTATATTTTATTTTACTGGATACCAGTTAATTAGAATACTGGTTACAAGTATTTAATTATAATTTTCATTCATTTTATGCATTATTAATTAATTACATTATCATTTTAAATAATAAATTATTAATTTATATATATATATATGTATATTTAATTTAACCCGTAAAATTTAATTGCATTTTAAAATTTGTTAATAAAGTAATAAGAATTGGATTGCCTAACCCCGGCATAAGCAATTAGTTACCGGGGTTACGTAATAGATTTTTATTTGTCCCTATCGGGTCACTGATTCTCGCTCTGGCTTCCGACCGAGGAGGACGTGCAGTTGTCCGGCTCCCCGAAAAGGTTGTTGGTAATTTTTGAGTAAAATTATTTGGTAATGAGTGATTAAGTGGATAAAAATTGTAAAATATTTAGAAAATAATTTGGAAATATTTAAGTATGAAAATTATTACATGCAAAAAAGGCATTTTAATCTGGGCAAATATTAGGAGCATATAAGAATCAAGGAGGTGGTATTAGTTGAGCGAATAGCAGTATAGAACCCCGTTTGGAATCTGATGCAGACTTTAAGTCGTCGAAAATTAGTTAATCACCTTTATTGCATAAATGGAAAGTGATGTTTTTTTTTCACCCCAGAGCCTAAATCGCTCAAAAAATGCAATCTACAGGAAGAAAGGAGATTGAAGGAGGTTTAGGTAATTATGAACGCCTAATGGAAGAGTTATCCATGTTGATAACCAAAGATAAAATGATTGTTAAGACTAAAGAAGAATGTTATTCATTAATCTATAAAATGAAAAATTGCAGAGATAAATGTATCCAGAGAATTTAAGGAAGCAAGTCAATCTAGTAAACGATCGTATGCAATGATGGCTGCGAGGCCTAAGATGCCCGAGAGGTCGGAGAAGTTACAACAAACTGTGCAAAAGAAAGGTCACGTTATTTTTGTGTCGTCCAAGAAAACCAAATCCACAAGAGAAATACAGAAGATTGTGACGGAGAATTTGAGACCCATAAAGAAGATAAAAATAAGAAATATAAGAGAAAGTGAAAGGTTTGTTATTGTAGAAACTGAAACTCAGGATGCTGCTGCAAAGATAATGGGCGTACTTCCGTGTACGGAGCCCAGCGCAGGGAAAAAATTTTTGTCACAAAATATACACTATACCCATGTAAGTATGTATCCAAAATTCCAGCTCCCCAAAGTGGCTCAGAGAGTCAAAAAATTCATAAAGTTAAAAAAAAACACAAAATCTCTGAACATCTAGAACCAAAATTCATATCCCAACTGCAATCTCTGTACTTTCCACCTGCTTTTGTACTCCTCTACACCATTCTTCGTCTACCTGTATTCAACCTCTACCTCCGCACCGCCCGCCATCGTCCACGCACCGCTCCCATTTATTCACCAATTCCGTAGCGTTGTTTATATAGATTCCTTGTCGAATGTTTTTATGTCCTTACATTTTCACTGGCAGAGATTCGATCCCACGACGTTGCATAGTCTTCGGCATATCAGTCATTCGTTTTATCCACTGAGCTACGTTGAGTATACCAAGAAACCTCCGAAAATACTTACATAGCTCTTCCACTGAATATCACCACGTGCTTTATGGCATCAGTATAACGTCATCAAAACATAAACTCGCTCTTCACATTGCACCACGCGGTCTGTTGCATTACTCCGAAACCTCGACATTAGCGCTACCTCGTGCCCACTGCTAGCAATCTACTTTACACCGATTGTCATTTCATGTATCGCAAGGGAACCAACACAAACATGGACACCATCGACGCTACTATACCTGCCTTACCAGGACAGACGTCACTGATCAGCCTGACTATGACCGTATTAAAAGACCGACAGACAACTATATAATACGCCAAACAGAATGGACTTCGCTTTTTCTTATAATCCTCACGTTTTCCACAATTACAATTAACATAATTTAACGATTTTGTAAATAATATATTTTAAATCAAAATATACACTTATTAATATAACTAGGCATAACCAGCATTTCAGGCCAGACTTTATAAGTAAATATACCTGTACGTCTTTATCGATACCAATCAAACATTTTTTAACATTTAAACTCCTCCTTAGGATACAACCTTTAAGTTATCACAATAAAACGTCGCGAAGAGTTTCCGCAATACACGCTAATGAAAACTTGCAATAAAATTAGCTATAGTAAACAAATCCAAACACTGATTAAAATAATTCCAGTGGTGAAATATCCACACATCGGTCCCTTTAACAGAAAAACCGTTAATGCTTTGTTTTATTTTCAGGACATCAATGTAGGTGTGGCTTTTCAATGCCGAAAATCCAAGTGCAAAAAGACTTTCAGCTGCAGGACGGGGACGTGGACAGAAAAAGCGAACATCCCACTACAGAAGATTATTGCACTGACGTATTGTTTCGCAGAACAACATACCATGATATACACTATAAAGGAGACGTCCTACTTCGACCGAGACTGTAGCCGACTGGTTCTCATACTGTAGGGAAGTATGCATCCATTATATGGACACATTTCACTACAGTAGCGACTACCAGATCGGTGGACCTGGACTGACGGTGGAAATTGACGAATCTCTAGAGGGTAAAAGAAAATACAACACAGGACGTCTAACAGGGGAAATGGGTAAATATTCTTGATGCACTAATGTAGAACTATTTTTAAATCCTCTTTTTTAACACAGCTAACGCTTTCCTTTAGATTCATAATAACTTACAGGTACTTGGAGGTTACTGTCGAGAAACATCAGAAGTGTTCCTCGAGCTCTGCCCAAACAGGCGATCCAGGACAGAGCTCATACCCATCATAGAACAGAGGGTAAAGCAGGGCTCCCTCATCACCGATGAGTGGAAGGCGTATAAAATCACACACCAGACAGTAAACCACTCAAAAAACTTCGTCAGTAAGCAAATCAATTCAACTATACTTCTACTGTGCATTCTGACAACCACTCTTATTATTGTACAAAAACCTTACTGCCGATAAGTGTCAATACTTTCTATTAACAACTCCCAACTGCATATTGACACTTCACATCTACTCTTTATTTCACACATATACCCGTGTCCTAATCAAATGCCCGTTATATCCAATCAGTTCATATACACACAATAACTCTAACCTGGCCTCGCGCAAATATCGAAACCACAGGACCATGTCGTTCGCTGCGGCCCGCTACGGCCTAACAGCCTACGCTCGCCTCATACTCGTTTTAAACCACATACGCTCATACCCATTATTTCGATCTAATTTACTTACACACACACACTAACCCTAACCTAACCTCGCCCAAACCTCGAAACCACAGGACCCTGTCGTTCGCTGCGGCTCACTACGGCCTCACGGCCTACGCTCGCCTCATACTCGTTTTAAACCACATACGCTCATACCCATTATTTCGATCAAATTTATTTACACACACACTAACCCTAACCTCGCCCAAACCTCGAAACCACAGGACCCTGTCGTTCGCTGCGGCTCGCTACGGCCTAACGGCATACGCTCATCTCATACTCGTTTTAAACCACATACGCTCATACCCATTATTTCGATCTAATTTATTTACACACACACTAACCCTAACCTAACCTCGCGCAAACCTCGAAACCACAGGACCCTGTCGTTCGCTGCGGCTCGCTACGGCCTGACAGCCTATGCTCGCCTCATACTCGTTTTAAACCATATACGCTCATACCCATTATTTCGATCTAATTTATTTACACACACACTAACCCTAACCTAACCTCGCCCAAACCTCGAAACCACAGGACCCTGTCGTTCGCTGCAGCTCGCTACGGCCTAACGGCCTACGCTCACCTCATATTCGTCATAAATCAAATAAGTAGCAAAGCTGTCACTTATCGGCCGTTATACTGCTAACACTAAATGAGTTATTGCTACGGTAATCCCTCATGAAAATTTCTAAAAATTGCACCGCATCTGTTTATTTTTCTAATCTTTTCAACGTAATTATACACTTCAGATCCTGAAACTGAGGTACATACGCAAAGTGTCGAGGGCCTATGGTCGCATCTCAAAAAATCCCTACGCCGCCGGTACAGAGGAACTAAACATTTAGCGGACCATCTCTGCGAGTTCCTTTGGCGCCGGCATTTAAGGAGACAAGCAGCCGACGCCTACGCTGCGCTACTGGAAGATATCCAGTAGCTCTACCCCGTACGCAGGGCACAGCTGGCCGGCGAGACCACAACGGCAGCAGGAACAACAGCTGTCATGGTGCCACAACCCTCGACATCTGGCAATACAACAGCATAAATTTAAGTACACATAAAATACATTACAACATCATCAATGAATAAATCTACCAGAATACTAACTCTGAGCACCTATACTCGTGCATCATCGTATATAAATTAGAAACACCGAGTGGACAACATGGAGGTTAGAACCTTCTCGGATTCTTACATAACCACTCCTGTAGCAAACGTAACTAAAATAAACAATTAATGTGTCGCGCTAATGCAATAATGGTGACCTTTTTGACTATGGTGAATACGCTAAACACACTTTTATCACGTTTTAAAGACGTTTAACCTATTTTTGTGGGGTTCGTAAACGGAAGTTTGGCCAAGATAATATCTAACAAGAACTTGAAAGAGAAGGATTTGATTATGGAGTTGCCTAGGAAAAAAAACCCAGGTATTTTGTATGATGTAATAAAAGTCCAGAATGAAGAGGATATTAAGGAAAATCTTTATAAACAAAACTTTGAAAATGAGATTGAGAAAGAAGAATTTGATCGAGATGTTTCATTGAAGTTTAAAACTGGGACGAGAGATAGAAGGACCGTACATCATGTTCTGAAAGTTTCACCTAAAATAAGACTGATTAATAAGGAGAAGTTGTTATTGGTTTTCAGGCTGTAAATGTGAAAGATTTTATATCTGTAACCAATGCATGAAGTGTCAGCAATATGGAAACAGCAAAGTTTTGTAATGCCAATTATACTGTTTATGGATGTTGTAGTGAGATTGATCACGAACAGGATTGTAGTAAAAAAGATCCTAAAATATTGTTTTATATGCTGGTAGAAGAAACAGTCTTGCACGGGCAAGAAGGATGTGTGCCCTGCGTATCAAATGGCGTGGAATAGAGCTGTTTCTAAAATCGATTATGGAAGCTAAGATTATTAAAAGGCCGTTAGCAAAGAAGAGAGGAAGAAGAGCTCCAAGTAGATTAAGGAGGAATACGTTAAGGGCTACCCAATATAGGGAAAAACAACTCTCTATTAAGGGAATTGGATGTAATTGTGTAAAAGAAGGAATAATGGATTTGGAAGGTGATTTACATGGAAGGAAGGAAGATGATCAAAGTAATGGATATTTGGAACCCGAGGTTATAATTAAGGAGTATAATAGGAAAAGAATAAAGGTAGATTATGATGCCATATTAATGGAATGTTAAACGGATGAGGAAGCTGCAGTTGAATCAACGAAGTGGGAAATCAAGGATAAGAAGGGAGAAGAGCTATTGGAGGATTTTAAAAGAACGATTGAAGGTACCAAGAGTAAACAGCAATTAGATGTATGTATTGATAAGAAGAAGGAAGATGATAAGTGTAATGGTATTGATCCATCAGATATTTATAATGACTTTGAGGAGTTATTAAAATTAAGTTGATTAGAAGAAAGAGATAATATGTTAGCAGCCTTAAGACATTTAGTTAGATTTTTATATCCTAGAGGAAACGCTGTGACGTTTCTCCTACCTGATGTAATAGATCGGCTACAGTTAAAAACTGTAAATATTCCAACGGATACTGAAGATTTACAGGAACTAATTAAGAAGATATTCCACAGGAGGAATGAAGTTTACGACCTGGATGAAATTTATAATGACTTTGTATCAAGGTATGGTCTGGTTGTTTTTTATGCACAACAGTCGTTTCCAAATTGTTATTGTCATATTGTGACGTATGCAAGGATTGTCGCGCATACGTCTCTCTGGTCACCGGGATTCGAGATGGCAATTAGAGCTTGGGTGGGGATAGGTTGGTTGGCGTCCCCGACGCTTTAGAAAGTGTTGCTTGGGAGAGTTGAGTCAGTGAGTAACCTTCAAGCAGTAAAGACGTGGAACTGCCATCTCCGTGTAGGCATGCATGGCGGCCTCGCCCGGCAGACATGGGAGCTGATAATGTGGGGTAAGAAATCTATCTTTATATAATAAATCCTCTACCATCCATTTTCTTTCTGTATTATTTCTGACAGTATAAAGTTCCTTCCTTCCTTTTGAGCCATGTAGCGCCCCCTTTTTGCCAGTGTTTGATAATATTTCTGTACTTTCTTAGCTGCGTCCCTCGTCGTAGTCTCGCCATGTTATAAGTTTGTTAATTTTCCGGTACCCTTGCAAGCGAGTAGCCCACCTTCATTTTGAGCATTAGTTAGAAGAGGCTACGACAATTGGTGGCGGGCCGGGCATAATTTAATTTTTTTTCTGAGGTTTTAAGTGCAAAATGTTTTTTTCTCTGTAAAATGTAACGGTTTTTGGTCCTCCACGTGGTTGCTAAAAATTGTGAATCTGTTTCTTGGCTTAAGGGTAAGGATTTCAGTGGTATAATTTGTGGTTTCTGTATTCTAAATTCTTGTTGCTTTGCTTTCTGAAAGTCCCGAGTTTGAATTTCAATTTTAAGTTCATTTTTATATTTGTTCCTTTGTCTCCTGGCTCCATTTTCCCCTTAGTTTGGCAACATTTCTACTAAATTCTATTACTGTGCTGAGTTGTTCGTGCTGGTTGTTTTGAAGTATATATTTTTGTGAATTGTGAAAAGATTGGGAGATATTTGCAACTTTGATGTGCTCGTCACGTGTTGGTGATGTGGTTGGAGATGCTGTTTGCTGTGCTTATTAGTAGTAGTTCTGGAAGCTTGTAATTTTATATTGCATTGATTGTGATTCCCAGCTCTTTACTATACTTTTGGTGTGCATTTTTCGTGTAACTGTTATTACGCACGTGTGTTATGTAATTTCTGTGTGGTCATGCAATTCACTAATTCTAGCTTGTGAAGCCAATCTTTTCCAGCACGTGTTCTGTGCGTTTATTTGCGTGTGTGTATATCAGGTCAGCTGCATCTGTTTTAAACAAAAACAAAGAAGGAATTCATTTTTGTGTATTGTACACTAGTACGTACAAATTGCGAGTGTAGTATATTCTGCTCTCTTTGAGATAATGTCAGCGTTGGTCACAGTAGGTGTGACGTGTTTTTTTTTTAACTTCCAGTTCGAGTTTTCTCACTGAAAATATCACTTTGTTATTTTTTCTTCCATGTGTACATCCTGTTTTAAAATCTTGGTTTTGTGTCCAAGTGGCTTGCGTGTCATGCCTGTGTAAACAATCTGCTGGTATAATTTTCTGATATTTCGCCGTGGGCGCTTAATTGTATTACTCCTGGTATTGGTTTTTATCTGGCTATGTTCTGATATTGCTACCTACATTCATGCGATGCTATAAGTGCTTAGTTTGGTGTAATCTGTATTTGTGATCTTCCATATTCTGTTCATTTACTGGTTGTGTTTCTCTTTTGTGCTGCCACAATGCCTAAGCGACGTACTACGCAGAAATCTGATGTGGCTATTGCTCCAGTTAGCGAGCATAGTGAAAGAGAATCTATTTCCAGTACTAGTACACCTGTTGTGATGACATGCGGTTTAAGGGCGCTAAACTACTAAGGTCATCAGCGCCCTAACAATGTATAAAATATAGTCAAAATATAAAAGCGCAGTAATACTCTGAAGGGCAATCAGAGAGTCCGTACAAATAAAACAGTGGCGAAAGTCGTGCCGCTGAATGTATAAAACGGATTGATAAATGCTAAAACGTTCGGCGGTAAAAATTGAACATTGTCCAGGTAAACGAAACGTAAAACAACAGTGACCAAAAACAAAGGCACATCCAACTCCAGCTTCAGTCTTAGATCCATCGGTAAAGATAAAATGGAAGTCCCCGAATTGAGCCCGTACTTCTAAAAAAGCCGATCTAAAGACTGAAGAAGTGGTCTCAGTCTTGGGCATCGACGTTAGCTCAAGGTGACAGTGGGCCTCAGCGCGACACCATGGAGGAAAAAGCGTTTCCCCCCGTGGAAGGGCCGGCGCTGGCGGAACGTCTAGATGCCGAAGGAGCTGTCGAAAGCGAACCCCTGGAGGGAGTAAAGCAGAGGAGCTAATGAAATAGTGACGATCAAGTGACTCCTCGAAAAATAACTCGAAGGACGGGTGGTCAGGCAAGCTTGAGAGTCGACAGGCATAGCTGCACAAGAGCATCTCACGCCTGAAGGGCAGCGGAGGCTCTGCAGCTTCAGCATACAGGCTAAGAACAGGGCTGGTTGTAAAGGCCCCTGTAGCGACTCTTATGCCACGATGGTGAATGGCATTCAATCGACGTAACACAGATGGACGTGCCGACGAATAAACAATACACCCGTAATCAAGCTTGGATCGGACCAAAGAGCGATAAAGACGAAGGACGGTCCGATCAGCTCCCCAAGATGTGCCACTTAAAACACGTAAAATATTAAGAGAACCGTCACACTTTGCTTTTAAAAAGGAAACGTGAGAAGTCCAGCTCAGCTTCCAGACAAAGATCAACCCCAAAAATTTCACCTCGTCTGCAAATGGAAGGACCTCCGACCCAAGGAGAGAGGGCGGAGGGAAAGCCTTCCGGCGCCAGAAGTTGATGCAGACGGATTTTTCGGCGGAACAATTACAGCCGTTAGCGTTACTCCAGGCGTAGAGACGGTCGATACAGCTCTGTAGGCGGCGTTCGAGTAGACAGGTCCGACGTGAACTGCAATAAATGGCAAAATCATCAACAAAAAGGGACGATGAAATGCCAGGTGGAATACAATCAACAATGGGGTTGATAGCAATCGCAAAAAGTGTGACACTGAGTACAGAGCCCTGCGGTACTCCGTTCTCTGGAATAAAACGACCAGATAAAACCGAGCCCACACGTACACGAAAGACGCGGTCCGTCATAAACTCCCGAAGAAATATGGGAAGACGACCGCGGATATTCCATGCGTGAAGTGTACGTAAAGTGCCGCCCCTCCAACAAGTGTCATAAGCTTTCTCCAGGTCAAAAAATACAGCCACGGTTTGACACTTTCTCAGAAATCCATTCATAATATGCGTCGACAACAACACCAGATGGTCGACGGTAGAGCAATAGCGACGAAATCCGCACTGAGCGTTCGCTAGAGGTTTCTGAGACTCAAACCACCATGTCAACCGCCCGTTGATCATGCGCTCCAGCACCTTGCAAATGCAACTGGTGAGGGAGATAGGGCGGTAGCTGAAAGGTAGTTGGCGATCCTTCCCAGGCTTAAGTATAGGGACAATGGTGGCTTCGCGGCAAACGGAAGCAAAAATGCCGTCTTGCTAAATACGGTTATAGACCTGTAAGAGAAAGAGTTTACTGTCGGCTGAAAGGTTCTTTAACATCACGACATGAATGCCATCCGGCCCAGGAGCGGAGTGCCGAGAGCAATGAAGAGCGTGCTCCAGCTCCCTCATTGTGAAAAGTTCATTATAACACTCAATATTAGCAGACCGAAAATTAAAGGTAGCGGAATCCAGCCGGTCTTTGATAGAGCGAAAGCCGGCGGAATAATGGTCTGAACTGGATACCGCCTCAAAGCAGCACCCAGAGTGTTAGCGACGGCAGCCGGATCCACTATGGTGGCATTGGAAACCTGAAGGCCAGAAACAGTACAATGCGACACTTTACCTGAGAAGGGACGAAGTTTATCCCAAACAACGGATGAAGGCGTAAAACGATTAAAAGACTAGACAAAACGAGCCCAAGATGCCTTCTTGCTATCCTGAATAATGCGACGAACCCTGGAGCGCGATTTTTTAAGTCACCAAATTATCAAGTGTAGGGTGACGCCGAAACACCCTAAGTGCAGTTCTACGGGCACGAACGGCGTCCCGACAATGCTCGTTCCACCATGGAACAGGCATTCGCCGAGGTTGAGAGGATGAACGGGGAATTGCGCGTTCGGCGGCAGAGAAAACCGTAGACGTAAGGTGCTGCATTAGTTGGTTAATGTAGGTGAAGGGCTGGTCGTCAAAATGCACGAGGCTGGAATACAAGCTCCAGTCGGCTTTTGCTAATATCCAGGTAGGTACTCTGGAATGCTGTACGTGGTGTGACAGAAGAGAAACGATGCAGGGGTAATGGTAGCTGGAGTAGGTGTCAGCGACGATGTTCCACTGCAGACGACTAGTAAACTGGAGTGAGCAAACGGCAAGGTCTAAATGAGAAAATGAACCGGAAGAATCAGAAAGAAACGTAGGTTCGCCTGTATTGAGAATAGAGAGATTGAACTGGTCAAAAATGTCAGAAAGAAGAGTTCACCTCGCACAAGCCCTTGGCGAACCCCACAGGGTGTGATGGGCGTTAAAATCTCCCAACAGAAGAAATGGTGTTGGAAGAGCGGACAGGAGAGCTCGAAGGTCCGCGAGAGCGAGGGGAGACGACGGAGGTGAATATACAGAGCAAACAGAAAAGAAAAAACCGGGTAACTGCAATCTAATGGCAACAGCTTGCAAGTCGGACGTAAGTGTGATAGTTTGAAAATGAACGTCATTACGCACCAACAACATAACCCCTCCATGAGCAGGAGCACCCTCCTCCGGTTCAAGATCGTAGCGAACCGGAGTGTACCCTCGGAGAACGAAAGGGTCGTGAGGGCGAAGCTTGGTCTCCTGCAAACACACGACCATAGGTGAATGGGAACGCAATAAAATTTCAGTTCCGCCCTATGCGATCGTACACCACGTACATTCCAGGTCAGGATAGCCATTAAGAAAAAGGGGATAAACTGTCTATTTAGAAGGGCGGCTTAAAATTACCTTTTGTTTAACCTTTGGGCTCGGGCTTTTTGTATGGAGTTGGTCAGACTCCATAGCTTCCTCGGAGGAAGGGCCCACGCGCTCAGTGCCAGAAACCGATTCAAGCGCCGTGAATCGGTTCTGGGTGGCGATTGGTGAGGGGTGCCGCTGAGCGCGGCTTGTCCCAGGACCTTCCTGGGACAGGGACCTTCGAGGAGAAGGTGAACTTTTGTTACCGCGCGCACGCGGAGGGTCTTTTAAAAAATCTTCCCTGCGAAGTTTCTGCTTGGGTTTCTTTTCAACGGCTTGCGACTTCATGGACTTGGGACCAGGTTTATACGGCTTGGTAACTGTAGCCTTAATGGACGGCCGGATGGTAGTGGCGGTTAATCCAGTCAAGGTCCAGGTCTGAGTTTCGGCATCTACTCGTGGTACCGGCGAGGCAACAACAGAACTAAATGTGCCAGATCGCAGGAGTGAAGGTTGGCGCGCATGGTAACGCTTCCGGGCTTCAGCGAAGGAGAGTTTTTCCTTTACCCGGATCTCCTGGATCGCCTTCTCGTCCAAGTACCGCGGACAGTCGGCAAACGAAGCAGAATGAGACCCTTTACAATTAACGCAGACGGGGGCTGTTAAACAGGTACCTTCGTGTGAGGGCTGGCTACATGTTGCACAGATGTTAACGGCACTCTTACATGAGACTTGCGTATGCCCAAAACGTTGGCATTTAAAACAACGCAGAGGTCTAGGAATATAAGGCCTCACAGAAATTCGTTCGTACCCTGCGGAGATGCTCGTGGGCAGATCGACGCCATCAAATGTAATAAACAGGGTACGAGTGGGTACCAATACGCCGTCGCGTTTGGCCTGCACTCGATGGACCGCTGTCACCTTCTGGTCTGCAAGATATTCTACCAGGTCCTCGTCCGATATACCATCGAGGCTATGGGTGGTAATAACGCCTCGACAGGAATTCAATGTGCGGTGCTTCTCCACACGGATGGGATAGCCGTGGAGAAGCGTAGCGCGCAACAAGGTCTTACTTTGCTGATCGGATTTCGTTTGGGCTAATAAGGAACCATTCCGTAAACGAGTGCAGGACTCAACCGCACCAGCAATTGCATCAAGTCCCTTTTGTATGATGAAAGGGTTCACCTTCTCAAAACTTTGTCCTTCTTCGGTTCGTGAAATGACCAAGTAACAACCAGTTGTCGGTGGTGTCACTTCTGTTACATAAACTTTTCGGCGCTTGTTAGTAGTAATGGAGGAAGGGTGCTCCATAGCGAAAAAAATCCTCCACCATTGCAACCGTCTCCGACCTCGGGCTCTGACTTCTCGGGCGTTACCCCGGCTTGGGTGAGTGGCCTATCTATACCAGACTCACCCCAGGGTCACACCTCCCAGAACATAGACAGAGGGACCCAATCGCCGTCAGAAGTCAGCAGCTCATGCAATGCCCCCCCGCGGGACTGCAGTTGAACAGCGGATACGAACACAAACCCTACATGACGACCCCGGGTGGTGGGGATGACGCCATTACCCACTCACCCAGCTGCGCACGCGGTGCGCGGGTATCCGTCAGGCTGTGTCCACGGAGGATTTAAATAAAAGGATAAAAGAAACTAAAACAGTGTGGGCGTTTCGCACGCAAGGTAGGCCGGCGGGGAAGAAAAAGAGATATGCGAATGTCGTGGTGCGAAATGGTCGGAAAGTGATAAGGGAAGAAAGAAACGATGGTGAGGTGCGGTATGGATGGAATGCAAAGAACGCACGAGAGCCTACCTTGTGTCCACCGGTCACTTGAAGAACCCACCTCGACCGGATGGGGGTGAGGGGATGAATATGGCGATGATTGGCTCGGGAACCCCCGGGTGCGCCAAAAACCCGTACTCACATAAGGTGAGCCCCTGAGGGGAAATATGGGAAGACGACCGCGGATATTCCAATCGTGAAGTGTACGTAAAATGCCGCCCCTCCAACAAGTGTCATAAGCTTTCTCCAGGTCAAAAAATACAGCCACGGTTTGACACTCTCAGAAATCCATTCATAACATGTGTCGACAGGGACACCAGATGATCGACGGTAGAGCGATAGCGACGAAATCCGCACTGAGCGTTCGCTAAAAGTTTCTGAGACTCAAGCCACCATGTCAACCGCCCGTTGATCATGCGCTCCATCACCTTGCAAATGCAACTGGTGAGGGAGATAGGGCGGTAGCTGGAAGGTAGTTGGCGATCCTTCCCAGGCTTAAGAATAGGGACAATGGTGGCTTCGCGCCAAACGGAAGGAAAAAGGCCGTCTTGCCAAATACGGCTATAGACCTGTAGGAGAAAGAGTTTACTGTCGGCTGAAAGGTGCTTTAACATCAGGACATGAATGCCGTCCGGCCCAGGAGCGGAGTGGCTAGAGCAATGAAGAGCGTGCTCCAGCTCCCTCATTGTGAATAGGTTGTTATAGCATTCATCATTAGCAGACCGAAAAGTATATGATGCGGAATCCAGCCGGTCTTTAAGAGAGCGAAAGCCGGCGGAATAATGGTCTGAACTGGAAACCGACTCAAAGGCAGCACCCAGAGTGTTAGCGATGGCAGCCGGATCCACTATGGTGGCATTAGAAACCTGAAGGCCAGAAACAGTACAATGTGACACTTTACCTGAGAAGCGACGAAGTTTATCCCAAACAACGGATGAAGGCGTAAAACGATTAAAAGACTCGACAAAACGAGCCCAAGATGCCTTCTTGCTATCCTGAATAATGCGACGAGCCCTAGCGCGCGATTGTTTAAAAGTCACCAAGTTAGCATGTGTAGGGTGTCGCCGAAACACCCTAAGTGCAGTCCTACGGGCACGAACGGCGTCCCGACAATCCTCGTTCCACCACGGAACAGGTGGCCGCCGAGGTTGGGAGGATGAACGGGGTATTGCGCGTTCGGCGGCTGAGAAAATAATTGACGTAAGGTGCTGCACTAGTTGATTAATGTCGGAGAAGGGCTGGTCGTCAAAATGCACGAGGCTGGAATACAAGCTCCAGTCGGCTTTTGCGAATATCCAGGTTGGTACTCTGGAATGCTGTACGTGGTGCGACAGAAGAGAAACAATGCAGGGGTAATGGTCGCTGGAGTAGGTGTCAGCAACGACGTTCCACTGAAGACGACGTGCAAGCTGGAGGGAACAAATGGCAAGGTCCAGGTGTGAGAATGTACCAGAAGAATCAGAAATAAAAGTAGGTGCACCTGTATTGAGGATGGAAAGATTGAACTGATAAAAAATGTCGGAAAGAAGAGTTCCCCTCGCACAAGCCCTCGGCGAACCCCACAGTGGGTGATGGGCATTAAAATCTCCCAACAGAAGAAATGGTGTTGGGAGAGCGGACAGGAGAGATCGAATGTCCGCGGGAGCGAGGGGAGACGATGGAGGTGTATACACAGAACAAACAGAAAAGAAAAAACCGGGTAACTGCAGTCTAATGGCAACAGCTTGCAAGTCGGACGTAAGTGTGATAGTTTGAAAATGAACGTCATTACGCACTAAGAACATGACACCTCCATGAGCAGGAGTACCCTCCTCCGGTTCAAGGTCGTAGCGAACCGGAGTATATCCTCGGAGATCAAAAGGATCGTGAGGGCGAAGCTTAGTCTCCTGCAAACATAGGACCATAGGTGAATGGGAACGCAATAAAAGCTGCAGTTCCGCCCTATGCGATCGCACACCACGTACATTCCAGGTCAGGATAGCCATTAAAAATAAGGGGATAAACTGTCTATTTAGAAGGGCGGCTTAAAATTACCTTTTGTTTAACCTTTGGGCTCGGGCTTTTTGTATGGAGTTGGTCAGACTCCATAGCTTCCTCGGAGGGAGGGCCCACGCGCTCAGTGCCAGAAACCGATTCAAGCGCCGTGAATCGGTTCTGGGTGGCGATGGGTGAAGGGTGCCGCTGAGCGCGGCTTGTCCCAGGACCTTCCTGGGACAGCGACCTCCGAGGAGGAGAAGGTGAACTTTTGTTACCGCGCGCACGCGGAGGGTCTTTCAAAAAATCCTCCCTACGTAGTTTCTGCTTGGGCTTCTTTTCAAGGGCTTGCGACTTCATTGACTTGTGACCAGGTTTATACGGCTTGGTAACTGTAGCCTTAATAGACGGCCGGATGGTAGTGGCGGTCCAGGTCCAGGTCTGAGTTTCGGCATCTACTCGTGGTACTGGCGAGGCAACAACAGAACTAAATGTGCCAGATCGCAGGAGTGAAGGTTGGCGCGCATGGTAACGCCTCCGGGCTTCAGCGAAGGAGAGTTTTTCCTTTACCCGGATCTCCTGGATCGCCTTCTCGTCCAAGTACCGCGGACAGTCGGCAAACGAAGCAGAATGAGACCCTTTACAATTAACGCAGACGGGGGCTGTTGAACAGGTACCTTCGTGTGAGGGCTGGCTACAGGTTGCACAGATGTTAACGGCACTCTTACATGAGACTTGCGTATGCCCAAAACGTTGGCATTTAAAACAACGCAGAGGTCTAGGAATATAAGGCCTCACAGAAATCCGTTCGTACCCTGCGGAGATGCTCGTGGGCAGATCGACGCCATCAAATGTAATAAACAGGGTACGAGTGGGTACCAATACGCCGTCGCGTTTGGCCTGCACTCGATGGACCGCTGTCACCTTCTGGTCTGCAAGATATTCTACCAGGTCCTCGTCCGATATACCATCGAGGCTATGGGTGGTAATAACGCCTCGACAGGAATTCAATGTGCGGTGCTTCTCCACACGGATGGGATAGCCGTGGAGAAGCGTAGCGCGCAACAAGGTCTTACTTTGCTGATCGGATTTCGTTTGGGCTAATAAGGAACCATTCCGTAAACGAGTGCAGGACTCAACCGCACCAGCAATTGCATCAAGTCCCTTTTGTATGATGAAAGGGTTCACCTTCTCAAAACTTTGTCCTTCTTCGGTTCGTGAAATGACCAAGTAACAACCAGTTGTCGGTGGTGTCACTTCTGTTACATAAACTTTTCGGCGCTTGTTAGTAGTAATGGAGGAAGGGTGCTCCATAGCGAAAAAAATCCTCCACCATTGCAACCGTCTCCGACCTCGGGCTCTGACTTCTCGGGCGTTACCCCGGCTTGGGTGAGTGGCCTATCTATACCAGACTCACCCCAGGGTCACACCTCCCAGAACATAGACAGAGGGACCCAATCGCCGTCAGAAGTCAGCAGCTCATGCAATGCCCCCCCCGCGGGACTGCAGTTGAACAGCGGATACGAACACAAACCCTACATGACCCCGGGTGGTGGGGATGACGCCATTACCCACTCACCCAGCTGCGCACGCGGTGCGCGGGTATCCGTCAGGCTGTGTCCACGGAGGATTTAAATAAAAGGATAAAAGAAACTAAAACAGTGTGGGCGTTTCGCACGCAAGGTAGGCCGGCGGGGAAGAAAAAGAGATATGCGAATGTCGTGGTGCGAAATGGTCGGAAAGTGATAAGGGAAGAAAGAAACGATGGTGAGGTGCGGTATGGATGGAATGCAAAGAACGCACGAGAGCCTACCTTGTGTCCACCGGTCACTTGAAGAACCCACCTCGACCGGATGGGGGTGAGGGGATGAATATGGCGATGATTGGCTCGGGAACCCCCGGGTGCGCCAAAAACCCGTACTCACATAAGGTGAGCCCCTGAGGGGAAATATGGGAAGACGACCGCGGATATTCCAATCGTGAAGTGTACGTAAAATGCCGCCCCTCCAACAAGTGTCATAAGCTTTCTCCAGGTCAAAAAATACAGCCACGGTTTGACACTCTCAGAAATCCATTCATAACATGTGTCGACAGGGACACCAGATGATCGACGGTAGAGCGATAACGACGAAATCCGCACTGAGCGTTCGCTAAAAGTTTCTGAGACTCAAGCCACCATGTCAACCGCCCGTTGATCATGCGCTCCATCACCTTGCAAATGCAACTGGTGAGGGAGATAGGGCGGTAGCTGGAAGGTAGTTGGCGATCCTTCCCAGGCTTAAGAATAGGGACAATGGTGGCTTCGCGCCAAACGGAAGGAAAAAGGCCGTCTTGCCAAATACGGCTATAGACCTGTAGGAGAAAGAGTTTACTGTCGGCTGAAAGGTGCTTTAACATCAGGACATGAATGCCGTCCGGCCCAGGAGCGGAGTGGCTAGAGCAATGAAGAGCGTGCTCCAGCTCCCTCATTGTGAATAGGTTGTTATAGCATTCATCATTAGCAGACCGAAAAGTATATGATGCGGAATCCAGCCGGTCTTTAAGAGAGCGAAAGCCGGCGGAATATTGGTCTGAACTGGAAACCGACTCAAAGGCAGCACCCAGAGTGTTAGCGATGGCAGCCGGATCCACTATGGTGGCATTAGAAACCTGAAGGCCAGAAACAGTACAATGTGACACTTTACCTGAGAAGCGACGAAGTTTATCCCAAACAACGGATGAAGGCGTAAAACGATTAAAAGACTCGACAAAACGAGCCCAAGATGCCTTCTTGCTATCCTGAATAATGCGACGAGCCCTAGCGCGCGATTGTTTAAAAGTCACCAAGTTAGCATGTGTAGGGTGTCGCCGAAACACCCTAAGTGCAGTCCTACGGGCACGAACGGCGTCCCGACAATCCTCGTTCCACCACGGTACAGGTGGCCGCCGAGGTTGGGAGGATGAACGGAGTATTGCGCGTTCGGCGGCTGAGAAAATAATTGACGTAAGGTGCTGCACTAGTTGATTAATGTCGGAGAAGGGCTGGTCGTCAAAATGCACGAGGCTGGAATACAAGCTCCAGTCGGCTTTTGCGAATATCCAGGTTGGTACTCTGGAATGCTGTACGTGGTGCGACAGAAGAGAAACAATGCAGGGGTAATGGTCGCTGGAGTAGGTGTCAGCAACGACGTTCCACTGAAGACGACGTGCAAGCTGGAGGGAACAAATGGCAAGGTCCAGGTGTGAGAATGTACCAGAAGAATCAGAAATAAAAGTAGGTGCACCTGTATTGAGGATGGAAAGATTGAACTGATAAAAAATGTCGGAAAGAAGAGTTCCCCTCGCACAAGCCCTCGGCGAACCCCACAGTGGGTGATGGGCATTAAAATCTCCCAACAGAAGAAATGGTGTTGGGAGAGCGGACAGGAGAGATCGAATGTCCGCGGGAGCGAGGGGAGACGATGGAGGTGTATACACAGAACAAACAGAAAAGAAAAAACCGGGTAACTGCAGTCTAATGGCAACAGCTTGCAAGTCGGACGTAAGTGTGATAGTTTGAAAATGAACGTCATTACGCACTAAGAACATGACACCTCCATGAGCAGGAGTACCCTCCTCCGGTTCAAGGTCGTAGCGAACCGGAGTATATCCTCGGAGATCAAAAGGATCGTGAGGGCGAAGCTTAGTCTCCTGCAAACATACGACCATAGGTGAATGGGAACGCAATAAAAGCTGCAGTTCCGCCCTATGCGATCGTACACCACGTACATTCCAGGTCAGGATAGCCATTAAAAATAAGGGGATAAACTGTCTATTTAGAAGGGCGGCTTAAAATTACCTTTTGTTTAACCTTTGGGCTCGGGCTTTTTGTATGGAGTTGGTCAGACTCCATAGCTTCCTCGGAGGGAGGGCCCACGCGCTCAGTGCCAGAAACCGATTCAAGCGCCGTGAATCGGTTCTGGGTGGCGATGGGTGAAGGGTGCCGCTGAGCGCGGCTTGTCCCAGGACCTTCCTGGGACAGCGACCTCCGAGGAGGAGAAGGTGAACTTTTGTTACCGCGCGCACGCGGAGGGTCTTTCAAAAAATCCTCCCTACGTAGTTTCTGCTTGGGCTTCTTTTCAAGGGCTTGCGACTTCATTGACTTGGGACCAGGTTTATACGGCTTGGTAACTGTAGCCTTAATAGACGGCCGGATGGTAGTGGCGGTCCAGGTCCAGGTCTGAGTTTCGGCATCTACTCGTGGTACTGGCGAGGCAACAACAGAACTAAATGTGCCAGATCGCAGGAGTGAAGGTTGGCGCGCATGGTAACGCCTCCGGGCTTCAGCGAAGGAGAGTTTTTCCTTTACCCGGATCTCCTGGATCGCCTTCTCGTCCAAGTACCGCGGACAGTCGGCAAACGAAGCAGAATGAGACCCTTTACAATTAACGCAGACGGGGGCTGTTGAACAGGTACCTTCGTGTGAGGGCTGGCTACAGGTTGCACAGATGTTAACGGCACTCTTACATGAGACTTGCGTATGCCCAAAACGTTGGCATTTAAAACAACGCAGAGGTCTAGGAATATAAGGCCTCACAGAAATCCGTTCGTACACTGCGGAAATGCTCGTGGGCAGATCGACACCATCAAATGTAATAAACAGGGTACGAGTGGGTACCAATACGCCGTCGCGTTTGGCCTGCACTCGATGAACCGCTGTCACCCTCTGGTCTGCAAGATATTCCACCAGGTCTTCGTCAGAGATACCATCGAGGCTATGCGTGGTGACAACGCCTCTACAAGAATTCAAGGTGCGGTGCTTCTCAACACGGATAGGATAACCGTGGAGAAGCGTGGCGCTCAACAAGGACTTACTTTGTGCCTCGGATTTGCTTTGCACTAACAACGAACCATTACGAAGCCGAGTGCAGGGGTGTGATGATGATGATATGCGGTTTAAGGGCGCTAAACTGCTATGGTCATCAGCGCCCTTACAGTGTATAAAAGATAAGGTCAAAATATAAAACAGGTAAAAGAACCGCATAGTTAAAATCGGGACACAAACCCGCGATGTTCAAAAGGCTAAAACTAACAATATAATAATAACAAATATAACAATAAAACAATAATAACAATAACAACAATAACAATAATAACAATAACAACAATAAAAAGAACAAGACAAACATCTGAAAACCAACACACTAAAAGCATAGGCAGTAAAGGATTAAAACGTGTCAGAAACTGTAGAATGCGAGGGACATGAGCGCCATATGTCCACTGGGGATAAGAGTTCCCATAAAAAACAGACAATATAAAAGTACCAAGCTAACAGACGCCCAACGCATTAAATGCGCAGATTAAAATCACTGTCGTGAATAAAACGTAAAACACATTCTACAGCACGCGTGCCGTCTGCCAAAACGTTGGCTAGGCCAACAGGCAGGCCCACTTGAGCACGCAATGCAGCTAAAACCTGACACTCTGTTAAAATGTGACGCACCGTTAAGGGCACGTCACACTGCCCACAGAGTGGCGCGGGGTCACCACTCAGCAAATACTTATGACTAAAAATGCAATGTCCGATACGAAGGCGTGTTAAAATTACCTCTTCCCGACGAGAAGCACGGGAAGAGGTAGCCCAGACTAACGGGAGAGGCTTAACCTCCCGCAACTTGTTCCCCCGGAGGGCCGTCCACTCATCGCTCCAAAGCGAGAGGATGCGGCGACGTAAAACAATAAACAAATCTGACGAGGGAACAACAGAGGTAAAACATCTGGGTGATAAAATCGCCGACTTGGCAGCGACATCGGCAGACTCATTACCTGAGATGCCCACATGACCTGGAATCCACAAGAAGGAGACGCTGATGCCAGAGACATCAAGCGAGTGGAGCAGGTCATGAATGCGCTGTACGAGCGGGTGGTAACTGTACAGCGAGCTAATACTTTGAAGAGCACTCAGGGAGTCGGAACAAATAAAACAGTGCCGTATGTCGTGCCGCTGAATATATAAAAGAGACTGATAAATGCTAAAAAGTTCGGCGGTAAAAATCGAACATTGCTCTGGTAAACGAAAGGTAAAACTATTTCCACCACAAAAAAAGGCACATCCTACTCCAGCATCAGTCTTAGATCCATCAGTAAAGATAAAAGGCAAGTCCCCGAATTGCGACTGAAGTTCTAAAAACGCTGATCTAAAGACTGAAGAAGGGGTCTCATTCTTCGGCATTGACGATAACCCAAGGTGACAGAGGGCCTCAGCGCGCGACCATGGAGGAAAACGCGTTTCCCCCCTTGGATGGGCCGGCGCTGGCGTAACGTCCAAATGCCGAAGGAGCAGTCGAAATCGAACCCCTGGAGGGAGCAATGCAGAGGAGCTAACTAAATATTGCCGGTCAAGTGAATCCTCGAAAAATGCCGCGAAAGACGGGTGGTCAGGTAAGCTTGAGAGTCGACAGGCATAGCTGCACAAGAGCATCTCACGCCTGGAGGACAGCGGAGGCTCTGCAGCTTCAGCATAAAGACTGGGCACGGGGCTAGTTGGAAAGGCCCCTGTAGCGACTCTAAGACCACGATGATGAATGGGATTCAAACGACGCAACACAGATGGACGTGCCGACGAATAAACAAAACACCCGTAATCAAGTTTGGATCGGACCAAAGAGCGATAAAGGCGAAGAAGGACGGTCCGATCAGCTCCCCAGGATGTGCCACTTAAAACACGTAAAAGATTAAGCGAACGGTCACACTTTGCTTTTAAAAAGGAAACGTGCGAGGTCCAACACAACTTCCTATCAAAAATCAACCCCAAAAATTTCGCCTCGTCTGCAAACGGAAGTATCCCTGGCCCAAGATGGAGAGAGGGCGGAGGGAAACACTTCCGGCGCCAGAAGTTGATGCAGACGGATTTCTCGGCGGAGAAATTAAAGCCGTTGGCGTTACTCCAGGCGTAGAGACGGTCGATACAGCTCTGGAGACGGCGTTCGAGTAGACAGGTCCGCCGTGAACTGCAATAAATAGCGAAATCGTCAACAAAAAGGGACGATGAAATGCCAGGTGGAATACAATCAACAATGGGGTTGATAGCAATCGCAAAAAGTGTGACACTGAGTACAGAGCCCTGCGGTACTCCGTTCTCTTGAATAAAACGACGAGATAAAACCGAGCCCACACGTACACGAAAGACGCGGTCCGTCATAAACTCCCGAAGAAATATGGGAAGACGACCGCGGATATTCCAATCGTGAAGTGTACGTAAAATGCCGCCCCTCCAACAAGTGTCATAAGCTTTCTCCAGGTCAAAAAATACAGCCACGGTTTGACACTCTCAGAAATCCATTCATAACATGTGTCGACAGGGACACCAGATGATCGACGGTAGAGCGATAGCGACGAAATCCGCACTGAGCGTTCGCTAAAAGTTTCTGAGACTCAAGCCACCATGTCAACCGCCCGTTGATCATGCGCTCCATCACCTTGCAAATGCAACTGGTGAGGGAGATAGGGCGGTAGCTGGAAGGTAGTTGGCGATCCTTCCCAGGCTTAAGAATAGGGACAATGGTGGCTTCGCGCCAAACGGAAGGAAAAAGGCCGTCTTGCCAAATACGGCTATAGACCTGTAGGAGAAAGAGTTTACTGTCGGCTGAAAGGTGCTTTAACATCAGGACATGAATGCCGTCCGGCCCAGGAGCGGAGTGGCTAGAGCAATGAAGAGCGTGCTCCAGCTCCCTCATTGTGAATAGGTTGTTATAGCATTCATCATTAGCAGACCGAAAAGTATATGATGCGGAATCCAGCCGGTCTTTAAGAGAGCGAAAGCCGGCGGAATATTGGTCTGAACTGGAAACCGACTCAAAGGCAGCACCCAGAGTGTTAGCGATGGCAGCCGGATCCACTATGGTGGCATTAGAAACCTGAAGGCCAGAAACAGTACAATGTGACACTTTACCTGAGAAGCGACGAAGTTTATCCCAAACAACGGATGAAGGCGTAAAACGATTAAAAGACTCGACAAAACGAGCCCAAGATGCCTTCTTGCTATCCTGAATAATGCGACGAGCCCTAGCGCGCGATTGTTTAAAAGTCACCAAGTTAGCATGTGTAGGGTGTCGCCGAAACACCCTAAGTGCAGTCCTACGGGCACGAACGGCGTCCCGACAATCCTCGTTCCACCACGGAACAGGTGGCCGCCGAGGTTGGGAGGATGAACGGAGTATTGCGCGTTCGGCGGCTGAGAAAATAATTGACGTAAGGTGCTGCACTAGTTGATTAATGTCGGAGAAGGGCTGGTCGTCAAAATGCACGAGGCTGGAATACAAGCTCCAGTCGGCTTTTGCGAATATCCAGGTTGGTACTCTGGAATGCTGTACGTGGTGCGACAGAAGAGAAACAATGCAGGGGTAATGGTCGCTGGAGTAGGTGTCAGCAACGACGTTCCACTGAAGACGACGTGCAAGCTGGAGGGAACAAATGGCAAGGTCCAGGTGTGAGAATGTACCAGAAGAATCAGAAATAAAAGTAGGTGCACCTGTATTGAGGATGGAAAGATTGAACTGATAAAAAATGTCGGAAAGAAGAGTTCCCCTCGCACAAGCCCTCGGCGAACCCCACAGTGGGTGATGGGCATTAAAATCTCCCAACAGAAGAAATGGTGTTGGGAGAGCGGACAGGAGAGATCGAATGTCCGCGGGAGCGAGGGGAGACGATGGAGGTGTATACACAGAACAAACAGAAAAGAAAAAACCGGGTAACTGCAGTCTAATGGCAACAGCTTGCAAGTCGGACGTAAGTGTGATAGTTTGAAAATGAACGTCATTACGCACTAAGAACATGACACCTCCATGAGCAGGAGTACCCTCCTCCGGTTCAAGGTCGTAGCGAACCGGAGTATATCCTCGGAGATCAAAAGGATCGTGAGGGCGAAGCTTAGTCTCCTGCAAACATAGGACCATAGGTGAATGGGAACGCAATAAAAGCTGCAGTTCCGCCCTATGCGATCGTACACCACGTACATTCCAGGTCAGGATAGCCATTAAAAATAAGGGGATAAACTGTCTATTTAGAAGGGCGGCTTAAAATTACCTTTTGTTTAACCTTTGGGCTCGGGCTTTTTGTATGGAGTTGGTCAGACTCCATAGCTTCCTCGGAGGGAGGGCCCACGCGCTCTGTGCCAGAAACCGATTCAAGCGCCGTGAATCGGTTCTGGGTGGCGATGGGTGAAGGGTGCCGCTGAGCGCGCCATGTCCCAGGACCTTCCTGGGACAGCGACCTCCGAGGAGGAGAAGGTGAACTTTTGTTACCGCGCGCACGCGGAGGGTCTTTCAAAAAATCCTCCCTACGTAGTTTCTGCTTGGGCTTCTTTTCAAGGGCTTGCGACTTCATTGACTTGGGACCAGGTTTATACGGCTTGGTAACTGTAGCCTTAATAGACGGCCGGATGGTAGTGGCGGTCCAGGTCCAGGTCTGAGTTTCGGCATCTACTCGTGGTACTGGCGAGGCAACAACAGAACTAAATGTGCCAGATCGCAGGAGTGAAGGTTGGCGCGCATGGTAACGCCTCCGGGCTTCAGCGAAGGAGAGTTTTTCCTTTACCCGGATCTCCTGGATCGCCTTCTCGTCCAAGTACCGCGGACAGTCGGCAAACGAAGCAGAATGAGACCCTTTACAATTAACGCAGACGGGGGCTGTTGAACAGGTACCTTCGTGTGAGGGCTGGCTACAGGTTGCACAGATGTTAACGGCACTCTTACATGAGACTTGCGTATGCCCAAAACGTTGGCATTTAAAACAACGCAGAGGTCTAGGAATATAAGGCCTCACAGAAATCCGTTCGTACACTGCGGAAATGCTCGTGGGCAGATCGACACCATCAAATGTAATAAACAGGGTACGAGTGGGTACCAATACGCCGTCGCGTTTGGCCTGCACTCGATGAACCGCTGTCACCCTCTGGTCTGCAAGATATTCCACCAGGTCTTCGTCAGAGATACCATCGAGGCTATGCGTGGTGACAACGCCTCTACAAGAATTCAAGGTGCGGTGCTTCTCAACACGGATAGGATAACCGTGGAGAAGCGTGGCGCTCAACAAGGACTTACTTTGTGCCTCGGATTTGCTTTGCACAAACAACGAACCATTACGAAGCCGAGTGCAGGGGTGTGATGATGATGATATGCGGTTTAAGGGCGCTAAACTGCTATGGTCATCAGCGCCCTTACAGTGTATAAAAGATAAGGTCAAAATATAAAACAGGTAAAAGAACCGCATAGTTAAAATCGGGACACAAACCCGCGATGTTCAAAAGGCTAAAACAATATAATAATAACAAATATAACAATAAAACAATAATAACAATAACAACAATAACAATAATAACAATAATAACAATAACAACAATAAAAAGAACAAGACAAACATCTGAAAACCAACACACTAAAAGCATAGGCAGTAAAGGATTAAAACGTGTCAGAAACTGTAGAATGCGAGGGACATGAGCGCCATATGTCCACTGGGGATAAGAGTTCCCATAAAAAACAGACAATATAAAAGTACCAAGCTAACAGACGCCCAACGCATTAAATGCGCAGATTAAAATCACTGTCGTGAATAAAACGTAAAACACATTCTACAGCACGCGTGTCGTCTGCCAAAACGTTGGCTAGGCCAACAGGCAGGCCCACTTGAGCACGCAATGCAGCTAAAACCTGACACTCTGTTAAAATGTGACGCACCGTTAAGGGCACGTCACACTGCCCACAGAGTGGCGCGGGGTCACCACTCAGCAAATACTTATGACTAAAAATGCAATGTCCGATACGAAGGCGTGTTAAAATTACCTCTTCCCGACGAGAAGCACGGGAAGAGGTAGCCCAGACTAACGGGAGAGGCTTAACCTCCCGCAACTTGTTCCCCCGGAGGGCCGTCCACTCATCGCTCCAAAGCGAGAGGATGCGGCGACGTAAAACAATAAACAAATCTGACGAGGGAACAACAGAGGTAAAACATCTGGGTGATAAAATCGCCGACTTGGCAGCGACATCGGCAGACTCATTACCTGAGATGCCCACATGACCTGGAATCCACAAGAAGGAGACGCTGATGCCAGAGACATCAAGCGAGTGGAGCAGGTCATGAATGCGCTGTACGAGCGGGTGGTAACTGTACAGCGAGCTAATACTTTGAAGAGCACTCAGGGAGTCGGAACAAATAAAACAGTGCCGTATGTCGTGCCGCTGAATATATAAAAGAGACTGATAAATGCTAAAAAGTTCGGCGGTAAAAATCGAACATTGCTCTGGTAAACGAAAGGTAAAACTATTTCCACCACAAAAAAAGGCACATCCTACTCCAGCATCAGTCTTAGATCCATCAGTAAAGATAAAAGGCAAGTCCCCGAATTGCGACTGAAGTTCTAAAAACGCTGATCTAAAGACTGAAGAAGGGGTCTCATTCTTCGGCATTGACGATAACCCAAGGTGACAGAGGGCCTCAGCGCGCGACCATGGAGGAAAACGCGTTTCCCCCCTTGGATGGGCCGGCGCTGGCGTAACGTCCAAATGCCGAAGGAGCAGTCGAAATCGAACCCCTGGAGGGAGCAATGCAGAGGAGCTAACTAAATATTGCCGGTCAAGTGAATCCTCGAAAAATGCCGCGAAAGACGGGTGGTCAGGTAAGCTTGAGAGTCGACAGGCATAGCTGCACAAGAGCATCTCACGCCTGGAGGACAGCGGAGGCTCTGCAGCTTCAGCATAAAGACTGGGCACGGGGCTAGTTGGAAAGGCCCCTGTAGCGACTCTAAGACCACGATGATGAATGGGATTCAAACGACGCAACACAGATGGACGTGCCGACGAATAAACAAAACACCCGTAATCAAGTTTGGATCGGACCAAAGAGCGATAAAGGCGAAGAAGGACGGTCCGATCAGCTCCCCAGGATGTGCCACTTAAAACACGTAAAAGATTAAGCGAACGGTCACACTTTGCTTTTAAAAAGGAAACGTGCGAGGTCCAACACAACTTCCTATCAAAAATCAACCCCAAAAATTTCGCCTCGTCTGCAAACGGAAGTATCCCTGGCCCAAGATGGAGAGAGGGCGGAGGGAAACACTTCCGGCGCCAGAAGTTGATGCAGACGGATTTCTCGGCGGAGAAATTAAAGCCGTTGGCGTTACTCCAGGCGTAGAGACGGTCGATACAGCTCTGGAGACGGCGTTCGAGTAGACAGGTCCGCCGTGAACTGCAATAAATAGCGAAATCGTCAACAAAAAGGGACGATGAAATGCCAGGTGGAATACAATCAACAATGGGGTTGATAGCAATCGCAAAAAGTGTGACACTGAGTACAGAGCCCTGCGGTACTCCGTTCTCTTGAATAAAACGACGAGATAAAACCGAGCCCACACGTACACGAAAGACGCGGTCCGTCATAAACTCCCGAAGAAATATGGGAAGACGACCGCGGATATTCCAATCGTGAAGTGTACGTAAAATGCCGCCCCTCCAACAAGTGTCATAAGCTTTCTCCAGGTCAAAAAATACAGCCACGGTTTGACACTTTCTCAGAAATCCATTCATAATATGCGTCGACAAGGACACCAGATGGTCGACGGTAGAGCGATAGCGACGAAACCCGCACTGAGCGTTCGCTAGAAGTTTCTGAGACTCAAGCCATGTCAACCGCCCGTTGATCATGCGCTCCATCACCTTGCAAATGCAACTGGTGAGGGAGATAGGGCGGTAGCTGGAAGGTAGTTGGCGATCCTTCCCAGGCTTAAGAATAGGGACAATGGTGGCTTCGCGCCAAACGGAAGGAAAAAGGCCGTCTTGCCAAATACGGCTATAGACCTGTAGGAGAAAGAGTTTACTGTCGGCTGAAAGGTGCTTTAACATCAGGACATGAATGCCGTCCGGCCCAGGAGCGGAGTGGCTAGAGCAATGAAGAGCGTGCTCCAGCTCCCTCATTGTGAATAGGTTGTTATAGCATTCATCATTAGCAGACCGAAAAGTATATGATGCGGAATCCAGCCGGTCTTTAAGAGAGCGAAAGCCGGCGGAATA
Source organism: Deroplatys truncata (assembly GCA_030765065.1). NCBI lineage: Eukaryota > Metazoa > Arthropoda > Insecta > Mantodea > Mantidae > Deroplatys > Deroplatys truncata. The sequence continues at coordinate 56,210,568 of CM060985.1, forward strand.
TTGGTCTGAACTGGAAACCGACTCAAAGGCAGCACCCAGAGTGTTAGCGATGGCATGATGATGATGATGATGATATGCGGTTTAAGGGCGCTAAACTGCTACGGTCATCAGCGCCCTTACAATGTATAAAAGATAATGTCAAAATATAAAACAGGTAAAAGAACCGCATAGTTAAAAACGGGACACAAACCCGCGATGTTCAAATAGCTAAAACCAACAACAGAACAATAACAAAATAACAATAACAACAATAATAACAATAACAATAACAATAATAACAATAACAAGAACAACAATAATAACAAGAACAACAAGAATAACAATACAAAGGTCTGAAAAACCAACACACTAAAAGCAAGGGCTATAAAAGATTAAAACGTGTCAGGAACTGTAGAATGCGAGGGACATGAGCGTCATATGTCCACTGGGGATAAGAGTTCCCATAAAACAGACAGAATAAAAGTACTAAGCCAACAGACGCCCAACGCATTAAATGCGCAGATTAAAATCACTGTCATGAATAAAACGTAAAACACATTCTACAGCACGCGTGTCGTCTGCCAAAACGTTGGCTAGGCCAACAGGCAGACCCACACGAGCACGCAATGCAGCTAAAACCTGACACTCTGTTAAAATGTGACGCACCGTTAAGGGCACGTCACACTGCCCACAGAGTGGTGCGGGGTCACCACTGAGCAAATACCTATGACTAAAAACACAATGTCCAATCCGTAGACGAGCTAAAATTACCTCTTCCCGACGACAAGAACGAGAAGAGGTACCCCAGATTAACGGGAGAGGCTTAACCTCCCGCAACTTGTTCCCCCGGAGGGCCGTCCACTCATCGCGCCAGCGCGAGAGGATGCGGCGACGTAAAATAGCACACGAATCTGACGAGGGAACAACAGAGGTAAAAAATCTGGGTAATAAAATCGCCGATTTCGCAGCGGCGTCGGCAGACTCATTCCCTGAGATGCCCACATGACCTGGAATCCACATGAAGGACACGCTGATGCCAGAGACACCAAGCGAGTGGAGCAGGTCATGTATGCGCTGTACAAGCGGGTGGTAATGGTACAGCGCAGTAATAGTCTGAAGGGCACTCAGAGAGTCCGTACAAATAAAACAGTGCTGTAAGGCGTGCCGCTGAATGTATAAAATAGATTGATAAATGCTAAAAAGTTCGGCGGTAAAAATTGAACATTGTGCAGGTAAACGAAACTTAAAACTACAGTGACCAGAAACAAAGGCACATCCAACTCCAGCTTCAATCTTAGATCCATCGGTAAAGATAAAATGGAAGTCCCCGAATTGAGCCCGTACTTCTAAAAAAGCCGATCTAAAGACTGAAGCAGGGGTCTCAGTCTTCGGCATTGACGTTAGCCCAAGGTGACAGTGGGCCTCAGCGCGGGACCATGGAGGAAAACGCGTTTCCCCCCGTGGAAGGGCCGGCGCTGGCGGAACGTCTAAATGCCGAAGGAGCTGTCGAAAGCGAACCCCCGGTGGGAGCAAGGCAGAGGAGCTAACTAAATATTGCCGGTCAAGCGAATCCTCGTAAAATACATCGAAGGACGGGTGGTTAGGCAAGCTTGAGAGTCGACAAGCATAGCTGCACAAGAGCATCTCACGCCTGAAGGACAGCGGAGGCTCTGCAGCTTCTGCGTACAGACTGGGTACAGGGCTAGTTGGAAAGGCCCCTGTAGCGACTCTGATGCCACGATGGTGAATGGCATTCAATCGACGTAACACAGATGGACGTGCCGACGAATAAACAATACACCCGTAATCAAGCTTGGATCGGACCAAAGAGCGATAAAGGCGAAGAAGGACGGTCCGATCAGCTCCCCAGGATGTGCCACTTAAAACACGTAAAATATTAAGAGAACGGTCACACTTTGCTTTTAAAAAGGAAACGTGCGAGGTCCAACACAACTTCCTGTCAAAAATCAACCCCAAAAATTTCGCCTCGTCTGCAAACGGAAGTATCCCTGGCCCAAGATGGAGAGAGGGCGGAGGGAAATACTTCCGGCGCCAGAAGTTGATGCAGACGGATTTCTCGGCGGAGAAATTAAAGCCGTTGGCGTTACTCCAGGCGTAGAGACGGTCGATACAGCTCTGGAGACGGCGTTCGAGTAGACAGGTCCGCCGTGAACTGCAATAAATAGCGAAATCGTCAACAAAAAGGGACGATGAAATGCCAGGTGGAATACAATCAACAATGGGGTTGATAGCAATCGCAAAAAGTGTGACACTGAGTACAGAGCCCTGCGGTACTCCGTTCTCTTGAATAAAACGACGAGATAAAACCGAGCCCACACGTACACGAAAGACGCGGTCCGTCATAAACTCCCGAAGAAATATGGGAAGACGACCGCGGATATTCCAATCGTGAAGTGTACGTAAAATGCCGCCCCTCCAACAAGTGTCATAAGCTTTCTCCAGGTCAAAAAATATCGCCACGGTTTGACACTTTCTCAGAAATCCATTCATAATATGCGTCGACAAGGACACCAGATGGTCGACGGTAGAGCGATAGCGACGAAACCCGCACTGAGCGTTCGCTAGAAGTTTCTGAGACTCAAGCCACCAGGTCAACCGCCCGTTGATCATGCGCTCCATCACCTTACAAATGCAACTGGTGAGGGAGATAGGGCGGTAGCTGGAAGGTAGTTGGCGATCCTTCCCAGGCTTAAGTATAGGGACAATGGTGGCTTCGCGCCAAACGGAAGGAAAAATGCCGTCTTGCCAAATACGGTTATAGACCTGTAAGAGAAATAGTTTACTGTCGGCTGAAAGGTTCTTTAACATCAGGACGTGAATGCCGTCCGGCCCGGGAGCGGAGTGCCGAGAGCAATGAAGAGCGTGCTCCAGCTCCCTCATTGTGAATAGTTCGTTATAGCAGTCATCATTAGCAGACCGAAAAGTAAATGATGCGGAATCCTGCCGGTCTTTAATAGAGCGAAAGCCGGCGGAATAATGGTCTGAACTGGAAACCGCCTCAAAGGCAGAACCCAGAGTGTTAGCGATGGCAGCCGGATCCACTATGGTGGCATTAGAAACCTGAAGGCCAGAAACAGTACAATGTGACACTTTACCTGAGAAGCGACGAAGTTTATCCCAAACAACGGATGAAGGCGTAAAACGATTAAAAGACTCGACAAAACGAGCCCAAGATGACTTCTTGCTATCCTGAATAATGCGACGAGCCCTGGCGCGCGATTGTTTAAAAGTCACCAAATTATCAAGTGTAGGGTGGCGCCGAAACACCCTAAGTGCAGTCCTACGGGCACGAACGGCGTCCCGACAATCCTCGTTCCACCATGGAACAGGTGGCCGCCGAGGTTGGGAGGATGAACGGGGTATTGCACGTTCGGCGGCTGAGAAAATAATAGACGTAAGGTGCTGCACTAGTTGATTAATGTCGGAGAAGGGCTGGTCGTCAAAATGCACGAGGCTGGAATACAAGCTCCAGTCGGCTTTTGCGAATATCCAGGTAGGTACTCTGGAATGCTGTACGTGGTGCGACAGAAGAGAAACGATGCAGGGGAAATGGTCGCTGGAGTAGGTGTCAGCGACGACGTTCCACTGAAGACGACGTGCAAGCTGGATTGAGCAAATCGCAAGGTCCAGGTGAGAGAATGTACCAGAAGAATCAGAAATAAAAGTAGGTGCACCTGTATTGAGGATGGAAAGATTGAACTGATAAAAAATGTCGGAAAGAAGAGTTCCCCTCGCACAAGCCCTTGGCGAACCCCATAGTGGGTGATGGGCATTAAAATCTCCCAACAGAAGAAATGGTGTTGGGAGAGCGGACAGGAGAGATCGAATGTCCGCGGGAGCGAGGGGAGACGATGGAGGTGTATACACAGAACAAACAGAAAAGAAAAAACCGGGTAACTGCAGTCTAATGGCAACAGCTTGCAAGTCGGACGTAAGTGTGATAGGCTGAAAATGAACGTCATTACGCACCAACAACATGACACCTCCATGAGCAGGAGCACCCTCCTCCGGTTCAAGATCATAGCGAACCGGAGTGTACCCTCGGAGATCGAAAGGGTCGTGAGGGCGAAGCTTGGTCTCCTGCAAACACACGACCATAGGTGAATGGGAACGCAATAAAAGTTGCAGTTCCGCCCTATGCGATCGTACACCACGTACATTCCAGCTCAGGATAGCCATGAATAAAAGGGATAAACTGTCTACTTAGAAGGGCGGCTTAAAATTACCTTTTGTTTAACCTTTGGGCTCGGGCTTTTTGTATGGAGTTGGTCAGACTCCATAGCTTCCTCGGAGGGAGGGCCCACGCGCTCAGTGCCAGAAACCGATTCAAGCGCCGTGAATCGGTTCTGGGTGGCGATGGGTGAAGGGTGCCGCTGAGCGCGGCTTGTCCCAGGACCTTCCTGGGACAGCGACCTCCGAGGAGGAGAAGGTGAACTTTTCTTACCGCGCGCACGCGGAGGGTCTTTCAAAAAATCTTCCCTACGTAGTTTCTGCTTGGGCTTCTTTTCAACGGCTTGCGACTTCATTGACTTGGGACCAGGTTTATACGGCTTGGTAACTGTAGCCTTAATAGACGGCCGGATGGTAGTGGCGGTTAATCCAGTCAAGGTCCAGGTCTGAGTTTCGGCATCTACGCGTGGTACTGGCGAGGCAACAACAGAACTAAATGTGCCAGATCGCAGGAGTGAAGGTTGGCGCGCATGGTAACGCCTCCGGGCTTCAGCGAAGGAGAGTTTTTCCTTTACCCGGATCTCCTGGATCGCCTTCTCGTCCAAGTACCGCGGACAGTCGGCAAACGAAGCAGAATGAGACCCTTTACAATTAACGCAGACGGGGGCTGTTGAACAGGTACCTTCGTGTGAGGGCTGGCTACAGGTTGCACAGATGTTAACGGCACTCTTACATGAGACTTGCGTATGCCCAAAACGTTGGCATTTAAAACAACGCAGAGGTCTAGGAATATAAGGCCTCACAGAAATCCGTTCGTACCCTGCGGAAATGCTCGTGGGCAGATCGACGCCATCAAAGGTAATAAACAGGGTACGAGTGGGTACCAACACGCCGTCGCGTTTGGCCTGCACTCGATGAACCGCTGTCACCCTCTGGTCTGCAAGATATTCCACCAGGTCTTCGTCAGAGATACCATCGAGGCTATGCGTGGTGACAACGCCTCTACAAGAATTCAAGGTGCGGTGCTTCTCAACACGGATAGGATAACCGTGGAGAAGCGTGGCGCTCAACAAGGACTTACTTTGTGCCTCGGATTTGCTTTGAACTAGCAACGAACCATTACGAAGACGAGTGCAAGAAAGAACCGGACCAGCAATTGAGTCAATGCCCTTCTGGATAATAAAAGGGTTCACCTTCTCGAATGATTGTCCCTCCTCTGTACGGGTAATCACTAAGTAACAACCAGCTGTTGGCGGTGCTACTTCTGTTACAAAAACTTTGCGGCGCTTGTTGTTAACAATGGAGAAAGGGTGCTCCATAGCGAAAAAAATCCTCCACCATTGCAACCGTCTCCGACCTCGGGCTCTGACTTCCCGGGCGTTACCCCGGCTTGGGTGAGTGGCCTATCTATACCTAGCTCACCCCAGGGTCACACCTCCCAGAACATAGACAGAGGGACCCAATCGCCGTCGGAAGCCAGCAGCTCATGCAATGGCCCCCCCGCGGGACTGCAGTTGAACAGCGGATACGAACAACAACCCTACATGACGACCCCGGGTGGTGGGGATGACGCCATTACCCACTCACCCAGCTGCGCACGCGGTGCGCGGGTATCCGTCAGGCTGTGTCCACGGAGGATTTAAATAAAAAGATAAAAGAAACTAAAACTGTGTGGGCGTTTCGCACGCAAGGTAGGCCGGCGGGGAAGAAAAAGAGAGATATGCGAATGTCGTGGTGCGAAATGGCCGGAAAGTGATAAGGGAAGAAAGAAACGATGGTGAGGTGCGGTATGGATGGAATGCAAAGAACGCACGAGAGCCTACCTTGGGTCCACCGGTCACGAGAAGAACCCACCTCGACCGGATGGGGGTGAGAGGATGAATGTGGCGATGAGTGGCTCGGGAACCCCCGGGTGCGCCAAAAACCCGTACTCACATAAGGTGAGCCCCTGAGGGGTTAGCGATGGCAGCCGGATCCACTATGGTGGCATTAGAAACCTGAAGGCCAGAAACAGTACAATGTGACACTTTACCTGAGAAGCGACGAAGTTTATCCCAAACAACGGATGAAGGCGTAAAACGATTAAAAGACTCGACAAAACGAGCCCAAGATGCCTTCTTGCTATCCTGAATAATGCGACGAGCCCTAGCGCGCGATTGTTTAAAAGTCACCAAGTTAGCATGTGTAGGGTGTCGCCGAAACACCCTAAGTGCAGTCCTACGGGCACGAACGGCGTCCCGACAATCCTCGTTCCACCACGGTACAGGTGGCCGCCGAGGTTGGGAGGATGAACGGAGTATTGCGCGTTCGGCGGCTGAGAAAATAATTGACGTAAGGTGCTGCACTAGTTGATTAATGTCGGAGAAGGGCTGGTCGTCAAAATGCACGAGGCTGGAATACAAGCTCCAGTCGGCTTTTGCGAATATCCAGGTTGGTACTCTGGAATGCTGTACGTGGTGCGACAGAAGAGAAACAATGCAGGGGTAATGGTCGCTGGAGTAGGTGTCAGCAACGACGTTCCACTGAAGACGACGTGCAAGCTGGAGGGAACAAATGGCAAGGTCCAGGTGTGAGAATGTACCAGAAGAATCAGAAATAAAAGTAGGTGCACCTGTATTGAGGATGGAAAGATTGAACTGATAAAAAATGTCGGAAAGAAGAGTTCCCCTCGCACAAGCCCTCGGCGAACCCCACAGTGGGTGATGGGCATTAAAATCTCCCAACAGAAGAAATGGTGTTGGGAGAGCGGACAGGAGAGATCGAATGTCCGCGGGAGCGAGGGGAGACGATGGAGGTGTATACACAGAACAAACAGAAAAGAAAAAACCGGGTAACTGCAGTCTAATGGCAACAGCTTGCAAGTCGGACGTAAGTGTGATAGTTTGAAAATGAACGTCATTACGCACTAAGAACATGACACCTCCATGAGCAGGAGTACCCTCCTCCGGTTCAAGGTCGTAGCGAACCGGAGTATATCCTCGGAGATCAAAAGGATCGTGAGGGCGAAGCTTAGTCTCCTGCAAACATACGACCATAGGTGAATGGGAACGCAATAAAAGCTGCAGTTCCGCCCTATGCGATCGTACACCACGTACATTCCAGGTCAGGATAGCCATTAAAAATAAGGGGATAAACTGTCTATTTAGAAGGGCGGCTTAAAATTACCTTTTGTTTAACCTTTGGGCTCGGGCTTTTTGTATGGAGTTGGTCAGACTCCATAGCTTCCTCGGAGGGAGGGCCCACGCGCTCAGTGCCAGAAACCGATTCAAGCGCCGTGAATCGGTTCTGGGTGGCGATGGGTGAAGGGTGCCGCTGAGCGCGGCTTGTCCCAGGACCTTCCTGGGACAGCGACCTCCGAGGAGGAGAAGGTGAACTTTTGTTACCGCGCGCACGCGGAGGGTCTTTCAAAAAATCCTCCCTACGTAGTTTCTGCTTGGGCTTCTTTTCAAGGGCTTGCGACTTCATTGACTTGGGACCAGGTTTATACGGCTTGGTAACTGTAGCCTTAATAGACGGCCGGATGGTAGTGGCGGTCCAGGTCCAGGTCTGAGTTTCGGCATCTACTCGTGGTACTGGCGAGGCAACAACAGAACTAAATGTGCCAGATCGCAGGAGTGAAGGTTGGCGCGCATGGTAACGCCTCCGGGCTTCAGCGAAGGAGAGTTTTTCCTTTACCCGGATCTCCTGGATCGCCTTCTCGTCCAAGTACCGCGGACAGTCGGCAAACGAAGCAGAATGAGACCCTTTACAATTAACGCAGACGGGGGCTGTTGAACAGGTACCTTCGTGTGAGGGCTGGCTACAGGTTGCACAGATGTTAACGGCACTCTTACATGAGACTTGCGTATGCCCAAAACGTTGGCATTTAAAACAACGCAGAGGTCTAGGAATATAAGGCCTCACAGAAATCCGTTCGTACACTGCGGAAATGCTCGTGGGCAGATCGACACCATCAAATGTAATAAACAGGGTACGAGTGGGTACCAATACGCCGTCGCGTTTGGCCTGCACTCGATGAACCGCTGTCACCCTCTGGTCTGCAAGATATTCCACCAGGTCTTCGTCAGAGATACCATCGAGGCTATGCGTGGTGACAACGCCTCTACAAGAATTCAAGGTGCGGTGCTTCTCAACACGGATAGGATAACCGTGGAGAAGCGTGGCGCTCAACAAGGACTTACTTTGTGCCTCGGATTTGCTTTGCACTAACAACGAACCATTACGAAGCCGAGTGCAGGGGTGTGATGATGATGATATGCGGTTTAAGGGCGCTAAACTGCTATGGTCATCAGCGCCCTTACAGTGTATAAAAGATAAGGTCAAAATATAAAACAGGTAAAAGAACCGCATAGTTAAAATCGGGACACAAACCCGCGATGTTCAAAAGGCTAAAACTAACAATATAATAATAACAAATATAACAATAAAACAATAATAACAATAACAACAATAACAATAATAACAATAACAACAATAAAAAGAACAAGACAAACATCTGAAAACCAACACACTAAAAGCATAGGCAGTAAAGGATTAAAACGTGTCAGAAACTGTAGAATGCGAGGGACATGAGCGCCATATGTCCACTGGGGATAAGAGTTCCCATAAAAAACAGACAATATAAAAGTACCAAGCTAACAGACGCCCAACGCATTAAATGCGCAGATTAAAATCACTGTCGTGAATAAAACGTAAAACACATTCTACAGCACGCGTGTCGTCTGCCAAAACGTTGGCTAGGCCAACAGGCAGGCCCACTTGAGCACGCAATGCAGCTAAAACCTGACACTCTGTTAAAATGTGACGCACCGTTAAGGGCACGTCACACTGCCCACAGAGTGGCGCGGGGTCACCACTCAGCAAATACTTATGACTAAAAATGCAATGTCCGATACGAAGGCGTGTTAAAATTACCTCTTCCCGACGAGAAGCACGGGAAGAGGTAGCCCAGACTAACGGGAGAGGCTTAACCTCCCGCAACTTGTTCCCCCGGAGGGCCGTCCACTCATCGCTCCAAAGCGAGAGGATGCGGCGACGTAAAACAATAAACAAATCTGACGAGGGAACAACAGAGGTAAAACATCTGGGTGATAAAATCGCCGACTTGGCAGCGACATCGGCAGACTCATTACCTGAGATGCCCACATGACCTGGAATCCACAAGAAGGAGACGCTGATGCCAGAGACATCAAGCGAGTGGAGCAGGTCATGAATGCGCTGTACGAGCGGGTGGTAACTGTACAGCGAGCTAATACTTTGAAGAGCACTCAGGGAGTCGGAACAAATAAAACAGTGCCGTATGTCGTGCCGCTGAATATATAAAAGAGACTGATAAATGCTAAAAAGTTCGGCGGTAAAAATCGAACATTGCTCTGGTAAACGAAAGGTAAAACTATTTCCACCACAAAAAAAGGCACATCCTACTCCAGCATCAGTCTTAGATCCATCAGTAAAGATAAAAGGCAAGTCCCCGAATTGCGACTGAAGTTCTAAAAACGCTGATCTAAAGACTGAAGAAGGGGTCTCATTCTTCGGCATTGACGATAACCCAAGGTGACAGAGGGCCTCAGCGCGCGACCATGGAGGAAAACGCGTTTCCCCCCTTGGATGGGCCGGCGCTGGCGTAACGTCCAAATGCCGAAGGAGCAGTCGAAATCGAACCCCTGGAGGGAGCAATGCAGAGGAGCTAACTAAATATTGCCGGTCAAGTGAATCCTCGAAAAATGCCGCGAAAGACGGGTGGTCAGGTAAGCTTGAGAGTCGACAGGCATAGCTGCACAAGAGCATCTCACGCCTGGAGGACAGCGGAGGCTCTGCAGCTTCAGCATAAAGACTGGGCACGGGGCTAGTTGGAAAGGCCCCTGTAGCGACTCTAAGACCACGATGATGAATGGGATTCAAACGACGCAACACAGATGGACGTGCCGACGAATAAACAAAACACCCGTAATCAAGTTTGGATCGGACCAAAGAGCGATAAAGGCGAAGAAGGACGGTCCGATCAGCTCCCCAGGATGTGCCACTTAAAACACGTAAAAGATTAAGCGAACGGTCACACTTTGCTTTTAAAAAGGAAACGTGCGAGGTCCAACACAACTTCCTATCAAAAATCAACCCCAAAAATTTCGCCTCGTCTGCAAACGGAAGTATCCCTGGCCCAAGATGGAGAGAGGGCGGAGGGAAACACTTCCGGCGCCAGAAGTTGATGCAGACGGATTTCTCGGCGGAGAAATTAAAGCCGTTGGCGTTACTCCAGGCGTAGAGACGGTCGATACAGCTCTGGAGACGGCGTTCGAGTAGACAGGTCCGCCGTGAACTGCAATAAATAGCGAAATCGTCAACAAAAAGGGACGATGAAATGCCAGGTGGAATACAATCAACAATGGGGTTGATAGCAATCGCAAAAAGTGTGACACTGAGTACAGAGCCCTGCGGTACTCCGTTCTCTTGAATAAAACGACGAGATAAAACCGAGCCCACACGTACACGAAAGACGCGGTCCGTCATAAACTCCCGAAGAAATATGGGAAGACGACCGCGGATATTCCAATCGTGAAGTGTACGTAAAATGCCGCCCCTCCAACAAGTGTCATAAGCTTTCTCCAGGTCAAAAAATACAGCCACGGTTTGACACTCTCAGAAATCCATTCATAACATGTGTCGACAGGGACACCAGATGATCGACGGTAGAGCGATAGCGACGAAATCCGCACTGAGCGTTCGCTAAAAGTTTCTGAGACTCAAGCCACCATGTCAACCGCCCGTTGATCATGCGCTCCATCACCTTGCAAATGCAACTGGTGAGGGAGATAGGGCGGTAGCTGGAAGGTAGTTGGCGATCCTTCCCAGGCTTAAGAATAGGGACAATGGTGGCTTCGCGCCAAACGGAAGGAAAAAGGCCGTCTTGCCAAATACGGCTATAGACCTGTAGGAGAAAGAGTTTACTGTCGGCTGAAAGGTGCTTTAACATCAGGACATGAATGCCGTCCGGCCCAGGAGCGGAGTGGCTAGAGCAATGAAGAGCGTGCTCCAGCTCCCTCATTGTGAATAGGTTGTTATAGCATTCATCATTAGCAGACCGAAAAGTATATGATGCGGAATCCAGCCGGTCTTTAAGAGAGCGAAAGCCGGCGGAATATTGGTCTGAACTGGAAACCGACTCAAAGGCAGCACCCAGAGTGTTAGCGATGGCAGCCGGATCCACTATGGTGGCATTAGAAACCTGAAGGCCAGAAACAGTACAATGTGACACTTTACCTGAGAAGCGACGAAGTTTATCCCAAACAACGGATGAAGGCGTAAAACGATTAAAAGACTCGACAAAACGAGCCCAAGATGCCTTCTTGCTATCCTGAATAATGCGACGAGCCCTAGCGCGCGATTGTTTAAAAGTCACCAAGTTAGCATGTGTAGGGTGTCGCCGAAACACCCTAAGTGCAGTCCTACGGGCACGAACGGCGTCCCGACAATCCTCGTTCCACCACGGAACAGGTGGCCGCCGAGGTTGGGAGGATGAACGGAGTATTGCGCGTTCGGCGGCTGAGAAAATAATTGACGTAAGGTGCTGCACTAGTTGATTAATGTCGGAGAAGGGCTGGTCGTCAAAATGCACGAGGCTGGAATACAAGCTCCAGTCGGCTTTTGCGAATATCCAGGTTGGTACTCTGGAATGCTGTACGTGGTGCGACAGAAGAGAAACAATGCAGGGGTAATGGTCGCTGGAGTAGGTGTCAGCAACGACGTTCCACTGAAGACGACGTGCAAGCTGGAGGGAACAAATGGCAAGGTCCAGGTGTGAGAATGTACCAGAAGAATCAGAAATAAAAGTAGGTGCACCTGTATTGAGGATGGAAAGATTGAACTGATAAAAAATGTCGGAAAGAAGAGTTCCCCTCGCACAAGCCCTCGGCGAACCCCACAGTGGGTGATGGGCATTAAAATCTCCCAACAGAAGAAATGGTGTTGGGAGAGCGGACAGGAGAGATCGAATGTCCGCGGGAGCGAGGGGAGACGATGGAGGTGTATACACAGAACAAACAGAAAAGAAAAAACCGGGTAACTGCAGTCTAATGGCAACAGCTTGCAAGTCGGACGTAAGTGTGATAGTTTGAAAATGAACGTCATTACGCACTAAGAACATGACACCTCCATGAGCAGGAGTACCCTCCTCCGGTTCAAGGTCGTAGCGAACCGGAGTATATCCTCGGAGATCAAAAGGATCGTGAGGGCGAAGCTTAGTCTCCTGCAAACATAGGACCATAGGTGAATGGGAACGCAATAAAAGCTGCAGTTCCGCCCTATGCGATCGTACACCACGTACATTCCAGGTCAGGATAGCCATTAAAAATAAGGGGATAAACTGTCTATTTAGAAGGGCGGCTTAAAATTACCTTTTGTTTAACCTTTGGGCTCGGGCTTTTTGTATGGAGTTGGTCAGACTCCATAGCTTCCTCGGAGGGAGGGCCCACGCGCTCTGTGCCAGAAACCGATTCAAGCGCCGTGAATCGGTTCTGGGTGGCGATGGGTGAAGGGTGCCGCTGAGCGCGCCATGTCCCAGGACCTTCCTGGGACAGCGACCTCCGAGGAGGAGAAGGTGAACTTTTGTTACCGCGCGCACGCGGAGGGTCTTTCAAAAAATCCTCCCTACGTAGTTTCTGCTTGGGCTTCTTTTCAAGGGCTTGCGACTTCATTGACTTGGGACCAGGTTTATACGGCTTGGTAACTGTAGCCTTAATAGACGGCCGGATGGTAGTGGCGGTCCAGGTCCAGGTCTGAGTTTCGGCATCTACTCGTGGTACTGGCGAGGCAACAACAGAACTAAATGTGCCAGATCGCAGGAGTGAAGGTTGGCGCGCATGGTAACGCCTCCGGGCTTCAGCGAAGGAGAGTTTTTCCTTTACCCGGATCTCCTGGATCGCCTTCTCGTCCAAGTACCGCGGACAGTCGGCAAACGAAGCAGAATGAGACCCTTTACAATTAACGCAGACGGGGGCTGTTGAACAGGTACCTTCGTGTGAGGGCTGGCTACAGGTTGCACAGATGTTAACGGCACTCTTACATGAGACTTGCGTATGCCCAAAACGTTGGCATTTAAAACAACGCAGAGGTCTAGGAATATAAGGCCTCACAGAAATCCGTTCGTACACTGCGGAAATGCTCGTGGGCAGATCGACACCATCAAATGTAATAAACAGGGTACGAGTGGGTACCAATACGCCGTCGCGTTTGGCCTGCACTCGATGAACCGCTGTCACCCTCTGGTCTGCAAGATATTCCACCAGGTCTTCGTCAGAGATACCATCGAGGCTATGCGTGGTGACAACGCCTCTACAAGAATTCAAGGTGCGGTGCTTCTCAACACGGATAGGATAACCGTGGAGAAGCGTGGCGCTCAACAAGGACTTACTTTGTGCCTCGGATTTGCTTTGCACAAACAACGAACCATTACGAAGCCGAGTGCAGGGGTGTGATGATGATGATATGCGGTTTAAGGGCGCTAAACTGCTATGGTCATCAGCGCCCTTACAGTGTATAAAAGATAAGGTCAAAATATAAAACAGGTAAAAGAACCGCATAGTTAAAATCGGGACACAAACCCGCGATGTTCAAAAGGCTAAAACAATATAATAATAACAAATATAACAATAAAACAATAATAACAATAACAACAATAACAATAATAACAATAATAACAATAACAACAATAAAAAGAACAAGACAAACATCTGAAAACCAACACACTAAAAGCATAGGCAGTAAAGGATTAAAACGTGTCAGAAACTGTAGAATGCGAGGGACATGAGCGCCATATGTCCACTGGGGATAAGAGTTCCCATAAAAAACAGACAATATAAAAGTACCAAGCTAACAGACGCCCAACGCATTAAATGCGCAGATTAAAATCACTGTCGTGAATAAAACGTAAAACACATTCTACAGCACGCGTGTCGTCTGCCAAAACGTTGGCTAGGCCAACAGGCAGGCCCACTTGAGCACGCAATGCAGCTAAAACCTGACACTCTGTTAAAATGTGACGCACCGTTAAGGGCACGTCACACTGCCCACAGAGTGGCGCGGGGTCACCACTCAGCAAATACTTATGACTAAAAATGCAATGTCCGATACGAAGGCGTGTTAAAATTACCTCTTCCCGACGAGAAGCACGGGAAGAGGTAGCCCAGACTAACGGGAGAGGCTTAACCTCCCGCAACTTGTTCCCCCGGAGGGCCGTCCACTCATCGCTCCAAAGCGAGAGGATGCGGCGACGTAAAACAATAAACAAATCTGACGAGGGAACAACAGAGGTAAAACATCTGGGTGATAAAATCGCCGACTTGGCAGCGACATCGGCAGACTCATTACCTGAGATGCCCACATGACCTGGAATCCACAAGAAGGAGACGCTGATGCCAGAGACATCAAGCGAGTGGAGCAGGTCATGAATGCGCTGTACGAGCGGGTGGTAACTGTACAGCGAGCTAATACTTTGAAGAGCACTCAGGGAGTCGGAACAAATAAAACAGTGCCGTATGTCGTGCCGCTGAATATATAAAAGAGACTGATAAATGCTAAAAAGTTCGGCGGTAAAAATCGAACATTGCTCTGGTAAACGAAAGGTAAAACTATTTCCACCACAAAAAAAGGCACATCCTACTCCAGCATCAGTCTTAGATCCATCAGTAAAGATAAAAGGCAAGTCCCCGAATTGCGACTGAAGTTCTAAAAACGCTGATCTAAAGACTGAAGAAGGGGTCTCATTCTTCGGCATTGACGATAACCCAAGGTGACAGAGGGCCTCAGCGCGCGACCATGGAGGAAAACGCGTTTCCCCCCTTGGATGGGCCGGCGCTGGCGTAACGTCCAAATGCCGAAGGAGCAGTCGAAATCGAACCGCTGGAGGGAGCAATGCAGAGGAGCTAACTAAATATTGCCGGTCAAGTGAATCCTCGAAAAATGCCGCGAAAGACGGGTGGTCAGGTAAGCTTGAGAGTCGACAGGCATAGCTGCACAAGAGCATCTCACGCCTGGAGGACAGCGGAGGCTCTGCAGCTTCAGCATAAAGACTGGGCACGGGGCTAGTTGGAAAGGCCCCTGTAGCGACTCTAAGACCACGATGATGAATGGGATTCAAACGACGCAACACAGATGGACGTGCCGACGAATAAACAAAACACCCGTAATCAAGTTTGGATCGGACCAAAGAGCGATAAAGGCGAAGAAGGACGGTCCGATCAGCTCCCCAGGATGTGCCACTTAAAACACGTAAAAGATTAAGCGAACGGTCACACTTTGCTTTTAAAAAGGAAACGTGCGAGGTCCAACACAACTTCCTATCAAAAATCAACCCCAAAAATTTCGCCTCGTCTGCAAACGGAAGTATCCCTGGCCCAAGATGGAGAGAGGGCGGAGGGAAACACTTCCGGCGCCAGAAGTTGATGCAGACGGATTTCTCGGCGGAGAAATTAAAGCCGTTGGCGTTACTCCAGGCGTAGAGACGGTCGATACAGCTCTGGAGACGGCGTTCGAGTAGACAGGTCCGCCGTGAACTGCAATAAATAGCGAAATCGTCAACAAAAAGGGACGATGAAATGCCAGGTGGAATACAATCAACAATGGGGTTGATAGCAATCGCAAAAAGTGTGACACTGAGTACAGAGCCCTGCGGTACTCCGTTCTCTTGAATAAAACGACGAGATAAAACCGAGCCCACACGTACACGAAAGACGCGGTCCGTCATAAACTCCCGAAGAAATATGGGAAGACGACCGCGGATATTCCAATCGTGAAGTGTACGTAAAATGCCGCCCCTCCAACAAGTGTCATAAGCTTTCTCCAGGTCAAAAAATACAGCCACGGTTTGACACTTTCTCAGAAATCCATTCATAATATGCGTCGACAAGGACACCAGATGGTCGACGGTAGAGCGATAGCGACGAAACCCGCACTGAGCGTTCGCTAGAAGTTTCTGAGACTCAAGCCATGTCAACCGCCCGTTGATCATGCGCTCCATCACCTTGCAAATGCAACTGGTGAGGGAGATAGGGCGGTAGCTGGAAGGTAGTTGGCGATCCTTCCCAGGCTTAAGTATAGGGACAATGGTGGCTTCGCGCCAAACGGAAGGAAAAATGCCGTTTTGCCAAATACGGTTATAGACCTGTAAGAGAAAGAGTTTACTGTCGGCTGAAAGGTTCTTTAACATCAGAACATGAATGCCGTCCGGCCCAGGAGCGGAGTGCCGAGAGCAATGAAGAGCGTGCTCCAGCTCCCTCATTGTGAATAGTTCATTATAGCATTCATCAGTAGCAGACCGAAAAGTATATGATGCGGAATCCAGCCGGTCTTTAATAGAGCGAAAGCCGGCGGAATAATGGTCTGAACTGGAAACCGCCTCAAAGGCAGCACCCAGTGTGTTAGCGATGGCAGCCGGATCCACTATGGTGGCATTAGAAACCTGAAGGCCAGAAACAGTACAATGTGACACTTTACCTGAGAAGCGACGAAGTTTATCCCAAACAACGGATGAAGGCGTAAAACGATTAAAAGACTCAACAAAACGAGCCCAAGATGCCTTCTTGCTATCCTGAATAATGCGACGAGCCCTGGCGCGCGATTGTTTAAAAGTCACCAAATTATCAAGTGTAGGGTGGCGCCGAAACACCCTAAGTGCAGTCCTACGGGCACGAACGGCGTCCCGACAATCCTCGTTCCACCATGGAACAGGTGGCCGCCGAGGTTGGGAGGATGAACGGGGTATTGCACGTTCGGCGGCTGTGAAAATAATAGACGTAAGGTGCTGCACTAGTTGATTAATGTCGGAGAAGGGCTGGTCGTCAAAATGCACGAGGCTGGAATACAAGCTCCAGTCGGCTTTTGCGAATATCCAGGTAGGTACTCTGGAATGCTGTACGTGGTGCGACAGAAGAGAAACGATGCAAGGGAAATGGTCGCTGGAGTAGGTGTCAGCGACGACGTTCCACTGAAGGCGACGTGCAAGCTGGATTGAGCAAAGGGCAAGGTCCAGGTGAGAGAAAGTACCAGAAGAATCAGAAATAAAAGTAGGTGCACCTGTATTGAGGATGGAAAGATTGAACTGATAAAAAATGCCGGAAAGAAGAGTTCCCCTCGCACAAGCCCTTGGCGAACCCCATAGTGGGTGATGGGCATTAAAATCTCCCAACAGAAGAAATGGTGTTGGGAGAGCGGACAGGAGAGCTCGAATGTCCGCGGGAGCGAGGGGAGACGATGGAGGTGAATATACAGAGCAAACAGAAAACAAAAAGCCGGGTAAGTGAAGGCGAACGGCAACAGCTTGCAAGTCGGATGTAAGTGTGACAGGTGTAAAATGAACGTCGTTACGCACTAAGAACATGACACCTCCATGAGCAGGAGTACTCTCCTCCGGTTCAAGGTCGTAGCGAACCGGAGTATATCCTCGGAGATCAAAAGGATCGTGAGGGCGAAGTTTAGTCTCCTGCAAACATACGACCATAGGTGAATGGGAACGCAATAAAAGCTGCAGTTCCGCCCTATGCGATCGTACACCACGTACATTCCAGGTCAGGATAGCCATTAAAAATAAGGGGATAAACCGTCTATTTAGAAGGGCGGCTTAAAATTACCTTTTGTTTAACCTTTGGGCTCGGGCTTTTTGTATGGAGTTGCTCAGACTCC
Source organism: Deroplatys truncata (assembly GCA_030765065.1). Taxonomy (NCBI): domain Eukaryota; kingdom Metazoa; phylum Arthropoda; class Insecta; order Mantodea; family Mantidae; genus Deroplatys; species Deroplatys truncata. The sequence continues at coordinate 56,228,409 of CM060985.1, forward strand.
ATAGCTTCCTCGGAGGGAGGGCCTACGCGCTCAGTGCCAGAAACCGATTCAAGCGCCGTGAATCGGTTCTGGGTGGCGATGGGTGCCGCTGAGCGCGGCTTGTCCCAGGACCTTCCTGGGACAGCGACCTCCGAGGAGGAGAAGGTGAACTTTTGTTACCGCGCGCACGCGGATGGTCTTTCAAAAAATCTTCCCTACGTAGTTTCTGCTTGGGCTTCTTTGCAACGGCTTGCGACTTCATTGACTTGGGACCAGGTTTATACGGCTTGGTAACTGTAGCCTTAATAGACGGCCGGATGGTATTGGCGGTTAATCCAGTCAAGGTCCAGGTCTGAGTTTCGGCATCTACTCGCGGTACTGGCGAGGCAACAACAGAACTAAATGTGCCAGATCGCAGGAGTGAAGGTTGGCGCGCATGGTAACGCCTCCGGGCTTCAGCGAAGGAGAGTTTTTCCTTTACCCGGATCTCCTGGATCGCCTTCTCGTCCAAGTACCGCGGACAGTCGGCAAACGAAGCAGAATGAAACCCTTTACAATTAACGCAGACGGGGGCTGTTGAACAGGTACCTTCGTGTGAGGGCTGGCTACAGGTTGCATAGATGTTAACGGCACTCTTACATGAGACTTGCGTATGCCCAAAACGTTGGCATTTAAAACAACGCAGAGGTCTAGGAATATAAGGCCTCACAGAAATCCGTTCGTACCCTGCGGAAATGCTCGTGGGCAGATCGACGCCATCAAATGTAATAAACAGGGTACGAGTGGGTACCAATACGCCGTCGCGTTTGGCCTGCACTCGATGCACTGCAGTCACCTTTTGATCGGAGAGATATTCTACGAGATCCTCGTCCGATATACCATCGAGGCTATGGGTGGTAACGACGCCCCGACAGGAGTTCAATGTGCGGTGCTTCTCAACACGGATGGGGTAACCGTGGAGAAGCGTAGCGCGCAACAAGGTCTTACTTTGCTGATCGGACTTAGTTTGTGCCAATAAGGAACCATTCCGTAGACGAGTGCATGATTGAACCGCACCAGCAATAGCATCTATTCCCTTCTGAATGATAAAAGGGTGCACCTTCTCAAAATGTTGTCCTTCTTCTGTTCTTGAAATGACTAAGTAACAACCAGATGTCGGCGGTGCTACTTCTGTTACAATAGTTTTTCGGCGCTTGTTTGTATTAATGGAGAAAGGGTGCTCCATAGCGAAAAGAAATCCTCCACCATTGCAACCGTCTCCGACCTCGGGCTCTGACTTCCCGGGCGTTACCCCGGCTTGGGTGAGTGGCCTATCTATACCGATCTCACCCCAGGGTCACACCTCCCAGAACATTGACAGAGGGACCCAATCGCCGTCGGAAGCCAGCAGCTCATGCAATGACCCCCCGCGGGACTGCAGTTGAACAGCGGATACGAACAACAACCCTACATGACGACCCCGGGTGGTGGGGATGACGCCATTACCCACTCACCCAGCTGCGCACGCGGTGCGCGGGTATCCGTCAGGCTGTGTCCACGGAGGATTTAAATAAAAAGATAAAAGAAACTAAAACTGTGTGGGCGTTTCGCACGCAAGGTAGGCCGGCGGGGAAGAAAAAGAGATATGCGAATGTCGTGGTACGAAATGGCCGGAAAGTGATTAGGGAAGAAAGAAACGATGGTGAGGTGCGGTATGGATGGAATGCAAAGAACGCACGAGAGCCTACCTTGGGTCCACCGGTCACTTGAAGAACCCACCTCGACCGGATGGGGGTGAGGGGATGAATGTGGGAATGAATGGCTCGGGAACCCCCGGGTGCGCCAAAAACCCGTACTCACATAAGGTGAGCCCCTGAGGGGCTGGCTCCCCATGTTAGACAATACACAAGCTTCATTTACCAGGGTAAAGTGTTCGAATTTTTGAGGATACCCTTTGGATTATCGGTCAGCGGATCAGGATTTTTAAAGGAACAGAGAAAATCTTTGGAAACACAACACAAGACTACCTAACCCAATATATTGACGACTTCCTGATACACAGCACGAACATTGAGAACCACTTTCAACACATAAACACTGTATTAACAAAAATTAGACGAAACGGGTTGACCCTAAATCTCAATAAAACAACATTCTTTAGCCAAGAAATAAAACTTCTAGAATACATCATTTCGGACAAAGGAGTGGCACCAGACCCGGAACGCATACGCACGATTCAGGCAATACCACCCCCTAGAAACGTTAGACAGCTAAGAGAATTTTTAGGTATACTGCAGTATGAAGCTCGCTTCCTCGCAAATTATGCCAGAGGTAGCACCCCTAAGAGAGCTGTTAAAGAAAGGCACACGCTGGAAATGGTCGGAAGAACACCAAAGCACTTTCGACAAAATAAAACAACTCTTTGGAAAGGCAATACTACTGCAAAGACCAAACATGAATTTACCATTTCACATTTATTCCGACGCAGCCATCACAGGTTTCGGAGCCATCTTGTGCCAATACGACGAGCAAAATGATCAACATATTATCAGCACGGCATCTCGAACTTTGACCCCTACAGAGAAAACAGCTGGAATTACAGAACTGGAGATAGCAGCAATATATCTTGCACTAAACAATTCAAACACTACGTATATAATAAATCAATCACAATAGACACTGACCACGTGAGCTTATCATTCATTAAATCATGCAAACTCGTCAGCTCCAAAATAGCCCGTTATATATATGAAATCACAGCATATGACGTCAATGTAAAGCACATCCCACGAAACAGCAACATTTTCGCTGATACACTATACCGACTAGGAAACAGGGAAGGAATTCCAGAATGCATGGGACATACTAGAAGGGAAATTAAAATTCTGAGAACTTCATTACACTTAGGTAGCGAACTTGCCAAACAGGTTGAACACATCAAAACATTACAGCTGCAGGAACCAAAGTTGGCAACCCTAATGAGCCAGGCAAAGTACATTACACCTGACTTGAAGGAGACGATAGGGATGCACAAAGGCATACTTTACAAACTAAAAAGGTCGGAACAACCAACGTGGCTGACATATGCGCCGAGTTCTTTGGAAGCAATAATAATTGACTTTCCATAAATCATTGATACATGCAGGATCAGAAAAGACATGCAACGCAATCCAACAACACTTTTACATCCCAAAACTACATCGTAAAGTACAGCAGCATATAAGCGAATGTGACACATGTCAAAAATGCAAACCAATGAATGTAAAATATGACACACCACCTCAGAATATCATCAGGGATAAACCTCTATCTTTAGTAGCAGCAGACGCGCATGGTCCTCTACCGTCAGGAGTGGGAGGCATGCGACACATTTTTGTATTGGTTGATGTATTCACAAAATTTGTAAAATTATACCCCATGCGAAAATTAACGAGCGCATGTGCCAAGAAAACCATCAACGACTATATACCCAAATACGGGAAAATGAATTCACTTCTCGTGGACAACGCTTCAATACATAGGGGAAAAAATTTACAGACAACATAAGAGCACAAGGGATAAAAATCTATAACTCAACGGTATATCACCCGCCATCGAACCCATGTGAGATACATGACAGACCTAGTAATATATTTAAGAATTCTATGTCACAAAAATCACGCATCTTGGGTGGACCACATACCCACGATAGAAAGGACGTTCAACGAAACACCGAACAGCAACACAGGTTTCACTCCCCTGACTTTACTAACAGGACAAGAACATTACCTCATGGAAGGAATGCCATCAGCTATCCCTACAAAAGAAGTCACTCAGGTAGAAAAGCTGAAACTGGCATACGAACGCATATCAAGGAAAACAGAGTTAAGGAACAAACACATGAAACGACACAATAAGACATGGAACCCGAAAGAAGGAGACAAGGTTTTATACAAGGCACACCACAAGTCATCCCTCTTGAAAAACGAGACCAATAAATTACAATTGATGTGGCCGTAATCCGGAAACAATTGAGTGATCCAGCTTTTGAATTACAAAACCCACGTAATCTAAAAATAATTGGTAGGTACAATTTGGCCTTAATAAAACCGTACAAAGTACCTACAAAATGACGGAAAATGAACCACAATGTACCGTTGATATGTCTCAGTAAGCACTTAAGACAGAAACACAAACAACTCAATTGAGTTATCGAGCAGGAAAATAAAAGCGGTCACTAACAGAACGACCAGAAAAGGGTAAAGGCATGACGCATACGAGAATAAGAGTAGATAACTAGGATATGTACGAATGTGATACATGTAAATCTGTAAAAGTTAAGGCAACGAATGTAAATTCATATTAAATTTAAACAATAAGCATGAAAAGTGAGTAATCTATGCAAAAGGTGTAGAGTCACAGAGAAAGGGGAAAGGAAAGCAGCAAGCAAAAAAATTAAACCATCCACAACTGTGCTGCTGGGAAGTAAATAGTTAAGGCATAACCAAAACATAACAGAGGGACGATCATCTGTATATAGTAAACGTTAAAATTCTGATAGGAAACACTGAACTATGCTATAAGTGAGTGTACAGAGTTATTGTTATGAATTGAATGTTAGGATAAGGACATGGATTAAGTTAATTGTAAATAACATTAAGACCGCACTCATGAGCAAAACTAGGAACAAATAAAACGTAAATCTTTAAAAATTATGTTTACTTGCATTAAGGTATAGGGACTTGAAAAAACATATAATGTCAGACAGACAAGTGATTATTCCCAGGTAGACTCAAAAAGGTGAATGACATCCCTAAACAGTCACCTACAAACCGTGTGAAAAGTGAAAGTGAACAGTGCGCGGAAAACGTTACCGGGAAATACAAAGCACTAGTACATGAAATTAAACAAAAACAATGAGTGCCTAAGAAAGTGACAGCATGTTACACGAAAGGGAAACGCGAAAATGTACACCATACAAAATACTAAAACAAGAAAACGAGGCCTGAATGAAAAGGGCGAAAAATCAATAAAAATGTAAATAGTTATAGAATAGTTTATAAGTAACAGGTAAATTATGTAAAGTAAATTGCGCCACAAGGTACCAGGAGAAGCAGAAGTCAGTCCCTGGAAACAAATTTTTCTGTGTAAATTTTTCAGGTGGAACATGTAAAGGCATAATTTGTAAGTTTAAAATGTATGTAAAACAGTTCGTAAGAACTAAGTACGGAAAAGCCTCACACAAGACGCGAGGGGGGAACTTTAGCGCGAACAGCGAAGCACTAGTTTCAGTGGGTTTTCAGACAAGCCATTAATTTTACACATGCGAATAAAATGAATGCCTTATCTGAAGGGCATTTGAAGTGATAAGATCCGCGAGTACAATAATAATCACAGCCAGAATAAAAGTTTAAGAATAATCAGCTGATAAAACAAAATAAGGAAGGAAATAAGAGTAATAAGGAGAAAAAAGAGAGTATTAAAGATTAAGAAAAGGGGGAATAAACATTATTACGAATGAAAGTAAAGTAGAGACACGAATAAATAAATCAGAATGTGAAAGGAAACGCAGGAAAAGAAAAGACACAAGGAAATCTGCCAAAGGGCAAAACACTTTAAGAAATACAGGAAAGGCGAGCAGGAGAAACAGGTTCTATTGAAATCGTCGGAGACTCGCCGGAAAGCGGAACAATGAAGCGGATGCGCCAGGCACTCAGGCGGACAGAAAATCAAATCAGCCGTTACTAACGTGAAACAGAAGAGACGCTCGCAGAGCATCAGGTTGCTGAAATTTACCCAATAGTAGGAAGAGCGCAAATTAACTAAATAGCCAATGAGGAATAATAAAAGTCACGTGAATAGTAACGCAAGGGAACGAAACTAGCAGAGGCGTGAAATACATTTTTGTCTAGGAACAGGAGCGAGTTTTCGACACGCGAAACATGGAACACTTTGTATCGTGAAGAGCTAGGGAGAGGATGTAAAAAAAAACTTTGTGTCCTGTAGAGCAAGGGAGAAGAATGATGATGTGGAGCTTAAGGGCGATCAACTACAGTGGTTATTAGCGCCCTTACAATGTATGAAAATAAAATTTAAAAGTCAAAAAACTAAAAAAAAAACCACACACAAACCCGCCTGGTCAAAACACTAAAAAACACAACAGACCAAAGACTAAAATCTACACACTAAAATCATGGTCACTAAAAGAATAAAAAACGTGTCAAGAACTGTAGAATGCAAGGAACATAAGCGCCTTATGTCCGGGCAGAAGGGCCCCATTAAAACTAATATAAAATCAAACAGCTAAAAGGCGCTCAGCGCATCAAATGCGACGGCTAAAACTAATGTCAGTAATAAAACGTAAAAGACATTCTACAGCATGCGCGTCGTCTGCCAAAACGTTGGCTAGGCCAACAGGCAGACCCACGCGAACGCGCAGTGGAGCTAAAACTTGACACTCGGTTAAAATGTGACAGACCGTTAATGGCAGAGCACAATGACCACACAGAGGTGCGGGATCAACACTAAGCAGGTATCTATGACTAAAAAGGCAATGTCCGATGCGTAGACGAGCTAAAATCACCTCTTCCCGACGAGAAGGACGAGAAGAGGTGCACCAGATTAACGGGAGAGGTTTAACCTCCCGCAATTTGTTAACCCGGAGGGCCGACCACTCATCGCGCCAGCGCGAGAGGATGCGGTGACGTAACAAAACATTAAAATCAGACGAGGGAACATTGGTTGTAAAAAATCTGGAGGATAAAATCGCCGATATGGCAGCGGCGTCGGCAGACCCCTCAGTATAAATAAAATGAGTCTCCGAATGTTGCCTGAAGTTCTAAAAATGCGGATCTAAGGACTGAAGCAGGGGTCGCATTTTTCGGCATCGACGTTAGCCCAAGGTGGATGTGGGCCTCAGTGCGCGACCATGGAGGAAAACGCGTTTCCCCTCGGGTAAGGGCCAGCGCTGGCGGAACGTCCAAATGCCGAAGTAGCAGTCGAAATCGAACCCCTGGAGGGAGCAAAGCAGAGGAGCTAACTAAATATTGCCGGTCAAGTGAATCCTCGTAAAATGCCGCGAAGGACGGGTGGTCAGGCAAACTGGAGAGTCGACAGGCATAGCTACATAAGAGCATCTCACGCCTGAAAGACAGCGGAGGCTCTGCAGCCTCAGCGTAAAGACTAGGCACGGGGCTGGTTGGAAAGGCCCCTGTAGCGACTCTAATACCACGATGATGAATGGGATTCAAACGACGTAACACAGATGGACGTGCCGACGAATAAACAATACACCCGTTATCGCTTGGATCGGACCAAAGAGCGATAAAGGCGAAGAAGGACGGTCCGATCAGCTCCCCAGGATGTGCCACTTAAAACACGTAAAAGATTAAGAGAACGGTCACACTTTGCTTTTAAAAAGGAAACGTGCGAGGTCCAACACAACTTCCTATTAAAAATCAACCCCAAAAATTTCGCCTCGTCTGCAAACGGAAGTACCCCTGGCCCAAGATGGAGAGAGGGCGGAGGGAAATACTTCCGGCGCCAGAAGTTGATGCAGACGGATTACTCGGCGGAGAAATTAAAGCCGTTGGCGTTACTCCAGGCGTAGAGACGGTCGATACAGCTCTGGAGACGGCGTTCGAGTAGACAGGTCCGCCGTGAAGTACAATAAATGGCAAAATCATCTACAAAAAGGGCCAATGAAATGCCAGGTGGAATACAATCAACAATGGGGTTGATAGCAATCGCAAAAAGTGTGACACTGAGTACAGAGCCCTGCGGTACTCCGTTCTCTTGAATAAAACGACTAGATAAAACCGAGCCCACACGTACACGAAAGACGCGGTCCGTCATGAACTCCCGAAGAAATATGGGAAGACGACCGCGGATATTCCATGCGTGAAGTGTACGTAAAATGCCACCCCTCCAACAAGTGTCATAAGCTTTCTCCAGGTCAAAAAACACAGCCACGGTTTGACACTTTCTCAGAAATCCATTCATAACATGCGTCGACAGGGACACCAGATGGTCGACGGTAGAGCGATAGCGACGAAATCCGCACTGAGCGTTCGCTAAAAGTTTCTGAGGCTCAAGCCACCATGTCAACCGCCCGTTGATCATGCGTTCCATCACCTTGCAAATGCAACTGGTGAGGGAGATAGGGCTGTAGCTGGAAGGTAGTTGGCGATCCTTCCCAGGCTTAAGAATAGGGACAATGGTGGCTTCGCGCCAAACGCAAGGAAAAATGCTGTCGTGCCAAATACGGTTATAGACCTGTAAGAGAAAGAGTTTACTGTCGGCTGAAAGGTGCTTTAACATCAGGACATGAATGCCGTCCGGCCCAGGAACGGAGTGCCTAGAGCAATTAAAAGCGTGCTCCAGCTCCCGAAAAGTTCATTATAACACTCATTATTAGCAGACCGAAAATTAAAGGTGTCGAAATCAAGCCGGTCTTTGATAGAGCGAAAGCCGGCGGAATAATGGTCTGAACTGGATACGGCCTCAAAGGCAGCACCCAGAGTGTTAGCGATGGCAGCCGGATCCACTATGGTGGCATTGGAAACCTGAAGGCCAGAAACAGTACAATGCGACACTTTACCTGAGAAGCGACGAAGTTTATCCCAAACAACAGATGAATGCGTAAAGCGATTAAAAGACTCGACAAAACGAGCCCACGACGCATTCTTGCTATCCTGAATAATGCGACGAGCCCTGGCGCGCGATTGTTTAAAAGTCACCAAATTATCAAGTGTAGGGTGTCGCCGAAACACCCTAACTGCAGTTCGACGGGCACGAACGGCGTCCCGACAATCCGCGTTCCACCACGGAACAGGTGGCCGCCGAGGTTGAGAGGATGAACGGGGTATTGCGCGTTCGGCGGCAGAGAAAATAATAGACGTAAGGTGCTGCACTAGGTGGATAATGTCGGAGAAGGGCTGGTCGTCAAAATGCACGAGGCTGAAATACAAGCTCCAGTCGGCTTTTACGAATATCCAGGTAGGTACTCTGGAATGCTGTACGTGGTGCGACAAAAGGGAAACGATGCAGGGGTAATGGTCGCTGGAGTAGGTATCAGCGACGACGTTCCACTGAAGACGACGAGTAAGCTGGAGTGAGCAAATGGCAAGGTCGAGATGAGAGAAGGTACCACAAGAATCAGAAATAAAAGTAGGTGTACCTGTATTGAGGATGGAAAGATTGAACTGGTAAAAAATGTCGAAAAGAAGAGTTCCCCTCGCACAAGCCCTTGGCGAACCCCACAGTGGGTGATGGGCATTAAAATCTCCCAACAGAAGAAATGGTGTTGGGACAGCGGACAGGAGAGCTCGAATGTCCGCCGGAGCGAGAGGAGACGATGGAGGCGAATACACGGAGCAAACAGAAAATAAAAAGCCGGGTAAGTGAAGGCGAACGGCAACAGCTTGCAGGTCGGATGTAAGTGTGACGGGTTTAAAATGAACGTCGTTACGCACCAACAACATGTCACCTCCATGAGCAGGAGTACCCTCCCCGGTTCAAGGTCGTAGCGAACCGGAGTATATCCTCGGAGATAAAAAGGATCGTGAGGGCGAAGCTTAGTCTCCTGCAAACATACGACCATAGGCGAATGGGAACGCAATAAAAGTTGCAGTTCCGCCCTATGCGATCGTACACCACGTACATTCCAGGTCAGGATGATGATGATGATGATATGCGGCTTAAGGGCGCTAAACTGCTGGGGTCATCAGCGCCCTTACAAGGTATAAAATAGAAAGTCAAAAAATAAAAGACAGGTAAAAAAAACCGCATAATTAAAAAACGGGACACAAACCCGCGATGTCAAAAAGCTAAAACTAACAATATAACAATAACAAATATAACAATAACAATAATAACAATAACAATAAAAACAATAATAACAATAACAACAATAATAAGAACAAGACAAAGATCTGAAAAACAACACACTAAAAGCATAGGCAATAAAGGATTAAAACGTGTCAGGAACTGTAGAATGCGAGGGACATGAGCGTCATATGTCCACTGGGGATAAGAGTTCCCATAAAAAACCGACAGGATAAAAGTACGAAGCTACCAGACGCTCAACGCATTAAATGCGCAGATTAAAATCACTGTCATGAATAAAACGTAAAACACATTCCACAGCATGCGTGTCGTCTGCCAAAACGTTGGCTAGGCCAACAGGCAGACCCACACGAGCACGCAATGCAGCTAAAACCTGACACTCTGTTAAAATGTGACGCACCGTTAAGGGCACGTCACACTGCCCACAGAGTGGCGCGGGGTCACCACTCAGCAAATACTTATGACTAAAAATGCAATGTCCGATACGAAGGCGCGTTAAAATTACCTCTTCCCGACGAGAAGCACGGGAAGAGGTAGCCCAGACTAACGGGAGAGGCTTAACCTCCCGCAACTTGTTCCCCCGGAGGGCCGTCCACTCATCGCTCCAAAGCGAGAGGATGCGGCGACGTAAAACAATAAACAAATCTGACGAGGGAACAACAGAGGTAAAACGTCTGGGTGATAAAATCGCCGACTTGGCAGCGACATCGGCAGACTCATTACCTGAGATGCCCACATGACCTGGAATCCACAAGAAGGAGACGCTGATGCCAGAGACATCAAGCGAGTGGAGCAGGTCATGAATGCGCTGTACGAGCGGGTGGTAACTGTACAGCGAGCTAATACTTTGAAGAGCACTCAGGGAGTCGGAACAAATAAAACAGTGCCGTATGTCGTGCCGCTGAATATGTAAAAGAGACTGATAAATGCTAAAAAGTTCGGCGGTAAAAATCGAACATTGCTCTGGTAAACGAAAGGTAAAACTATTTCCACCACAAAAAAAGGCACATCCTACTCCAGCATCAGTCTTAGATCCATCAGTAAAGATAAAAGGCAAGTCCCCGAATTGCGACTGAAGTTCTAAAAACGCTGATCTAAAGACTGAAGAAGGGGTCTCATTCTTCGGCATTGACGATAACCCAAGGTGACAGAGGGCCTCAGCGCGCGACCATGGAGGAAAACGCGTTTCCCCCCTTGGAAGGGCCGGCGCTGGCGTAACGTCCAAATGCCGAAGGAGCAGTCGAAATCGAATCCCTGGAGAGAGCAATGCAGAGGAGCTAACTAAATATTGCCGGTCAAGTGAATCCTCGAAAAATGCCGCGAAAGACGGGTGGTCAGGTAAGCTTGAGAGTCGACAGGCATAGCTGCACAAGAGCATCTCACGCCTGGAGGACAGCGGAGGCTCTGCAGCTTCAGCGTAAAGACTGGGCACGGGGCTAGTTGGAAAGGCCCCTGTAGCGACTCTAATACCACGATGATGAATGGGATCCAAGCGACGTAACACAGATGGACGTGCCGATGAAAAGACAATACACCCGTAAACAAGTTTGGATCGGACCAAAGAGCGATATAGACGCAGAAGGATGGTCCGATCAGCTCCCCAGGATGTGCCACTTAAAACACGTAAAAGAGTAAGAGAACGGTCACACTTAGCTTTTAAAAAAGAAATGTGCGAGGTCCAACACAACTTTCTATCAAAGATCAACCCCAAAAATTTCGCCTCGTCTGCAAACGGAAGCATCCCTGGCCCTAGATGGAGAGAGGGCGGAGGGAAAGACTTCCGGCGCCAGAAGTTGATGCAGACGGATTTCTCGGCGGAGAAATTAAAGCCGTTGGCGTTACTCCAGGCGTAGAGACGGTCGATACAGCTCTGGAGACGGCGTTCGAGTAGACAGGTTCGCCGTGAACTGCAATAAATGCCAAAATCATCAACAAAAAGGGACGATGAAATGCCAGGTGGAATACAATCAACAATGGGGTTGATAGCAATCGCAAAACGTGTAACACTGAGTGCAGAGCCCTGCGGTACTCCGTTCTCTTGAATAAAACGACTAGATAAAACCGAGCCCACACGTACACGAAAGACGCGGTCCGTCATAAACTCCCGAAGAAATATGGGTAAGAAGACCGCGGATATTCCAATCGTGAAGTGTACGTAAAATGCCGCCCCTCCAACAAGTGTCATAAGCTTTCTCCAGGTCAAAAATACAGCCACGGTTTGACACTTTCTCAGAAATCCATTCACAATATGCGTCGACAACACCAGATGGTCGACGGTGGAGCGATAGCGACGAAATCCGCACTAAGCGTTCGCTAGAAGTTTCTGAGACTCAAGCCACCATGTCAAGCGCCCGTTGATCATGCGCTCCATCACCTTGAAAATGCAACTGGTAAGGCAGATAGGGCGGTAGCTGGAAGGTAGTTGGCGATCCTTCCCAGGCTTAAGGATAGGGACAATGGTGGCTTCGCGCCAAACGGAAGGAAAAATGCCGTCTTGCCAAATACGGTTATAGACCTGTAAGAGAAATAGTTTACTGTCGGCTGAAAGGTTCTTTAACATCAGGACATGAATGCCCTCCGGCCCAGGAGCGGAGTGCCTAGAGCAATGAAGAGCGTGCTCCAGCTCCCTCATTGTGAAAAGTTCATTATAACACCCATTATTAGCAGACCGAAAATTAAAGGTGTCGGAATCCAGCCGGTCTTTGATAGAGCGAAAGCCGGCGGAATAATGGTCTGAACTGGAAACCGCCTCAAAGGCAGCACCCAGAGTGTTAGCGATGGCTGCCGGATCCACTATGGTGGCATTAGAAACCTGAAGGCCAGAAACAGTACAAAGTGACACTTTACCTGAGAAGCGACGAAGTTTATCCCAAACAACGGATGAAGGCGTAAAACGATTAAAAGACTCGACAAAACGAGCCCAAGATGCCTTCCTGCTATCCTGAATAATGCGACGAACCCTGGCGCGCGATTGTTTAAAAGTCACCAAGTTATCATGTGTAGGGTGTCGCCGAAACACCTTAAGTGCAGCCCTACGGACACGAACGGCGTCCCGACAATCCTGGTTCCACCACGGAACAGTTGGCCGCCGAGGTTGGGAGGATGAACGGGGTATTGCGCGTTCGGCGGCAGAGAAAATAATAGACGTAAGGTGCTGCACTAGTTGGTGAATGTCGGAGAAGGGCTGGTTGTCAAAATGCACGAGGCTGGAATACAAGTTCCAGTCGGCTTTTGCGAAGATCCAGGTAGGTACTCTGGAACGCTGTACGTGGTGCGAAAGAAGAGAAACGATGCAGGGGTAATGGTCGCTGGAGTAGGTGTCAGCGACGACGTTCCACTGAACACGACGTGCAAGCTGGAGTGAGCAAATGGCAAGGTCCAGGTGAGAGAATGTACCAGAAGAATCAGAAATAAAAGAAGGTGCACCTGTATTGAGGATGGAAAGATTGAACTGATAAAAAATGTCGGAAAGAAGAGTTCCCCTCGCACAAGCCCTCGGCGAATCCCACAAGGGGTGATGGGCATTAAAATCTCCCGACAGAAGAAATGGTGTTGGGAGAGCGGACAGGAGAGCTCGAATGTCCGCCGGAGCGAGAGGAGACGATGGAGGCGAATACACGGAGCAAACAGAAAATAAAAAGCCGGGTAAGTGAAGGCGAACGGCAACAGCTTGCAGGTCGGATGTAAGTGTGACGGGTTTAAAATGAACGTCGTTACGCACCAACAACATGACACCTCCATGAGCAGGAGTACCCTCCTCCGGTTCAAGGTTGTAGCGAATCGGAGTATATCCTCGGAGATAAAAAGGATCGTGAGGGCGAAGCTTAGTCTCCTGCAAACATACGACCATAGGCGAATGGGAACGCAATAAAAGTTGCAGTTCCGCCCCATGCGATTGTACACCACGTACATTCCAGGTCAGGATGGCCATTACGAAAAAAGGGGATAAACTGTCTATTTAGAAGCCCGGTTTAAAATTACCTTTTGTTTAACCTTTGGGCTCGGGCTTTTAGTATGGAGTTGGTCAGACTCCATAGCTTCCTCGGAGGGAGGGCCCACGCGCTCAGTGCCAGAAACCGATTCAAGCGCAGTGAATCCGTTCTGGGTGGCGATGGGTGAGGGGTGCCGCTGAGCGCGGCTTGTCCCAGGACCTTCCTGGGACAGAGACCTCCGAGGAAGAGAAGGTGAACTTTTGTTACCGCGCGCACGCGGAGGGTCTTTCAAAAAATCTTCCCTACGAAGTTTCTGCTTGGGTTTCTTCTCGACGGCTTGCGACTTCATTGACTTGGGACCAGGTTTATACGGCTTGGTAACGGACGGCCGGATGGAAGTGGTGGTTAATCCTGTCATGGTCCAGTTCTGAGTTTCGGCATCTACTCGTGGTACTGGCGAGGCAACAACAGAACTAAATGTGCCAGATCGCAGGAGTGAAGGTTGGCGCGCATGGTAACGCCTCCGGGCATCAGCGAAGCAGAGTTTTTCCTTTACCCGGATCTCCTGGATCGCCTTCTCGTCCAAGTACCGCGGGCAGTCGGCAAACGAAGCAGAATGAGACCCTTTACAATTAACGCAGACGGGGGCTGTTAAACAGGTACCTTCGTGTGAGGGCTGGCTACATGTTGCACAGATGTTGACGGCACTCTTACATGAGACTTGCGTATGCCCAAAACGTTGGCATTTAAAACAACGCAGAGGTCTAGGAATATAAGGCCTCACAGAAATACGTTCGTAACCTGCGGAAATGCTCGTGGGCAGATCGACGCATCAAATGTAATAACAGGGTACGAGTGGGTACCAATACGCCGTCGCGTTTGGCCTGCACTCGATGAACCGCTGTCACCCTCCGGTCTGCAAGATATTCGACCAGGTCTTCGATATGCCATCGAGGCTATGCGTGGTGACAACGCCTCTACAAGAATTTAAGGTGTGGTGCTTCTCAACACGGATAGGATAACCGTGGAGAAGCGTGGCGCTCAACAAGGACTTACTTTGTGCCTCGGATTTGCTTTGAACTAGCAACGAACCATTACGAAGCCGAGTGCAGGAAAGAACCGGACCAGCAATTGAGTCAATGCCCTTCTGGATGATAAAAGGGTTCACCTTCTCGAATGATTGTCCCTCCTCTGTACGGGTAATCACTAAGTAACAATCAGCTTTTGGCGGTGCTACTTCTGTTACTAAAGTTTTTCGGCGCTTGTTGTTAATAATGGAGAAAGGGTGCTCCATAGCGAAAAAAATCCTCCACCATTGCAACCGTCTCCGACCTCGGGCTCAGACTTCCCGGGCGTTACCCCGGCTTGGGTGAGTGGCCTATCTATACCTATCTCACCCCAGGGTCACACCTCCAAGAACATAGACAGAGGGACCCAATCGCCGTCGGAAGTCAGCAGCTCATGCAATGGCCCCCCCCCCCGCGGGACTGCAGTTGAACAGCGGATACGAACACATACCCTACATGACTACCCCGGGTGGTGGGGATGACGCCATTACCCACTCACCCAGCTGCGCACCAGTGCGCGGGTATCCGTCAGGCTGTGTCCACGGAGGATTTAAATAAAAAGATAAAAGAAACTAAAACTGTGTGGGCGTTTCGCACGCAAGGTAGGCCGGCCAGGAAGAAAAAGAGTTGTGTGAATGTCGTGGTGCGAAATGGTCGGAAAGTGACAAGAGAAGAGAGAAACGATGGTGAGGTGCGGTATGAATGGAATGTAAAGAACGCACGAGAGCCTACCTTGTGTCCACCGGTCACGAGAAGAACCCACCTCGACCGGATGGGGTGAGGGGATGAATGTGGCGATGATTGGCTCGGGAACCCCCGGGTGCGCCAAAAACCTCTTACTCACATAAGGTGAGCCCCTGAGGGGTACAACGTGTCAAGAACTGTAGAATGCGACGGACACGAGGGTCAGATGTCCATTGGGGAGGAGATGCCGCATTAAAAAGACAATATAAAATAACAGTCAAAAGACGCTCAGCGCATCAAATGCGTCGGCTAAAGCCAATGTCACTGATAAAACGTAAAAGACAATCTACAGCACGCGCGTCGTCTGCAAAACGTTGGCTAGGTAAACAGGCAGACCAACACGAAGGCGCAACGGAGCAAAAACTTGACACTGCTAAAATGTGACGCACCGTTAAGGGCACATCACACTGCTCACAGAGTGGTGCGGGGTCACCACTGATCAGGTATCTATGGCTAAAAAGACAATGTCCGACTCGTAAGCGAGCTAAAAGTAGCTCTTCCGGACGAGAAGAATGATGATGATGATGAGATGCGGTTTAAGGGTGCTGAACAGCTAAGGTCATCAGCGCCCTTACAAAGTATAAAATGTACTGTCCAAAAATAAAAGTCCGATAAAAAACCGCATAATTAAAAACGGGACACAAACCCACGAGTCCTAAAGGTAAAAAACAAAGCAACAAATACCAAATACCAACAAACTAAAAACATGGTCAATAAAAGAGTAAAACAACGTGTCAAGAACTGTAGAATATCAAGGACACGAGCGCCAATGTCCACTGGGGAGGAGATGCCCCATTAAAAAACAAGATAAAATTACAGTCAAAAGACGCTCAGCGCATCAAATGCGTCTGGTAAAATCCAATGTCATTGATAAAACGTAGAAGACACTCTTCAGCACGCGCGTCGTCTGCCAAAACGTTGGCTAGGCCAACAGGCAAACGAACACGAACACGCCAAGGAGCTAAAACTTGACACTGCTAAAATATGACGCACCGTTAAGGGTGCATCACACTGCTCAGAGTGGTGCGGGGTCACCACTGAGCAAGTATCTATGGCTAAAAAGAACATGACCGATTCGTAAGCGAGCTAAAATTACCTCTTCCCGACGACACGAACGAGAAGAGGTACCCCAGAATAACGGAAGAGGTTTAACCTCCCGCAACTTGTTCCCCCTAAGAGCCGCCCACTCATCACGCCAGCGCGAGAGGTAACTGTAACGTAAAATAACATAAAAATCTGAGGAAGGAACAACACAGGTAAAACATCTGGATGAGAAAATGCCGATTTGGCAGCGGCGTCGGCAAACTCGTTGCCTGAGATGCCCACATGACCTGGAATCCACAGGAAGGAGACGCTGATGCCAGAGGCACCAAGCGAGTGGAGCAGGTCATGTATACGCTGTACGAGAGGGTGGTAACCGTACAGCGCGTCAATACCCTGAAGGGCACTCAGAGAGTCGGTACAAATAACACAGTGCCGTAAGTCGTGCCGCTGGATGTATAAAACAGATTGGTATATACTAAAACGTTCGGCGGTATAAATCGAACATTGTCCAGGTAAACGAAAAGTAAAACTCTGCACACCAAAAACAAAGGCACATCCTACTCCAACATCAGTCTTAGACTCATCAGTATATATAAAATGACAGTCCTCGAACTGCGCCTGTAGTTCTAAAAAGGCGGGTCTAAGAACAGAAGCAGGGGTCGCTTTTTTCGGCATCGACGTTAGCCCAAGGGTGCTATTGGCCTCAGCGCGCGACCATGGAGGAAAACGCGTTTCCCCTCGTGTAAGGGCCGGCGCTGGCGTAACGTCCAAATGCCGAAGTAGCAGTCGAAATCGATCTCCTGGAGGGAGCAATGAAGAGGAGCTAACTAAATGCTGCCGATAAAGCGAATCCTCGTAATATATCGGGAAGGACGGGTGGTAAGGCAAGCTAGAGAGTCGAATAGCATAGCTGCACAAAAGCATCTCACGCCTGAAGGACAGCGGAGGCTCTACAGCTTCAGCATACACGCTAAGAACAGGGCTGGTTGGAAAGGCCCCTGCAGCGACTCTTATGCCACGATGGTGAATGGCATTCAATCGACGTAACGACGAATAAACAATACACCCGTAATCAAGCTTGGATCGGACCAAAGAGCGATAAAGGCGAAGGACGGTCCGATCAGTTCCCCAGGATGCGCCACTTAAAACACGTAAAATATTTAGAGAACGCTCACACTTTGCTTTTAAAAAGGAAACGTGAGAAGTCCAGCTCAGCTTCCGGTCAAAGATCAACCCCAAAAAATTTCACCTCGTCTGCAAATGGAAGGACCTCCGACCCAAGATGGAGAGAAGGCGGAGACAAAGACTTCCGGCGCCAGAAGTTGATGCAGACGGATTTCTCAGCGGAGAAATTAAAGCCGTTAGCGTTACTACAGGCGTAGAGACGGTCGATACACCTCTGGAGACGACGTTCGAGAAGACAGGTCCGCGTGAACTGCAATAAATGGCAAAATCATCAACAGAAAGGGACGATGAAATGCCAGGTGGAATACAATCAACAATGGGGTTGATAGCAATCGCAAAAAGTGTGACACTGAGTACAGAGCCCTGCGGTACTCCATTCTCTTGAATAAAACGACTAGATAAAACCGATATTCCAATCGTGAGGTGTACGTAAAATGCCGCCCCTCCAACAAGTGTCATAAGCTTTCTCCAGATCAAAAAACACAGCCACGGTTTGACACTTTCTCAGAAATCCATTCATAATATGCGTCGACAAGGACACCAGATGGTCGACGGTAGAGCGATAGCGACGAAACCCGCACTGAGCGTTCGCTAGAAGTTTCTGAGACTCAAGCCACCATGTCAACCGCCCGTTGATCATGCGCTCCATCGCCTTGCAAATGCAACTGGTGAGGGAGATAGGGCGGTAGCTGGAAGGTAGTTGGCGATCCTTCCCAGGCTTAGGTATAGGGACAATGGCTTCGCGCCAAACGAAACGAAAAAGGCCGTCTTGATAAACACGGTTATAGGCCTGTAAGAGAAATAGTTTACTGTCGGCTGAAAGGTCCTTTAACATCAGGACATGAATGCCGTCCGGCCCAGGAGCGGAGTGCCGAGAGCAATGAAGAGCGTGCTCCAGCTGCCTCATTGTGAAAAGTTCATTATAACACTCATTATTAGCAGTCCGAAAATTAAAGGTGTCGGAATCTAGCCGGTCTTTGATAGAGCGAAAGCCGGCGGAATAATGGTCTGAACTAGATACCGCCTCAAAGGCAGCACCCAGAGTGTTAGCGATGGCAGCCGGATCCACTATAGTGGCATTGGAAACCTGAAGGCCAGAAACAGTACAATGTGACACTTTACCTGAGAAGTGACGAAGTTTATCCCAAACAACAGATGAAGGCGTAAAGCGATTAAAAGATTCGACAAAACGAGTCCACGACGCCTTCTTGATGATGATAGGCGGTTTAAGGGCGCTAAACTGCTAAGGTCATCAGCGCCCTTACAATGTATAAAATATAAGGTCAAAATATAAGACAGGTAAAAGAACCGCATAATTAATAAACGGGACACAAACCCGCGATGTCAAAAAGCTAAAAATAACAATATAACAATAATAACGACAACAACAATAATAACAAGAACAAAAAAATAACAATAACAATAATAACAATACAAATATCTCAAAAACCAACACACTAAAAGCATAGGCAATAAAAGATTAAAACGTGTCAAGAAATGTAGAATGCGAGGGACATGAGCGCCATATGTCCACTGGGGATTAGAGTCCCCATAAAAACAGACAGAATAAAAGTACTAAGCTAAAAGACGCTCAACGCATTAAATGCGCAGATTAAAATCACTGTCATGAATAAAACGTAAAACACATTCTACAGCACGCGTGTCGTCTGCCAAAACGTTGGATTAGGCCAACAGGCAGACCCACACGAACACGCAATGCAGCTAAAACCTGACACACTGTTAAAATGTGATGCACCGTTAAGGGCACGCCACACTGCCCACAGAGTGGTGCGGGGTCACCACTAAGCAAATACCTATGACTAAAAACACAATGTCCAATCCGTAAACGAGCTAAAATTACCTCTTCCCGACGACACGAACGAGAAGAGGTACCCCAGGTCAACGGGAAAGGCTTAACCTCCCGCAACTTGTTCCCCCGGAGAGCCGTCCACTCATCGCGCCAGCGCGAGAGGATGCAGCGACGTAAAAGAACACACGAATCTGACGAGCGAGCAACAGAAGTAAAAAATCTGGGTAATAAAATCGCCGATTTCGCAGCGGCGTCGGCAGACTCATTACCTGAGATGCCCACATGACCTGGAATCCACATGAAGGACACGCTGATGCCAGAGACACCAAGCGAGTGGAGCAGGTCATATATGAGCTGTACGAGTGGGTGGTAATGGTACAGCGCATGAATAGTCTGAAGGGCACTCAAACAGTCCGTACAACTAAAACAGTGCTGTATGTCGTGCCGCTGAATGTATAAAACAGATTGATAAATGCTAAAAAGTTCGGCGGTAAAAATTGAACATTGTCCAGGTAAACGAAAAGTAAAACTCTGTACACCAAAAACAAAGGCACATCCTACTCCAACATCAGTCTTAGACCCATCAGTATATATAAAATGACAGTCCCCGAACTGCGCCTGTAGTTCTAAAAAGGCGGATCTAAGAACAGAAGCGGGGGACGCATTTTTCGGCATCGACGTTCGCCCAAGGTGAATGTGGGCCTCAGCGCGCGACCATGGAGGAAAACGCGTTTCCCCTCGGGTAAGGACCGGCGCTGGCGTAACGTCCAAATGCCGAAGTAGCATTCGAAATCGAACCCATGGAGGGACCAATGCAGAGGAGCTAACTAAATATTGCCGGTCAAGTGAATCCTCGAAAAATGCCGTGAAAGACGGGTAGTCACGCAAGCTGGAGAGTCGACAGGCATAGCTACACAAGAGCTTCTCACGCCTGGAGGACAGGGGAGGCTCTGCAGCTTCAGCATACCGCCTAAGAACAGGGCTGGATGGAAAGGCCCCTGTAGCGACTCTTATGCCACGATGGTGAATGGCATTCAATCGACGTAACACAGATGGACGTGCCGACGAATAAACAATACACCCGTTATCGCTTGGATCGGACCAAAGAGCGATAAAGGCGAACAAGGACGGTCCGATCAGCTCCCCAGGATGTGCCACTTAAAACACGTAAAAGAGTAAGAGAACGGTCACACTTAGCTTTTAAAACGGAAATGTGCGAGGTCCAACACAACTTCTTGTCAAAAATCAACCCCAAAAATTTCACCTAGTCTGCAAACGGAAGCATCCCTGGCCCAAGATGGAGAGAGGGCGGAGGGAAATACTTCCGTCGCCAAAAGTTGATGCAGACGGATTTCTCGGCGGAGAAATTAAAGCCGTTGGCGTTACTCCAGGCGTAGAGACGGTCGATACAGCTCTGGAGACGGCGTTCGAGTAGACAGGTCCGCCGTGAACTGCAATAAATAGCGAAATCGTCAACAAAAAGGGACGATGAAATGCCAGGTGGAATACAATCAACAATGGGGTTGATAGCAATCGCAAAAAGTGTGACACTGAGTACAGAGCCCTGCGGTACTCCGTTCTCTTGAATAAAACGACGAAATAAAACCGAGCCCACACGTACACGAAAGACACGGTCCGTCATAAACTCCCGAAGAAATATGGGAAGACGACCGCGGATATTCCAATCGTGAAGTGTACGTAAAATGCTACCCCTCCAACAAGTGTCATAAGCTTTCTCCAGGTCAAAAAATACAGCCACGGTTTGACACTTTCTCAGAAATCCATTCATAATATGCGTCGACAAGGACACCAGATGGTCGATGGTAGAGCGATAGCAACGAAACCCGCACTGAGCGTTCGCTAGAAGTTTCTGAGACTCAAGCCACCATGTCAACCGCCCGTTGATCATGCGCTCCATCACCTTGCAAATGCAACTGGTGAGGGAGATAGGGCGGTAGCTGGAAGGTAGTTGGCGATCCTTCCCAGGCTTAAGTATAGGGACAATGGTGGCTTCGCGCCAAACGGAAGGAAAAATGCCGTCTTGCCAAATACGGTTATAGACCTGTAAGAGAAATAGTTTACTGTCGGCTGAAAGGTTCTTTAACATCAGGACATGAATGCCGTCCGGCCCAGGAGCGGAGTGCCGAGAGCAATGCAGAGCGTGCTCCAGCTCCCTCATTGTGAATAGTTCCTTATAGCATTCATCATTAGCAGACCGAAAAGTATATGATGCGGAATCCAGCCGGTCTTTAATAGAGCGAAAGCCGGCGGAATAATGGTCTGAACTGGAAACCGCCTCAAAGGCAGCACCCAGAGTGTTAGCGATGGCAGCCGGATCCACTATGGTGGCATTAGAAACCTGAAGGCCAGAAACAGTACAATGTGACACTTTACCTGAGAAGCGACGAAGTTTATCCCAAACAACGGATGAAGGCGTAAAACGATTAAAAGACTCGACAAAACGAGCCCAAGATGCCTTCTTGCTATCCTGAATAATGCGACGAGCCCTGGCGCGCGATTGTTTAAAAGTCACCAAATTATCAAGTGTAGGGTGTCGCCGAAACACCCTAAGTGCAGTCCCACGGGCACGAACGGCGTCCCGACAATCCTCCTTCCACCACGGAACAGGTGGCCGCCGAGGTTGGGAGGATGAACGGGGTATTGCGCGTTCGGCGGCAGAGAAAATAATAGACGTAAGGTGCTGCACTAGTTTGTTAATGTCGGAGAAGGGCTGGTCGTCAAAATGCACGAGGCTGGAATACAAGCTCCAGTCGGCTTTTGCGAATATCCAGGTAGGTACTCTGGAATGCTGTACGTGGTGCGACAGAAGAGAAACGATGCAGGGGTAATGGTCGCTGGAGTAGGTGTCAGCGACGACGTTCCACTGAAGACGACGTGCAAGCTGGAGTGAGCAAATGGCAAGGTCCAGGTGAGAAAATGTACCAGAAGAATCAGAAATAAAAATAGGTGCACCTGTATTGAGGATGGAAAGATTTAACTGATAAAAATGTCGGAAAGAAGAGTTCCCCTCGCACAAGCCCTTGGCGAACCCCATAGTGGGTGATGGGCATTAAAATCTCCCAACAGAAGAAATGGTGTTGGGAGATCGGACAGGAGAGCAGGAATGCCCGCGGGAGCGAGGGGAGACGATGGAGGTGTATACACAGAACAAACAAAAGAAAAAACCGGGTAACTGCAGTCTAATGGCAACAGCTTGCAAGTCGGACGTAAGTGTGATAGTTTGAAAATGAACGTCATTACGCACCAAAATCATGACACCACCATGAGCAGGAGTACCCTCCTCCGGTTCAACGTCGTAGCGAACCGGAGTATATCCTCGGAGATCAAAAGGATCGTGAGGGTGAAGCTTAGTCTCCTGCAAACATACGACCATAGGCGAATGGGAACGCAATAAAAGTTGCAGTTCCGCCCTATGCGATCGTACACCACGTACATTCCAGGTCAGGATAGCCATTAAGAAAAAGGGGATACTGTCTATTTAGAAGGGCGGCTTAAAATTACCTTTTGTTTAACCTTTGGGCTCGGGCTTTTTGTATGGAGTTGGTCAGATTCCATAGCTTCCTCGGAGGGAGGGCCCACGCGCTCAGTGCCAGAAACCGATTCAAGCGCCGTGAATCGGTTCTGGGTGGCGATGGGTGAGGGGTGCCGCTGAGCGCGGCTTGTCCCAGGACCTTCCTCGGACAGCGACCTCCGAGGAGAAGGTGAACTTTTGTTACCGCGCGTACGCGGAGGGTCTTTCAAAAAATCTTCCCTACGTAGTTTCTGCTTGGGCTTCTTTTCAGCGGCTTGCGACTTCATTGACTTTGGACCAGGTTTATAAGGCTTGGTAACAGTAGCTTTAATAGACGGCCGGATGGTAGTGGCGGTTAATCCAGTCAAGGTCCAGGTCTGAGTTACGGCATCTACTCGTGGTACTGGCGAGGCAACAACAGAACTAAATGTGCCAGATCGCAGGAGTGAAGGTTGGCGCGCATGGAATTGCCTCCGGGCTTCGGCGAAGGAGAGTTTTTCCTTTACCCGGATCTCCTGGATCGCCTTCTCGTCCAAATACCGCGGACAGTCGGCAAACGAAGCAGAATGTGACCCTTTACAATTAACGCAGACGGGGGCTGTTGAACAGGCACCTTCGTGTGAGGGCTGGCTACACGTTGCACAGATGTTAACGGCAGTCTTACATGAGACTTGCGTATGCCCAAAACGTTGGCACTTAAAACAACGCAGAGGTCTAGGAATATAAGGCCTCACAGAAATACGTTCGTACCCTGCGGAGATGCTCGTGGGCAGATCGACGCCATCAAATGTTAGAAACAGGGTACGAGTGGGTACCAATACGCCGTCGCGTTTGGCCTGCACTCGATGAACCGCTGTCGCCTTCTGGTCTGCAAGATATTCGACCAGGTAATCGTCCGATATGCCATCGAGGCTATGCGTGGTGACAACGCCTCGACAAGAATTCAAGGTGCGGTGCTTCTCAACACGGATAGGATAACCGTGGAGAAGCGTGGCGCTCAACAAGGACTTACTTTGTGCCTCGGATTTACTTTGCACTAACAACGAACCATTACGAAGCCGAGTGCAGGAAAGAACCGGACCAGCAATTGAGTCAATGCCCTTCTGGAGGATAAAAGGGTTCACCTTCTCGAATGATTGTCCTTCCTCTGTACGGGTAATCACTAAGTAACAACCAGCTGTTGGCGGTGCTACTTCTGTTACTAAAACTTTTCGGCGCTTGTTGTTTATAATGGAGAAAGGGTGCTCCATAGCGAAAAAAATCCTCCACCATTGCAACCGTCTCCGACCTCGGGCTCTGACTTCTCGGGCGTTACCCCGGCTTGGGTGAGTGGCCTATCTATACCAGACTCACACCAGGGTCACTCCTCCCAGAACATAGACAGAGGGACCCAATCGCCGTCAGAAGTCAGCAGCTCATGCAATGGCCCCCGCGGGACTGCAGTTCAACAGCGGATACGAACACAAACCCTACATGACGACCCCGGGTGGTGGGGATGACGCCATTACCCACTCACCCAGCTGCGCACGCGGTGCGCGGGTATCCGTCAGGCTGTGTCCACGGAGGATTTAAATAAAAGGATAAAACAAACTAAAACAGTGTGGGCGTTTCGCACGCAAGGTAGGCCGGCGGGGAAGAAAAAGAGATATGCGAATGGCGTGGTGCGAAATGGTCGGAAAGTGATAAGAAAGAAACGATGGTGAGGTGCGGTATGGATGGAGTGCAAAGAACGCACGAGAGCCTACCTTGGGTCCACCGGTCACTTGAAGAACCCACCTCGACCGGATGGGGGTGAGGGGATGAATGTGGCGATGATTGGCTCGGGAACCCCCGGGTGCGCCAAAAACCCGTACCCACATAAGGTGAGCCCCTGAGGGGACCACGGGCTCTGACTTCCCGGGCGTTACCCCGGCTTGGGTGAGTGGCCTATCTATACCACTCACCCCAGGGTCACACCTCCCAGAACATAGACAGAGGGACCCAATCGCCGTCAGAAGTCAGCAGCTCATGCAATGGCCCCCCGCGGGACTGCAGTTGAACAGCGGATACGAACACATACCCTACATGACGACCCCGGGTGGTGGGGATGACGCCATTACCCACTCACCCAGCACGCGGTGCGCGGGTATCCGTCAGGCTGTGTCCACGGAGGATTAACATAAAAGGTTAAAAGAAACTAAAAGTGTGTGGGCGTTTCGTACTCAAGGTAGGCCGGCGAAGAAGTAAAAGAGAGGTGTAAATGAATGGGCGTGGGGCGAAATGTGCATAAATAAAAGAGAAGACAGAGGCGATGGCGAGGGTCGAGATGTAATGATATGCACAGAAAGCACAAGAGTCTACCTTGAGTCCCCCGGTCACGAGAACGAACCCACCTCGACCGGACGGGGATGAAATGATGAAGATGGCGATGAGAGGCTCGGGTACCCCGGCTGCGCCTAACCCGTACTCACAAAAGGTGAGCCCCTGGGGGGGGGGGTCAAGGCAGTGATGGTCCAAGTTTGAGTTCCAGCATCCTTCCGGGGTACTGGCGAGGCAACAACAGAACTGAATGTTCCCGATCGCAGGAGCGAAGGTTGGTGCGCATTGTAACGCCTCCGGGGTTCGGTGAAGGAGTTTAGCCTTTAACCGGATCTCCTGGATCGCCTTCTCGTCCAAATACCGCGGATAGTCGCCAAATGAAGCAAAATGTGACCCTTTGCAATTGACGCAGACGGGGCTGTTGAACAGGCACTTTCGTGTGAGGACTGGCTACATGTTGCACAGATGTTAGTGACACTCTTACATGAGACTTGCGTATGCCGAAAACGTTGGCATTTAAAACGTAGAGGTCTAGGAATATAAGGCCTCACAGAAATCCGTTCTTACCCTGCGGAAATGCTCGTGGGCAGATCGACGCCATCAAATATTAAAAACAGGGTACGAGTGGGTACCAATACGCCGTCGCGTTTGGCCTGCACTCGATGCACTGCTGTCAACTTTTGATCGGATAGAAATTCGACTAGGTCCTCGTCCGATATACCATCGAGGCTATGCGTGGTAACGACTCCCCGACAGGAATTCAATGTGCGGTGCTTCTCGACACGGATGGGATAACCGTGGAGAAGCGTAGCGCTCAACAAGGTCTTACTTTGCAGATCGGACTTAGTTTGTGCCAATAAGGAACCATTCTGTAGACGAGTGCAGGAATGAACCGCACGAGTAATTGCATCAATGCCCTTGTGAATTATAAAAGGTTTCACCTTTTCAAAGCTTTGTCCTGTTCTTGAAATTACCAAGTAACAACCAGATGTAGGCGGTGTTACTTCCGTTACAATAACTTTACGGCGCTTGTTGGAAATAATGGAGAAAGGGTGCTCCATAGCGAAAGAAATCCTCCACCATTGCGACGGTCTCCGACCTCGGGCTCTGACTTTCCGGGCGTTACCACGGCTTGGGTGAGTGGCCTATCTATACCAGACTCACCCCAGGGTCACACCTCCCAGAACATAGACAGAGGGACCCAATCGCCGTCAGAAGTCAGCAGCTCATGTAATGGCCCCCCGCGGGAATGCAGTTGAACAGCGGATGCGAACACAAACCCTACATGACGACCACGGGTGGTGGGGATGACGCCATTATCCACTCACCCAGCTGCGCACCCAGTGCGCGGGTATCCGTCAGGCTGTGTCCACTAAGGATTAAAAGGAAATATAAAATAAGTAAAACTGTGTGGGCGTTTCGCACGCAAGGTAGCCCGGCGAGGAAGAAAGAGATGTGCGAATGTCGTGGTGCTAAATGACCGGAAAGTGACAAGGGAAGATGGTTTCGATGGCTAGGTGCGGTATGAATGTAATGCAAAGAACGCTCGAGAGCCTACGTTGTGCCCCCCGGTCACGAGAACGAACCCACCTCGACCGGACGGGGATGAAGGGATGAATATGGCGATGAGTGGCTTGGGAACCCCCGGGTACGCCAAAACCCGTACTCAAATAAGGTGAGCCCCTGGGGGGACGGCCATACAGAACGTACCTGAAAAGGTGAAAAGAAGCGACACAGATACATGCAAAAGATGCAACACAGTAGGCACACCAGAGCACACATTTGAGTGTACAGTATACGATACAATAGCAGCACCCCAAAGAAGGATACTGACCGGACTAACCATACCAGAAATGCTCAAAGATCCCTTCTTAACCCAAACCCTACAATCCTTGACAACCTAGATATCAAACAACGCCATTGAGAACGCACTACCAAGACAAAGAAGACCAGATCCAGCAACTCCAGAAGCCAGAAGAAGCAACAGACGAAGACCCCAACCTCAGGAGCAGAAAGGCGACAACCCACGACCAGATCAAGAAGTCCCGGAGGGTCCCACCACCAGACGAAAGCATTACATCATCAGCCTGAACAACTGACAAGCCAGAGACGCAGAGGCCGATGACATACGACAACAATCCACATCCCTGTACATAAAACATGTAATTGAAAATAGGATAAGTTAGCTTAGATCAAAACTAAATGCTCAAAGAATGTAAACACAAACTAGGTTAAGGAATACGTAGATTAAGACGGAACAAATTAATTGTAAATAACGAACATTGTTACAAATAAATACTTAGTAAATAAGACTTAGGCTTGAAACATATCTGCTACAAACTATGTAAACCAAAGGTAAACATGTAAGAAAATGAAAACCAATAAAGACTGCAACTTCCGTCCTGAATTAAAATGTAAGACGTTAGGACCAGATTGCAGATATTTTTATTTTATTTTTTTGTCCCTATCGGGGGGGGTCGGACGTTTGGCAGTAACCCCCTGCCCAAGTGCTAAAGTGAAAATACAAAAACTCTAAAAGAGCGTCTTGCGTGTGTACGCGGTCTTAGAACTGCCAAACGTGCAGCCGGGTCCTCGCACCCCCCCGCGAACCCTGGGCAACAGATTCATTTCTGTTGGCGAAGAGCAGCTAAAACAGACAGAGGAAACACGAGAATGGGGAAACCTGAGGAACAGGAAAATGAGATAGGTCCTAAAGGATCAGAAAAGGGCCCTCCTACATGGTTAGATGAGGAGAAAGAGCTCCAGGAAACAATGTCAACCGCCACAATAATCAGCAAAGTCACCACGCTCATTGGAAATGAAAACATATCAAGCCAGAGGAAAGCGTCTCATAAAAGCGTTGGGAAGGCTAACCTCGCTTATAGAGGCAATGGGGGAGGAAAATATCAGGCTGGAAGCGCAAAACTCAAACATGGAAACACAGGCGAAGGTGCAAAAAGGGACCACGTATGCAACTATAGCAGCCACACCAAAAAACCCGATTAGGAAAAACGAAAGAACAGAACAAGTTGCACATACATACCAGAAAAAGAAACCAACTCTTTTAATCACATCAGAAAATACACCCACAAAGAAGGTACAGGAAATCGTCACAACCGGTCCAAGAAAACATCAAAATAAGAAACAAGATCTATCGAAAATGTGTTAATCATCGAAACAGAGACAGATGAGGATATTAAAAAGATTATGGAAAGCGCAAATTTGAAGGACCAACCAATCAAAATGGAGTTGCCAAAGAAAAGGAACCCACTTATTATCTTCTATGATATCTTTACTGGTCAAACCGAGGAAGAGATAAAAGAAAGCATATATAAACAAAACCTAGAAACAAAGATAACAAAAGAAGAACGTGACGAGAACTTCAACCTGAGATTCAAAACCGGACCAAGTGACAAACAAACAGTGCATCATGTAGCAGAAGTCAGGGCAAAACTTCGTCGAATAATAACTAACCTGAGTAGGATATACATTGGTTTCGGTAGCAGTCAGGGACTACATTGTAGTGGCTAGATGTGCCAAATGCCAAGACTTGGGACACATTGCTAAATATTGTTTCAACGAAAAAGTGATCTGCTCCCATTGTGGGGAGGAAGATCCCAAAAAGCCAGACTGTGCCAAAACCAAACGAACTGGAGTATGTGTCCTATGTCAAAAACGTAGCAGAACTTGCTATGGAAGAAACGAATGTCCGACACACCGGATAATGTGGGAAAGACTAATAACCAGAACAGCGTATGATGAATAATAAAAATACACTTAAAATCTCTCAACTAAACGCTCAAAGAAGTATATTAGTCATGTCGGAGATACGTAGGCTAATAGAAGATCTGAATGTTGACATATTATGCTTACAAGAACCATATACAATACGCGGAAAACCCGCATGCTTACCAACAACCACCAGAACAATCAATCAGGGAAACGAACTAATGGTCACGATAATAATTTCAAATCGAGATCTACAAGTGCACAAGATCCCTCAATATTGCGACTCGCATACATTATGCAGAGGTCAGTTACGCAAATAAAACAATCGTACTCGTAAACCAATACTTCCAATATAGTGAAAGTCCAGCAGATTATCTGGATCGTCTAAGCACAATTGCACACTTACACACACACACACACACTCCCATCATCTTTGTCGCAGACTGCAATGCAAAATCTCCCTGGTGGAACTATGAAATAAGAGATGAGAAAGGAGAAATGGTAGAAGACACCATTGCTCAACTACAATTGGACATAATAAACGAACCAAGAAACCCACCCACGTACCAGAATAGAGCAGGACCAACATCAATATCGACATCACATTGGCAAATAAAAAAGCAACGAGGTATATAACACAATGGACCGTCACCCAAAACCTAACTAGTGACCATAATTTGATACACTTCACCTACGACCCACAAATGAATTTCACCGCTGAAACACAAATTAATAAACCGATGAGAAGATATAACTTGAAAAAAGCGTGCTGGAATGAACTAGTAGCGGAATTTAAAGTTCCAACACCAATACAAGTAGAAGATGATTTCGATGCAAAAGCAATGCAACTAACCCAAGAAATAAGAAAGGCGATGGCAAATAGTATACCCAGAATTAAAACTACAAACAACATAAAGATAGCACATGGACCGAAAAAACAAAAAAACTACGAAGAAAAGACAGACAACTCCGAACTAATTACCAACGATCAATTATAGCATTAGAAAGACAAATACATCTTGCACATTATCGGCAGGCAAAACAGGAATATAAACAACATATAATAGAACAAAGAGAAAAATCATGGAAACAGTTCGTAGAGGAAAACCTAACAGATAACGCTTGGGGCATCCCGTACAAAATTGTAACCGATAAAATAAAAGCTCCTGAAGTGCTTTCTACTTTAAGAAAACCGGATGGAAATGTCACCAAAACATGGCCGGAATCCATACACACTATTAACCAAACTACCTCCAATAGATGATGAACACACAGATACCCCAGAACAACAACTTAGACTAGAACTACAAACGATCAGACCCACACAGGGAGTAATCATTCCTTTCGACAAAACAGAAATTAAACAGGCCATCGAGGAACTCAAACCAAAGAAAGCACCAGGCCCAGATGAAATAACAACAGAAGTAGTACAGCACTTAAATGAACAGATATCCGAATACTTACAGCAACTCTTTAATCACTGTCTTTGGCAAGGACGTTTTCCTCACTGCTACAAACAAGCAAACATTATCATACTCAACAAAGGAAAAGAAAATGATCCACAAGAAGCAAAATCATATCGACCAATCTGCCTGATCAATGCCCTAGGTAAAGTTCACGAAAACCTTACCTGCAAACGTATAAAAGAATTCAGAATGAAAGGACTCAACAGCCAACAATTCGGTTTCCGAAAAGGGAAGTCTACGGAAGACCCCATTATTGAAGCCATGAATGCCATTGAAGGATTCACCTCGAAATATATACTAGGAATATTCTTCGATATTGCCGGGGCCTTCGACAACCTTTGGTGGCCCGCGACCTTTGAGCGTATGAGGGAACAACAGTATCCGAAGTGTCTTTATGAAACTTTATTGTACTGCAAAAATAGAACAGCCATAATTAAAGGAGCTAATCAAACAATAACTAGGGAACTCACAAAAGGTTGCCCGAAGGGCTCAATATTAGGACCGGAACTATGGGATATCGCCTTAGAACCCCTATTAGAAATAATCACACAAGATCCAAATACACTCAAAACAATCGCCTACGCAGATGACCTACTCATACTCGTGGAAGCAAACAACAGGAACTTCCTAGAAACGAAGGCGAATACAACTGCGCAAAAGGTAAGCGACTGGTGCAGAAGTGTAAAATTAAGTATTGCTCCGACTAAATCGTCGTATCTCCTACTCAAAGG
Organism: Deroplatys truncata; assembly: GCA_030765065.1. NCBI lineage: Eukaryota > Metazoa > Arthropoda > Insecta > Mantodea > Mantidae > Deroplatys > Deroplatys truncata. The sequence goes on from CM060985.1 coordinate 56,259,730, forward strand.
AGACCTGAAAAGGGACCCGACAGTCAAAATAGATGGCCTAAACATGCGACGACAAACGCATAGCAAATACCTTGGAATCCACCTGGACAAGAAGAAAACATGAAAAAAAACATATAGCAGAAGTGTGCAACAAAGCTGAAAATATAATGATGAAGATAACCAGGATAGCACAAGTAAAATTTAGCATACCCCCAGAACACATCAAAACCTATCACACGACAATATTTACAGCGATAGTAGCCTACGGCTCAAGGGTTTGGGCGCACAAAGGCAAAGAAACGAAAATACAAACACTATTGAGGAAAACCCAGCGGAAAGTCTTATTACGACTCACCGGCGCAGCAAGTTCTACATCCACGGTGGCATTATTGATAGCCACCGGGGTTGAACCGATAGATATGACAGGTTAAGAGGAGCATATTACTGGCTGAAGAAAAATAACTTCGACAAAATCACAGCAATCATAGGAACCCCCTGCGCAACCAAAACACACATCCGACAAGAGCTCCTACAACAATGGCAACACGAATGGGACAACCTACAAGAAGGACGACGAATATTGTGACGTATGCAGAGATTGTCGCGCATACGTCTCTCTGGTCACCTAGATTCGAGATGGCAGTTAGAGCTTGGGTGGGGGGAATTAGCAATTTTAGGTGGGGATAGGTTGGTTGGCGTCCCCGACGCTTTAGGAAGTGTTGCTTGGGACAGTCGAGTCAGTGGGTAGCAGTCAAGCAGTAAAGACGTGGAATTGCCTTCTCCGTGCAGGCATTCATGGCGGCCTCGCCCGACAGACATGGGAGCTAATAATGTGGGGTAACGTATATATCTTTATCTAATAAACATTCTACCATCCATTTCCTTTCTGTATTATCTCTGATAGTATAAAGTTCCTTCCTTCCTTTTGAGCTATGTAGCGCCCCTTTTTGCCAGTGTTTGATAATGTTTCTGTACTTTCTTTAGCTGCGTCCCTCGTCGTAGCCTCGCCATGTTATAAGTTTGTTAATTTTTCGGTACCCTTGCAAGCGAATCGCCCACTTCATTTTGAGCATTAGTTACAAGAGGCTACGACAATTGGTGGAGGGCCGGGCATAATTTAATTTTTTTCTGAGGTTTTAAGTGCAAAATTTTTTTTCTCCTGTAAAATGTAACGGTTTTTGGTCCTCCACGTGGTTGCTAAAAATGTGAATCTGTTTCTTGGCTTAAGGGTAAGGATTTCAGTGGTATAATTTGTGGTTTCTGTATTCTAAATTCTTGTTGCTTTGCTTTCTGAAAGTCCCGAGTTTGAGTTTCAATTTTAAGTTCATTTTTATATTTGTTCCTTGTTATATTTGCTCCATTTTCCCATTACTTTGGCGTCATTTCTACTAAATTCTATTACTGTGCTAAGTTGTTCGTGCTGGTTGTTTTGAAGTATATATTTTTGTGAATTGTGAAAAGATTGGGAGATATTTGCAACTTTGATAATGTGCTCGTCACGTGTTGGTGATGTGGTTGGAGATGCTGTTTGCTGTGCTTATTAGTAGTAGTTCTGGAAGCTTGTAATTTTATATTGCATTGATTGTGATTCCCAGCTCTTTACTATACTTTTGGGGTGCATTTTTCGTGTAACTGTTATGTACGCACGTGTGTTATGTAATTTCTGCGTGGTCATGCAATTCACTAATTCTAGCTTGTGAAGCCAATCTTTTCCAGCACGTGTTCTGTGCGTTTATTTGCGTGTGTGTATATCAGGTCAGCTGCATCTGTTTTAAACAAAAACAAAGAAGGAATTCATTTTTGTGTATTGTACACTAGTACGTACAAATTGCGAGTGTAGTATATTCTGCTCTCTTTGAGATGTCAGCGTTGGTCACAGTAGGTGTGACGTGTTTTTTTTTAACTTCCAGTTCGAGTTTTCTCACTGAAAATATCACTTTGTTATTTTTTCTTCCATGTGTACATCCTGTTTTAAAATCTTGGTTTTGTGTCCAAGTGGCCTGCGTGTCATGCCTGTATAAACAATCTGCTGGTATAATTTGTTAATATTTCGCCGTGGGCGCTTAATTGTATTACTCCTGGTATTGGTTTTTATCTGGCTATGTTCTGATATTGCTAGTTACATTCATGCGATGCTATAAGTGCTTAGTTTGGTGTAATCTGTATTTGTGATCTGCCATATTCTGTTCATTTACTGGTTGTGTTTATCTTTTGTGCTGCCACAATGCCTAAGCGACGTACTACGCAGAAATCTGATGTGGCTATTGCTCCAGTTAGCGAGCATAGTGAAGTAGAATCTATTTCCAGTACTAGTGCACCTGTTGTTACTCAGATATTACCAGTGATGCCTAATCCGCCTGTGTCGGTGAACACAATGCAGTCAGCTGTGTGTCGTCCGGTCATTGACCCCTCTAACTTTGAGAATTCCAGTAAGCTGTCGGCATATGAATTTCTTCAGAATTTTGAAATGGTCGCTGCTGCTAATAGCTGGTCTGCGTAACATTGCATTATTGGTTGCGTCATCTTGTAAGTGTTAACGACTCGAAAGTGCAGCAAATATTTCAAAATTCGTGTGTTGTGTGTTTAAAACCTGCGTGTGTATAAAAAGTGGGGTGCATCTGTTTGGAATAATAAATAATAAAACGAAAGAGGTCAAGAGTATATATATTGAAAATTTATTTTTGCGCATTGTACACTCGCGGTAAAAATAGTGGTAAAGATAATGATGATAATTTTGCTTCACCGTTGCCAAGTTTGGCTTATCTAGTTACGCAATGCATATTTTTGGGGGAAAATGTTTTCAAATTACCCATTTAAGTAAAAGTTTCAGGAGCTACTACCAGCCTTGACAGTATCTTTACCTAATTAGGTTTAATGTGCCTCTAATATGGACCAGTACGACGTGGATGTTGATGGGTCAGCTATATGTGTGTTACCAGATTTTGGAAAATTGCAATGGAATTTTGTGGTAAAAAGAATAAGAAAAAAAAAACATAACCCGTAAGTACGTGAACATTGTGTGTGCTAACGTTTAGATGAATGAAACAGTTTCACGACTCACACAGATATGCTAAATTTTTGTTTCACTGACTGATGCTTAATTAAGCTTTTTCAGGAATAATGTGCGATAAGAATGTCTCTGCTAAATTAAGTGTATTATTATTTTGTGTAACTTAAATTTTGAATTATGTTTTGGGCATTGCAAATCATTTGTTTTGTTATGTTATGCTGCAGGAATGTGTTTGATGTGTACTGTGTGCTTAATTGAGCTTTGATTTTCAGGAATGTTATGTGACAGTATTGTTTTGAGTAATGATGTGATTTTGTTCTGTTGCATTCGATTTGATTTGATTTTGGGTTTCATTATGATGCTGTAATCTTTTCTTTGCAGAAAATTGTTGCATGAATAGTGTGTGTATGTATGTGTATATTTGAGGTTATGTGATAGTATATGTGAGATTTACCTCGGTGGAAGTGCGTAAGAGTAACCCCGACGGTGGTAAAGTGAGAGAAGAGATGAGATGAGTTGATGTCAGCCTCGGTGGAAGTGCCAAAGTGTAACCCCGATAGTTGAAGTGTAAATGTATTGATTTTTCAGGAGGGCTACATGTACCTGGAAAGTTGATTTGATGTGATGATTTGAGAGATTTTGCTTATTGGTGTTGTTGTAACGTGCCCAGTATAGCGTGTGTGATGTATTCACACGAGAGAGTAAATGTATTGAAGTGTATGTAATGAGAATAATTTTTTTTGTATATGCAGCAAGTTTAGTACCATCTTACATAGCAAGCTTTAATACCATTTATTTTCCAGCTTAATTTTGATTCGGAGGATGTGGATGCAACAGTATAATGTCATGTTATTTGTGTCATTCCTGAAATGTTAATGTGATTTCTTTAAGGTTATGCCTATGTCAGATACTTTTGACTTTGCAGCATGTTGAATGAGACACGTCAGTGACGATGTTTTGTTTTCTCAGTAATTACTGTCCAAGAGAAAGTTGAAAGTTAAGATAAAGATGATGATGATGATTGAGATGAGGATAATAATGAGATGAATAAGATAGTAATGTGGAGGAGAATTGGTGTTAGTGACAGTAGAGTATGATTATTGTAGTTGAAAGAATGTAACGTGGTGTAGTTTGAATTTGTACTGTGGATTTATTTTTGAAGTTTGTAGTAATGCAAACAGTAGTTTTGAGTAGCTAGTTAACTGAGTGTTGTGTATAATTTGGGCCATGGTCAGTGTGAATGCTTTCATTTCATTGTCATGTATTGTAAGTGCACTTATTTTCTTTTCATTAATAGTACCAACTGGTTAAGAAATAATATCGGGATCCCAAATAAGTTTATATTTTTCTGTCATGTTATTGTATGGAAACAATGAATGTCACTGATATAATGTTAATGTATTCTGGTTCTTTTGTGATTTTGTATTTGGATTTTAAAGCATTGTGTGTTAAATTTTGGATAGTAACCACCTGTAAAATTTAGTTTTTATGTCAACATGTAGTCATTTTTCTCTCTCTTTGCCCCACGTTAAAAGAATTTATTGAGTGCAAACCTTCTGGGCATTTAAAATATTTTATTGTAAATGACATACTATCTATTTTACGTGTGATGATCTGTTGAAGCACCCTTTCTACCATTCTATGGTTTCTGTTGTAGTCACTTTGCTGATGGCGGAGCTCGAGCGGATAAGACGAGCACTCCCGCCTTTCACGCCAGAGGTTCCAGAGACACCACCGGAGAATTGCCGTGCAGCCACTACACTGCAGTGGCATAAGGAGCCACTATTTTGGGGGGCAGTCCAAGCCAGCGACTGCCCACCCCTTCTTCATCTTCAACGACCTGCAGCATCAAAAAGATTACAGCTAGGATATAATTCGTCGTTGTAGGTGATCTGCAAATCCCACCCACAAACAGTTACGTCGGAACATCAATCCAGGTGCAGTGTAGTGTGCATGTGACAGTGGCAGCATGGTGTGTGTGCGTGTGCGGGGTGCTCGAGCATAAGTGCTCTGAAGATACATAATCCGTTAACACTCGAGACTCATAAATATGCCAGTCAATATTGTTTTCATGTCTTCGTTTGGGTGCTCCATATACATTTGTAAACATTACTTCTGGAGTCATTTCATTTTTTTATGTATGTCATGTTTTGCTCTTTCTTGTAATTGTTTTTGTACAATATTTGCCTTGTGTCGACGAGGGCGTCGATCTCGGTGGCCAGGGGGAGATGTGACGTATGCAGAGATTGTCGCGCATACGTCTCTCTGGTCACCTAGATTCGAGATGGCAGTTAGAGCTTGGGTGGGGGGGAATTAGCAATTTTAGGTGGGGATAGGTTGGTTGGCGCCCCCGACGCTTTAGGAAGTGTTGCTTGGGGCAGTCGAGTCAGTGAGTAGCAGTCAAGCAGTAAAGACGTGGAATTGCCATCTCCGTGCAGGCATGCATGGCGGCCTCGCCCGACAGACATGGGAGCTAATAATGTGGGGTAACGTATATATCTTTATCTAATAAATCCTCTACCATCCATTTCCTTTCTGTATTATTTCTGATAGTATAAAGTTCCTTCCTTTTGAGCCATGTAGCGCCCCTTTTTTCCAGTGTTTGATAATATTTCTGTACTTTCTTTAGCTGCGTCCCTCGTCGTAGCCTCGCCATCTTATAAGTTTGTTAATTTTCCAGTACCCTTGCAAGCAAGTCGCCCACTTCATTTTGAGCATTAGAAGAGGCTACGACAATATACACCATATATCCTGATGTACGCGAAAGAAACTCAAACACTGCAACCTGACACAAGGAACAATTCATTACGCAACAGGGCATGGACCTTACAACACTTATTTGAAAAGATTCAACAAGACTGACACAGACAATTGCGATATCTGTAAAACTGCAGACACGCCAGAACAGGTTACTTTTGAGTGCAAGAGGTATCTACACTTAGCAACTGACAACAGAAAACAACTAGCAGGGAAGCAGATCTACCGTATCTTCAGAAATGTAAAAGACTTGGAAGCACTGAACACGTTGACGATAATAATATCCAAAAACTGCATCAACGAGAGCAGCATCAGGGAAGAGCAACATAACACGGCCAAACACGACACCGCAGACACCTACCAGACTAGAGGACCATCCCACACCAGCTCTACAAGAACCACCACGGACACCAGAAACGCCATCGAGAAGGAACATCTTCAAAAGGAGGAGATATCTTTGGACATCAGACAGAGGACCACCATGACCATGAGGAACGACATCGGCAACTCGACATAAGACATCCAGGAAGAACGCCGTACTCTAGAAATTAAAACATCAATATACTAGTTAAATATTCAAATAGATTAGTTACAAGAATATTGTTAGTAATACTTGTAATAGTACTTATTAACCATTGTAAATATCCTACATATAAGATTCTTAAATTATAATTAGAGTTAGAATACTTGTCATCTGCAAAAAGACCAATTGTAAAATTACTGTAAACAAAGCGGAATTAAATGACAATATTGTGCACAGTGGTCCTGACATATAGCATAGAAGTCAGGATAAAAGCTGGCAGATATTGTTTTTTATTTTTTATTTATTTAGTTTTTATTATTTTATTTGCTTATTTTTTTGCCCCTATCGGGGGGGGGGGGGGTGAGACCCCGAGAATGAGTAAGCAGAAATTAGCTTGTGGAATTAGCGGGTCCTTGGCGTAGTGGTGCACTGCCAAGGTACCCTTCTGATTATTTCTCTCAGGGAGCTGCCACGTCCTCGTCGTTCACCCCGGGCAACGTTTGTCTTTCGACAAACGGCTGAGAGCAGCATAGTACCTGAGTCCCTAATCAGAGTTATCCAGAACTAGTTCTAGTGTGTGGTCAACCTGGCGACCTATCACAGAGCAGACAAGGTGGTCAACTCGGCGACCCCTACTCCAAAAATCTCTCTGGTCAACATGGCGACCAAAGATTTCCACGCCAAAACCGAGAGTGGTCAACTTGGCGATCTCTCAAAAGACAGATACGGCGGTCAACATGGCGACCCCAAAATCTTCTGCGGCAATAGTCAACCAGGCGACTAAAATAGCCCAGGCCACAACAGAAAATCCAAGTGGGGAGGTCAACCTGGCGACCCCTCACAAACGAGGAAAGGAGGTCAACATGGCGGCCTCCGATCCAAAGACGACCCCAGATGTGACGTCCGAATCAGCAACCGAGGCACGGGAGGCTCTTCTCGAGCTAGAGGAGATCCTGCATCAGTGCGATAGGTTGCCAAAGTCCCAGAAGGCAGCCCTCAGAACCGCCTTCTTAAAGCTGTTAGGTCATCTCCAGCTACAAGAAGGACGGATTCGGGAACTCCATCTGGAAAACAACCGACTCCAAAGAGACAACGCAGAAGCAGCAGCAGCTGTCACCACAGCCGCCAACGCAGAAGGGAGGATCCAGGAGCTCCAGTCCCAGATTGCACATCTACAGCAGGAGGCCCAGACGGCAGCAGCCACCGCAGCAGAAGCCTTCGGCCCAACTCCAGGACCAACACCCGCATCATCATATGCAGCCATCGCAGCCACCATCCCTATACGCAGCCAGAAGGAAGTAAAAATACAAAGGACCATTGAGAAGAGGACTGCCAGCGTGTTCCTCACCTCCAAGGATGTCAACCCAACCCAACTGAAGACCATTGTCGGGAAACTTGTGAACCCGGCCAAGGACAGAATCCGCATCCGGGACATCCGACTTGCTGGATCCAAACATATAGTTATCGACACCGAGGGAGAGGAGGACGTGCAACGACTAGAACACCACCCGAAGCTGCTGGAGGAAGCCGTGGTGGAACGACCCAGAAAGTGGATACCCAGATTGGTCCTCTACGATGTCCCCAAATGGATTGCCCAGGAGCAACTCCAAGATTTTGCCTACCAGCAGAACTTCCAGGGCCAATACGAGGAGGGACAATTCAAAGAGCACTTCCATCCAAAATTCCAAACTGGACCACGGAACGAATACACGACTCACCAAGTCGTAGAGGTCCCCCCCAGACCTGCGAAAGTGCATTCTTCAGAGAGGACGCATATACATCGATTACTCCGCGCACACCGCCAAGGTCTTTATTGTGGTCCCTCGATGCCAACACTGTCAGGACCTGGGACGTGTCCAAGCACTGCCCATCCAAACAACATCAGAAACAAATCTGTGGCCACTGCGGCGAGGAGGACCATCTAAAGAAGGACTGTGGCAAGAAAGACCAACCTGTCACCTGCATCGCGTGTATCCGGCGTAAGAAGTACGGCTGCAAATACCAAAATGGACAGAACTGCGGAACCTACAAGGCAGTGCTCCAAAGAGTCATACTAAAGACTGACTAGGGACCCTAAGAACTACACAAAAGGGACGCACGACCATCTCAATGTCCTAGAGACCAACGAAGCCAGAAGCCGGTTAGTCATGCAGATCAGGAAATTGGCGGAGGAATGGCACATTGACATCCTCTGCATCCAGGAACCATACACCATCAACAACCGCATCCCCTACCTACCTACAACCACTACGTACGTCATGGCGGACGACAATATCATGGCCGACACCGTCATCTTGAACAGGAACATCCACGTCACAGCTCTCCAACAATACACCAACAGTCACATCAACTGCACGGAAATCCGATACGGTAGTCTCAACTTCCTCCTGGTAAATGGATACTTCCAGCCATCTCAGGACGTTGACACATATTCAAGAACGCTCCGGAGAAGACAATTATCAAACTACGGGAAACCAACAATATACACCCTCGATGCCAACGCTAAATCCCATCTATGGCATAGCAACACGACAGACGACAGAGGAAGAGAACTCCAGGAACTCATGCTATATCTGCAGCTCCAAGCAGCGAACATGCAGGGCAACCCCCCTACCTACGTGGGACGAGTAGGGGTGGCGGTCAACATAGACGTGACTCACCAACCGTGCAGCAACTTCGCTGGTCCAAGGTTGGAGAATAATGGAACGCAAACGACCAGCGATCGCAATGCGATTCTTTTCTGGGTGGAACAACGCAGACCTCCCACGGACGCTGCAGAATGAAACAACTGGCGCTACAACTACCGCAGAGCCAACTGGAACAGACTGCGGGAACTATTTATCCCCCCTCCCCTCATCGAGGAAGGAGGTGATATTGACCATTCAGCAGAAGCCTTAACCCTGGCTATCACAACCAGTATGCGCAACTCAATTCCCATCATGTGGGACAAAGCGAGACCAGCTAACACTATATGGAACGACAGGCTACAGAGATTCGGGCGCAACATGAGACAGGCCAGAAATGCGTACCAAAGGTCCAGAACCACACTGGAAAGGGAGATAAGGCTGACTATATACAGAAGAAGAAAGAAAGCGTACTCCAATCTACTAACAAAAACCAAAAAGATGGCTGACAGGTCTTCATTGAGGACCGCCTACAGAAAGATCCTTTCGGAGTGCCATACAGAATAGCAAAAAGGAAACTAAGATCTAACACAACCACGACACTCAATAGACCAGATGGTACGGCCACTACAACATGAGAGGACACTGCAAAGCTGCTTCTAGAGCAACTAATCCCACAGGACACAGCAATCGAGGACCTTCCAATACACACGCAAATTCGCCACATCACCATAGAAAATACAACGTAAATCTGTACGCAGAGCCATTCACCACAGCTGAAGTTGCTGACGCACTCAACTGCCTCAAACCTCGCAGAGCCCCAGGACCGGACAAAATCGTCAACGAGGTCCTAAATGCCTTGTGTAACACTAGCACCGAACCTATGCCACCTCCTCAACCAAGCACTGAAACAAGGCAGAATTCCAAACAAATGATGATGAGATGCGGTTTGAGGGCGCTAAACAGCTAAGGTCATCAGCGCCCTTACAAGGTGTAAATATAAGTCAAGAACTAAAACAGGAAAAGTCGATAAGTAAAAACACTAAAAGCACGCACAAAAAGGATAAACCCACCACACTAAAACATGTTACACAAAACAATAAAAGAGTAAAACCACGTGTCAAGAGCTGTAGAACGTTTTGGACATGAGCGCCATATGTCCGCTGGGGAGTAGAGCCCCCATTAAAAAGGCAATATAATAGCACAAGATTAAAAGGCGCTCAGCGCATCATATGCGCCTATTAAAATCACTGTCATGGATAAAACGTAAAAGACATTCTACAGCATGCGCGTCGTCTGCCAAAACGTTGGCTATGCCAACAGGCAGACCCACACGACCGCGCAATGGAGCTAAAACTTGACACTGTTAAAATGTGACGCACCGTTAAGGGCGCATCACACTGTTCGCATACTGGTGCGGGGTCACCACTGAGCAAGTACCTATGAGTAAAAATGCAATCTCCGATACGAAGGCGTGTTAAAATTACCTCTTCCCGACGAGAAGCACGGGAAGAGGTAGCCCAGACTAGCGATAGAGGTTTAACCTCCCGCAACTTGTTCCCCCGGAGGTGATGATAATGATGAGGTGGAGCTTAAGGGCGCTCAACTACAGTGGTTATTAGCGCCCTTACAATGTATGAAACATAAAATTGAAAAGTCAAAAAACTAAAAAACCAGACACAAACCGGCTTGGTCAAAACACTAAAAAACAACACACCAAAGACTAAAATCTACACACTACGATCATGGTCAATAAAAGAATAAAACGTGTCAAGAACTGTAGAATGCAAGGAACATGAGCGCCTTATGACCGAGAGAAGGGCCCCATTAAAACTAATAATAGAAAATCAAACAGCTAAAAGGCGCTCAGCGCATCAAATGCGACGGCTAAAACCAATGTCAGTGATAAAACGTAAAAGACATTCCACAGCATGCGCGTCGTCTGCCAACACGTTGGCTAGGCCAACAGGCAGACCCACGCGAACGCGCAGTGGAGCTAATACTTGACACTCCGTTAAAATGTGACGGACCGTTAATGGCATAGAACACTGACCACACAGAGGTGCGGGATCACCACTAAGCAGGTATCTATGACTAAAAAGGCAATGTCCATTACGAAGGCGTGTTAAAAGTACCTCTTCCCGACGAGAAGCACGGGAAGAGGTAGCCCAGACTAGCGGAAGAGGTTTAACCTCCCGCAACTTGTTCCCCCGGAGGGCCGTCCACTCATCGCGCCAGCGCGAGAGGATGCGGCGACGTAAAATAACACACGAATCTGACGAGGGAACAACAGGGGTAAAAAATCTGGGTAATAAAATCGCCGATTTCGCAGCGGCGTCTTTCGCAGACTGAAGACTGAAGAAGGGGTCTCATTCTTCGGCATTGACGATAACCCAAGGTGACAGAGGGCCTCAGCGCGCGACCATGGAGGAAAACGCGTTTCCCCCCTTGGAAGGGCCGGCGCTGGCGTAACGTCCAAATGCCGAAGTAGCAGTCGAAATAGAACCCCTAGGGGGAGCAATGCAGAGGAGCTAAGTAAATATTGCCGGTCAAGTGAATCCTCGAAAAATGCCGCGAAAGACGGGTGGTCATGATGATGATGATATGCGGTTTAAGGGCGCTAAACTGCTGCGGTCATCAGCGCCCTTACAATGTGTAAAATATAAGGTCAAAATATAAAAGACAGGTAAAAAACCGCATAATTAAAAAACGGGACACAAACCCGCGATGTCAAAAAGTTAAAAATAACAATAGAATAACAATAACAATAATAACAATAACAATAAAAACGATAACAATAATAACAATAACAAGAATAACAATAAATATATCTGAAAAACCAACACACTAAAATCATGGTCACTAAAAGAATAAAACGTGTCAAGAACTGTGGATGATGATGATGATATGCGGCTTAAGGGCGCTAAACTGCTGAGGTCATCAGCGCCCTTACAAGGTATAAAATATAGTCAAAAAATAAAAGACAGGTAAAAAACCGCATAATTAAAAAACGCGACACAAACCCGCGATGTCAAAAAGCTAAACCTAACAATATAACAATAACAAATATAACAATAACAATAATAACAATAACAACAATAACAATAAAAACAATAATAACAATAACAACAATAATAAGAACAAGACAAAGATCTGAAAAACAACACACTAAAAGCATAGGCAGTAAAGGATTAAAACGTGTCAGGAACTGTAGAATGCGAGGGACATGAGCGTCATATGTCCACTGGGGATAAGAGTTCCCATAAAAAACCGACAGGATAAAAGTACGAAGCTAACAGACGCTCAACGCATTAAATGCGCAGATTAAAATCACTGTCATGAATAAAACGTAAAACACATTCCACAGCATGCGTGTCGTCTGCCAAAACGTTGGCTAGGCCAACAGGCAGACCCACACGAGCACGCAATGCAGCTAAAACCTGACACTCTGTTAAAATGTGACGCACCGTTAAGGGCACGTCACACTGCCCACAGAGTGGCGCGGGGTCACCACTCAGCAAATACGTATGACTAAAAATGCAATGTCCGATACGAAGGCGTGTTAAAATTACCTCTTCCCGACGAGAAGCACGGGAAGAGGTAGCCCAGACTAACGGGAGAGGCTTAACCTCCCGCAACTTGTTCCCCCGGAGGGCCGTCCACTCATCGCTCCAAAGCGAGAGGATGCGGCGACGTAAAACAATAAACAAATCTGACGAGGGAACAACAGAGGTAAAACGTCTGGGTGATAAAATCGCCGACTTGGCAGCGACATCGGCAGACTCATTACCTGAGATGCCCACATGACCTGGAATCCACAAGAAGGAGACGCTGATGCCAGAGACATCAAGCGAGTGGAGCAGGTCATGAATGCGCTGTACGAGTGGGTGGTAACTGTACAGCGAGCTAATACTTTGAAGAGCACTCAGGGAGTCGGAACAAATAAAACAGTGCCGTGTGTCGTGCCGCTGAATATATAAAAGAGACTGATAAATGCTAAAAAGTTCGGCGGTAAAAATCGAACATTGCTCTGGTAAACGAAAGGTAAAACTATTTCCACCACAAAAAAGGCACATCCTACTCCAGCATCAGTCTTAGATCCATCAGTAAAGATAAAAGGCAAGTCCCCGAATTGCTACTGAAGTTCTAAAAACGCTGATCTAAAGACTGAAGAAGGGGTCTCATTCTTCGGCATTGACGATAACCCAAAGTGACAGAGGGCCTCAGCGCGCGACCATGGAGGAAAACGCGTTTCCCCCCTTGGAAGGGCCCGCGCTGGCGTACGGTCCAAATGCCGAAGTAGCAGTCGAAATCGAACCCCTGGAGGGAGCAATGCAGAGGAGCTAACTAAATATTGCCGGTCAAGGGAATCCTCGAAAAATGCCGCGAAATTCGGGTGGTCAGGCAAGCTTGAGAGTCGACAGGCATAGCTGCACAAGAGCATCTCACGCCTGGAGGACAGCGGAGGCTCTGCAGCTTCAGCATAAAGACTGGGCACGGGGCTAGTTGGAAAGGCCCCTGTAACGACTCTAAGACCACGATGATGAATGGGATTCAAACGACGTAACACAGATGGACGTGCTGACGAATAAACAAAACACCCGTAATCAAGTTTGGATCGGACCAAAGAGCGATAAAGGCGAAGAAGGACGGTCCGATCAGCTCCCCAGGATGTGCCACTTAAAACACGTAAAAGATTAAGAGAACGGTCACACTTTGCTTTTAAAAAGGAAACGTGCGAGGTCCAACACAACTTCCTATCAAAAATCAACCCCAAAAATTTCGCCTCGTCTGCAAACGGAAGTATCCCTGGCCCAAGATGGAGAGAGGGCGGAGGGAAATACTTTCGGCGCCAGACGTTGATGCAGAAGGATTTCTCGGCGGAGAAATTAAAGCCGTTGGCGTTCCTCCAGGCGTAGGGACGGTCGATACAGCTCTGGAGACGGCGTTCGAGTAGACAGGTCCGCCGTGAACTGCAATAAATAGCGAAATCGTCAAGAAAAAGGGACGATGAAATGCCAGGTGGAATACAATCAACAATGGGGTTGATAGCAATCGCAAAAAGTGTGACACTGAGTACAGAGCCCTGCGGTACTCCGTTCTCTTGAATAAAACGACGAGATAAAACCGAGCCCACACGCACACGAAAGACGCGGTCCGTCATGAACTCCCGAATAAATATGGGAAGACGACCGCGGATATTCCAATCGTGAAGTGTACGTAAAATGCCGCCCCTCCAAGTGTCATAAGCTTTCTCCAGGTCAAAAAATACAGCCCCGGTTTGACACTTTCTCAGAAATCCATTCATAATATGCGTCGACAAGGACACCAGATGGTCGACGGTAGAGCGATAGCGACGAAACCCGCACTGAGCGTTCGCTAGAAGTTTCTGAGACTCAAGCCACCATGTCAACCGCCCGTTGATCATGCGCTCCACCACCTTGCAAATGCAACTGGTGAGGGAGATAGGGCGGTAGCTGGAAGGTAGTTGGCGATCCTTCCCAGATTTAAGTATAGAGACAATAGTGGCTTCGCGCCAAACGGAAGGAAAAATGCCGTCTTGCCAAATACGGTTATAGACCTGTAAGAGAAATAGTTTACTGTCGGCTGAAAGGTTCTTTAACATCAGGACGTGAATGCCGTCCGGCCCAGGAGCGGAGTGCCGAGAGCAATGAAGAGCGTGCTCCAGCTCCCTCATTGTGAATAGTTCGTTATAGCATTCATCATTAGCAGACCGAAAAGTATATGATGCGGAATCCAGCCGGTCTTTAATAGAGCGAAAGCCGGCGGAATAATGGTCTGAACTGGAAACCACCTCAAAGGCAGCACCCAGAGTGTTAGCGATGGCTGCCGGATCCACTACGGTGGCATTAGAAACCTGAAGGCCAGAAACAGTACAATGTGACACTTTGCCTGAGAAGCGACGAAGTTTATCCCAAACAACGGATGAAGGCGTAAAACGATTAAAAGTCTCGACAAAACGAGCCCAAGATGCCTTCTTGCTATCCTGAATAATGCGACGAGCCCTGGCGCGCGATTGTTTAAAAGTCACCAAATTATCAAGTGTAGGGTGTCGCCGAAACACCCTAAGTGCAGACCTATGGGCACGAACGGCGTCCCGGCAATCCTCGTTTCACCACGGAACAGGTGGCTGCCGAGGTTGGGAGGATGAACGGGGTATTGCGCGTTCGGCGGCAGAGAAAATAATAGACGTAAAGCGCTGCACTAGTTGGTTAATGTCGGAGAAGGGCTGGTCGTCAAAATGCACGAGGCTGGAATACGAGCTCCAGTCGGCTTTTGCGAATATCCAGGTAGGTACTCTGGAATCCTGTACGTGGTGCGACAGAAGAGAAACGTATCGGCGCCGTGAATCGGTTCTGGGTGGCGATGGGTGCCGCTGAGCGCGGCTTGTCCCAGGACCTTCCTGGGACAGCGACCTCCGAGGAGGAGAAGGTGAACTTTTGTTACCGCGCGCACGCGGAGGGTCTTTCAAAAACTCTTCCCTACGTAGCTTCTGCTTGGACTTCTTTTCAGCGGCTTGCGACTTCATTGACTTTGGACCAGGTTTATAAGGCTTGGTAACAGTAGCTTTAATAGAGGGCCGGATGGTAGTGGCGGTTAATCCAGTCAAGGTCCAGGTCTGAGTTTCGGCATCTACTCGTGGTACTGGCGAGGCAACAACAGAACTAAATGTGCCAGATCGCAGGAGTGAAGGTTGGCGCGCATGGAAACGCCTCCGGGCTTCATCGAAGGAGAGTTTTTCCTTTACCCGGATCTCCTGGATCGCCTTCTCGTCCAAATACCGCGGACAGTCGGCAAACGAAGCAGAATGTGACCCTTTACAATTAACGCAGACGGGGGCTGTTGAACAGGCACCTTCGTGTGAGGGCTGGCTACATGATGCACAGATGTTAACGACACTCTTACATGAGACTTGCGTATGCCCAAAACGTTGGCACTTAAAACAACGCAGAGGTCTAGGAATATAAGGCCTCACAGAAATACGTTCGTACCCTGCGGAGATGCTCGTGGGCAGATCAACGCCATCAAATGCTAGAAACAGGGTACCAGTGGGTACCAATACGCCGTCGCGTTTGGCCTGCACTCGATCAACCGATGTCACCTTCTGGTCTGCAAGATATTCGACCAGGTCCTCGTCCGATATGCCATCGAGGCTATGCGTGGTGACAACGCCTCGACAAGAATTCCAGGTGCGGTGCTTCTCAACACGGATAGGATAACCGTGGAGAAGCGTGGCGCTACACAAGGACTTACTTTGTGCCTCGGATTTGCTTTGCACTAACAACGAACCATTACGAAGCCAAGTGCAGGAAAGAACCGGACCAGCAATTGAGTCAATGCCCTTCTGGATGATAAAAGGGTTCACTTTCTCGAATGATTGTCCTTCCTCTGTACGGGTAATCACTAAGTAACAACCAGCTGTTGGCGGTGCTACTTCTGTTACTAAAACTTTTCGGCGCTTGTTGTTTATAATGGAGAAAGGGTGCTCCATAGCGAAAAAAAAATCCTCCACCATTGCAACCGTCTCCGACCTCGGGCTCTGACTTCCCGGGCGTTACCCCGGCTTGGGTGAGTGCCCTATCTATACCTAGCAAACCCCAGGGTCACACCTCCCAAAACATAGACAGAGGGACCCAATCGCCGTCGGAAGCCAGCAGCTCATGCAATGGCCCCCCCGCGGGACTGCAGTTGAACTGCGGATACGAACAACAACCCTACATGACGACCCCGGGTGGTGGGGATGACGCCATTACCCACTCACCCAGCTGCGCACCCAGTGCGCAGGTATCCGTCAGGCTGTGTCCACGGAGGATTTAAATAAAAAGATAAAAGAAACTAAAACTGTGTGGGCGTTTCGCACGCAAGGTAGGGCGGCGGGGAAGAAAAAGAGATATGCGAATGTCGTGGTACGAAATGGCCGGAAAGTGATTAGGGAAGAAAGAAACGATGGTGTGGTGCGGTATGGATGGAATGCAAAGAACGCACGAGAGCCTACCTTGGGTCCACCGATCACTTGAAGAATCCACCTCGACCGGATGGGGGTGAGGGGATGAATGTGGCGATGATTGGCTCGGGAACCGCCGGGTGCGCCAAAAACCCGTACTCACATAAGGTGAGCCCCTGAGGGGGCTGAGAGCGTGAAAGCTGACGTCTTTGAGATGGTACTTTGCGTTGCCCTTTGCGAGCACGGCCTGGTGCGCGAGCTTTATGGTCGGCGAGGGCCGCACCGATTTTAAGCGCAGCGTGGCAGACACGATGTCGGCGTACCCCTTAAAGGTATCTACGTCGGAAAACAGATAAAACTGGGGAGAGGCGGGAGTGAGCTTGACGGTCATGCTAACGTTGTTCAAAAGCAGCTTCTCCTGTCTAAAAAGAGCGTTGGACAGAGGACCGATGAGCTGTACGACGTTGCTCCTTTTGGTAAACCCCTGACGCCAATGAAAACCCGCATTGGCGATAAAAGTGTCCATGATGCCTGCCGTGTCCTTTCTCCAGAGGGTAGATTCTAGTTTGGTGTTCATGGCATCTTCGGAGTAATTGAGAAGCGTCTCGAGGTAGGTTCTATAGGGGTAACCGGCTTGCGGCATGGAGACGATGACGTTATTGAGGGTTACCTCCATCTGTTGAAACAGGGAATTTAAGGCGTTGTTGACCAGAGTGGCGTTAGCGTCAGCGTTTAAGGCCTCTCCTTTGTCATCTACAATGCGCACCATGAGTTCGAGTACGACGTAGGTCAAGTCTAGGTAATCGTCCGCATTTCCGGAATAATGAAAGGTGATGGGGGCATTTTTCATTAAAGTGTTTTGAGGGTTTAGGTATAGGAACCGTGACTCCTCGATGCTCATCTGAACCGGTACCTCTGTAAAGAGGTCCAGTTCGGAACTCATGTGGACGGCCGCGTCTGCCATTACGAAAATACGTCTTGCACCTTACGCCTACCGCGTTTCAGCTTGGACTACTTGCTCTTTTTGGATTTGCTCGGTTTTATTCTCTTGAGGCGCCTGGCGCCGGAACCGAGCATGGCATCGAGCTTTTCGTCGGCTTTTCGCTTTAAATTGTATCCGGACTCCTTGAACCTCCGTTGGAGCGCTTGCTTTGGCGCTGCTCCCGCCACAGTCACATCGGACAGAACGTGAGCGCCCGCCTTTAAGGCCTCCTTTCCGACTGCTTTTGCTCCGCTCTTTAAAAACGGTAGCAACCTTCTGAAGAGTCCTCCGAGGGCTGAAAAGAGACCGCTGCCTCTTTGGTAGCGCTTGCTCCTGCAGAGAGTGAAATCGCGATGGTGGAACGCGCCGCCGGTCTGATTGAGGTAGTACCGCGTTACGGCGTGCACGTCCATTACGCCTGTTTCGGACGAAAAGCGAGAACTATAGTAGAGGAAAATCCGTCGGCGAATGGCAAGAGATCGCCGTAACCGTTCCTTAAATCTATGTTGACCGTCTTGAAGTCTTGCTGAATCAAGGGTACCCAATTTTGGGGAAAAAACGTCTTTTCGTCGCTCATGTAAGTGTTGTTGCTTCTTTCGTATTCCACGGCCGCGCTCTCTATGACTTGGGCGAAGGTGTCGCCCACGACTTGCGGGGACACTAGATTACAATAGATGAACATTTCGTAAGGAAACCCCATATAAGGATCTACGGGGTGTTTAGCAGCTTTTTCGAGAATGACGTTGACGTAGGGCTCGAAACGCAACATTTTTGCCATAGCGGGCGTTAAGAGCAAACTGTGGATGCGGTGTAGAGGTCCCGGAGGGTCCTCTCATTTTGAAACGTCTCGTTTGGGTCTGACGGAACGAGCCGCCGCGGGTTTCTGCTGCCCCGAAGCTTCGGTTTCGGCTTGGGTCTCTGGTGGGGCGCATCGTTGAGAGCTTCGTATTCGCCGACCGCGTACGGTACGACCGTGCGCACGACATTTTCCACAAACCCGTCGAACGGAATGTCGGGTAGTGGTTCGGGATGGGCGACGGCGGCATTCACGCCCACCGTCTGCTTGCACTCGTCGAAGAGGAAGAAGTTTTCCACGTGCAAGTGTTCGAGTAGAACGGGGTTGACGAGGTTCACCAAGTCTTTGGGATTGTGCACGATGCCTTGCGGCATTTGCAAACTGAATTTGGAATGAGTGGGGAGGAGCGTCATGGTGTACTTGGTGCCCGCCAGACGGGCATCGTCTGGCGAAAGGTTATAAAATTTCACCGGATACCTGACCTTTTGCAGGGCGACCTCCCATTCTCCCTGCAGAACGATTCTCTGGGGCAAGATGTTAGAAAATCTGGCCGTGGTGTTGTCGGTAAAGTGTTCCATGGAAGCGTTGCTCACGAGAGTGATGGAGAAGGGCTTGGTCTTAATCATGTCGAATCGATGGTCGAAGCCAGAACCCACGAGTTAAACTTTGCCGGATACCCCTTCCACTTTACCAAGACCTGCTTGTGGCGCCCTCGGCCCTTGGTCTGTAAAACGCGTTCGATCTTAAACGTCCGAGGTAGCGCGACCTTTTGTAGCTCCTCGGTGTAAAATGTGCCGTCTATGGCTTCTCCGGCCAGATCCTTCAACTTATATACCACCGGCCGACCACGCACCACCTCGGCTATCCGAAATATTTCGTCCGTCCAATTCTGCTCGTAGCCCTTGTCGAATTTCATTTTTTTCTTTAGAGATGCGCACGTGATCGCCGACGGAAAATGTGGGTTTCCCTGCGCGAGGTAGGGTCCTATTTCCGTAGAGATTGCGGTACACTCGTAAAATGTTAGATTCGTTCACGTCCTTCGGAGCCATTTTTATGGACCTGTGATGCGAGCTATTGTACGACTCGAGTAAGGCCGGAAGGACTTCCAGGTATCTGTAACTGTTTTGTGCGTGAAATACCTCCACATCTTGGTTTTTAAGGTGCGGCTGAAGCGCTCCACGACGCTGGCTTTAACGTTATTTTTGGTTGTGTAATGTTTCACGTCGTGTTTCTTCAGAAAGTCGCGAAAAGTCTTGTTGGTAAACTCGGTTCCCTTGTCCGTTTGGAGGACCCTGGGGACGCGTTGGGAGAATATGAAGCGAAACGCTTGCGCAACCTCGGTACCCAGCTTCGATTTCAGGGGTACGGCCCAAGCATATTTGGAAAATACGTCGATAACGGTCAGAATGTACACGTAAGGTTTGTTATGTTCCCTCACGCTGTTCATGATGTTTAGATCGGCCTCCCAAAGATCGTCCATATTCGTCACGTGATAACATCTGGTGGGGAACCGCTTTCTGACCGGTTTGTGCAGAGTGTAACTGTCCTGGGTTTGAAGGAAGGACTCGATGTTCGCCTTAGACGCACCCGTGGCCTTTCGAAGGGGCTTGACCGTAACCAAACCGGCATAGTGTTCCGGTTTGGCATAGTATCGCCTTAGCGCCTTCCATTCCTTCATGCTTTACTTGTACAGGGGTTGCCAGACGCGTTTGCGAAAATGGTACGACGCGGAAGGCGATTTCGATTTCTTTTTCGGAGTGGCAGGGTTTGCCCTCTTTTTGCGAGGCGAGAGGAGGTTGACCTTTATGGTTCGGGGTTCGACCTCCTGCTTCACCGGCACGCGTTCGTGCACGTCTTCGTAATCGTCGTCGTCGTCGTCGCCGAGGAAGGGCTTTCTGACTTGTGCCACGAGATCGAGGTAGTTGTCCCATTTATGTTTTACGAGCCGCCACTTTTTGTCGGCAGAGAGCTTTGCGCTCTGCAGGTTCTGAATTTCTTTAGCCAATCTGGATATGGTGCGGTCTATAGCGTGAAGCTTATCGACGGTCTTTGGTTGCGGTGCAACGAGGATCTGCTTGCCGTACTTCATCCTGTTAATTTCGACACTAGTGCGCCGCCAAGCGAAGCCAAGACGGGTAATGCCGGCAAAAAACCTCCTTTTTGAACCAAGATGCTCTTCTTCTTCTTCAGAGGAACCCGTTTATCCGTCAACTTCCTCCAAGAAGCCTTGTGCTTCTTCAGGCGACCCAAGCACTTTGCGGGAAGTTGCACGTGACCTCTGCACACGTTGAGCATGCATTAGCTAATGGCCTTGATCAGATCGCCATCGGCATTTTTAACAACTTTTTGCGCAGAGGGGCCTTCGCCTTGGCCAGAGCCGTCAAATTACCGTGCTGTCTCGCTATGCGAGGACTGGTCAGCGTCGCAAGCCTTAACCTACCTCTAGCCATGTTTGCGCGATGACGTTCGCTCCGAAAGCGGTACTTTTTATTTAGACTCAATGGCCTCAGTTGGGTAAGACCCTGCCGTGATAATATAGAACGAAACGAACCCGAGTCCTCTTGGCGGTCTCAGTTGGGTACGAAATAAGAGAGGTTTTCCCCCGGCAGCACGCCGGTTCGATACCTGTATCGGGCGGGCGTGTACTGAGTGCAGTCCAACACGAGATACCCGTGAGGGCGTTCGGTGGCCTTCTCGAAGGCCTCCAAGAGAAACCTAGAGTTCCTGGGTTCGATCTGCTGGCACAGTCTCTCGATCTGCATCTTGTCCCGGTTGTTCTTGAAGACCACGACGTAGTTTGCATTCAGAGAGATGTTGCGATATTTCTGACCCTGCGGAAACACGTTCTGCAGGATGTAGACGATGCCGAAGCGCTTGTGATGGGAGTCTCTGGTGAAAAAATTGGACACGTCCTTCCCGCCACCCTCCAGCATCAGATCGTCGAGGACGACCAGGTCGTTCTCGCCCACCGAAGCAAGTTCGGGTATGCCCGCGTGGGTCTCCCAACGCAGAGCCGAGGGTTCGAGTCTCGGCGAATACTCCGGAGGGTGGCACCACAGCACCCTCCTGGGGCGCACGTCGAACATCCGGTGCGCGTGGCGTAACAGGTTTTTCACGAAGGTCGACTTGCCGCAGCGCGACGGCCCCGCCACGAGCATCGTGCTGGGAAACTCGAATCGCCCCAGGTCTCGGGGACCGGGCATCGTCTCCTCAGGGGCGCCCGGTTCGAAATGACTTTGGCGCGGCTGTAGACGTCTCATTTATGCGTTCCTCTTGAACCCGTAGGGATAGGAATCGTGATCGCCGGCGAATACGCGCTTGTTGACCATCATCCTAAACGTCTTCGAGCTGGGTTCGGTGACGACCGTACAAGACGGTTTCCGCGAAATCTGCGTGCCCGCCAGCTTCACCGCACGGTCGTTGTCCCTCAGCACCACGTCGCGAATCACCTCCGCGTTCACCAGCTCCAGGTTG
Source organism: Deroplatys truncata (assembly GCA_030765065.1). Classification (NCBI taxonomy): domain Eukaryota; kingdom Metazoa; phylum Arthropoda; class Insecta; order Mantodea; family Mantidae; genus Deroplatys; species Deroplatys truncata. The sequence continues at coordinate 56,281,841 of CM060985.1, forward strand.
CCCGAATTGAGCGTGATCCCCTTCACCTTGCACACCGAGAAGGTCTTGCCCGTCTCGGGGCAAACGATCTCCATGCAGTAGCTCTTGGGCCCCGCGGAGGCGAACCGGGCGATGTAAGAGCCCCGCCCGTACTTCTCCAGCTCGTCCGTCATGTCCCCCAGGAGGCGTCCAACGGACGGCGTCCAGTCGCCCGGAGCGGCGGCGACGACGACGGAATCGGTGTCGAAGTAGCAGACCCGTTCTCCCAGCCCCTTGAGGTAGGAGTAGAGCACCAGGCGCGCGTGAGCCGTGGTGTAGGCCGCCAGGACGGCGTTGGCGGTGGGGTTGACCTTGCGCTGCACCGCGTACATGATCCGGTCGGTGACGGGAACGTAGGTCTGCACTTCCACGCCAGGGTCGTTGAGCAGCTCCAGGAGGCTCCAGCTCGCACGTGGGGAGGTTTTACCTCTGCCCCAGTAGCTGTTGAGCATCAGCTTGGCCAGCTCCCGCCTGCCGGGGTTGGTGGCGACGGCCTGGGGATCCAGGGCTACGCCTGCGTGTTCGAAGAATTGCTCCACGTACTGCTGCTTTGCGGCAGGGTCGTCGCAATCCGAGGGCCAGCCGGAGGCTGCGGTCTTGATCTTCAGGAACTGATTCACGTAGTCCTCGAAGAGACCCTTGGCTCCGGTGGTCGGTTCGTGCTGCACCACGTCGTACTCCCAGATCTCGTGAACCCGGAGAAAGCGGTACCCCTCCTCCAGGGCGACCTTCATCTCGTCGACCACCCAGGTACCCGACAACGCCCTCTCGCGCTCGCCGTGGTGGCACTCGTCTTGGCTTTCCGCCTCCGCACAAGCGCGGCATAGCGGGAACATCAGCTTGCCGCCGATGCGCGCCGGTAGCATCGGGTGGTACAGGTGTTGCGGCGGTAGAACCTCGCACTTCACCAACCCACCCCCCACGTCTTCCAAGCGCGGGAATCGATCCACGTGGATCTTGGGATGGCCCGCGGGGTAGGGCTTCGTCTTGTTCACGTACGGGTACAGGCTGCATACGTCGTAGTAGTAGATCTTGCTATCCCCCTTCGCCTCGCAGTACGTCTTGGTGCAGTTGGTGCGACCTCCGTAGAAGGTGTCTCTGGGGTTCAGGGGTTCCGGTACCGCAAAGTCCCTTGCGTGGCGCGCGAGGTCCTGGTTGGCCTCCATCGCGGCGTTGAACTAGCACTCCCACATTTCCACCACGGCGTCGCCGGCGGCCTTGATCTCGGTGCTCTCTAACCTGGAGGTCATGGTTTCGTGTCCCGAGTTGTATATCGCCGCATGGCGATTGTGAAAGCACCGCCTGCAGCCGTGGAAGAAGTACGCGGTTTTTTCGGCCTCTCTGTACCCGTCCACCTTGTGCCCCGCGATTTTGACTTCGCGTTCTCGCATGGCGTGCTGGATGACGATGCCGTTTTGCATCTCTAGCCAAGTTAGCCATATGCATGCGGCGCGAGACTGCCGCTCCGCTAGTCGATACCCGCCCGCTGGCAAGAGGGCAATTTTTTAAGCGGCATGAAGCGCTTTCTATACACGCACATGCACGCCTGCGCGATGGTGACGCATTCTCTGAACGGGTCTATTCCGTTATCGTCCAAGAATTCCCTTCTGAATTTGGAAACTCCCTGACTGAGTAGAAATACGTCCATCTTGCAATACGCCACCATTTCCGCCCTCATGTCGAAGACGTACCCGGAGGACGCCTTTTCTTCGTGCCACTGCTCGAAGGCTTTCCGATCCTCCGCCGACATGCCCTCCGGACAGTAATGCTTTTTGTCGGGAATCGAACCCACGTACTGCTCGTTTTCCTTCGTGTTAAACAGGTACGGGAAATAACCTTTGCATTCCTTCAATCCGAAGGTCTTGGAAAAGCGGGAGAGTGGCATGGGTATGAAGTTGAGCGAGTCTAGAAATGCGACGTCTCCGTACCTCTTCCTGTAGATCTTGCTCCCGTTCATGATGAGCTCCGGCGCCCAGTCTAAGTGCGCCACCATGTACTTTAATAAAAACTGCCCGTCGTAAGCTCTGAGGTTATGCGCCACGACGTAGACGTCCCAGGCTTCGAACCTCGCCTGCGCGATGTGCTCGAAAAGCTGCTTCACGGGTTCGTCCATGAACACCCATTCTTTGCAACCGCATTCGGTGCAGTATGCCGTCTTGTGGCGTTCGTCGATGCAGTGCGGGCAGGCTTGGTACAACACGCACAAGTTAGGTACATGCTCGTATGTGTCCTTTTTGCCGGTATATGGAATGTTTTTCGTGCATTCAAAGTCGATAAACAAACACGTACCGGTTTCTTTTGTTCTTTGCGGCATACGGCTGCATATAGCACATGTGGCTAGAATTCACGTGTGTCTTGCAATGATAGCAGTACTTTTCCCCGCACTCGTGCGCGGTTTTTCTGTGCCTCGCGTTCACGAGCTTATTGCAAGACATGCACACCTTTTCTACATCGCACACCGACAGCGCCTTTGGGTAAAAAACGCCTTTCTTTGCGTGGTTTGCAAAGCATGTCGGTCCCTTAAAATCTCTGTTGCACCCGGCGCAGCGTATGTAGGCGTCAAATCGCGCATCGCACTGCTGATGGCATTTAGCACACCTAGCGTCGCACCTGTGAAATTCTTTTTTGTGTGCCGAGGGATGATGACACCGGCGGCAATACCATTTGCATTTAAAGCACTTGTGAAGGTTCGCGATAGCATTAAAGTGCCCAGCGTGGAGCATGACGTCGATGTATTTATCGCATTTCTTATCCGACGCGTACAGCACGTGCTTCCCCGTATGATCGCCAAACACCGTCACAGCGTAGCCCTTTAACGCAGCGTCAAAGCGTCTGACGTCATTTATTGCAGCTGTCGTGGCCTTGACCGATGCTCGCGCACAAGGCTACGGCCTTCGATTTTTGCAGATAGTCGGAGCGCGTCATCGTTCTATAGTTGACGTCGCGATCCACTTTGGCTTTAACTACAACAATGGCTCTTGCTAAACACAAGTTGTCTTTGTTGGCTATTTCGACAATGCCTTTATATTCCCTACAGGCATCGCAAGGTTGGTGGCACGAACCCGAGACCTCCTTGGTCCACACAAACGTCACATGAAGAGGCCCGCTTAGCAAGAATTGTTGGTTACTTTGCATTACTTTTTCGATGCTTCCAACAATGACATCCGCATTCAATTGCTCTACGCGCCTCACGCTCATGTTGAAGGCTATGGACGTCTCCTTTTCGTCTGTTATGGATATGCCTAAATATCCGGGTTCGTTTTCTAACAGGTTCTCTTTCCCAAAGTTTAGAATATCGTTAAACAAATGCGATACCCATTGCTCCGGGTTAACATCTCTGGGGACCAGGTTTACGGTAATTTGAGACTCTAAAGCCGGAAAAAAGCTTTGGCAGCCTTCTCTGCTTGTGCCCTATAATTTCGAACGTAGGCTGCAAGGTGCCATCGCGACTTCCCCCGGGTTGCGGCTCCATCTTATCGTCCGAATGCACCGATCGCTCTTTCCCTGCAAAGTGCTGCTGCTATTTTGTTTTTATTTTAAACTATTTTTCGTCAAATAGAACGATTTTGTAGAAAAACCCACTATCGCTCCCGTTTCTCACTACGGCCGTTTGCTCTTGGCACCGGGTTTTTATAAGCTCGCTTATCGCAACCGCAATTACAACATGCGCGTCGAGTTAAATGCCTCATTTCGCCACAAAATTGTCAAGTTGTAAAAACGCAGTCATCCTGTCACGATCCGCCACTGCGCGATCCCTACCATCCGCAATAAAGCTGCATTTTATCGCTGACGAACATCCGTTTCTCACGCTCAGTTTTCACTTACATCAGCACACGGTCTTTGCGCGCAGTGCTGTGCGTGAGAATGACTGAAGCGAGCAGCGTTGTAACGCTTGCACACCCATTAGTGCAATATTTAAAACTATGAGTGTCGTGTGTAGTGTTTTTGTGTGGGTTGCCGTGCATACGTGTTATGTAAAATGTAAGAATTAAATAGAATCAGCAGATACTTCCTTTCTAAGGAGTAACACCAACTGTTGAATAAAAATTCTCAAGTGTTACGTTCGTATGACCTCTACCCTCTATCTCCTATAGGTGAGTACGAAAGTTTATTTTCATATCCACTTAATTTTAATCCAGATAAACTTTTCGGGAAATGGTTGCATTGCACATCCGTTATACATCCAAAGGGACGCTATACACTGGCCTTAAAATTCTAAATTCTTTCCATCAACATGGCGAGCAAGAACTGAAAAGCAACATGCCTTTAAAAAAGAATGGCTAAGCATTGTACAATTCGAACCATTTATAACAGATATCTCGGAAATGGTTGACGTCACAAAAAAGTTATTTCAAATAAATTGTGTGTTTTTAAAGAGATCTAAATTTTTTGTATTGTATGTTTTTCTCAAACCTTAGCAGTTATACAAGATCATAGAAAATTTCTTCCGAATCAAGAGGACTTCACAGGCTATTTCCACAAAATTCAAGATATACATTTTATTTTTCATATAAATGTCTTTAATATATGGTGTTGTAATTAAAATCGTCAGAGACAGTTTTAGAAAATAAAACATTTCGAAAAATAGTTCATGTAAAGGGTAGTTTGGGGTGGAGGGACTTTCTTGAAAATCTCTGTGTCGTATCTTTGGAAGGTACTCAACCTAAATACCAAGTTTAGTATTTATCCGACTTTTCATTTTTGAGTTATGCTGCTCTGACACATACACACAGAATTTTCTAAAAATGTTTTTTATTCAGGGGACCTCAAAACAAGTATTTAGTTTTCCAGTGAAATCTCAATATTGAATATTTGGATGCAATGCATACCTCCTCTACCTACTATTTTACGTGGTAGAGAGAGTAGAAATACCAACCTCTTCAGCAACAGGTCCACAGTTGTCCAGCTTGACAATATAAAAGGTTTTAGAACGAATAGCAAATTACTAAAAGCCCCTAAATCAATATTATTACATGCAGTTGTGAAAAATATTACAGCTATGATTAATAAATTCTGGGATTACGAGAAATTTGTTAATATTAGTTTAAACGTATATAGTTGCAACAAAAGTGAGTATAGCTAGCTCGAAACTTAGCGTTGTTGTCACAAATAAAGGTTATAGAGAAAACTCTGATTTTCATAAAAGTAAGATTAAAACTACTTGCTTAAGGTAAAATGCTTGTCTCATATTAAGAATATTCTCAGATATTCGGAGAATGGCGCGAAAGTTGAGTCTGACGCCTTGTTATTTTTATTCCGTTTTTTCTTCAAGTGGGTTTCTCTATTGTTACATTTGTATAGTCACTGTAACTATTTTTACTTTCTCTACCACGTACATAGCAGATACAGGAGAAATTGCATTGCACTCAAAAATTCCATACCGGGATTTCACCAGAAATACATCTATAGATTTACACATTTCAACTTATTACATAATTGGCTTGTATTGTGCATGATGTTTCATTTAAATACCCACAAACTGAGTCTGTGATTATTACTTATTGTTTTTATGTGTTTCAGTGGGTGAATAATAATTAGTTTGTTGGTATGGTTATCACAGTACTGTTTCACTTGTGAAATTCCGTTCTCTTTGTATGAAAATGAAAAAAGAAAAGATAAAAGAATGACGAGTTTTAGTGAGAAAGGTCTAAAGCTTTTAAACATTAAAATCAACATGGAAACTTTGTAAATAGACAACGCCACAAAGTAATAATAATAATAATAATAATAATAATAATAATAATAATAATAATAATACACATAAATTGTGTGCTTTAACGTTCTTGTACAGTAAGGCTTCGTTTCCTACGGTTTAACAGTTGTACAAAAGACATTCACAATGAGACTACTTCACAGCTATTCCCAGAAAATTGAAGTTAAACATTTTATTTGTCATGCAGATATCTTAAACATACCGTACCGTAATCAAAAGGGATAGAGCCATTTTTAAGACAATAAAAATAACGAACTTTCTTCCACTAAACGGGTAGTTTGCGGTGTGGGAATTTTCTTGAAAATCTACGGTTTGTTAAATTTTTTTTATACGCTACTATTTTAGTGTGTGTGTGTGTGTGTGTGTGTGTGTGCGCGCGCGCGAGTATGTGCCTAGTATCCGTGCGTCACAAGCCAAAACGACGCCATTATAGAAAAACTTTATCATTTGCCTACCGGACAGGGACAACCGCGAAAAACCTGAAAAAAGCTCTAAGAGTATTCTAACGCTTACCGATCTGGAAAACCCATGAAAACAAGATAGTACACTTTTTTGCCGCTTTCGACCGGCAATGAGAACCCTGCTCCTACGTACGCTAGCGACCAGGTTTTTGGTATAGTTAAATTACGTCTGTGCAAAGGGCGTCTGTACCGCTTTAAAAAACCTAGGTATATCAGTGCGTAGTGATGTTGATCTTATAGCTGGTTAAGCATTTTTCAAAAACAGTTTGCTACACGCTACTATTAAATGTGTGTGTGTGTGTGTGTGTGCGAGTATGTGCCTAGTATCCGTGCGCCGACAAGGTAAAACTTCATCATTTGCCTACCGGGCAGGGACAACCACTAAAAAACCTGAGAAAACCTCGAAAATTAGAAACGGCTTCGTCAACCACTACACAAAACGCCTACCAACCAGGGAAAACCTATGAAAAAGCAGAAAGAGCTTGCATTCGTTTACCAACCGCAGAAAACCCCCAAAAACTAGTTATTTTTTTAAAAAAAAAGAAAAAAGGAAAAGACGAATAATATAAGTATGGCAACTGCAACGGGTGTGTGTGTGTGTGTGCCTATTTAATTTTTATTTTCTTTTGCACTGCACACATTTGTGTTACAATATATATGCATTTTCAATTTTGGGAAAACCTATGAAAAAGCAGAAACAGCTTGCATTCGTCTACCAACCAGAGAAAACCCCGAAACACTAGTTATTTAAAATTGCTGATGAGTTCTGGATAGGCTTTTGCAAATGTTGTTGGTAGCAAAACTTACCTTTTCCATCACCTCCAACATACCCCACTCCCACACCTTTTTTCTTTCCACCAATCATAATCTCTCTTATTCTTACCAATCAACAACTTTCATTTGTTCCTTTCCACCAATAACATCACTTCTTATTCCCACCAATCACAACTTCACACGTCACTTTCTGTTATACTTTTTATTCCTCGTTCGCCATCTTTCCCCTCTTTCAGCCCCAACCTCCGCACAGACAACACGTCACCGCTCCTTAACCTCAACTTCATGCCTCCGCCATCTTATTTAGTTCCCATTTTTACCACAGCGCCTCTCATCTCCCAACCAGATTGCCGGCAAGAACACATCTCGTTCATTCACACCTCGACGGTTGACTCGACAGCAGCTACTGTGAACACCTACGTCGTACACTTTTTTGACCGCTTTCGACCGGCTATGAGAACCCTGCTCCTACGTACGCTAGCGACCATCACGATGGTCCAGTACCAGGTTTTTGGTATAGTTAAATTACGCCTCTGCAAAGGGCGTCTGTACCGCTTTAAAAAACCTAGGTATATCAGTGCGTAGTGATCTTAAAGCTGGTTAAACATTTTCAAAAACAGTTTGCTTTTATTTTTTCGCGTCGCGTGAAGCTGCCGCGCTTTTGGTGACGCATCCACACCAGTAACAGTTAAGTACCACACGCATAATTATTTTCAGACCTGCTTGGCGTAGGAATATATCCTTTCGTGTTTTGGTACTGTAACCTCAAATCTCCTTACCCTCCTCTTGCGTCCGCCATCTTGTTTAGTTCTCACCGCATCTCCTTGTCGCAGACCTTCCGCCATTTTTAGTTCCCACTATTTTAACCTCAAAATCTGCTCTTCTAAGCTCTTGCTACCGCCATCTTGACTTTTTGAATACTCAGTATTTTTGGTATATAGAGGCTTATTATGAGGTGATACATCCATTTATATGATTTTTACGCAGTTTCAAAGAAGTGAAGTATACGCAATTTTACACTCACTAGGGCTAGAAAATCGAATTTCTTCACTTTTTAAAAACTCAGTATTCTTGGTATATATAGGCTTATTATGACGTGAAACAACCATTTATATGATTTTTTCGAAGTTTGAAAGAAGTGAAGTAAACGCGATTTTACACTCAATAGAGGCTAGAAAATCGAATTTCTTGACTTTTTGAATACTCAGTATTTTTGGTATACAGAGGCTTATTATGACGTGAAACAACCATTTATATGATTTTTTCGAAGTTTGAAAGAAGTGAAGTAAACGCGATTTTACACTGAATAGAGGCTAGAAAATCCAATTTCTTGACTTTTTGAAAACTCAGTATTTTTGGTATATAGAGGCTTATTATGAGTTGATACATCCATTTATATGATTTTTACGCAGTTTCAAAGAAGTGAAGTATACGCAATTTTACTTTTACTCACTAGGGGCTAGAAAATCGAATTTCTTCACTTTTTAAAAACTCAGTATTTTTGGTATATATAGGCTTATTATGACGTGAAACAACCATTTATATGATTTTTTTCGAAGTTTGAAAGAAGTGAAGTAAACGCGATTTAACACTCACTAGGGGCTAGAAAATCCATTTTCTTGACTTTTTAAAAACTCGGTATTTTTGGTATATATAGGCTTATTATGACGTGAAAAACCATTTTTATGATTTTTTCGAAGTTTGAAAGAAGTGAAGTAAACGCGATTTTACACTCAATAGAGGCTAAAAAACCAATTTCTTGACTTTTTGAAAACTCAGTATTTTTGGTATATAGAGGCTTATTATGAGGTGATACATCCATTTATATGATTTTTTCGAAGTTTGAAAGACGTCTCTGGGAAGTTGGTTCGCGCAGTTTGCAGCTCTTTAAAAGACTGCTTCATCAGCATCGGTTCACACGGGTCATTTTTCAAGTTATCGTGCAGTTTGCAGCTCTTTAAACGACTGCTTCATCAGCAACCGTTCCCACGGCCATATTGTGTCACACATCGACTGCTTCATCAGCACACGTTCGCGCAGTTTGCAGCTCTTTAATAGCAGCCGCCATGTTGTGACGCACATCGACTGCTGATTACCAGTCCTTTTAAAACAGCGTGCCAGGCTTCCCGTCTTCTCACTTAGTCTTTGCTACTGATTTAAGCAGCAATGCAGCAACAGTTTTATACGTCGCCTTCAACTGGCAAAATCTACACGGTGGTCAGGAGCCATCCGCTGGACGCAGAGCAGACGCAACAGCAACAGGTTGGCGATCTCCCCGTGCTTCAACACCAGCAGCAGCAGCAGCAACAGCTTGAGGACCAGCAGCAGCAGCAGCTGCCGAGTTTTCACGCGACATTTGGACACCTCCAGTCGCAGTGGGCGCTGCTGCCATCTACCGGCGACCAGGACTCTTCCGTGGCGGAGCTGCCATCTTCTTCTTCTTCTTCGTCTTCCGTGGCGGACGTTTTACCGCCCTCTTCATTTTCGATCACCTCCACCCACAGTGGGGTATACACGGAGGCGTACATAGACGCCGCAGGTGCTACGCCTCCGCACTTCACTTTACCTTCCTTATTGAGCTATTCCCAAGTTTCCACTCCCTCCTTTTCCTCCTACTCCGGCATTTTCCTGCATTCACCTTCCACCTTTTACAGCCAGCACTGCCAACCTCCAAACATTTCTTTTTCCCCTTCCTCTTCTGTCCCCGAACTCTCTTCACCCCCACGGTACACTTCCACCCCAAAGGCTTCTTCCCCCGTTTCCAATTTATCCTCCTTCTTTGCAGATTTCGAACCCGTGTCCCTTCAGGACATTTCCGTCCATACCCTCACTCCTTCCACCTCCTCCTCCGTTGTCGTCCTTCCCTTCTCTCCTTCCGAGCATGGTAACCTTTTCACTCCACATTCTCCTTCCTACCCACCTCCACCATTAACTCCCTCACCCTTCTCCGTTGAAGTCATCCCCTCTCTCCTCCTGCACCCCAACCACCCACATTTACCCCCATCGTCACCCAACACACCATTTTCCCATCTCCTCTCCTCAACCCTGTATACATCGACATCACACCACCACCCTCTTCCTTAGTGCGGTTGCTATCCTGCCCGCCCAGCAGGTTCTGCAGAGCTCTGGTGAAACGGAACCTGTTTCCGACGTGGTCGCCGGGGTCCGTGCTGCTTCAGCACAGCAGCGGGTGGTGCTGTTCACAGGGTTGTGAACCGGACGGGTTCGACCATCTCCTGGCAGCCCTGCCCGAGGTCGACAACCGCGACAGGCCTCAGGACCTGGCCATCCCGTTCCTGGTGCCGGTCACGGAGGAGGTTCGGCGGGCTTTGAAGACGAGCCGCAACGCCGCCTCCACGTCGGAGCCGAGGATGAAGCGATCTCGTCGCTGATATGTATTTTTAACGTGTGCAGTGTTTTATATTGCTTTTTTGCGTGTCTTTTATTTTGCATATCAAATGCCATGTCCTGCTGCCCATTCCGTGCACAAAGCACATCCATAGAACCCCGAGAGTGGGTTATGAATCGATTGCCTTATTCCACAAACGATGAACTATTAAATCATTTCATCGACACTGGTGAAAGCTCGTGGTTTCTGGACCTTCTAGCTCTTAACAGCACCGTGTACCAACCAGCGTGCTTATTTTGCCAAGCATACCGTATGTGCTTGTTAAGTAATATTAGTGTTCCTTACCGACATTTACACACATTCACCTGCAATTGCAGACCTACCCAAGTGCGTCATTTCTTTTAATACTTGTGTTGTGTGCCAACTTTCAACATGCATTGCCCTAACAAAAAAACGTGCAATTTGTGCCTTATCAAGCGGTATGATCAAAAAGTGTTAGAAACTGTACTAAAACTTTATAGCGTTTATACCGTCTGGCATAATGCACACCAAAACTCAAGTGTATACACAACTTGCCTGGAATGTCAATCACGTCGGGCTTGTTTTATTAATAATATTCAAATTGTTCACAAACATTTACATTACAAGCGTCTATCTAGTTGCCCTAGATGTGACGGTTATGTCCCCTAAACGCGTATCCAGCGCTTTTTTTATTACTATTATTTCCATTTTATGGGCTTTGTAAACAATATACTTGCATTTCAATGTATTCCATTTTGTATTTTTAATACACAATTTAAATACATGAATATTTTAAACTAATTCTTTCGTGCGTATTCCTTCCATTTTTCAATTTTATTGACATTGTGTGTAATTTGTTTGTTAAATTTTTATACGCTACACGCTACTATTATAGTGTGTGTGTACCTATTTAATTTTTTTGTTTGCACTGCACATTTTCAGTTGAAATATATATCACCATGAAACCTGTTTGTTTGTGTGCTTATTTCATTTCGCCTAAATCGTTCTACCTAGACAGGACTCCTTTCCTTCTTGTATTTTCATAGTTGTCATAAATACAAATAAAAACTTCCATTTTCGCAATCCATTATATAAAATTAATGCAAAAACTTATGCCAACAACGTATTGCCATGAAAAAAATCTGATGTGTTACACTCACATGACTTTCTCTACTCTTGTACAAACTATTTTTACAAACGCTTATTCTCCATCTACTTCATGTTAATCGAGATATCGAGATGTCAATCTTATTGCTAATTTTCTTGTACATGCAAGGGGAACATGGTAGGTTATAAGCGATAGTCAAATCTTTTAAGCGCTGGTTGCTATGTGGCGCATTCTGTTCTGTTTGCATATCCAGGACATAAAAAATTCAATAACGAATTTGAGAAAAAGTATAAGTATTGGAAAATTTAAGGAAATAACAAGCAATATCTCGAAAATGGTTCACTCAACTAAAAAAATGTATATGACATAAATTGTGTATTTTTAACGCGATCTACATTTTTTGTGTAGTAAAATTTTGTCCATCTCTTATGATTTACCAGTTATGCAAAAGTCGTTCACAATAAAGAATACTTTTGGAGACATTCCCAGGAAAATCGAGATATACATTTCATTTGTCTTGAAAGTATCTTGAACATATGATATTTTAATCAAAATCGTTAGAACCATTTTTTGAGAAAATTAAAATTTTCGAAAAATGTTCCATGTAAAGGGTTGTCTGGGGTGGGGAGATTTTCTTGGAAACGTTCGTGTCGCATCTCTGGAAGATACTGAACCTAAATACCAAGTTTGGTGCTTATCCGACTGTTCGTTTCTGAGTTATGCTGTTCACAGACACACACACACACACGGACATGTATCCAAAAATGCATTTTTATTTTATTTTTTTTTTGGATCCAGGGGGTCTCAAAACATGTATTTGCGGTGAAATCTCGGTATCGAATTTTTGGGTGGATTACAATACTTCCCCTTGCTGTTGGCACTGGTACCTCTAAACCAAATGCGTTAAAAGCAATATCAACATGAAATAAGCCGACAAGCTTCATACGCGAAGCACGTGCTGTGTACACTTCGTGCAATCTCTGCGCTAGCAGGAAACCTGGTCGTGGGAACCATGCTGACACAGCGCGACCCAGCTTGCCTGTACACCAACTTACAACATGCATTGCCCAGTACACCAACTTTCAACATGCATTGCCCTAACAAAAACAACGTGCAATTTATGCCTTATCAAGCGGTATCGTTACTATTAAATGTGTGTGTGTGCCTCTTTAATTTTTATTTTCTTTTGCACTGCACACTTTTTGTGCAATATACATTTTCAGTTTTGTGATTGTGTGGATTGTGTTTGTTAAATTTTTTTATACGCTAGTATTATAGTGTGTGTGTGTGCCTATTTAATTTTTTAAAAGCCCGAAAAATGAAGAGTTTGTGAGCGAATGTATGTGTGTGTGACTGTGTGTGTGTGTGCGAGTATGTGCCTAGTATCCGTGCGCCCACAAGGGAAAACTTCATCATTTGCCTACCGGGCAGGGACAACCACGAAAATTAGAAAGGGCTTCGTCAACCACTACAGCAAACGCCTACCAACCAGGGAAAACCTATGAAAAAGCAGAAAGAGCTTGCATTCGTCTACCAACCAGAGAAATCCCCGAAAAACTAGTTATTTTTTTTAAAAAAATAAATAAAATAAAAAACATTAAAAAAATAAAAAAAAATAAATAAAATAAAAAAATAAAACAATAAAAAATAAAATAAAATAGAAACAAATAAATAAAATAAAATAAAATAAAAAAATAAAAAAAAATTAAAAAACCCAATAATATAAGTATGGCAACTGTAACGGTTTACGGCAAGCGCGCGCGCACCGCGCAATGCGTCACGCCGGCAATATTTTTCAAGCTATCGCGCAGTTTGCACCTCTTTCATCGCAGCGGCCATATCGTGACGCACATCCACTGCTCATGACCACTCTTGCGTCTCCTTGCCCCCACCTCTTGCGACCGCCATGTTGACCACTAACCTCGAAATTTCCTCGTCCTTAGACCTCTTGTCTCAGTCACTTGTTTAGTTCCCATTTTCACCACCGCGTCTCTTATCGCCCATCTCACTCTATCCACTCAATAAAACTACCATCCAACGTTCAAAAATTGCTGATGAATTCTGGAGAGGCTTTTGCAAGCAAAGGAAAACTTACCTTTCCCATCACCTCCAACATATCCCACTCCCACACCTTTTTATTTCCACCAATCATAATCTCTCTTATTCTCACCAATCAACAACTTTCATTTGTTCCTTTCCACCAATAACATCACTTCTGATTCCCACCAATCACAACTTCACACGTCACTTTCTGTTATACTTTTTATCCCTCGTTCGCCATGTTTTCCCTCTTTCAGTCCCGACCTCCGCACAGACAACTCGCCGCTCCGCTCCTCTCCATCACGTCTCCTTCATACTCTTTTAACTTCCTTCCTTCATCTTCCACCCGAATCAACGGATGACTCGACAGCAGCTACTGTGAACACCTACGTCGTACACTTTTTGACCGCTTTCGACCGGCTATGAGAACCCTGCTCCTACGTACGCTAGCGACCATCACGATGGTCCAGTACCAGGTTTTTGGTATAGTTAAATTACGCCTCTGCAAAGGGCGTCTGTACCGCTTTAAAAAACCTAGGTATATCAGTGCGTAGTGATCTTAAAGCTGGTTAAGCATTTTCAAAAACAGTTTGCTTTTATTTTTTCGCGTCGCGTGAAGCTGTCGCGCTTTTGGTGACGCATCCACACCGGTAACAGGTAAGTACCACACGCATAATTATTTTTCGGACCTGCTTGGCGTAGGAATATATCCTTTCGTGTTTTGGTACTGTAACCTCAAATTACCTTACCCTCCTCTTGCGTCCGCCATCTTGTTTAGTTCTCACCACATCTCCTTGTCGCAGACCCTCCGCCATTTTTACTTCCCACTATATTAACCTCAAAATCTGCTCTTCTAAGCTCTTGCTACCGCCATCTTCTTTTAGTTCCCATTCTCACCACCGCGTCTCCTTGCCCCCACCTCTTGCGACCGCCATGTTCACCACTAACCTCCAAATTTCCTCGTCCTTAAACCTCTTGTCTCAACCATCTTGTTTAGTTCCCATTTTCGCCACCGCATCTCATATCGCCCCATCTCTCTATCCACTCAAGAAAACTCCATCCAACGTTCAAAAATTGCTGATCAGTTCACGACAGGCTTTTGCAAATCTTGTTGCTAGCAAAACTTACCTTTCCCATCACCTCCAACATACCCCACTCCCACACCTTTTTCTTTCCACCAATCATAATCTCTCTTATTCTTACCAATCAACAACTTTCATTTGTTCCTTTCCACCAATAACATCACTTCTTATTCCCACCAATCACAACTTCACACGTCACTTTCTGTTATACTTTTTTTTTCCCTCGCTCCCCATATTTTCCCTCTTTCAGTCCCGACCTCCGCAAAGGCAACACCTCGCCACCCCGCTCCTCTCCATCACGTGACCTCCATACTCTTTCATCTTCCTTCCTTCCTTCATCTTCCACTCAAATTAACGAACCAATCAAAACACTCCACGTCACTTCCTGTTTCTCCTTCACCTTTCCCTAATCCTGAATTCTTTTAACTCGTCCCGGATGAACCAATTGCAATAACGATAATCCTCCCGCTCAGGGCGCTTTTCAAACTTACCGCCGTCGCACGCAGCGACACTAGCGCCCCTAGCGGCAGGATTATCGTTAAGCCAATTGGCTCATCCGGGACTATTCAGGGGTAATGGACGCTGGAGTAGGTGTCAGCGACGACGTTCCACTGAAGACGACGTGCAAGCTGGAGTGAGCAAATGGCAAGGTCCAGGTGAGAGAATGTACCAGAAGAATCTGAAATAAAAGTAGGTGCACCTGTATTGAGGATGGAAAGATTGAACTGATAAAAAATGTCGGAAAGAAGAGTTCCTCTCGCACAAGCCCTTGGCGAACCCCACAGTGGGTGATGGGCATTAAAATCTCCCAACAGAAGAAATGGTGTTGGGAGAGCGGACAGGAGAGCTCGAATGTCCGCGGGAGCGAGAGGAGACGATGGAGGGGAATACAGAGAAAACAGAAAACAAAAAGCCGGGTAAGTGAAGGCGAACCGCAACAGCTTGCAAGTCGGATGTAAGTGTGACGGGTTTAAAATGAACGTCGTTACGCACTAACATGACACCTCCATGAGCAGGAGTACCCTCCTCCGGTTCAAGGTCGTAGTGAACTGGAGTATATCCTCGAAGATCAAAAGGATCGTGAGGGCGAAGCTTAGTCTCCTGCAAACACACGACCATAGGCGAATGGGAACGCAATAAAAGTTGCAGTTCCGCCCTATGCGATCGTACACCACGTACATTCCAGGTTCAGGATAGCCATTAAGAAAAAAGGGATAAACTGTCTACTTAGAAGGGCGGCTTAAAATTACCTTTTGTTTAACCTTGGGGCTCGGGCTTTTGGTATGGAGTTGGTCAGACTCCATAGCTTCCTCGGAGGGAGGGCCCACGCGCTCAGTGCCAGAAACCGATTCAAGCGCCGTGAATCGGTTCTGGGTGGGCATGGGTGAGGGGTGCCGCTGAGCGCGGCTTGTCCCAGGACCTTCCTGGGACAGCGACCTCCGAGGAGGAGGTGATCTATTGTTACCGCGCGCACGCGGAGGGTCTTTCAAAAAATCTTCCCTACGAAGTTTCTGCTTGGGCTTCTTTTCAGCGGCTGGCGACTTCATTGATTTTGGACCAGGTTTATAGGGCTTGGTAACAGTAGCTTTAATGGACGGCCGGATGGTAGTGGCGGTTAATCCTGTCATGGTCCAAGACTGAGTTTCGGCATCTACTAGTGGTACTGGCGAGGCAACAACAGAACTAAATGTGCCAGATCGCAGGAGTGAAGGTTGGCGCGCATGGTAACGCCTCCGGGCTTCAGCGAAGGAGAGTTTTTCCTTTAACCGGATCTCCTGGATCGCCTTCTTGTCCAAGTACCGCGGACAGTCGGCAAACGAAGCAGAATGAGACCCTTTACAATTAACGCAGACGGGGGCTGTTGAACAGGTACCTTCGTGTGAGGGCTGGCTACATGTTGCACAGATGTTAACGGCACTCTTACAGGAGACTTGCGTATGCCCAAAACGTTGGCATTTAAAACAACGCAGAGGTCTAGGAATATAAGGCCTCACAGAAATCCGTTCGTACCCTGCGGAAATGCTCGTGGGCAGATCGACGCCATCAAATGTAATAAACAGGGTACGAGTGGGTACCAATACGCCGTCGCGTTTGGCCTGCACTCGATGGACCGCTGTCACCTTCTGGTCTGCAAGATATTCTACCAGGTCCTCGTCCGATATACCATCGGGGCTAAATTACAGGTGTTTCACGCCCAATATAGAATGGGACGCTAAGAACCATAGTAGTTAAAGAGCGTCCATAAATAAAACTCATTTTTTTAAAGCCGACACGAGTTGAGAGCTGGCCTGCTGCTTCACTGGCGGCTAGCTATTAAGGACACGCACAGCATCTCCATGTGTAATATAATACTGACATTTTCCAGTATTTCTTTAAATCTAGAAATAGTAAATATTATAAGCTAATTGGATAAGATTAAATTCTCGGGGGGTCTTTCCCCTCGTAAATAAAATGACAGAGAAAGAGATTTTTACCCCCAGGAGGGATCTTGTTCGGTCGCCTGACCGAGGAACCCCAAAAGGGAACGTTGGATCAACACAAAAAGCATATGTAGGAAAAGTGGAGACATCAAATCAAAATAAAAACGAAGAAAATCAAGAAGTAGATACACAAGAAAATTTCGACTTGCTTATCGAGTTGAATAACTTGATTGGTAAGGAGAAACTGACAAGCGAGAAGAAGAAAGAATATTTTCAAATCTTCTCTAAGCTGCACACAATTCATAACAATCTCAAAATAGAAACAGCAACGGCAAAAGCCGAAGCTAAATTAGCTAAAGACCTTTCTTTGAAGAAGAATAATGAACCTAGTTTTACCTTTGCACAGGTAGCAGCTACAGCTCCAACTGCTAAAGCTGCCAACATTGAAAAAAGTGCCGAAAGAAAGACTCACTGTTTTTGTTACATCTGCCAAGATAACCGATGTGAATGAAATACAAAGGCTGGTAACTACCAACCTTAAACCAAGAGAGGAGAAAATACATATCACAAACCTTAGAACAGCAGGCAAGAATGTAATTATCGAAACAGAAACTGAAGAAGATATGCAAAAATGACCAATTGTAAAAACTTAATGGAAAAAGATTTAAAATTTGAGACACCAAAGAAGAGGAATTCTTTACTTATACTATATGACATTCTATCAGCATCCAAGGAAGAATTGAAAGATGATATTTACTTGCAAAAATTGGAAAGTGACATGACAACAGAAGAGTTTGACAATGAATTTAAATTCAGGTTCAGAACTGGTCCACGGAATAAAGAAACAGTGCATCACGTCATGGAAGTATCTTCCCGAGTGAGAAAATTGTTAATCAATAAATCAAAATTATTCAATGGTTTCCAGGCTGTGAATTTAAAAGACTTCATTTCAGTAGCGAAATGTTTAAAATGCTTTAAATTTGGCCACGTTTCAAAACGCTGTCAAATAAAAGAAACTATATGTGGACATTGTGGAGAAACCGGACATGAAAGTAAAGATTGCAGTAAAACTGAGCAATCACCTGTGGGCATACCCTGTGCTAGCCGAAAAACAAAAGATTCCAGACGAGGCATAATCTGCGGCGGTAAGCAAGATTGTCCTACCTACAAGTTAATGTGGTAAAGGACCATAGCAAGAACCGACTATGGATAATTATGTAACAGGTACGGCGTACATCAAACCATTTAGAAGAAATACGCCGTGCAGATTACGAAGAAATTTAAAGAGTCATTGCCCATAAACTAAAATTAAAGAACATGAACTTAATTGAAAAAACCAGCCAAACAGAAGAAATAGAATCATCGCAATTGCCTGAAAAGAATTCATAAGATAAATCAAGAATTAGAAAATTAACGTTGACTATGATGGTATTTTTGACGATAAATCCACCAAAGAGGAGGTAGAAGAAGAAGAAGAAGAAGAAGAAAAGGAATCAGAGAACTTAAACAGCACTGAAAATACTAAATATTTGGAGAAATTTACTATTAAAGGAGATTTAAAGGATGGATGTGGAGATGAAGGGGAGATTTATAAGCTAATCTATGCTGAAGAAGAAGCAGGTAATATTAAACATAAGAATAACAGTTCTAATATAATTAATAAGGCGCGAGTTTCCTTCCTAAAGAAATTATGGGGACAAAAAGTAAGTAATAATCTAACCACAACTCGGAAAACAATTAACAGTAACAAAATAAGTTTAAATTATACACAAAAAAATCATGATTCTAAGCCGACTAAAGAAGACCCGCGCCACAGCGAGGTAGCAGGAAGCAGTGAGACATCGACCGCGGTCAAGGATGATGACGCGGTATTAACACCGGACGCCACGAATATTTATATCGACTTGGAAAATACAATGCAATTAAGCCGGCTCGAAGAAAAAACATTTCTAACAGCAGCTTTACGGCACGTTATCAGAACCTTACAGGAAAACGGCGTATCAATTATATTTCCAGTACCCGATGCAGTTGATAGATTAGAGCTCAAAACACAAAACTTGCCCATAGATCCCGAGATGTTACTAAATTTATTATATAAAATTTATGCAAGTAGAGGGCAAAGTTTGGATATAAATGAGGTTTATAAACATTTTGTTCTCTGCTACGGCAGAATCGTTTATGATAGCACACAGCGATGGCCGAAATGTTACGCATATATTAGACATGATGGTATCACACATTCTAAAAACATTCCAAAAAAAGAATCTATCAGACCAATAATTCCAAAAATCTCTCATAATACAGCAAATGTTCCTTTCAAGAAAAAATCTTATTTCAAGAAAACTAATACTTATAAAACGAAACCAAACCCCAATAATAATAGTAACATACTTGGAAATGTATTGAAAAATCTGAGTTCCCAGAAATCAAACTTAAAAACCTTAGGAAATAAACCCAGCTCAAATCAGGCCAATAAGACCAAAAATAAAATAGGCAATAGTATACAGGTTATGCAGAGGGTAAGAAATCTAAGAGTAGTAAGAGTAGATAAACTAAGTAGGGAAATTACAAATGAAATATTAAGTACAGGCACTAAACACCACTTGTTTGCTAATCGAGGATGTTATTTTAAGAGCCAGAAATGGCAGATTGTATAGAATGTAACTTATTACGAATTGGACAGATCAACGCTCAAAGAAGCAAACATGTGATGTCTGAATTAAAGAAAACTGCGGACGAATTAAAATTTGATATCTTATGTTTACAGGAACCTTATTCGTTTAATGGCAAGGTAACACATATTCCGGTCAAAGCTTGAGTGGTTTATAATGGTGTAACTCCCATGGCTGCAATTATAATTTATAATCAGGACTTACAGATCGTCAATGTAGCGCAATTTAGCAATACACATACCAACTGCATCGAGGTTACTCATAAATATGGGAAGTTTATATTAATAAATCAATATTTCCAGCATAGCGAAGAAATTGAACCTTATTTAGACCAAATCAGAAATATTAATACAAAATACAGAGCAACAGAACAGCTCTTCACATGTGACGCAAATGCTAAATCACAAGTCATGGTACAATAATATAAGAGATGAAAGAGGGGAAAAATTTGAAGAATTAATATCAGAATTAAACTTAAATATTAAAAATTGAACCCAATAATCCGCATACATTTGAAAACAGATCAGATGCAACAGCCAACCTGAGTAGTATATAATTGGGTTTCTGGATCAAAATCAAGGTCACGTAGTGCTCTAGTACATGCCAATAATAAGGCGAATGGTTATTTAATTGGTTTTAATTGGGTTTGATTGGTCTTTCGAGCAAAGGGGACCTAAAGTACATGTGTCTTCAGCATCAAACTCAAGGTTACTGCTGGAGTTGGTGGTCTTAAATTGGGTTTAATTGGTCTTTCGAACAAAGGGGACCTAAAGGACACGAGTCTTCAGCATCAAATTGGGTTTAATTGGTCTTTCGAGCAAAGGGGACCTAAAGTAGCTGAGTCTTCAGCATCAAACTCAAGGTTACTGCTGGAGTTTGTCGGTTTTAGTAGCATTCCCGGCCACGTGGAGGGCTTTAGAGCAAGACCCGACCTAAACGCCATAAGAGTTTAGCATCAAACTCGAGGTTATTGCTGGAGTTGGTAATTTTGAGGGTCGCTTACATGGCCACGTGGTGGCTTTTAGAGGAAGAGCCGACCTAAACGCCATGAGACTTGAGCATCAAACTCAAGGATACTGGTGGAATTGGTAATTGTGAGGATCGCTTACATGGCCACGTGGTGACATTTAGTGGAAGAAACACTTAAAAGTCGCGTCCCTCCTCAAGCAAGCACTGGCTTTGGGTGGGGGAGGTAATTACTTTAAGGATGAAACATGATTCACCGACCGTGAGAACCAATGCTACAACGCTTTCCCATGTTGACTAATAAATCTTTCAAATCCGGTACAGTTGCAAATTTAAGAAATTGATGGATCGCGTCCGTGAAAGCCAATAGGTGGCTGTTTTTCGCTTCAAGCTCCGCCATCAAACCCTATGAATGCGCATGCGCCGCCCTAACCTTCTGCAATTATCCCCACCATTATACCACTGCTATATAAGGTCCCAGATCTAGCACACTGAATGTAATACTTGAAGGTGATTGTAGAAAGAGTTTCTCCATCTGGACGTTAATAGTATGGCAGGAATGGAAGATTTTTGGAGTGAGTGTGGAGAGGAAGCGTACCACTACACCTAGTACCACAAGGAGCAGAGCAATGGGTTCATACATTCAATTGTCTGTAACATGCCCTCATGTCATGACCAGATGTCTTCAAGAGAAATATGCACAGAGAACTGCCGTCTACAGAAGAAGATACCTGTAAGTAGACCATCTTTTATTCCTTTCTAGGGAATACTATGCCACACCTAATCTTTAAAGAAAATAACGAATTTGAAATATAGTCATTCTTTCAGAGGAGGTGATGCAGATGAGGAACAACACAGAGGCGTGAATGATGTCGATGTCCTAGTAACCACCCATGCGGTCCAATACCATTCTGAATATTGTAATGGTGATACGCATGCAACCCTATGCGAGAAGCCAGAGGTGCACGATCAAATGAAGTACTTTATGTGTGATGAAACTGCGCTGTATTCTTACTCAGACGGAGAAACCTAAGGTAAGAGACATTGAAAATATCTATATGTTCTTACCCTGCACGGAATTGTAGAATATCTAATGTTTAAAAAAATCATTATAATTGTTCCAGAAATCGTCAGACAACGCCTATTCCTACAGAGGACATAGATGAAGTAGATTTCCCGAATGCACCGCAGCTTCTGATAACTTTGGATGGCCAAGAGAGGCCAATAAATTTTCAAGTAAATGGCGATCTACTCCAGGTGACTCCTGAACATTCACCCAGGAAACGATCAGAATTACACAAGGCAATACAGTGAGTATTAATTTCAAATCTATGAAAGAGCACTCATGCTTTAAATAAACTACATCGCTCCCATTCATGGTGTCTAACACGTGCAATTCCTTTCAGGAGACCTGCGAATCTATTTAAACAATGATGTTTCTAATAGATGCAATATGTAATGTTTCAGGTCCGCTAATAAGAAGCCCACCAGGAGGAAGAACAATAAAACATTTGAAGATCTCCATAGGAGGTTGGCGCTTTTGGAAGAGCGAATTACCTGCGCTAACACCCCGAAGAGAGATGCAAGCACCCGCACTCGTGCTCCAAGGCGGCTACACCTCAAGAAGCAGTAGTGTCAATATAGGATTGTATTATGAAATCCCAGTGCTCCTCATAAAAGAAACAGACAACATTTTCTTATATATGACAAACTATGAGTGGCAGATAATTCAAAAAAGTCTCACAGAATCCGAAACATATCTGAAAGTGAAGAAGTGTCCGAACAGAGAGTACAGTGAACATGTTGTATTCTCCTATATCATCATGGTGTTTATGGAAAGTGGAAAAAGTACACTTTATAATACTTCTTTAAATTACGGTGAAATTCAGTTGAATTATGATGTACTATCACTAATAAAAAGACTCGAATCCTATATAGATAGACATCTGCAGAACCTGTGTATTGTAAATGAAGACACTTATGTAGGGACAAGGAGCTGGAGGCAGCAGGCGCTGGAAATGTATAATAATAAGAAAATAAAGAAGTGAATATCTCTTTTATAACTTGTTTTTATTCACGAAAAAACCCCTTACACTTCCTTATATCAAGCATAAAATAACTACATTTAAATTAAAGACTGCATCACACGAGACAGGGGCTTGTATGTAAATACTTTGTCATGAATTATTAAGCAATACAAAGATGTCTGTGCAGGAATATTTGCACTAGTTTGAATTTCCAGTCTAATATTGACAGCTCCATTTACAATCTCCTCAGGCTGATGTGAGCAGTTAATATCAAATATCGGTGCATGTTTAAGAAAATCTTTTCTCCTCAATAAGGGGTAATTCTCTTTCGAATAAGAGGAGCATTGGAACTTTGAATACATTTCATATAACGAGGCAAATCTAGAGTTTCCAAAGTCCAAGTTCATATCATGGTAGGGATAACATTCACTAATGAGGTACAGTCTAAAATTGGTTGTTGCAATGATCAAACTCGGAACAGCCTTTAGTTGCATTATTCACTCTGGAACTCTGCGCTCCCACAATAACAAATCTTGGTTTCTCGGGTCTCGATGTTGTTGCAACGTTCCATGTAAATGATCTAGTTTGAGCTGATGTGATGAGGTGGAGCTTAAGGGCGATCAACTACAGTGGTTATTACCGCCCTTACAATGTATGAAAATAAAATTGAAAAGTCAAAAAACTAAAAAACCACACACAAACCCGCCTGGTCAAAACACTAAAAAACACAACAGACCAAAGACTAACATCTACACACTAAAATCGTGGTTACTAAAAGAATAAAACGTGTCAAGAACTGTAGAATGCAAGGAACATGAGCGCCTTATGTCCGGGGAGAAGGGCCCCATTAAAACTAACAATATAAAATCAAACAGCTAAAAGGCGCTCAGCGCATCAAATGTGACGGCTAAAACCAATGTCAGTGATAAAACGTAAGACATTCTACAGCATGCGCATTCGTCTGCCAAAACGTTGGCTATGTCAACAGGCAGATCCCCGCGAACGCGCAGTGGAGCTAAAACTTGACACTCGGTTAAAATGTGACAGACCGTTAATGGCAGAGCACACTGACCACACAGAGGTGCGGGATCACCACTAAGCAGTATCTATGACTAAAAAGGCAATGTCCGATGCGTAGACGAGCTAAAATCACCTCTTCCCGACGAGAAGAACGAGAAGAGGTGCACCAGATTAACGGGAGAGGTTTAACCTCCCGCAATTTGTTCCCCCGGAGGGCCGACCACTCATCGCGACATCGCGAGAGGATGCGGTGACGTAACAAAACATTAAAATCAGACGAGGGAACAACGGTTGTAAAAAATCTGGAGGATAAAGTCGCCGATTTGGCAGCGGCGTCGGCAGACTCGTTCCCTCAGATGCCCACATGACCTGGAATCCACACGAAGGAGACGCTGATGCCAGAGGCATCCAGCTAGTGGAGCAGGTCATGTATGCGCTGTACGAGAGGGTGGTAACTGTACAGCGCTGTAATACCCTGAAGGGCACTCAAAGAGTCCGAACAAACAACACAACGCCGTATGTCGTGCCGCTGAATGTATAAAACACATTGATAGATACTAAAAAGTTCGGCGGTATAAATCGAACATTGCCCGGGTAAACGAACAGTAAAACTATGCGCACCTAAAACAAAGGCACATCCTACTCCAACATCAGTCTTAGACCCATCAGTATAAATAAAATGACAGTCTCCGAATGTTGCCTGAAGTTCTAAAAATGCGGATCTAAGGACTGAAGCTGGGGTCTCATTCTTCGGCATCAACGTTAACCCAAGGTGACAGTGGGTCTCAGCGCGCGACCAAGGAGGAAAACGCGTTTCACCCCGAGGAAGTGCCGGCGCTGGCGTAACGTCCAAATGCCGAAGGAGCTGTCGAAATAGAACCCCTGGAGGGAGCAATGCAGAGGAGCTAATCAAATAGTGGCGATCAAGCGACTCCTCAAAAAATAACTCGAAAGACGGGTGGTCAGGCAAGTTTGAGAGTCGACAAGCATAGCTGCACAAAAGCATCTCACGCCGGAAGGACAGCGGAGGCTCTGCAGCTTCTGCGTAAAGACTGGGTACAGGGCTAGTTGGAAAGGCCCATGTAGCGACTCTTATGCCACGATGGTGAATGGCATTCAATCGACGTAACACAGATGGACGTGCCGACGAATAAACAATACACCCGTAATCAAGCTTGGATCGGACCAAAGAGCGATAAAGGCGAAGAAGGACGGTCCGATCAGCTCCCCAGGATGTGCCACTTAAAACACGTAAAATATTAAGAGAACGGTCACACTTTGGTTTTAAAAAGGAAACGTGCAAGGTCCAACACAACTTCCTGTCAAAAATCAACCCCAAAAATTTCGCCTCGTCTGCAAACGGAAGTATCCCTGGCCCCAGATGGAGAGAGGGCGGAGGGAAATACTTCCGGCGACTGAAATTAATACAGACGGATTTCTCGGCGGAGAAATTAAAGCCGTTGGCGTTACTCCAGGCGTAGAGACGGTCGATACAGCTCTGGAGACGGCGTTCGAGGAGACAGGTCCGCCGTGAACTGCAATAAATAGCGAAATCGTCAACAAACAGGGACGATGAAGTGCAAGGTGGAATACAATCAACAATGGGAGCAATTGCAAAAAGTGTGACACTGAGTACAGAACCCTGCGGTACTCCGTTCTCTTGAATAAAACGAGGTAAAACCGAGCCCACACGTACACGAAAGACGCGGTCCGTCATGAACTCCCGAAGAAATATGGGAAGACGACCGCGGATAATCCATGCGTGAAGTGTACGTAAAATGCCGCCCCTCCAACAAGTGTCATAAGCTTTCTCCAGCTCAAAAAATACTGCCACGGTTTGACACTTTCTCAGAAATCCATTCATAATATGCGTCGACAAGGACACCAGATGGTCGACGGTAGAGCGATAGCGACGAAATCCGCACTGAGCGTTCGCTAGAAGTTTCTGAGACTCAAGCCACCATGTCAACCGCCCGTTGATCATGCGCTCCATCACCTTGCAAATGCAACTGGTGAGGGAGATAGGGTGATGATGATGAAATGCGGTTTAAGGGCGCTAAACTGCTGCGGTCATCAGCGCCCTTACAATGAGTAAAATATAAGGTCACAATATAAAAAACAGGTAAAAAACCGCATAATTAAAAAACGGGACACAAACCCGCGATGTCAAAAACGTTAAAAATAACAATAGAATAACAATAACAAGAATAACAATAACAATAAAAACAATAACAATAATAACAATAACAATAAAAACAATAACAATAATAACAATAAATATATCTGTAAAACCAACACACTAAAATCATGGTCACTAAAAGAATAAAACGTGTCAAGAACTGTAGAATGCAAGGAACATGAGCGCCTTATGTCCGGGGAGAAGGGCCCCATTAAAACTAACAATATAAAATCAAACAGCTAAAAGGCGCTCAGCGCATCAAATGCGACGGCTAAAACCAATGTCAGTGATAAAACGTAAAAGACATTCTACAGCATGCGCGTCGTCTGCCAACACGTTGGCTAGGCCAACAGGCAGACCCACGCGAACGCGCAGTGGAGCTAAAACTTGACACTCGGTTAAAATGTGACGGACCGTTAAGGGCACGTCACACTGACCACACACAGGTGCGGGATCACCACTTAACAGGTATCTATGACTAAAAAGGCAATGTCCGATACGAAGGCGTGTTAAAAGTACCTCTTCCCGACGAGAAGCACGGGAAGAGGTAGCCCAGACTAGCGGAAGAGGTTTAACCTCCCGCAACTTGTTCCCCCGGAGGGCCGCGGGTATCCGTCAGGCTGTGTCCACGGAGGATTTAAATAAAAAGATAAAAGAAACTAAAACTGTTTTTTTTTTTTTATATGCGGCTTAAGGGCGCTAAACTGCTGAGGTCATCAGCGCCCTTACAAGGTATAAAATATAAAGTCAAAAAATAAAAGATAGGTAAAAAACCGCATAATTAAAAAACGGGACACAAACCCGCGATGTCAAAAAGCTAAAACTAACAATATAACAATAACAAATATAACAATAACAATAATAACAATAACAACAATAACAAGAAAAACAATAATAACAATAACAGCAATAATAACAAGACAAAGATCTGAAAAACAACACACTAAAAGCATAGGCAGTAAAGGATTAAAACGTGTCAGGAACTGTAGAATGCGAGGGACATGAGCGCCATATGTCCACTGGGGATAAGAGTCCCCATAAAAACTGACAGAATAAAAGTAATAAGTTAAAAGACGCTCAACGCATTAAATGCGCAGATTAAAATCACTGTCATGAATAAAACGTAAAACACATTCCACAGCATGCGTGTCGTCTGCCAAAACGTTGGCTAAGCCAACAGGCAGACCTACACGAGCACGCAATGCAGCTAAAACCTGACACTCTGTTAAAATGTGATGCACCGTTAAGGGTACGTCACACTGCCCACAGAGTGGTGCGGGGTCACCACTGAGCAAATACCTATGACTAAAAACACAATGTCCAATTCGTAAACGGGCTAAAAGTACCTCCTCCCGACGTGAAGAACGAGAAGAGGTACCCCAGATTAACGGGAGAGGCTTAACCTCCCGCAACTTGTTCCCCCGGAGGGCCGTCCACTCATCGCGCCAGCGCGAGAGGATGCGGCGACGTAAAATAGCACACGAATCTGACGAGGGAACTACAGAGGTAAAAAATCTGGGTAATAAAATCGCCGATTTCGCAGCGGCGTCGGCACACTCGTTACCTGAGATGCCCACATGACCTGGAATCCACATGAAGGAGACGCTGATGCCAGAGACACCGAGCGAGTGGAGCAGGTCATGTATGCGCTGTACGAGTGGGTGGTAATTGTACAGCGCATGAATAGCCTGAAGGGCACTCAGAGAGTCCGTACAAATAAAACAGTGCCGTAAGTGGTGCCGCTGAATGAATAAAACAGATTGATAAATGCTAAAAAGTTCGGCGGTAAAAATTGAACATTGTTGAGGTAAACGAAAAGTAAAACTCCGTACACCAAAAACAAAGGCACATCCTACTCCAACATCAGTCTTAGACCCATCAGTATATACAAAATGACAGTCCCCGAACTGCGCCTGTAGTTCTAAAAAGGCGGATCTAAGAACAGAAGCAGGGGTCGCATTTTTCGGCATCGACGTTAGCCCAAGGTGGATGTGGGCCTCAGCGCGCGACCATGGCGGAAAACGCGTTTCCCCTCGGGTAAGGGCCGGCGCTGGCGTAACGTCCAAATGCCGAAGTAGCAGTCGAAATCGAACCCCTGGGGGGAGCAATGCAGAGGAGCGAACGAAATATTGTCGATCTAGCGAATCCTCGTAAAATACATGGAAGGACGGGTGGTTAGGCAAGCTTGAGAGCCGACAAGCATAGCTACATAAGAGCATCTCACGCCTGAAAGACAGCGGAGGCTCTGCAGCCTCAGCGTAAAGACTGGGCACGGGGCTAGTTGGAAAGGCCCCTGTAGCGACTCTAAGACCACGATGATGAATGGGATTCAAACGACGTAACACAGATGGACGTGCCGACGAATAAACTATACACCCGTAATCAAGTTTGGATCGGACCAAAGAGCGATAAAGGCGAAGAAGGACGGTCCGATCAGCTCCCCAGGATGTGCCACTTAAAACACGTAAAATATTAAGAGAACGGTCACACTTTGCTTTTAAAAAGGAAACGTGCGAGGTCCAACACAACTTCCTGTCAAAAATCAACCCCAAAAATTTCGCCTCGTCTGCAAACGGAAGTATCCCTGGCCCAAGATGGAGAAAGGGCGGAGGGAAATACTTCCGGCGCCAGAAGTTGATGCAGACGGATTTCTCGGCGGAGAAATTAAAGCCGTTGGCGTTACTCCAGGCGTAGAGACGGTCGATACAGCTCTGGAGACGGCGTTCGAGTAGACAGGTCCGCCGTGAACTGCAATAAATAGCGAAATCGTCAACAAAAAGGGACGATGAAATGCCAGGTGGAATACAATCAACAATGGGGTTGATAGCAATCGCAAAAAGTGTGACACTGAGTACAGAGCCCTGCGGTACTCCGTTCTCTTGAATAAAACGACGAGATAAAACCGAGCCCACACGTACACGAAAGACGCGGTCCGTCATAAACTCCCGAAGAAATATGGGAAGACGACCGCGGATATTCCAATCGTGAAGTGTACGTAAAATGCCGCCCCTCCAACAAGTGTCATAAGCTTTCTCCAGGTCAAAAAATACAGCCACGGTTTGACACTTTCTCAGAAATCCATTCATAATATGCGTCGACAAGGACACCAGATGGTCGACGGTAGAGCGATAGCGACGAAACCCGCACTGAGCGTTCGCTAGAAGTTTCTGAGACTCAAGCCACCATGTCAACCGCCCGTTGATCATGCGCTCCATCACCTTGCAAATGCAACTGGTGAGAGAGATAGGGCGGTAGCTGGAAGGTAGTTGGCGATCCTTCCCAGGCTTAAGTATTGGGACAATGGTGGCTTCGC
Organism: Deroplatys truncata; assembly: GCA_030765065.1. Taxonomy (NCBI): domain Eukaryota; kingdom Metazoa; phylum Arthropoda; class Insecta; order Mantodea; family Mantidae; genus Deroplatys; species Deroplatys truncata. Next base: position 56,311,004 of record CM060985.1, read on the forward strand.
GCCAAACGGAAGGAAAAATGCCGTCTTGCCAAATACGGTTATAGACCTGTAAGAGAAATAGTTTACTGTCGGCTGAAAGGTTCTTTAACATCAGGACATGAATGCCGTCCGGCCCGGGAGCGGAGTGCCGAGAGCAATGAAGAGCGTGCTCCAGCTCCCTCATTGTGAATAATTCGTTATAGCATTCATCATTAGCAGACCGAAAAGTATAGGATGCGGAATCCTGCCGGTCTTTAATAGAGCGAAAGCCGGCGGAATAATGGTCTGAACTGGAAACCGCCTCAAAGGCAGAACCCAGAGTGTTAGCGATGGCAGCCGGATCCACTATGGTGGCATTAGAAACCTGAAGGCCAGAAACAGTACAATGTGACACTTTACCTGAGAAGCGACGAAGTTTATCCCAAACAACGGATGAAGGCGTAAAACGATTAAAAGACTCGACAAAACGAGCCCAAGATGCCTTCTTGCTATCCTGAATAATGCGACGAGCCCTGGCGCGCGATTGTTTAAAAGTCACCAAATTATCAAGTGTAGGGTGGCGCCGAAACACCCTAAGTGCAGTCCTACGGGCACGAACGGCGTCCCGACAATCCTCGTTCCACCACGGAACAGGTGGCCGCCGAGGTTGGGAGGATGAACGGGGTATTGCACGTTCGGCGGCTGAGAAAATAATAGACGTAAGGTGCTGCACTAGTTGATTAATGTCGGAGAAGGGCTGGTCGTCAAAATGCACGAGGCTGGAATACAAGCTCCAGTCGGCTTTTGCGAATATCCAGGTAGGTACTCTGGAATGCTGTACGTGGTGCGACAGAAGAGAAACGATGCAGGGGAAATGGTCGCTGGAGTAGGTGTCAGCGACGACGTTCCACTGAAGGCGACGTGCAAGCTGGATTGAGCAAAGAGCAAGGTCCAGGTGAGAGAAAGTACCAGAAGAATCAGAAATAAAAGTAGGTGCACCTGTATTGAGGATGGAAAGATCGAACTCATAAAAAATGTCGGAAAGAAGAGTTCCCCTCGCACAAGCCCTTGGCGAACCCCATAATGGGTGATGGGCATTAAAATCTCCCAACAGAAGAAATGGTGTTGGGAGAGCGGACAGGAGAGCTCGAATGTCCGCGGGAGCGAGGGGAGACGATGGAGGTGAATATACAGAGCAAACAGAAAACAAAAAGCCGGGTAAGTGAAGGCGAACGGCAACAGCTTGCAAGTCGGATGTAAGTGTGACAGGTGTAAAATGAACGTCGTTACGCACTAAGAACATGACACCTCCATGAGCAGGAGTACCCTCCTCCGGTTCAAGGTCGTAGCGAACCGGAGTATATCCTCGGAGATCAAAAGGATCGTGAGGGCGAAGCTTAGTCTCCTGCAAACATACGACCATAGGCGAATGGAAACGCAATAAAAGTTGCAGTTCCGCCCTATGCGATCGTATACCACGTACATTCCAGGTCAGGATAGCCATTAAGAATAAGGGGATAAACTGTCTATTTAGAAGGGCGGCTTAAAATTACCTTTTGTTTAACCTTTGGGCTCGGGCTTTTTGTATGGAGTTGGTCAGACTCCATAGCTTCCTCGGAGGGAGGGCCCACGCGCTCAGTGCCAGAAACCGATTCAAGCGCCGTGAATCGGTTCTGGGTGGCGATGGGTGAAGGGTGCCGCTGAGCGCGGCTTGTCCCAGGACCATCCTGGGACAGCGACCTCCGAGGAGGAGAAGGTGAACTCTTTTTACCGCGCGCACGCGGAGGGTCTTTCAAAAAATCTTCCCTACGAAGTTTCTGCTTGGGCTTCTTTTCAACGGCTTGCGACTTCATTGACTTGGGACCAGGTTTATACGGCTTGGTAACTGTAGCCTTAATAGACGGCCGGATGGTAGTGGCGGTTAATCCAGTCAAGGTCCAGGTCTGAGTTTCGGCATCTACTCGTGGTACTGGCGAGGCAACAACAGAACTAAATGTGCCAGATCGCAGGAGTGAAGGTTGGCGCGCATGGAAACGCCTCCGGGCTTCAGCGAAGGAGAGTTTTTCCTTTACCCGGATCTCCTGGATCGCCTTCTCGTCCAAATACCGCGGACAGTCGGCAAACGAAGCAGAATGTGACCCTTTACAATTAACGCAGACGGGGGCTGTTGAACAGGTACCTTCGTGTGAGGGCTGGCTACATGTTGCACAGATGTTAACGGCACTCTTACAGGAGACTTGCGTATGCCCAAAACGTTGGCATTTAAAACAACGCAGAGGTCTAGGAATATAAGGCCTCACAGAAATCCGTTCGTACCCTGCGGAAATGCTCGTGGGCAGATCGACGCCATCAAATGTAATAAACAGGGTACGAGTGGGTACCAACACGCCGTCGCGTTTGGCCTGCACTCGATGAACCGCTGTCACCCTCTGGTCTGCAAGATATTCCACCAGGTCTTCGTCAGAGATACCATCGAGGCTATGCGTGGTGACAACGCCTCTACAAGAATTCAAGGTGCGGTGCTTCTCAACACGGATAGGATAACCGTGGAGAAGCGTGGCGCTCAACAAGGACTTACTTTGTGCCTCGGATTTGCTTTGAACCAATAACGAACCATTACGAAGCCGAGTGCAGGAAAGAACCGGACCAGCAATTGAGTCAATGCCCTTCTGGATGATAAAAGGGTTCACCTTCTCGAATGATTGTCCTTCCTCTGTTCGGGTAATCACTAAGTAACAACCAGCTGTTGGCGGTGCTACTTCTGTTACTAAAGTTTTACGGCGCTTGTTGTTAATAATGGAGAAAGGGTGCTCCATAGCGAAAAAAAATCCTCCACCATTGCAACCGTCTCCGACCTCGGGCTCTGACTTCTCGGGCGTTACCCCGGCTTGGGTGAGTGGCCTATCTATACCAGACTCACCCCAGGGTCACACCTCCCAGAACATAGACAGAGGGACCCAATCGCCGTCAGAAGTCAGCAGCTCATGCAATGGCCCCCCCGCGGGACTGCAGTTGAACAGCGGATACGAACACAAACCCTACATGACGACCCCGGGTGGTGGGGATGACGCCATTACCCACTCACCCAGCTGCGCACGCGGTGCGCGGGTATCCGTCAGGCTGTGTCCACGGAGGATTTAAATAAAAAGGTAAAAGAAACTAAAACTGTGTGGGCGTTTCGCACGCAAGGTAGGCCGGCGGGGAAGAAAAAGAGATATGCGAATGTCGTGGTGCGAAATGGCCGGAAAGTGATAAGGGAAGAAAGAAACGATGGTGAGGTGCGGTATGAATGGAATGCAAAGAACGCACGAGAGCCTACCTTGGGTCCACCGGTCACTTGAAGAACCCACCTCGACCGGATGGTGGTGAGGGGATGATTGTGGCGATGATTGGCTCGGGAACCCCCGGGTGCGCCAAAAACCCGTACTCACATAAGGTGAGCCCCTGAGGGGAACTAAAACTGTGTGGGCGTTTCGCACGCAAGGTAGGCCGGCGGGGAAGAAAAAGAGAGATATGCGAATGTCGTGGTGCGAAATGGCCGGAAAGTGATAAGGGAAGAAAGAAACGATGGTGAGGTGCGGTATGAATGGAATGTAAAGAACGCACGAGAGCCTACCTTGGGTCCACCGGTCACTTGAAGAACCCACCGCGACCGGATGGGGGTGAGGGGATGAATGTGGCGATGATTGGCTCGGGAACCCCCGGGTGCGCCAAAAACCCGTACTCACATAAGGTGAGCCCCTGAGGGGAGCGAACCGGAGTATATCCTCGGAGCTCAAAAGGATCATTAGGGCGAAGCTTGGTCTCCTGCAAACGCACGACCATTGGTGAATGGGAACGCAATAAAAGTTGCAGGTCCGCCCTATGCGATCGTACACTACGTACATTTCACCTCAGGATAGCCATTAAGAAAAAGGGGATAAACTGTCTACTTAGAAGGGCGGCTTAAAATTACCTTTTGTTTAACCTTTGGGCTCGGGCTTTTGGTATGGACTTGGTCAGACTCCATAGCCTCCTCGAAGGGAGGGCCCACGCGCTCAGAGCCAGAAACCGATTCAAGCGCCTTTAATCGGTTCTGGGTGGCGATGGGTGAGGGGGGCCGCTGAGCGCGGCTTGTCCCAGGAGCTTCCTGGGACTGCGACCTCCGAGGAGAAGGTGAACTTTTCTTACCGCGCGCACGCGAAGGGTCCTTCAGAAAATCTTCCCTACGAAGTTTCTGCTTGGGTTACTTTTCGACGGCTTGCGACTTCATTGACTTTGGACCAGGTTTATAGCACTTGGTAACAGTAGCTTTAATGGACGGCCGGATGGTAGTGGCAGTCATGGTCCAGGTCTGAGTTTCGGCATCTACTCGTGGTACTGGCGAGGCAACAACAGAACTAAATGTGCCAAATCGCAGGAGTGAAGGTTGGCGCGCATGATAACACCTCCGGGCTTCAGCAAACGAGAGGTTTTCCTTCACCCGGATCTCCTGGATCGCCTTCTCGTCCAAGTACCGCGGACAGTCGGCAAACGAAGCAGAATGAGACCCTTTACAATTAACGCAGACGGGGGCTGTTGAACAGGTACCTTCGTGTGAGGGCTGGCTACATGTTGCACAGATGTTAACGGCACTCTTGCATGAGACTTGCGTATGCTCAAAACGTTGGCATTTAAAACAACGCAGAGGTCTAGGAATATAAGGCCTCACAGAAATCCGTTCGTACCCTGCGGAAATGCTCGTGGGCAGATCGATGCCATCAAATGTAATAAACAGCGTACGAGTGGGTACCAATACGCCGTCGCGTTTTCCTGCACTCGATGGACTTCTGTCACCTTCTGGTCTGCAAGATATTCTACCAGGTCCTCGTCCAATATACCATCGAGGCTATGGGTGGTAATGACGCCTCGACAGGAATTCAATGTGCGGTGCTTCTCCACACGGATGGGATAGACCGATAACAAGGTCTTACTTTGCTGATCGGACTTCGTTTGTGCTAATAAGGAACCATTCCGTAGACGAGTGCAGGACTGAACCGCACCAGCAATAGCATCAATGCCCTTTTGAATGATGAAAGGGTTCACCTTCTCAAAAGTTTGTAATTCTTCGGTTCGTGAAATGACCAAGTAACAACCAGTTGTCGATGGTGTCACTACTGTTACATACACTTTTCGGCGCTTGTTAGTATTAATGGAGGAAGGGTGCTCCATATCAAAATAAATCCTCCACCATTGCAACCGTCTCCAACCTCGGGCGTTACCCGGCTTGGGTGAGTGGCCTCTCTATACCTCGTTCACCCCAGGGTCACACCTCCCAGAACATAGAGGGACCCAATGGCCGTCGGAAGTGAGCAGCTCACGCAATGGCCCCCCGCAGGACTGCAGTTGAACAGCGGATACGAACACAAACCCTACATGACGACCCCGGGTGGTGGGGATGACGCCATTACCCACTCACCCAGCTGCGCACCCAGTGCGCGGGTATCCGTCAGGCTGTGTCCACGGAGGATTAAAGTAATAGGTTAAAAGAAACTAAAACTGTGGGCGTTTCGCACTCAAGGTAGGCCGGCGAAGAAGTAAGAGATGTGTAAATGAATGGGCGTGGGTCGAAATGTGCATAAATAGAAGAGAAGAAAGAAGCGATGGCGAGGGGAGACATGGAATGAAGTGCACAGAACGCACGAGAGCCTACCTTGAGTCCCCCGGTCACGAGAACGAACCCACCTCGACCGGGCGGGGAAGAAGCGATGAAGATGGCGATGAGCGGCTCGGGAACCTCCGGATACGGCAATACCCGTACTCACATAAGGTGAGCCCCTGGGGGACGGTTATTTGGGATACATGATTTCCTTTGGCATATTAATGTCTACTGACTCCTGCTGCGCAGCATGTAAGATTCTATTTTAATTCTACAATTTTACTTAATTTTGTTAGTTTTAGGTTTTAGCATTATCTGGATCATGGAGGTATATCGCTTTTGGTTTACCTTCACTTTTACTTATTGTAAAAAATTTTATATGGGAGCTTGACTTCATGGTGGTGCCCCAAAAATCACATCATCTAGAACTCAGGTGACGGTCAGCCAGCCGGGAGTGGTCCTGGGCTAGGAAATAGACAAATGCCTCGTGATGTAATTAGTGACGCGCATGAATGGATTAATGAGATTGCCTCTATCCCCAACAGGGGGGCGGGACCCGAGAGCAATTTCAGCTTTAAGCCCCCATGGATCAAACCATGTCGGAAAGGGACCCTGGCGCAGTGGTGCACTGTCAGGGTACCCAACAACTCTCGGGAGCTCCCACGTCCACGCCGTCCGCCCCGGGCAACGCCACTGGTAAAACAGTGGCGGCTAAGTGGAGCATGCACCAAACGCAGAACACAGAAAACGTAGAAAAGGGACAGAAAACACAAAAACCAAAACCCACAAACTCTCATAAGAAAAAGGAGGTCAACCTGGCGACCTCCCTTTCAAAGGGTGTCAACCAGGCGACCCCGGAGAAAGTCGAAATCAAATTACCAACTTCAGGCAAATGGGTGGTCAACCTGGCGACCAACCCACGAAACCAGAACCCCCAAAAGTCAAACACCGACGAGGTGGTCAACATGGCGACCCCTAAGACAGACGCCATACGCCCACCCCTTTCACAAGAGGTCAACACGGCGACCTCTGTGGAAGGGGTGGACAACCTGGCACCCCCCAGAAAGGGGAAAACAAACTCCGACACCCGCACAAAATCACGTCCAGAGGAGGTCAACATGGCGACCTCCAAAGAAAAGGTGGTCAACCCGGCGACCCCTAGAGAAACGGTGGTCAATCTGGAGACCCCTAAGAAAAAGAAGGTCAACCTGGCGACCTCAAACATCGAAAATAACACAACCCCAACCCAACCCAACCAACGGGAAGTCAACTTGGCGACTTCCCACAAAATGGGTGTCAACAAGGCGACCCTACCACCAGCTCCGACAAATGCAACATCCAACCCAAACCAACGGAGGTCAACCAGGCGACCACCAAAAACCAAACAGGCAACTCAACTTCCCCAAATACCAGGGTCAACCAGGCGACCCACTGCGAGAAAGCCCACAACAAGGAAGTCACCTCCACAACAGCTTCCATGAAGGTCAACCAGGCGACCCCCAGGGAACAGCCAGATCCAAAGTTGACCCACGACCGGAATCCCACAACGAAGGTCAAACAGGCGACCCGCATCGAGGTACCAATAGCAGCCCAGGCGAACACACATCCCAAACCGATGGAGGTCAACATGGCGACCCCCCTCGACCAACCCAGCCAAACGGAGACAACGAAGGACGCCACAGCCGGAGATGCACCAGCACCTCCAGGCACACCAACTCCAGGAGAACCCAACAACAGCGACCACAACAGGGGCCTCAGCCGGAACAGCGCGGACACTTCAATCACGGCAGCACCACAACCCATAGGACCGACCACCCGGAATCCTACACCCGGACTCTTCGCCCTAGAAGAAATCCTCCAAACCTGCGACCGGCTCTCCAAGCAACACAGGACACAACTGCGCTCCGCCTTCTATGAGATGGTGGGAGCGTGGAACCAACTGAAAGGAAACTACGAAGCCCTGATGCAGGAAAACCACCAGCTAAAACAGGACCAACAACTCCGCCAACAACAACTAGATGGAACCCACTCCCAAGGCCAACCAGAGGAACCAGCAATGAACTTCAGGCAGACCTACGCAGCCGTCGCCGCCAGCCCTTCTAGGACAGCAGTAGACCACAGGACGGGAGCACCATCAACCAGAACTCTCCGGGAAATCCTTCTCCAACAAACAGTCCAGCGGAAACCACACACTTTTCGTGACATCCACAACTGAAAAGGACACCAAGAAAATACAACAAATCCTGACGACTACACTGGACCCAGTGAGAAACCAGATCCGCATTAGGAGCCTAAGAACCACAGAGAGGTCCGTGATCCTGGACGTCGAGACGGAGGAGGACAAAACCAAGATCATCTCAAACAACGAACTGAAGTCCAAGAACATCCTGTTCGAGGAACCCCAAAAAAGGAAACCCCTCGTCATCCTCTACCATGTCAACGCCAGAGAAACAGAGGAGGAACTAAAGAACCAACTGTATCACCAAAATTTCCGGAACGACGCCACATGGGAGGACTTCAACCAAAGCGTCAACTTCCGTTTCAGAACCGGCCCCAGAGAGCGGGCAACGGTACACCACGTAATAGAAGCCACAGCCCGTTTTCGGAACCTCATCACTACCAGAGGCAGGATCTTCCTCGGCTTCCAGAGCATCGTAGCGAAGGACTACATAGTCGTAGCGCGATGCCTCAAATGCCAAGACCTTGGACATGTAGGAAAATTCTGCACTAGGGACCAGCAGCGATGCTCCCACTGCGGAGAAGACGACCATCACAAGGACCAGTGCATGAAGCTCAACCAACCAAGCATTTGTGTCCCCTGCAATATCCGAGGAAAACCCTGCAAAAACAACAAGGACTGTCCCACATACAGAATACACTGGGAACGCTTAATCGCCAGAACGGAGTATGGATAAAGCACACCCACATAGAACGATTATCAACATCCAACAAACCTTCACTGCCGTAAACACTCCAAACAGGGACAGATACCAATATCGACAGAGCGAGCAAACCAGACACACCCCGACACCAACTCGTACCATCAGGATAGGAATCACACAAGATACACACAAGGAATCTTCCACCTCTTCTCGGCAACTCCGGTAGTCTTTACAGCAGACATAAATGCCAAATCCACCTGTTGACACAACGAAACCAGCGACACCAGAGCAGCGATGGAAGATAGAATAATAGAACTACAACTTCAGGTCGAAAACACCCCTGGAAATCCCCGACTTACGAAAACCGAGCAAACGTCAACTCTAACATTGATATAACGCTCACAACAACAGAGCAAGAAACATGATAGACACGTGTAAAGTTGGACAGGACCTTACCACCAGCGACCACAACCTCATATACTTCAACTTCACTCGTAGGGACACACCAGCACCCCATGCCAGAACACCTCGATACAACCTGAAGAAGGCGAACTGGGACCAACTCCGGGAGAAATTCAAACTACCAGACCGCATCCAAACCGGAGATGACATAGACGCCCGAGTAGTAGAACTTGGAACTGCCATAAAAGAAGCCATGGATATCGCCATACCTAAAATAAAGACCACCGAAACCAAACACAACTTCTGGAACGAAACACTTCAAAAACTCCAATCGCGGATGCGCAAAGCCAGACGCATATACCAATCCAGCGTCGTGAACGCACACAGAGAGAGGAACCTCCGACTATACCAGGAAGCTAAAGCCAGGTATAAAATACAACTAGAAGAAGACACAAAAATCTTGGGAGACCTTCGTCAACAATGAACTCCAGGACACCATCTGGGGCGTACCCTACAGGATAGCAACCGAAAAAATCAGAAGACCTGAAGCAATCTCTACCCTACAACGAAAGGACGGCACACATACCACCACCTGGAGGGACACCATGGACCTCCTACTAGAGGAACTCCTACCGCCAGACTCAGAGGCAACAGACACAGACCAGCACAAGATCAGAAGACTCCAATTCCAGACAGAAAGCCCCTCTACAGGAATCACACCTTTCGCCACGGAGGAAGTTCAAGCTATCCATGAGCTAAAACTAAAGAAAGCCCCCAGGACCGGACGGAATTCAGGCAGAAACAATAAAAGCACTACGCTCATCACTCGCCCTATATTCGAGACCTGGCCAACGAATGCCTCCTGCAAGGGAAGTTTCCAAAATGCAGGAAGAACTCAAACATAACCATACTCCGAAAAGGGGCAGACAAAGACCCCCAAAACACAAAGACCTACAGACCAATCTGCCTGTTAAACATAATAGGGAAGGTATACGAGAAACTCCTATGCAAACGAATAAGAGAACACCGGACAATGCTTGGACAAACTCCAAAACAATATGGCTTCAGGAAAGGACTATCCAACGAAGACGCCCTACAAGCAGCTCTCAACGCAACCGAGGATTCCAACTGCCAATATGTCAGGCATTTTCCTGGACATCTCCGGAGCCTTTGACAACCTATTGTGGCCTGCCCTCTTCAAACACCTAAGGCAGATACACTGTCCTCGCAGCCTATACCTAAGTTTCATGGACTACTTTGACAACAGCACCACTCAAATCACCGGGATCAATGATGATGATGAAATGCGGCTTAAGGGCGCTAAACTGCTGAGGTCATCAGCGCCCTTACAAGGTATAAAATATAAAGTCAAAAAATAAAAGATAGGTAAAAAACCGCATAATTAAAAAACGGGACACAAACCCGCGATGTCAAAAAGCTAAAACTAACAATATAACAATAACAAATATAACAATAACAATAAAAACAATAATAACAATAACAGAAATAATAACAAGACAAAGATCTGAAAAACAACACACTAAAAGCATAGGCAGTAAAGGATTAAAACGTGTCAGGTACTGTAGAATGCGAGGGACATGAGCGCCATATGTCCACTGGGGATAAGAGTTCCCATAAAAACCGACAGGATAAAAGTACGAAGCTAACAGACGCTCAACGCATTAAATGCGCAGATTAAAATCACTGTCATGAATAAAACGTAAAACACATTCCACAGCATGCGTGTCGTCTGCCAAAACGTTGGCTAGGCCAACAGGCAGACCCACACGAGCACGCAATGAAGCTAAAACCTGACACTCTGTTAAAATGTGACGCACCGTTAAGGGCACGGCACACTGCCCACAGACGGGTGCGGGGTCACCACTGAGCAAATACCTATGACTAAAAACACAATGTCCAATCCGTAGACGAGCTAAAATTACCTCTTCCCGACGACAAGAACGAGAAGAGGTACCCCAGATGAACGGGAAAGGCTTAACCTCCCGCAACTTGTTCCCCCGGAGGGCCGTCCACTCATCGCGCCAGCGCGAGAGGATGCGGCGACGTAAAATAACATACGAATCTGACGAGGGAACAACAGAAGTAAAAAATCTGGGTAATAAAATCGCCGATTTCGCAGCGGCGTCGGCAGACTCGTTACCTGAGATGCCCACATGACCTGGAATCCACATAAAGGAGACGCTGATGCCAGAGACACCGAGCGAGTGGAGCAGGTCATGTATGCGCTGTACGAGTGGGTGGTAAGTGTACAGCGCATGAATAGCCTGAAGGGCACTCAGAGAGTCCGTACAAATAAAACAGTGCCGTAAGTCGTGCCGCTGAATGAATAAAACAGATTGATAAATGCTAAAAAGTTCGGCGGTAAAAATTGAACATTGTCGAGGTAAACGAAAAGTAAAACTCTGTACACCAAAAACAAAGGCACATCCTACTCCAACATCAGTCTTAGACCCATCAGTATATATAAAATGACAGTCCCCGAACTGCGCCTGTAGTTCTAAAAAGGCGGATCTAAGAACAGAAGCAGGGGTCGCATTTTTCGGCATCGACGTCAGCCCAAGTTGGATGTGGGCCTCAGCGCGCGACCATGGAGGAAAACGCGTTTCCCCTCGGGTAAGGGCCGGCGCTGGCGGAACGACCAAATGCCGAAGTAGCAGTCGAAATCGAACCCCTGGAGGGAGCAAAGCAGAGGAGCTAACTAAATATTGCCGGTCAAGTGAATCCTCGTAAAATGCCGCGAAGGACGGGTGGTCAGGCAAGCTGGAAAGTCGACAGGCATAACTACATAAGAGCATCTCACGCCTGAAAGACAGCGGAGGCTCTGCAGCCTCAGCGTAAAGACTGGGCACGGGGCTAGTTGTAAAGGCCCCTGTAGCGACTCTAATACCACGATGATGAATGGGATTCAAACGACGTAACACAGATGGACGTGCCGACGAATAAACGATACACCCGTAATCAAGTTTGGATCGGACCAAAGAGCGATAAAGGCGAAGAAGGACGGTCCGATCAGCTCCCCAGGATGTGCCACTTAAAACACGTAAAATATTAAGAGAACGGTCACACTTTGCTTTTAAAAAGGAAACGTGCGAGGTCCAACACAACTTCCTATCAAAAATCAACCCCAAAAATTTCGCCTCGTCTGCAAACGGAAGTATCCCTGGCCCAAGATGGAGAGAGGGCGGAGGGAAATACTTCCGGCGCCAGAAGTTGATGCAGACGGATTTCTCGGCGGAGAAATTAAAGCCGTTGGCGTTACTCCAGGCGTAGAGACGGTCGATACAGCTCTGGAGACGGCGTTCGAGTAGACAGGTCCGCCGTGAACTGCAATAAATAGCGAAATCGTCAACAAAAAGGGACGATGAAATGCCAGGTGGAATACAATCAACAATGGGGTTGATAGCAATCGCAAAAAGTGTGACACTGAGTACAGAGCCCTGCGGTACTCCGTTCTCTTGAATAAAACGACGAGATAAAACCGAGCCCACACGTACACGAAAGACGCGGTCCGTCATGAACTCCCTAAGAAATATGGGAAGACGACCGCGGATATTCCATGCGTGAAGTGTACGTAAAATGCCGCCCCTCCAACAAGTGTCATAAGCTTTCTCCAGGTCAAAAAATACAGCCACGGTTTGACACTTTCTCAGAAATCCATTCATAATATGCGTCGACAAGGACACCAGATGGTCGACGGTAGAGCGATAGCGACGAAACCCGCACTGAGCGTTCGCTAGAAGTTTCTGAGACTCAAGCCACCATGTCAACCGCCCGTTGATCATGCGCTCCATCACCTTGCAAATGCAACTGGTGAGGGAGATAGGGCGGTAGCTGGAAGGTAGTTGGCGATCCTTCCCAGGCTTAAGTATAGGGACAATGGTGGCTTCGCGCCAAACGGAAGGAAAAATGCCGTCCTGCCAAATACGGTTATAGACCTGTAAGAGAAATAGTTTACTGTCGGCTGAAAGGTTCTTTAACATCAGGACATGAATGCCGTCCGGCCCGGGAGCGGAGTGCCGAGAGCAATGAAGAGCATGCTCCAGCTCCCTCAGTGTGAATAGTTCGTTATAGCATTCATCATTAACAGACCGAAAAGTATATGATGCGGAATCCTGCCGGTCTTTAATAGAGCGAAAGCCGGCGGAATAATGGTCTGAACTGGAAACCGCCTCAAAGGCAGAACCCAGAGTGTTAGCGATGGCAGCCGGATCCACTATGGTGGCATTAGAAACCTGAAGGCCAGAAACAGTACAATGTGACACTTTACCTGAGAAGCGACGAAGTTTATCCCAAACAACGGATGAAGGCGTAAAACGATTAAAAGACTCGACAAAACGAGCCCAAGATGCCTTCTTGCTATCCTGAATAATGCGACGAGCCCTGGCGCGCGATTGTTTAAAAGTCACCAAATTATCAAGTGTAGGGTGGCGCCGAAACACCCTAAGTGCAGTCCTACGGGCACGAACGGCGTCCCGACAATCCTCGTTCCACCACGGAACAGGTGGCCGCCGAGGTTGGGAGGATGAACGGGGTATTGCGCGTTCGGCGGCAGAGAAAATAACAGACGTAAGGTGCTGCACTAGTTGGTGAATGTCGGAGAAGGGCTGGTCGTCAAAATGCACGAGGCTGGAATACAAGCTCCAGTCGGCTTTTGCGAATATCCAGGTAGGTACTCTGGAATGCTGTACGTGGTGCGACAGAAGAGAAACGATGCAGGGGTAATGGTCGCTGGAGTAGGTGTCAGCGACGACGTTCCACTGAAGACGACGTGCAAGCTGGAGTGAGCAAATTGCAAGGTCCAGGTGAGAAAATGTACCAGAAGAATCAGAAATAAAAGTAGGTGCACCTGTATTGAGGATGGAAAGATTGAACTGATAAAAAATGTCGGAAAGAAGAGTTCCCCTCGCACAAGCCCTTGGCGAACCCCATAGTGGGTGATGGGCATTAAAATCTCCCAACAGAAGAAATGGTGTTGGGAGAGCGGACAGGAGAGATCGAATGTCCGCGGGAGCGAGGGGAGACGATGGAGGTGTATACACAGAGCAAACAGAAAACAAAAAGCCGGGTAAGTGAAGGCGAACGGCAACAGCTTGCAAGTCAGATGTAAGTGTGACAGGTGTAAAATGAACGTCATTACGCACCAAAATCATGACACCACCATGAGCAGGAGTACCCTCCTCCGGTTCAAGGTCGTAGCGAACCGGAGTATATCCTCGGAGATCAAAAGGATCGTGAGAGCGAAGCTTAGTCTCCTGCAAACATACGACCATAGGTGAATGGGAACGCAATAAAAGCTGCAGTTCCGCCCTATGCGATCGTACACCACGTACATTCCAGGTCAGGATAGCCATTAAAAATAAGGGGATAAACTGTCTATTTAGAAGGGCGGCTTAAAATTACCTTTTGTTTAACCTTTGGGCTCGGGCTTTTTGTATGGAGTTGGTCAGACTCCATAGCTTCCTCGGAGGGAGGGCCCACGCGCTCAGTGCCAGAAACCGATTCAAGCGCCGTGAATCGGTTCTGGGTGGCGATGGGTGAAGGGTGCCGCTGAGCGCGGCTTGTCCCAGGACCTTCCTGGGACAGCGACCTCCGAGGAGAAGGTGAACTTTTCTTACCGCGCGCACGCGGAGGGTCTTTCAAAAAATCTTCCCTACGTAGTTTCTGCTTGGGCTTCTTTTCAACGGCTTGCGACTTCATTGACTTGGGACCAGGTTTATACGGCTTGGTAACTGTAGCCTTAATAGACGGCCGGATGGTAGTGGCGGTTAATCCAGTCAAGGTCCAGGTCTGAGTTTCGGCATCTACGCGTGGTACTGGCGAGGCAACAACAGAACTAAATGTGCCAGATCGCAGGAGTGAAGGTTGGCGCGCATGGTAACGCCTCCGGGCTTCAGCGAAGGAGAGTTTTTCCTTTACCCGGATCTCCTGGATCGCCTTCTCGTCCAAGTACCGCGGACAGTCGGCAAACGAAGCAGAATGAGACCCTTTACAATTAACGCAGACGGGGGCTGTTGAACAGGTACCTTCGTGTGAGGGCTGGCTACAGGTTGCACAGATGTTAACGGCACTCTTACATGAGACTTGCGTATGCCCAAAACGTTGGCATTTAAAACAACGCAGAGGTCTAGGAATATAAGGCCTCACAGAAATCCGTTCGTACCCTGCGGAAATGCTCGTGGGCAGATCGACGCCATCAAATGTAATAAACAGGGTACGAGTGGGTACCAACACGCCGTCGCGTTTGGCCTGCACTCGATGAACCGCTGTCACCCTCTGGTCTGCAAGATATTCCACCAGGTCTTCGTCAGAGATACCATCGAGGCTATGCGTGGTGACAACGCCTCTACAAGAATTCAAGGTGCGGTGCTTCTCAACACGGATAGGATAACCGTGGAGAAGCGTGGCGCTCAACAAGGACTTACTTTGTGCCTCGGATTTGCTTTGAACTAGCAACGAACCATTACGAAGACGAGTGCAGGAAAGAACCGGACCAGCAATTGAGTCAATGCCCTTCTGGATAATAAAAGGGTTCACCTCGAATGATTGTCCCTCCTCTGTACGGGTAATCACTAAGTAACAACCAGCTGTTGGCGGTGCTACTTCTGTTACAAAAACTTTGCGGCGCTTGTTGTTAACAATGGAGAAAGGGTGCTCCATAGCGAAAAAAAAATCCTCCACCATTGCAACCGTCTCCGACCTCGGGCTCTGACTTCCCGGGCGTTACCCCGGCTTGGGTGAGTGGCCTATCTATACCTAGCTCACCCCAGGGTCACACCTCCCAGAACATAGACAGAGGGACCGAATCGCCGTCGGAAGCCAGCAGCTCATGCAATGGCCCCCCCGCGGGACTGCAGTTGAACAGCGGATACGAACAACAACCCTACATGACGACCCCGGGTGGTGGGGATGACGCCATTACCCACTCACCCAGCTGCGCACGCGGTGCGCGGGTATCCGTCAGGCTGTGTCCACGGAGGATTTAAATAAAAAGATAAAAGAAACTAAAACTGTGTGGGCGTTTCGCACGCAAGGTAGGCCGGCGGGGAAGAAAAAGAGAGATATGCGAATGCCGTGGTGCGAAATGGCCGGAAAGTGATAAGGGAAGAAAGAAACGATGGCGAGGTGCGGTATGAATGGAATGAAAAGAACGCACGAGAGCCTACCTTGGGTCCACCGGTCACTTGAAGAACCCACCGCGACCGGATGGGTGTGAGGGGATGAATGTGGCGATGAATGGCTCGGGAACCCCCGGGTGCGCCAAAAACCCGTACTCACATAAGGTGAGCCCCTGAGGGGTACCGGGATCAACAATACTATGAAAAAGACGTTCACAAAAGGCTGCCCACAAGGATCCAACCTATGCCCGGAATTCTGGGACATAGGACTGGAACCCCTGCTAAACCAGATGGCAACAGACACAGACGTGCTGGACGTGATAGCATATGTCGACGACCTATTCGTACTAGTCGAAGGAAACAGCAGGACAGATAGAAAGAAAGGGGACCCAAATAGCAACACGAGTACAAGAATGGTGCGAATCCGTCAAACTACAGATTGCACCAGCCAAGTCGTCATACATGCTGTTGATAGGGAAACTCCGAAGAGACCCTATCATTCGCATAGGCCAGCAGATAATACATCGACAATCAAAAACCAAATACCTAGGATTCACCATAGACGAGATACTTACCTACAAGACGGACCTAGAAACCGTAAGGAAAGAAGCTGAACTAGTAATGAAGATAGGAAGCATTGGGCAGCGCAAATTCTGTCTCCCATTGTACGCGATCCGAGTATACAACAACATTCTAGAAGGCATCTTGGGATACGCAGCAGGCATCTGGGTACCACACATACAAAATACCTTCTTCATACGGAAACTACGACAAACACAAAGGAAAATCTTAGTCAGAATGACAGGTGCCTACAGCAGGACGCTCACAATGGCCCCAATCATCAGCGTAGGAGTTTGGCCTATTGACTTACAAATAAGACAGCGAGCAGAAAAAACCTGGTTGAAAAAGGGAGACCTCCCCAGAGTGCATCAAATCACTGGCCAACCCTGTACAACCAAACAACAGATCCGAGAAACCCTCACAAGGGAATGGCAACATGAGTGGGACGACACCTCTGGCAGACGCACCTATGAACTTCTCCCATCGGTGAAATCACGTCTGAAACTGAAACACCTATATCCTAAAGAGGGACTAATCCACTACCTTACAGGGCATGGACCCTACACCACTTACCTACACAAGATTAAAAAGTCGAACCTTGATATATGTGCAACTTGTCACATCCAGGACACACCGGAACACGCCACCTTCGAATGCACAAAGTATGAGGACATTGGGCAGATATTAGGGGGAAAACTTCAGGAACATCACATCTCCGACATCCTACAGAACAGCACTCTCACCCATGCCCTAAACGAACTCAGCTCGAAAATATCAAAGAAGGCACTAAAAGACTACATATCCGAACGCAGACAACCAACAGCCCGACTACAAGAAGAACGACCAGTACAAGAACCACGGCGATCTACCAGAATAGCGAACAGGGCGGCAAACATACAACACCCTCCACCACCAAATCGCAGAGACAGATATCACACACGAAGCCCCCAGGAGTAGGAGGAAATACTTCAACACTACAGGACGAAGGGACTGGAGAAACCAACACCAACTTAGACCACCAAGAGCAGCCTCATCACCATAACCCAGGACACTTCAATGAGAACCCACACTGTTTTGGAAATATCATGCATGTAATTGTAAATAAATAATGTAAATACCACCTGTACCCTAGATGTAGTTAGTATGTAAGATCAATCCAAATAACTGTAATCAAACTAGATTTAAGCTAAGTTAAACTAAGTAGGTTAAGAAATCTGCAACAAGAATTGTAAAACTATACTGTATACTACAAAGACAATAACACAAAAAGCATATGTAGGAAAAGTGGAGACATCAAATCAAAATAAAAACGAAGAAAATCAAGAAGTAGATACACAAGAAAACTTCGACTTGCTTATCAACGAGTTGAATAACTTGATAAGGTAAGGAGAAACTGACAAGCGAGAAGAAGAAATAATATTTTCAAATCTTCTCTAAGCTGCACACAATTCATAACAATCTCAAAATAGAAACAGCAACGGCAAAAGCCGAAGCTAAATTAGCTAAAGACCTTTCTTTGAAGAAGAATAATGAACCTAGTTTGACCTTTGCACAGGTAGCAGCTACACCTCCAACTGCTAAAGCTGCCAACATTGAAAAAAGTGCCGAAAGAAAGACTCACTGTTTTTGTTACATCTGCCAAGATAACCGATGTGAATGAAATACAAAGGCTGGTAACTACCAACCTTAAACCAAGAGAGGAGAAAATGCATATCACAAACCTTAGAACAGCAGGCAAGAATGTAATTATCGAAACAGAAACTGAAGAAGATATGCAAAAATGACCAATTGTAAAAACTTGATGGAAAAAGATTTAAAATTTGAGACACCAAAGAAGAGGAATCCTTTACTTATACTATATGACATTCTATCAGCATCCAAGGAAGAATTGAAAGATGATATTTACTTGCAAAAATTGGAAAGTGACATGACAAAAGAAGAGTGACAATGAATTTAAATTCAGGTTCAGAACTGGTCCACGGAATAAAGAAAGAGTGCATCACGTCATGGAAGTATCTTCCTGAGTGAGAAAATTGTTAATCAATAAATCAAAATTATTCATTGGTTTCCAGGCTGTGAATTTAAAAGACTTCATTTCAGTAGCGAAATGTTTAAAATGCTTTAAATTTGGCCACGTTTCAAAACGCTGTCAAATAAAAGAAACTATATGTGGACATTGTGGAGAAACCGGACATGAAAGTAAAGATTGCAGTAAAACTGAGCAATCACCTGTGTGCATACCCTGTGCTAGCCGAAAAACAAAAGATTCCAGACGAGGCATAATCTGCGGCGGTAAGCAAGATTGTCCTACCTACAAGTTAATGTGGTAAAGGACCATAGCAAGAACCGACTATGGATAATTATGTAACAGGTACGGCGTACATCAAACCATTTAGAAGAAATACGCCGTGCAGATTACGAAGAAATTTAAAGAGTCATTGCCCATAAACTAAAATTAAAGAACATGAACTTAATTGAAAAAACCAGCCAAACAGAAGAAATAGAATCATCGCAATTGCCTGAAAAGAATGCATAAGATAAATCAAGAATTAGGTATTAAGAAGAAAATTAACGTTGACTATGATGGTATTTTTGACGATAAATCCACCGAAGAGGAGGTAGAAGAAGAAGAAGAAGAAGAAGAAGAAGAAGAAGAAGAAGAAGAAGAAGAAGAAGAAGAAGAAGAAAAGGAATCAGAGAACTTAAACAGCACTGAAAATACTAAATATTTGGAGAAATTTACTATTAAAGGAGATTTAAAGGATGGATGTGATGATGATGATGAGATGCGGTTTAAGGGCGCTAAACTACTAAGGTCATCAGCGCCCTTACAATGTATAAAAGATAAAGTCAAAAGGATAAAATAACCGCATAATTAAAAAACGGGACAGAAACCCGCGATGTCTAAAAAGGCTAAAAATAACAATAATATAACAATAACAATAATAACAACAATAACAATAACAACAATAACAATAACAACAATAATAACAATACAATATCTAAAAAACCAACACACTAAAATCATGGTCACTAAAAGAATAAAACGTGTCAAGAACTGTAGAATGTAAGGAACATGACCGCCTTATGTCTGGGGAGAAGGGCCCCATTAAAACTAACAATATAAAATCAAACAGCTAAAAGGCGCTCAGCGCATCAAATGCGACGGCTAAAACCAATGTCAGTGATAAAACGTAAAAGACATTCTACAGCATGCGCGTCGTCTGCCAACACGTTGGCTAAGCCAACAGGCAGACCCACGCGAACGCGCAGTGGAGCTAAAACTTGACACTCGGTTAAAATGTGACGGACCGTTAAGGGCACGTCACACTGACCACACAGAGGTGCGGGATCACCACTTAACAGGTATCTATGACTAAAAAGGCAATGTCCGATACGAAGGCGTGTTAAAAGTACCTCCTCCCGACGAGAAGCACGGGAAGAGGTAGCCCAGACTAGCGGAAGAGGTTTAACCTCCCGCAACTTGTTCCCCCGGAGGGCCGTCCACTCATCGCGCCAGCGCGAGAGGATGCGGCGACGTAAAATAACACACGAATCTGACGAGGGAACAACAGAAGTAAAAAATCTGGGTAATAAAATCGCCGATTTCGCAGCGGCGTCGGCCGACTCATTCCCTGAGATACCCACATGACCTGGAATCCACGTAAAAGAGACGCTGATGCCAGAGGCACCTAGCGAATGGAGCAGGTCATGAATGCGCTGTACGAGGGGGTGGTAAGAGTACAGCGCGTTAATACTCTGAAGGGCACTCAGAGAGTCCGAACAAACAACACAACGCCGTAAGACATGCCGCTGAATGCATAAAACACATTGATAGATACTAAAAAGTTCGGCGGTATAAATCGAACATTGCCCGGGTAAACGAAAAGTAAAACTATGCGCACCTAAAACAAAGGCACATCCTACTCCAACATCAGTCTTAGACCCATCAGTATAAATAAAAGTACAGTCCCCGAATGTTGCCTGAAGTTCTAAAAATGCGGATCTAAGGACTGAAGCAGGGGTCTCATTCTTCGGCATCGACGTTAGCCCAAGGTGGATGTGGGCCTCAGCGCGCGACCATGGAGGAAAGCGCGTTTCCCCTCGGGTAAGGGCCGGCGCTGGCGTAACGTCCAAATGCCGAAGTAGCAGTCGAAATCGAACCCCTGGAGGGAGCAATGCAGAGGAGCTAACGAAATATTGGCGATCAAGCGAATCCTCGTAAAATACATCGAAGGACGGGTGGGTAGGCAAGCTTGAGAGTCGACAAGCATAGCTGCACAAAAGCATCTCACGCCGGAAGGATAGCGGAGGCTCTGCAGCTTCTGCGTACAGACTGGGTACAGGGCTAGTTGGAAAGGCCCCTGTAGCGACTCTTATGCCACGATGGTGAATGGCATTCAATCGACGTAACACAGATGGACGTGCCGACGAATAAACAATACACCCGTAATCAAGCTTGGATCGGACCAAAGAGCGATAAAGGCGAAGGACGGTCCGATCAGCTCCCCAGGATGTGCCACTTAAAACACGTAAAAGATTTAGAGAACGGTCACACCTTGCTTTTAAAAAGGAAACGTGCGAGGTCCAACACAACTTCCTGTCAAAAATCAACCCCAAAAATTTCGCCACGTCTGCAAACGGAAGCATCCCTGGCCCAAGATGGAGAGAGGGCGGAGGGAAATACTTCCGGCGCCAAAAGTTGATGCAGACGGATTTCTCGGCGGAGAAATTAAAGCCGTTGGCGTTACTCCAGGCGTAGAGACGGTCGATACAGCTCTGGAGACGGCGTTCGAGTAGACAGGTCCGCCGTGAACTACAATAAATAGCGAAATCGTCAACAAAAAGGGACGATGAAAGGCCAGGTGGAATACCATGAACAATGGGGTTGATAGCAAAAGCAAAAAGTGTGACACTGAGTACAGAGCCCTGCGGTACTCCGTTCTCTTGAATAAAACGACGAGATAAAACCGAGCCCACACGTACACGAAAGACACGGTCCGTCATAAACTCCCGAAGAAATATGGGAAGACGACCGCGGATATTCCAATCGTGAAGTGTACGTAAAATGCCGCCCCTCCAACAAGTGTCATAAGCTTTCTCCAGGTCAAAAAATACAGCCACGGTTTGACACTTTCTCAGAAATCCATTCATTATATGCGTCGACAAGGACACCAGATGGTCGACGGTAGAGCGATAGCGACGAAACCCGCACTGAGCGTTCGCTAGAAGTTTCTGAGACTCAAGCCACCATGTCAACCGCCCGTTGATCATGCGCTCCATCACCTTGCAAATGCAACTGGTGAGGGAGATAGGGCGGTAGCTGGAAGGTAGTTGGCGATCCTTTCCAGGCTTAAGTATAGGGACAATGGTGGCTTCGCGCCAAACGGAAGGAAAAATGCCGTCTTGCCAAATACGGTTATAGACCTGTAAGAGAAAGAGTTTACTGTCGGCTGAAAGGTTCTTTAACATCAGGACATGAATGCCGTCCGGCCCAGGAGCGGAGTGCCGAGAGCAAAGAAGAGCGTGCTCCAGCTCCCTCATTGTGAATAGTTCGTTATAGCATTCATCATTAGCAGACCGAAAAGCATATGATGCGGAATCCAGCCGGTCTTTAATAGAGCGAAAGCCGGCGGAATAATGGTCTGAACTGGAAACCGCCTCAAAGGCAGCACCCAGAGTGTTAGCGATGGCAGCCGGATCCACTATGGTGGCATTAGAAACCTGAAGGCCAGAAACAGTACAATGTGACACTTTACCTGAGAAGCGACGAAGTTTATCCCAAACAACGGATGAAGGCGTAAAACGATTAAAAGACTCGACAAAACGAGCCCAAGATGCCTTCTTGCTATCCTGAATAATGCGACGAGCCCTGGCGCGCGATTGTTTAAGTCACCAAATTATCATGTGTAGGGTGTCGCCGAAACACCCTAAGTGCAGTCCTATGTGCACGAACGGCGTCCCGACAATCCTCGTTCCACCACGGAACAGGTGGCCGCCGAGGTTGGGAGGATGAACGGGGTATTGCACGTTCGGCGGCAGAGAAAATAATAGACGTAAGGTGCTGCACTATTTGATTAATGTCGGAGAAGGGCTGGTCGTCAAAATGCACGAGGCTGGAATACAAGTTCCAGTCGGCTTTTGCGAATATCCAGGTAGGTACTCTGGAATGCTGTACGTGGTGCGACAGAAGAGAAACGATGCAGGGGTAATGGTCGCTGGAGTAGGTGTCAGCGACGACGTTCCATTGAAGTGATGATGATATGCGGCTTAAGGGCGCTAAACTGCTGAGGTCATCAGCGCCCTTACAAGGTATAAAATATAAAGTCAAAAAATAAAAGATAGGTAAAAAACCGCATAATTAAAAAACGGGACACAAACCCGCGATGTCAAAAAGCTAAAACTAACAATATAACAATAACAAATATAACAATAACAATAATAACAATAATAACAATAACAATAAAAACAATAATAACAATAACAGCAATAATAACAAGACAAAGATCTGAAAAACAACACACTAAAAGCATAGGCAGTGATGGATTAAAACGTGTCAGGAACTGTAGAATGCGAGGGACATGAGCGCCATATGTCCACTGGGGATAAGAGCTCCCATAAAAACCGACAGGATAAAAGTACGAAGCTAACAGACGCTCAACGCATTAAATGCGCAGATTAAAATCACTGTCATGAATAAAACGTAAAACACATTCCACAGCATGCGTGTCGTCTGCCAAAACGTTGGCTAGGCCAACAGGCAGACCCACACGAGCACGCAATGCAGCTAAAACCTGACACTCTGTTAAAATGTGACGCACCGTTAAGGGCACGTCACACTGCCCACAGAGTGGCGCGGGGTCACCACTCAGCAAATACTTATGACTAAAAATGCAATGTCCGATACGAAGGCGTGTTAAAATTACCTCTTCCCGACGAGAAGCACGGGAAGATGTAGCCCAGACTAACGGGAGAGGCTTAACCTCCCGCAACTTGTTCCCCCGGAGGGCCGTCCACTCATCGCTCCAAAGCGAGAGGATGCGGCGACGTAAAACAATAAACAAATCTGACGAGGGAACAACAGAGGTAAAACGTCTGGGTGATAAAATCGCCGACTTGGCAGCGACATCGGCAGACTCATTACCTGAGATGCCCACATGACCTGGAATCCACAAGAAGGAGACGCTGATGCCAGAGACATCAAGCGAGTGGAGCAGGTCATGAATGCGCTGTACGAGCGGGTGCTAACTGTACAGCGAGCTAATACTTTGAAGAGCACTCAGGGAGTCGGAACAAATAAAACAGTGCCGTAAGTCGTGCCGCTGAATATATAAAAGAGACTGATAAATGCTAAAAAGTTCGGCGGTAAAAATCGAACATAGCTCTGGTAAACGAAAGGTAAAACTATTTCCACCGCAAAAAAAGGCACATCCTACTCCAGCATCAGTCTTAGATCCATCAGTAAAGATAAAAGGCAAGTCCCCGAATTGCGACTGAAGTTCTAAAAACGCTGATCTAAAGACTGAAGAAGGGGTCTCATTCTTCGGCATTGACGATAACCCAAGGTGACAGAGGGCCTCAGCGCGCGACCATGGAGGAAAACGCGTTTCCCCCCTTGGAAGGGCCGGCGCTGGCGTAACGTCCAAATGCCGAAGGAGCAGTCGAAATCGAACCCCTGGAGGGAGCAATGCAGAGGAGCTAACTAAATATTGCCGGTCAAGTGAATCCTCGAAAAATGCCGCGAAAGACGGGTGGTCAGGTAAGCTTGAGAGTCGACAGGCATAGCTGCACAAGAGCATCTCACGCCTGGAGGACAGCGGAGGCTCTGCAGCTTCAGCATAAAGACTGGGCACGGGGCTAGTTGGAAAGGCCCCTGTAGCGACTCTAAGACCACGATGATGAATGGGATTCAAACGACGTAACACAGATGGACGTGCCGACGAATAAACAAAACACCCGTAATCAAGTTTGGATCGGACCAAAGAGCGATAAAGGCGAAGAAGGACGGTCCGATCAGCTCCCCAGGATGTGCCACTTAAAACACGTAAAAGATTAAGAGAACGGTCACACTTTGCTTTTAAAAAGGAAACGTGCGAGGTCCAACACAACTTCCTATCAAAAATCAACCCCAAAAATTTCGCCTCGTCTGCAAACGGAAGTATCCCTGGCCCAAGACGGAGAGAGGGGGGAGGGAAATACTTCCGGCGCCAGAAGTTGATGCAGACGGATTTCTCGGCGGAGAATTTAAAGCCGTTGGCGTTACTCCAGGCGTAGAGACGGTCGATACAGCTCTGGAGACGGCGTTCGAGTAGACAGGTCCGCCGTGAACTGCAATAAATAGCGAAATCGTCAACAAAAAGGGACGATGAAATGCCAGGTGGAATACAATCAACAATGGGGTTGATAGCAATCGCAAAAAGTGTGACACTGAGTACAGAGCCCTGCGGTACTCCGTTCTCTTGAATAAAACGACGAGATAAAACCGAGCCCACACGTACACGAAAGACGCGGTCCGTCATAAACTCCCGAAGAAATATGGGAAGACGACCGCGGATATTCCAATCGTGAAGTGTACGTAAAATGCCGCCCCTCCAACAAGTGTCATAAGCTTTCTCCAGGTCAAAAAATACAGCCACGGTTTGACACTTTCTCAGAAACCCATTCATAATATGCGTCGACAAGGACACCAGATGGTCGACAGTAGAGCGATAGCGACGAAACCCGCACTGAGCGTTCGCTAGAAGTTTCTGAGACTCAAGCCACCATGTCAACCGCCCGTTGATCATGCGCTCCATCACCTTGCAAATGCAACTGGTGAGGGAGATAGGGCGGTAGCTGGAAGGTAGTTGGCGATCCTTCCCAGGCTTAAGTATAGGGACAATGGTGGCTTCGCGCCAAACGGAAGGGAAAATGCCGTCTTGCCAAATACGGTTATAGACCTGTAAGAGAAATAGTTTACTGTCGGCTGAAAGGTTCTTTAACATCAGGACATGAATGCCGTCCGGCCCGGGAGCGGAGTGCCGAGAGCAATGAAGAGCGTGCTCCAGCTCCCTCATTGTGAATAGTTCGTTATAGCATTCAGCATTAGCAGACCGAAAAGTATATGATGCGGAATCCTGCCGGTCTTTAATAGAGCGAAAGCCGGCGGAATAATGGTCTGAACTGGAAACCGCCTCAAAGGCAGAACCCAGAGTGTTAGCGATGGCAGCCGGATCCACTATGGTGGCATTAGAAACCTGAAGGCCAGAAACAGTACAATGTGACACTTTACCTGAGAAGCGACGAAGTTTATCCCAAACAACGGATGAAGGCGTAAAACGATTAAAAGACTCGACAAAACGAGCCCAAGATGCCTTCTTGCTATCCTGAATAATGCGACGAGCCCTGGCGCGCGATTGTTTAAAAGTCACCAAATTATCAAGTGTAGGGTGGCGCCGAAACACCCTAAGTGCAGTCCTACGGGCACGAACGGCGTCCCGACAATCCTCGTTCCACCACGGAACAGGTGGCCGCCGAGGTTGGGAGGATGAACGGGGTATTGCACGTTCGGCGGCTGAGAAAATAATAGACGTAAGGTGCTGCACTAGTTGATTAATGTCGGAGAAGGGCTGGTCGTCAAAATGCACGAGGCTGGAATACAAGCTCCAGTCGGCTTTTGCGAATATCCAGGTAGGTACTCTGGAATGCTGTACGTGGTGCGACAGAAGAGAAACGATGCAGGGGAAATGGTCGCTGGAGTAGGTGTCAGCGACGACGTTCCACTGAAGACGACGTGCAAGCTGGATTGAGCATATGGCAAGGTCCAGGTGAGAGAATGTACCGGAAGAATCAGAAATAAAAGTAGGTGCACCTGTATTGAGGATGGAAAGATTGAACTGATAAAAAATGTCGGAAAGAAGAGTTCCCCTCGCACAAGCCCTTGGCGAACCCCATAGTGGGTGATGGGCATTAAAATCTCCCAACAGAAGAAATGGTGTTGGGAGAGCGGACAGGAGAGATCGAATGTCCGCGGGAGCGAGGGGGGACGATGGAGGTGTATACACAGAGCAAACAGAAAACAAAAAGCCGGGTAAGTGAAGGCGAACGGCAACAGCTTGCAAGTCGGATGTAAGTGTGACAGGTGTAAAATGAACGTCGTTACGCACTAAGAACATGACACCTCCATGAGCAGGAGTACCCTCCTCCGGTTCAAGGTCGTAGCGAACCGGAGCATATCCTCGGAGATAAAAAGGATCGTGAGGGCGAAGTTTAGTCTCCTGCAAACATACGACCATAGGTGAATGGGAACGCAATAAAAGCTGCAGTTCCGCCCTATGCGATCGTACACCACGTACATTCCAGGTCAGGATAGCCATTAAAAATAAGGGGATAAACTGTCTATTTAGAAGGGCGGCTTAAAATTACCTTTTGTTTAACCTTTGGGCTCGGGCTTTTTGTATGGAGTTGGTCAGACTCCATAGCTTCCTCGGAGGGAGGGCCCACGCGCTCAGTGCCAGAAACCGATTCAAGCGCCGTGAATCGGTTCTGGGTGGCGATGGGTGAAGGGTGCCGCTGAGCGCGGCTTGTCCCAGGACCTTCCTGGGACAGCGACCTCCGAGGAGGAGAAGGTGAACTTTTGTTACCGCGCGCACGCGGAGGGTCTTTCAAAAAATCTTCCCTGCGTAGTTTCTGCTTGGGCTTCTTTTCAACGGCTTGCGACTTCATTGACTTGGGACCAGGTTTATACGGCTTGGTAACTGTAGCCTTAATAGACGGCCGGATGGTAGTGGCGGTTAATCCAGTCAAGGTCCAGGTCTGAGTTTCGGCATCTACTCGCGGTACTGGCGAGGCAACAACAGAACTAAATGTGCCAGATCGCAGGAGTGAAGGTTGGCGCGCATGGTAACGCCTCCGGGCTTCAGCGAAGGAGAGTTTTTCCTTTACCCGGATCTCCTGGATCGCCTTCTCGTCCAAGTACCGCGGACAGTCGGCAAACGAAGCAGAATGAGACCCTTTACAATTAACGCAGACGGGGGCTGTTGAACAGGTACCTTCGTGTGAGGGCTGGCTACAGGTTGCACAGATGTTAACGGCACTCTTACATGAGACTTGCGTATGCCCAAAACGTTGGCATTTAAAACAACGCAGAGGTCTAGGAATATAAGGCCTCACAGAAATCCGTTCGTACCCTGCGGAAATGCTCGTGGGCAGATCGACGCCATCAAATGTAATAAACAGGGTACGAGTGGGTACCAATACGCCGTCGCGTTTGGCCTGCACTCGATGCACTGCAGTCACCTTTTGAGCGGATAGATATTCTACGAGATCCTCGTCCGATATACCATCGAGGCTATGGGTGGTAACGACGCCCCGACAGGAGTTCAATGTGCGGTGCTTCTCAACACGGATGGGGTAACCGTGGAGAAGCGTAGCGCGCAACAAGGTCTTACTTTGCTGATCGGACTTAGTTTGTGCCAATAAGGAACCATTCCGTAGACGAGTGCATGATTGAACCGCACCAGCAATAGCATCTATTCCCTTTTGAATGATAAAAGGGTTCACCTTCTCAAAATTTTGTCCTTCTTCTGTTCTTGAAATGACTAAGTAACAACCAGATGTCGGCGGTGCTACTTCTGTTACAATAGTTTTTCGGCGCTTGTTTGTATTAATGGAGAAAGGGTGCTCCATAGCGAAAAGAAATCCTCCACCATTGCAACCGTCTCCGACCTCGGGCTCTGACTTCCCGGGCGTTACCCCGGCTTGGGTGAGTGGCCTATCTATACCGATCTCACCCCAGGGTCACACCTCCCAGAACATTGACAGAGGGACCCAATCGCCGTCGGAAGCCAGCAGCTCATGCAATGGCCCCTCCGCGGGACTGCAGTTGAACAGCGGATACGAACAACAACCCTACATGACGACCCCGGGTGGTGGGGATGACGCCATTACCCACTCACCCAGCTGCGCACGCGGTGCGCGGGTATCCGTCAGGCTGTGTCCACGGAGGATTTAAATAAAAAGATAAAAGAAACTAAAACTGTGTGGGCGTTTCGCACGCAAGGTAGGCCGGCGGGGAAGAAAAAGAGAGATATGCGAATGTCGTGGTGCGAAATGGCCGGAAAGTGATAAGGGAAGAAAGAAACGATGGCGAGGTGCGGTATGAATGGAATGTAAAGAACGCACGAGAGCCTACCTTGTGTCCACCGGTCACGAGAAGAACCCACCTCGACCGGATGGGGGTGAGGGGATGAATGTGGCGATGATTGGCTCGGGAACCCCCGGGTGCGCCAAAAACCCGTACTCACATAAGGTGAGCCCCTGAGGGGAGGATGGATGTGGAGATGAAGGGGAGATTTATAAGCTAATCTATGCTGAAGAAGCAGGTAATATTAAACATAAGAATAACAGTTCTAATATAATTAATAAGGCGCGAGTTTCCTTCCTAAAGAAATTATGGGGACAAAAAGTAAGTAATAATCTAACCACAACTCGGAAAACAATTAACAGTAACAAAATAAGTTTAAATTATACACAAAAAAATAATGATTCTAAGCCGACAAAAGAAGACGCGCCACAGCGAGGTAGCAGGAAGCAGTGAGACATCGACCGCGGTCAAGGTTGATGACGCGGTATTAACACCGGACGCCACGAATATTTATATCGACTTGGAAAATACAATGCAATTAAGCCGGCTCGAAGAAAAAACATTTCTAACAGCAGCTTTACGGCACGTTATCAGAACCTTACAGGAAAACGGCGTATCAATTATATTTCCAGTACCCGATGCAGTTGATAGATTAGAGCTCAAAACACAAAACTTGCCCATAGATCCCGAGATGTTACTAAATTTATTATATAAAATTTATGCAAGTAGAGGGCAAAGTTTGGATATAAATGGGGTTTATAAACATTTTGTTCTCTGCTACGGCAGAATCGTTTATGATAGCACACAGCGATGGCCGAAATGTTACGCATATATTAGACATGATGGTATCACACATTCTAAAAACATTCCAAAAAAAAAAAGAATCTATCAGACCAATAATTCCAAAAATCTCTCATAATACAGCAAATGTTCCTTTCAAGAAAAAAATCTTATTTCAAGAAAACTAATACTTATAAACCGAAACCAAACCCCAATAATAATAGTAACATACTTGGAAATGTATTGAAAAATCTGAGTTCCCAGAAATCAAACTTAAAAACCTTAGGAAATAAACCCAGCTCAAATCAGGCCAATAAGACCAAAAAATAAAATAGGCAATAGTATACAGGTTATGCAGAGGGTAAGAAATCTAAGAGTAGTAAGAGTACATAAACTAAGTAGGCAAATTACAAATGAAATATTAAGTACAGGCACTAAACACCACTTGTTTGCTAATCGAGGATGTTATTTTAAGAGCCAGAAATGGCAGATTGTATAGAATGTAACTTATTACGAATTGGACAGATCAACGCTCAAAGAAGCAAACATGTGATGTCTGAATTAAAGTAAACTGTCGACGAATTAAAATTTGATATCTTATGTTTACAGGAACCTTATTCGTTTAATGGCAAGGCAACACATATTCCGGTCAAAGCTTGAGTGGTTTACAATGGTGTAACTCCCATGGCTGCAATTATAATTTATAATCAGGACTTACAGATCGTCAATGTAGCGCAGTTTAGCAATACACATACCAACTGCATCGAGGTTACTCATAAATATGGGAAGTTTATATTAATAAATCAATATTTCCAGCATAGCGAGGAAATTGAACCTTATTTAGACCAAATCAGAAATATTAATACAAAATACATAGCAACAGAACAGCTCTTCACATGTGACGCAAATGCTAAATCACAAGTCATGGTACAATAATATAAGAGATGAAAGAGAGGAAAAATTTGAAGAATTAATATCAGAATTAAACTTAAATATTAAAAATTGAACCCAATAATCCGCATACATTTGAAAACAAATCAGATGCAACAGCCAACCTGAGTAGTATATAATTGGGTTTCTGGATCAAAATTAAGGTCACGTAGTGCTCTAGTACATGCCAATAATAAGGCGAATGGTTATTTAATTGGTTTTAATTGGGTTTAATTGGTCTTTCGAGCCTAAACCTAAAGTACATGAGTCATCAGCATCAAACTCAAGGTTACTGCTGGAGTTGGTGGTCTTAAATTGGGTTTAATTGGTCTTTCGAACAACCTAAAGGACACGAGTCTTCAGCATCAAATGGGGTTTAATTGGTCTTTCGAGCAAAGGGGACCTAAAGTAGCTGAGTCTTCAGCATCAAACTCAAGGTTACTGCTGGAGTTTGTCGGTTTTAGTAGCATTCCCGGCCACGTGGAGGGCTTTAGAGCAAGACCCGACCTAAACGCCATAAGAGTTTAGCATCAAACTCGAGGTTATTGCTGGAGTTGGTAATTTTGAGGGTCGCTTACATGGCCACGTGGTGGCTTTTAGAGGAAGACCCGACCTAAACGCCATGAGACTTGAGCATCAAACTCAAGGATACTGGTGGAATTGGTAATTGTGAGGATCGCTTACATAGCCACGTGGTGACATTTAGTGGAAGAAACACTTAAAAGTCGCGTCCCTCCTCAAGCAAGTACTGGCTTTGGGTGGGGGAGGTAATTACTTTAAGGATGAAACATGATTCACCGACCGTGAGAACCAATGCTACAACGCTTTCCCATGTTGACTAATAAATCTTTCAAATCCGGTACAGTTGCAAATTTAAGAAATTGATGGATCGAGTCCGTGAAAGCCAATAGGTGGCTGTTTTTCGCTTCAGGCTCCGCCATCAAACCCTATGAATGCGCATACGCCGCCCTACCCTTCTGCAATTATCCCCACCATTATACCACTGCTATATAAGGTCCCAGATATAGCACACTGAATGTAATACTTGAAGGTGATTGTAGAAAGAGTTTCTCCATCTGGACGTTATTAGTATGGCAGGAATGGAAGATTTTTGGAGTGAGTGTGGAGAGGAAGCGTACCACTACACCTAGTACCACAAGGAGTGCAATGGGTTCATACATTCAATTGTCTGTAACATGCCCTAATGTCATGACCAGATGTCTTCAAGAGAAATATGCACAAAGAACTGCCGACTACAGAAGAAGATACCTGTAAGTAGACCATCTTTTATTCCTTTCTAGGGAATACTATGCCACACCTAATCTTTAAAGAAAATAACGAATTTGAAATATGTTCATTCTTTCAGAGGAGGGGATGCAGATGAGGAACAACACAGAGGCGTGAATGATGTCGATGTCCTAGTAACCACCCATGCGGTCCAATACCATTCTGAATTTTGTAATGGTGATACGCATGCAACCCTATGCGAGAAGCCAGAGGTGCACGATCAAATGAAGTACTTCATGTGTGATGAAAACTGCGCTGTATTCTTACTCAGACGGAGAAACCTAAGGTAAGAGACATTGAAAATATCTATATGTTCTTACCCTGCACGGAATTGTAGAATATCTAATGTTTAAAAAAATCATTATAATTGTTCCAGAAATCGTCAGACAACGCCTATTCCTACAGACATAGATGAAGTAGATTTCCCGAATGCACCGCAGCTTCTGATAACTTTGGATGGCCAAGAGAGGCCAATAAATTTTCAAGTAAATGGCGATCTACTCCAGGTGACTCCTGAACATTCACCCAGGAAACGAGCAGAATTACACAAGGCAATACAGTGAGTATTAATTTCAAATCTATGAAAGAGCACTCATGCTTTAAATAAACTACATCGCTCCCATTCATGGTGTCTAACACGTGCAATTCCTTTCAGGAGACCTGCGAATCTATTTAAACAATGATGTTTCTAATAGATGCAATATGTAATGTTTCAGGTCCGCTACTAAGAAGCCCACCAGGAGGAAGAACAATAAAACATTTGAAGATCTCCATAGGAGGTTGGCGCTATTGGAAGAGCGAATTACCTGCGCTAACACCCCGAAGAGAGATGCAAGCACCCGCACTCGTGCTCCAAGGCGGCTACACCTCAAGAAGCAGTAGTGTCAATATAGGATTGTATTATGAAATCCCAGTGCTCCTCATAAAAGAAACAGACAATAATTTCTTATATATGACAAACTATGACTGGCAGATAATTCAAAAAAGTCTCACAGAATTCGAAACATATCTGAAAGTGAAGAAGTGTCCGAACAGAGAGTACAGTGAACATGTTGTATTCTCCTATAATATCATGGTGTTTATGGAAAGTGGAAAAAGTACACTTTATAATACTTCTTTAAATTACGGTGAAATTCAGTTGAATTATGATGTACTATCACTAATAAAAAGACTCGAATCCTATATAGATAGACATCTGCAGAACCTGTGTATTGTAAATGAAGACACTTATGTAGGGACAAGGAGCTGGAGGCAGCAGGGGCTGGAAATGTATAATAATAAGAAAATAAAGAAGTGAATATTTCTTTTATAACTTGTTTTTATTCAGGAAAAACCCCCTTACACTGCCTTATATCAAGCATAAAATAACTACATTTAAATTAGACTGCATCACACGAGACAGGGGCTTGTATGTAAATACTTTGTCATGAATTATTAAGCAATACAAAGATGTCTGCAGGAATATTTGCACTAGTTTGAATTTCCAGTCTAATATTGACAGCTCCATTTACAATCTCCTCAGGCTGATGTGAGCAGTTAATATCAAATATCGGTGCATGTTTAAGAAAATCTTTTCTCCTCAAAAAGGGGTAATTCTCTTTCGAATAAGAGGAGCTTTGGAACTTTGAATACATTTCATATAACGAGGCAAATCTAGAGTTTCCAAAGTCCAAGTTCATATCATGGTAGGGATAACATTCACTATTGAGGTACAGTCTAAAATTGGTTGTTGCAATGATCAAACTCGGAACAGCCTTTAGTTGCATTATTCACTCTGGAACACTGCGCTCCCACAATAACAAATCTTGGTTTCTCGGGTCTCGATGTTGTTGCAACGTTCCATGTAAATGATCTAGTTTGAGGTGATGTGATGAGGTGGAGCTTAAGGGCGCTCAACTACAGTGGTTATTAGCGCCCTTACAATGTATGAAAATAAAATTGAAAAGTCAAAAAACTAAAAAACCATACACAAACCCGCCTGGTCAAAACACTAAAAAACACAACACACCAAAGACTAAAATCTACACACTAAAATCGTGGTTACTAAAAGAATAAAACGTGTCAAGAACTGTAGAATGCAAGGAACATGAGCGCCTTATGTCCGGGGAGAAGGGCCCCATTAAAACTAACAATATAAAATCAAACAGCTAAAAGGCGCTCAGCACATCAAATGCGACGGCTAAAACCAATGTCAGTGATAAAACGTAAGACATTCTACAGCATGCGCATTCGTCTGCCAAAACGTTGGCTAGGCCAACAGGCAGACCTACGAGAACGCGCAGTGGAGCTAAAACTTGACACTCGGTTAAAATGTGACAGACCGTTAATGGCAGAGCACACTGACCACGCAGAGGTGCGGGATCACTACTAAGCAGGTATCTATGACTAAAAAGGCAATGTCCGATGCGTAGACAAGCTAAAATCACCTCTTCCCGACGAGAAGAACGAGAAGAGGTGCACCAGATTAACGGGAGAGGTTTAACCTCCCGCAATTTGTTCCCCCGGAGGGCCGACCACTCATCGCGCCAGCGCGAGAGGATGCGGTGACGTAACAAAACATTAAAATCAGACGAGGGAACAACGGTTGTAAAAAATCTGGAGGATAAAATCGCCGATTTGGCAGCGGCGTCGGCAGACTCGTTCCCTCAGATGCCCACATGACCTGGAATCCACACGAAGGAGACGCTGATGCCAGAGGCATCCAGCGAGTGGAGCAGGTCATGTATGCGCTGTATGAGAGGGTGGTAACTGTACAGCGCTGTAATACCCTGAAGGGCAAGAGTCCGAACAAACAACACAACGCCGTAAGTCGTGCCGCTGAATGTATAAAACAAATTGATAGATACTAAAAAGTTCGGCGGTATAAATCGAACATTGCCCGGGTAAACGAAAAGTAAAACTATGGGCACCTAAAACAAAGGCACATCCTACTCCATCAGTGTTAGACCCATCAGTATAAATAAAATGAGTCTCCGAATGTTGGCGCCAACTAGGTGAATATACGGAGCAAACAGAAAACAAAAAGCCGGGTAAGTGAAGGCGAACGGCAACAGCTTGCAAGTCGGATGTAAGTGTGACAGGTGTAAAATGAACGTCGTTACGCACTAAGAACATGACACCTCCATGAGCAGGAGTACCCTCCTCCGGTTCAAGGTCGTAGCGAACCGGAGTATATCCTCGGAGATCAAAAGGATCGTGAGGGCGAAGCTTAGTCTCCTGCAAACATACGACCATAGGCGAATGGGAACGCAATAAAAGTTGCAGTTCCGCCCTATGCGATCGTACACCACGTACATTCCAGGTCAGGATAGCCATTTAGAATAAGGGGATAAACTCTCTATTTAGAAGGGCGGCTTAAAATTACCTTTTGTTTAACCTTTGGGCTCGGGCTTTTTGTATGGAGTTGGTCAGACTCCATAGCTTCCTCGGAGGGAGGGCCCACACGCTCAGTGCCAGAAACCGATTCAAGCGCCGTGAATCGGTTCTGGGTGGCGATGGGTGAAGGGTGCCGCTGAGCGCGGCTTGTCCCAGGACCATCCTGGGACAGCGACCTCCGAGGAGGAGAAGGTGAACTTTTGTTACCGCGCGCACGCGGAGGGTCTTTCAAAAAATCTTCCCTACGAAGTTTCTGCTTGGGCTATTTTTCAACGGCTTGCGACTTCATTGACTTGGGACCAGGTTTATACGGCTTGGTAACTGTAGCCTTAATAGACGGCCGGATGGTAGTGGCGGTTAATCCAGTCAAGGTCCAGGTCTGAGTTTCGGCATCTACTCGTGGTACTGGCGAGGCAACAACAGAACTAAATGTGCCAGATCGCAGGAGTGAAGGTTGGCGCGCATGGTAACGCCTCCGGGCTTCAGCGAAGGAGAGTTTTTCCTTTACCCGGATCTCCTGGATCGCCTTCTCGTCCAAGTACCGCGGACAGTCGGCAAACGAAGCAGAATGAGACCCTTTACAATTAACGCAGACGGGGGCTGTTGAACAGGTACCTTCGTGTGAGGGCTGGCTACAGGTTGCACAGATGTTAACGGCACTCTTACATGAGACTTGCGTATGCCCAAAACGGCATTTAAAACAACGCAGAGGTCTTGGAATATAAGGCCTCACAGAAATACGTTCGTACCCTGCGGAAACGCTCGTGGGCAGATCGACGCCATCAAATGTAATAAACAGGGTACGAGTGGGTACCAACACGCCGTCGCGTTTGGCCTGCACTCGATGAACCGCTGTCACCCTCTGGTCTGCAAGATATTCCACCAGGTCTTCGTCAGAGATACCATCGAGGCTATGCGTGGTGACAACGCCTCTACAAGAATTCAAGGTGCGGTGCTTCTCAACACGGATAGGATAACCGTGGAGAAGCGTGGCGCTCAACAAGGACTTACTTTGTGCCTCGGATTTGCTTTGAACTAGCAACGAACCATTACGAAGCCGAGTGCAGGAAAGAACCGGACCAGCAATTGAGTCAATGCCCTTCTGGATAATAAAAGGGTTCACCTTCTCGAATGATTGTCCCTCCTCTGTACGGGTAATCACTAAGTAACAACCAGCTGTTGGCGGTGCTACTTCTGTTACTAAAACTTTGCGGCGCTTGTTGTTAACAATGGAGAAAGGGTGCTCCATAGCGAAAAAAATCCTCCACCATTGCAACCGTCTCCGACCTCGGGCTCTGACTTCCCGGGCGTTACCCCGGCTTGGGTGAGTGGCCTATCTATACCTAGCTCACCCCAGGGTCACACCTCCCAGAACATAGACAGAGGGACCCAATCGCCGTCGGAAGTCAGCAGCTCATGCAATGGCCCCCCCCGCGGGACTGCAGTTGAACAGCGGATACGAACAACAACCCTACATGACGACCCCGGGTGGTGGGGATGACGCCATTACCCACTCACCCAGCTGCGCACGCGGTGCGCGGGTATCCGTCAGGCTGTGTCCACGGAGGATTTAAATAAAAAGATAAAAGAAACTAAAACTGTGTGGGCGTTTCGCACGCAAGGTAGGCCGGCGGGGAAGAAAAAGAGAGATATGCGAATGTCGTGGTGCGAAATGGCCGGAAAGTGATAAGGGAAGAAAGAAACGATGGTGAGGTGCGGTATGAATGGAATGTAAAGAACGCACGAGAGCCTACCTTGGGTCCACCGGTCACTTGAAGAACCCACCGCGACCGGATGGGGGTGAGATGATGATGATGATGATATGCGGCTTAAGAGCGCTAAACTGCTGAGGTCATCAGCGCCCTTACAATGTAGAAAATATAAAGTCAAAAGATAAAAACAGGTAAAAGAACAGCATAATTAAAAAACGAGACGTAAACCCGCGATGTCCAAAAGGCTAAAAATAACAATAAGATAACAATAACAATAATAACAATAACAACAATAATAACAATAACAACAATAACAATAACAATACAAATATCTGAAAAAACCAACACACTAAAAGCATAGGCAATAAACGATTAAAACGTGTCAAGAACTATGGAATGCGAGGGACATGAGCGCCATATGTCCACTGGGGAATAGAGTCCCCATAAAAACTGACAGAATAAAAGTAATAAGCTAAAAGACGCTCAACGCATTAAATGCGCAGATTAAAATCACGGTCATGAATAAAACGTAAAACACATTCCACAGCATGCGTGTCGTCTGCCAAAACGTTGGCTAAGCCAACAGGCAGACCTACACGAGCACGCAATGCAGCTAAAACCTGACACTCTGTTAAAATGTGACGCACCGTTAAGGGCACGTCACACTGCCCACAGAGTGGTGCGGGGTCACCACTGAGCAAATACCTATGACTAAAAACACAATGTCCAATTCGTAAGCGGGCTAAAAGTACCTCCTCCCGACGTGAAGAACGAGAAGAGGTACCCCAGATTAACGGGAGAGGCTTAACCTCCCGCAACTTGTTCCCCCGGAGGGCCGTCCACGCATCGCGCCAGCGCGAGAGGATGCGGCGACGTAAAAGAGCACACGAATCTGACGAGGGAACTACAGAGGTAAAAAATCTGGGTAATAAAATCGCCGATTTCGCAGCGGCGTCGGCAGACTCGTTACCTGAGATGCCCACATGACCTGGAATCCACATGGAGACGCTGATGCCAGAGACACCGAGCGAGTGGAGCAGGTCATGTATGCGCTGTACGAGTGGGTGGTAATTGTACAGCGCATGAATAGCCTGAAGGGCACTCAGAGAGTCCGTACAAATAAAACAGTGCCGTAAGTCGTGCCGCTGAATGAATAAAACAGATTGATAAATGCTAAAAAGTTCGGCGGTAAAAATTGAACATTGTTGAGGTAAACGAAAAGTAAAACTCCGAACACCAAAAACAAAGGCACATCCTACTCCAACATCAGTCTTAGACCCATCAGTATATATAAAATGACAGTCCCTGAACTGCGCCTGTAGTTCTAAAAAGGCGGATCTAAGAACAGAAGCAAGAAGAACGAAATTATCAAGTGTAGGGTGGCGCCGAAACACCCTAAGTGCAGTCCTACGGGCACGAACGGCGTCCCGACAATCCTCGGTCCACCACGGAACAGGTGGCCGCCAAGGTTGGGAGGATGAACGGGGTATTGCACGTTCGGCGGCTGAGAAGATAATTGACGTAAGGTGCTGCACTAGTTGATTAATGTCGGAGAAGGGCTGGTCGTCAAAATGCACGAGGCTGGAATACAAGCTCCAGTCGGCTTTTGCGAATGTCCAGGTAGGTACTCTGGAATGCTGTACGTGGTGCGACAGAAGAGAAACGATGCAGGGGAAATGGTCGCTGGAGTAGGTGTCAGCGACGACGTTCCACTGAAGACGACCTGCAAGCTGGATTGAGCAAATCGCAAGGTCCAGGTGAGAGAATGTACCAGAAGAATCAGAAATAAAAGTAGGTGCACCTGTATTGAGGATGCAAAGATTGAACTGATAAAAAATGTCGGAAAGAAGAGTTCCCCTCGCAC
Source organism: Deroplatys truncata (assembly GCA_030765065.1). Lineage (NCBI taxonomy): Eukaryota > Metazoa > Arthropoda > Insecta > Mantodea > Mantidae > Deroplatys > Deroplatys truncata. The sequence goes on from CM060985.1 coordinate 56,349,632, forward strand.
AAGCCCTTGGCGAACCCCATAGTGGGTGATGGGCATTAAAATCTCCCAACAGAAGAAATGGTGTTGGGAGAGCGGACAGGAGAGCTCGAATGTCCGCGGGAGCGAGGGGAGACGATGGAGGTGAATATACAGAGCAAACAGAAAACAAAAAGCCGGGTAAGTGAAGGCGAACGGCAACAGCTTGCAAGTCGGATGTAAGTGTGACAGGTGTAAAATGAACGTCGTTACGCACTAAGAACATGACACCTCCATGAGCAGGAGTACCCTCCACCGGTTCAAGGTCGTAGCGAACCGGAGTATATCCTCGGAGATCAAAAGGATCGTGAGGGCGAAGCTTAGTCTCCTGCAAGCATGCGACCATAGGCGAATGGGAACGCAATAAAAGTTGCAGTTCCGCCCTATGCGATCGTACACCACGTACATTCCAGGTCAGGATAGCCATTAAGAATAAGGGGATAAACTGTCTATTTAGAAGGGCGGCTTAAAATTACCTTTTGTTTAACCTTTGGGCTCGGGCTTTTTGTATGTAGTTGGTCAGACTCCATAGCTTCCTCGGAGGGAGGGCCCACGCGCTCAGTGCCAGAAACCGATTCAAGCGCCGTGAATCGGTTCTGGGTGGCGATGGGTGAAGGGTGCCGCTGAGCGCGGCTTGTCCCAGGACCATCCTGGGACAGCGACCTCCGAGGAGGAGAAGGTGAACTTTTGTTACCACGCGCACGCGGAGGATCTTTCAAAAAATCTTCCCTACGAAGTTTCTGCTTGGGCTTCTTTTCAACGGCTTGCGACTTCATTGACTTGGGACCAGGTTTATACGGCTTGGTAACTGTAGCCTTAATAGACGGCCGGATGGTAGTGGCGGTTAATCCAGTCAAGGTCCAGGTCTGAGTTTCGGCATCTACTCGTGGTACTGGCGAGGCAACAACAGAACTAAAGGTGCCAGATCGCAGGGGTGAAGGTTGGCGCGCATGGTAACGCTTCCGGGCTTCAGCGAAGGAGAGTTTTTCCTTTACCCGGATCTCCTGGATCGCCTTCTCGTCCAAGTACCGCGGACAGTCGGCAAACGAAGCAGAATGAGACCCTTTACAATTAACGCAGACGGGGGCTGTTGAACAGGTACCTTCGTGTGAGGGCTGGCTACAGGTTGCACAGATGTTAACGGCACTCTTACATGAGACTTGCGTATGCCCAAAACGTTGGCATTTAAAACAACGCAGAGGTCTAGAAATATAAGGTCTCACAGAAATACGTTCGTACCCTGCGGAAATGCTCGTGGGCAGATCGACGCCATCAAATGTAATAAACAGGGTACGAGTGGGTACCAACACGCCGTCGCGTTTGGCCTGCACTCGATGAACCGCTGTCACCCTCTGGTCTGCAAGATATTCCACCAGGTCTTCGTCAGATGATGATGATGAAATGCGGTTTAAGGGCGCTAAACTGCTGCGGTCATCAGCGCCCTTACAATGAGTAAAATATAAGGTCACAATATAAAAAACAGGTAAAAAAACCGCATAATTAAAAAACGGGACACAAAGCCGCGATGTCAAAAACGTTAAAAATAACAATAGAATAACAATAACAAGAATAACAATAACAATAATAACAATAACAATAAAAAAATAACAATAATAACAATAACAAGAATAACAATAAATACATCTGTACAACCAACACACTAAAATCATGGTCACTAAAAGAATAAAACGTGTCAAGAACTGTAGAATGCAAGGAACATGAGCGCGTTATGTCCGGGGAGAAGGGCCCCATTAAAACTAACAATATAAAATCAAACAGCTAAAAGGCGCTCAGCGCATCAAATGCGACGGCTAAAACCAATGTCAGTGATAAAACGTAAAAGACATTCTACAGCATGCGCGTCGTCTGCCAACACGTTGGCTAGGCCAACAGGCAGACCCAAGCGAACGCGCAGTGGAGCTAAAACTTGACACTCGGTTGAAATGTGACGGACCGTGAAGGGCACGTCACACTGACCACACACAGGTGCGGGATCACCACTTAACAGGTATCTATGACTAAAAAGGCAATGTCCGATACGAAGGCGTGTTAAAAGTACCTCTTCCCGACGAGAAGCACGGGAAGAGGTAGCCCAGACTAGCGGAAGAGGTTTAACCTCCCGCAACTTGTTCCCCCGGAGGGCCGTCCACTCATCGCGCCAGCGCGAGAGGATGCGGCGACGTAAAATAACACACGAATCTGACGAGGGAACAACAGAAGTAAAAAATCTGGGTAATAAAATCGCCGATTTCGCAGTGGCGTCGGCCGACTCATTCCCTGAGATACCCACATGACCTGGAATCCACATAAAAGAGACGCTGATGCCAGAGGCACCCAGCGAATGGAGCAGGTCATGAATGCGCTGTACGAGGGGGTGGTAAGAGTACAGCGCGTTAATACTCTGAAGGGCACTCAGAGAGTCCGAACAAACAACACAACGCCGTAAAACATGCCGCTGAATGTATAAAACACATTGATAGATACTAAAAAGTTCGGCGGTATAAATCGAACATTGCCCGGGTAAACGAAAATTAAAACTATGCGCACCTAAAACAAAGGCACATCCTACTCCAACATCAGTCTTAGACCCACCAGTATAAATAAAATTACAGTCTCCGAATGTTGCCTGAAGTTCTAAAAATGCGGATCTAAGGACTGAAGCAGGGGTCTCATTCTTCGGCATCGACGTTAGCCCAAAGTGGATGTGGGCCTCAGCGCGCGACCATGGAGGAAAGCGCGTTTCCCCTCGGGTAAGGGCCGGCGCTGGCGTAACGTCCAAATGCAGAAGTAGCAGTCGAAATCGAACCCCTGGAGGGAGCAATGCAGAGGAGCTAACAAAATATTGGCGATCAAGCGAATCCTCGTAAAATACATCGAAGGACGGGTGGTTAGGCAAGCTTGAGAGTCGACAAGCATAGCTGCACAAAAGCATCTCACGCCGGAAGGACAGCGGAGGCTCTGCAGCTTCTGCGTACAGACTGGGTACAGGGCTAGTTGGAAAGGCCCCTGTAGCGACTCTTATGCCACGATGGTGAATGGCATTCAATCGACGTAACACAGATGGACGTGCCGACGAATAAACAATACACCCGTAATCAAGCTTGGATCGGACCAAAGAGCGATAAAGGCGAAGAAGGACGGTCCGATCAGCTCCCCAGGATGTGCCATTTAAAACACGTAAAAGATTAAGAGAACGGTCACACTTTGCTTTTAAAAAGGAAACGTGCGAGGTCCAACACAATTTCCTGTCAAAAATCAACCCCAAAAATTTCGCCTCGTCTGCAAACGGAAGTATCCCTGGCCCAAGATGGAGAGTGGGCGGAGGGAAATACTTCCGGCGCCAAAAGTTGATGCAGACGGATTTCTCGGCGGAGAAATTAAAGCCGTTGGCGTTACTCCAGGCGTAGAGACGGTCGATACAGCTCTGGAGACGGCGTTCGAGTAGACAGGTCCGCCGTGAACTGCAATAAATAGCGAAATCGTCAACAAAAAGGGACGATGAAATGCCAGGTGGAATACAATCAACAATGGGGTTGATAGCAATCGCAAAAAGTGTGACAATGAGTACAGAGCCCTGTGGTACCCCGTTCTCTTGAATAAAACGACGAGATAAAACCGAGCCCACACGTACACGAAAGACGCGGTCCGTCATAAACTCCCGAAGAAATATGGGAAGACGACCGCGGATATTCCAATCGTGAAGTGTACGTAAAATGCCGCCCCTCCAACAAGTGTCATAAGCTTTCTCCGGGTCAAAAAATACAGCCACGGTTTGACACTTTCTCAGAAATCCATTCATAATATGCGTCGACAAGGACACCAGATGGTCGACGGTAGAGCGATAGCGACGAAACCCGCACTAAGCGTTCGCTAGAAGTTTCTAAGACTCAAGCCACCATGTCAACCGCCCGTTGATCATGCGCTCCATCACCTTGCAAATGCAACTGGTGAGGGAGATAGGGCGGTAGCTGGAAGGTAGTTGGCGATCCTTCCCAGGCTTAAGTATAGGGACAATGGTGGCTTCGCGCCAAACGGAAGGAAAAATGCCGTTTTGCCAAATACGGTTATAGACCTGTAAGAGAAAGAGTTTACTGTCGGCTGAAAGGTTCTTTAACATCAGAACATGAAGGCCGTCCGGCCTAGGAGCGGAGTGCCGAGAGCAATGAAGAGCGTGCTCCAGCTCCCTCATTGTGAATAGTTCATTATAGCATTCATCAGTAGCAGACCGAAAAGTATATGATGCGGAATCCAGCCGGTCTTTAATAGAGCGAAAGCCGGCGGAATAATGGCTGAACTGGAAACCGCCTCAAAGGCAGCACCCAGTGTGTTAGCGATGGCAGCCGGATCCACTATGGTGGCATTAGAAACCTGAAGGCCAGAAACAGTACAATGTGACACTTTACCTGAGAAGCGACGAAGTTTATTCCAAACAACGGATGAAGGCGTAAAACGATTAAAAGACTCGACAAAACGAGCCCAAGATGCCTTCTTGCTATCCTGAATAATGCGACGAGCCCTGGCGCGCGATTGTTTAAAAGTCACCAAATTATCAAGTGTAGGGTGTCGCCGAAACACCCTAAGTGCAGTCCTACGGACACGAACGGCGTCCCGACAATCCTCGTTCCACCACGGAACAGGTGGCCGCCGAGGTTGGGAGGATGAACGGGGTATTGCGCGTTCGGCGGCAGAGAAAATAACAGACGTAAGGTGCTGCACTAGTTGGTGAATGTCGGAGAAGGGCTGGTCGTCAAAATGCACGAGGCTGGAATACAAGCTCCAGTCGGCTTTTGCGAATATCCAGGAAGGTACTCTGGAATGCTGTACGTGGTGCGACAGAAGAGAAACGATGCAGGGGTAATGGTCGCTGGAGTAGGTGTCAGCGACGACGTTCCACTGAAGACGACGTGCAAGCTGGAGAGAGCAAATTGCAAGGTCCAGGTGAGAAAATGTACCAGAAGAATCAGATATAAAAGTAGGTGCACCTGTATTGAGGATGGAAAGATTGAACTGATAAAAAATGTCGGAAAGAAGAGTTCCCCTCGCACAAGCCCTTGGCGAACCCCATAGTGGGTGATGGGCATTAAAATCTCCCAACAGAAGAAATGGTGTTGGGAGAGCGGACAGGAGAGATCGAATGTCCGCGAGAGCGAGGGGAGACGATGGGGGTGTATACACAGAGCAAACAGAAAACAAAAAGCCGGGTAAGTGAAGGCGAACGGCAACAGCTTGCAAGTCAGATGTAAGTGTTACAGGTGCAAAATGAACGTCATTACGCACCAAAATCATGACACCACCATGAGCAGGAGTACCCTCCTCCGGTTCAAGGTCGTAGCGCACCGGAGTATATCCTCGGAGATCAAAAGGATCGTGAGGGCGAAGGTTAGTCTCCTGCAAACATACGACCATAGGTGAATGGGAACGCAATAAAAGCTGCAGTTCCGCCCTATGCGATCGTACACCACGTACATTCCAGGTCAGGATAGCCATTAAAAATAAGGGGATAAACTGTCTATTTAGAAGGGCGGCTTAAAATTACCTTTTGTTTAAACTTTGGGCTCGGGCTTTTTGTATGGAGTTGGTTAGACTCCATAGCTTCCTCGGAGGGAGGGCCCACGCGCTCAGTGCCAGAAACCGATTCAAGCGCCGTGAATCGGTTCTGGGTGGCGATGGGTGAAGGGTGCCGCTGAGCGCGGCTTGTCCCAGGACCTTCCTGGGACAGCGACCTCCGAGGAGGAGAAGGTGAACTTTTGTTACCGCGCGCACGCGGAGGGTCTTTCAAAAAATCTTCCCTACATAGTTTCTGCTTGGGCTTCTTTTCAACGGCTTGCGACTTCATTGACTTGGGACCAGGTTTATACGGCTTGGTAACTGTAGCCTTAATAGACGGCCGGATGGTAGTGGCGGTTAATCCAGTCAAGGTCCAGGTCTGAGTTTCGGCATCTACTCGTGGTACTGGCGAGGCAACAACAGAACTAAATGTGCCAGATGCAGGAGTGAAGGTTGGCGCGCATGGTAACGCCTCCGGGCTTCAGCGAAGGAGAGTTTTTCCTTTACCCGGATCTCCTGGATCGCCTTCTCGTCCAAGTACCGCGGACAGTCGGCAAACGAAGCAGAATGAGACCCTTTACAATTAACGCAGACGGGGGCTGTTGAACAGGTACCTTCGTGTGAGGGCTGGCTACAGGTTGCACAGATGTTAACGGCACTCTTACATGAGACTTGCGTATGCCCAAAACGTTGGCATTTAAAACAACGCAGAGGTCTAGGAATATAAGGCCTCACAGAAATCCGTTCGTACCCTGCGGAAATGCTCGTGGGCAGATCGACGCCATCAAATGTAATAAACAGGGTACGAGTGGGTACCAACACGCCGTCGCGTTTGGCCTGCACTCGATGAACCGCTGTCACCCTCTGGTCTGCAAGATATTCCACCAGGTCTTCGTCAGAGATACCATCGAGGCTATGCGTGGTGACAACGCCTCTACAAGAATTCAAGGTGCGGTGCTTCTCAACACGGATAGGATAACCGTGGAGAAGCGTGACGCTCAACAAGGACTTACTTTGTGCCTCGGATTTGCTTTGAACTAGCAACGAACCATTACGAAGCCGAGTGCAGGAAAGAACCGGGCCAGCAATTGAGTCAATGCCCTTCTGGATAATAAAAGGGTTCACCTTCTCGAATGATTGTCCCTCCTCTGTACGGGTAATCACTAAGTAACAACCAGCTGTTGGCGGTGCTACTTCTGTTACTAAAACTTTGCGGCGCTTGTTGTTAACAATGGAGAAAGGGTGCTCCATAGCGAAAAAAATCCTCCACCATTGCAACCGTCTCCGACCTCGGGCTCTGACTTCCCGGGCGTTACCCCGGCTTGAGTGAGTGGCCTATCTATACCTAGCTCACCCCAGGGTCACACCTCCCAGAACATAGACAGAGGGACCCAATCGCCGTCGGAAGCCAGCAGCTCATGCAATGGCCCCCCCGCGGGACTGCAGTTGAACAGCGGATACGAACAACAACCCTACATGACGACCCCGGGTGGTGGGGATGACGCCATTACCCACTCACCCAGCTGCGCACGCGGTGCGCGGGTATCCGTCAGGCTGTGTCCACGGAGGATTTAAATAAAAGGATAACAGAAACTAAAACTGTGTGGGCGTTTCGCACGCAAGGTAGGCCGGCGGGGAAGAAAAAGAGATATGCGTATGTCGTGGTGCGAAATGGCCGGAAAGTGATAAGGGAAGAAACGATGGTGAGGTGCGGTATGGATGGAATGCAAAGAACGCACGAGAGCCTACCTTGGGTCCACCGGTCACGAGAAGATCCCACCTCGACCGGATGGGGGTGAGAGGATGAATGTGGCGATGATTGGCTCGGGAACCCCCGGGTGCGCCAAAAACCCGTACTCACATAAGGTGAGCCCCTGAGGGGAAAGGGAAAAAGGTGACCAGCAAAGGGAACTGTTACATAGCAGACGTAGCAGCAGCAGCTAATCCGTTTTTGTTCAAGCGCAGTAGCTTTATCAATTAAATCATTACTTCATTAAACAATGATTGAGCTGTAGCAGTCGCATTACATAACATCTGTAGCATCAGTTATAGATTTAGCAGTCTTAGCTATATCAAGCATCCCTGCAATGATATTCTAGCTATAGATTCACCTAGCACAACAGCAGTCATCACGGCAGCTGTACCATCAAATACGAGAGCTCCAGTAGTAGAAAATCCTGTGACTATAGATTCAACATCCTCAACAAGAGCAAGCATCACAACAGAAACATCAAATACGACAGATGTATCGGAAGATACAGAATCTACAATGATGCCTTCAATATATCATTCAGCTACAGAAACATCACCCACAGCCTGCGCAATGCCCCTAGCAGAAGCAAATACAACAATGGATGTAACAGATCCTGTAGCAGTGGCAACAATCGGTTACATAGCAGTTGTAGTAGCAGCAGCTAATGCATTTTTGTTCAAGTGCATTGAATGTTTATGCAAGAAGAACGTGTAGCGAAAATCATGTGAATGTTAAAAGAGGAATGCGTAGAGAAATCATATGAATGTTTAAAGAGGAATGCTATGAGAAATCATATGAATGTTAATAGAGGAATGTGATGGGAATAGCATATGAATGTTTGCAGAAGAACGTGTGGTGAAAACCATATGAATGTTAATAGAAGAATGCTAGGAGAAATCATGTGAACGTTAATAGAGGAACACTGATTAGAGATTAAGTATGAATGTTTATGCCGATATCTAAAGAACTATTTTACATCCTTGATGAAAGCGCTACATGTTTAAAAATTCTGATGTTAATTATTAAAGAAATGAAAAATTTAGATAAACAATATGGTATTCTTGCAATGATTCGTGTTTCACTTAGGCATGTAAAAAAACTCACTCACCTTGCATTATGTAGATGGCGATGAATGCAGTCTAGAAGACAATAGCACTGAATTCGATTAAGCTGAATCACTATACTTTTTCGCTAACTTAAAAAGTCGCAGTGACTTCCTTATGCACCAGCGCTTGGTTATATAAGGGTCTAGAGCCCCTCAGGCAATTTCATGCGTCGGTATGTTGGTAACTAAACGAGTGAGAAAATCTTCTATGCAATTTGTTAAGTGTATATTTCTAAGCATTGAGTCAATAGAGATGGAGATAGCTTTGTGCAGAGGGTAGCGCTTGTGACACATTGAATGATATCTAGCGAAATGAGAGACAGTTAGCTATGCAAAGAATTTAAATATGTTGTTAGAGTCATGCATTATGTCTCTCGGATAGGTTATGTATGACAGGAGTTAATATACAGAGCCAATTAAAATGCATTATGTACAACAAACCGGTTTTCGTGCAATGGTTTAGAATTGAATTAAATGATTGATCTACATTCATGTTACACAATTAAAAAGACATTGATGTGACTGAAATGACTGGAATTATAATTTGGGTTTATGTGAATTATAGCACATTTCAGTATATATTTGTTATAATATTCATTGATTCAATGGCAGGATGGTTTTTAAGGAAATAATTATAAATAAAAACACACGATTTTCATTCCTCCAATAAGAGAGTTTTTTATGTAGGTAACTAAACAAGTGAGAAAATCTTCTATGCTATTTGTTAAGTGTATATTTCTAAACATTGAGTCAATAGATGCGAAATCTCAATTTCGAATTTTTAAATTTAATTATATCTATCACACTGAAATAGCGACTGATACACAAATCTTCGTGTTTCATTTTACATGAATCATGGCAAAAAATGCAATACTTTTCAGCTTAACTACACTTCCTCTCTGCACTGTAATGATTACTGTAAATATATAAAAACTGCAATACATGAGACAGAGGTTTACGTGTAAATACTTTATCTTGATAATTAAACTATGCAATAAGGTAAGTGTAGTGATATAACATTTCTACCAGCTAAATTACTAGAAACTGCATAGGCTCGAATATTTTCTATTAATATTACTATACTTCTTAACTAAAAATGAATTGACTCTATGTTGGAAGTCTCAGTAAAAAGCAGGATTGTTTATTCGGTAAGCAGGCTCTTTCTTGTATATATCACTGAAAGGGGGTGAGAACTGTTATCTATTCACATGCATGTCACGTATGCGTGTGCTCTACTGTGAAAAGAATGTATAAGATATGACATATGCTGTTTAAGAGCATTCCTTAACGTTACAAAAACACTGTCCTTCTGTGCAACGGATTGTTTGACAGATACGTCTACGTATAAGATACCCTCTCTATTCAATGAAAAACTCATTGCATCTACACTAGCCTGTTGTATTCAGAAGGGTCTGTTATTCTGCGATTCTGTATTCACAGCATAGCTAATATATTCTCTCTAAAGAATGAAAGCTGTGACTTTCACGTTAAATGAATGTTACCCGACCGTGCTATAAGGTGAAGTATATTGTCTCTTGCATTCATTACAGACAAAGCAGGACTGTTTATTTGGTAAGCTGGTTGTCTCTTGTATAACTTGAAAGGGAATGAAGCCTGGCATCTATTCACAACTCCTGACGGTTAGGAGAGCTCAATCGATGAAAAGAATGCTGTGGGTGATTATAGCAATGTCTGAAAGCTATTTCTTCCCTCCCCAGCAGAACCTGTACAAAAAATGTTAAAGTATGGGAATATGTAGGACATTGTTTAAGGGTATTTCCCTGGCTAACAAAAAGGTCTAGCTACAGGCAAAGGATTGTTTGCCTTGAACTCTCGTGCATGGGGGGGGGTCCCTACACTATTCAATGAAAAACTCATTGTTCCTACGCTAACCCTCCCGCTAGCAGGAGCACATGTTATTCTGCAAGGATTGTATCCGCTGTCTAGCTAATATATTTTCTAAGGCAATAAGCCAGTGACATGCTCTCTCAGTTGCTTCTTCACTCTAAAATGAAACAATGAGAAAGAATTGGGATGCGTGTGAAAGAATTGGGAGCATTACTTGGAAGTACCGAATGCATATAAATGCTGAAATTCTGTGAGAGATGTTTATACTTGCTCAACAGCCTTTGCTTGAAGGAGTCAAGTCTAGTTTATCGTGTATAGTTCAGTGCGAGTGCTTACAACATATAATGATGCAAGGTGAGTTTTGTTATTGTATAATTTAAAATGTTTTCATTACCTCTAGCATAGTTGTTTAATTAAAAAACTACATGTGCAGTGGTCTAGGAAAATCGCTCTTAACTATCGATTTTTATTGAATAATTCGAAACTCGTGAATGTGTTGTGAAAGCATGCATTCGGTTTATTGAAGTAAAGCTCCAATTCAAGCATTTAAGGCATGAATACACTATTCTCTTTCATAATAGAAGACAAATTTTTTTTAAAATTTTCGCTTACGTTCTCTATAACAGTTTATATTTTCGATTTTTAGGAAGATCTAGCCATGAATCATCTGTCATGACTGAACGAACGAGTGCCCCCTGCAATGAGCAACGGCTCTTCAGTGATTGAAGGTAAGGAATACGCTATTCTCTTTTTCCAAAATCTGCATATATTTTTTCATAACTCACATTAAACGTTAGAGTACACAATTTTTTTTAAAACAAGTTTCACTGATAAATTATGTGCTATATAGTGATTTTTTCTGTTTATTTAGTGTGGTTGAAGTTTCACTGATAAAGTATGCGCTATATTGTGATTTTTTCTGTTTATTTAGTAGGGGCGGAATCCTATCTAAGCCAGTGGTATGTTAACTGGCATATTCCTAGACCTGAGAGCAATAAGTCTTCGGTGATTGAAGGTAAGGAATACGCTATTCTCTTTTTCCTAAATCTGCATATATTTTTAAAACAAGTTTCACTGATAAAGTATGTGCTACGTAGTGATTTTTTCTGTTTATTTAGTGTGGTTGAAGTTTCACTGATAAAGTGCGTGCTATATTGTGATTTTTCTGTTGATTTAGGGGGGGCTGAATCCTATCTATGCCCGTTGCAAGTTAACAGGCATATTCCTAGACCTGAGAGCAATGAGTCTTCGGTGATTGAAGGTAAGGAATACGCTATTCTCTTTTTCCTAAATCTGCATATATATTTTTTAAAACAAGTTTCACTGATAAAGTATGTGATACATAGTGATTTTTTCTGTTTATTTAGTGTGGTTGAAGTTTCACTGATAAAGTGCGTGCTATATTGTGATTGAGTGCTAAGCAAGCAGTGGAAGAGAGTGGATGTGGGTGGAGGAAGCTCCTGGAATGGAAGAAAGAAGGGCTTAAGTAACCATGGGAATTGGTATTGAGGTGCACAGAGCAAGAATTGGAGTATTTAATAAATTAAAATGGAAAGATTTCAAAACAAACAAAGGTGTAGAAGAGATGGTAAACATGTTTCTGCTCACATGTGTAATAGGTATACTATTGGTAATTGGTGGAGTTGAAATTAACCCTGGGCCAAATGGGGATCGAAACGTCATGGAACAAACATTTGCATACATTAAAGATATGGATGAGAGATTAGGAAATAAACTCAATGGAATGGAAAAGGAACTAATAGATATTAAGGGAGAGATTAAAAATGAAATGCAAGATATACGAAATGAGGTACAGAAAGTTAAAAGAAGAGTTGAGCTGCTGGAAGAGAGACACCGAAGATTTAATTTGGTTATAGCAGGAGTGAAAGAAAGGAATGGAGTATGGCCTGTAGATGAGGTCAGAGAGATTATAGAAGGAAAGCTTGGTTTCAAGGTACAGGGCTGGGAGATTAGAGAAGCATTTAGAGTGGGGAGATCAAGAGGAGCCAGAATGATAGTTGCAAGATTTACGTCAGTGCAGTTTGTTTATGAAGTATTGAAGAAATCAAAGCTACTAAAAGGAACAAATATCTTTATAAATAGGGATTTATCGGTGGAACAACGGGCCTTGAAGAAGGATTTAATACAACAAATGAGGCTGGCAAGAATGGAAGGGAAACGGGCCTTCATAAAGAACCTACGATTATGGGTCGATGGGCGTATGGTGATGGGATACGAAAGTGACACAAGGAACAGCAGATCGCAGGGGCAGGATATGATTCAGCGATATTCATCGGCGACTAGAGAGAAGGAATGTAGACGAAGTCCAAAGAGCAATCGGAGACCAGAGGATAAGGTTAGACATACGGAAGTTACGTCACCGGCACGCGGGGCTGGCGGAAAGAAGATGACGGTGTTAGAGGGTAGGCGTGGCCAAGACGCAGGCAGAACGTCAGATCAGAGTGACGCAAGGGCATCAGCTGGCGAAACAAGGAAAATGGAAGTTATGCCACTGCTAAGTGGGGCTGGTGGGAAGAAGATAGCTGAGTCAGAGAACAGATCAGGAGCCGAAGCAGTGACGTCAGATCAGAGTGATGTATGGACAACAGCTGTGATGATGATGATGATGATGATGATGATATGCGGTTTAAGGGCGCTAAACTGCTGCGGTCATCAGCGCCCTTACAATGTGTAAAATATAAGGTCAAAATATAAAAGACAGGTAAAAAACAGCATAATTAAAAAAAACGGGACACAAACCCGCGATGTCAAAAAAGTTAAAAAGAACAACAGAATAACAATAACAATAATAACAATAACAATAAAAACAATAACAATAACAAGAAATATATCTGAAAAACCAACATACTAAAATCATGGTCACTAAAAGAATAAAACGTGTCAAGAACTGTAGAATGCAAGGAACATGAGCGCCTTATGTCTGGGGAGAAGGGCCCCATTAAAACCAACAATATAAAATCAAACAGCTAAAAGGCGCTCAGCGCATCAAATGCGATGGCTAAAACCAATGTTGGCTAGGCCAACAGGCAGACCCACGCGAACGCGCAGTGGAGCTAAAACTAGACACTCGGTTAAAATGTGACGGACCGTTAAGGGCACGTCACACTGACCACACAGAGGTGCGGAATCACCACTTAACAGGTATCTATGACTAAAAAGGCAATGTCCGATACGAAGCCGTGTTAAAAGTACCTCTTCCCGACGAGAAGCACGGGAAGAGGTAGCCCAGACTAGCGGAAGAGGTTTAACCTCCCGCAACTTGTTCCCCCGGAGGGCCGTCCACTCATCGCGCCAGCGCGAGAGGATGCGGCGACGTAAAATAACACACGAATCTGACGAGGGAACAACAGATGTAAAAAATCTGGGTAATAAAATCGCCGATTTCGCAGCGGCGTCGGCCGACTCATTCCCTGAGATACCCACATGACCTGGAATCCACATAAAAGAGACGCTGATGCCAGAGGCACCAAGCGAATGGAGCAGGTCATGAATGCGCTGTACGAGGGGGTGGTAAGTGTACAGCGCGTTAATACTCTGAAGGGCACTCAGAGAGTCCGAACAAACAACACAACGCCGTAAGACTTGCCGCTGAATGTATAAAACACATTGATAGAGACTAAAACGTTCGGCGGTATAAATCGAACATTGCCCGGGTAAACGAAAAGTAAAACTATGCGCACCTAAAACAAAGGCACATCCTACTCCAACATCAGTCTTAGACCCATCAGTATAAATAAAATGACAGTCTCCGAATTGAGCCCGTACTTCTAAAAAGGCCGACCTAAAGACAAGCAGGGGTCTCAGTCTTCGGCATCGACGTTAGCCCAAGGTGACAGTGGGCCTCAGCGCGAGACCATGGAGGAAAACGCGTTTCCCCCCGTGGAAGGGCCGGCGCTGGCGGAACGTCTAAATGCCGAAGGAGCTGTCGAAAGCGAACCCCTGGTGGGAGCAAAGCAGAGGAGCTAATAAAATAGTGACGATCAAGTGACTCCTCGAAAAATAACTCGAAGGACGGGTGGTCAGGCAAGCTTGAGAGTCGACAAGCATAGCTGCACAAGAGCATCTCACGCCTGAAGGACAGCGGAGACTCTGCAGCTTCAGCATACAGGCTAAAAACAGGGCTGGTTGGATGTTGTGATGATGATGATATGCGGTTTAAGGGCGCTAAACTGCTACGGTCATCAGCGCCCTTACAATGTATAAAAATTAGGTCACAATATAAAACAGGTAAAAAACCGCATAGTTAAAAACGGGACACAAACCCGCGATGTTCAAAAAGCTAAAACTAACAACAGAACAATAACAACAATAACTATAACAATAACAACAATAATAACAAGAACAACAAGAATAACAATAACAATACAAAGTTCTGAAAAATCAACACACTAAAAGCAAGGGCAAGAAACGATTAAAACGTGTCAGGAACTGTAGAATGCGAGGGACATGAGCGCCATATGTCCACTGGGGATAAGAGTTCCCATAAAAACAGACAGAATAAAAGTACTAAGCCAACAGGCGCCCAACGCATTAAATGCGCAGATTAAAATCACTGTCATGAATAAAACGTAAAACACATTCTACAGCACGCGTGTCGTCTGCCAAAACGTTGGCTAGGCCAACAGGCAGACCCACACGAGCACGCAATGCAGCTAAAACCTGACACTCTGTTAAAATGTGACGCACCGTTAAGGGCACGACACACTGCCCACAGAGTGGTGCGGGTCACCACTGAGCAAATACCTATGACTAAAAACACAATGTCCAATCCGTAGACGAGCTAAAATTACCTCTTCCCGACGACAAGAACGAGAAGAGGTATCCCAGATCAACGGGAAAGGCTTAACTTCCCGCAATTTGTTCCCCCGGAGGGCCGTCCACTCATCGCGCCAGCGCGAGAGGATGCGGCGACGTAAAATAATACACGAATCAGACGAGGGAACAACAGAAGTAAAAAATCTGGGTAATAAAATCGCCGATTTCGCAGCGGCGTCGGCAGACTCATTCCCTGAGATGCCCACATGACCTGGAATCCACATGAAGGATGATGATGATGATGATATGCGGTTTAAGGGCGCTAAACTGCTATGGTCATCAGCGCCCTTACAGTGTATAAAAGATTAGGTCAAAATATAAAACAGATAAAAGAACCGCATAGTTAAAAACGGGACACAAACCCGCGATGTTCAAAAAGCTAAAACTAACAATATAACAATAACAAATATAACAATAACAACAATAATAACAATAACAATAACAACAATAATAACAATAACAAAAATAACAATAATAACAATAACAACAATTATAACAGTACAAATATCTGATAAAGCCAACACACTAAAAACATAGCCAATAAAAGATTAAAACGTGTCAAGAACTGTAGAATGTCAGGGACACGAGCGCCAGTGTCCATTGGGGAGGAGATGCCCCATTAAAAAACAAGAATAAAGTACATAGTCAAAAGACGCTCAGCGCATCAAATGCGTCTGGTAAATCCAATGTCATTGATAAAACGTAAAACACACTCTACAGCACGCGCGTCGTCTGCCAGAACGTTGGCTAGGCCAACAGGCAGACCAACACGGACGCGCAAAGGAGTTAAAACTTGACACTCTGCTAAAATGTGACGCACCGTTAAGGGCGCACCACACTGCCCACAGAGTGGTGCGGGGTCACCACTTATCAAATACTTATGACTAAAAATGCAATGTCCGATACGAAGGCGTGTTAAAATTACCTCTTCCCGACGAGAGGCACGGGAAGAGGTAGCCCAGAACAACGGGAGAGGCTTAACCTCCCGCAACTTGTTCCCCCGGAGGGCCGTCCACTCATCGCTCCAAAGCGAGAGGATGCGGCGACGTAAAACAATAAACAAATCTGACGAGGGAACAACAGAGGTAAAACGTCTGGGTGATAAAATCGCCGACTTGGCAGCGACATCGGCAGACTCATTACCTGAGATGCCCACATGACCTGGAATCCACAAGAAGGAGACGCTGATGCCAGTGACATCAAGCGAGTGGAGCAGGTCATGAATGCGCTGTACGAGCGGGTGGTAACTGTACAGCGAGCGAATACTTTGAAGAGCACTCAGGGAGTCGGAACAAATAAAACAGTGCCGTAAGTCGTGCCGCTGAATATATAAAAGAGACTGATAAATGCTAAAAAGTTCGGCGGTAAAAATCGAACATTGCTCTGGTAAACGAAAGGTAAAACTATTTCCACCACAAAAAAAGGCACATCCTACTCCAGCATCAGTCTTAGATCCATCAGTAAAGATAAAAGGCAAGTCCCCGAATTGCGACTGAAGTTCTAAAAACGCTGATCTAAAGACTGAAGAAGGGGTCTCATTCTTCGGCATTGACGATAACCCAAGGTGACAGAGGGCCTCAGCGCGCGACCATGGAGGAAAACGCGTTTCCCCCCTTGGAAGGGCCGGCGCTGGCGTAACGTCCAAATGCCGAAGGAGCAGTCGAAATCGAACCCCTGGAGGGAGCAATGCAGAGGAGCTAACTAAATATTGCCGGTCAAGTGAATCCTCGAAAAATGCCGCGAAAGACGGGTGGTCAGGTAAGCTTGAGAGTCGACAGGCATAGCTGCACAAGAGCATCTCACGCCTGGAGGACAGCGGAGGCTCTGCAGCTTCAGCATAAAGACTGGGCACGGGGCTAGTTGGAAAGGCCCCTGTAGCGACTCTAAGACCACGATGATGAATGGGATTCAAACGACGTAACACAGATGGACGTGCCGACGAATAAACAAAACACCCGTAATCAAGTTTGGATCGGACCAAAGAGCGATAAAGGCGAAGAAGGACGGTCCGATCAGCTCCCCAGGATGTGCCACTTAAAACACGTAAAAGATTAAGAGAACGGTCACACTTTGCTTTTAAAAAGGAAACGTGCGAGGTCCAACACAACTTCCTATCAAAAATCAACCCCAAAAATTTCGCCTCGTCTGCAAACGGAAGTATCCCTGGCCCAAGACGGAGAGAGGGGGGAGGGAAATACTTCCGGCGCCAGAAGTTGATGCAGACGGATTTCTCGGCGGAGAATTTAAAGCCGTAGGCGTTACTCCAGGCGTAGAGACGGTCGATACAGCTCTGGAGACGGCGTTCGAGTTGACAGGTCCGCCGTGAACTGCAATAAATAGCGAAATCGTCAACAAAAAGGGACGATGAAATGCCAGGTGGAATACAATCAACAATGGGGTTGATAGCAATCGCAAAAAGTGTGACACTGAGTACAGAGCCCTGCGGTACTCCGTTCTCTTGAATAAAACGACGAGATAAAACCGAGCCCACACGTACACGAAAGACGCGGTCCGTCATAAACTCCCGAAGAAATATGGGAAGACGACCGCGGATATTCCAATCGTGAAGTGTACGTAAAATGCCGCCCCTCCAACAAGTGTCATAAGCTTTCTCCAGGTCAAAAAATACAGCCACGGTTTGACACTTTCTCAGAAACCCATTCATAATATGCGTCGACAAGGACACCAGATGGTCGACGGTAGAGCGATAGCGACGAAACCCGCACTGAGCTTTCGCTAGAAGTTTCTGAGACTCAAGCCACCATGTCAACCGCCCGTTGATCATGCGCTCCATCACCTTGCAAATGCAACTGGTGAGGGAGATAGGGCGGTAGCTGGAAGGTAGTTGGCGATCCTTCCCAGGCTTAAGTATAGGGACAATGGTGGCTTCGCGCCAAACGGAAGGGAAAATGCCGTCTTGCCAAATACGGTTATAGACCTGTAAGAGAAAGAGTTTACTGTCGGCTGAAAGGTTCTTTAACATCAGGACATGAATGCCGTCCGGCCCGGGAGCGGAGTGCCGAGAGCAATGAAGAGCGTGCTCCAGCTCCCTCATTGTGAATAGTTCGTTATAGCATTCAGCATTAGCAGACCGAAAAGAATATGATGCGGAATCCTGCCGGTCTTTAATAGAGCGAAAGCCGGCGGAATAATGGTCTGAACTGGAAACCGCCTCAAAGGCAGAACCCAGAGTGTTAGCGATGGCAGCCGGATCCACTATGGTGGCATTAGAAACCTGAAGGCCAGAAACAGTACAATGTGACACTTTACCTGAGAAGCGACGAAGTTTATCCCAAACAACGGATGAAGGCGTAAAACGATTAAAAGACTCGACAAAACGAGCCCAAGATGCCTTCTTGCTATCCTGAATAATGCGACGAGCCCTGGCGCGCGATTGTTTAAAAGTCACCAAATTATCAAGTGTAGGGTGGCGCCGAAACACCCTAAGTGCAGTCCTACGGGCACGAACGGCGTCCCGACAATCCTCGTTCCACCACGGAACAGGTGGCCGCCGAGGTTGGGAGGATGAACGGGGTATTGCACGTTCGGCGGCTGAGAAAATAATAGACGTAAGGTGCTGCACTAGTTGATTAATGTCGGAGAAGGGCTGGCCGTCAAAATGCACGAGGCTGGAATACAAGCTCCAGTCGGCTTTTGCGAATATCCAGGTAGGTACTCTGGAATGCTGTACGTGGTGCGACAGAAGAGAAACGATGCAGGGGAAATGGTCGCTGGAGTAGGTATCAGCGACGACGTTCCACTGAAGACGACGTGCAAGCTGGATTGAGCATATGGCAAGGTCCAGGTGAAAAAATGTACCAGAAGAATCAGAAATAAAAGTAGGTGCACCGGTATTGAGGATGGAAAGATTGAACTGATACAAAATGTCGGAAAGAAGAGTTCCCCTCGCACAAGCCCTTGGCGAACCCCATAGTGGGTGATGGGCATTAAAATCTCCCAACAGAAGAAATGGTGTTGGGAGAGCGGACAGGAGAGAGCGAATGTCCGCGGGAGCGAGGGGAGACGATGGAGGTGTATACACAGAGCAAACAGAAAACAAAAAGCCGGGTAAGTGAAGGCGAACGGCAACAGCTTGCAAGTCAGATGTAAGTGTGACAGGTGTAAAATGAACGTCATTACGCACCAAAATCATGACACCACCATGAGCAGGAGTACCCTCCTCCGGTTCAAGGTCGTAGCGAACCGGAGTATATCCTCGGAGATCAAAAGGATCGTGAGGGCGAAGTTTAGTCTCCTGCAAACATACGACCATAGGTGAATGGGAACGCAATAAAAGCTGCAGTTCCGCCCTATGCGATCGTACACCACGTACATTCCAGCTCAGGATAGCCATGAATAAAAGGGATAAACTGTCTACTTAGAAGGGCGGCTTAAAATTACCTTTTGTTTAACCTTTGGGCTCGGGCTTTTGGTATGGAGTTGGTCAGACTCCATAGCTTCCTCGGAGGGAGGGCCCACGCGCTCAGTGCCAGAAACCGATTCAAGCGCCGTGAATCGGTTCTGGGTGGCGATGGGTGAAGGGTGCCGCTGAGCGCGGCTTGTCCCAGGACCATCCTGGGACAGCGACCTCCGAGGAGGAGAAGGTGAACTTTTGTTACCGCGCGCACGCGGAGGGTCTTTCAAAAAATCTTCCCTACGAAGTTTCTGCTTGGGCTTCTTTTCAACGGCTTGCGACTTCATTGACTTGGGACCAGGTTTATACGGCTTGGTAACTGTAGCCTTAATAGACGGCCGGATGGTAGTGGCGGTTAATCCAGTCAAGGTCCAGGTCTGAGTTTCGGCATCTACTCGTGGTACTGGCGAGGCAACAACAGAACTAAATGTGCCAGATCGCAGGAGTGAAGGTTGGCGCGCATGGTAACGCCTCCGGGCTTCAGCGAAGGAGAGTTTTTCCTTTACCCGGATCTCCTGGATCGCCTTCTCGTCCAAGTACCGCGGACAGTCGGCAAACGAAGCAGAATGAGACCCTTTACAATTAACGCAGACGGGGGCTGTTGAACAGGTACCTTCGTGTGAGGGCTGGCTACAGGTTGCACAGATGTTAACGGCACTCTTACATGAGACTTGCGTATGCCCAAAACGTTGGCATTTAAAACAACGCAGAGGTCTAGGAATATAAGGCCTCACAGAAATCCGTTCGTACCCTGCGGAAATGCTCGTGGGCAGATCGACGCCATCAAATGTAATAAACAGGGTACGAGTGGGTACCAATACGCCGTCGCGTTTGGCCTGCACTCGATGCACTGCAGTCACCTTTTGATCGGATAGATATTCTACGAGATCCTCGTCCGATATACCATCGAGGCTATGGGTGGTAACGACGCCCCGACAGGAGTTCAATGTGCGGTGCTTCTCAACACGGATGGGGTAACCGTGGAGAAGCGTAGCGCGCAACAAGGTCTTACTTTGCTGATCGGACTTAGTTTGTGCCAATAAGGAACCATTCCGTAGACGAGTGCATGATTGAACCGCACCAGCAATAGCATCTATGCCTTTCTGAATAATAAAAGGGTTCACCTTCTCAAAGTTTTGTCCTTCTTCTGTTCTCGAAATGACCAAGTAACAACCAGATGACGGCGGTGCTACTTCTGTTACAATGACTTTTCGGCGCTTGTTGTTAATAATGGAGAAAGGGTGCTCCATAGCGAAAAATATCCTCCACCATTGCAACCGTCTCCGACCTCGGGCTCTGACTTCTCGGGCGTTACCCCGGCTTGGGTGAGTGGCCTATCTATACCAGACTCACCCCAGGGTCACACCTCCCAGAACATAGACAGAGGGACCCAATCGCCGTCAGAAGTCAGCAGCTCATGCAATGGCCCCCCCGCGGGACTGCAGTTGAACAGCGGATACGAACACATACCCTACATGACGACCCCGGGTGGTGGGGATGACGCCATTACCCACTCACCCAGCTGCGCACGCGGTGCGCGGGTATCCGTCAGGCTGTGTCCACGGAGGATTGAAATAAAAAGATAAAAGAAACTAAAACAGTGTGGGCGTTTCGCACGCAAGGTAGGCCGGCGGGGAAGAAAAAGAGATATGCGAATGTCATGGTGCGAAATGACCGGAAAGTGATAAGGGAAGAAAGAAACGATGGTGAGGTGCGGTATGAATGGAATGTAAAGAACGCACGAGAGCCTACCTTGTGTCCACCGGTCACTTGAAGAACCCACCTCGACCGGATGGGGGTGAGGGGATGAATGTGGCGATGAATGGCTCGGGAACCCCCGGGTGCGCCAAAAACCCGTACTCACAGAAGGTGAGCCCCTGAGGGGCCACATGAAGGACACGCTGATGCCAGAGACACCAAGCGAGTGGAGCAGGTCATGTATGCGCTGTACAAGCGGGTGGTAATGGTACAGCGCAGTAATAGTCTGAAGGGCACTCAGAGAGTCCGTACAAATAAAACAGTGCTGTAAGGCGTGCCGCTGAATGTATAAAATAGATTGATAAATGCTAAAAAGTTCGGCGGTAAAAATTGAACATTGTGCAGGTAAACGAAACTTAAAACTACAGTGACCAGAAACAAAGGCACATCCAACTCCAGCTTCAGTCTTAGATCCATCGGTAAAGATAAAATGGAAGTCCCCGAATTGAGCCCGTACTGCTAAAAAAGCCGATCTAAAGACTGAAGCAGGGGTCTCAGTCTTCGACATTGACGTTAGCCCAAGGTGACAGTGGGCCTCAGCGCGGGACCATGGAGGAAAACGCGTTTCCCCCCGTGGAAGGGCCGGCGCTGGCGTAACGTCCAAATGCCGAAGTAGCAGTCGAAATCGAACCCCTGGAGGGAGCAATGCAGAGGAGCGAACTAAATATTGCCGGTCAAGCGAATCCTCGTAAAATACATCGAAGGACGGGTGGTTAGGCAAGCTTGAGAGTCGACAAGCATAGCTGCACAAGAGCATCTCACGCCTGAAGGACAGCGGAGGATCTGCAGCTTCTGCGTACAGACTGGGTACAGGGCTAGTTGGAAAGGCCCCTGTAGCGACTCTTATGCCACGATGGTGAATGGCATTCAATCGACGTAACACAGATGGACGTGCCGACGAATAAACAATACACCCGTAATCAAGCTTGGATCGGACCAAAGAGCGATAAAGGCGAAGAAGGACGGTCCGATCAGCTCCCCAGGATGTGCCACTTAAAACACGTAAAAGATTAAGAGAACGGTCACACTTTGCTTTTAAAAAGGAAACGTGCGAGGTCCAACACAACTTCCTGTCAAAAATCAACCCCAAAAATTTCGCCTCGTCTGCAAACGGAAGTATCCCGGGCCCAAGATGGAGAGTGGGCGGAGGGAAATACTTCCGGCGCCAAAAGTTGATGCAGACGGATTTCTCGGCGGAGAAATTAAAGCCGTTGGCGTTACTCCAGGCGTAGAGACGGTCGATACAGCTCTGGAGACGGCGTTCGAGTAGACAGGTCCGCCGTGAACTGCAATAAATAGCGAAATCGTCAACAAAAAGGGACGATGAAAGGCCAGGTGGAATACAATCAACAATGGGGTTGATAGCAATCGCAAAAAGTGTGACACTGAGTACAGAGCCCTGCGGTACTCCGTTCTCTTGAATAAAACGACGAGATAAAACCGAGCCCACACGTACACGAAAGACGCGGTCCGTCATAAACTCCCGAAGAAATATGGGAAGACGACCGCGGATATTCCAATCGTGAAGTGTACGTAAAATGCCGCCCCTCCAACAAGTGTCATAAGCTTTCTCCAGGTCAAAAAATACTGCCACGGTTTGACACTTTCTCAGAAATCCATTCATAATATGCGTCGACAAGGACACCAGATGGTCGACGGTAGAGCGATAGCGACGAAACCCGCACTGAGCGTTCGCTAGAAGTTTCTGAGACTCAAGCCACCATGTCAACCGCCCGTTGAGCATGCGCTCCATCACCTTGCAAATGCAACTGGTGAGGGAGATAGGGCGGTAGCTGGAAGGTAGTTGGCGATCCTTCCCAGGCTTAAGTATAGGGACAATGGTGGCTTCGCGCCCAACGGAGGGAAAAATGCCGTCTTGCCAAATACGGTTATAGACCTGTAAGAGAAATAGTTTATTGTCGGCTGAAAGGTTCTTTAACATCAGGACATGAATGCCGTCCGGCCCGGGAGCAGAGTGCCGAGAGCAATGAAGAGCGTGCTCCAGCTCCCTCATTGTGAATAGTTCGTTATAGCATTCATCATTAACAGACCGAAAAGTATATGATGCGGTATCCTGCCGGTCTTTAATAGAGCGAAAGCCGGCGGAATAATGGTCTGAACTGGAAACCGCCTCAAAGGCAGAACCCAGAGTGTTAGCGATGGCAGCCGGATCCACTATGGTCGCATTAGAAACCTGAAGGCCAGAAACAGTACAATGTGACACTTTACCTGAGAAGCGACGAAGTTTATCCCAAACAACGGATGAAGGCGTAAAACGATTAAAAGACTCGACAAAACGAGCCCAAGATGCCTTCTTGCTATCCTGAATAATGCGACGAGCCCTGGCGCGCGATTGTTTAAAAGTCACCAAATTATCAACTGTAGGGTGTCGCCGAAACACCCTAAGTGCAGTCCTACGGGCACGAACGGCGTCCCGACAATCCTCGTTCCACCACGGAACAGGTGGCCGCCGAGGTTGGGAGGATGAACGGGGTATTGCGCGTTCGGCGGCAGAGAAAATAACAGACGTAAGGTGCTGCACTAGTTGGTGAATGTCGGAGAAGGGCTGGTCGTCAAAATGCACGAGGCTGGAATACAAGCTCCAGTCGGCTTTTGCGAATATCCAGGTAGGTACTCTGGAATGCTGTACGTGGTGCGACAGAAGAGAAACGATGCAGGGGTAATGGTCGCTGGAGTAGGTGTCAGCGACGACGTTCCACTGAAGACGACGTGCAAGCTGGAGTGAGCAAATTGCAAGGTCCAGGTGAGAAAATGTACCAGAAGAATCAGAAATAAAAGTAGGTGCACCTGTATTGAGGATGGAAAGATTGAACTGATAAAAAATGTCGGAAAGAAGAGTTCCCCTCGCACAAGCCCTTGGCGAACCCCATAGTGGGTGATGGGCATTAAAATCTCCCAACAGAAGAAATGGTGTTGGGAGAGCGGACAGGAGAGATCGAATGTCCGCGGGAGCGAGGGGAGACGATGGAGGTGTATACACAGAACAAACAGAAAAGAAAAAACCGGGTAACTGCAGTCTAATGGCAACAGCTTGCAAGTCGTGATGATGATGATGAAATGCGGCTTAAGGGCGCTAAACTGCTGAGGTCATCAGCGCCCTTACAAGGTATAAAATATAAAGTCAAAAAATAAAAGATAGGTAAAAAACCGCATAATTAAAAAACGGGACACAAACCCGCGATGTCAAAAAGCTAAAACTAACAATATAACAATAACAAATATAACAATAACAATAAAAACAATAATAACAATAACAGCAATAATAACAAGACAAAGATCTGAAAAACAACACACTAAAAGCATAGGCAGTAAAGGATTAAAACGTGTCAGGTACTGTAGAATGCGAGGGACATGAGCGCCATATGTCCACTGGGGATAAGAGTTCCCATAAAAACCGACAGGATAAAAGTACGAAGCTAACAGACGCTCAACGCATTAAATGCGCAGATTAAAATCACTGTCATGAATAAAACGTAAAACACATTCCACAGCATGCGTGTCGTCTGCCAAAACGTTGGCTAGGCCAACAGGCAGACCCACACGAGCACGCAATGAAGCTAAAACCTGACACTCTGTTAAAATGTGACGCACCGTTAAGGGCACGTCACACTGCCCACAGACGGGTGCGGGGTCACCACTGAGCAAATACCTATGACTAAAAACACAATGTCCAATCCGTAGACGAGCTAAAATTACCTCTTCCCGACGACAAGAACGAGAAGAGGTACCCCAGATGAACGGGAAAGGCTTAACCTCCCGCAACTTGTTCCCCCGGAGGGCCGTCCACTCATCGCGCCAGCGCGAGAGGATGCGGCGACGTAAAATAACATACGAATCTGACGAGGGAACAACAGAAGTAAAAAATCTGGGTAATAAAATCGCCGATTTCGCAGCGGCGTCGGCAGACTCGTTACCTGAGATGCCCACATGACCTGGAATCCACATAAAGGAGACGCTGATGCCAGAGACACCGAGCGAGTGGAGCAGGTCATGAATGCGCTGTACGAGCGGGTGGTAACTGTACAGCGAGCTAATACTTTGAAGAGCACTCAGGGAGTCGGAACAAATAAAACAGTGCCGTAAGTCGTGCCGCTGAATATATAAAAGAGACTGATAAATGCTAAAAAGTTCGGCGGTAAAAATCGAACATTGCTCTGGTAAACGAAAGGTAAAACTATTTCCACCACAAAAAAAGGCACATCCTACTCCAGCATCAGTCTTAGATCCATCAGTAAAGATAAAAGGCAAGTCCCCGAATTGCGACTGAAGTTCTAAAAACGCTGATCTAAAGACTGAAGAAGGGGTCTCATTCTTCGGCATTGACGATAACCCAAGGTGACAGAGGGCCTCAGCGCGCGACCATGGAGGAAAACGCGTTTCCCCCCTTGGAAGGGCCGGCGATGGCGTAACGTCCAAATGCCGAAGGAGCAGTCGAAATCGAACCCCTGGAGGGAGCAACGCAGAGGAGCTAACTAAATATTGCCGGTCAAGTGAATCCTCGAAAAATGCCGCGAAAGACGGGTGGTCAGGTAAGCTTGAGAGTCGACAGGCATAGCTGCACAAGAGCATCTCACGCCTGGAGGACAGCGGAGGCTCTGCAGCTTCAGCATAAAGACTGGGCACGGGGCTAGTTGGAAAGGCCCCTGTAGCGACTCTAAGACCACGATGATGAATGGGATTCAAACGACGTAACACAGATGGACGTGCCGACGAATAAACAAAACACCCGTAATCAAGTTTGGATCGGACCAAAGAGCGATAAAGGCGAAGAAGGACGGTCCGATCAGCTCCCCAGGATGTGCCACTTAAAACACGTAAAAGATTAAGAGAACGGTCACACTTTGCTTTTAAAAAGGAAACGTGCGAGGTCCAACACAACTTCCTATCAAAAATCAACCCCAAAAATTTCGCCTCGTCTGCAAACGGAAGTATCCCTGGCCCAAGACGGAGAGAGGGGGGAGGGAAATACTTCCGGCGCCAGAAGTTGATGCAGACGGATTTCTCGGCGGAGAATTTAAAGCCGTTGGCGTTACTCCAGGCGTAGAGACGGTCGATACAGCTCTGGAGACGGCGTTCGAGTAGACAGGTCCGCCGTGAACTGCAATAAATAGCGAAATCGTCAACAAAAAGGGACGATGAAATGCCAGGTGGAATACAATCAACAATGGGGTTGATAGCAATCGCAAAAAGTGTGACACTGAGTACAGAGCCCTGCGGTACTCCGTTCTCTTGAATAAAACGACGAGATAAAACCGAGCCCACACGTACACGAAAGACGCGGTCCGTCATAAACTCCCGAAGAAATATGGGAAGACGACCGCGGATATTCCAATCGTGAAGTGTACGTAAAATGCCGCCCCTCCAACAAGTGTCATAAGCTTTCTCCAGGTCAAAAAATACAGCCACGGTTTGACACTTTCTCAGAAACCCATTCATAATATGCGTCGAACAAGGACACCAGATGGTCGACGGTAGAGCGATAGCGACGAAACCCGCACTGAGCGTTCGCTAGAAGTTTCTGAGACTCAAGCCACCATGTCAACCGCCCGTTGATCATGCGCTCCATCACCTTGCAAATGCAACTGGTGAGGGAGATAGGGCGGTAGCTGGAAGGTAGTTGGCGATCCTTCCCAGGCTTAAGTATAGGGACAATGGTGGCTTCGCGCCAAACGGAAGGAAAAAGGCCGTCTTGCCAAATACGGTTATAGACCTGTAAGAGAAATAGTTTACTGTCGGCTGAAAGGTGCTTTAACATCAGGACATGAATGCCGTCCGGCCCAGGAGCGGAGTGCCGAGAGCAATGAAGAGCGTGCTCTAGCTCCCTCATTGTGAATAGTTCGTTATAGCATTCATTATTAGCAGACCGAAAAGTATATGATGCGGAATCCAGCCGGTCTTTAATAGAGCGAAAGTCGGCGGAATAATGGACTGAACTGGAAACCGCCTCAAAGGCAGCACCCAGAGTGTTAGCGATGGCAGCCGGATCCACTATGGTGGCATTAGAAACCTGAAGGCCAGAAACAGTGCAATGTGACACTTTACCTGAGAAGCGACGACGTTTATCCCAAACAACGGATGAAGGCGTAAAGCGATTAAAAGACTCGACAAAACGAGCCCAAGACGCCTTCTTGCTATCCTGAATAATGCGACGAGCCCTGGCGCGCGATTGTTTAAAAGTCACCAAATTATCAAGTGTCGGGTGTCGCCGAACCACCCTAAGTGCAGTCCTACGGGCACGAACGGCGTCCCGACAATCCTCGTTCCACCACGGAACAGGCGGTCGCCGAGGTTGAGAGGATGAGCGGGGAATTGCGCGTTCGGCGGCAGAGAAAATCGTAGACGTAAGGTGCTGCACTAGTTGGTTAATGTCGGCGAAGGGCTGATCGTAAAAATGCACGAGGCTGGAATACATGCTCCAGTCGGCTTTTGTGAATATCCAGGTAGGTACTCTGGAATGCTGTACGTGGTGTAACAGAAGAGAAGCGACGCAGGGGTAATGGTCGCTGGAGTAGGTGTCAGCGACGACGTTCCACTGAAGACGACTAGCAAGCTGGAGTGAGCAAATGGCAAGGTCCAGGTGAGAGAATGTACCAGAAGAATCAGAAATAAAAGTAGGTGCACCTGTATTGAGGATGAAAAGACTGAACTGGTAAAAAATGTCGGAAAGAAGAGTTCCCCTCGCACAAGCCCTTGGCGAACCCCACAGTGGGTGATGGGCATTAAAATCTCCCAACAGAAGAAATGGTGTTGGGAGAGCGGACAGGAGAGCTCGAATGTCCGCGGGAGCGAGGGGAGACGACGGAGGTGAATATAGAGAGCAGAGAACAAAAAACCGGGTAACTGCAATCTAATGACAACAGCTTGCAAGTCGGACGTAAGAGCGAGAGTTTGAAAATGAACGTCGTTACGCACTAACAACATGACACCTCCATGAGCAGGAGCACCCTCCTTCGGTTCAAGATCGTAGCGAACCGGAGTGTACCCTCGGAGATCGAAAGGGTCGTGAGGGCGAAGCTTGGTCTCCTGCAAACACACGACTATAGGTGAATGGGAACGCAATAAAAGTTGCAGTTCCGCCCACGTACATTCCAGGTCAGGATAGCCATGAATGAAAGGGATAAACTGTCTACTTAGAAGGGCGGCTTAAAAGAATATTTTTCTTAACCTTTGGGCTCGGGCTTTTTGTATGGAGTTGGTCAGACTCCATAGCTTCCTCGGAGGGAGGGCCCAGAAACCGATTCAAGCGCCGTGAATCGGTTCTGGGTGGCGGTGGGTGAGGTGTGCCGCTGAGCGCGGCTTGTCCCAGGACCTTCATGGGACAGCGACCTCCGAGGAGAAGGTGAACTTTGCTTACCGCGTGCACGAGGAGCGTCCTTCAGAAAATCTTCCCTACGAAGTTTCTGCTTGGGTTTCTTTTCAGCGACTTGCGACTTCATTGACTTTGGACCAGGTTTATAGGGCTTGGTAACAGTAGCTTTAATGGACGGCCGGATGGTAGTGGCGGTTACTGCAGTCTGGTCCAGGTCTGAGTTTCAGCATCTACTCGTGGTACTGGCGAGGCAACAGAACTAAATGTGCTAGATCGCAGGAGTGAAGGTTGGCGCGCATGGTAACGCCTCCGGGCTTCAGCGAAGGAGAGTTTTTCCTTTACCCGGATCTCCTGGATCGCCTTCTCGTCCAAGTACCGCGGACAGTCGGCAAATGACGCAGAATGAGAACCTTTGCAGTTAACGCAGACGGTGGCTGTGGAACAGGTACCTTCGTGTGACGGCTGGCTACATGAGGCACAGATGGTAACGGCACTCTTATAGGAGACTTGCGTATGCCCAAAACGTTGCCATTTCAAACAACGCAGAGGTCTAGGTATATACGGCCTCACAGAAATCCGTTTGTACCCTGCGGAAATGCTCGTGGGCAGATCGACGCCATCAAATGTTAGAAACAGGGTATGAGTGGGTACCAATACGCCGTCGCGTTTGGCCTGCACTCGATGCACTGCAGTCACCTTTTGATCGGATAGATATTCTACTAGATCCTCGTCCGATATACCATCGAGGCTATGGGTGGTAACGACGCCCCGACAGGAATTCAATGTGCGGGACACCTCCCAGAACATAGACACAGGGACCCAATCGCCGTCAGAAGTCAGCAGCTCATGCAATGGCCCCCCCCCGCGGGACTAGTTGAACAGCGGATACGAACACAAACCCTACATGACGACCCCGGGTGGTGGGGATGACGCCATTACCCACTCACCCAGCTGCGCACCCCGTGCGCGGGTATCCGTCAGGCTGTGTCCACGGAGGATTAAAAGAAAAGATAAAAGAAATAAAACTGCGTGGGCGTTTCGCACGCAAGGTAGGCCGGCGAGGAAGAAAAAGAGATGTGCGAATGCCGTGGTGCGAAATGGCCGGAAAGTGACAAGGGAAGAAAGAAACGATGGTTAGGTGCAGTACGAATGGAATGCAAAGAACACACGAGAGCCTACCTTGTGTCCACCGGTCACGAGAAGAACCCACCTCGACCGGATGGGGATGAAGGGATGAATATGGCGATGATTGGCTCGGGAACCCCCGGGTGCGCCAAAAACCCTTACTCACATAAGGTGAGCCTCTGTGGGGTATCTGTCATAGCAGATGAAACCAGCGACGTAGCATCCAAGTATCAAATGGTAATTGTCTATATAGTTATCTGATAAACCATAAGCCAGTGGAAAGGTACTGGTGTGGTGGTGTGGAGTTTAAGGGCCCGTCGACGGCTAGGTCATTTGGGCCCAAAGAAAAACATAAAGACAGTTAGAACTGAAAATGGTCGATCAAAAACGCATTAGAAGAGACTAAAACGAGATAGCCGTAAGATCATAAATTGGGCAAAAGAGAATAAAATCCAGGACTAAAAGTATCGGTAAAATGGAATAAAATCCAGGCTAAAAACAAAACTAAAAGGCAAGTTATACCTGTGGAAAAAACCCGATTTTGGTGACAAACCGCAGGGTCTGCCTTACTGCCACTGGGTCATCACCTAAAACTGAGGGCAGGGAAAGGTACTGGGGTTTTGTGAATCCTATAGACCACAAAGCAGATAACTTAGCTGCATGCATAATGCCAGAACTTGATCGACATCTGCTAAGTGTGAACATAAATTGATTGCTCAAACATACGATGGGACTAATGCTATGTCTTGGTCGGAAAATGCCGTTCAATGCATCATAAAACAGAAGTACAGGTCTGTAGAATACATTGCCATGCGTATCAGTTAAACTTAATTATGTTAAATGCAGCATCAGCGAATAGTGGTGTACGAATTTTCTTCATAAATCTTCAAGGAATTTGTGTTTTTTTTCTCTAACTCTCTTCAGAGAGCATCAGTTTTAGAAGTAGTGCAGAAGCGGTTGCAAACGAGATGGAGCTTTCAATCTAGATCTGTCAACACAGTTTTCGAATACAGGAAGGAGTTAATAGAATGTATGAACATCATAAGAAACGGCGAAAGAATCACCAATTCAAGTTCTGTTCTTCAAGAATCTGGCTTTATTGGAATTTTGAGTGATGCAGATTTCATATTTTATGTGTCCTTCCATAAAATTATGCTCCACGTCGATATTTTCTATAACCAACTTCAGAAGAGCGACTGTGCTCCTGTAATGGTCAGCGTAACACAATGTCTGAGGAGAGGTTATCTGCGTTGGCCATGCTTTACATTGAAAGGGATTTCATCATGCAGATCAAGAACTTCAATGAGCTGGACATCGATAAGTTTAGGAGAGAAGGGCTGATTTTCGCTATATATAGGTGAGTGCTATATGCTACACTGTTTATGAAATGTGCATGTGTTATATATTGTGAATTCCCATTTCTTCTTTATTTGCGTAAATTAATCAGCCTATAGTGAGAAACTTATTCCGTATTTATTACTTAAAACATTTCAAATTGCAAGGATAATTTTGTGAACCACCAAAGTTCTGAGTCACCAGCCGCCCCTGGTTTAAATGCGCGCCGAGTTTACGAGTTGCTACATTATGCTACTTGTGTTCACTTTTGTCTTGTGGGATTCAGTTTGCAAGGCAGTTCTTTCGTGCATTTGCTGCAAAATGGTTAATGCTTAATGAAAGGAACTAAAATAGAACTACGTTTTTTTTAACTTTGAAAGAATGAATGAAAAAATTACATATTTAAATATTTACTTACGGTATATACTCAAAGTAAGTGGTATACTCACTTAAAGTACACAATCGATACTGACATTTAACTACTAAAAAAAACCTTCATGTGGTTACCTAACATTCAATGACGGCAAATTACAGAAAAATGGGTATTTTTATTTAACAATTTAAGGAGCGGCAAGAAAACCAAACATTTTATTTAGTCGTTTAATGAGACTGGCAATTTAAATATGTTACTCATAAAAAGGACAAAATACGATGTAACGTAGCTCAATGAGGCAATGAGCCTTCAAAATTGACATGAAACCCCAAAATATAAATAAGATATACATATTCGTTTCTGTAGTATTCCTATGCGCAATAGAGCGCCATTTTATATCTGATCTTCAGCAGCGCTCTCATATAAGCTACATTTGTGATATTTTAGCCAAAGTATTTGAAGCAGAGAGACTGTTTCTTATGGAACCTTCGAGTTCAGCATATACTGATATTTCAGTCATTATACACGTGGAGTTAAGTGCACGTAGTTCTGTGAAACGGCTCTGCAATATTGACTGAATTTAACATTTTCGTTCAAATACATGTTTCAAGGCAGATATGTACTTTTCGTGTTTCTATTGTGTATTACTTACATGTTTTAGAATAGTATTTCTGTCCGTATTTGCTCTTCTCTATGCTTTACGCGTTCTTTAAAGGCTAATTTTAAATTTATATTCTATGCTACTACTTAGCCATTTTCAGGAATGAGTTCAACACTCTCTTTATAAAAAGAAGAGAGTTTTCTTGAGAATTTCTAGAAATAGGAAATAGATCAATTTAATTTCTTGGGTGAAGTGAAGAAAAGAACGAAATGCGGTAAGTAGCATGCTAAAATCTTAAAACAAATGGCATATTTCAGGTGAGGATTTAAATCTCGATCGGTGAAAGCTTGCGGAATAGAAGACAGATTTCGAAAAAAATTAAGAACCATTCGATACCTCTCTTTCATTCTCACGATTAATAGAGAATAAACATTTCCTACGGAAAGTCCTTTCGAATCTAGTTCTGAGCGATCAAAACGACACAAAAAACATAGACATTGAAGGATTCTACAAGTACATCTAAGTTACGCCCCATATATATATATATATATATATATATATATATATATATATATATATGAGACAAAGGGCAGCTAGAAGCCCCGGAACTATCTCCATACACGTCCTTATGTCATGATGACGGTTATGGCAATAATAGCATTGCTTACGATGAGGCATTAGGGTTATTAATTGTTCTTATAAAGTTTTAATTCTCTGCCGTTTATATATTTTTATGCGTACAGAATTTGATAAATATCTATGTACCGTTTCATTAATACTACTCACACATTCACAAAATAAAAATCCGCTTAGAACAGTCAGTATTTGATTTGATGCCAACTTACAGGCCTGCTGCTTCACTGCGCGTCGTTCATAGCAAGATACCTAAACTGCCTGAGGTTGGAAGGGTAACTCAGGAGCCTGAAAATTAAGAGTACTCGATTGCAAAAAAAAACTGTTTTCGAGGAATAGTATGTAAAGTTTTAAAAATTCAAAATGTTCACCCCTCAGCCGGAAATCCAGCCGAGAACAGTAGATTTGGAGACTAGCATTCCAATCACCAGTCCACAGAAGTAGTCTTAAAATTTGTGGACAAATTTAAAGTTGGATTTAAAACCACATAAAATTAAGGGTATATGAACGATTTTAGGACTATTTTACAAATTAACCAGAAAGCGAAAGTACCTGGAAATTAACGTTACGTGCATATTTATGATATTGCCCTCATGTTGGGCGTGGTTTCTGTAATTTGTTTCACCTCGCTCCCAGCATTACGACGTCATTGTTGTTTACCCTTCCGCCACGAACCTACATTATTCTTGTGAAGGTCCTAAGCCTGCGCAACCGGACGTCTTCACGAGGACGACGACACGCAGTTTGATGCTCATTTCAGTGTTGTGCCTCATCTCATCTAGGCGACCACTTCTGAGCGACTTCAACATCGGTAAGAGGTTCTCACGCTATTGTTGTCGCTTGTCATAGCATGACGTTTCTTTAATGCTGTTCCTAAAAGTTGTAGTGGCACGCAATATTTGCCTAACGAAGGTGGTCATTAGCTGTTCAAAGCTGTGTATAAACAAGCCGATCAATACACTAGTTAGTGACTTGTAATTAATCAGATGTAAGAACGGCAATGAAAACGGGTATGTATTTTCAATTTATACCTTTTAGCCTCAGTATTAATATATTCACCTGCGGAAAACAATCCAACAAATTACGGGGCTACCTGTATAATTTTAGGACAAGCAATATTGAAATTGTCTGATGTGATACATTCACATGACTTTATCGTTTATTAATGGGTATACAAAATATTCTTACGAAAGCTTATTTTTCTATCCACTACACTTTAACCCAAATAAACCTTTGCAGAAACAGCTACATTGCACATTTCGTTATAGATACAAAGAAAACAGCGACAGTCAAATGTTTATCTCAGAAATGGCTTATGCCACAAAAAGACTATCTGAAATCACTCGTGTGTCTTAAAGAGGTCCATATTTTTTGTAAAGCACGTTTTCATCCATCAACGTTTACCGGTTATGCAAGATTATAGAAAGTTGCTTGGCTATTCCCAGAAAATTCAAGATATACATTTTATTTGTCACGCAAATATCTTTAATATACAGTATTTTAATCAAAATCGTTAGAGCCATTTTTGGAAAACAAAAATTTTCGAAAAATTTTCCATCTAAGGATAGTTTGGGTTGGGGGATTTTCTTAAAAAATCAACGTGTCCCATCTTTGAAAGATAATGAACCTAAATACCACGTATGGTACTTATCCGACTTTTCGTTTTTGAGTTATGCAACGACACACAGAAACACACTCACACGCATGGACATTTTCCTAAAAATACTTTATTTGGGTTCAGGGGGCTTCAAAACATATATTTCCGGTGAAATTTCCGTATCGAATTTTTGGGTGGCATGCAATATCTTCTCTATGTACTAGGTACACGGTAAAGAAAGTAAAAACGTATATGTAAGCGTCTCAGGGCTTTCTTTATCCCTTAGCATTTATTTCCATAACTACTAGTGATAAATACTCACCAGAAATGGTTTCACATTATTATTGTTATTATTATTATTATTCGTTTTAGCACCTACTTATAGCAGGTGGAAGTAGGTTTGTATTCCACCTAAAATAGGTGCTAAAGCTAATAATAATAATAATAATAATAATAATAATAATAATAATAATAATAATAATATGTTTACCGTAGCATTAAGGAACTGAAGTCATTTCTGATGAATATTTATCACATGCTATCGGGTAAAGAAAGCCCTGAGACGCTGGTACTTTAAATGCTCATAGGCAACTATTTCATCGTTTGCATTTTACCAAGAGATGGCACAGGTACTGTCAGTGACCCAAGAGATTGACTTTGTCCTTGAAGTGCAAGCGTGCAGCGGACTGGGCAGCTTCTTGCATCAGGTGTAGATAATGTAACACCAACAGTTCAAAAATATTGTCAACAAGTGCAGTCTTACTGCAGGCAGTGTCAGTGGATGCTACAGTGTTAAACGCGTTGTATCGCGAGTGTAGAATTAATATAATTCATTAGTGAAATGGCTAACTTTCGGAAAAAGGGAAAAACCATTCATAGCGAGGCTCGCGAAATAATAAAGCATGTAAACGAGCAATGCAAAAAGGAAGCAGAGCAGAAACAACTAAGTCTGCCGATTTCGCGAGCGGATGAGAGAACAGCAAATTACTGCGGTGTGTCTGTGGGAAGAATTAAGAATATACGACAAGAAAGTGCGAAGAGAACAGAAGGAAGCCCTTTAGGCACTCCAGGCAAGACAAGGCCTCGAAATCCAGAAAGAAACATAAATATAGACGATTTCGACATGTGCGTCATTAAGCGGACAATAATGGACTTCGTCAATAAAAAGATAGTTCCGACATGCAGAAAGTTACTTCCTGTAATTAGAAGTAAGATACAATTTCCATGGGGGGTACAATCTTTAAGGAGAGTTATTCGGAAATTGGGATTTAGATGGCGCAAGTGCCGAGGTAAGCGAACAATCTTAATCGAAAAGCCAAGAATTGTTGAATGGAGATGCAAATACTTAGCTGAGCTAAGGGAATACCGAAGACAAGGCAGGGATATCGTTTATTTGGATGAAACGTGGATGGACAGTAATTTAACATTCAAGAAATGTTGGCAAGCTGATGGGATCACAGGGGTGCTTACTGATGGTAGTGCAGGAAACAGACTCATTGTTGTTCACGCATGCTCCGAGAATGGATTTATTTCTGGAGCATTGCTGATTTACAAGGCAGGATCAGTGACAGGTGATTACCATGGGCAAATGAACGGTGCCAACTTCGAACGATGGGTGAATGAACACTTGATTCCAAACATTCCGGAAAAATCTGTAATCATTCTAGATAACGCTCCTTATCACACCATTCAGATCAATAAGCCCCCAAATAAATACGACACTAAAGTTAACATGATGTCATGGCTTCAGAAAAATGGAGTTCATTGTGAAGAAAGCATGCTAAAACATCAACTTTTTTCTTTGATAGAAATGAACAGACCAAGAGAAAAGGTATTCAAGATTGACCGTATCCTCAATGCACATGGACACTCCACTCTGTATCTGCCGCCTTACAATTGCGATCTTAATCCCATTGAACTTGCATGGGCGACAGTAAAGCACTACATAAGGGAGCGCAATGTTACTGGCGAATTTTCGTTATCTCGTTTATTGAGTTTAACCAACGAAGGAATCTCTGCGGTACCTGCAGAACACTGGGTAGGATATCACCGGCATGTTAGAACATTAGAAGATGGTTACTGGTCCAAGGATCGTGTGGTTTCTCATGTGATCGATCAGATTATTTCAAATGCTAACGACAGTTCTTCTGATGAGCAAGAAGGAATATCATCCGATGACTCCGAATCGTCTGCATCAGATCTTGCACACCCTTTGGATTAATTAGGTTAGTAAAATAACATTCCACATTTATGTTGTCATAAATATACTGTTTTATATGTATACAGGCTTTACAAGTTCACTTATTGAAAGTATGATCATAATTGTTTTTTTTTTGATGCGGTAATAATCTACTATTGATGTTACTTCGCCTAATATTTGTTGTCACTGAAAGAAAGGATAAGTACCTTTGGAACAGGGTGTAAAACAATAAAGCGATAGGAAAGAATAACACAACGCTCTCTCAGGTTCGCTTACGTCAACTCCAAGGACATAGCTAAACTCCTGAGTAACAGACAGTATACACACGTGTTCACAGTACCTCTCTCGGTCGCGCTAAATGTCAGAGCCGGAGATATAACGGCGGTAGTATAGCCAATGCTAAAGCTGCAGCTCGAATTGGAGTCCCTGCAACTACAGCGCAGAGGTGCGTGAGATTATGC
This sequence comes from Deroplatys truncata, assembly GCA_030765065.1. Taxonomy (NCBI): domain Eukaryota; kingdom Metazoa; phylum Arthropoda; class Insecta; order Mantodea; family Mantidae; genus Deroplatys; species Deroplatys truncata. The sequence goes on from CM060985.1 coordinate 56,386,563, forward strand.
GAGGATGGCGTTAAACGACGTCCTCCTGGATAGGTAGAAGATTTTGTCCACTCCCGAAATGGATGCAACTTTAATTTTAGGAGCAGAGAGGAAGCCTTTCCAAACTGCTTTTGAGGAGGCACATTCACAATTCCCTGGACCAGCTCGATGATGATGATGATGATGATGATATGCGGCTTAAGGGCGCTAAACTACTGAGGTCATCAGCGCCCTTACAATGTATAAAATATAAAGTCAAAATATAAAAACAGGTAAAAGAACCGCATAATTAAAAACAGGACGTAAACTCGCGATGTCCAAAAGGCTAAAAATAACAATAAGATAACAATAACAACAATAATAACAACAATCAAATCAATAACAACATTAAAATCAATAACAACAATAATAACAATATAAATATCTGAAAAAACCAACACACTAAAAGCATAGGCAATAAACGATTAAAACGTGTCAAGAACTATAGAATGCGAGGGACATGAGCGCCATATGTCCACTGGGGATTAGAGTCCCCATAAAACCTGACAGAAGAAAAGTATTAAGCTAAAAGACGCTCAACGCATTAAATGCGCAGAGTAAAATCACTATCATGAATAAAACGTAAAACACATTCTACAGCACGCGTGTCGTCTGCCAAAACGTTGGCTAGGCCAATAGGCAGACCCACGCGGGCACGCAATGCAGCTAAAACCTGACACTCTGTTAAAATATGACGCACCGTCAAGGGCACGTCACACTGCCAACAGAGAGGTGCGGGGTCACCACTGAGCAAATACCTATGACTAAAAACACAATGTCCAATCCGTAAACGAGCTAAAATTACCTCTTCCCGACGACAAGAACGAGAAGAGGTATCCCAGATCAACGGGAAAGGCTTAACCTCCCGCAACTTGTTCCCCCGGAGGGCCGTCCACTCATCGCGCCAGCGCGAGAGGATGCGGCGACGTAAAACAACACACGAATCTGACGAGGGAACAACAGAGGTAAAAAATCTGGGTAATAAAATCGCCGATTTCGCAGCGGCGTCGGCAGACTCATTACCTGAGATGCCCACATGACCTGGAATCCACACGAAGGACACGCTGATGCCAGAGACACCCAGCGAGTGGAGCAGGTCATGTATGCGCTGTACGAGTGGGTGGTAATTGTACAGCGCAGTAATACTCTGAAGGGCACTCAGTGATGATGATGATGATGATGATATGCGGTTTAAGGGCGCTAAACTGCTATGGTCATCAGCGCCCTTACAGTGTATAAAAGATAAGGTCAAAATATAAAACAGGTAAAAGAACCGCATAGTTAAAAACGGGACACAAACCCGCGATGTTCAAAAGGCTAAAACTAACAATAGAATAATAACAAATATAACAATAACAACAATAATAACAATAACAACAATAACAATAACAACAATAATAACAATAACAACAATAAAAAGAACAAGACAAATATCTGAAAACCAACACACTAAAAGCATAGGCAGTAAAGGATTAAAACGTGTCAGAAACTGTAGAATGCGAGGGACATGAGCGCCATATGTCCACTGGGGATAAGAGTTCCCATAAAAACAGACAGAATAAAAGTACCAAGCTAACAGACGCCCAACGCATTAAATGCGCAGATTAAAATCACTGTCGTGAATAAAACGTAAAACACATTCTACAGCACGCGTGTCGTCTGCCAAAACGTTGGCTAGGCCAACAGGCAGACCCACACGAGCACGCAATGCAGCTAAAACCTGACACTCTGTTAAAATGTGACGCACCGTTAAGTGCACGTCACACTGCCCACAGAGTGGTGCGGGGTCACCACTGAGCAAATACCTATGACTAAAAACACAATGTCCAATCCGTAGACGAGCTAAAATTACCTCTTCCCGACGACAAGAACGAGAAGAGGTACCCCAGATCAACGGGAAAGGCTTAACCTCCCGCAACTTGTTCCCCCGGAGGGCCGTCCACTCATCGCGCCAGCGCGAGAGGATGCGGCGACGTAAAATAACATACGAATCTGACGAGGGAGCAACAGAAGTAAAAAATCTGGGTAATAAAATCGCCGATTTCGCAGCGGCGTCGGCAGACTCGTTACCTGAGATGCCCACATGACCTGGAATCCACATGAAGGAGACGCTGATGCCAAAGACACCGAGCGAGTGGAGCAGGTCATGTATGCGCTGTACGAGTGGGTGGTAATTGTACAGCGCATGAATAGCCTGAAGGGCACTCAGAGAGTCCGTACAAATAAAACAGTGCCGTAAGTCGTGCCGCTGAATGAATAAAACAGATTGATAAATGCTAAAAAGTTCGGCGGTAAAAATTGAACATTGTTGAGGTAAACGAAAAGTAAAACTCTGTACACCAAAAACAAAGGCACATCCTACTCCAACATCAGTCTTAGACCCATCAGTATATATAAAATGACAGTCCCCGAACTGCGCCTGTAGTTCTAAAAAGGCAGATCTAAGAACAGAAGCAGGGGTCGCATTTTTCGGCATCGACGTTAGCCCAAGGTGGATGTGGGCCTCAGCGCGCGACTATGGAGGAAAACGCGTTTCCCCTCGGGTAAGGGCCGGCGCTGGCGTAACGTCCAAATGCCGAAGTAGCAGTCGAAATCGAACCCCTGGGGGGAGCAATGCAGAGGAGCTAACGAAATATTGTCGATCTAGCGAATCCTCGTAAAAGACATCGAAGGACGGGTGGTTAGGCAAGCTTGAGAGCCGACAAGCATAGCTACATAAGAGCATCTCACGCCTGAAAGACAGCGGAGGCTCTGCAGCCTCAGCGTAAAGACTGGGCACGGGGCTAGTTGGAAAGGCCCCTGTAGCGACTCTAATACCACGATGATGAATGGGATTCAAACGACGTAACACAGATGGACGTGCCGACGAATAAACTGTACACCCGTAATCAAGTTTGGATCGGACCAAAGAGCGATAAAGGCGAAGAAGGACGGTCCGATCAGCTCCCCAGGATGTGCCACTTAAAACACGTAAAAGATTAAGAGAACGGTCACACTTTGCTTTTAAAAAGGAAACGTGCGAGGTCCAACACAACTTCCTATCAAAAATCAACCCCAAAAATTTCGCCTCGTCTGCAAACGGAAGTATCCCTGGCCCAAGATGGAGAGAGGGCGGAGGGAAATACTTCCGGCGCCAGAAGTTGATGCAGACGGATTTCTCGGCGGAGAAATTAAAGCCGTTGGCGTTACTCCAGGCGTAGAGACGGTCGATACAGCTCTGGAGACGGCGTTCGAGTAGACAGGTCCGCCGTGAACTGCAATAAATAGCGAAATCGTCAACAAAAAGGGACGATGAAATGCCAGGTGGAATACAATCAACAATGGGGTTGATAGCAATCGCAAAAAGTGTGACACTGAGTACAGAGCCCTGCGGTACCCCGTTCTCTTGAATAAAACGACGAGATAAAACCGAGCCCACACGTACACGAAAGACGCGGTCCGTCATAAACTCCCGAAGAAATATGGGAAGACGACCGCGGATATTCCAATCGTGAAGTGTACGTAAAATGCCGCCCCTCCAACAAGTGTCATAAGCTTTCTCCAGGTCAAAAAATACAGCCACGGTTTGACACTTTCTCAGAAATCCATTCATAATATGCGTCGACAAGGACACCAGATGGTCGACGGTAGAGCGATAACGACGAAACCCGCACTGAGCGTTCGCTAGAAGTTTCTGAGACTCAAGCCACCATGTCAACCGCCCGTTGATCATGCGCTCCATCACCTTGCAAATGCAACTGGTGAGGGAGATAGGGCGGTAGCTGGAAGGTAGTTGGCGATCCTTCCCAGGCTTAAGAATAGGGACAATGGTGGCTTCGCGCCAAACGGAAGGAAAAATGCCGTCTTGCCAAATACGGTTATAGACCTGTAAGAGAAATAGTTTACTGTCGGCTGAAAGGTTCTTTAACATCAGGACATGAATGCCGTCCGGCCCGGGAGCGGAGTGCCGAGAGCAATGAAGAGCGTGCTCCAGCTCCCTCATTGTAAATAGTTCGTTATAGCATTCATCATTAGCAGACCGAAAAGTATATGATGCGGAATCCTGCCGGTCTTTAATAAAGCGAAAGCCGGCGGAATAATGGTCTGAAAGGGATACCGCCTCAAAGGCAGCACCCAGAGTGTTAGCGATGGCAGCCGGATCCACTATGGTGGCATTAGAAACCTGAAGGCCAGAAACAGTACAATGTGACACTTTACCTGAGAAGCGACGAAGTTTATCCCAAACAACGGATGAAGGCGTAAAGCGATTAAAAGACTCGACAAAACGAGCCCAAGATGCCTTCTTGCTATCCTGAATAATGCGACGAGCCCTGGCGCGCGATTGTTTAAAAGTCACCAAATTATCAAGTGTAGGGTGGCGCCGAAACACCCTAAGTGCAGTCCTACGGGCACGAACGGCGTCCCGACAATCCTCGTTCCACCACGGAACAGGTGGCCGCCGAGGTTGGGAGGATGAACGGGGTATTGCGCGTTCGGCGGCAGAGAAAATAACAGACGTAAGGTGCTGCACTAGGTGGTGAATGACGGAGAAGGGCTGATCGTCAAAATGCACGAGGCTGGAATACAAGCTCCAGTCGGCTTTTGCGAATATCCAGGTAGGTACTCTGGAATGCTGTACGTGGTGCGACAGAAGAGAAACGATGCAGGGGTAATGGTCGCTGGAGTAGGTGTCAGCGACGACGTTCCACTGAAGACGACGTGCAAGCTGGAGTGAGCAAATTGCAAGGTCCAGGTGAGAAAATGTACCAGAAGAATCAGAAATAAAAGTAGGTGCACCTGTATTGAGGATGGAAAGATTGAACTGATAAAAAATGTCGGAAAGAAGAGTTCCCCTCGCACAAGCCCTTGGCGAACCCCATAGTGGGTGATGGGCATTAAAATCTCCCAACAGAAGAAATGGTGTTGGGAGAGCGGACAGGAGAGCTCGAATGTCCGCGGGAGCGAGGGGAGACGATGGAGGTGTATACACAGAACAAACAGAAAAGAAAAAACCGGGTAACTGCAGTCTAATGGCAACAGCTTGCAAGTCGGACGTAAGTGTGATAGGATGAAAATGAACGTCATTACGCACCAACATGACACCTCCATGAGCAGGAGCACCCTCCTCCGGTTCAAGATCGTAGCGAACCGGAGTGTACCCGCGGAGATCGAAAGGGTCGTGAGGGCGAAGCTTGGTCTCCTGCAAACACACGACCATAGGTGAATGGGAACGCAATAAAAGTTGCAGTTCCGCCCTATGCGATCGTACACCACGTACATTCCAGCTCAGGATAGCCATGAATAAAAGGGATAAACTGTCTACTTAGAAGGGCGGCTTAAAATTACCTTTTGTTTAACCTTTGGGCTCGGGCTTTTTGTATGGAGTTGGTCAGACTCCATAGCTTCCTCGGAGGGAGGGCCCACGCGCTCAGTGCCAGAAACCGATTCAAGCGCCGTGAATCGGTTCTGGGTGGCGATGGGTGAAGGGTGCCGCTGAGCGCGGCTTGTCCCAGGACCATCCTGGGACAGCGACCTCCGAGGAGGAGAAGGTGAACTCTTTTTACCGCGCGCACGCGGAGGGTCTTTCAAAAAATCTTCCCTACGAAGTTTCTGCTTGGGCTTCTTTTCAACGGCTTGCGACTTCATTGACTTGGGACCAGGTTTATACGGCTTGGTAACTGTAGCCTTAATAGACGGCCGGATGGTAGTGGCGGTTAATCCAGTCAAGGTCCAGGTCTGAGTTTCGGCATCTACTCGTGGTACTGGCGAGGCAACAACAGAACTAAATGTGCCAGATCGCAGGAGTGAAGGTTGGCGCGCATGGAAACGCCTCCGGGCTTCAGCGAAGGAGAGTTTTTCCTTTACCCGGATCTCCTGGATCGCCTTCTCGTCCAAATACCGCGGACAGTCGGCAAACGAAGCAGAATGTGACCCTTTACAATTAACGCAGACGGGGGCTGTTGAACAGGTACCTTCGTGTGAGGGCTGGCTACATGTTTCACAGATGTTAACGGCACTCTTACAGGAGACTTGCGTATGCCCAAAACGTTGGCATTTAAAACAACGCAGAGGTCTAGGAATATAAGGCCTCACAGAAATCCGTTCGTACCCTGCGGAAATGCTCGTGGGCAGATCGACGCCATCAAATGTAATAAACAGGGTACGAGTGGGTACCAACACGCCGTCGCGTTTGGCCTGCACTCGATGAACCGCTGTCACCCTCTGGTCTGCAAGATATTCCACCAGGTCTTCGTCAGAGATACCATCGAGGCTATGCGTGGTGACAACGCCTCTACAAGAATTCAAGGTGCGGTGCTTCTCAACACGGATAGGATAACCGTGGAGAAGCGTGGCGCTCAACAAGGACTTACTTTGTGCCTCGGATTTGCTTTGAACCAATAACGAACCATTACGAAGCCGAGTGCAGGAAAGAACCGGACCAGCAATTGAGTCAATGCCCTTCTGGATGATAAAAGGGTTCACCTTCTCGAATGATTGTCCTTCCTCTGTTCGGGTAATCACTAAGTAACAACCAGCTGTTGGCGGTGCTACTTCTGTTACTAAAGTTTTACGGCGCTTGTTGTTAATAATGGAGAAAGGGTGCTCCATAGCGAAAAAAAATCCTCCACCATTGCAACCGTCTCCGACCTCGGGCTCTGACTTCTCGGGCGTTACCCCGGCTTGGGTGAGTGGCCTATCTATACCAGACTCACCCCAGGGTCACACCTCCCAGAACATAGACAGAGGGACCCAATCGCCGTCAGAAGTCAGCAGCTCATGCAATGGCCCCCCCGCGGGACTGCAGTTGAACAGCGGATACGAACAACAACCCTACATGACGACCCCGGGTGGTGGGGATGACGCCATTACCCACTCACCCAGCTGCGCACGCGGTGCGCGGGTATCCGTCAGGCTGTGTCCACGGAGGATTTAAATAAAAAGATAAAAGAAACTAAAACTGTGTGGGCGTTTCGCACGCAAGGTAGGCCGGCGGGGAAGAAAAAAGAGATATGCGAATGTCGTGGTACGAAATGGCCGGAAAGTGATTAGGCAAGAAAGAAACGAAGGTGAGGTGCGGTATGTATGGAATGCAAAGAACGCACGAGAGCCTACCTTGGGTCCACCGGTCACTTGAAGAACCCACCTCGACCGGATGGTGGTGAGGGGATGAAGGTGGCGATGAATGGCTCGGGAACCCCCGGGTGCGCCAAAAACCCGTACTCACATAAGGTGAGCCCCTGAGGGGGAAGGGCACTCAGAGAGTCCGTACAAATAAAACAGTGCCGTAAGTCGTGCCGCTGAATGTATAAAACGGATTGATAAATGCTAAAAAGTTCGGCGGTAAAAATTGAACATTGTCGAGGTAAACGAAAAGTAAAACTCTGTACACCAAAAACAAAGGCACATCCTACTCCAACATCAGTCTTAGACCCATCGGTATATATAAAATGACAGTCCCCGAACTGCGCCTGTAGTTCTAAAAAGGCGGATCTAAGAACAGAAGCAGGGATCGCATTTTTCGGCATCGACGTCAGCCCAAGGTGGATGTGGGCCTCAGCGCGCGACCATGGAGGAAAACGCGTTTCCCCTCGGGTAAGGGCCGGCGCTGGCGAAACGTCCAAATGCCGAAGTAGCAGTCGAAATCGAACCCCTGGGGGGAGCAATGCAGAGGAGCTAACTAAATATTGCCGATCAAGCGAATCCTCGTAAAATACATCGAAGGACGGGTGGTTAGGCAAGCTTGAGAGCCGACAAGCATAGCTACATAAGAGCATCTCACGCCTGAAAGACAGCGGAGGCTCTGCAGCCTCAGCGTAAAGACTGGGCACGGGGCTAGTTGGAAAGGCCCCTGTAGCGACTCTAATACCACGATGATGAATGGGATTCAAACGACGTAACACAGATGGACGTGCCGACGAATAAACAATACACCCGTAATCAAGTTTGGATCGGACCAAAGAGCGATAAAGGCGAAGGACGGTCCGATCAGCTCCCCAGGATGTGCCACTTAAAACACGTAAAAGATTAAGAGAACGGTCACACTTTGCTTTTAAAAAGGAAACGTGCGAGGTCCAACACAACTTTCTATCAAAAATCAACCCCAAAAATTTCGCCTCGTCTGCAAACGGAAGTATCCCTGGCCCAAGATGGAGAGAGGGCGGAGGGAAATACTTTCGGCGCCAGAAGTTGATGCAGACGGATTTCTCGGCGGAGAAATTAAAGCCGTTGGCGTTACTCCAGGCGTAGAGACGGTCGATACAGCTCTGGAGACGGCGTTCGAGTAGACAGGTCCGCCGTGAACTGCAATAAATAGCGAATTCGTCAACAAAAAGGGACGATGATGATGATATGCGGCTTCAGGGCGCTAAACTGCTGAGGTCATCAGCGCCCTTGCAAGGTATAAAATATAAAGTCAAAAAATAAAAGACAGGTAAAAAACCGCATAATTAAAAAATGGGACACAAACCCGCGATGTCAAAAAAGTTAAAAATAACAATAGAATAACAATAAAAACAATAACAATAATAACAATAACAACAATAGTAACAATAACAATAAATATGTCTTAAAAACCAACACACTACAAGCATAGCCAATAAAACATTAAAATAACAAAGCTAAAAGACGCTCAACGCATCAAATACGACGATTAACACCAATGTCACTTATATAACGTAAAAGACATTCTACAGCATGCGCGTCGTCTGCCAAAACGTTGGCTATGCCAACAGGCAGACCAACACGGACGCGCAGTGGAGCTAAAACTTGACACTCAGTTAAAATGTGACGCACCGTTAAGGGCACGTCACACTGCTGACACAGCGGAGCGGGATCACCACTGAGAAGATAACTATGACTAAAACGACAATGTCCAATTCGTAAACGGGCTAAAAGTACCTCTTCCCGACGTGAAGAACGAGAAGAGGTACCCCAGATTAACGGGAGAGGCTTAACCTCCCGCAACTTGTTCCCCCGGAGGGCCGTCCACTCATCGCGCCAGCGCGAGAGGATGCGGCGACGTAAAATAGCACACGAATCTAACGAGGGAACAACAGAGGTAAAAAATCTGGGTAATAAAATCGCCGATTTCGCAGCGGCGTCGGCAGACTCATTACCTGAGATGCCCACATGACCTGGAATCCACATGAAGGACACGCTGATGCCAGAGACACCAAGCGAGTGGAGCAGGTCATGTATGCGCTGTACAAGCGGGTGGTAATGGTACAGCGCAGTAATAGTCTGAAGGGCACTCAGAGAGTCCGTACAAATAAAACAGTGCCGTAAGGCGTGCCGCTGAATGTATAAAACAGATTGATAAATGCTAAAAAGTTCGGCGGTAAAAATTGAACATTGTCCAGGAAAACGAAACTTAAAACTACAGTGACCAGAAACAAAGGCACATCCAACTCCAGCTTCAGTCTTAGATCCATCGGTAAAGATAAAATGGAAGTCTCCGAATTGAGCCCGTACTTCTAAAAAAGCCGATCTAAAGACTGAAGCAGGGGTCTCAGTCTTCGGCATCGACGTTAGCCCAAGGTGACAGTGGGCCTCAGCGCGAGACCATGGAGGAAAACGCGTTTCCCCCCGTGGAAGGGCCGGCGCTGGCGGAACGTCTAAATGCCGAATAAGCTGTCGAAAGCGAACCCCTGGTGGGAGCAAAGCAGAGGAGCTAATAAAATAGTGACGATCAAGTGACTCCTCGAAAAATAACTCGAAGGACGGGTGGTCAGGCAAGCTTGAGAGTCGACAGGCATAGCTGCACAAGAGCATCTCACGCCTGAAGGACAGCGGAGGCTCTGCAGCTTCAGCATACAGGCTAAAAACAGGGCTGGTTGGAAAGGCCCCTGTAGCGACTCTTATGCCACGATGGTGAATGGCATTCAATCGACGTAACACAGTTGGACGTGCAGACGAATAAACAATACACCCGTAATCAAGCTTGGATCGGACCAAAGAGCGATAAAGGCGAAGGACGGTCCGATCAGCTCCCCAGGATGTGCCACTTAAAACACGTAAAATATTAAGAGAACGGTCACACTTTGCTTTTAAAAAGGAAACGTGCGAGGTCCAACACAACTTCCTGTCAAAAATCAACCCCAAAAATTTCGCCTCGTCTGCAAACGGAAGTATCCCTGGCCCAAGATGGAGAGAGGGCGGAGGGAAATACTTCCGTCGCCAAAAGTTGATGCAGACGGATTTCTCGGCGGAGAAATTAAAGCCGTTGGCGTTACTCCAGGCGTAGAGACGGTCGATACAGCTCTGGAGACGGCGTTCGAGTAGACAGGTCCGCCGTGAACTGCAATAAATAGCGAAATCGTCAACAAAAAGGGACGATGAAATGCCAGGTGGAATACAATCAACAATGGGGTTGATAGCAATCGCAAAAAGTGTGACACTGAGCACAGAGCCCTGCGGTACCCCGTTCTCTTGAATAAAACGACGAGATAAAACCGAGCCCACACGTACACGAAAGACGCGGTCCGTCATGAACTCCCTAAGAAATATGGGAAGACGACCGCGGATATTCCATGCGTGAAGTGTACGTAAAATGCCGCCCCTCCAACAAGTGTCATAGGCTTTCTCCAGGTCAAAAAATACAGCCACGGTTTGACACTTTCTCAGAAATCCATTCATAATATGCGTCGACAAGGACACCAGATGGTCGACGGTAGAGCGATAGCGACGAAACCCGCACTGAGCGTTCGCTAGAAGTTTCTGAGACTCAAGCCACCATGTCAACCGCCCGTTGATCATGCGCTCCATCACCTTGCAAATGCAACTGGTGAGGGAGATAGGGCGGTAGCTGGAAGGTAGTTGGCGATCCTTCCCAGGCTTAAGTATAGGGACAATGGTGGCTTCGCGCCAAACGGAAGGAAAAATGCCGTCCTGCCAAATACGGTTATAGACCTGTAAGAGAAAGAGTTTACTGTCGGCTGAAAGGTTCTTTAACATCAGGACATGAATGCCGTCCGGCCCAGGAGCGGAGTGCCGAGAGCAATGAAGAGCATGCTCCAGCTCCCTCATTGTGAAAAGTTCATTATAACACTCAATATTAGCAGATCGAAAATTAAAGGTGTCGGAATCCAGCCGGTCTTTGATAGAGCGAAAGCCGGCGGAATAATGGTCCGAATTGGATACCGCCTCAAAGGCAGCACCCAGAGTGTTAGCGATGGCAGCCGGATCCACTATGGTGGCATTAGAAACCTGTAGGCCAGAAACAGTACAATGCGACACTTTACCTGAGAAGCGACGAAGTTTATCCCAAACAACAGATGAAGGCGTAAAGCGATTAAAAGACTCGACAAAACGAGCCCACGACGCCTTCTTGCTATCCTGAATAGTGCGACGAGCCCTGGCGCGCGATTGTTTAAAAGTCACCAAATTATCAAGTGTAGGGTGGCGCCGAAACACCCTAAGTGCAGCCCTACGAGCACGAACGGCGTCCCGACAATCCTCGTTCCACCACGGAACAGGTGGCCGCCGAGGTTGGGAGGATGAACGGGGTATTGCGCGTTCGGCGGCAGAGAAAATAATAGACGTAAGGTGCTGCACTAGTTGGTTAATGTCGGAGAAGGGCTGGTCGTCAAAATGCACGAGGCTGGAATACAAGTTCCAGTCGGCTTTTGCGAATATCCAGGTAGGTACTCTGGAATGCTGTACGTGGTGCGACAGAAGAGAAACGATGCAGGGGAAATGGTCGCTGGAGTAGGTGTCAGCGACGACGTTCCACTGAAGACGACGTGCAAGCTGGATTGAGCAAATCGCAAGGTCCAGGTGAGAGAATGTACCAGAAGAATCAGAAATAAAAGTAGGTGCACCTGTATTGAGGATGGAAAGATTGAACTGATAAAAAATGTCGGAAAGAAGAGTTCCCCTCGCACAAGCCCTTGGCGAACCCCATAGTGGGTGATGGGCATTAAAATCTCCCAACAGAAGAAATGGTGTTGGGAGAGCGGACAGGAGAGATCGAATGTCCGCGGGAGCGAGGGGAGACGATGGAGTTGTATACACAGAACAAACAGAAAAGAAAAAACCGGGTAACTGCAGTCTAATGGCAACAGCTTGCAAGTCGGACGTAAGTGTGATAGGATGAAAATGAACGTCATTACGCACCAACAACATGACACCTCCATGAGCAGGAGCACCCTCCTCCGGTTCAAGATCGTAGCGAACCGGAGTGTACCCTCGGAGATCGAAAGGGCCGTGAGGGCGAAGCTTGGTCTCCTGCAAACACACGACCATAGGTGAATGGGAACGCAATAAAAGTTGCAGTTCCGCCCTATGCGATCGTACACCACGTACATTCCAGCTCAGGATAGCCATGAATAAAAGGGATAAACTGTCTACTTAGAAGGGCGGCTTAAAATTACCTTTTGTTTAACCTTTGGGCTCGGGCTTTTTGTATGGAGTTGGTCAGACTCCATAGCTTCCTCGGAGGGAGGGCCCACGCGCTCAGTGCCAGAAACCGATTCAAGCGCCGTGAATCGGTTCTGGGTGGCGATGGGTGAAGGGTGCCGCTGAGCGCGGCTTGTCCCAGGACCTTCCTGGGACAGCGACCTCCGAGGAGGAGAAGGTGAACTTTTCTTACCGCGCGCACGCGGAGGGTCTTTCAAAAAATCTTCCCTACGTAGTTTCTGCTTGGGCTTCTTTTCAACGGCTTGCGACTTCATTGACTTGGGACCAGGTTTATACGGCTTGGTAACTGTAGCCTTAATAGACGGCCGGATGGTAGTGGCGGTTAATCCAGTCAAGGTCCAGGTCTGAGTTTCGGCATCTACGCGTGGTACTGGCGAGGCAACAACAGAACTAAATGTGCCAGATCGCAGGAGTGAAGGTTGGCGCGCATGGTAACGCCTCCGGGCTTCAGCGAAGGAGAGTTTTTCCTTTACCCGGATCTCCTGGATCGCCTTCTCGTCCAAGTACCGCGGACAGTCGGCAAACGAAGCAGAATGAGACCCTTTACAATTAACGCAGACGGGGGCTGTTGAACAGGTACCTTCGTGTGAGGGCTGGCTACAGGTTGCACAGATGTTAACGGCACTCTTACATGAGACTTGCGTATGCCCAAAACGTTGGCATTTAAAACAACGCAGAGGTCTAGGAATATAAGGCCTCACAGAAATCCGTTCGTACCCTGCGGAAATGCACGTGGGCAGATCGACGCCATCAAATGTAATAAACAGGGTACGAGTGGGTACCAACACGCCGTCGCGTTTGGCCTGCACTCGATGAACCGCTGTCACCCTCTGGTCTGCAAGATATTCCCCCAGGTCTTCGTCAGAGATACCATCGAGGCTATGCGTGGTGACAACGCCTCTACAAGAATTCAAGGTGCGGTGCTTCTCAACACGGATAGGATAACCGTGGAGAAGCGTGGCGCTCAACAAGGACTTACTTTGTGCCTCGGATTTGCTTTGAACTAGCAACGAACCATTACGAAGACGAGTGCAGGAAAGAACCGGACCAGCAATTGAGTCAATGCCCTTCTGGATAATAAAAGGGTTCACCTTCTCGAATGATTGTCCCTCCTCTGTACGGGTAATCACTAAGTAACAACCAGCTGTTGGCGGTGCTACTTCTGTTACAAAAACTTTGCGGCGCTTGTTGTTAACAATGGAGAAAGGGTGCTCCATAGCGAAAAAAATCCTCCACCATTGCAACCGTCTCCGACCTCGGGCTCTGACTTCCCGGGCGTTACCCCGGCTTGGGTGAGTGGCCTATCTATACCTAGCTCACCCCAGGGTCACACCTCCCAGAACATAGACAGAGGGACACAATCGCCGTCGGAAGCCAGCAGCTCATGCAATGGCCCCCCCGCGGGACTGCAGTTGAACAGCGGATACGAACAACAACCCTACATGACGACCCCGGGTGGTGGGGATGACGCCATTACCCACTCACCCAGCTGCGCACGCGGTGCGCGGGTATCCGTCAGGCTGTGTCCACGGAGGATTTAAATAAAAGGATAAAAGAAACTAAAACTGTGTGGGCGTTTCGCACGCAAGGTAGGCCGGCGGGGAAGAAAAAGAGAGATATGCGAATGTCGTGGTGCGAAATGGCCGGAAAGTGATAAGGGAAGAAAGAAACGATGGTGAGGTGCGGTATGGATGGAATGCAAAGAACGCACGAGAGCCTACCTTGGGTCCACCGGTCACGAGAAGAACCCACCTCGACCGGATGGGAGTGAGAGGATGAATGTGGCGATGAGTGGCTCGGGAACCCCCGGGTGCGCCAAAAACCCGTACTCACATAAGGTGAGCCCCTGAGGGGTCACCTTCCCAAAACTTTGTCCTTCTTCGGTTCGTGAAATGACCAAGTAACAACCAGTTGTCGGTGGCGTCACTTCTGTTACATAGACTTTTCGGCGCTTGTTAGTAGTAATGGAGGAAGGGTGCTCCATAGCGAAATAAATCCTCCACCATTGCAACCGTCTCCGACCTCGGGCTCTGACTTCTCGGGCGTTACCCCGGCTTGGGTGAGTGGCCTATCTATACCAGACTCACCCCAGGGTCACACCTCCCAGAACATAGACAGAGGGACCCAATCGCCGTCAGAAGTCAGCAGCTCATGCAATGGCCCCCCCGCGGGACTGCAGTTGAACAGCGGATACGAACACAAACCCTACATGACGACCCCGGGTGGTGGGGATGACGCCATTACCCAATCACCCGGCTGCGCACGCGGTGCGCGGGTATCCGTCAGGCTGTGTCCACGGAGGATTTAAATAAAAAGATAAAAGAAACTAAAACTGTGTGGGCGTTTCGCACGCAAGGTAGGCCGGCGGGGAAGAAAAAGAGAGATATGCGAATGTCGTGGTGCGAAATGGCCGGAAAGTGACAAGAGAAGAAAGAAACGATGGTGAGGTGCGGTATGAATGGAATGTAACGAACGCACGAGAGCCTACCTTGTGTTCACCGGTCACTTGAAGAACCCACCTCGACCGGATGGGGGTGAGGGGATGAATGTGGCGATGACTGGCTCGGGAACCCCCGGGTGCGCCAAAAACCCGTACTCACATAAGGTGAGCCCCTGAGGGGAACCGTGGAGAAGCGTGGCGCTCAACAAGGACTTACTTTGTGCCTCGGATTTGCTTTGAACTAGCAACGAACCATTACGAAGCCGAGTGCAGGAAAGAACCGGACCAGCAAATGAGTCAATGCCCTTCTGGATAATAAAAGGGTTCACCTTCTCGAATGATTGTCCCTCCTCTGTACGGGTAATCACTAAGTAACAACCAGCTGTTGGCGGTGCTACTTCTGTTACTAAAGATTTACGGCGCTTGTTGTGTATAATGGAGAAAGGGTGCTCCATAGCGAAACATCCTCCACCATTGCAACCGTCTCCGACCTCGGGCTCTGACTTCCCGGGCGTTACCCCGGCTTGGGTGAGTGGCCTATCTATACCTAGCTCACCCCAGGGTCACACCTCCCAGAACATAGACAGAGGGACCCAATCGCCGTCGGAAGCCAGCACCTCATGCAATGCCCCCCCCCCCGCGGGACTGCAGTTGAACAGCGGATACGAACAACCCTACATGACGACCCCGGGTGGTGGGGATGACGCCATTACCCACTCACCCAGCTGCGCACGCGGTGCGCGGGTATCCGTCAGGCTGTGTCCACGGAGGATTTAAATAAAAAGATAAAAGAAACTAAAAATGTGTGGGCGTTTCGCACGCAAGGTAGGCCGGCGGGGAAGAAAAAGAGATATGCGAATGTCGTGGTGCGAAATGGCCGGAAAGTGATTAGGGAAGAAAGAAACGATGGTGAGGTGCGGTATGGATGGAATGTAAAGAACGCACGAGAGCCTACCGTGGGTCCACCGGTCACTTGAAGAACCCACCTCGACCGGATGGGGGTGAAGGGATGAATGTGGCGATGATTGGCTCGGGAACCCCCGGGTGCGCCAAAAACCCGTACTCACATAAGGTGAGCCCCTGAGGGGAGCTGGAAGGTAGTTGGCGATCCTACCCAGTATAGGGACAAAGGTGGCTTCGCGCCTAACGGAAGGAAAAAGGCCGTCTTGCCAAATACGGTTATAGACCTGTAAGAGAAATAGTTTACTGTCGGCTGAAAGGTGCTTTAACATCAGGACATGAATGCCGTCCGGCCCAGGAGCGGAGTGCCGAGAGCAATGAAGAGCGTGCTCTAGCTCCCTCATTGTGAATAGTTCGTTATAGCATTCATTATTAGCAGACCGAAAAGTATATGATGCGGAATCCAGCCGGTCTTTAATAGAGCGAAAGTCGGCGGAATAATGGACTGAACTGGAAACCGCCTCAAAGGCAGCACCCAGAGTGTTAGCGATGGCAGCCGGATCCACTATGGTGGCATTAGAAACCTGAAGGCCAGAAACAGTGCAATGTGACACTTTACCTGAGAAGCGACGACGTTTATCCCAAACAACGGATGAAGGCGTAAAGCGATTAAAAGACTCGACAAAACGAGCCCAAGACGCCTTCTTGCTATCCTGAATAATGCGACGAGCCCTGGCGCGCGATTGTTTAAAAGTCACCAAATTATCAAGTGTCGGGTGTCGCCGAACCACCCTAAGTGCAGTCCTACGGGCACGAACGGCGTCCCGACAATCCTCGTTCCACCACGGAACAGGCGGTCGCCGAGGTTGAGAGGATGAGCGGGGAATTGCGCGTTCGGCGGCAGAGAAAATCGTAGACGTAAGGTGCTGCACTAGTTGGTTAATGTCGGCGAAGGGCTGATCGTAAAAATGCACGAGGCTGGAATACATGCTCCAGTCGGCTTTTGTGAATATCCAGGTAGGTACTCTGGAATGCTGTACGTGGTGTAACAGAAGAGAAGCGACGCAGGGGTAATGGTCGCTGGAGTAGGTGTCAGCGACGACGTTCCACTGAAGACGACTAGCAAGCTGGAGTGAGCAAATGGCAAGGTCCAGGTGAGAGAATGTACCAGAAGAATCAGAAATAAAAGTAGGTGCACCTGTATTGAGGATGAAAAGACTGAACTGGTAAAAAATGTCGGAAAGAAGAGTTCCCCTCGCACAAGCCCTTGGCGAACCCCACAGTGGGTGATGGGCATTAAAATCTCCCAACAGAAGAAATGGTGTTGGGAGAGCGGACAGGAGAGCTCGAATGTCCGCGGGAGCGAGGGGAGACGACGGAGGTGAATATAGAGAGCAGAGAACAAAAAACCGGGTAACTGCAATCTAATGACAACAGCTTGCAAGTCGGACGTAAGAGCGAGAGTTTGAAAATGAACGTCGTTACGCACTAACAACATGACACCTCCATGAGCAGGAGCACCCTCCTTCGGTTCAAGATCGTAGCGAACCGGAGTGTACCCTCGGAGATCGAAAGGGTCGTGAGGGCGAAGCTTGGTCTCCTGCAAACACACGACTATAGGTGAATGGGAACGCAATAAAAGTTGCAGTTCCGCCCACGTACATTCCAGGTCAGGATAGCCATGAATGAAAGGGATAAACTGTCTACTTAGAAGGGCGGCTTAAAAGAATATTTTTCTTAACCTTTGGGCTCGGGCTTTTTGTATGGAGTTGGTCAGACTCCATAGCTTCCTCGGAGGGAGGGCCCAGAAACCGATTCAAGCGCCGTGAATCGGTTCTGGGTGGCGGTGGGTGAGGTGTGCCGCTGAGCGCGGCTTGTCCCAGGACCTTCATGGGACAGCGACCTCCGAGGAGAAGGTGAACTTTGCTTACCGCGTGCACGAGGAGCGTCCTTCAGAAAATCTTCCCTACGAAGTTTCTGCTTGGGTTTCTTTTCAGCGACTTGCGACTTCATTGACTTTGGACCAGGTTTATAGGGCTTGGTAACAGTAGCTTTAATGGACGGCCGGATGGTAGTGGCGGTTACTGCAGTCTGGTCCAGGTCTGAGTTTCAGCATCTACTCGTGGTACTGGCGAGGCAACAGAACTAAATGTGCTAGATCGCAGGAGTGAAGGTTGGCGCGCATGGTAACGCCTCCGGGCTTCAGCGAAGGAGAGTTTTTCCTTTACCCGGATCTCCTGGATCGCCTTCTCGTCCAAGTACCGCGGACAGTCGGCAAATGACGCAGAATGAGAACCTTTGCAGTTAACGCAGACGGTGGCTGTGGAACAGGTACCTTCGTGTGACGGCTGGCTACATGAGGCACAGATGGTAACGGCACTCTTATAGGAGACTTGCGTATGCCCAAAACGTTGCCATTTCAAACAACGCAGAGGTCTAGGTATATACGGCCTCACAGAAATCCGTTTGTACCCTGCGGAAATGCTCGTGGGCAGATCGACGCCATCAAATGTTAGAAACAGGGTATGAGTGGGTACCAATACGCCGTCGCGTTTGGCCTGCACTCGATGCACTGCAGTCACCTTTTGATCGGATAGATATTCTACTAGATCCTCGTCCGATATACCATCGAGGCTATGGGTGGTAACGACGCCCCGACAGGAATTCAATGTGCGGGACACCTCCCAGAACATAGACACAGGGACCCAATCGCCGTCAGAAGTCAGCAGCTCATGCAATGGCCCCCCCCCGCGGGACTAGTTGAACAGCGGATACGAACACAAACCCTACATGACGACCCCGGGTGGTGGGGATGACGCCATTACCCACTCACCCAGCTGCGCACCCCGTGCGCGGGTATCCGTCAGGCTGTGTCCACGGAGGATTAAAAGAAAAGATAAAAGAAATAAAACTGCGTGGGCGTTTCGCACGCAAGGTAGGCCGGCGAGGAAGAAAAAGAGATGTGCGAATGCCGTGGTGCGAAATGGCCGGAAAGTGACAAGGGAAGAAAGAAACGATGGTTAGGTGCAGTACGAATGGAATGCAAAGAACACACGAGAGCCTACCTTGTGTCCACCGGTCACGAGAAGAACCCACCTCGACCGGATGGGGATGAAGGGATGAATATGGCGATGATTGGCTCGGGAACCCCCGGGTGCGCCAAAAACCCTTACTCACATAAGGTGAGCCTCTGTGGGGTATCTGTCATAGCAGATGAAACCAGCGACGTAGCATCCAAGTATCAAATGGTAATTGTCTATATAGTTATCTGATAAACCATAAGCCAGTGGAAAGGTACTGGTGTGGTGGTGTGGAGTTTAAGGGCCCGTCGACGGCTAGGTCATTTGGGCCCAAAGAAAAACATAAAGACAGTTAGAACTGAAAATGGTCGATCAAAAACGCATTAGAAGAGACTAAAACGAGATAGCCGTAAGATCATAAATTGGGCAAAAGAGAATAAAATCCAGGACTAAAAGTATCGGTAAAATGGAATAAAATCCAGGCTAAAAACAAAACTAAAAGGCAAGTTATACCTGTGGAAAAAACCCGATTTTGGTGACAAACCGCAGGGTCTGCCTTACTGCCACTGGGTCATCACCTAAAACTGAGGGCAGGGAAAGGTACTGGGGTTTTGTGAATCCTATAGACCACAAAGCAGATAACTTAGCTGCATGCATAATGCCAGAACTTGATCGACATCTGCTAAGTGTGAACATAAATTGATTGCTCAAACATACGATGGGACTAATGCTATGTCTTGGTCGGAAAATGCCGTTCAATGCATCATAAAACAGAAGTACAGGTCTGTAGAATACATTGCCATGCGTATCAGTTAAACTTAATTATGTTAAATGCAGCATCAGCGAATAGTGGTGTACGAATTTTCTTCATAAATCTTCAAGGAATTTGTGTTTTTTTTCTCTAACTCTCTTCAGAGAGCATCAGTTTTAGAAGTAGTGCAGAAGCGGTTGCAAACGAGATGGAGCTTTCAATCTAGATCTGTCAACACAGTTTTCGAATACAGGAAGGAGTTAATAGAATGTATGAACATCATAAGAAACGGCGAAAGAATCACCAATTCAAGTTCTGTTCTTCAAGAATCTGGCTTTATTGGAATTTTGAGTGATGCAGATTTCATATTTTATGTGTCCTTCCATAAAATTATGCTCCACGTCGATATTTTCTATAACCAACTTCAGAAGAGCGACTGTGCTCCTGTAATGGTCAGCGTAACACAATGTCTGAGGAGAGGTTATCTGCGTTGGCCATGCTTTACATTGAAAGGGATTTCATCATGCAGATCAAGAACTTCAATGAGCTGGACATCGATAAGTTTAGGAGAGAAGGGCTGATTTTCGCTATATATAGGTGAGTGCTATATGCTACACTGTTTATGAAATGTGCATGTGTTATATATTGTGAATTCCCATTTCTTCTTTATTTGCGTAAATTAATCAGCCTATAGTGAGAAACTTATTCCGTATTTATTACTTAAAACATTTCAAATTGCAAGGATAATTTTGTGAACCACCAAAGTTCTGAGTCACCAGCCGCCCCTGGTTTAAATGCGCGCCGAGTTTACGAGTTGCTACATTATGCTACTTGTGTTCACTTTTGTCTTGTGGGATTCAGTTTGCAAGGCAGTTCTTTCGTGCATTTGCTGCAAAATGGTTAATGCTTAATGAAAGGAACTAAAATAGAACTACGTTTTTTTTAACTTTGAAAGAATGAATGAAAAAATTACATATTTAAATATTTACTTACGGTATATACTCAAAGTAAGTGGTATACTCACTTAAAGTACACAATCGATACTGACATTTAACTACTAAAAAAAACCTTCATGTGGTTACCTAACATTCAATGACGGCAAATTACAGAAAAATGGGTATTTTTATTTAACAATTTAAGGAGCGGCAAGAAAACCAAACATTTTATTTAGTCGTTTAATGAGACTGGCAATTTAAATATGTTACTCATAAAAAGGACAAAATACGATGTAACGTAGCTCAATGAGGCAATGAGCCTTCAAAATTGACATGAAACCCCAAAATATAAATAAGATATACATATTCGTTTCTGTAGTATTCCTATGCGCAATAGAGCGCCATTTTATATCTGATCTTCAGCAGCGCTCTCATATAAGCTACATTTGTGATATTTTAGCCAAAGTATTTGAAGCAGAGAGACTGTTTCTTATGGAACCTTCGAGTTCAGCATATACTGATATTTCAGTCATTATACACGTGGAGTTAAGTGCACGTAGTTCTGTGAAACGGCTCTGCAATATTGACTGAATTTAACATTTTCGTTCAAATACATGTTTCAAGGCAGATATGTACTTTTCGTGTTTCTATTGTGTATTACTTACATGTTTTAGAATAGTATTTCTGTCCGTATTTGCTCTTCTCTATGCTTTACGCGTTCTTTAAAGGCTAATTTTAAATTTATATTCTATGCTACTACTTAGCCATTTTCAGGAATGAGTTCAACACTCTCTTTATAAAAAGAAGAGAGTTTTCTTGAGAATTTCTAGAAATAGGAAATAGATCAATTTAATTTCTTGGGTGAAGTGAAGAAAAGAACGAAATGCGGTAAGTAGCATGCTAAAATCTTAAAACAAATGGCATATTTCAGGTGAGGATTTAAATCTCGATCGGTGAAAGCTTGCGGAATAGAAGACAGATTTCGAAAAAAATTAAGAACCATTCGATACCTCTCTTTCATTCTCACGATTAATAGAGAATAAACATTTCCTACGGAAAGTCCTTTCGAATCTAGTTCTGAGCGATCAAAACGACACAAAAAACATAGACATTGAAGGATTCTACAAGTACATCTAAGTTACGCCCCATAATATATATATATATATATATATATATATATATATATATATGAGACAAAGGGCAGCTAGAAGCCCCGGAACTATCTCCATACACGTCCTTATGTCATGATGACGGTTATGGCAATAATAGCATTGCTTACGATGAGGCATTAGGGTTATTAATTGTTCTTATAAAGTTTTAATTCTCTGCCGTTTATATATTTTTATGCGTACAGAATTTGATAAATATCTATGTACCGTTTCATTAATACTACTCACACATTCACAAAATAAAAATCCGCTTAGAACAGTCAGTATTTGATTTGATGCCAACTTACAGGCCTGCTGCTTCACTGCGCGTCGTTCATAGCAAGATACCTAAACTGCCTGAGGTTGGAAGGGTAACTCAGGAGCCTGAAAATTAAGAGTACTCGATTGCAAAAAAAAACTGTTTTCGAGGAATAGTATGTAAAGTTTTAAAAATTCAAAATGTTCACCCCTCAGCCGGAAATCCAGCCGAGAACAGTAGATTTGGAGACTAGCATTCCAATCACCAGTCCACAGAAGTAGTCTTAAAATTTGTGGACAAATTTAAAGTTGGATTTAAAACCACATAAAATTAAGGGTATATGAACGATTTTAGGACTATTTTACAAATTAACCAGAAAGCGAAAGTACCTGGAAATTAACGTTACGTGCATATTTATGATATTGCCCTCATGTTGGGCGTGGTTTCTGTAATTTGTTTCACCTCGCTCCCAGCATTACGACGTCATTGTTGTTTACCCTTCCGCCACGAACCTACATTATTCTTGTGAAGGTCCTAAGCCTGCGCAACCGGACGTCTTCACGAGGACGACGACACGCAGTTTGATGCTCATTTCAGTGTTGTGCCTCATCTCATCTAGGCGACCACTTCTGAGCGACTTCAACATCGGTAAGAGGTTCTCACGCTATTGTTGTCGCTTGTCATAGCATGACGTTTCTTTAATGCTGTTCCTAAAAGTTGTAGTGGCACGCAATATTTGCCTAACGAAGGTGGTCATTAGCTGTTCAAAGCTGTGTATAAACAAGCCGATCAATACACTAGTTAGTGACTTGTAATTAATCAGATGTAAGAACGGCAATGAAAACGGGTATGTATTTTCAATTTATACCTTTTAGCCTCAGTATTAATATATTCACCTGCGGAAAACAATCCAACAAATTACGGGGCTACCTGTATAATTTTAGGACAAGCAATATTGAAATTGTCTGATGTGATACATTCACATGACTTTATCGTTTATTAATGGGTATACAAAATATTCTTACGAAAGCTTATTTTTCTATCCACTACACTTTAACCCAAATAAACCTTTGCAGAAACAGCTACATTGCACATTTCGTTATAGATACAAAGAAAACAGCGACAGTCAAATGTTTATCTCAGAAATGGCTTATGCCACAAAAAGACTATCTGAAATCACTCGTGTGTCTTAAAGAGGTCCATATTTTTTGTAAAGCACGTTTTCATCCATCAACGTTTACCGGTTATGCAAGATTATAGAAAGTTGCTTGGCTATTCCCAGAAAATTCAAGATATACATTTTATTTGTCACGCAAATATCTTTAATATACAGTATTTTAATCAAAATCGTTAGAGCCATTTTTGGAAAACAAAAATTTTCGAAAAATTTTCCATCTAAGGATAGTTTGGGTTGGGGGATTTTCTTAAAAAATCAACGTGTCCCATCTTTGAAAGATAATGAACCTAAATACCACGTATGGTACTTATCCGACTTTTCGTTTTTGAGTTATGCAACGACACACAGAAACACACTCACACGCATGGACATTTTCCTAAAAATACTTTATTTGGGTTCAGGGGGCTTCAAAACATATATTTCCGGTGAAATTTCCGTATCGAATTTTTGGGTGGCATGCAATATCTTCTCTATGTACTAGGTACACGGTAAAGAAAGTAAAAACGTATATGTAAGCGTCTCAGGGCTTTCTTTATCCCTTAGCATTTATTTCCATAACTACTAGTGATAAATACTCACCAGAAATGGTTTCACATTATTATTGTTATTATTATTATTATTCGTTTTAGCACCTACTTATAGCAGGTGGAAGTAGGTTTGTATTCCACCTAAAATAGGTGCTAAAGCTAATAATAATAATAATAATAATAATATGTTTACCGTAGCATTAAGGAACTGAAGTCATTTCTGATGAATATTTATCACATGCTATCGGGTAAAGAAAGCCCTGAGACGCTGGTACTTTAAATGCTCATAGGCAACTATTTCATCGTTTGCATTTTACCAAGAGATGGCACAGGTACTGTCAGTGACCCAAGAGATTGACTTTGTCCTTGAAGTGCAAGCGTGCAGCGGACTGGGCAGCTTCTTGCATCAGGTGTAGATAATGTAACACCAACAGTTCAAAAATATTGTCAACAAGTGCAGTCTTACTGCAGGCAGTGTCAGTGGATGCTACAGTGTTAAACGCGTTGTATCGCGAGTGTAGAATTAATATAATTCATTAGTGAAATGGCTAACTTTCGGAAAAAGGGAAAAACCATTCATAGCGAGGCTCGCGAAATAATAAAGCATGTAAACGAGCAATGCAAAAAGGAAGCAGAGCAGAAACAACTAAGTCTGCCGATTTCGCGAGCGGATGAGAGAACAGCAAATTACTGCGGTGTGTCTGTGGGAAGAATTAAGAATATACGACAAGAAAGTGCGAAGAGAACAGAAGGAAGCCCTTTAGGCACTCCAGGCAAGACAAGGCCTCGAAATCCAGAAAGAAACATAAATATAGACGATTTCGACATGTGCGTCATTAAGCGGACAATAATGGACTTCGTCAATAAAAAGATAGTTCCGACATGCAGAAAGTTACTTCCTGTAATTAGAAGTAAGATACAATTTCCATGGGGGGTACAATCTTTAAGGAGAGTTATTCGGAAATTGGGATTTAGATGGCGCAAGTGCCGAGGTAAGCGAACAATCTTAATCGAAAAGCCAAGAATTGTTGAATGGAGATGCAAATACTTAGCTGAGCTAAGGGAATACCGAAGACAAGGCAGGGATATCGTTTATTTGGATGAAACGTGGATGGACAGTAATTTAACATTCAAGAAATGTTGGCAAGCTGATGGGATCACAGGGGTGCTTACTGATGGTAGTGCAGGAAACAGACTCATTGTTGTTCACGCATGCTCCGAGAATGGATTTATTTCTGGAGCATTGCTGATTTACAAGGCAGGATCAGTGACAGGTGATTACCATGGGCAAATGAACGGTGCCAACTTCGAACGATGGGTGAATGAACACTTGATTCCAAACATTCCGGAAAAATCTGTAATCATTCTAGATAACGCTCCTTATCACACCATTCAGATCAATAAGCCCCCAAATAAATACGACACTAAAGTTAACATGATGTCATGGCTTCAGAAAAATGGAGTTCATTGTGAAGAAAGCATGCTAAAACATCAACTTTTTTCTTTGATAGAAATGAACAGACCAAGAGAAAAGGTATTCAAGATTGACCGTATCCTCAATGCACATGGACACTCCACTCTGTATCTGCCGCCTTACAATTGCGATCTTAATCCCATTGAACTTGCATGGGCGACAGTAAAGCACTACATAAGGGAGCGCAATGTTACTGGCGAATTTTCGTTATCTCGTTTATTGAGTTTAACCAACGAAGGAATCTCTGCGGTACCTGCAGAACACTGGGTAGGATATCACCGGCATGTTAGAACATTAGAAGATGGTTACTGGTCCAAGGATCGTGTGGTTTCTCATGTGATCGATCAGATTATTTCAAATGCTAACGACAGTTCTTCTGATGAGCAAGAAGGAATATCATCCGATGACTCCGAATCGTCTGCATCAGATCTTGCACACCCTTTGGATTAATTAGGTTAGTAAAATAACATTCCACATTTATGTTGTCATAAATATACTGTTTTATATGTATACAGGCTTTACAAGTTCACTTATTGAAAGTATGATCATAATTGTTTTTTTTTTGATGCGGTAATAATCTACTATTGATGTTACTTCGCCTAATATTTGTTGTCACTGAAAGAAAGGATAAGTACCTTTGGAACAGGGTGTAAAACAATAAAGCGATAGGAAAGAATAACACAACGCTCTCTCAGGTTCGCTTACGTCAACTCCAAGGACATAGCTAAACTCCTGAGTAACAGACAGTATACACACGTGTTCACAGTACCTCTCTCGGTCGCGCTAAATGTCAGAGCCGGAGATATAACGGCGGTAGTATAGCCAATGCTAAAGCTGCAGCTCGAATTGGAGTCCCTGCAACTACAGCGCAGAGGTGCGTGAGATTATGCGAGGATGGCGTTAAACGACGTCCTCCTGGATAGGTAGAAGATTTTGTCCACTCCCGAAATGGATGCAACTTTAATTTTAGGAGCAGAGAGGAAGCCTTTCCAAACTGCTTTTGAGGAGGCACATTCACAATTCCCTGGACCAGCTCGATGATGATGATGATGATGATGATGATGATATGCGGCTTAAGTGCGCTAAACTACTGAGGTCATCAGCGCCCTTACAATGTATAAAATATAAAGTCAAAATATAAAAACAGGTAAAAGAACCGCATAATTAAAAACAGGACGTAAACTCGCGATGTCCAAAAGGCTAAAAATAACAATAAGATAACAATAACAACAATAATAACAACAATAAAATCAATAACAACATTAAAATCAATAACAACAATAATAACAATATAAATATCTGAAAAAACCAACACACTAAAAGCATAGGCAATAAACGATTAAAACGTGTCAAGAACTATAGAATGCGAGGGACATGAGCGCCATATGTCCACTGGGGATTAGAGTCCCCATAAAACCTGACAGAAGAAAAGTATTAAGCTAAAAGACGCTCAACGCATTAAATGCGCAGAGTAAAATCACTATCATGAATAAAACGTAAAACACATTCTACAGCACGCGTGTCGTCTGCCAAAACGTTGGCTAGGCCAATAGGCAGACCCACGCGGGCACGCAATGCAGCTAAAACCTGACACTCTGTTAAAATATGACGCACCGTCAAGGGCACGTCACACTGCCAACAGAGAGGTGCGGGGTCACCACTGAGCAAATACCTATGACTAAAAACACAATGTCCAATCCGTAAACGAGCTAAAATTACCTCTTCCCGACGACAAGAACGAGAAGAGGTATCCCAGATCAACGGGAAAGGCTTAACCTCCCGCAACTTGTTCCCCCGGAGGGCCGTCCACTCATCGCGCCAGCGCGAGAGGATGCGGCGACGTAAAACAACACACGAATCTGACGAGGGAACAACAGAGGTAAAAAATCTGGGTAATAAAATCGCCGATTTCGCAGCGGCGTCGGCAGACTCATTACCTGAGATGCCCACATGACCTGGAATCCACACGAAGGACACGCTGATGCCAGAGACACCCAGCGAGTGGAGCAGGTCATGTATGCGCTGTACGAGTGGGTGGTAATTGTACAGCGCAGTAATACTCTGAAGGGCACTCAGTGATGATGATGATGATGATGATGATGATATGCGGTTTAAGGGCGCTAAACTGCTATGGTCATCAGCGCCCTTACAGTGTATAAAAGATAAGGTCAAAATATAAAACAGGTAAAAGAACCGCATAGTTAAAAACGGGACACAAACCCGCGATGTTCAAAAGGCTAAAACTAACAATAGAATAATAACAAATATAACAATAACAACAATAATAACAATAACAACAATAACAATAACAATAATAACAATAACAACAATAAAAAGAACAAGACAAATATCTGAAAACCAACACACTAAAAGCATAGGCAGTAAAGGATTAAAACGTGTCAGAAACTGTAGAATGCGAGGGACATGAGCGCCATATGTCCACTGGGGATAAGAGTTCCCATAAAAACAGACAGAATAAAAGTACCAAGCTAACAGACGCCCAACGCATTAAATGCGCAGATTAAAATCACTGTCGTGAATAAAACGTAAAACACATTCTACAGCACGCGTGTCGTCTGCCAAAACGTTGGCTAGGCCAACAGGCAGACCCACACGAGCACGCAATGCAGCTAAAACCTGACACTCTGTTAAAATGTGACGCACCGTTAAGTGCACGTCACACTGCCCACAGAGTGGTGCGGGGTCACCACTGAGCAAATACCTATGACTAAAAACACAATGTCCAATCCGTAGACGAGCTAAAATTACCTCTTCCCGACGACAAGAACGAGAAGAGGTACCCCAGATCAACGGGAAAGGCTTAACCTCCCGCAACTTGTTCCCCCGGAGGGCCGTCCACTCATCGCGCCAGCGCGAGAGGATGCGGCGACGTAAAATAACATACGAATCTGACGAGGGAGCAACAGAAGTAAAAAATCTGGGTAATAAAATCGCCGATTTCGCAGCGGCGTCGGCAGACTCGTTACCTGAGATGCCCACATGACCTGGAATCCACATGAAGGAGACGCTGATGCCAAAGACACCGAGCGAGTGGAGCAGGTCATGTATGCGCTGTACGAGTGGGTGGTAATTGTACAGCGCATGAATAGCCTGAAGGGCACTCAGAGAGTCCGTACAAATAAAACAGTGCCGTAAGTCGTGCCGCTGAATGAATAAAACAGATTGATAAATGCTAAAAAGTTCGGCGGTAAAAATTGAACATTGTTGAGGTAAACGAAAAGTAAAATCTGTACACCAAAAACAAAGGCACATCCTACTCCAACATCAGTCTTAGACCCATCAGTATATATAAAATGACAGTCCCCGAACTGCGCCTGTAGTTCTAAAAAGGCAGATCTAAGAACAGAAGCAGGGGTCGCATTTTTCGGCATCGACGTTAGCCCAAGGTGGATGTGGGCCTCAGCGCGCGACTATGGAGGAAAACGCGTTTCCCCTCGGGTAAGGGCCGGCGCTGGCGTAACGTCCAAATGCCGAAGTAGCAGTCGAAATCGAACCCCTGGGGGGAGCAATGCAGAGGAGCTAACGAAATATTGTCGATCTAGCGAATCCTCGTAAAAGACATCGAAGGACGGGTGGTTAGGCAAGCTTGAGAGCCGACAAGCATAGCTACATAAGAGCATCTCACGCCTGAAAGACAGCGGAGGCTCTGCAGCCTCAGCGTAAAGACTGGGCACGGGGCTAGTTGGAAAGGCCCCTGTAGCGACTCTAATACCACGATGATGAATGGGATTCAAACGACGTAACACAGATGGACGTGCCGACGAATAAACTATACACCCGTAATCAAGTTTGGATCGGACCAAAGAGCGATAAAGGCGAAGAAGGACGGTCCGATCAGCTCCCCAGGATGTGCCACTTAAAACACGTAAAAGATTAAGAGAACGGTCACACTTTGCTTTTAAAAAGGAAACGTGCGAGGTCCAACACAACTTCCTATCAAAAATCAACCCCAAAAATTTCGCCTCGTCTGCAAACGGAAGTATCCCTGGCCCAAGATGGAGAGAGGGCGGAGGGAAATACTTCCGGCGCCAGAAGTTGATGCAGACGGATTTCTCGGCGGAGAAATTAAAGCCGTTGGCGTTACTCCAGGCGTAGAGACGGTCGATACAGCTCTGGAGACGGCGTTCGAGTAGACAGGTCCGCCGTGAACTGCAATAAATAGCGAAATCGTCAACAAAAAGGGACGATGAAATGCCAGGTGGAATACAATCAACAATGGGGTTGATAGCAATCGCAAAAAGTGTGAAACTGAGTACAGAGCCCTGCGGTACTCCGTTCTCTTGAATAAAACGACGAGATAAAACCGAGCCCACACGTACACGAAAGACGCGGTCCGTCATAAACTCCCGAAGAAATATGGGAAGACGACCGCGGATATTCCAATCGTGAAGTGTACGTAAAATGCCGCCCCTCCAACAAGTGTCATAAGCTTTCTCCAGGTCAAAAAATACAGCCACGGTTTGACACTTTCTCAGAAATCCATTCATAATATGCGTCGACAAGGACACCAGATGGTCGACGGTAGAGCGATAACGACGAAACCCGCACTGAGCGTTCGCTAGAAGTTTCTGAGACTCAAGCCACCATGTCAACCGCCCGTTGATCATGCGCTCCATCACCTTGCAAATGCAACTGGTGAGGGAGATAGGGCGGTAGCTGGAAGGTAGTTGGCGATCCTTCCCAGGGACAATGGTGGCTTCGCGCCAAACGGAAGGAAAAATGCCGTCTTGCCAAATACGGTTATAGACCTGTAAGAGAAATAGTTTACTGTCGGCTGAAAGGTTCTTTAACATCAGGACATGAATGCCGTCCGGCCCGGGAGCGGAGTGCCGAGAGCAATGAAGAGCGTGCTCCAGCTCCCTCATTGTAAATAGTTCGTTATAGCATTCATCATTAGCAGACCGAAAAGTATATGATGCGGAATCCTGCCGGTCTTTAATAAAGCGAAAGCCGGCGGAATAATGGTCTGAAAGGGATACCGCCTCAAAGGCAGCACCCAGAGTGTTAGCGATGGCAGCCGGATCCACTATGGTGGCATTAGAAACCTGAAGGCCAGAAACAGTACAATGTGACACTTTACCTGAGAAGCGACGAAGTTTATCCCAAACAACGGATGAAGGCGTAAAGCGATTAAAAGACTCGACAAAACGAGCCCAAGATGCCTTCTTGCTATCCTGAATAATGCGACGAGCCCTGGCGCGCGATTGTTTAAAAGTCACCAAATTATCAAGTGTAGGGTGGCGCCGAAACACCCTAAGTGCAGTCCTACGGGCACGAACGGCGTCCCGACAATCCTCGTTCCACCACGGAACAGGTGGCCGCCGAGGTTGGGAGGATGAACGGGGTATTGCGCGTTCGGCGGCAGAGAAAAGAACAGACGTAAGGTGCTGCACTAGGTGGTGAATGTCGGAGAAGGGCTGATCGTCAAAATGCACGAGGCTGGAATACAAGCTCCAGTCGGCTTTTGCGAATATCCAGGTAGGTACTCTGGAATGCTGTACGTGGTGCGACAGAAGAGAAACGATGCAGGGGTAATGGTCGCTGGAGTAGGTGTCAGCGACGACGTTCCACTGAAGACGACGTGCAAGCTGGAGTGAGCAAATTGCAAGGTCCAGGTGAGAAAATGTACCAGAAGAATCAGAAATAAAAGTAGGTGCACCTGTATTGAGGATGGAAAGATTGAACTGATAAAAAATGTCGGAAAGAAGAGTTCCCCTCGCACAAGCCCTTGGCGAACCCCATAGTGGGTGATGGGCATTAAAATCTCCCAACAGAAGAAATGGTGTTGGGAGAGCGGACAGGAGAGCTCGAATGTCCGCGGGAGCGAGGGGAGACGATGGAGGTGTATACACAGAACAAACAGAAAAGAAAAAACCGGGTAACTGCAGTCTAATGGCAACAGCTTGCAAGTCGGACGTAAGTGTGATAGGATGAAAATGAACGTCATTACGCACCAACATGACACCTCCATGAGCAGGAGCACCCTCCTCCGGTTCAAGATCGTAGCGAACCGGAGTGTACCCGCGGAGATCGAAAGGGTCGTGAGGGCGAAGCTTGGTCTCCTGCAAACACACGACCATAGGTGAATGGGAACGCAATAAAAGTTGCAGTTCCGCCCTATGCGATCGTACACCACGTACATTCCAGCTCAGGATAGCCATGAATAAAAGGGATAAACTGTCTACTTAGAAGGGCGGCTTAAAATTACCTTTTGTTTAACCTTTGGGCTCGGGCTTTTTGTATGGAGTTGGTCAGACTCCATAGCTTCCTCGGAGGGAGGGCCCACGCGCTCAGTGCCAGAAACCGATTCAAGCGCCGTGAATCGGTTCTGGGTGGCGATGGGTGAAGGGTGCCGCTGAGCGCGGCTTGTCCCAGGACCATCCTGGGACAGCGACCTCCGAGGAGGAGAAGGTGAACTCTTTTTACCGCGCGCACGCGGAGGGTCTTTCAAAAAATCTTCCCTACGAAGTTTCTGCTTGGGCTTCTTTTCAACGGCTTGCGACTTCATTGACTTGGGACCAGGTTTATACGGCTTGGTAACTGTAGCCTTAATAGACGGCCGGATGGTAGTGGCGGTTAATCCAGTCAAGGTCCAGGTCTGAGTTTCGGCATCTACTCGTGGTACTGGCGAGGCAACAACAGAACTAAATGTGCCAGATCGCAGGAGTGAAGGTTGGCGCGCATGGAAACGCCTCCGGGCTTCAGCGAAGGAGAGTTTTTCCTTTACCCGGATCTCCTGGATCGCCTTCTCGTCCAAATACCGCGGACAGTCGGCAAACGAAGCAGAATGTGACCCTTTACAATTAACGCAGACGGGGGCTGTTGAACAGGTACCTTCGTGTGAGGGCTGGCTACATGTTGCACAGATGTTAACGGCACTCTTACAGGAGACTTGCGTATGCCCAAAACGTTGGCATTTAAAACAACGCAGAGGTCTAGGAATATAAGGCCTCACAGAAATCCGTTCGTACCCTGCGGAAATGCTCGTGGGCAGATCGACGCCATCAAATGTAATAAACAGGGTACGAGTGGGTACCAACACGCCGTCGCGTTTGGCCTGCACTCGATGAACCGCTGTCACCCTCTGGTCTGCAAGATATTCCACCAGGTCTTCGTCAGAGATACCATCGAGGCTATGCGTGGTGACAACGCCTCTACAAGAATTCAAGGTGCGGTGCTTCTCAACACGGATAGGATAACCGTGGAGAAGCGTGGCGCTCAACAAGGACTTACTTTGTGCCTTGGATTTGCTTTCAACCAATAACGAACCATTACGAAGCCGAGTGCAGGAAAGAACCGGACCAGCAATTGAGTCAATGCCCTTCTGGATGATAAAAGGGTTCACCTTCTCGAATGATTGTCCTTCCTCTGTTCGGGTAATCACTAAGTAACAACCAGCTGTTGGCGGTGCTACTTCTGTTACTAAAGTTTTACGGCGCTTGTTGTTAATAATGGAGAAAGGGTGCTCCATAGCGAAAAAAAATCCTCCACCATTGCAACCGTCTCCGACCTCGGGCTCTGACTTCTCGGGCGTTACCCCGGCTTGGGTGAGTGGCCTATCTATACCAGACTCACCCCAGGGTCACACCTCCCAGAACATAGACAGAGGGACCCAATCGCCGTCAGAAGTCAGCAGCTCATGCAATGGCCCCCCCGCGGGACTGCAGTTGAACAGCGGATACGAACAACAACCCTACATGACGACCCCGGGTGGTGGGGATGACGCCATTACCCACTCACCCAGCTGCGCACGCGGTGCGCGGGTATCCGTCAGGCTGTGTCCACGGAGGATTTAAATAAAAAGATAAAAGAAACTAAAACTGTGTGGGCGTTTCGCACGCAAGGTAGGCCGGCGGGGAAGAAAAAAGAGATATGCGAATGTCGTGGTACGAAATGGCCGGAAAGTGATTAGGCAAGAAAGAAACGAAGGTGAGGTGCGGTATGTATGGAATGCAAAGAACGCACGAGAGCCTACCTTGGGTCCACCGGTCACTTGAAGAACCCACCTCGACCGGATGGTGGTGAGGGGATGAAGGTGGCGATGAATGGCTCGGGAACCCCCGGGTGCGCCAAAAACCCGTACTCACATAAGGTGAGCCCCTGAGGGGGAAGGGCACTCAGAGAGTCCGTACAAATAAAACAGTGCCGTAAGTCGTGCCGCTGAATGTATAAAACGGATTGATAAATGCTAAAAAGTTCGGCGGTAAAAATTGAACATTGTCGAGGTAAACGAAAAGTAAAACTCTGTACACCAAAAACAAAGGCACATCCTACTCCAACATCAGTCTTAGACCCATCGGTATATATAAAATGACAGTCCCCGAACTGCGCCTGTAGTTCTAAAAAGGCGGATCTAAGAACAGAAGCAGGGATCGCATTTTTCGGCATCGACGTCAGCCCAAGGTGGATGTGGGCCTCAGCGCGCGACCATGGAGGAAAACGCGTTTCCCCTCGGGTAAGGGCCGGCGCTGGCGAAACGTCCAAATGCCGAAGTAGCAGTCGAAATCGAACCCCTGGGGGGAGCAATGCACAGGAGCTAACTAAATATTGCCGATCAAGCGAATCCTCGTAAAATACATCGAAGGACGGGTGGTTAGGCAAGCTTGAGAGCCGACAAGCATAGCTACATAAGAGCATCTCACGCCTGAAAGACAGCGGAGGCTCTGCAGCCTCAGCGTAAAGACTGGGCACGGGGCTAGTTGGAAAGGCCCCTGTAGCGACTCTAATACCACGATGATGAATGGGATTCAAACGACGTAACACAGATGGACGTGCCGACGAATAAACAATACACCCGTAATCAAGTTTGGATCGGACCAAAGAGCGATAAAGGCGAAGGACGGTCCGATCAGCTCCCCAGGATGTGCCACTTAAAACACGTAAAAGATTAAGAGAACGGTCACACTTTGCTTTTAAAAAGGAAACGTGCGAGGTCCAACACAACTTTCTATCAAAAATCAACCCCAAAAATTTCGCCTCGTCTGCAAACGGAAGTATCCCTGGCCCAAGATGGAGAGAGGGCGGAGGGAAATACTTTCGGCGCCAGAAGTTGATGCAGACGGATTTCTCGGCGGAGAAATTAAAGCCGTTGGCGTTACTCCAGGCGTAGAGACGGTCGATACAGCTCTGGAGACGGCGTTCGAGTAGACAGGTCCGCCGTGAACTGCAATAAATAGCGAATTCGTCAACAAAAAGGGACGATGATGATGATATGCGGCTTCAGGGCGCTAAACTGCTGAGGTCATCAGCGCCCTTGCAAGGTATAAAATATAAAGTCAAAAAATAAAAGACAGGTAAAAAACCGCATAATTAAAAAATGGGACACAAACCCGCGATGTCAAAAAAGTTAAAAATAACAATAGAATAACAATAACAATAACAATAAAAACAATAACAATAATAACAATAACAACAATAGTAACAATAACAATAAATATGTCTTAAAAACCAACACACTACAAGCATAGCCAATAAAACATTAAAATAACAAAGCTAAAAGACGCTCAACGCATCAAATACGACGATTAACACCAATGTCACTTATATAACGTAAAAGACATTCTACAGCATGCGCGTCGTCTGCCAAAACGTTGGCTATGCCAACAGGCAGACCAACACGGACGCGCAGTGGAGCTAAAACTTGACACTCAGTTAAAATGTGACGCACCGTTAAGGGCACGTCACACTGCTGACACAGCGGAGCGGGATCACCACTGAGAAGATAACTATGACTAAAACGACAATGTCCAATTCGTAAACGGGCTAAAAGTACCTCTTCCCGACGTGAAGAACGAGAAGAGGTACCCCAGATTAACGGGAGAGGCTTAACCTCCCGCAACTTGTTCCCCCGGAGGGCCGTCCACTCATCGCGCCAGCGCGAGAGGATGCGGCGACGTAAAATAGCACACGAATCTAACGAGGGAACAACAGAGGTAAAAAATCTGGGTAATAAAATCGCCGATTTCGCAGCGGCGTCGGCAGACTCATTACCTGAGATGCCCACATGACCTGGAATCCACATGAAGGACACGCTGATGCCAGAGACACCAAGCGAGTGGAGCAGGTCATGTATGCGTTGTACAAGCGGGTGGTAATGGTACAGCGCAGTAATAGTCTGAAGGGCACTCAGAGAGTCCGTACAAATAAAACAGTGCCGTAAGGCGTGCCGCTGAATGTATAAAACAGATTGATAAATGCTAAAAAGTTCGGCGGTAAAAATTGAACATTGTCCAGGAAAACGAAACTTAAAACTACAGTGACCAGAAACAAAGGCACATCCAACTCCAGCTTCAGTCTTAGATCCATCGGTAAAGATAAAATGGAAGTCTCCGAATTGAGCCCGTACTTCTAAAAAAGCCGATCTAAAGACTGAAGCAGGGGTCTCAGTCTTCGGCATCGACGTTAGCCCAAGGTGACAGTGGGCCTCAGCGCGAGACCATGGAGGAAAACGCGTTTCCCCCCGTGGAAGGGCCGGCGCTGGCGGAACGTCTAAATGCCGAATAAGCTGTCGAAAGCGAACCCCTGGTGGGAGCAAAGCAGAGGAGCTAATAAAATAGTGACGATCAAGTGACTCCTCGAAAAATAACTCGAAGGACGGGTGGTCAGGCAAGCTTGAGAGTCGACAGGCATAGCTGCACAAGAGCATCTCACGCCTGAAGGACAGCGGAGGCTCTGCAGCTTCAGCATACAGGCTAAAAACAGGGCTGGTTGGAAAGGCCCCTGTAGCGACTCTTATGCCACGATAGTGAATGGCATTCAAACGACGTAACACAGTTGGACGTGCAGACGAATAAACAATACACCCGTAATCAAGCTTGGATCGGACCAAAGAGCGATAAAGGCGAAGGACGGTCCGATCAGCTCCCCAGGGTGTGCCACTTAAAACACGTAAAATATTAAGAGAACGGTCACACTTTGCTTTTAAAAAGGAAACGTGCGAGGTCCAACACAACTTCCTGTCAAAAATCAACCCCAAAAATTTCGCCTCGTCTGCAAACGGAAGTATCCCTGGCCCAAGATGGAGAGAGGGCGGAGGGAAATACTTCCGTCGCCAAAAGTTGATGAAGACGGATTTCTCGGCGGAGAAATTAAAGCCGTTGGCGTAACTCCAGGCGTAGAGACGGTCGATACAGCTCTGGAGACGGCGTTCGAGTAGACAGGTCCGCCGTGAACTGCAATAAATAGCGAAATCGTCAATAAAAAGGGACGATGAAATGCCAGGTGGAATACAATGAACAATGGGGTTGATAGCAATCGCAAAAAGTGTGACACTGAGTACAGAGCCCTGCGGTACTCCGTTCTCTTGAATAAAACGACGAGATAAAACCGAGCCCACACGTACACGAAAGACGCGGTCCGTCATAAACTCCCGAAGAAATATGGGAAGACGACCGCGGATATTCCAATCGTGAAGAGTACGTAAAATGCCGCCCCTGCAACAAGTGTCATAAGCTTTCTCCAGGTCAAAAAATACAGCCACGGTTTGACACTTTCTCAGAAATCCATTCATAATATGCGTCGACAAGGACACCAGATGGTCGACGGTAGAGCGATAGCGACGAAACCCGCACTGAGCGTTCGCTAGAAGTTTCTGAGACTCAAGCCACCATGTCTACCGCCCGTTGATCATGCGCTCCATCACCTTGCAAATGCAACTGGTGAGGGAGATAGGGCGGTAGCTGGAAGGTAGTTGGCGATCCTTCCCAGGCTTAAGTATAGGGACAATGGTGGCTTCGCGCCAAACGGAAGGAAAAATGCCGTCTTGCCAAATACGGTTATAGACCTGTAAGAGAAATAGTTTACTGTCGGCTGAAAGGTTCTTTAACATCAGGACATGAATGCCGTCCGGCCCGGGAGCGGAGTGCCGAGAGCAATGAAGAGCGTGCTCCAGCTCCCTCATTGTGAATAGTTCGTTATAGCATTCATCATTAGCAGACCGAAAATTAAAGGTGTCGGAATCCAGCCGGTCTTTAATAGAGCGAAAGCCGGCGAAATAATGGTCTGAATTGGATACCGCCTCAAAGGCAGCACCCAGTGTGTTAGCGATGGCAGCCGGATCCACTATGGTGGCATTAGAAACCTGAAGGCCAGAAACAGTACAATGTGACACTTTACCTGAGAAGCGACGAAGTTTATCCCAAACAACGGATGAAGGCGTAAAACGATTAAAAGACTCGACAAAACGAGCCCAAGATGCCTTCTTGCTATCCTGAATAATGCGACGAGCCCTGGCGCGCGATTGTTTAAAAGTCACCAAATTATCAAGTGTAGGGTGTCGCCGAAACACCCTAAGTGCAGTCCTACGGGCACGAACGGCGTCCCGACAATCCTCGTTCCACCACGGAACAGGTGGCCGCCGAGGTTGGGAGGATGAACGGGGTATTGCGCGTTCGGCGGCAGGGAAATATTAGACGTAAGGTGCTGCACTAGTTGGTTAATGTCGGAGAAGGGCTGGTCGTCAAAAAGCACGAGGCTGGAATACAAGCTCCAGTCGGCTTTTGCGAATATCCAGGTAGGTACTCTGGAATGCTGTACGTGGTGCGACAGAAGAGAAACGATGCAGGGGTAATGGTCGCTGGAGTAGGTGTCAGCGACGACGTTCCACTGAAGACGACGTGCAAGCTGGAGTGAGCAAATGGCAAGGTCCAGGTGAGAAAATGTACCAGAAGAATCAGAAATAAAAGTGGGTGCACCTGTATTGAGGATGGAAAGATTGAACTGATAAAAAATGTCGGAAAGAAGAGTTCCCCTCGCACAAGCCCTTGGCGAACCCCATAGTGGGTGATGGGCATTAAAATCTCCCAACAGAAGAAATGGTGTTGGGAGAGCGGACAGGAGAGATCGAATGTCCGCGGGAGCGAGGTGATGATGATGATGATATGCGGTTTAAGGGCGCTAAACTGCTGCGGTCATCAGCGCCCTTACAATGAGTAAAATATAAGGTCACAATATAAAAAACAGGTAAAAAACCGCATAATTAAAAAACGGGACACAAACCCGCGATGTCAAAAACGTTAAAAATAACAATAGAATAACAATAACAAGAATAACAATAACAATAAAAACAATAACAATAATAACAATAACAATAAAAACAATAACAATAATAACAATAACAAGAATAACAATAAATATATCTGTAAAACCAACACACTAAAATCATGGTCACTAAAAGAAGAAAACGTGTCAAGAACTGTAGAATGCAAGGAACATGACCGCCTTATGTCCGGGGAGAAGGGCCCCATTAAAACTAACAATATAAAATCAAACAGCTAAAAGGCGCTCAGCGCATCAAATGCGACGGCTAAAACCAATGTCAGTGATAAAACGTAAAAGACATTCTACAGCATGCGCATCGTCTGCCAACACCTTGGCTAGGCCAACAGGCAGACCCACGCCAACGCGCAGTGGAGCTAAAACTTGACACTCGGTTAAAATGTGACGGACCGTTAAGGGCACGTCACACTGACCATACAGAGGTGCGGGATCACCACTTAACAGGTATCTATGACTAAAAAGGCAATGTCCGATACGAAGGCGTGTTAAAAGTACCTCTTCCCGACGAGAAGCACGGGAAGAGGTAGCCCAGACTAGCGGAAGAGGTTTAACCTCCCGCAACTTGTTCCCCCGGAGGGCCGTCCACTCATCGCGCCAGCGCGAGAGGATGCGGCGACGTAAAATAACACACGAATCTGACGAGGGAACAACAGAAGTAAACAATCTGGGTAATAAAATCGCCGATTTCACAGCGGCGTCGGCCGACTCATTCCCTGAGATACCCACATGACCTGGAATCCACATAAAAGAGATGCTGATGCCAGTGGCACCTAGCGAATGGAGCAGGTCATGAATGCGCTGTACGAGGGGGTGGTAAGAGTACAGCGCGTTAATACTCTGAAGGGCACTCAGAGAGTCCGAACAAACAACACAACGCCGTAAGACATGCCGCTGAATGCATAAAACACATTGATAGATACTAAAAAGTTCGGCGGTATAAATCGAACATTGCCCGGGTAAACGAAAAGTAAAACTATGCGCACCTAAAACAAAGGCACATCCTACTCCAACATCAGTCTTAGACCCATCAGTATAAATAAAAGTACAGTCCCCGAATGTTGCCTGAAGTTCTAAAAATGCGGATCTAAGGACTGAAGCAGGGGTCTCATTCTTCGGCATCGACGTTAGCCCAAGGTGGATGTGGGCCTCAGCGCGCGACCATGGAGGAAAGCGCGTTTCCCCTCGGGTAAGGGCCGGCGCTGGCGTAACGTCCAAATGCCGAAGTAGCAGTCGAAATCGAACCCCAGGAGGGAGCAATGCAGAGGAGCTAACGAAATATTGGCGATCAAGCGAATCCTCGTTAAATACATCGAAGGACGGGTGGTTAGGCAAGCTTGAGAGTCGACAAGCATAGCTGCACAAAAGCATCTCACGCCGGAAGGATAGCGGAGGCTCTGCAGCTTCTGCGTACAGACTGGGTACAGGGCTAGTTGGAAAGGCCCCTGTAGCGACTCTTATGCCACGATGGTGAATGGCATTCAATCGACGTAACACAGATGGACGTGCCGACGAAGAGACAATACACCCGTAATCAAGCTTGGATCGGACCAAAGAGCGATAAAGGCGAAGGACGGTCCGATCAGCTCCCCAGGATGTGCCACTAAAAACACGTAAAAGATTAAGAGAACGGTCACACTTTGCTTTTAAAAAGGAAACGTGCGAGGTCCAACACAACTTCCTGTCAAAAATCAACCCCAAAAATTTCGCCTCGTCTGCAAACGGAAGTATCCCTGGCCCAAGATGGAGAGTGGGCGGAGGGAAATACTTCCGGCGCCAAAAGTTGATGCAGACGGATTTCTCGGCGGAGAAATTAAAGCCGTTGGCGTTACTCCAGGCGTAGAGACGGTCGATACAGCTCTGGAGACGGCGTTCGAGTAGACAGGTCCGCCGTGAACTGCAATGAATAGCGAAATCGTCAACAAAAAGGGACGATGAAATGCCAGGTGGAATACAATCATCAATGGGGTTGATAGCAATCGCAAAAAGTGTGACACTGAGTACAGAGCCCTGTGGTACTCCGTTCTCTTGAATAAAACGACGAGATAAAACCGAGCCCACACGTACACGAAAGACGCGGTCCGTCATAAACTCCCGAAGAAATATGGGAAGACGACCGCGGATATTCCAATCGTGAAGTGTACGTAAAATGCCGCCCCTCCAACAAGTGCCATAAGCTTTCTCCAGGTCAAAAAATACAGCCACGGTTTGACACTTTCTCAGAAATCCATTCATAATATGCGTCGACAAGGACACCAGATGGTCGACGGTAGAGCGATAGCGACGAAACCCGCACTGAGCGTTCGCTAGAAGTTTCTGAGACTCAAGCCACCATGTCAACCGCCCGTTGATCATGCGCCCCATCACCTTGCAAATGCAACTGGTGAGGGAGATAGGGCGGTAGCTGGAAGGTAGTTGGCGATCCTTCCCAGGCTTAAGTATAGGGACAATGGTGGCTTCGCGCCAAACGGAAGGAAAAATGCCGTTTTGCCAAATACAGTTATAGACCTGTAAGAGAAAGAGTTTACTGTCGGCTGAAAGGTTCTTTAACATCAGAACATGAATGCCGTCCGGCCCAGGAGCGGAGTGCCGAGAGCAATGAAGAGCGTGCTCCAGCTCCCTCATTGTGAATAGTTCATTATAGCATTCATCAGTATCAGACCGAAAAGTATATGATGCGGAATCCAACCGGTCTTTAATAGAGCGAAAGCCGGCGGAATAATGGTCTGAACTGGAAACCGCCTCAAAGGCAGCACCCAGTGTGTTAGCGATGGCAGCCGGATCCACTATGGTGGCATTAGAAACCTGAAGGCCAGAAACAGTACAATGTGACACTTTACCTGAGAAGCGACGAAGTTTATCCCAAACAACGGATGAAGGCGTAAAACGATTAAAAGACTCGACAAAACGAGCCCAAGATGCCTTCTTGCTATCCTGAATAATGCGACGAGCCCTGGCGCGCGATTGTTTAAAAGTCACCAAATTATCAAGTGTAGGGTGTCGCCGAAATACCCTAAGTGCAGTCCTACGGGCACGAACGGCGTCCCGACAATCCTCGTTCCACCACGGAACAGGTGGCCGCCGAGGTTGGGAGGATGAACGGGGTATTGCGCGTTCGGCGGCAGAGAAAATAAGACGTAAGGTGCTGCACTAGTTGGTGAATGTCGGAGAAGGGCTGGTCGTCAAAATGCACGAGGCTGGAATACAAGCTCCAGTCAGCTTTTGCGAATATCCAGGTAGGTACTCTGGAATGCTGTACGTGGTGCGACAGAAGAGAAACGATGCAGGGGTAATGGTCGCTGGAGTAGGTGTCAGCGACGACGTTCCAACGAAGACGACGTGCAAGCTGGAGTGAGCAAATTGCAAGGTCCAGGTGAGAAAATGTACCAGAAGAATCAGAAATAAAAGTAGGTGCACCTGTATTGAGGATGGAAAGATTGAACTGATAAAAAATGTCGGAAAGAAGAGTTCCTCTCGAACAAGCCCTTGGCGAACCCCACAGTGGGTGATGGGCATTAAAATCTCCCAACAGAAGAAATGGTGTTGGGAGAGCGGACAGGAGAGATCGAATGTCCGCGGGAGCGAGGGGAGACGATGGAGGTGTATACACAGAGCAAACAGAAAACAAAAAGCCGGGTAAGTGAAGGCGAACGGCAACAGCTTGCAAGTCAGATGTAAGTGTGACAGGTGTAAAATGAACGTCATTACGCACCAAAATCATGACACCACCATGAGCAGGAGTACCCTCCTCCGGTTCAAGGTCGTAGCGAACCGGAGTATATCCTCGGAGATCAAAAGGATCGTGAGGGCGAAGCTCAGTCTCCTCCAAACATACGACCATAGGCGAATGGGAACGCAATAAAAGTTGCAGTTCCGCCCTATGCGATCGTACACCACGTACATTCCAGGTCAGGATAGCCATTAAGAATAAGGGGATAAACTGTCTATTTAGAAGGGCGGCATAAAATTACCTTTTGTTTAACCTTTGGGCTCGGACTTTTTGTATGGAGTTGGTGAGACTCCATAGCTTCCTCGGAGGGAGGGCCCACGCGCTCAGTGCCAGAAACCGATTCAAGCGCCGTGAATCGGTTCTGGGTGGCGATGGGTGAAGGGTGCCGCTGAGCGCGGCTTGTCCCAGGACCATCCTGGGACAGCGACCTCCGAGGAGGAGAAGGTGAACCTTTGCTACCGCGCGCACGCGGAGGGTCTTTTAAAAAATCTTCCCTACGAAGTTTCTGCTTGGGCTTCTTTTCAACGGCTTGCGACTTCATTGACTTGGGACCAGGTTTATACGGCTTGGTAACTGTAGCCTTAATAGACGGCCGGATGGTAGTGGCGGTTAATCCAGTCAAGGTCCAGGTCTGAGTTTCGGCATCTACTCGTGGTACTGGCGAGGCAACAACAGAACTAAATGTGCCAGATCGCAGGAGTGAAGGTTGGCGCGCATGGAAACGCCTCCGGGCTTCAGCGAAGGAGTTTGTCCTTTACCCGGATCTCCTGGATCGCCTTCTCGTCCAAATACCGCGGACAGTCGGCAAACGAAGCAGAATGTGACCCTTTACAATTAACGCAGACGGGGGCTGTTGAACAGGTACCTTCGTGTGAGGGCTGGCTACATGTTGCACAGATGTTAACGGCACTCTTACAGGAGACTTGCGTATGCCCAAAACGTTGGCATTTAAAACAACGCAGAGGTCTAGGAATATAAGGCCTCACAGAAATCCGTTCGTACCCTGCGGAAATGCTCGTGGGCAGATCGACGCCATCAAATGTAATAAACAGGGTACGATTGGCTACCAATACGCCGTCGCGTTTGGCCTGCACTCGATGGACCGCTGTCACCTTCTGGTCTGCAAGATATTCTACCAGGTCCTCGTCCGATATACCATCGAGGCTATGGGTGGTAATAACGCCTCTACAGGAGTTCAATGTGCGGTGCTTCTCCACACGGATGGGATAGCCGTGGAGAAGCGTAGCGCGCAACAAGGTCTTACTTTGCTGATCGGATTTCGTTTGGGCTAATAAGGAACCATTCCGTAGACGAGCGCAGGACTGACCCGCACCAGCAATTGCATCAATGCCCTTTTGAATGATGAAAGGGTTCACCTTCTCAAAGCTTTGTCCTTCTTCGGTTCGTGAAATGACCAAGTAACAACCAGTTGTCGGTGGCGTCACTTCTGTTACATAAACTTTTCGGCGCTTGTTAGTATTAATGGAGGAAGGGTGCTCCATAGCGAAATAAATTCTCCACCATTGCAACCGTCTCCGACCTCGGGCTCTGACTTCTCGGGCGTTACCCCGGCTTGGGTGAGTGGCCTATCTATACCAGACTCACCCCAGGGTCACACCT
The DNA here is from genome assembly GCA_030765065.1 of Deroplatys truncata. Taxonomy (NCBI): domain Eukaryota; kingdom Metazoa; phylum Arthropoda; class Insecta; order Mantodea; family Mantidae; genus Deroplatys; species Deroplatys truncata. Next base: position 56,430,032 of record CM060985.1, read on the forward strand.
CCCAGAACATAGACAGAGGGACCCAATCGCCGTCAGAAGTCAGCAGCTCATGCAATGGCCCCCCCGCGGGACTGCAGTTGAACAGCGGATACGAACACAAGCCCTACATGACGACCCCGGGTGGTGGGGATGACGCCATTACCCACTCACCCAGCTGCGCACGCGGTGCGCGGGTATCCGTCAGGCTGTGTCCACGGAGGATTTAAATAAAAAGATAAAAGAAACTAAAACTGTGTGGGAGTTTCGCACGCAAGGTAGGCCGGCGGGGAAGAAAAAGAGAGATATGCGAATGTTGTGGTGCGAAATGGCCGGAAAGTGATAAGGGAAGAAAGAAACGATGGTGAGGTGCGGTATGGATGGAATGAAAAGAACGCACGAGAGCCTACCTTGGGTCCACCGGTCACGAGAAGAACCCACGTCGACCGGATGGGGGTGAGGGGATGAATGTGGCGATGATTGGCTCGGGAACCCCCGGGTGCGCCAAAAACCCGTACTCACATAAGGTGAGCCCCTGAGGGGGAACCATTACGAAGCCGAGTGCAGGAAAGAACCGGACCAGCAATTGAGTCAATGCTCTTCTGGATGATAAAAGGGTTCACCTTCTGGAATGATTGTCCTTCCTCTGTACGGGTAATCACTAAGTAACAACCAGCTGTTGGCGGTGCTACTTCTGTTACTAAAGTTTTACGGCGCTTGTTGTTTATAATGGAGAAAGTGTGCTCCATAGCGAAAAAAAATCTTCCACCATTGCAACCGTCTCCGACCTCGGGCTCTGACTTCCCGGGCGTTACCCCGGCTTGGGTGAGTGGCCTATCTATACCTAGCTCACCCCAGGGTCACACCTCCCAGAACATAGACAGAGGGACCCAATCGCCGTCGGAAGCCAGCAGCTCATGCAATGGCCCCCCCCCGCGGGACTGCAGTTGAACAGCGGATACGAACAACCCTACATGACGACCCCGGGTGGTGGGGATGACGCCATTACCCACTCACCCAGCTGCGCACGCGGTGCGCGGGTATCCGTCAGGCTGTGTCCACGGAGGATTTAAATAAAAAGATAAAAGAAACCAAAACTGTGTGGGCGTTTCGCACGCAAGGTATGCCGGCGGGGAAGAAAAAGAGATATGCGAATGTCGTGGTACGAAATGGCCGGAAAGTGAATAGGGAAGAAAGAAACGATGGTGAGGTGCGGTATGTATGGAATGCAAGGAACGCACGAGAGCCTACCTTGGGTCCACCGGTCACTTGAAGAACCCACCACGACCGGATGGGGGTGAGGGGATGAAGGTGGCGATGATTGGCTCGGGAACCCCCGGGTGCGCCAAAAACCCGTACTCACATAAGGTGAGCCCCTGAGGGGACCAAGTAACAACCAGATGACGGCGGTGCTACTTCTGTTACAATGACTTTTCGGCGCTTGTTTGTATTAATGGAGGAAGGGTGCTCCATAGCGAAATATATCCTCCACCATTGCAACCGTCTTCGACCTCGGGCTCTGACTTCCCGGGCGTTACCGCGGCTTGGGTGAGTGGCCTATCTATACCAGACTCACCCCAGGGTCACACCTCCCAGAACATAGACAGAGGGACCCAATCGCCGTCAGAAGTCAGCAGCTCATGCAATGGCCCCCCCGCGGGACTGCAGTTGAACAGCGGATACGAACACAAGCCCTACATGACGACCCCGGGTGGTGGGGATGACGCCATTACCCACTCACCCAGCTGCGCACGCGGTGCGCGGGTATCCGTCAGGCTGTGTCCACGGAGGATTTAAATAAAAAGATAAAACAAACTAAAAGTCTGTGGGCGTTTCGCACTCAAGGAAGGCCGGCGAAGAAGTAAAAGAGACGTGGAAATGAATATGCGTGGGGCGAAATGTGCATAAATAAAAGAGAAGACAGAAGCAATGGCGAGGGGCGAGATGTAATGATATGCACAGAACGCACGAGAGCCTACCTTGAGTCCCCCGGTCACGAGAACGAACCCACCTCGACCGGACGGGGGTGAAATGATGAAGATGGCGATGATTGGCTCGGGAACCCCCGGGTGCGCCAAAAACCCGTACTCGCATAAGGTGAGCCCCTGAGGGGAATGACGGCAATACCACTTGCATTTAAAGCACTTGTGCAAGTCTACAATGGCGTTAAAGTGCCCCTCGTGAAACATGACGTCAATGGGTTTATCTGCTTGCTTCTCTGACGCGTACATGACGTGTTTGCCCGTATGATCTGCAAACACCGTCACCGCGTACCCCTTTAAACTCGCGTCAAAATCTCTGACGTCATCGATAGTAAATGGACCGTCCGGCTTTCCTACCATTTGGCACAAGGCTACGGCTTTTTGTTTCTGCGGGTATTCCGACCGTTCAATGGTTTTATAATTCACGTCTCCATCCACTTTAGCTTTGCCAACCGCTATAGCTCTTGCTAAACACAAGCTGTCTTTGTTCATAATTTCTACTATGCCTTTATTACCGGTACACGCATCGCACGGCTACTGACACGAACCCGACACCTCCTTGGTCCAAACAAAAGTGAGTTTCAGAGGTCCCCCTAGCAAGAACTGCTAGTTGCTTTGCATCACCTTCTCTATCGATTTTATAACCGCCTCCGCATTCACCTGGTCCGTGCGTCTAACGCTCATGTTAAAAGCTTTGGACGGGTGTGCCTCGTCCGCAATACTTACGCCTAAATATCCCGGTTCGTTCCCCAATAGATTTTCTTTCGCAAAGTTAATAATGTCCGTAAACAGAAGCGTCACCCATTGCTCTGGATTTGCATCTCTGGGACCCGGGTTCACGGTAATTTCTGTTTCCGTGTAGCCGGAGAAAAGCCTTTTCAACGTTCTCTGCCTATAGGCTATAATGTCGAGCCTGGGCTGCAAGGTTCCAGATTCGCTTACCCCTTGTTCCGGCTCCATGCTTCGTGCGTTGTTCAACAACGCCTAAAAACCTATTTTCACGTTCAAACACTTTTCATTCACGTCAACCAAGTGCTGTTTTATACGCTGCTACTTTTTTCGATATATAAACAACTCCTGCAAGGCGCAACGATTCTGTTGTTTTTCTTAACAACGCCGATGTGCCTCCACGCGCGCACTTGCGTATTGCGTATAGCAAATGGGGTCTTTTTCTCGCAAAAACAACACTTCCAATATATCGTCAATGTTCCAAAAAGCGAAAACCTTATATTTGCCAAACAAAACACATTTCTCGCACAATACACACTTTCGCGAGCGCTTATCGCCTGGTGCTTTTATACTCTGCTTATCGCAACCGCAACTTCCGCATGCGCACTCAGTTAAAGGCCTCTCTAAAATTCACAGTCTGTTATCGCGCCACAACTTCCAGAGTTGTAATCAGGCTCGTTTCCGGTGCACTTCCGGTCTCACCAGCGAACCACCACACCATCCGGTTGCGATAACAATTAAATTTTTAAACCGGCAACCACACCACCACATTTAAACATTTTTCGTTCTAATTACTTCCGTTCTCATGGCCATTTAACAAGACCACGTGCACTTTCTAGCCCTTTAATCAGCGGCGGCCATATTGTGACGCACATCCCGCTACTGATTACAAGCCCCTTTAAAACTTGTCACTTCGGCTCGCCAGCTTCACACTCAGTCTTCGTCGAGAACCCCAACAAGTAACATGAAGAGGTTACCGCAGTCTACGATCACCGTTACAAGACAAATTTTTTTTTGTCGCCTACTACTGGTAGAGTATACCAGCAACTGCTCACACAGCAACAGCAGTTCTACAGCAACAACATCTATAGCCACCCAGAAGACGTGGTTTACACCCTTCTGGATTTCCAAAATTTGCAACAACAGTTTGCTGAACCCGACGTTCACCCTACTCTACCATCACCAACAGCGTACCACGCTGAAGAACAACAACACCAGCCGCTGCCGCATTTCCACTCAGCATTTGGCCACCTTCAGCACCACCTGCCTTGGGCAAATAGCAACGATAGCCAAGGATATTCTGCTGCTTTTTCTTCTTGTTCGTCGATTTCCTTAGAGGTCGGCAACAACTCAGCGCAAACAGGAACCAGCACGGACAGCGGGGTGTTCTCTTACAACACCCATGCTGCAGGAGCTACACCGCCTCCAACCTACTTCCCAGCTTCCTCCTCCTCCTCCTCCTCTGTTCTTCTTCTGAATTCTCAATCACCCTATCAACATTATCTAACTCCGCGCCTTGAACCATTCCTCCAACAATCCAGAAGACCCGCCTCCACAACATGTCACCTCTACCGCTCTTCAATCCTCTCCTTCCCTCCCATTGTTCCTACCGGCTTTAGAGCCCGTGGCCCTCGAGGACATCGACGTTCAACCCTTTTCTCCTCATTCACCTAATTACCCTCCCCCGACCCCTTCCTCTATATCTTCTCCTCAACCACCTCAATTTACGCCAATCTCCCCGCAACAATATATTCCCCCTGCCAACGTAACCTCACCCTCTCCTCTCCTTAACCCCCACTTCAGCAACATTTCTCCTCCAAACGCCTCCCTCCTGCAAGTGCTGTCTTGCACTCCACGACAATTCTGTCACCTTCCAGTTCGCCGTAACCTATTCCCGCAGTGGTCCCCAAATTCTGTGCTCCTGCAGCACAGCAGCGGCTGGTGCAAATTTCACAGCTTCCAGGACGAGTACGATTCTACACTTGCTGCGCTTCCTGAGGTGGATGTTCAACACACAGCCGGTCTGGCACTGCCGCAACTCGTGCCTATCACGCAAGAAGCGCGGCGCCGTTTAGCTCGGCAACAGCGTGCGGCAAGAAATGCTGCCGTCACACCACAACCCAGAATGAAGAAACTCCGCTGCTGCTCCTAACTACCTATCAGTGTTGAGTGCGTGCGCGTACTTCAAGAGTAATCAAAGTGTCTCTGCTTCTCAGGTGCAGTGTATTTTTTTCTTTTAGTATTATTTTTTTAAGCAAAACATAATTTGAAAGCTTTTTCTTTTTTCTTTCTTTCCCTCTTTTAACAAAAAAACCCGGCATGAATCACACTTCTGCTTACCGCAGAAGAAAACCAATCCCCCTTGTGCCAACCCTTCGACGCCCAATTAAATTTCAGTGCGGTCGCTGTAAGCACCGTATGTTAAGCGTCCAGTGCATTTACAGCTGCGTGTGGAAACCCTATTACTCCACAGCAAGAACTTTTGCAAAACTCATAAACCATACACGGTGTGGTATAGCACCAATAGCAATAACTGCTATTCGCCCCTGTGTTTGCAATGCCATGCACGGCGCTCTGTGTTATCAACCATTTACCAATTGAGTATAAACATTTACAAACACAAAAACAATCTTGCTGCCCACGGTGCACAGCAATGTTTGTTACGTAAATTTCCATGGTGTTAATCATTTGGTTTCCCTCTTTGTACATTTCCATTTTCAAACAATTGCTATTGTGTGTTTTAATGCATTGCGCATGTTAAAACAAATTTTATGTTCAATCTTTGTATGTTTCCATTTTCTAACAATTGCTATTGTATGTGTGTGTTTAATACAGTGCGCATGTTCAACCAAATTTTATGTTTCGTGTTTAACACAACTAGTTTGTATAATTCCATTTGCAAACAATTGCTATTGTGTGTGTGTGTGTGTGTTTTTATACAGTGCGCATGTTTAAAACAATTTGTTTTACGTTTTCGTGTTTAACACAACTCTTTTTTTGTTAAAACTTTTTATTTCCAAATGTTCTGTTTTGCTTTTTTTCCCTCTCTATAATACACTGCACATGTGCTTTTAAACTTAATGCGTGTGTTGTTATTTCCTTATTTGTACTTCACCTAGTTAGGGTCCTTTCCATTCCCCTCATATCTCCATAGCACTCGTTTATATATGTATATTTAAAACACAAACAAATCAACAAAACCAATATATATATATATATTTAATCATTAATTTAAAAAAATTAAACAAAGAAATATTCTTTTCCAAAAAATGCAAAACAATCTTCAACGTTCTCAATGCATTACATCAAGTTAATGCTCAAACATATGCCAAAAAAAACATACACTGCTAGTGCAATAAGTGCTCTAATATTGTGTTGTATAATTCATGTTTTCTGTTTCAGATACCTTTTCCTTTTTTCATTTCGTCTCAAATTCTAACTCCTCTCCCTCCTCTGCATCCCCTCCTTCGTCTTCCTCCTCCTTTCCCTCCTCCGGTATTAGGTCTTCGTCGTACGATTGCTCAATTAGCAATCTCCTCATCCTCTCCTCCACCTGTACATGCGCTTTCCAATTTTCCTATCATCTGCTTTAATGCCTCAAATTCCTCGTACATTTTACTTACATTTCCTTTTATTCTATTCACTAACTCCTCTTGCTTCGTCACATTCTGCTTTTTCTCTTCCAATTCTCTTTTCATTCTTTCCAACAATCCCTGCATGCCGCCCACCCTCCTTTCACATTCTTCTTTTTCGTTCCTCAACCCGTCAATCACCCTGTTTCCTTCCTTCACCTTCCTATCGCATTCTTTTTTCATTTTTTGCTTTATCACATTCACCCCTTTTTTGCACCTCTCAGATGCTGCTTTTCGTATGCTCGTCACCGACCCCTCCCCGCATCCCCACCATTACATTCCCAATTTATTTTCAAAGTCCCCTCCGCACCCCATCTAGACGCCCGCTTCACCCTCCCACCACCTACATTCAACTCACACTCACCCCATTTTCCACATCCCCCAAATATATACATAAAATTGTCAGAAAAATAGGAATTCATCTCATTTACTACGCTATAAGCCATCATAAGCTCACTCTCCTTCGGCGTCAACTTCCATTCCAATTCCAAACCCTCAGGCAAGTCTACCGTGTCCACCAACAAACTACAATCCACCATCTCCACCAGAATCGAAGTGTTGTCGCTAGCATACATACCCACAGGCTTTTTATAAAATTTACACCTGTCATCCACACCCGCTCCACCTTCCTCACACCCACATCTCCCATTTAAAATGTAACCCTCAGGACATTCAAGTTGCCCCATCTTTACACCCCCGTACATCAACCCTCCACATCTCTTCCCCCTCTGACATCTGCTTACAGGCTTTAAACAATTATACACGTTCTTAAGTGTCCCCAAGTTAATAAAATCAGATCCAAACCTACACCCACCCCCTTCCGGTAGGTGCATGTACAGTTTGGCAACAATTCGTAATCCTTTTCACATCTTGTTACATTTTCCAAATGTCCCGTCTCCACATTCAACTCGAACCCACACCTCCCAAAACTAACGCAACTCCTCTCTGCCCCAGCAACTCCTATCACCAACGCTATCACTATCGCAATCATCATCTTTATCATATACTTCTTTACACCCACAACATTCCCCTTTTTATACCTTTCCCCTCATCTATCTCCAACATACCCCCACTCCCAGCTCTTTTTCTCTCAACCAATCATATTCTCTCTTCTCACCAATCCACACCTTTCAATCATTTCATTCCACCAATAACATCACTTCTTATTCTCACCAATCACATCACACGTCACTTCCTCATCCACTTTTTAACACTTACCTGCTCATCATTCCCTCTTTCCCTTCCCAACTCTGCACAAAGACACATCGCAAATTCCCTTCTCCAAGTCACGTGACCTTAAACTACCCCATCTCCCTCACCCTCTTCTACCTTTTCTTCACCACCACATACCCAACCAACCCTTCACATCAATCTTTATCTGCATCTCGGATTAACCAACCTGGATCAACGTTAATCCTTCCGCTAGTGGCAACTTTTCAAACTTCCCGCTAATCCCACTAATCCACCTTAATCCAATGGATTAACAGGGATTAACGCGACACCAACGCCACCTAGCGGCAGGATTATCGTTAATCCAATTGGATAATCCGGAATCTTAACTACTGTGTTCATACTTAGGATACACTTCAGTTTCATTATTTGTATCTTCAGATCGTTCTTGGAAATCGTATAAAGATAAATCAGAGCACAGAGAGCCGCATTATCAAGCGAATGTCTAGGTATTGCACCGAACTTAAGGCAGTTTGTGAAATTTCCATTAACGGAACAACGCTACGGCAGCAACAGAAACTTATTCTATGAAGTTTCTCAGTTTCCAGATGTAACTGGTAATAATAATAGTTACTAATGACTAAAACAGGGTAACTGCTTATTACCTATTATTAAGCTAATAAAGCACGAGAAACCAATTTTGATAGTAGATACCAAATTTGAAAATATGGATACAAATGAAAGGGCATAATATGAAATTGTCTTAAGCATAGGTGATCACAATTCTATATTGAAGGAGTCTCATAAAATCAGTTGCAACGTAAAAGAAAGCAACAGTAATTTCAAATACTGCATTTCTTGTTAAGGTTTATAAAAGGTTTGACCAACTGTAAATTATTTCTATATCTTGACAGGCGTACTGGACTGCACCCATATTCTTATTCAAAGTCCAGGAGAACAGTTTGCCAAGTTGTACAGAAATAGGAAGGGTTGGGTCTCTTAACGTTCAAATTTGTGGGCCTCAGATGGAGATCATGGACATTATTTCACGTTGACCATTATGAACTCATGATAGCATAATTTTTGAAAACTGTTATTTGTCAGAAATTTATTGATGGCAGAGTGCATGAAATTCTGCTTGGAGAAAATGGTTATCCACAACTGCCCTACCTTTACACTCCTATTTTGGATCATCACAGAACGAAGGTAATTTCCAGTTGAATACCGGTCATGAGAATGCTATAGGGGCGGGGAGGAGAGAGAAAATAAGTGTGAATCATACATGTACATAATTAAGGGATTTGAGGCTGTATAATAATAACACCATTTAATTTTAATTATGTTTATTATGGTATCAGTAAGGGAGCTAACATTTTCAAAATGTCTAAATGTTAATTAATATTGGTCTGTATATCAGCATACCCATATTTTAAGATAAATAGATGCATGTTGTTCAATTATTTATACCTCTGTGCTTCAAAAAGCATAACAAAAATGTAAATTTAATAAGAGCTAAATTTTTACAAGAATAGGCAGCGAAATATAATAATCTGTGCCTTTAATTTCAGATACAACAGAGCTCTCAAATCAGCTAGAAATATAATAGAACGACTAAACAGAGTATGGAAACAAAGATTTCCTTGTCTAAGACGGAAATTACAAAAGCAATGACCATACAAGCAATAATTGTTGCATGCGCTATTTTACACATTGGCATTCTGAGGCGAGATTACTTCGAGAATGTGGAAGAAGATCCAGTTGAGGGTGTATCTGTGGCCAATGCCAATGCTGTACAGATTCCACGAGGACGTATTCTCAGGCAACAATTCATACAGACATTTCAACTGAGCATTTTTATGTAACAAGGACCATGGACAGATTCAAGAGAGGATAGCAGCTGTTACTCATTTCAAGAGTGCATTTTATTATTATTTTTAATCAGTTGTATTAGAATGTTTACATCTTCTGGCAGCCAATTACATTAAACTAGACATCCTTTCGTATTGACAGAAATCATTCTATGCTATCTATCCACTGTCTTAAATGTCTCTTCTTCCTGGTTTTCATAACTCCATTCTTCCATGTTCATGGAGGTCGTCCTCTTTTCCGTCTCCTTGATGCCATTCATTCAGAAGCAATTCTCGCTAGCCTATCTTAATCTATACGCATCACATGCCCAAAGCATGTCAATTGTTTCATGTCAATATCATGTAATATATTTTGTTTAATGTCCATTTACTGCCTTATTTTCTCATTCGTAATTTTATGACTTTTGAATGCCACCAATAAACCATTTCCAAAGTCAAAAATATTTAAAGCTTTCCCGGCGTTGGTTATTGCCGATAGTTTCTCGGGCTAGCAGCCAGGTCAAACATGGGTAGCTGCCCAAGCTTTCAGCGACTAACTCTGCCACCATCCTCAGGGGAACTGAAACTATGTTTCCGGTTTATTTAATCACGAAAATTTACCGGTACCGGTACATAGGCCCAGCTTGCAGGCTACATTTTACATGGTTTTATGGTTAGTTAAGTTTATGTGATTAAAAGCCCATACGGTGGCCAACTATAGGCCACAGAGAAAATCTTTGTTCGTAGATTGTCTTTGGTTTCTTCATTATGGGTTAGAAAAGTTTGTTTTTTAACATTATATATAATACATTCCAGACATGGACACACACACACACATATCTGACCATGCGAAGCACGTACCAGTTTCAATACACGGAAGCACAATCACAAGAACTATTTATACTAAAGAGTACCCTGGTGTGTTTCTTTACTAGACAGCTGTTGGTGACCTAGCACCTTGGGCAAACAGAACCTATTTAAACGAGGTATCACCATCAACAATCTGAAGAGAGCAACGCATTCAGTTTTACAGGAGACTCTGTTGCCTTGGCTGCTAAACAAGCTGATCTTGGTGTTATGCTTGAATATTTAAATGAGGAAAATAAGCTTTTTCTGGACATTTGAAATGCCCAATAGGTCGTGAATAATCAAAGATTTGAATAATTAAGGGGCTCAGAGGGATAAGGGCCCATCCTAACCGATGTCGAAATTCAGTTCTATGTAGCATAGGTATCTTGGAGCCATCTTGCATTAATGTTTACAAGCTAGAAATTCAATTCTTAGTCGTTAGACGGTATTGGCCCTTTCTATTATGTATATTGTTTTAAATTTTCCTTGCGCGAGTGGAATAAAGGTCCATCCCAAATCCTGTCATGTGACCACACTTTGCTTCCGTGTACTGCACTCTCGTCTGCAGTACGTGGCAAAATGCCTGGCACAGCAGATACATATGTTAATTGTGACGCTACAAATCCTAAAAAGTGGAAGAGGATTGGAGTAAAACAAAGATGATCTTACGAAACAGCAGAGAGGATGTATCGGTATCTGGGAAAGTTGTTCCTGGTAAAAACCTGGCAAATATTGAGAGTAGTAGCAAATGAGAGTTTACGGCCACTTAATATGCATGGAATGTCTATTAATATGCAAATGAGCTCCCCTCCCGCACTTCCCCCTTTCCACCGCAGTTCCATGGTACTTTTAGTTGCAGCTGTGGGTCATAAATGTTGAGTACAATGGAAGCATGACAGTTAAGTAATTAAGGGTATCCTTCACCTGTCAAAACGAACAAAGGGGGTCGTAAATTTATGGTTCTGTAACAAAGGCGAGATGTTTTTCCTACCCATTCCACATCCGGCCACTTCTGCACCTGTGGCTACCCACCCAAGAGGCTATCCATCACTGTCAAAATGAAGAATGTGGATGCAGGACAAAGGAAGAGATTCTATTGTATTCCCTTTCTATTGTCCGGGGCAAGCCTACTTTAGAAAGACCATCTGGTGCCCCCCTTCCACTGGCTTTTAATAAAAAAACAACGCTTGCCCTTCAACTGTCAAAATGAACAAAGGCAATGATAAATTAGGGTCGTGACAAAAGAGAACCTGAAGCCTGTTAACAGAAAAACAAGTTCTATTGTCCGGGGCAAAGCTTCTTTAGAAAGACCATCTGGCATTTCTCATTCCACTGCCCCATAACAAAGCCGGTCCCTTTCCATTGTTTCTCGAACACCTGCTAGCTTAACAAAAGAATCGGAGGGTGGCTTTATGCTCGCACTGTCTTTGTCTGACTGTGGGAAAAGAGGCTTGAGTTCACACGAAGCAAGCATCATGTAACAGCTAGACCCTAAATTCCACCCCATTCCCCCCCGACTTCCAGGTGTCACCTGAATTGCCCAAGGGCTACTTCTCTCTGCGCATGCGCTGCAAGAGATGTCATTGGATGCAATAATCACGTGACGTCTAACATCTCCCCCGCCATACCAACGCTTGAAATTGCCTGAGGGGCTCTAGGTCCTTATATAAACAAGCGCTGGTGGATAAGGAAGCCACTGCGACTTTATTAAGTTAGCGATACAGGCTAGTGATTCAGCTTAATCCCATTCAGCGCTATTGTCTTCTAGACTGCATCCATCGTCATCTACATAATGCAAGGTGAGTTAGTTTTTTACATGACAAAGTGAAACACGAATCATTGCAGGAATACCATATTGTTTATCTGAATTTTTCATTTCTTTAATAATTAACATCAGAATTGTTAAAAAATGTAGCGCTTTCATCAAAGGTGTAAAATAGTTATTTAAATACCGGCATAAACATTCATACTTAATCTCTAATCATTCTTCCTCTATTAACATTCATACGATTTCGCTACACATTCTTCTGTAAACATTCACATGATTTCTCTTCGCATTCTTCTATTAACATTCATATGATTTTCGCTACACGTTCTTCTTGCATAAGCATTCACATGATCTTCTCAACAGATTCTTCTGACATTTATATGATTTTATCTACATCTTCTTCTGAAAACATTCATATGGTTTTCTCAACACATTCCTCTATTGACATTCACATGATTTCTCCTCATTCTTCTATTAACATTAATATGATTTTTCCCATACACTATGATTTCTCTTCGCATTCTTCTATTAACATTCATATGATTTTCGCTACACGATCTTGCATAAACATTCACATGATATTCTCAACACATTCCTCTGTAACATTCATATGATTTTCTCTACACCTTCTTCTGTAAACATTCATATGGTTTTCTCAACACATTTCTCTATTGACATGATTTCTCCTCGCATTCTTCTATTAACATTCATACGATTTCCGCTACAAATTCCTCTTTCCGTAAAGCTTCAAGCGACTTTATCACTATGCGTTCTATTAACATTCATACGATTTCCTCTACTCAATTTATTTCATATTACACGTCTTTCTCTACTCATTCATCTTTTATCAGTTATAAATACAATTGAATTTGCACATTTAAAGTTTTTCACAGGTAATACTGCAAACTCCATGGGAGTCGCCAGAGCCGCACTCTTCAGAGGAGCGGGCTTTCGACTTAACCAATTTATGCAAGTTAATAGAGAGCCCATTAATAACGTCATGATGTACAACATTCCGAAACCCCTGGCGGTGGATCAGATATCAGATGTGCCGCTGCATAGCAGTTACATTTCTAATAGCCCCCGACACCAATCTTATCGGGAGTGATTATATTATTCCACCGCCACCTGGATTTGAAGATGTCACTCCCGTTACAGGGGTGAATGCAGACATGGGCAGCACTTCAGACCAGTGTTGCACGTGCAATAACTGTGAATACCAAGTTGCTGCAATACAGATGCTTAACGAAGTGAACGGTGAGTTTAGATATATTATTACACTTAACTTTTTTTCTAGAAATATTATCCTTATCATTAATCAATGCATAACCAGAGAACAATTCAGAATTTCAATTATGGAAGGAAGCATTCAATTTACTAGCACCTTTCAATTAAAAATATTCAACGTGAAGCTAATTCGGCTTTTTGCTACTTTGTTGTAGTTCCTGAAACAACTTCAGTCGGGGTTGGGGAGATGGACGATGGTAGCTTGCCCTCGTCTATATTTTCTCAGGACTACCTGAACCCGCCGCCTCCCGGATTCGAGAATGTTGCACCGATGCCTGTAGATCCATGGGCGATTATTCCTAGCGAGGTGTGCACTTGCGTAAATTGTGCCTACAGGACCGTGTACCTGCAGATGCTTCGTGAATTGAACGGTGAGTTTTTTAACTTCATTTATTCTAGTAACATTACATAAATAATTAACGTAACGTTTCTCGATAAAATGTTTTTACTCGTTTCTATTGATTAAAATATACAATTGCATAATAATTATCGTAACGTTAACGCATAACTTTTCTCAATCAACTTTTTCACTCATTTTTATTTATTAAAATATATAATTATATAAATAATTATCGTAACATTAACACGTGACTAAGCTTTTTCTTCAATGATTTAATAAACATATATTCTCGCATTTCTATTTTAACTGACATTCCAATTAATTCCACTTTATTGTTATAGAACCTTCAATAGTGGTCACGAACCCGGAGCCTGAGTATGCATTGCTCCGGGGTACTAAAAGACCTCACGAGGCTGAAGAGGAGCACGGTCAAGCAATTAGCCCCCTCACCCATCAAGGATCTTCAATGGCTCCTCCATCACCAGTTGCAGGGCCATCAGGCATCGGTCGCAACCATTATAACAACTCAACCGCTGCCGCTGACACCGATAGTGACGACCTTGAATACAGGAAAACCAAAAATCTCAAGGTTAGTCATACCCAGTTAGAGTGCAAGGTTATTGAATCGGCGTTCAAGGGCCGCCTTTTCAATAGCCGCATAGAAACCACTTTAGAGATAGCTGACCCCGGTCAATTTCTGCAGGAATGCAGACATCTTGTATTGAGAGAGATGGTTTCTGTACTCGGGAGCTCTTCCGGCTTTAAAGTAAATGCATCTATCGAGATCACCTACCTAATACAATCTCCTGAAAAAGAGCATGCAGAAACCATCTTTTTCAATAGCAAGACAAAGCTGGGTCTTCAATCCAGTAATCTTGATACCCTATACACTTCTATGGTCGATGAAATTCTAGAAGACATCTCGAATTTCGAAGGAGGTGCAAGCTCAAAATCTCTGTTCGCTGTCAGGGCTCTTGTTATTGGAACTAGCTTCTATGATCCGTTGAATGCATCGCGATACATAAGAGTTACCCGGTGCAATCAGGGCTAAGAGAACTATATTAAACATAAAAAACGAAGATGAATACTGTTTTGCATGGTGTTTGCTCGCTGCAAAGTATCCTGCAAAGCAGCACTGTTATAGAACGAGCAAATACCCTGCAAAACAGTTATTCACCGCATTTAACTACAGCGGGATAAACTTTCCTGTTAGCCTACACCAGATTCCAGACTTTGAACAGCAAAACGCCGGAGTATCAGTATCAGTATTTGGAGTAGAAAGGGAGTGTGCAATTATACCGTTATATCAAACCAGCAGCAGGAAAGATTTCAATGTTAACCTACTACTAATTGAACAAAACGGAAGATCTCACTGTCAGATTAAGGATATGTCAAGGTTGACTTCCATGCAAATCAGCAAACATAACGGGAAAGAATGGGTATGCGAGCCCTGCCTGAAGCACTTCAATAATGAAGATGCTTTTAAAAAGCATCAATTGAAGTGCATGCAGTGCCAGGTGCTCAAAATGCCTAATCAGGGTGAAGTGATTGAGTTCTCATCATACTCGAAGGGTGTCCTGTACTTTTTGTTGTGTATGCCGATATTGAGAGCGTGTTAACCCGAGTTCAGTCCTGTGAACCATCGGCTAATCAGAGCTGGACTTGGGCTATCCAGCATCATGAGGCTATAGCTATATCGCTTAAGCTCGTATGTCGCCATGACGATTCATTGTCGAGATTTAAGCTATTCAGAGGTCCTGATGCAATCAAGGAGTTCTTCATTGAGCTTAGGTTAATAGCCAACATGGTTATTGAGCAATATAGTCGTAATGAAGAAATGACCTTGACTGCTCAGGACGTGGCTGATTTCGATAATGCTCGTCATTGCCACATATGCAAGAAGGAGTTTGAAGTAGACGATTTGAAGGTACACGTTCACTGCCATGTGACCGGTGTATTCCTGGGGGCTGCTCATAATGCATGCAATTTAAATAGGCGGGTGCCTAACTTTATACCCATCTTTTTTCATTGCATTAGCAATTATGACAGCCATTTCCTGATGCAACACCTGGCATATGATGATCACCCCATTTGGTGTATCTCAGACTCCTCTGAGCAATATATATCATTCAGCAAAAAGTACAGGACTATCTTCTTCAGGTTTCTAGATAGCTTTAAGTTCTTGGACGATAAGCTATCTAGTTTAGCCTGCATGTTGAGTAGTGATGAGTTCAAGATCACGAACTCTGAGTATCCCGATTCTGAACATCAGCAGTTAGTGAGATCTAGGGGAATATTCCCTTACAGCTACGGCGACTCTCCTTCAAGACTAAAAGAAACAGCACTCCATTGAAAAATTTGATGGTATAACACAAGAGGAATACAACCATGCTGTCAAAGTCTGGGATACCTACAACATTAGCAATCTAGGCGAATACAACGACCTGTATCTAAAAACGGTTACGCTCTTGTTGGCCGATGCATACGAGAAGTTTAGGGAGGTATATCACTTGGACCCCTGCTGGTACTATACCCTACCAGGACTTGCATTTGATGCAATCCTCAAGGTGACTCAGGTCAAGCTTGACCTCATCCATGATGAGGAAATGAT
Organism: Deroplatys truncata; assembly: GCA_030765065.1. NCBI lineage: Eukaryota > Metazoa > Arthropoda > Insecta > Mantodea > Mantidae > Deroplatys > Deroplatys truncata. The sequence continues at coordinate 56,446,223 of CM060985.1, forward strand.
TAAATTCTTTGACGGAGGAAGCAGCGGCGGAATGTGTACCGTGTCAAAGAGACATGCCAAAGCAAACAAATAACTTCCAGGACACATCGTTTCCATTTAACATGATTTTATGTTTAATTCTTTCAGAATGAATGATCATGCACATACTTAACTGTGAAAACTCGTTGCATACTCTAGCCAAGCAGTAATGAATTACAACATGATGTAACTCAGTGAATATTGATGTGACATATACATCATTGATACTAACATCTTAGTACAACTCTACGGTCGACAATGCAGACTAACGAATAATTGTAGATTTCACGGATTCATTCTGAATCTTATTACATTCTTTATTAAACATTAAAGACTTGTTTTTTCTCTGTAATCAAGCAAATGTCAGCTAATGAATCTTTGAAAAAATGTAGCGAGAAAAAATAAAAACTCTGTTATTGGAGGAATGAAATCACGAGTAATTGTAGCTTTCACGGATTCATTCTGAATCTTATTACATTCTTTATTAAACATTAAAAAATTGTTTTTTTCTCTGTAAACAAGCAAATGTCGGCTAATGAATCTTTGAAAAAATGTAGAGAAAAAATAAAAACTCTGTTATTGGAGGAATGAAATCATGTTTTTATTTATAATTATTTCCTTAAAAACAATCCTGCCCATGAATCAATGAATATTATAACCAATATACTGAAATGTACTATAATTCACATAAACCCAAATTATAATCTGTCATTTCAGTCACATCAATGTCTTTTAATTGTGTAACATGAATGTAGATCAATCATTTAATTCGACGCTAAACCATTGTACGAAAACTGGTTTGTTGTACATAATGCATTTTAATTGACTGTGCATATTAACTCCTGGCATATATAACCTCGCCGAGAGACATAATGCATGGCTCTAACAACATATTTAAATTCTTTGCATAGCTGTCTCTCATTTCGCTAGATATCATGTGTACCATGTGAAAGAGACATGCCAAAGCCAACAACAAATACCTTCCTGGACACAATCAGAAACAAAAAAACTTATATTTGGCCTATCTCGACATCAACAATTAATATGGGGCTTCAATGGCCCGTTTCATTAATTAAAATGATCGTTTTTATAATATTTTACTGTATATCAATATCGAGAGAAAGTTAATGAAATGTTTTTTCACAGAAACTTCATTTAATATACCAACCCCGAATTGGCTAATGTCAAGGTTTATAATGGACTTAATTAACGTTCAATCACTGCCCATGTCTTGTACTCATCAATGTCCGTCTGCTGCCGGTAAGCATAATCAATAACTTTATTTATTTCTTCTAGAATAAAGATAAGCTCTAATTGCAAGCGAATTTTTTGTTAAAATATGTTATTATACGTTTCAGGTAATCAATTATCATTGCCGTCATCATCGCAATCTTCTTCTTCTTCACCCGACCAGCGACACGCTCATTCGTTTTCATCAGCATCAACAATACGGCTACAGGAAGTAACTCCTGAAGCCATAACACGAGAAATCATTATTCGGCCACCAATTGAAACAAGCTACACACACAGACACATCCCATACACTACAAACGCAAGACGCAGGCTAAATTTTGATTCACCTCCTCCAGTTTTACTGCCACTCCCTCCATTAATTCCTATCAATAGAAACGCGTTATTGAGGCTCCGCAGGATGCAGCAATAACCATACACTGACATATGCAGACACATCTGCACACATACATCAACACGCATACACCCGTTCACTTACACACACCAACACCAACCCACAGACATGTACAATCACGCGCGCACACACAGACGCGCGCGCATATACTCGCTCACTTACATATACATGAATGTACACAAGGTTCTGTACACGCTAACATACATTCATACGTCAATCAGGCTCTACAAACATGCCTCGCCATTACTGTATCGTTTTCATTCATTCATTCATTTCAAGCATAAAAATTCAAGGAAAAAACATCAATAACAGACGAAGGTAAGCCTATCTTTGTTTCAAATTTTCGAGTTGTTCTTAAAGAACAATCAATTTTTAACATCGTTTCCATTTAACATGATTTTATGTTTAATTCTTTCAGATTGAATGATCATGCACATACTTAACTGTGAAAACTCGTTGCATACTCTAGCCAAGCAGTAATGAATTACATGATGTAACTCAGTGAATATTGATGTGACATATAAATCATTGATACTAACATCTTAGTACAACTCTACGGTCGACAATGCAGACTAACGAATAATTGTAGATTTCACGGATTCATTCTGAATCTTATTACATTCTTTATTAAACATTAAAGACTTGTTTTTTCTCTGTAAACAAACGTCAGCTAATGAATCTTTGATAAAATGTAGAGAGAGAAAATAAAAAACTCTGTTACTGGAGGAATGAAATCACGAATAATTGTAGCTTTCACGGATTCATTCTTTATTAAACATTAAAGAATTGTTTATTCTCTGTAAACAAGCAAATGTCAGCTAATGAATATTTGAAAAAATGTAGAGAGCAAAAATAAAAACTGTTATTGGATGAATGAAATCACGAATAATTGTAGCTTTCACGGATTCATTCTGAATCTTATTACATTCTTTATTAAACATTAAAGAATTGTTTTCTTTTCTGTAAACAAGCAAATGTCAGCTAATGAATCTTTGAAAAAATGTAGAGAGAAAAAATAAAAACTCTGTTATTGGAGGAATGAAATCATGTGTTTTTATTTATAATTATTTCCTTAAAAACTATCCTGCCCATGAATCAATGAATATTATAACAAATATACTGAAATTACTATAATTCACATAAACCCAAATTAAAATCTGTCATTTCAGTCACATCAATGTCCCTCTGAACATCCTTTCTTTAATCAGGGTAATGATATAATGTTTTACCTTAGCAAAGTATCGATTTGGATGCCAAAGTATACACCTGTGTTTAATATAAATAATTATATTTGTTAAATACATTTTAATCTGACCTTGCATAATTTTAATAGTTACTACCCATTAGAGTTTCACTTGGTAAGCTTCGAGCTACAAACCACTGAACGCCTTTTTATTAATTAGGGTAATCATATAATAATATCAATCATCAATTTCTCATTAGCAATAAACGTTTCATTGCAGTAAGAATAGAACACCGATCTATGGATATTCAAGTATACTCTGAGGTTTAATGCATGTAATCAAATATATACTAAGCGCTTTTCGGAGTCGCTGCTTGAAATGAGCCAAACAGAATACTTGTCAACTATGCTCGGATATATTCGTAGGATCTCGTAAAACATCGGAGAAAACAGCCCCTCAAGGCAAAAACCATGATGGCTGACTCTGACGTTGTTGAAGTGTCTCTCTTGCACGCAAACAAGGACAGGGCGAGCATAAAGCCACCCTCAGATTCTTTTGTTAAGCTAGCAAGTGTTCGAGAAACAATGGAAAGGGACCGGCTTTGTTATGAGGCAGTGGAATGAAAATGCCAGATGGTCTTTCTAAAGAAGGCTTTCCCCGGACAATAGAACTTGTTTCTCTCTTAACAGGCTTCAGGTTCTCTTTTGTCACGACCCTAATTTATCATGGCCTTTGTTTATTTTGAACAGTTGAATGATGATGATATGCGGCTTAAGGGCGCTAAACTGCTGAGGTCATCAGCGCCCTTACAATGGAGAAAATATAAAGTCAAAAGATAAAAACAGGTAAAAGAACCGCATAATTAAAAAACGGGACGTAAACCCGGGATGTCCAAAAGGCTAAAAATAACAATAAGAACAATAACAACAAGAATAACAATAACAACAAGAATAACAATAACAACAATAAAATCAATAACAACAATAAAATCAATAACAACAATAACAATACAAATATCTGAAAAAACCAACACACTAAAAGCATAGGCAATAAACGATTAAAACGTGTCAAGAACTATGGAATGCGAGGGACATGAGCGCCATATGTCCACCGGGGAATAGAGTCCCTATAAAAACTGACAGAATAAAAGTAATAAGCTAAAAGACGCTCAACGCATTAAATGCGCAGGTTAGGTGCACCCAAAAGTAGGTGCACCTGTATTGAGGATGGAAAGATTGAACTGATAAAAAATGTCGGAAAGAAGAGTTCCCCTCGCACAAGCCCTTGGCGAACCCCATAGTGGGTGATGGGCATTAAAATCTCCCAACAGAAGAAATGGTGTTGGGAGAGCGGACAGGAGAGATCGAATGTCCGCGGGAGCGAGGGGAGACGATGGAGGTATATACACAGAACAAACAGAAAAGAAAAAACCGGGTAACTGCAGTCTAATGGCAACAGCTTGCAAGTCGGACGTAAGTGTGATAGTTTGAAAATGAACGTCATTACGCACCAACAACATAACACCTCCATGAGCAGGAGCACCCTCCTCCGGTTCAAGATCGTAGCGAACCGGAGTGTACCCTCGGAGATCGAAAGGGTCGTGAGGGCGAAGCTTGGTCTCCTGCAAACGACCATAGGTGAATGGGAACGCAATAAAAGTTGCAGTTCCGCCCTATGCGATCGTACACCACGTACATTCCAGGTCAGGATAGCCATTAAGAAAAAGGGGATAAACTGTCTATTTAGAAGGGCGGCTTAAAATTACCTTTTGTTTAAGCTTTGGGCTCGGGCTTTTTGTATGGAGTTGGTCAGACTCCATAGCTTCCTCGGAGGGAGGGCCCACGCGCTCAGTGCCAGAAACCGATTCAAGCGCCGTGAATCGGTTCTGGGTGGCGATGGGTGAGGGGTGCCGCTGAGCGCGGCTTGTCCCAGGGCCTTCCTGGGACAGCGACCTCCGAGGAGGAGAAGGTGAACTTTTGTTACCGCGCGCACGCGGAGGGTCTTTTAAAAAATCTTCCCTGCGAAGTTTCTGCTTGGGTTTCTTTTCAACGGCTTGCGACTTCATGGACTTGGGACCAGGTTTATACGGCTTGGTAACTGTAGCCTTAATGGACGGCCGGATGGTAGTGGCGGTTAACCCAGTCAAGGTCCAGGTCTGAGTTTCGGCATCTACTCGTGGTACCGGCGAGGCAACAACAGAACTAAATGTGCCAGATCGCAGGAGTGAAGGTTGGCGCGCATGGTAACGCCTCCGGGCTTCAGCGAAGGAGAGTTTTTCCCGGATCTCCTGGATCGCCTTCTCGTCCAAGTACCGCGGACAATCGGCAAACGAAGCAGAATGAGACCCTTTACAATTAACGTGTGAGGGCTGGCTACATCTTGCACAGATGTTAACGGCACTCTTACATGAGACTTGCGTATGCCCAAAACGTTGGCATTTAAAACAACGCAGAGGTCTAGGAATATAAGGCCTCACAGAAATTCGTTCGTACCCTGCGGAGATGCTCGTGGGCAGATCGACGCCATCAAATGTAATAAACAGGGTATGAGTGGGTACCAATACGCCGTCGCGTTTGGCCTGCACTCGATGGACCGCTGTCACCTTCTGGTCTGCAAGATATTCTACCAGGTCCTCGTCCGATATACCATCGAGGCTATGGGTGGTAATAACGCCTCGACAGGAATTCAATGTGCGGTGCTTCTCCACACGGATGGGATAGCCGTGGAGAAGCGTAGCGCGCAACAAGGTCTTACTTTGCTGATCGGATTTCGTTTGGGCTAATAAGGAACCATTCCGTAGACGAGTGCAGGACTGAACCGCACCAGCAATTGCATCAATCCCCTTTTGTATGATGAAAGGGTTCACCTTCTCAAAACTTTGTCCTTCTTCGGTTCGTGAAATGACCAAGTAACAACCAGTTGTCGGTGGTGTCACTTCTGTTACATAAACGTTTCGGCGCTTGTTAGTAGTAATGGAGGAAGGGTGCTTCATAGCGAAATAAATCCTCCACCATTGCAACCGTCTCCGACCTCGGCCTGACTTCCCGGGCGTTACCCCGGCTTGGGTGAGTGGCCTATCTATACCTAGCTCACCCCAGGGTCACACCTCCCAGAACATAGACAGAGGGACCCAATCGCCGTCGGAAGCCAGCAGCTCATGCAATGGCCCCCCCGCGGGACTGCAGTTGAACAGCGGATACGAACAACAACCCTACATGACGACCCCGGGTGGTGGGGATGACGCCATTACCCACTCACCCAGCTGCGCACGCGGTGCGCGGGTATCCGTCAGGCTGTGTCCACGGAGGATTTAAATAAAAAGATAAAAGAAACTAAAACTGTGTGGGCGTTTCGCACGCAAGGTAGGCCGGCGGGGAAGAAAAAGAGAGATGCGAATGTCGTGGTGCGAAATGGCCGGAAAGTGACAAGAGAAGAAAGAAACGATGGTGAGGTGCGGTATGAATGGAATGTAACGAACGCACGAGAGCCTACCTTGTGTCCACCGGTCACTTGAAGAACCCACCTCGACCGGATGGCGGTGAGGGGATGAATGTGGCGATGACTGGCTCGGGAACCCCCGGGTGCGCCAAAAACCCGTACTCACATAAGGTGAGCCCCTGAGGGGACCAAATGAAGCAGAATGTGACCCTTTGCAAATGAAGTAGACAGGTGCTTTTGAACATACCTTCGTGTGAGGGCTGGCTACATGTTGCACAGATGTTAACGGCACTCTTACATGAGACTTGCGTATGCCCAAAACGTTGGCATTTAAAGAAACGCAGAGGTTTAGGAATATAGGGCCTCACCGCAATAGGTTCGTACCCTGCTGTAATGCTCGTGGGCAGATCGACGCCATCAAATGTGATAAAAAGGGTACGAGTGGGTACCAATACTCTGTCGCGTTTGGCCTGCACCCGATGCACTGCTGTCACCTTTTGATCCAATAGATATTTCACTAGGTCCTCGTCCGATATACCGTCGAGGCTATGGGTGGTAACAACGTCTCGAAGGGAATTCAAGGTGCGGTGCTTCTCAACACGGAGGGGATAACCGTGGAGAAGCGTAGCGCTCAACAAGGTCTTAGTTTGTTGATCGGACTTGCTGTGTACCAATAATGACCCGTTTCGAAGGCGAGTGCAGGACTGAACCGAACCAGCAATAGAGTCAATGCCCTTCTGTACTATAAAAGAGTTCACCTTCTAAAACGATTGGCCATCCTCTGTTCGTGTAATATCTAAGTAACAACCAGATGTTGGCGGTGCTACTTCTGTTGCAAATACTTTTCGGCGCTTGTTAGTAAAAATGGAGAAAGGGTGTTCCACAGCGAAATAAATCCTGCACCATTGCAACCGTCTCCGACCTCGGGCTCTGACTTCCCGGGCGTTACACCGGCTTGGGTGAGTGGCCTATATATACCAATCTCACCCCAGGGTCACACCTGCCAGAACATAGACAGAGGGACCCAATCGCCGTCAGAAGTCAGCAGCTCATGCAATGGTCGCCCCCCGCGGGACTGCAGTTGAACAGCGGATACGAACACATACCCTACATGACAACCCCGGGTGGTGGGGATGACGCCATTACCCACTCACCCAGCTGCGCGGGTATCCGTCAGGCTGTGTCCACGGAGGATTTAAATAAAAGGATAAAAGAAACTAAAAGTGCGTGGGCGTTTCGCACGCAAGGTAGGCGGGCGAAGAAGTAAAAGAGATGTGTAAATGAATGGGCGTGGGGCGAAATGTGCAGAAGTAGTAGAGAAGAAAGAAACCATGGCGAGAGGCGACACGGAGTGAAATGCACAGAACGCACGAGAGCCTACCTTGAGTCCCCCGCTCACGAGAACGAACACACCTCGACCGGACGGGGATGAAGGGGTGAAAATGGCTAGGAATGGTTCGGGTACCCCGGGTGCGCCTAACACGTACTCACAAAAGGAGAGCCCCTGGGGGGAATGAGTCAGTGAAGGAGCACACTTTTCGTGACATTCAATATTGAGTTTAACATAGGATTTAAGTTCCCCTCGGCAGATACAGTGTGTGATGAGGTGCAACAAATGGAGCCAAAAGTGCCAGGATATAAAGTACATCTGCAGAAAGCTGAATCAGCCTGAGTCTCTGAAAACAAACCAGCTAGTAAAGCCACAAACAGTGATAAGTTAGTGATTACAATGGAATTACTTACAGCAGGCACTTCGAACTCCTCACTTGTCGACGAATGTGTGTTCTATCAGCGACAACTGTAGGGTTACAACTTTGACATTTACGTGTGCAACAATGATACTGCAGCCGTGTGTTTGGCAAGAATCTGTTGCTTCAAAAGGTGTAGAAGAAATTTAAGCTGTTTATTGAAAGCAATGTTATTGGTTAAAGGAAGGATTGGCAAAAGGAGACTTATTGAGTATAGGGATTCGTGTGTTGGTCAGAACAAGAATTTTGCAATAATAGGTCTCTGGCTATATATGATTCTTGTGGAATGTTTGAAGAAATCGAACAAAAATTCCTTATGCCAGGCCACACTTTCCTTCCCTGTGATGCTTACTTTGGTTCATTGAAAAACTTAAAAACACAAGTGATTTATACGCCTGGACAGCGATGTGTATCTTATTAGGAAAAGCCGAATGAGACCTTTCACTGTTATCGAAATGGGACTGAAGATTTTTAAGATCTCACGAACTTAATCAAAATGCTCATTAAAAAAAACGTGACTTTAAGCAAACAAAGTAGACATAACAAGAGCATCTCAGCTTCGGCTTGTGAAACACGCTCATCGAATGCATATAAAATTGGTTTTTTTTAACTTGGCTGCAGAAGAAACAATAAGCCTACAAAAAGGAAAGGGGAAGAAGCCAGCTGTACTACGTGATGTGTTGAACATAAAATATCCCAATGACAGGGAGTTAAAGAGATGATGATGATGATGATGATATGCGGTTTAAGGGCGCTAAACTGCTAGGGTCATCAGCGCCCTTACAATGTGTAAAATATAAGGTCAAAGTATAAAAGGTAAAAAAAACCGCATAATTAAAAAACGGGACACAAACCCGCGATGTCCTAAAAGTTAAAACTAACAATAGTATAACAATAACAATAACAACAAGAATAAAAATAACAACAAGAATAACAATAACAACAAGAATAACAATAACAACAATAATAACAATAAATATATCTCAAAAACCAACACACTAAAAGCATAGCCAATAAAAGATTAAAACGTGTCAAGAACTGTAGAATGCGGGACATGAGCGCCACATGTCACTGGGGAGTAAGTCCCTATAAAAACATACAGAAGAAAATAACAAAGCTAAAAGACGCTCAGCGCATCAAATGCGACGATTAAAATCAATGTCACTTATAAAACGTAAAAGACATTCTACAGCATGCGCGTCGTCTGCCAAAACGTTGGCTATGCCAACAGGCAGACCCAGGCGAACGCGCAGTGGAGCTAAAACTTGACACTCAGTTAAAATGTGACGCACCGTTAAGGGCACGTCACACTGCTGACACAGCGGAGCGGGATCACCACTGAGCAGGTAACTATGACTAAAACGACAATGTCCAATTCGTAAACGGGCTAAAAGTACCTCTTCCCGACGTGAAGAACGAGAAGAGGTACCCCAGATTAACGGGAGAGGCTTAACCTCCCGCAACTTGTTCCCCCGGAGGGCCGTCCACTCATCGCGCCAGCGCGAGAGGATGCGGCGACGTAAAATAACACACGAATCTGACGAGGGAACAACACAGGTAAAAAATCTGGGTAATAAAATCGCCGATTTCGCAGCGGCGTCGGCAGACTCATTACCTGAGATGCCCACATGACCTGGAATCCACATGAAGGACACGCTGATGCCAGTGACACCAAGCGAGTGGAGCAGGTCATGTATGCGCTGTACAAGCGGGTGGTAATGGTACAGCGCAGTAATAGTCTGAAGGGCACTCAGAGAGTCCGTACAAATAAAACAGTGCTGTAAGGCGTGCCGCTGAATGTATAAAATAGATTGATAAATGCTAAAAAGTTCGGCAGTAAAAATTGAACATTGTCCAGGTAAACGAAACTTAAAACTACAGTGACCAGACACAAAGGCACATCCAACTCCAGCTTCAGTCTTAGATCCATCGGTATAGATAAAATAGTAGTCTCCGAATTGAGCCCGTACTTCTAAAAAAGCCGATCTAAAGACTGAAGCAGGGGTCTCAGTCTTCGGCATCGACGTTAGCCCAAGGTGACAGTGGGCCTCAGCGCGAGACCATGGAGGAAAACGCGTTTCCCCCCGTGGAAGGGCCGGCGCTGGCAGAACGTCTAAATGCCGAAGGAGCTGTCGAAAGCGAACCCCTGGTGGGAGCAAGGCAGAGGAGCTAATAAAATAGTGACGATCAAGTGACTCCTCGAAAAATAACTCGAAGGACGGGTGGTTAGGCAAGCTTGAGAGTCGACAAGCATAGCTGCACAAGAGCATCTCACGCCTGAAGGACAGCGGAGGCTCTGCAGCTTCTGCGTACAGACTGGGTACAGGGCTAGTTGGAAAGGCCCCTGTAGCGACTCTGATGCCACGATGGTGAATGGCATTCAATCGACGTAACACAGATGGACGTGCCGACGAATAAACAATACACCCGTAATCAAGCTTGGATCGGACCAAAGAGCGATAAAGGCGAAGAAGGACGGTCCGATCAGCTCCCCAGGATGTGCCACTTAAAACACGTAAAATATTAAGAGAACGGTCACACTTTGCTTTTAAAAAGGAAACGTGCGAGGTCCAACACAACTTCCTGTCAAAAATCAACCCCAAAAATTTCGCCTCGTCTGCAAACGGAAGTATCCCTGGCCCAAGATGGAGAGAGGGCGGAGGGAAATACTTCCGGCGCCAGAAGTTGATGCAGACGGATTTCTCGGCGGAGAAATTAAAGCCGTTGGCGTTACTCCAGGCGTAGAGACGGTCGATACAGCTCTGGAGACGGCGTTCGAGTAGACAGGTCCGCCGGGAACTACAATAAATAGCGAAATCGTCAACAAAAAGGGACGATGAAATGCCAGTTGGAATACAATCAACAATGGGGTTGATAGCAATCGCAAAAAGTGTGACACTGAGTACAGAGCCCTGCGGTACTCCGTTCTCTTGAATAAAACGACGAGATAAAACCGAGCCCACACGTACACGAAAGACGCGGTCCGTCATAAACTCCCGAAGAAATATGGGAAGACGACCGCGGATATTCCAATCGTGAAGTGTACGTAAAATGCCGCCCCTCCAACAAGTGTCATAAGCTTTCTCCAGGTCAAAAAATACCGCCACGGTTTGACACTTTCTCAGAAATCCATTCATAATATGCGTCGACAAGGACACCAGATGGTCGACGGTAGAGCGATAGCGACGAAACCCGCACTGAGCGTTCGCTAGAAGTTTCTGAGACTCAAGCCACCATGTCAACCGCCCGTTGATCATGCGCTCCATCACCTTACAAATGCAACTGGTGAGGGAGATAGGGCGGTAGCTGGAAGGTAGTTGGCGATCCTTCCCAGGCTTAAGTATAGGGACAATGGTGGCTTCGCGCCAAACGGAAGGAAAAATGCCGTCTTGCCAAATACGGTTATAGACCTGTAAGAGAAAGAGTTTACTGTCGGCTGAAAGGTTCTTTAACATCAGGACATGAATGCCGTCCGGCCCGGGAGCGGAGTGCCGAGAGCAATGAAGAGCGTGATCCAGCTCCCTCATTGTGAATAGTTCGTTATAGCAGTCATCATTAGCAGACCGAAAAGTAAATGATGCGGAATCCTGCCGGTCTTTAATAGAGCGAAAGCCGGCGGAATAATGGTCTGAACTGGAAACCGCCTCAAAGGCAGAACCCAGAGTGTTAGCGATGGCAGCCGGATCCACTATGGTGGCATTAGAAACCTGAAGGCCAGAAACAGTACAATGTGACACTTTACCTGAGAAGCGACGAAGTTTATCCCAAACAACGGATGAAGGCGTAAACCGATTAAAAGACTCGACAAAACGAGCCCAAGATGCCTTCTTGCTATCCTGAATAATGCGACGAGCCCTGGCGCGCGATTGTTTAAAAGTCACCAAATTATCAAGTGTAGGGTGTCGCCGAAACACCCTAAGTGCAGTCCTACGGGCACGAACGGCGTACCGACAATCCTCGTTCCACCACGGAACAGGTGGCCGCCGAGGTTGGGAGGATGAACGGGGTATTGCACGTTCGGCGGCTGAGAAAATAATAGACGTAAGGTGCTGCACTAGTTGATTAATGTCGGAGAAGGGCTGGTCGTCAAAATGCACGAGGCTGGAATACAAGCTCCAGTCGGCTTTTGCGAATATCCAGGTAGGTACTCTGGAATGCTGTACGTGGTGCGACAGAAGAGAAACGATGCAGGGGAAATGGTCGCTGGAGTAGGTGTCAGCGACGACGTTCCACTGAAGACGACGTGCAAGCTGGATTGAGCAAATCGCAAGGTCCAGGTGAGAGAATGTACCAGAAGAATGAGAAATAAAAGTAGGTGCACCTGTATTGAGGATGGAAAGATTGAACTGATAAAAAATGTCGGAAAGAAGAGTTCCCCTCGCACAAGCCCTTGGCGAACCCCATAGTGGGTGATGGGCATTAAAATCTCCCAACAGAAGAAATGGTGTTGGGAGAGCGGACAGGAGAGATCGAATGTCCGCGGGAGCGAGGGGAGACGATGGAGGTGTATACACAGAACAAACAGAAAAGAAAAAACCGGGTAACTGCAGTCTAATGGCAACAGCTTGCAAGTCGGACGTAAGTGTGATAGGATGAAAAGGAACGTCATTACGCACCAACAACATGACACCTCCATGAGCAGGAGCACCCTCCTCCGGTTCAAGATCGTAGCGAACCGGAGTGTACCCTCGGAGATCGAAAGGGTCGTGAGGGCGAAGCTTGGTCTCCTGCAAACACACGACCATAGGTGAATGGGAACGCAATAAAAGTTGCAGTTCCGCCCTATGCGATCGTACACCACGTACATTCCAGCTCAGGATAGCCATGAATAAAAGGGATAAACTGTCTACTTAGAAGGGCGGCTTAAAATTACCTTTTGTTTAACCTTTGGGCTCGGGCTTTTTGTATGGAGTTGGTCAGACTCCATAGCTTCCTCGGAGGGAGGGCCCACGCGCTCAGTGCCAGAAACCGATTCAAGCGCCGTGAATCGGTTCTGGGTGGCGATGGGTGAAGGGTGCCGCTGAGCGCGGCTTGTCCCAGGACCTTCCTGGGACAGCGACCTCCGAGGAGGAGAAGGTGAACTTTTCTTACCGCGCGCACGCGGAGGGTCTTTCAAAAAATCTTCCCTACGTAGTTTCTGCTTGGGCTTCTTTTCAACGGCTTGCGACTTCATTGACTTGGGACCAGGTTTATACGGCTTGGTAACTGTAGCCTTAATAGACGGCCGGATGGTAGTGGCGGTTAATCCAGTCAAGGTCCAGGTCTGAGTTTCGGCATCTACGCGTGGTACTGGCGAGGCAACAACAGAACTAAATGTGCCAGATCGCAGGAGTGAAGGTTGGCGCGCATGGTAACGCCTCCGGGCTTCAGCGAAGGAGAGTTTTTCCTTTACCCGGATCTCCTGGATCGCCTTCTCGTCCAAGTACCGCGGACAGTCGGCAAACGAAGCAGAATGAGACCCTTTACAATTAACGCAGACGGGGGCTGTTGAACAGGTACCTTCGTGTGAGGGCTGGCTACAGGTGCACAGATGTTAACGGCACTCTTACATGAGACTTGCGTATGCCCAAAACGTTGGCATTTAAAACAACGCAGAGGTCTAGGAATATAAGGCCTCACAGAAATCGGTTCGTACCCTGCGGAAATGCTCGTGGGCAGATCGACGCCATCAAATGTAATAAACAGGGTACGAGTGGGTACCAACACGCCGTCGCGTTTGGCCTGCACTCGATGAACCGCTGTCACCCTCTGGTCTGCAAGATATTCCACCAGGTCTTCGTCAGAGATACCATCGAGGCTATGCGTGGTGACAACGCCTCTACAAGAATTCAAGGTGCGGTGCTTCTCAACACGGATAGGATAACCGTGGAGAAGCGTGGCGCTCAACAAGGACTTACTTTGTGCCTCGGATTTGCTTTGAACTAGCAACGAACCATTACGAAGACGAGTGCAGGAAAGAACCGGACCAGCAATTGAGTCAATGCCCTTCTGGATAATAAAAGGGTTCACCTTCTCGAATGATTGTCCCTCCTCTGTACGGGTAATCACTAAGTAACAACCAGCTGTTGGCGGTGCTACTTCTGTTACAAAAACTTTGCGGCGCTTGTTGTTAACAATGGAGAAAGGGTGTTCCATAGCGAAAAAAATCCTCCACCATTGCAACCGTCTCCGACCTCGGGCTCTGACTTCCCGGGCGTTACCCCGGCTTGGGTGAGTGGCCTATCTATACCTAGCTCACCCCAGGGTCACACCTCCCAGAACATAGACAGAGGGACCCAATCGCCGTCGGAAGCCAGCAGCTCATGCAATGGCCCCCCCGCGGGACTGCAGTTGAACAGCGGATACGAACAACAACCCTACATGACGACCCCGGGTGGTGGGGATGACGCCATTACCCACTCACCCAGCTGCGCACGCGGTGCGCGGGTATCCGTCAGGCTGTGTCCACGGAGGATTTAAATAAAAGGATAAAAGAAACTAAAACTGTGTGGGCGTTTCGCACGCAAGGTAGGCCGGCGGGGAAGAAAAAGAGAGCTATGCGAATGTCGTGGTGCGAAATGGCCGGAAAGTGATAAGGGAAGAAAGAAACGATGGTGAGGTGCGGTATGAATGGAATGTAAAGAACGCACGAGAGCCTACCTTGTGTCCACCGGTCACTTGAAGAACCCACCTCGACCGGATGGGGGTGAGGGGATGAATGTGGCGATGAATGGCTCGGGAACCCCCGGGGGCGCCAAAAACCCGTACTCACATAAGGTGAGCCCCTGAGGGGAATTAAAGAGAGCAAAATATGAGGATGTTATGAAACTTGAAATTTATACCACCTGTGTATCAGTACTTTATGAGAGGCTTACTTTGATTAATGGGTTGTAAATATTCTTTATTATATGATTTGGTATAATTATGTTTATTCTATCACTTATGAATAACATAATTATAGTGCAAACATAAATGTCAGCTCCTTTTATTAATTTCCTAATATTCTTTACCGTTTCTGTAGAAATAAATAATTGAACCACACTGAACATTTGCATCTAAAAAGCACGTTTTATGTAAAATGGACATGCCGAATTTCATTTACGTGTGTCCTTTACGTTTGGAGTTATGCATGTTTTCTCAAAAGTTAGTCTGATTGGGATGGGCCCTTACTCCACTGAGCCCCTCAATTCCTCCTCAAGACATTCCTCTGACACTGAAATCACTTTCTCCACGTTTCTATTCATGTGCATGGCAATCGCAAAAAATCCGAAAACGAGTATAAGGGATGTGGTAAACTATGATAAAACATTTATTAACCATTGCATTGAATACACGCACACCCGCAAACACATCCATAATTCAATAATAAATAATAACAATAATAACTGAGAATATCTGAAAAATGAATCTTATTTGTATCCCGTTAGTGTACTAGCATGGACATCGTCAGCCCAGCCCGAGGAGAATCAGGGCCCTGGAGACCATCAAACCTGCTACAATCCCAGAGCCCTAATCTGTCAGACCAGAGAAGGGCAGGCAGCTGTGGTTTTCTGCTGCCATCTAGAGACAACATTCAACCCTCGCTCAGGAAAATACACTTTCTCTTGTCTCGCACTCAAACATAAACTATAATTTTATAAGCTGGACCTGAGAGTGAATTAAAAAAACTGTAAACAGCAATCATTAAAAAGCCCCAATTCTTTTAATTAAAGACGTATGCAGGAAGAGACACCGAATATAAAGTTAAAAACGCCAGCTCTTTTTTCCTGTAGAATTAAGATTCAAATACTGTATATAGTTAATTCATATCCTTTTAATTTTAAAATTCCAAATTCCACGCGTTACTAGGCAGGTATACAAACTATTTTAAACGAGAAATCCGAACCTTTAGGGGACAGGAAATAATACTAGCCCATGTATCCAGGTAATATAATTGTCATATTTTGTTTACATATATGACTATATCCGGCAGTCTTATAATACGCATTGCTAAACAAACGGCGGAAACTAAAGCCGTCCTTTTTCTTTAGTAACGAACAGAGAACTTATAATAACTTAGCAAACTGTGGAAGGTTTCTAAGGATCTTTCCAATGAAGCTGTTTTTTAAACTTTTTGTAAACTTGTTGATATATTCACTGTTTATTACAAGTGCTTTACACATAATTATTTTTCCATTTCAGTGTTGCATAATATGCTAGTACATGAGGTAACAGAGACCCCGGTGTTATCTAGTGATGGACCTGTAACTGATATCAAAAACGAGGATCTAAAGGACTTGGACACTACACAAAATGACAACTACCTTCAAAACAATCCCAACTCCTTTCACTGTGCCATCAGTTCCGTGATAGTCCTAGCACAATGCTTTGGCCTTCTACCAGTGCAAGGAGTCACTAGTAACAGCACAGAACTAAGGTGGGCATTAATAACTATTAACTTAAGGAACGAATGGTATTATTTAAAGTTTAGAATCAATTTTGATATTTGTCTGGAAGATGAATGACATTTTGTTGGTTACATATCTGCAAAATTGTTTTCACCGATGTTGAATATTTTCAGATTTCGATGGTGTAGCTTCATGACTATGTACAGTATTTTTCTACTGGCGATAAACTGCATTCTTATGGTTCTCAGTATGTTAGTACTGGCACAGACAGGAGTGACCTTCAAACAAAGTGGTGAGTATTTCCTCGTACGCCGTAAACTTGCGTGAGTCATGGTATGGAAAACGGTTCGGGATCCAACACTTTAGGTGTAAGCTTTAATTTCAGATTATCAGCAGTCTTACAATTAGCATTACTAAAGAATTGAAGAAAACACAGAGCTAGCCCTCGCTTGTTAAAAGCTTGAGATAGTCTATGATTTTGTAATCCATATAACTTAAAGGCCATAAATGAAGGATGCCTGGTTTAACTTTCTCAATCCTTGCAAGAGAATCGTGGAAATATTCCTGTGTAATGATGTAAATCATTAAATGATATATCACACTGAAGGGAAGGAAACAAAAGCTCTTAAGAAAGCTGCTACCATACGTCTGTATGTACTGGCTTTATTTAAGCGTTACAAATTGACCAAAGTATTGCATAAGCAAGAACAAGTAGATTTTAGATGAAGTTTTCCATCGAATTATATTTACGAAAATGATTATAGCGTAACTCGGTTTCCATTATGAGCACTGCCTACACTATCGAATCAAAAGTATCCGGACACCCCTATTTATAACAAATTGAACTATAGATGTTGCGAGAGGCGGATCCACCACTATAAAATGAGGCGGGGAATACTGTGTTGTCAGTGGAGAGAAGCAAGGGTGATCTGCATTTTGAACCCGCGGGAAAGATCCGGTTCACTTCGAGAGGCTAGTACTTGCCTGTTTGTCCCCTGTACTGGGCGACATTCACGCCATCCCTGACCTCCAGTTCGGGTTCCATCCTGGACACTCGAGGCCCCAGTAGGTCCTGCGGGTGGTGGAGGCCACTGGCTTGGGTGCGGTGTCTCTGGACATCGAGAAGTCTTCTCCACGACCTGACATGCGGGTCTCATAAACAAGCTCATTCAGCTGGAACTACAATCACATTATATACACCTACTACACTCTTACATAAAACAGATCTTTCGTTGTATCAGTTGCGGGGAACACATCTACACGCAGACTAATACGAAGCGGAGTCCCCAAAGGTTCTGTACTATCCCCCACGCTCTTTAGCGTGTATGTGGCCGACATATCAGCAGAGCAGCACGTCAATATAGTTCAATATGCTGATGACGTGCTGCTATACAGAAACTGACGCAGAGCCTTCAATCCCATACAGCGACACCTCCGCCTCATCCAAGAGTGGTGCAGGCGTTGGCGATTGTCCATGAACCCGGAGAAATGCCACGCCATTCTATTCACAAAGCGCAGCTTCCTCGCCAACCTCCTCATTTACCTACCTCCGACGTAGGGCAGAGTGACGAATACCATCGCTTATCTAGGTGTTAACTTAGACGACTAACTTTCCAGGGTCACATCGCGGAACTGTCGCGCCGGGGCATGGGGGCTACAGCCTCCTTGTACCCCATGTTGGGGGTCCAGAATGCCGAAAACTCTGAAGTTGCGTCTGTTCAGAGTACTACGTATCCCCGTCCTACTGTACGCCTGCAAGATCTGGGGCATAGCCGCAGACTTCAATCTGCTCCGACAGCAGCGGATGCAGAATAAGAGCCTCCGGGCCATCTATTCTGTATGCCGCGCTTTCCCCGTGAGACTACGCCCTTACAATGTATAAAATATAAGGTCTAAATATAAAAGACAGGTAAAAGAACCGCATAATTAAAAAAACGGGACACAAATCCGCGATGTCAAAAAGCTAAAAATAACAAGAATATAACAATAACAACAATAATAACAATAACAACAATAATAACAATACAAATATCTGAAAAACCAACACACAAAAGGCATAGGCAATAAAAGATTAAAACGTGTCAAGAACTGCAGAATGCGAGGGACAAGAGCGCCATATATCCACCGGGGATTAGCGTCCCCATAAAAAGACAATAAAATTACTAAGCTAAAAGACGCTCAACGCATTAAATGCGCAGATTAAAATCACTGTCATGAATAAACCGTAAAACACATTCTACAGCACGCGTGTCGTCTGCCAAAACGTTGGCTAGGCCAACAGGCAGACCCACACGAGCACGCAATGCAGCTAAAAGCTGACACTCTGTTAAAATGTGACGCACCGTTAAGGGCACGTCACACTGCCCACAGAGTGGTGCGGGGTCACCACTGAGCAAATACCTATGACTAAAAACACAATGTCCAATCCGTAAACGAGCTAAAATTACCTCTTCCCGACGACACGAACGAGAAGAGGTACCCCAGATCAACGGGAAAGGCTTAACCTCCCGCAACTTGTTCCCCCGGATGATGATGATGATGATATGCGGTTTAAGGGCGCTAAACTGCTTTGGTCATCAGCGCCCTTACAGTGTATAAAATATAGTCGAAATATAAAGGACAAGTAAAAGAACCGCATAATTAAAAACGGGACACAAACCCGCGATGTCAAAAAGCTAAAAATAACAATAACAATAATAACGATAACAGATATAATAACATTAACAACAAAAACAACAATAACAATAATAACAATAATAATAGAAATATCTGAAAAACCAACACACTAAAAGCATAGCCAATAAAAGATGCAAACGTGTCAAGAACTGTAGAATGCGAGGGACATGAGCACCATATGTCACTGGGGAGTAAGTCCCTATGAAAACATACAGAATAAAATAAAGCTAAAAGACGCTCAGCGCATCAAATACGACGATTAAAACCAATGTCACTTATAAAACGTAAAGGACATTCTACAGCATGCGCGTCGTCTGCCAAAACGTTGGCTATGCCAACAGGCAGACCCAGGCGAACGCGCAGTAGAGCTAAAACTTGACACTCAGTTAAAATGTGACGCACCGTTAAGGGCACGTCACACTGCTGACACAGCGGAGCGGGATCACCACTGAGCAGGTAACTATGACTAAAACGACAATGTCCAATTCGTAAACGGGCTAAAAGTACCTCTTACCGACGTGAAGAACGAGAAGAGGTACCCCAGATTAACGGGAGAGGCTTAACCTCCCGCAACTTGTTCCCCCGGAGGGCCGTCCACTCATCGCGCCAGCGCGAGAGGATGCGGCGACGTAAAATAGCACACGAATCTGACGAGGGAACAACCGAGGTAAAAAATCTGGGTAATAAAATCGCTGATTTCGCAGCGGCGTCGGCAGACTCATTACCTGAGATGCCCACATGACCTGGAATCCACATGAAGGACACGCTGATGCCAGAGACACCAAGCGAGTGGGGCAGGTCATGTATGCGCTGTACAAGCGGGTGGTAATGGTACAGCGCAGTAATAGTCTGAAGGGCACTCAGAGAGTCCGTACAAATAAAACATGCTGTAAGGTGTGCCGCTGAATGTATAAAATAGATTGAAAAATGCTAAAAAGTTCGGCGGTAAAAATTGAACATTGTCCTGGTAAACGAAACTTAAAACTACAGTGACCAGAAACAAAGGCACATCCAACTCCAGCTTCAGTCTTAGATCCATCGGTAAAGATAAAATGGAAGTCCCCGAAATGAGCCCTACTTCTAAAAAAGCCGATCTAAAGACTAAAGCAGGGGTCTCAGTCTTCGGCATTGACGTTAGCCCAAGGTGACAGTGGGCCTCAGCGCGGGACCATGGAGGAAAACGCGTTTCCCCCCGTGCAAGGGCCGGCGCTGGCGTAACGTCCAAATGCCGAAGTAGCAGTCGAAATTGAACCCCTGGAGGGAGCAATGCAGTGGAGCTAACTAAATATTGCCGGTCAAGCGAATCCTCGTAAAATACATCGAAGGACGGGTGGTTAGGCAAGCTTGAGAGTCGACAAGCATAGCTGCACAAAAGCATCCTACGACGGAAGGACAGCGGAGGCTCTGCAGCTTCTGCGTACAGACTGGGTACAGGGCTGGTTGGAAAGGCCACTGTA
Source organism: Deroplatys truncata (assembly GCA_030765065.1). Lineage (NCBI taxonomy): Eukaryota > Metazoa > Arthropoda > Insecta > Mantodea > Mantidae > Deroplatys > Deroplatys truncata. Next base: position 56,466,755 of record CM060985.1, read on the forward strand.
GCGACTCTTAAGCCACGATGGTAAATGGCATTCAATCGACGTAACACGGATGGACGTGCCGACGAATAACAAATACACCCGTAATCAAGCTTGGATCGGACCAAAGAGCGATAAAGGCGAAGGACGGTCCGATCAGCTCCCCAGGATGTGCCACTTAAAACACGTAAAATATTAAGAAAACGGTCACACTTAGCTTTTAAAAAGGAAACGTGCGAGGTCCAACACAACTTCCTATAAAAAATCAACCCCAAAAATGTCGCCTCGTCTGCAAACGGAAGTATCCCTGGCCCAAGATGGAGAGAGGGCGGAGGGAAACACTTCCGGCGCCAGAAGTTAATGCAGACGGATTTCTCGGCGGAGAAATTAAAGCCGTTGGCGTTACTCCAGGCGTAGAGACGGTCGATACAGCTCTGGAGACGGCGTTCGAGTAGACAGGTCCGCCGTGAACTGCAATAAATCAACCCCAAAAATTTCGCCTCGTCTGCAAACGGAAGTATCCCTGGCCCAAGATGGAGAGAGGGCGGAGGAAAATACTTCCGGCGCCAGAAGTTCATGCAGACGGATTTCTCGGCGGAGAAATTAAAGCCGTTGGCGTTACTCCAGGCGTAGAGACGGTCGATACAGCTCTGGAGACGGCGTTCGAGTAGACAGGTCCGCCGTGAACTGCAATAAATAGCGAAATCGTCAACAAAAAGGGACGATGAAATGCCAGTTGGAATACAATCAACAATGGGGTTGATAGCAATCGCAAAAAGTGTGACACTGAGTACAGAGCCCTGCGGTACTCTGTTCTCTTGAATAAAATGACGAGATAAAACCGAGCCCACACGTACACGAAAAAAGCGGTCCGTCATGAACTCCCGAAGAAATATGGGAAGACGACCGCGGATATTCCAATCGTGAAGTGTACGTAAAATGCCGCCCCTCCAACAAGTGTCATAAGCTTTCATCAGGTCAAAAAAAACAGCCACGGTTTGACACTTTCTCAGAAATCCATTCATAACATGCGTCGACAGGGACACCAGATGGTCGACGGTAGAGCGATAGCGACGAAATCCGCACTGAGCGTTCGCTAGAAGTTTCTGAGACTCAAGCCACCATGTCAACCGCCCGTTGATCATGCGCTCCATCACCTTGCAAATGCAACTGGTGAGGGAGATAGGGCGGTAGCTGGAAGGTAGTTGGCGATCCTTCCCAGGCTTAAGAATAGGGACAATGGTGGCTTCGCGCCAAACGGAAGGAAAAATGCCGTCTTGCCAAATACGGTTATAGACCTGTAAGAGAAAGGGTTTACTGTCGGCTGAAAGGTGCTTTAACATCAGGACATGAATGCGGTCCGGCCCAGGAGCGGAGTGCCTACAGCAATGAAGAGCGTGCTCCAGCTCCCTCACTGTAAAAAGTTCGTTATAACATTCAGTGTTAGCAGACCGAAAAGTATATGGTGCGGAATCCAGCCGGTCCTTAATACAGCGAAAACCGGCGGAATAATGGTCTGTACAGGAAACTGCCTCAAAGGCAGATACTAGAGTGTTAGCGATGGCAGCCGGATCTACTATGACGGCATTGATCACCTGAAGGCCAGAAACAGTACAATGCGACACTTTACCTGAGAAGCGACGAAGTTTATCCCAAACAACGGATGAAGGCGTAAAGCGATTAAAAGACTCGACAAAACGAGTCCACGACGCCTTATTGCTATCCTGAATAATGCGACGAGCCCTGGCGCGCGATTGTTTAAAAGTCACCAAATTATCAAGAGAGGGTGTCGCCGAAACACCCTAAGTGCAGTCCTACGGGCACGAACGGCGTCCGGACAATCGTCGTTCCACCACGGAACAGGTGGCCGCCGAGGTTGAGAGGATGAACGGGGAATTGCGCGTTCGGCGGCAGAGAAAATTTTAGACGTAAGGTGCTGCACTAGTTGGTTATTGTCGGCGAAGGGGTGTTCGTAAAAATGCACGAGGCTGGAATACAAGCTCCAGTAGGCTTTTTGGAATATCCAGGTAGGTACTCTGCAATGCTGTACGTGGTGCGACAGAAGAGAAACGATGCAGGGGTAATGGTCGCTGGAGTAGGTGTCAGCGACGACGTTCCACTGAAGACGATGAGCAAGCTGGAGGGAGCAAATGGCAAGGTCCAGGTGAAAGAATGTACCAGAAGAATCAGAAATAAAAGTAGGTGCACCTGTATTGAGGATGGAAAGATTGAACTCAAAAAATGTCGGAAAGAAGAGTTCCCCTTGCACAAGATCCTGGCGGACCCCATAGTGGGTGATGGGCATTAAAATATCCCAACAGAAGAAATGGTGTTGGGAGAGCGGACAGCAGAGCTCGAATGTCCGCGGGAGCGAGGGGAGACGTGATGATGATGATGATGATGATATGCGGCTTAAGGGCGCTAAACTGCTGAGGTCATCAGCGCCCTTACAATGTAGAAGCGAGGGGAGACGATGGAGGTGAATACACGGAGCAAACAGAAAACAAAAAGGCCGGGTAAGTGAAGGCGAGCGGCAACAGCTTGCAAGTCGGATGTAAGTGTGACAGGTTTAAAATGAACGTCGTTACGCACTAAGAACATGACACCTCCATGAGCAGGAGTACCCTCCTCCGGTTCAAGGTCGTAGCGAACCGGAGTATATCCTCGGAGATCAAAAGGATCGTGAGGGCGAACCTTAGTCTTCTGCAAACATACGACCATAGGCGAATGGGAACGCAATAAAAGTTGCAGTTCCGCCCTATGCGATCGTACACCACGTACATTCCAGGTCAGGATAGCCATTAAGAATAAGGGGATAAACTGTCTATTTAGATGGGCGGCTTAAAATTACCTTTTGTTTAACCTTTGGGCTCGGGCTTTTTGTATGGAGTTGGTCAGACTCCATAGCTTCCTCGGAGGGAGGGCCCACGCGCTCAGTGCCAGAAACCGATTCTAGCGCCGTGAATCGGTTCTGGGTGGCGATGGGTGAAGGGTGCCGCTGAGCGCGGCTTGTCCCAGGACCATCCTGGGACAGCGACCTCCGAGGAGGAGAAGGTGAACTTTTGTTACCGCGCGCACGCGGAGGGTCTTTCAAAAAATCTTCCCTACGAAGTTTCTGCTTGGGCTTCTTTTCAACGGCTTGCGACTTCATTGACTTGGGACCAGGTTTATACGGCTTGGTAACTGTAGCCTTAATAGACGGCCGGATGGTAGTGGCGGTTAATCCAGTCAAGGTCCAGGTATGAGTTTCGGCATCTACTCGTGGTACTGGCGAGGCAACAACAGAACTAAATGTGCCAGATCGCAGGAGTGAAGGTTGGCGCGCATGGTAACGCCTCCGGGCCTCAGCGAAGGAGAGTTTTTGCTTTACCCGGATCTCCTGGATCGCCTTCTCGTCCAAGTACCGCGGACAGTCGGCAAACGAAGCAGAATGAGACCCTTTACAATTAACGCAGACGGGGGCTGTTGAACAGGTACTTTCGTGTGAGGGCTGGCTACATGTTGCACAGATGTTAACGGCACTCTTACATGAGACTTGCGTATGCCCAAAACGTTGGCATTTAAAACAACGCAGAGGTCTAGGAATATAAGGCCTCACAGAAATACGTTCGTACCCTGCGGAAATGCTCGTGGGCAGATCGACGCCATCAAATGTAATAAACAGGGTACGAGTGGGTACCAGCACGCCGTCGCGTTTGGCCTGCACTCGATGCACTGCAGTCACCTTTTGATCAGATAGATATTCTACGAGATCCTCGTCCGATATACCATCGAGGCTATGGGTGGTAACGACGCCCCGACAGGAGTTCAATGTGCGGTGCTTCTCAACACGGATGGGGTAACCGTGGAGAAGCGTGCGCGCAACAAGGTCTTACTTTGCTGATCGGACTTAGTTTGTGCCAATAAGGAACCATTCCGTAGACGAGTGCATGATTGAACCGCACCAGCAATAGCATCTATGCCCTTCTGAATTATAAAAGGGTTCACCTTCTCAAAGTTTTGTCCTTCTTCTGTTCTCGAAATGACCAAGTAACAACCAGATGACGGCGGTGCTACTTCTGTTACAATAACTTTTCGGCGCTTGTTTGTATTAATGGAGGAAGGGTGCTCCATAGCGAGATAAATCCTCCACCATTGCAACCGTCTCCGACCTCGGGCTCTGACTTCTCGGGCGTTACCCCGGCTTGGGTGAGTGGCCTATCTATACCAGACTCACCCCAGGGTCACACCTCCCAGAACATAGACAGAGGGACCCAATCGCCGTCAGAAGTCAGCAGCTCATGCAATGGCCCCCCGCGGGACTGCAGTTGAACAGCGGATACGAACACAAACCCTACATGACGACCCCGGGTGGTGGGGATGACGCCATTACCCACTCACCCAGCTGCGCACGCGGTGCGCGGGTATCCGTCAGGCTCTGTCCACGGAGGATTTAAATAAAAAGATAAAAGAAACTAAAACTGTGTGGGCGTTTCGCACGCAAGGTAGGCCGGCGGGGAAGAAAAAGAGATATGCGAATGTCGTGGTGCGAAATGGCCGGAAAGTGATAAGGGAAGAAAGAAACGATGGTGAGGTGCGGTATGAATGGAATGTAAAGAACGCACGAGAGCCTACCTTGGGTCCACCGGTCACTTGAAGAACCCACCTCGACCGGATGGAGGTGAGGGGATGAATATGGCGATGAATGGCTCGGGAACCCCCGGGTGCGCCAAAAACCCGTACTCACATAAGGTGAGCCCCTGAGGGGGCTCCGTAGACGAGTGCAGGACTGAACCGCACCAGCAATAGCATCAATGCCCTTCTGAATGATAAAAGGGTTCACCTTCTCGAATGATTGTCCTTCCTCTGTACGGGTAATCACTAAGTAACAACCAGCTGTTGGCGGTGCTACTTCTGTTACTAAAGTTTTTCGGCGCTTGCTGTTTATAATGGAGAAAGGGTGCTCCATAGCGAAAAAAATCCTCCACCATTGCAACCGTCTCCGACCTCGGGCTCTGACCTCCCGGGCGTTACCCCGGCTTGGGTGAGTGGCCTATCTATACCTAGCTCACCCCAGGGTCACACCTCCCAGAACATAGACAGAGGGACCCAATCGCCGTCGGAAGTCAGCAGCTCATGCAATGGCCCCCCGCGTGACTGCAGTTGAACAGCGGATACGAACACAAACCCTACATGACGACCCCGGGTGGTGGGGATGACGCCACTACCCACTCACCCAGCTGCGCACCCAGTGCGCGGGTATCCGTCAGGCTGTGTCCACGGAGGATTAAAAGAAATATAAAAGAAACTAAAACTGTGTGGGCGTTCCGTACACAAGGTAGGCCGGCGAAGAAGTAAAATAGAAGCGTAAATGAGTGAACGTGGGGCGAAATGCGCAGAAATAGAGGAGAAGAAAGAAACGATAGTGAGGTGCGGTATGAATGTGATGCAAAGAACGCACGAGAGCCTACCTTGTGTCCACCGGTCACGAGAAGAACCCACCTCGACCGGATGAGGGTGAGGGGATGAATGTGGCGATGATTGGCTCGGGAACCCCCGGGTGCGCCAACAACCCGTACTCACATAAGGTGAGCCCCTGAGGGGGTGGGGGGTTCGTTCATTAGGGTAATGATATAATATCAATCATCAATTTCTCATTAGCAATAAACCCTTGATTGCAGTAAGAAGCGAACACTGATCTATTGATATCCAAGTATACATGGAGGTTTAATGCATGTAATGAAATATATATTAACCGCTTTTTCAGAGTCGCTGCTTGAAATGAGCCAAACAGAATGCTTGTTAACTATGCTCGGGTATATTCGTAGGACTTAGTAGATCATTCGGAGAGAACTGTCCCTCAAGGCAAAAAACCATGATGGCTGACTGACGTTTTTGAAGTGTTTACGTATAGCAGGTAAATAGACCTCTCTCTCTCTTTCACGCGAACAAAAACAGGGCGAGCATAAAGCCTCCCTCAGATTCTTTTGTCAAGCACGCAGTGTTCGAACAATGGAAAGGGACCGGCTTTGTTCTTTTGTTATAGGGTTGTGGAATGGGACGCCCGCCCTTGCCTTGCCCCGGACAATAGAAAGAATACAATAGAACTTCTTTCTTTGTTAACGGGCTTCAGATCTCTTTTGTCACGACCCTAATTTATCATGGCCTTTGTTCATTTTAACAGTTGAAGGGCAAGAATTGTTCTTTTGTTAAACACTAGTGGAATGGGAAATTCCAGATGGTCCTTCTAAAGAAGGCTTGCCCCGGACAATAGAAAGGGACACAATAGAAAATGTTCCTTTGTCCAGCATTATCTTTGTTCATTTTGACAGTGATGGATAGCCTCTTGGGTAAGCTGCTGCAGGTGCAGAAGTGGTCGGATGTGGAATGGGTAGGAAAAACATCTCGCCTTTGTTACAAAACCATAAATTTATGACCCCCTTTGTTCGTTTTGACAGCTGAAGGATACCCTTAATTGCTTAACTGTCTAGCTTCCATTATACGCAACAAGATTTATGACCCACAACTGCAACTAAAAGTACCAAGGAGCTGGCGGCAGGGGAGGGGGGGGACCTCATTTGCATATGAATACACATGCTTGCATATTAAGTGTGCTTCAATGCCCATTCTCCTACTACTAACTTAAGGGGTTTTTCCACTACAGCCCCCTCCTCGAACACCTTACAAATGATCTATACTCGAGAGGTTTTGTTGCTAAAGTTCTTGAATAATGCGGTTCTTGGTTTACAGTTTCTTTAACCATTCCCTAGCACCTATCAACGTTTCCCTACTTCCTCGTATAAACGTATACTCTACTAGATATCTGATTATCCTAGCTTTTTTCCTCGTATTCCCTGTCACCTGTATAGGCGCATTCCACCTTTAACCTTCGTCTATCCTAGCACCTTCCCTCGTATTCCCTGTCTCTCCAGTATAGACCTATATCCCCCCTCTTTCAGCATGTCTAGCCTAGCACCTCTCCGCATATTCCCTATCTCTCTCATATAAAGCGCATTCCCCCACCTTCTACCACTGTCTAGCCTAGCATCAGTCCCCGTATTCCCTCTCTCTCCCATATAAACGCATTTTCCTCCGTGACCCGCCGCATCTAGCCTCGTTTTCCCTATCCTTACCAATATAAACGCAAAAAAAAACTGCGCCGGATTTGTTCTAAATAAGCTACTCCTGCCATCATGTTTAGTGCCAACTGAAGAACCGAGGAGGTGGTGTTATGGTATGGGAGTGTTTTTCGTGGTTAGGATGTGGCCATCTTATTACGTTTAAGAAAAATCTATTTGCGAAAGGATATGAACACGTTGTAAACCATTGTGTACTGCGTATGTTAAAGGACGAGCTAGCAGTTGAAGGTTGTCTCTATCAGAATTACAATTCAACCTATCATAAAGCTGCATCTGTGAGGCAATGGTTTGTGGCCAACATTCCTGAAATAGACTGGGTTGTTCAGTCCCGACCTGAACCCAATTGAACACCTTTATGACTTAGAACACCGGCTTCTTCGCTCTAGCCCCTAACGTGCAACAGCACTAACTTCTCTGGTTTCTACTCTGCAGGAAGAATGGTCCGCCATACAGACACCTCATTAAAAGTATCCCCAGCATAATTAAATCTGTCGTAAAGGCGAATGGTGGATCCATCCCATACTAAAGTTCGGTTATACTGAACGTGACACGGGTAAAGTTTAAGTGCAATTTCCGATAGATGTCGGATACTTTTGATCAGTGTGTATATTACACTAAGAACTCGTACGTTATGGTCATTTAATGTGTGCCATTAACTCAAAAGCAAGGAAATCCCATTAAGGGCATAGCTACTTTTAAACTAATCAGTGACCAAAATTATCTTCTAAGCACATACACAAATATTGTTTCAGAATCACTGAAGTAAGACAATTAGATTAGTTTTACTAATATAGAATGTCTTTGGCACAGGTCTTGTGGTATTTACTGGGACAGTAATGGTGATGTACTTGCTGTTCTTACAACTTGCAAGAAAATGGCCTTTCCTCTCAAATAAATGGGCTACATTGGAGCAGTCCCAAAAGCATTATGGTTATCCTAGGAATCTGCAACTGAAAATAAAACTCGTCACTATGGTTATGCTTTTGGGAGCCTTGGGTATGTATCACAAGCGCATGTTGTTCCTTCAAATAGACAAAAGTCTCAGACCTTAAACCCATTTTCCTTACCTCCTGTCAATATTTACCAAATGAACATATCTCTTAAGCTTCAGCTGAGGGGACTTCTTATAGTTTTAGCAATTATTTATGCACATTATGCATAGTATTAAGCTAAGATTTCAAAAATGAAGTATGCATTAATGAGGTTGATAGAATATAATTAAAAGTTTTAAAACTATATTAATGCTTGCAGTGGAACATGCCTTAGCAGACGTCAAAGGTATTGCTAACTGTAGGTCACACAGCTTACTGGAAGCAGTGAGGGCATTCCTTCACTTGCACTACGTTTTCAAATTTGTGAGCTACAGCATCCCATTTGCCATTGCCCTGAAGATCGTCAGCATTTTGGCCACATTCACTTGGAACTTCGCTGATCTTTTCATCATATTGATGAGCCTGGCAGTCACTGAAAGGTTTCAACTCTTCAACAATCATTTGAATTCAGTCAGAGAAAAGGTGTGTATTGAATACGTTCTTCTCTACACTTTAACAAAAACAACTCCCATTTCTTACTCAGAAACATGGCAGCATACTTACAGCATCGCAAACGATGTTAATAAGGATCCTGAAATTATGGGAACTAGACTAACCTCACGGACAATGCAATTTTAGAGACAGTGAGCAGATAACACTAATCAGGCACAGTAGCTTGGCTTAGCCTGAGATTGGTAGTACTGGTTTACAAATTATGCCTTTGCGAATCCAAACGTTTTATTTAAAGGTTAATCGATGGGTAGCCTTGATAGTTCCTCACAATTTTATTTTTTCCAGAACTCGCGTACATGCCAAATGCATAGGAGAGCGACTCTTAGGAAAATTAGTGCAGAAGCGGGGGTTGTGTTTAACCAGTTGGCAATTCAGTATGGTGTGCCAAAAGTATATTACACGAGAAAATGATCAACTGGGGTGTGAAACTGGTTGCTAAATTGGATCGATTTATTCCTGAATAAGTACTAACAGATGTCATTGGAGCATGCCAAAGATTCGGATAACAGGTTAAAACATAGCGGATGATGATGATGATGATGATGATATGCGGTTTAAGGGCGCTAAACTGCTATGGTCATCAGCGCCCTTACAATGTATAAAAGATAGGGTCAAAATATAAAACAGGTAAAAGAACCGCATATTTAAAAACGGGACACAAACCCGCGATGTTCAAAAAGCTAAAACTAACAATATAACAATAACAACAATAATAACAATAACAACAATAACAACTAAAATAACAATAACAACAATAACAACTAAAATAACAATAACAACAATAAGAACAATACAAATTCTGAAAAAACCAACACACTAAAAGCATAGGCAGTAAAAAATTAAAACGTGTCAGAAACTGTAGAATGCGAGGGACATGAGCGCCATATGTCCACTGCGGATAAGAGTTCCCATAAAAACAGACAGGATAAAAGTACGAAGCTAACAGACGCCCAACGCATTAAATGCGCAGATTAAAATCACTGTCGTGAATAAAACGTAAAACACATTCCACAGCATGCCTGTCGTCTGCCAAAACGTTGGCTAGGCCAACAGGCAGACCCACACGAGCACGCAATGCAGCTAAAACCTGACACTCTGTTAAAATGTGACGCACCGTTAAGGGCACGTAGCACTGCCCACAGAGTGGTGCGGGGTCACCACTGAGCAAACACCTATGACTAAAAACACAATGTCCAATCCGTAGACGAGCTAAAATTACCTCTTCCCGACGACAAGAACGAGAAGAGGTACCCCAGATCAACGGGAAAGGCTTAACCTCCCGCAACTTGTTCCCCCGGAGGGCCGTCCACTCATCGCGCCAGCGCGAGAGGATGCGGCGACGTAAAACAACACACGAATCTGACGAGGGAACAACAGAGGTAAAAACTCTGGGTAATAAAATCGCCGATTTGGCAGCGGCGTCGGCAGACGCATTACCTGAGATGCCCACATGACCTGGAATCCACATGAAGGACACGCTGATGCCAAAGACACCAAGCGAGTGGAGCAGGTCATGTATGCGCTGTACGAGTGGGTGGTAATTGTACAGCGCAGTAATACTCTGAAGGGCACTCAGAGAGTCCGTACAAATAAAACAGTGCCGCAAGTCGTGCCGCTGAATGTATAAAACGGATTGATAAATGCTAAAAAGTTCGGCGGTAAAAATTGAACATTGTCGAGGTAAACGAAAAGTAAAACTCTGTACACCAAAAACAAAGGCACATCCTACTCCAATATCAGTCTTAGACCCATCAGTATATATAAAATGACAGTCCCAGAACTGCGCCTGTACTTCTAAAAAGGCGGATCTAACAGAAGCAGGGGTAGCATTTTTCGGCATCGACGTTAGCCCAAGGTGGCTGTGGGCCTCAGCGCGCGACCATAGAGGAAAACGCGTTTCCCCTCGGGTAAGGGCCGGCGCTGGCGTAACGTCCAAATGCCGAAGTAGCTGTCGAAATCGAACCCCTGGAGGGCGCAATGCAGAGGAGCTAACGAAATATTGGCGATCAAGCGAATCCTCGTAAAATACATCGAAGGACGGGTGGTTAGGCAAGCTTGAGAGCCGACAAGCATAGCTGCACAAAAGCATCTCACGCCGGAAGGACAGCGGAGGTTCTGCAGCTTCTGCGTACAGACTGGGTACAGGGCTAGTTGGAAAGGCCCCTGTAGCGACTCTTATGCCACGATGGTGAATGGCATTCAATCGACGTAACACAGATGGACGTGCCGACGAATAAACAATACACCCGTATTCTAGTTTGGATCGGACCAAAGAGCGATAAAGGCGAAGAAGGACGGTCCGATCAGCTCCCCAGGATGTGCCACTTAAAACACGTAAAAGATTAAGAGAACGGCAACACTTTGCTTTTAAAAAGGAAACGTGCGAGGTCCAACACAACTTTCTATCAAAAATCAACCCCAAAAATTTCGCCTCGTCTGCAAACGGAAGCATCCCTGGCCCTAGATGGAGAGAGGGCGGAGGGAAATACTTCCGGCGCCAGAAGTTGATGCAGACGGATTTCTCAGCGGAGAAATTAAAGCCGTTAGCGTTACTCCAGGCGTAGAGACGGTCGATACAGCCCTGGAGACGGCGTTCGAGTAGACAGGTCCGCCGTGAACTGCAATAAATAGCGAAATCGTCAACAAAAAGGGACGACGAAATGCCAGGTGGAATACAATCAACAATGGGGTTGATAGCAATTGCAAAAAGTGTGACACTGAGTACAGAGTCCTGCGGTACTCCGTTCTCTTGAATAAAACGACGAGATAAAACCGAGCCCACATGTACACGAAAGACGCGGTCCGTCATGAACTCCCGAAGAAATATGGGAAGACGACCGCGGATATTCAATGCGTGAAGTGTACGTAAAATGACGCCCCTCCAACAAGTGTCGTAAGCTTTCTGCAGGTCACAAAATACAGCCACGGTTTGACACTTTCTCAGAAATCCATTCATAATATGCGTCGACAAGGACACCAGATGGTCGACGGTAGAGCGATAGCGACGAAACCCGCACTGAGCGTTCGCTAGAAGTTTCTGAGACTCAAGCCACCATGTCAAGCGCCCGTTGATCATGCGCTCCATCACCTTGCAAATGCAACTGGTGAGGGAGATAGGGCGGTAGCTGGAAGGTAGTTGGCGATCATTCCCAGGCTTAAGTATAGGGGCAATGGTGGCTTCGCGCCAAACGGAAGGAAAAATGCCGTCTTGCCAAATACGGTTATAGACCTGTAAGAGAAAGAGGTTACTGTCGGCTGAAAGATTCTGTAACATCAGGACATGAATGCCTTCCGGCCCAGGAGCGGAGTGCCGAGAGCAATGAAGAGCGTGCTCCAGCTCCCTCATTGTGAATAGTTCGTTATAGCATTCATCATTAGCAGACCGAAAAGTATATGATGCGGAATCCAGCCGGTCTTTAATAGAGCGAAAGCCGGCGGAATAATGGTCTGAACTGGAAACCGCCTCAAAGGCAGCACCCAGTGTGTTAGCGATGGCAGCCGGATCCACTATGGTGGCATTAGAAACCTGAAGGCCAGAAACAGTACAATGTGACACTTTACCTGAGAAGCGACGACGTTTATCCCAAACAACGGATGAAGGCGTAAAACGATTAAAAGACTCGACATAACGAGCCCAAGATGCCTTCTTGCTATCCTGAATAATGCGACGAGCCCTGGCGCGCGATTGTTTAAAAGTCACCAAATTATCAAGTGTAGGGTGTCGTCGAAACACCCTAAGTGCAGTCCTACGGGCACGAACGGCGTCCCGACAATCCTCGTTCCACCACGGAACAGGTGGCCGCCGAGGTTGGGAGGATGAACGGGGTATTGCACGTTCGGCGGCTGAGAAAATAATAGACGTAAGGTGCTGCACTAGTTGATTAATGTCGGAGAAGGGCTGGTCAAAATGCACGAGGCTGGAATAAGGCTCCAGTCGGCTTTTGCGAATATCCAGGTAGGTACTCTGGAATGCTGTACGTGGTGCGACAGGAGAGAAACGATGCAGGGGTAATGGTCGCTGGAGTAGGTGTCAGCGACGACGTTCCACTGAAGACGACGTGCAAGCTGGAGTGAGCAAATGGCAAGGTCCAGGTGAGAGAATGTACCAGAAGAATCAGAAATAAAAGTAGGTGCACCTGTATTGAGGATGGAAAAATTGAACTGATAAAAAATGTCGGAAAGAAGAGTTCCCCTCGCACAAGCCCTCGGCGAACCCCACAGTGGGTGATGGGCATTAAAATCTCCCAACAGAAGAAATGGTGTTGGGGGAGCGGACAGGAGAGCTCGAATGTCCGCGGGAGCGAGGGGAGACGATGGAGGTGAATATACAGAGCAAACAGAAAACAAAAAGCCGGGTAAGTGAAGGCGAACGGCAACAGCTTGCAAGTCGGATGTAAGTGTGACAGGTGTATAATGAACGTCGTTACGCACTAACAACATGACACCTCCATGAGCAGGACTACCCTCCTCCGGTTCAAGGTCGTAGCGAACCGGAGTATATCCTCGGAGATCAAAAGGATCGTGAGGGCGAAGCTTAGTCTCCTGCAGACATACGACCATAGGCGAATGGGAACGCAATAAAAGTTGCAGTTCCGCCCTATGCGATCGTACAACACGTACATTCCAGGTCAGGATAGCCATTAAGAAAAAAGGGGATAAACTGTCGATTTAGAAGGGCGGCTTAAAATTACCTTTTGTTTAACCTTTGGGCTCGGGTTTTTTGTATGGAGTTGGTCAGACTCCATAGCTTCCTCGGAGGGAGGGCCCACGCGCTCAGTGCCAGAAACCGATTCAAGCGCCGTGAATCGGTTCTGGGTGGCGATGGGTGAGGGGTGCCGCTGAGCGCGGCTTGTCCCAGGACCTTCCTGGGACAGCGACCTCCGAGGAGGAGAAGGTGAACTTTTGTTACCGCGCGCACGCGGAGGGTCTTTCAAAAAATCTTCCCTACGTAGTTTCTGCTTGGGCCTCTTTTCAGCGGCTTGCGACTTCATTGACTTTGGACCAGGTTTATAGGGCTTGGTAACAGTAGCTTTAATAGACGGCCGGATGGTAGTGGCGGTTAATCCAGTCAAGGTCCAGGTCTGAGTTTCGGCATCTACTCGTGGTACTGGCGAGGCAACAACAGAACTAAATGTGCCAGATCGCAGGAGTGAAGGTTGGCGCGAATGGAAACGCCTCCGGGCTTCGGCGAAGGAGAGTTTCTCCTTTACCCGGATCTCCTGGATCGCCTTCTCGTCCAGATACCGCGGACAGTCGGCAAACGAAGCAGAATGTGACCCTTTACAATTAACGCAGACGGGGGCGCTGTTGAACAGGCACCTTCGTGTGAGGGCTCGCTTCATGTTGCATAGATGTTAACGGCACTCTTACATGAGACTTGCGTATACCCAAAACGTTGGCACTTAAAACAACGCAGAGGTCTAGGAATATAAGGCCTCAGAGAAATACGTTCGTACCCTGCGGAGATGCTCGTGGGCAGATCGACGCCATCAAATGTTAGAAATAGGGTACGAGTGGGTAAAAATACGCCGTCGCGTTTGGCCTGCACTCGATGAACCGCTGTCACCTTCTGGTCTGCAAGATATTCGACCAGGTCCTCGTCCGAGATGCCATCGAGGCTATGCGTGGTGACAACGCCTCTACAAGAATTTAAGGTGCGGTGCTTCTCAACACGGATAGGATAACCGTGGAGAAGCGTGGCGCTCAACAAGGACTTACTTTGTGCCTCGGATTTGCTTTGAACTAGCAACGAACCATTACGAAGCCGAGTGCAGGAAAGAACCGGACCAGCAATTGAGTCAATGCCCTTCTGGATAATAAAAGGGTTCACCTTCTCGAATGATTGTCCCTCCTCTGTACGGGTAATCACTAAGTAACAACCAGCTGTTGGCGGTGCTACTTCTGTTACTAAAGTTTTTCGGCGCTTGTTGTTTATAATGGAGAAAGGGTGCTCCATAGCGAAAAAAAATCCTCCACCATTGCAACCGTCTCCGACCTCGGGCTCTGACTTCCCGGGCGTTACCCCGGCTTGGGTGAGTGGCCTATCTATACCTAGCTCACCCCAGGGTCACACCTCCCAGAACATAGACAGAGGGACCCAATCGCCGTCGGAAGCCAGCAGCTCATGCAATGGCCCCCCCCGCGGGACTGTAGTTGAACAGCGGATACGAACAACAACCCTACATGACGACCCCGGGTGGTGGGGATGACGCCATTACCCACTCACCCAGCTGCGCACGCGGTGCGCCGGTATCCGTCAGGCTGTGTCCACGGAGGATGTAAATAAAAAGATAAAAGAAACTAAAACAGTGTGGGCGTTTCGCACGCAAGGTAGGCCGGCGGGGAAGAAAAAGTGATATGCGAATGTCGTGGTGCGAAATGGCCGGAAAGTGATAAGGGAAGAAAGAAACGATGGTGAAGTGCGGTATGGATGGAATGCAAAGAACGCACGAGAGCCTACCTTGGGTCCACCGGTCACGAGAAGAACCCACGTCGACCGGATGGGGGTGAGGGGATGAATGTGGCGATGATTGGCTCGGGAACCCCCGGGGTGCCAAAAACCCGTACTCACATAAGGTGAGCCCCTGAGGGGGAACACCACGAGAGCGTGGCTGATTTAGCCATACCCATGCTCGTCCCCCTCACCAGAGAAGCTCGGCGGCAAATCTTAGCTAGAGAGGCCTTATCACGCTTCCAGCCTAAAAGGGCACGTCGGTCTTCATAGGGCTTTGCGGCCGTTTGGACCAGCGTCAAGCACACTTGTTGCAGTGTTTTTTCCTTTTTTCTTTCTTTTCTTTTAAGTGTAGTGTAAAGTTTTTTTCTTGCGCAGTGTAATTTTTTTTGTTTCTTCAATTTGGAGTGCAACTGTACGTGCGTATGTAGCAGCAAAATTGTCAATATCCAGTTCAAATGTTCAAGCGGAAAATCTCAATTTCCCTCAATGTATGTATTCCGTGCCATGTGACATTACAACAAAGTTTTGTGTTGCTTGTCTAAACACTAAGTATCGTAAATCACAGAAACAATTACTGGTGAAAAGATACGAACCCTATACCGTCTGGTATAGCACCGTCAGCTGCAATACTTATTTGCCTTTGTGCTTAGTGTCAAGCACGACGAGCTTGTCTCAACATACCAATAATTTACAAACATTTACAACCAGCAAATGAATCTTGCTGTTCACGGTGCACAGCAATGTATGTTACATAAATTTCCATGGTGTTAAACATTTGGTTCACTCTTTGTACATTTTCATTTTCAAACAATTGCTATTGTGTGTTTTAATACATTGCGCATGTTAAAACAAATTTTATGTTCAAACTTTGTATATTTCCATTTTAAAACAATTACTATTGTGTGTGTGTGTATAATACAGTGCGCATGTTAAAACAAATTTGTTTAACGCAACTCTTTTTTTGTTAAAACTTTTTATTTCCTTATATTTCCAAATGTTCTGGTTGCTTTTTTTCTGGTCTCTATAATACACTGCACATGTGCTTTTGTGCTTAATACGTGTTTCTTTTTTTCCTTATTGTACTTCACCAAGTTAGGGTGCTTTCCATCTCCTATCTCCATAGCACTCATTTTATGTGTATATTTAAAACACAAACAAATCAACAAAACCAATATGTTTTTAAATCATTAATTTAAAAAAAATTAAACAAAGGAATTTTCTTTTACAGAAAATTTAAATCAATCTTCAACGTTCGCAATGCATTATACCAAGTAAATGCTCATTCATATGCCACAAAAAAATTAAAAACAAACAAAACCGCATTTAAAAGATTTTCTCGCTGATGAGCATCCGTTCGCACGGCCATTTTTTTTAAAGTTATCGTGCAGTTTGCAACTCTTTAAACGCGGCTGCATTATCAGCAGCCGTTCTCACGGTCATTTTCAAGTTATCGCGCAGTTTGCAGTTCTTTAACCGCGGCTGCCATATTGTAACACACATCGACTGCTTCATCAGCACACGGTCATTCACGTACTGCTGCTTCCGCTGCACATAAGAATCGTTCTTTTTACTGTTTTCTCCGATACTAACGTGAGCAGAACTATAACGCTTGCTACATGTTGCTAATAGTGGTTGAGCTTGCACACCCACTAGGGCTTTTCGCGGAAGGTTAAGTATTTCCGCACGGCTATGTGATTTATTAAGTGCGTGTGGAGTTAAAAAGAGTGCGCCGCCACAACTTCAACATCAGTGTCAAATATTTAAAACTATCAGTGTCGTGTGTAGTGATTTTGTGTTGTGCTGTGCATAAAATCTGAGAAAAATCACGCACAAACTTTCGACGCGAGCAAAAGTGGTTGTGTGCCCTTGTTGCACGCATTGCAATAAACTGTCAAATATGTCCGCCAACCGCACCATCACCAGCGACATCGTAGGAGAAAAGACTAACGCGAGTAGAACTATAACGCTTGCTACATGTTGCTAATAGTCGTTGAGCTTGCACTCCCCACTAGCGCTTTTCGCTGAAAGTTAAGTATTTCCGCACGGCTGTGTGATTTATTAAGTGCGTGTGGAGTTAAAAACAGTGCCCCGCCACAACTTCAACATCAGTGTGAAATATTTAAAACTATCAGTGGCGTGTGTAGTGATTTTGTGATGTGCGGTGCATAAAATCTGAGAAAAATCACGCACAAACTTTCGACGCGAGCAACAAGTGGCTGTGTGCCCTTGTTGCACGCATTGCAATAAACTGTCGAATATGGCCGCCAACCGTACCCTGTCGAATATGGCCGCCGAGCGCACCATCAGCAACAGCATGGTAGGTGGAAAAAGCCTGTCCTCCTTGTATTTTCATAGTTGTCATAAATACAAATAGAAACTTCCATTTTCGCAATCCATTATATAAAAATTAATGCAAAAAACTTATGCCAAAAACCTATTGCCATGAAAAACAAATAAACAATACCTCTAAACGAAATGCGTTGAAAAGAAATATGAACATGAAATAAGCCGACAATCTATCACAGCTGTGTCGGTGTTTGACGATCATACGGGGAAAGCACGTGCTGTACGCGTCGTGCAAACTGCACGATAGCATGAAAACTGACCGTGTGAACGGATGCTGACGAAGTAGTCGGTTGACCACAGTGCGAACCAGCTTCCCGGTGTACCAACTTTCAACATGCATTGCCCTAACAAACAACGTGCAATTTGTGCCTTATCAAGCGGTATCGCTACTATTAAATGTGTGTGTTTGTGTGTGTGTGTGCCTATTTAATTTTTATTTTCTCTTGCACTGCACACTTTTGTGTTAAAATATATATACATTTTCAATTTTGTCATTGTGTGGATTTTGTGCGAACCAAATTCCCAGTGTGCCCACTTTCAACATGCATTGCCCTAACAAACAACGTGCAATTTGTGCCTTATCAAGCGGTATCGCTACTATTAAATGTGTGTATGCCTATTTAATTTTTATTTTCTTTTGCACTGCACACTTTTGTGTTAAGATATATATACATTTTCAATTTTGTCATTGTGTGGATTTTGTTTGTTACATTTTTATACGCTACTATTATAGTGTGTGTGCCTATTTAATTTTTATTTTCTTTTGCACTGCACACTTTTGTGTTAAAATATATATATATATATATATATATATATATATATACATTTTCAATTTTGTCATTGTGTGGATTTTGTGCGAACCAACTTCCCAGTGTGCCAACTTTCAACATGCATTGCCCTAACAAACAACGTGCAATTTGTGCCTTATCAAGCCGTATCGCTACCATTAAATGTGTGTGTGTGCCTATTTAATTTTCATTTTCTTTTGCACTGCACACTTTTGTGTTAAAATACATATACATTTTCAATTTTGTCATTGTGTGGATTTTGTTTGTTAAATTTTTATACGCTACTATTATAGTGTGTGTGTACCTATTTAATTTTTTAAAAGCCCGAAAAATGGACAGAGTTTGTGAGCGAATGTATGTGTGTGTGTGTGCGAGTATGTGCCTAGTATCCGTGCACCGACAAGGGAAAACTTCATCATTTGCCTACCGGGCAGGGACAACCACGAAAAACCTGAAAAACCTCCAACATTAGAAAGGGCTTCGTCAACCACTACAGCAAACGCCTACCAACCAGGGAAAACCTATGAAAAAGCAGAAAGAGCTTGCATTCGTCTACCAACTAGAGAAAACCCCGAAAAAACTAGTTATTTTTTTTAAAAAAAACGAAAAAAGGAAAAGAAAAGAAAAAAAGAAAAAGACGGATAATATAAGTATGGCAACTGTAACGGTTTCCGCCCTATGCGATCGTACACCACGTACATTCCAGGTCAGGATAGCCATTAAGAAAAAGGGGATAAACTGTCTATTTAGAAGGGCGGCTTAAAATTACCTTTTGTTTAACCTTTGGGCTCGGGCTTTTTGTATGGAGTTGGTCAGACTCCATAGCTTCCTCGGAGGGAGGGCCCACGCGCTCAGTGCCAGAAACCGATTCAAGCGCCGTGAATCGGTTCTGGGTGGCGATGGGTGAGGGGTGCCGCTGAGCGCGGCTTGTCCCAGGACCTTCCTGGGACAGCGACCTCCGAGGAGGAGAAGGTGAACTTTTGTTACCGCGCGCACGCGGAGGGTCTTTTAAAAAATCTTCCCTGCGAAGTTTCTGCTTGGGTTTCTTTTCAACGGCTTGCGACTTCATGGACTTGGGACCAGGTTTATACGGCTTGGTAACTGCAGCCTTAATGGACGGCCGGATGGTAGTGGCGGTTAATCCAGTCATGGTCCAGGTCTGAGTTTCGGCATCTACTCGTGGTATTGGCGAGGCAACAACAGAACTAAATGTGCCAGGTCGCAGGAGTGAAGGTTGGCGCGCATGGTAACGCCTCCGGGCTTCAGCGAAGGAGTTTTTCCTTTACCCGGTTCTCCTGGATCGCCTTCTCGTCCAAGTACCGCGGACAGTCGGCAAACGAAGCAGAATGAGACCCTTTGCAATTAACGCAGACGGGGGCTGTTGAACAGGTACCTTCGTGTGAGGGCTGGCTACATGTAGCACAGATGTTAACGGCACTCTTACATGAGACTTGCGTATGCCCAAAACGTTGGCATTTAAAACAACGCAGAGGTCTAGGAATATAAGGCCTCACAGAAATCCGTTCGTACCCTGCGGAAATGCTCGTGGGCAGATCGACGCCATCAAATGTAATAAACAGGGTACGAGTGGGTACCAATACGCCGTCGCGTTTGGCCTGCACTCGATGGACCGCTGTCACCTTCTGGTCTGCAAGATATTCTACCAGGTCCTCGTCCGATATACCATCGAGGCTATGGGTGGTAATAACGCCTCGACAGGAATTCAATGTGCGGTGCTTCTCCACACGGATGGGATAGCCGTGGAGAAGCGTAGCGCGCAACAAGGTCTTACTTTGCTGATCGGATTTCGTTTGGGCTAATAAGGAACCATTCCGTAGACGAGTGCAGGACTGAACCGCACCAGCAATTGCATCAATGCCCTTTTGAATGATGAAAGGGTTCACCTTCTCAAAGCTTTGTCCTTCTTCGGTTCGTGAAATGACCAAGTAACAACCAGTTGTCGGTGGTGTCACTTCTGTTACATAAACTTTTCGGCGCTTGTTAGTATTAATGGAGGAAGGGTGCTCCATAGCGAAATAAATCCTCCACCATTGCAACCGTCTCCGACCTCGGGCTCTGACTTCTCGGGCGTTACCCCGGCTTGGGTGAGTGGCCTATCTATACCAGACCCACCCCAGGGTCACACCTCCCAGAACAGACAGAGGGACGCAATGGCCGTCAGAAGTCAGCAGCTCATGCAATGGCCCCCCCGCGGGACTGCAGTTGAACAGCGGATACGAACACATACCCTACATGACGACCCCGGGTGGTGGGGATGACACCATTACCCACTCACCCAGCTGCGCACTCGGTGCGCGGGTATCCGTCCGGCTGTGTCCACGGAGGATTTAAATAAAAAGATAAAAGAAACTAAAACTGTGTGGGCGTTTCGCACGCAAGGTAGGCCGGCGGGGAAGAAAAAGAGATATGCGAATGTCGTGGTGCGAAATGGCCGGAAAGTGATAAGGGAAGAAAGAAACGATGGTGAGGTGCGGTATGAATGGAATGTAAAGAACGCACGAGAGCCTACCATGTGTCCACCGGTCACGAGAAGAACCCACCTCGACCGGATGGGGGTGAGAGGATGAATGTGGCGATGATTGGCTCGGGAACCCCCGGGTGCGCCAAAAACCCGTACTCACATAAGGTGAGCCCCTGAGGGGGAGGCGAGGGAGAACTGGCTTTCAATGCAGAGCGGTCACTGATAAGAGGCTGGAGGCTACTTAAGGAAATCGGTACGCTTTGGCTTTTTTGAATTTCCGGGTTGCCGTAGTAACAGGGATGGTTGCGGAGCTGGCTGATTTGGAAGATGGTACTATAATGCGAGAAGGCGCGACCGCTATGGAGGATACAGGTGACGTTTGAGTACCCATATCCCACTTTGGTACCTGGTGTGAAACTACGGAGCTAAACGTACTAAACTTCAGGATGGTAGGCTGTCGGGCAAGATGACGTTTGCGAGCTTCAGCGAAAGATATACGCTCTTTCACTCGCAGCTCCTGAATTGCCTTCTCGTCTAAGAAGCACGGACATCGCGGGAAGACGCCGTATGAGCACCACGGCAGTTTACACAGCAAGGGGCAGATGGACAAGCTTCGCCGTGGGCATCCTTACTACAGGTGACACAAACTGGAACGGAGCGCTTACAAGCAAATTTAGTGTGGCCATAGCGGTGACACTGAAAACAACGCATAGGGCATGGAATATACGGCCGAACGGGAATTACTTCATAGCCCGCCCTAATTTTCTGAGGGAGAGCGAGCAGATCAAACGTGAGGAAAAGCGTACGCGTAGGCACCTCTACTCCATCACGCCTTGCTCGCACACGATACAGTGGTGACACTCTGGTCCGAAAGATAACCCAGGATCTCTTCCTCCGGCATACCATCGAACAAGTGGGTGGTAATGACACCCTTTGAGTTCAGGGTGCGTGCTTCTCCACACGGACAGGATATCCGTGGATGAGTTTGGCCTTCAACAACTTTTCAAACTGCGCGGATGTGTATGACTCAACAAGGAAAGAACCGGTTCTAAGGCGCGTACAGGACTTAACAGGACCGGCTATGTTGTCAAGACCAGACTGAATTACAAACGGGTCAACCTTCAGAAAGGACTGAGCCTCTTCCAACCGGGTAATTAGCAGGTAACGCGCGGATGACACTGCATGTACCTCTTTATCTTCTGGAACGTGTCGTCTTCGTTTCGGATATAGGTTTGCCATGAAAAGATAAGGTAAGTTTCATGCCCCAGTGCTCCCCACGCACCACGGAACCCAACAAGGGGTCATCCCAATGGGATGACAGGGCTACACAGGGGATATAGCGGGCGCGCCGTCCCACTCACCCTGGAGTTCAGTTAAATACCTAGTCCTGACCGATTGGCTAGGGGTGGGTTAGTCCCTAGCCGCCCGTCTAGGTGAAGCAGAAACCAAAGCGGCGTACTGGAAATGCGCATCTTCCCCGAAAAATATAAAAAGAATAAACCAGGCTGAGACACGCATCCCTCAACCAACCAGGATAGTCCTTTCCACCGACACGGGTCTCCACACACGGCCGACACGTGGGTAGGCGTTTTGGCTGACTCCCTCACCACAAGGAGGAGCCCACACCGAGGAAGTCAGGGTGGCTCGGGACCCCGGGTACGCCAAAACCCGTACCTGCAAAACAGGCCCCTGGGGGTTGTAATGCTCGTGGGCAGATCGACGCCAACAAATGTTAGAAAAAGGGTTCGAGTGGGTACCAATACTCCGTCGCGTTTGGCCTTCACTGCTGGCACCTTCTGATCAGATAGATATTTGACTAGGTCGTCATCCGATACACCATCGAGGCTATGGGTGGTAACGACGCCTTGACAGGAATTCAATGAGCGGTGCTTCTCAACACGGATGGGATAACCGTGGAGAAGCGTAGCGCGCAACAAGGTCTTACTTTGCTGATCGGACTTCGTTTGTGTTAATAAGGAACCATTCCGTAGACGAGTGGAAGACTGAACCGCACCAGCAGTAGCATCAATGCCCTTCTGAATAATGAAAGGGTTCACCCTCTCAAAACGTCCTGTATGTGAAATGACCAAGTAACCAGATGTCGGCGGTGCTACTACTGTTACAATAACTTTTCGGCGCTTGTTAATAAAGGAGAAAGGGGGCTCCATAGCGAAATAAATTCTCCACCATTGCAAACGTCTCCGACCTCGGGCTCTGACTTCCCGGGCGTTACCCCGGCTTGGCTGAGTGGCCTATCTATACCTATCTCACACCAGGGTCACACCTCCCAGAACATAGACAGAGGGACCCAATCGCCGTCAGAAGTCAGCAGCTCATGCAATGCCCCCCCCCGCGAGACTGCAGTTGAACAGTGGACACGAACACAAACCCTACATGACCCCGGGTGGTGGGGATGACGCCATTACCCACTCACCAAGCTGCGCACCAAGTGCGCGGGTATCCGTCAGGCTGTGTCCACGGAGGACTAAAATAAAAGGTTAAAAGAAACTAAAAGTGTGTGGGCGTTTCGCACTCAAGGTAGGCCGGCGAAGAAGTAAGAGATGTGTAAATTAATGGGCGTGGGGCGAAATGTGCATAAATAGAAAAGAAACGATGGCGAGAGGCGACATGGAATGAAATGCACAGAACGCACGAGAGCCTACCTTTGAGTCCCCCTGTCACGAGAACGAACCCACCTCGACCGGACGAGGGTGGAAGGATAATGATGGCGATGATTGGCTCGGGAACCCCCGGGTACGCCAACTCACATAAGGTGAGCCCCTGGAGGGGAAGGTGATGGTGATCACATTTTTCGACTGTAATGGAATAACTTGCCAGCATGTAGTTCCCCCCCACACTGGTACAGCAGCGTACTACACGTCAATATTGGCTACACTGAGGAAACACAATGCAAGGAAAAGTCTAGAACTTCATCAGAATGGCTGACGACTTCATCATGACAATGCCCGGCCTCACGTTGCAAATCCAGTCCAGGAATTTTTGGCTAAATTCAACATTATGTGAGTGCCGTATCCGCCTTATAGCACCGATCTTGCCCCCTGTGATTTCTTTTTATTCCCATCACAAGACAAAACTCCGCGCCATTCGATTTGAGAGCACTGAAGAAGTGCTGAAGAAAAGTGAAGCGATTCTCAAGACCTGACAAAGAATGGCCTGCACATAAGTGTTCCAGGACTGGCACAGACTCTATAAATAGCGCATTCAAGTAGGAGCGCACTACTCTGATAAAGATCATTATCAACATTGAAATGGAGTAATAAATATCAGTCTTTATCGATAGTCCTCGTATGTTCTTTATAGCTGCTAGACACCCTGTCACACAATACAACCCTTATATTCAAAACTGGGGAATCTGTATATTTACATTGTGTAAACAGATGGATCACGATTTATTGAAGATGAAGTACAAGTTGGATGTCTTTGAGTTGTTTATCTTAACACAGTGAGGTTTTCGTTAAATTTTTCTATCCCCCACCTTTTCTGTGTTCCAAGCTGAATTATATGCTATAAAAACAAACGAAGCTTTGACCAAAGAACTCTTCTTTCCTACAGTACTCTACAGGCTAAATGTAAGACATTTCACTCCAAATTTCATTTTAAATCAAATTATGACAGGCCAGGGAAAATTTGGAATTATGTCATGAGATTTAATACTAATTCAGATTGTAAATGCCAATAATCTATACAAACTGTAAAACATGTTTTATTTGATTGTCAGATATTTCCAAAAAAAACTCCACATGTGATTCCTTTTTTAAAAATGTAATAAATAATACATGCATATGTAACACTATTCCAGAACCAATGTTATTATCAATGCTTTATGCCAAGGGTGGCGAAAATGCCTTTCTCCCTCGAGTCATAAAATATGCAACAAGCACACCACTGGGCAGCATATGGAAATAAAATGAATACAGCTAGAAACGGAATACACTGCCTCGCGAGTCTAGGTTTCGCCACCACTGCTTTATGCAGCTTATAATATATATCCATAACCAAATTTGTCAAATTACTGTACTTATTGTTGGGTAGGCAAGCTATAACCCAACATGTCCTTCTGGCGAAATAGGGTTTTAAATTTTTGGAGATTCAATAAATAACCCTTTCTAAAAAAAACACCCACACAAACACAATAAATAATGCTTGCGTTATTTCTCATTTTCAGAGTCTGCCAGAAAATTTCTGGTGCAAAGTAAGAACTGACTATAATGACTTGTCACATCTGACAAAGTCTTTGGATTCCTGTATCTCCAAAATAGTCTT
This sequence comes from Deroplatys truncata, assembly GCA_030765065.1. Classification (NCBI taxonomy): domain Eukaryota; kingdom Metazoa; phylum Arthropoda; class Insecta; order Mantodea; family Mantidae; genus Deroplatys; species Deroplatys truncata. The sequence goes on from CM060985.1 coordinate 56,491,747, forward strand.
GATGTCCTTTGCCAGTAATTTGTATTTTATATGCGGCCAGCTTCTTCACAGTCTCAGGTATTTATAATTTTGGTATTTCTGATATACTCCATGTACATTATTGCTATTTACTGTATGGTGTAACAAATACTTACGACATGGCTGTCTATGAAACTTATTAGGAACCTAATTTTTGTTCCTTATAATTTCAGGATAACTTATTGCAACTTCTTTCGTTATATATTTACGAGTTGGTGATATTCACTGCGATCTATAGAATACATCGCTTACTATTGCTAATGCATTTGAAAATCCTATACAACCGTCTCCGATAAAGATATTGTTCTGCCTTTTACGACACTAGAAGTTAATGTAGCGGTGTTTTAAATGCCGAATTTTAATCTAGGATTTTGTGAGCCAGAAAGGGAAATCAGCTGTGGCACTTTCTTGAATATAATTTTGTATTCGCAACTGGAAATTGAGTGGAGAGAGTGTCATTTCGAAAATTTCCATCATATAGAAACAGGCGTGAAGCATAGCTTAGAGAAACCCTCCGCATTTTTTGAGCAAAGTCGCCGTTTTTTAGAAGGTCGTGTTTTACATTTGCTAGAAAATTACTAGCGTTTTCGAAAAACGACAAAGTTATAAACAATTCCACATAATTCCGGTCAAAAAGCGGGCAGTGCTATCAGCTCCCATAGATGTACCACTTAAAACGCGTAAAACAGTACGAGAAGCTACAAACAGGAAAGATGTGTAGGAGATATGGGAACGATAATGAGATGCGGTTTAAGCGCGCTAATCAGCTATGGTCATCACCGCCCTTACAAAATATAACATGCAAAGTCCAAAAATAAAATATGGCTAAACAACCGCAAACAAACAAAAACACTAAAAAAATAAGGCATCGTATTTTAAAAACCACCAAAAAACATTATAAATAAAACAACACAAGAGTAAAACAACGTGATGATGATGAGATGGGGCTTAAGGGCGCTCAACTGCTAAGGTTATTGGCGCCCTTACAATGTATAAAATATAAAAGTAAAAAAACTAAAAAACCACACACAAACCCGCTTGGTCAAAAACACTAAAAAAAAAAACACAACAGAGCATATACTAAAATCATAGTCAATAAAAATAAAACGTGTCAAGAACTGTAGAACGCAAGGGACATGAACGCCATGTGTCCGCTGGGGAGGAGTGCCCCATTAAAAAGATAATATAAAATCAAACAGCTAAAAGGCACTCAGCGCATCAAATGCGAGGCTAAAACCAATGTCAGTGATAAAACATAAAAGACATTCTACAGCATGCGCGTCGTCTGCCAAAACGTTGGCTATACCAAAAGACAGATCCTCGCGAACGCGCAATGGAGCAAAAACTTGACAATTAAAATGTGACGCACCGTTAATGGCATATCACACTGACCACACAGTGGTGCGGGGTCACCACTAAGCAGGTATCTATGACTAAAAAGGCAATGTCCGATTCGTAGACGAGCTAAAATCACCCCTTCCGGACGAGAAGAACGAGCAGAGGTGCTCCAGGATAACGGGAGAGGTTTAACCTCCCGCAACTTGTTCCCCCCGAGGCACGTCGCCGATTTGGCAGCGGCGTCGGCAGACCCGTTCCCTGAGATGCCCACATGACCTGGAATCCACAAAAAGCCCACGCTGATGCCAGCAGCACCAAGCGGGTGGAGCAGGTAATGAATTCGCTGTACGAGCAGGTGGTAAGTGTACAGCGCGTTAATACTCTGAAGGGCACTCAGAGTCCGTTAAAAAGCACGCCTAAGACGTGTCGCTGAATGTATAAAACACATTGATAGATACTAAAATGTTCGGCGGTATAAATCGAACATTGCTCGGGTAAACGAAAAGTAAAACTATGTGCACCAAAAACAAAGACACGTCCTACTCCCACATCAGTCTTAGATCCATCAGTATAAATAAAATGACAGTCCCCGAATTGCGCCTGTAGTTCTAAAAATGCGGATCTAAGGACTAAAGCAGGGGTCTCATTCTTCGGCATCGACGATAACCCAAGGTGACAGTGGGCCTCAGCGCGCGATCAAGGAGGAAAACGCGTTTCCCGCCAAAGAAGGGCCGGCGCTGGAGTAACGTCCAAATGCCAAAGAATCTGTCGAAATCGCACACCTGGAGGAAGAAATGCAGAGGAGCTAATTAAATAGTGGCCATCAAGCGACTCCTGGAAAAATAACTCCAAGGACGGGTGGTCAGGCAAGCTTGAGAGTTAACAGGCATAACTGCACAAAAACATCTCACGCCGCAAGGACAGCGGAGGCTCTGCAGCTTCAGCATACAAACTGGGAACAGGGCTGGTTGGAAAGGCCCCCGTAGCTACTGTTATGCCACGATGGTGAATGGCATTCAATCGACGTAACACAGATGGCCGTGACGACGAATAAACAATGCACCCGTAATCAAGCTTGGATCGGACCAAAGAGCGATAAAGGCGAAGGACGGTCCGATCAGCTCCCCAGGATGTGCTACTTAAAACACGTAAAAGATCAAGAGAACGGTCACACTGCTTTTAAAAAGGAAATTTGCGAAGTCCAACACAACCTCCTACCCAAGATCAACCCCAAAAATTTCACCTCCTCTGCAAACGGAAGTATCTCCGGCCCAAGATGGAGAGAGGGCGGAGGGAAATACTTTCGGAGCCAGAAGTTGATGCATACGGATTTCTCGGCGGAGAAATTAAAGCCGTCACTCCAGGCGTAGAGACGGTCGATACAGCTCTGAAGACGCCGTTCGAGCAGGCAGGTCCACCGTGAACTACAATAAATGGCAAAATCGTCAACGAAAAGGGACGATGAAATGCCACGTAGAATAAATCAACAATGGGGTTGATAGCTATCGCAAAAAGAGTGACACTGAGTACAGAGCCCTGCGGTACTCCGTTCTCTTGAATAAGACTAGATAAAACCGAGCCCACATGTACACGAAAGACGCGGTCAGAAACTCCCGAAGAAATTTGGGAAGACGACCGCGGAAATTCCATGCATGGAGTGTACGTAAAATGCCGCTCCTCCAAGAAATGTCAAGCTTTCAGCAGGTAAAAAAATACAGCCACTGTTTGACACTTTCTCAGAAATCCGTGCATAATATGCGTCTAGACACCAGATGGTCGACGGTAGAGCGATGGTGAGGAAATCCTCACTGAGCGATCGCGAGAAGTTTCCGAGTCTCAAGCCACCATGTCAACCGCCCGTTGATCATGTACTCCATCACTTTGCAAATGCAACTGGTTAGGGAGATAGGGCGGTAGCTGGAAGATAGTTGGCGATCCTTCCCAGGCTTAAGTATAGGGACAATGGTGGCTTCGCGCCAAACGGAAGGAAAAAGGCCGTCTTGCCAAACACGGTTATAGACGTGTAAGAGAAAGAGTTTACTGTCGGCAGAAAGGTTCTGTAACATCAGGACATGAATGCTGTGCAGCCCAGGAGCGGAGTGCCTAGAGCAATGAAGAGCGTACTCCAGCTCGCTCATTGTAAAAAGGGCATTATAACACTCCGTATTTTCAGACCGAAAATTACATGTTGCGGAATCCAGCTGGTCTTTGATAGAGCGAAAGCCGGCGGAATAATAGTCTGAACTGGAAACCGCCTTAACGGCAGCACCCAGAGTGTTAGCGATTGCAGCCGGATCTACTATGATGGCATTGGAAACCTTAAGGCCAGACACAGTACAATGCGACACTTTATATGAGAAGCGACCAAGTTTATCCCAAACAGATGAAGGCGTAAAGCGATTAAAAGACTCGGCAAAACGAGTCCAAGACGCCTTCTTACTACCCTGAATAATGCGACGAGCCCTGGCGCGCGATTGTTTAAGTCACCAAATTATCAAGTGTAGGGTGTCGCCGAAACACCCTAAGTGCAGTTCTACGGGCACGAACGGCACTCCTCGTTCCACCAAGGAACAGGAATCCGTTGAGGGTGTGAGGATGAACGGGAAATTGCGCGTTCGGCGGCAGATAGAATCATAGACGCAAGGTGCTGCACCATTTGGTTAACGTGAGTGAAAGGCTGGTCCGCAAAAGATACGAGGCTGGAATACAAACTCCAGTCGGCTTTTGTGAATATCCAGGTAGGTACTCTGTAGTGTTGGACGTGGTGAGACAGAAGAGAAACGATGCAAGGGTAACGATCGCTGGAGGTGTCAGCGACGACGTTCCACTGCAGACGACTAGCAAGCTGGAGTGAGCAAACGGCAAGGTCCAGGTGTGAGAATTTACCAGAAGAATCAGAAATAAAAGTAGGTTCACCTGTATTGAGGATGGTGAGATTGAACTGGTAAAAAATGTCGCAAAGAAGAGTTCCCCTCACACAAGCCCTTGGCGAACGTCACAGTGGGTGATGGGCATTAAAATCTTCCAACAGAAGAAATGGTGTTGGGAGAGCGGACAAGAGATCGGGAATGTCCGCATTTGCGAAGGGAGACGATGGAGGTGAATACACACAGCATACAGAAAAGAAAAAGCCAGGTAACTGTAGTTTAACGGCAACAGCTTGCAAGTCGGACGTAATAGTGAGAGTTTAAAAAACAAACGTCGTTACGCACTAAGAACATGACACCTCCATGAGCAGGAATACCCTCCCTCCGGTTCAAGATCGTAGCGAACCGGAGTATACCCTCGAAGATCAAAAGGGTCGTGAGGGCGAAGCTTGGTCTCCTGCAAACACACGACCATAGGTGAATGGGAACGCAATAAAAGTTGCAGTTCTGGCCTATGCGATCGTACACCACGTAAATTCCAGGTCAGGATAGCCATTAAGAAAACGGGATAAATTGTCTTCTTAGCAGGGCGGCTTAAAATAACCTTTTGCTTAACCTTTGGGCTCGGGCTTTTTGTATGGAGTTGATCAGACTCCATAGCCTCCTCGAGGGGAGGACCCACGCGCTCAGAGCCAGAAACCGATTCAAGCGCCGAGAAGCGGTTCTGGGTGGCAACGGGTGAAGGGGGCCGCTGAGCGCGGCTTGTCCCAGAAGCATCCTGGGATGGTGACCTCCGAGGAGAAGGTGAACTTGTCTTGCCGCGGGCACGTGGAGGGTCTTTCAAAAAATCTTTCCTGCGAAATTTCTACTTCGATTTTTTTGTCAGTGCCTTGTGACTTCGTAGACTTTTATTTCTCCATAATTAATAACAAGCGCCATAAAGTTTTGGTAACGGAAGTAGCACTATCGACATCTGGTTGTTAGTCATTACGCGAACAGAGGGAGAACATTCGTTTGAGAAGGTGAACCCTTTTATAGTTCAGAAGGGCATTGACTCAATTACTTGTTCTGTTCATTCCTGCACTTGACGTAGAAACGGTTCATTATTGGTAAAATCAAGTCCGACCAACAGACTAAGATCTTGTTGCGCGCTACGCTTCTCCACGGTTGTCCCATCCGTGTTGAGAAACACCGCACCCTGAATTCCTGTCGAGGCGTCACCACGCATAGCCTCGATAGTATATCGGACGATGACCTAGTGGAATATATTACAGAACAAAAGGTAACAGCGGTACATCGAGTGCAGGCTAAGCGCGACGGAGTGTTGGTACCAACTCGTACCCTGTTTCTCACATTCGATGGCGTCGATCTGCCAACTAGTATTACAGCAGGGTACGAACTTATTGCGGTGAGGCCCTATATTCCTAGACCTCGGCGTTGATTCAAATGCCAACGTTTTGGGCATACGCAAGTCTCATGTAAGGGTGCCGTTTCTCTCTGTGCCTCATGTAGCCAGCCGTCACACGATGGTACCTGTTCCTCAGCCCTCCTCCCCCCAGGGGCTCACCTTATGTGAGTACGGGTGTTGGCATTTATTTCGCTATGGAGCACCCTTTCTCCATTACTCACAAGCGCCGAAAAGTCTATGTAACAGAAGTAGCACCGCCGACATCTGGTTGTTACTTGGTCATTTCACGTACAGAAGAAGGACAAAGTTTTGAGAGGTGAACCCTTTCATTATTCAGAAGGGCATTGACGCTATTGCAGGTGCGGTTCAGTCCTGCACTCGTCTACGAATTGATTCATTGTTGGTTCAAACCAAATCCGAACAGCAAAGTAAGTCCTTGTTGCGCGCCACGCTTCTCCACGGTTATCCTATCCGTGTTGAGAAGTACTGCACCTTGAATTCCTGTCGAGGCGTCGTTACCACCCAGAGCTCTTACATGAATAAAAGGGATAAACTGTTTACTTACAAGGGCGGCTCAAAATAACGTTTTGGTTAACCTTGGGGCTAGGGCTTTTGGTATGGAGTTGGTTAGACTCCATAGCCTCCTCGAAGAGATATCCCACGCGCTCAGAGCCAGATACCAATTCAAGCGCCGAGGGTCTTTAAGGTCTTCCCTGCATCTGCTTGGCTTCTTTTCGGTGGCTTGAGACTTCAGAAGCTTAGGACCAGCTTAAGATGGCTTGATAAGCGTGCTAGAGACGGACGCCCGAATGGCAGTGGCGGTGATGATGATATGCGGTTTAAGGGCGCTAAACTGCTAGGGTCATCAGCGCCCTTACAATGTGTAAAATATAAGGTCAAAATATAAAAGGTAAAAAACCGCATGATTAAAAAACGGGACACAAACCCGCGATGTCCAAAAAGTTAAAACTAACAATAGCATAACAATAACAATAACAACAATAATAAAAATAACAAGAATAACAATAACAACAATAATAACAATAAATATATCTCAAGAACCAACACACTAAAAGCATAGCCAATAAAAGATTAAAACGTGTCAAGAACTGTAGAATGCGGGACATGAGCGCCATGTCATTGGGGTGTTGTGATGATGATATGCGGTTTAAGGGCGCTAAACTGCTAGGGTCATCAGCGCCCTTACAATGTGTAAAATATAAGGTCAAAATATAAAAGGTAAAAAAACCGCATAATTAAAAAACGGGACACAAACCCGCGATGTCCAAAAAGTTAAAACTAACAATAGCATAACAATAACAATAACAAGAATAAAAATAACAACAAGAATAACAATAACAACAAGAATAACAATAACAACAATAATAACAATAAATATATCTCAAAAACCAACACACTAAAAGCATAGCCAATAAAAGATTAAAACGTGTCAAGAACTGTAGAATGCGGGACATGAGCGCCACATGTCACTGGGGAGTAAGTCCCTATAAAAACATACAGAATAAAATAACAAAGCTAAAAGACGCTCAGCGCATCAAATGCGACGATTAAAATCAATGTCACTTATAAAACGTAAAAGACATTCTACAGCATGCGCGTCGTCTGCCAAAACGTTGGCTATGCCAACAGGCAGACCCAGGCGAACGCGCAGTGGAGCTAAAACTTGACACTCAGTTAAAATGTGACGCACCGTTAAGGGCACGTCACACTGCTGACACAGCGGAGCGGGATCACCACTGAGCAGGTAACTATGACTAAAACGACAATGTCCAATTCGTAAACGGGCTAAAAGTACCTCTTCCCGACGTAAAGAACGAGAAGAGGTACCCCAGATTAACGGGAGAGGCTTAACCTCCCGCAACTTGTACCCCCGGAGGGCCGTCCACTCATCGCGCCAGCGCGAGAGGATGCGGCGACGTAAAATAACACACGAATCTGACGAGGGAACAACAGAGGTAAAAAATCTGGGTAATAAAATCGCCGATTTCGCAGCGGCGTCGGCAGACTCATTACCTGAGATGCCCACATGACCTGGAATCCACATGAAGGACACGCTGATGCCAGTGACACCAAGCGAGTGGAGCAGGTCATGTATGCGCTGTACAAGCGGGTGGTAATGGTACAGCGCAGTAATAGTCTAAAGGGCACTCAGAGAGTCCGTACAAATAAAACAGTGCTGTAAGGCGTGCCGCTGAATGTATAAAATAGATTGATAAATGCTAAAAAGTTCGGCGGTAAAAATTGAACATTGTCCAGGTAAACGAAACTTAAAACTACAGTGACCAGAAACAAAGGCACATCCAACTCCATCTTCAGTCTTAGATCCATCGGTAAAGATAAAATGGAAGTCTCCGAATTGAGCCCGTACTTCTAAAAAAACCGATCTAAAGACTGAAGCAGGGGTCTCAGTCTTCGGCATCGACGTTAGCCCAAGGTGACATTGGGCCTCAGCGCGAGACCATGGAGGAAAACGCGTTTCCCCCCGTGGAAGGGCCGGCGCTGGCGGAACGTCTAAATGCCGAAGGAGCTAACGAAAGCGAACCCCTGGTGGCAGCAAAGCAGAGGAGCTAATAAAATAGCGACGATCAAGTGACTCCTCGAAAAATAACTCAAAGGACGGGTGGTCAGGCAAGCTTGAGAGTCGACAAGCATAGCTGCACAAGAGCATCTCACGCCTGAAGGACAGCGGAGGCTCTGCAGCTTCAGCATACAGGCTAAAAACAGGGCTGGTTGGAAAGGCCCCTGTAGCGACTCTTATGCCACGATGGTGAATGGCATTCAATCGACGTAACACAGTTGGACGTGCCGACGAATAAACAATACACCCGTAATCAAGCTTTGATCGGACCAAAGAGCGATAAAGGCGAAGGACGGTCCGATCAGCTCCCCAGGATGTGCCACTTAAAACACGTAAAATATTAAGAGAACGGTCACACTTTGCTTTTAAAAAGGAAGCGTGCGAGGTCCAACACAACTTCCTGTCAAAAATCAACCCCAAAAATTTCGCCTCGTCTGCAAACGGAAGTATCCCTGGCCCAAGATGGAGAGAGGGCGGAGGGAAATACTTCCGGCGCCAGAAGTTGATGCAGACGGATTTCTCGGCGGAGAAATTAAAGCCGTTGGCGTTACTCCAGGCGTAGAGACGATCGATACAGCTCTGGAGACGGCGTTCGAGTAGACAGGTCCGCCGTGAACTACAATAAATAGCGAAATCGTCAACAAAAAGGGACGATGAAATGCCAGGTGGAATACAATCAACAATGGGGTTGATGGCAATCGCAAAAAGTGTGACCTGCGGTACTCCGTTCTCTTGAATAAAACGACGAGATAAAACCGAGCCCACACGTACACGAAACACGCGGTCCGTCATAAACTCCCGAAGAAATATGGGAAGACGACCGCGGATATTCCAATCGTGAAGTGTACGTAAAATGCCGCCCCTCCAACAAGTGTCATAAGCTTTCTCCAGGTCAAAAAATACAGCCGCGGTTTGACACTTACTCAGAAATCCATTCATAATATGCGTCGACAAGGACACCAGATGGTCGACGGTAGAGCGATAGCGACGAAACCCGCACTGAGCGTTCGCTAGAAGTTTCTGAGACTCAAGCCACCATGTCAACCGCCCGTTGATCATGCGCTCCATCACCTTGCAAATGCAACTGGTGAGGGAGATAGGGCGGTAGCTGGAAGGTAGTTGGCGATCCTTCCCAGGCTTAAGTATAGGGACAATGGTGGCTTCGCGCCAAACGGAAGGAAAAATGCCGTCTTGCCAAATACGGTTATAGACCTGTAAGAGAAATAGTTTACTGTCGGCTGAAAGGTTCTTTAACATCAGGACATGAATGCCGTCCGGCCCAGGAGCGGAGTGCCGAGAGCAATGAAGAGCGTGCTCCAGCTCCCTCATTGTGAAAAGTTCATTATAACACTCAATATTAGCAGATCGAAAATTAAAGGTGTCGGAATCCAGCCGGTCTTTGATAGAGCGAAACCCGGCGGAATAATGGTCTGAATGGGATACCGCCTCAAAGGCAGCACCCAGAGTGTTAGCGATGGCAGCCGGATCCACTATGGTGGCATTAGAAACCTGAAGGCCAGAAACAGTACAATGTGACACTTTACCTGAGAAGCGACGAAGTTTATCCCAAACAACGGATAAAGGCGTAAAGCGATTAAAAGACTCGACAAAACGAGCCCAAGATGCCTTCTTGCTATCCTGAATAATGCGACGAGCCCTGGCGCGCGATTGTTTAAAAGTCACCAAATTATCAAGTGTAGGGTGGCGCCGAAACACCCTAAGTGCAGTCCTACGGGCACGAACGGCGTCCCGACAATCCTCGTTCCACCACGGAACAGGTGGCCGCCGAGGTTGGGAGGATGAACGGGGTATTGCACGTTCGGCGGCTGAGAAAATAATAGACGTAAGGTGCTGCACTAGTTGATTAATGTCGGAGAAGGGCTGGTCGTCAAAATGCACGAGGCTGGAATACAAGCTCCAGTCGGCTTTTGCGAATATCCAGATAGGTACTCTGGAATGCTGTACGTGGTGCGACAGAAGAGAAACGATGCAGGGGAAATGGTCGCTGGAGTAGGTGTCAGCGACGACGTTCCACTGAAGGCGACGTGCAAGCTGGATTGAGCAAAGGGCAAGGTCCAGGTGAGAGAAAGTACCAGAAGAATCAGAAATAAAAGTAGGTGCACCTGTATTGAGGATGGAAAGATTGAACTGATAAAAAATGTCGGAAAGAAGAGTTCCCCTCGCACAAGCCCTTGGCGAACCCCATAGTGGGTGATGGGCATTAAAATCTCCCAACAGAAGAAATGGTGTTGGGAGAGCGGACAGGAGAGCTCGAATGTCCGCGGGAGCGAGGGGCGACGATGGAGGTGAATATACAGAGCAAACAGAAAACAAAAAGCCGGGTAAGTGAAGGCGAACGGCAACAGCTTGCAAGTCGGATGTAAGTGTGACAGGTGTAAAATGAACGTCGTTACGCACTAAGAACATGACACCTCCATGAGCAGGAGTACCCTCCTCCGGTTCAAGGTCGTAGCCAACCGGAGTATATCCTCGGAGATCAAAAGGATCGTGAGGGCGAAGCTTAGTCTCCTGCAAACATACGACCATAGGCGAATGGGAACGCAATAAAAGTTGCAGTTCCGCCCTATGCGATCGTACACCACGTACATTCCAGGTCAGGATAGCCATTAAGAATAAGGGGATAAACTGTCTATTTAGAAGGGCGGCTTAAAATTACCTTTTGTTTAACCTTTGGGCTCGGGCTTTTTGTATGGAGTTGGTCAGACTCCATAGCTTCCTCGGAGGGAGGGCCCACGTGCTCAGTGCCAGAAACCGATTCAAGCGCCGTGAATCGGTTCTGGGTGGCGATGGGTGAAGGGTGCCGCTGAGCGCGGCTTGTCCCAGGACCATCCTGGGACAGCGACCTCCGAGGAGGAGAAGGTGAACTTTTGTTACCGCGCGCACGCGGAGGGTCTTTCAAAAAATCTTCCCTACGAAGTTTCTGCTTGGGCTTCTTTTCAACGGTTTGCGACTTCATTGACTTGGGACCAGGTTTATACGGCTTGGTAACTGTAGCCTTAATAGACGGCCGGATGGTAGTGGCGGTTAATCCAGTCAAGGTCCAGGTCTGAGTTTCGGCATCTACTCGTGGTACTGGCGAGGCAACAACAGAACTAAATGTGCCAGATCGCAGGAGTGAAGGTTGGCGCGCATGGAAACGCCTCCGGGCTTCAGCGAAGGAGAGTTTTTCCTTTACCCGGATCTCCTGGATCGCCTTCTCGTCCAAGTACCGCGGACAGTCGGCAAACGAAGCAGAATGTGACCCTTTACAATTAACGCAGACGGGGGCTGTTGAACAGGTACCTTCGTGTGAGGGCTGGCTACATGTTGCACAGATGTTAACGGCACTCTTACAGGAGACTTGCGTATGCCCAAAACGTTGGCATTTAAAACAACGCAGAGGTCTAGGAATATAAGGCCTCACAGAAATCCGTTCGTACCCTGCGGAAATGCTCGTGGGCAGATCGACGCCATCAAATGTAATAAACAGGGTACGAGTGGGTACCAATACGCCGTCGCGTTTGGCCTGCACTCGATGCACTGCAGTCACCTTTTGATCAGATAGATATTCTACGAGATCCTCGTCCGATATACCATCGAGGCTGTGGGTGGTAACGACGCCCCGACAGGAGTTCAATGTGCGGTGCTTCTCAACACGGATGGGGTAACCGTGGAGAAGCGTAGCGCGCAACAAGGTCTTACTTTGCTGATCGGACTTAGTTTGTGCCAATAAGGAACCATTCCGTAGACGAGTGCATGATTGAACCGCACCAGCAATAGCATCTATGCCCTTCTGAATTATAAAAGGGTTCACCTTCTCAAAGTTTTGTCCTTCTTCTGTTCTCGAAATGACCAAGTAACAACCAGATGACGGCGGTGCTACTTCTGTTACAATGACTTTTCGGCGCTTGTTGTTAATAATGGAGAAAGGGTGCTCCATAGCGAAAAAAATCCTCCACCATTGCAACCGTCTCCGACCTCGGGCTCTGACTTCTCGGGCGTTACCCCGGCTTGGGTGAGTGGCCTATCTATACCAGACTCACCCCAGGGTCACACCTCCCAGAACATAGACAGAGGGACCCAATCGCCGTCAGAAGTCAGCAGCTCATGCAATGGCCCCCCCGCGGGACTGCAGTTGAACAGCGGATACGAACACAAACCCTACATGACGACCCCGGGTGGTGGGGATGACGCCATTACCCACTCACCCAGCTGCGCACGCGGTGCGCGGGTATCCGTCAGGCTGTGTCCACGGAGGATTTAAATAAAAGGATAAAAGAAACTAAAACAGTGTGGGCGTTTCGCACGCAAGGTAGGCCGGCGGGGAAGAAAAAGAGATATGCGAATGTCGTGGTGCGAAATGGTCGGAAAGTGATAAGGGAAGAAAGAAACGATGGTGAGGTGCGGTATGGATGGAATGCAAAGAACGCACGAGAGCCTACCTTGTGTCCACCGGTCACTTGAAGAACCCACCTCGACCGGATGGGGGTGAGGGGATGAATATGGCGATGATTGGCTCGGGAACCCCCGGGTGCGCCAAAAACCCGGCAGTGGCGGTCAATGCAGTCATGGTCCAGGTCTGTTTCGGCAATTTTCCGTGTACTGGCGAGGTAACAACAGAACTAAATGTCCCAGATCGCAGGAGCGAAGGCTGGCGCGTATGGTAACGCCTCCGGGCTTCAGCGAAGGAGAGTTTCTCCTTTACCCGTATCTCCTGGATCGCCTTGTCGTCCAAGTACCGCTGACAGTCGGCAAACGACGCAGAATGAGACCCTTTGCAATTAACGCAGATGGGGGCTGTTTAACAGGTACATTCATGTGAGAGCTGGCTACATGATACACAGATGGTAACGGCACTCTTACATGAGACTTGCGTATGCCCAAAACGTTGGTATTTAAAAACAACGCTGAGGTCTAGGAACATAAGGCCTCACCGCAATACGTTCGTACCCTGCTGAAATGCTCGTGGGCAGATCGACGCCATCAAATGTTATAAACAGGTTACGAGTGGGTACCAATACTTCGTCGCGTTTGGTCTGCACTCGATGCACTGCTGTCACCTTTTGGTCTGAAATATAGTCTACGAGTTCATCGTCCGACATACCATCGAGGCTGTGGGTAGTAACGACGCCTCGACAGGAATTCAATGTGCGGTGCTTCTCAACACGGATGGGATAACCGTGGAGAAGCGTAGCGCGCAACAAGGTCTTACTTTGCTGATAGGACTTCGTTTGCGCTAAGAAGGAACCATTCCGTACATGTTGATAAGATGGGGTTTAAGGGCGCTTAACATCTAGGGTCATCAGCGCCCTTACAATGTATAAAATTTAAAACCCAAAAACTAACACACGGTACACAAACCCGCTGTCAAAAATCTAAAAAACAAAACACCAAATTCTAAAAACCAACAGACTAAAAAGAAGGTACCTTTCGATGTTATTCTTCACAAACTAAGACAATATCTGCATTTCTCATCAGCTGGTTACCCAAAAGGATCTTCACAACATTGAGTCATCTTTCAATCTAGGTTTGGGGAAACACGACATAAGGATGATGGGACAAGTTTCACTATTGGGTGCTACAAACCAGCGTTATCTTTTTCCTGTATTTTGTATTACAAGCAATAAGGTTTTTTTTTGAAACTTGCGTTTTAAGAATCGACACACATATAATGAACGAGGCACAGAATGAGGGAGATGTTAATTCAATTAGTAAATAACAGTTTGTATTAATGAAACTTATTCGTTGAATAATTATGCCTGAGTTAATAACTGTTAATATGCATCAGGGTTTCCCATTCGTTTACGAAGAGGCAGATGGACACATGACTTTTTTAAACAAGTAAAAAACCAGTAGGGGTTTCAGCACTCAAATGTTTTTTGAGTGACATGGCTGAATGCCTTTACATTGGGTGGTGAAAGCAATGAGAGCACCTGTAAAACCTCTATTTTGTAAATGGCATCTATTTAGAGCTTGGCGCAGAAATTTAACAAGAAAATGGGTAATGCAAAGCTCCAAAGGGTTAATTCATATTACTACATTTAATAGAACAAAATTATATAATGCATTAAATTACAGCCCTGGAATTCTTGTAAAGAAAATCATAGTTGATCTAGAAACGACAGTGTTTTGCAAATATTTTATGCAGAATTACATTCCCAAAGTAAGGTGTTGGGCGTACTGCCACAGGTTATGGGCACAAATTAATACAAATATGCACAGACTCAATTCATAAAACCTCGAAGTATCTCTGTTTATCAGAAAAAAGGGTGAAACGTCTAGATAAAGGTATACATGGTATAAATCGTTTCCTCAGAACCAATATGATAACGAGATGGGGTTAAGGGCGCTAAACATCAAAGGTCATCAGCGCCCTTACAAAGTATAAAATTTAAAATAAAAAATTAAAATACGGAACACAAACCCGCCGAGTCCAAAACACTACAAAACAAGACATTGATTCTAAATTATACCACACTAAAACAATGGTAAATAAAACAGAGTAAAACCACGTGTCAAAAACTGTAGAACGCAAGGACATGAGCGCCATATATCCGCCGGGGAGAACGGCCCCCATTAAAACAGACTATATAAAATCACAATTCTAAAAGGCGCTCAGCGCATCAAATGCACCGATTAAAACCACTGTCACTAATAAAACGTAAAACACATTCTACAGCACGCGCGTCGTCTGCCAAAACGTTGGCTATGCCAACAGGCAGACCCACACGAACGCGCAATGGAGCTAAAACTTGACACTATTCTAAAATATGACGCACCGTTAAGGGCACATCACACTGCTCACAGAGTGGAACGGGGTCACCACTAAGCAGATATCTATGACTAAAAAGGCAATGTCCGAACCGTTAACGAGCTAAAATTACCTCCTCCCGACGATACGAACGAGAAGAGGTACCCCAGACTAACGGGAGAGGCTTAACCTCACGCAACTTGTTCCCCCGGAAGGCCGCCCACTCATCCCTCCAAAGCGAGATGCGGCTACGTAAAATAACAAACAAATATGTGGAGGGAACAACAGAAGTAAAATATCTGGGAAATAAATACGCCGATCTGGCAGCGGCGTCGGCAGAGTCATTACCTGAGATGCCCAAATGACCTGGAATCCACATGAAGGAGACGCTGATGCCAGAGACACCAAGCGAGTGAAGCAAGTCATGTTTGCGCTGTACGAGGGGGGGTGGCAATTGTACAGCGCGTTAATACTCTAAAGGGCACTCAGAGAGTCCGTACAAACAACAGTGCCGTAGGTCTTGCCGCTGAATGTATAAAACGGATTTATAAATACTAAAACGTTCGGCGGCAAAAATTGAGCATCGCCACGGTAAACGGAAGGTAAAACTATGCCGACCATAAATAAAGGCACACCCTACTCCAACATCAGTCTTAGACCCATCACTATAAAAAATTACATTCCCCGAACTGCGCCTGAAGCTCTAAAAAGGCGGATCTAGGAGTGAAGAAGAGATTACATTCTTTGGCATCGACGTTAACCCAAGGTGACAGTGATGATGATATGAGGTTTAAGGGCGCTAAACATTTAGGGTCATCAGCGCCCTTACAATGTATAAAATTTAAAATCCAAGAACTAATAAACGGGACACAAACCCGCGATGTCCAAAACACTAAAAAACAAAACACCAAATTCTAAAAACCAACACACTAAAAGCATGGTCAATTAAAGAGTAAAACAACGTGTCAAGAACTGTAGAATGCGAGGGACATGAGCGCCATATGTCCACTGGGAGTAGAGGCCCCATTAAAAAGACAATATAAAATCACACAGCCAAAAGACGCTCAGCGAATTAAATGCGTCGGCTAAAACCAATGTCCAACATTTGTACGCAGCATAATTCTCGATGAAGGTTGGTGGGCATAGAGTTGTCTTGAGAAACAGTCATCATGAACAAACCAATCTATATTGGTCATGCGATTTTGACAAATGAAAACGTATTATGTGCATTTTTATAATGTAATGAAGTTCCACCATAACAATCTGATCCTCGATTGTACGGACACAGATTCTTTTTAAACCAGTAAAGATATCAACGAATTCATAAAATTGCATCTCTAGCATTTCGATACATCAAACTACAATGTCTCTGGAATAAATCAGACAAATAAAAAGGTGTTTGGATTGTTTAAAATGGGTTGAGAAAGGATAATGACTACAGATACAACCACCAAATGCAATAAAGGCAAGCGGATTTCAAAGAGTGAAATGCAAGGAATAGATTTTGACAAATAATTCGAATTTATAAATGATAAAAACAAATTGTTTTTGGAAGGTAAATTTGTTCATTTTTACAGCCCCAGTAGATGGACAGCAATGCGACAACCCCACTGACACTGGCTTATTGTATAAATGAACCTTCAGAAACATCGTCGCTATATGAACTCGTAGCTAAAGTAAGGTTAAATAAGAAACATCTCTAAAGGACGCCACATTCTCTTCTCATTTTACAAATTACTCACACAAGCTTGTTCTTCTACCTCCAGCAAATCATTATAAATGTTGGCAGAAGTGGTTTTCATGGACAAATGGAAACTCATAAGACAGTAAATTGTGGATATTAATTATTCTTTGTATGACCTGAGAAAGGAAAAGTAACAGTATTGAAAATGGACCACTTAAATACTGGAAAACTCAAAAGAACACCAGCAATACTTCAAAAATAGCTAACGATATGAAAAAAATTATTTGGCTTAAACTGCATATAATAATGTCTACATTTTTCCTTATGTACCTATGTTTTCATGTATCTCTTACGGTGCACCATTTATACAAGTCATTCAGAATAAAGAGCACTTCATAAGCCATTTCCAGAAAATTCAATTTGTCACGAAAATACCTTAAACATACGGCATTTTAATCAAAATCGTTAGCCATTTTTGAGAAAATCCAAAATAATGAAAAATTGTTCCATTGGGTTTCGGGGAGTTTCCTGAAAATACTTGTGCCGCATCGTTGAAAGATACAGAACTTAAATACAAGGTTTTGTGTTTAGAGGACTTCATTTTTTGAGTTATGCTGATGTCTCTCTCTCTCTCTCTCTCTCTCTCTCACACACACACACACACACACACACACATTGAAGTTTTCAACAAGGTAAGAATCCTAAACACACTTCTGGACATGCAAAAACGTTCCCCTCAAGATAAGAAAATTGAAGTAGTGGCCAGAGTTCAGCCCTTAATTCTATCGAACACACGTGGGATGAATTGCATCTCCATGTTCATCGTAGGAGCTATTCAAATACGGTACAGTTTTATTGCCTTACATCAACAACAAAAGCCAACGATTACAAAAATTGGTGGATTCTCTAAGAAAACGATTTATTGCTGTGGTGAGGCTGAAGATTACACAAAAAATCTGATGTGTTACACTCACATGACTTTCTCTACTCTTGTACAAACTATTTTTACAAACGCTTATTCTCCATATGCTTCATGTTAATGGAGATATCGAGATGTCAATCTTATTGCTAATTTTCTTGTAGATGCAAGGGGAATATGGTAGCTTTTAAGCGATGGTCAAATATATTAACGCTGGTTGCTATGCAGCGCATTCCATTCTCTTTGCAAGTCCAGGACATAAAAAAATCTGATGTGTTACACTCACGACTTTCTCTACTCTTGTACAATCTATTTTTACAAACGCCTATTCTCCATATGCTTTATGTTAATCGAGATATCGAGATGTCAATCTTATTGCTAATTTTCTTGTAGATGCAAGGGGAATATGGTAGCTTTTAAGCGATGGTCAAATATTTTAACGCTGGTTGCTATGCGGCGCATTCCATTCTCTTTGCAAGTCCAGGACATAAAAAAATGAATAACGAATTTGAGAAAAAGTATAAGTATTGGAAAATTTAAGGGAATAACAAGCAATATCTCGAAAACGGTTCACTCAACAAAAGAAATGTATATGACATAAGTTGTGTATTTTAACGAGATCTACA
Organism: Deroplatys truncata; assembly: GCA_030765065.1. Lineage (NCBI taxonomy): Eukaryota > Metazoa > Arthropoda > Insecta > Mantodea > Mantidae > Deroplatys > Deroplatys truncata. Next base: position 56,509,957 of record CM060985.1, read on the forward strand.
TTTTTTGTGTAGTAAAATTTTGTCTATCTCTTATGGTTTACCAGTTATGCAAAAGTCGTTCACAATGAAGAATACTTTTGGAGACATTCCCAGAAAGTTCGAGATATACATTTCATTTCTCATGACATTATCTTAAACATATGATATTTTAATCAAAATCGTTAGAGCCATTTTTGAGAAAATTAAAATTTTCGAAAAATGTTCCATGTAAAGGGTAGTCTGGGGTGGGGGGATTTTCTTGAAAACCTTCGTGTCGCATCTCTGGAAGATACTGAACCTAAATACCAAGTTTGGTGTTTATCTGACTGTTCGTTTTTGAGTTATGCTGTTCACAGACACACACACACACACACACGGACATGTTTCCAAAAATGCTTCTTTTGGATTCAGGAGGTCTCAAAACATGTATTTCCGGTGAAATCTCGGTATCGAATTTTTGGGTGGAATGCAATACTTCCCGTACTTTACGTAGTAGAGAAAGTAAAAATACTACATTCCTGACTCACAATCATTTTGTTTTATTATATGTATAAGTTACAAATTACCTTTGAACCTTTAATGTACAATACCTCTGTTCAAATTAAATGTATGAAAGTATTTGAATAATTTTGTTCTATTTCAGCCCATTAAGCACCACACTGGATTACATATACCGGTACTGGTCTTTCGTCTTCCTCCTGTTTCGAACAGTGATGGTATCATTGTATGCAGCACGAATAAACGAAGAAAGCCTTCTACCAAAAATGGTTTTATATTCGGTACCTTCTCGCAGTTATGAAACAGAGGTAAGATACTTAACTGCTATGCAAAATGCCGTGCAAATTATATGGTCATTTGCAAAAGCAATGAGTGGCTCAGAATTTAAATAGCGGGTAGCTAACATCGTCAACATGCATCTTGCATTGAACCCAAGTCGATGCCCAGACAATGTTTAGGTTGCCAGTAGTCTTGGCTCATTTTAGATCTTTTGCAGTTTGACAGTATGCACTACACTTATTTCAGAAGATGATATGGGGGGTGATGAGATGCGGTTTAAGGGCGCTAAACAGCTGTCATCAGCGCCCTTACAAAGTATAAAATGTACTGTCCAAAAATAAAAGTCCGATAAAAAACCGCATAAATAGAAACGGGACACAAACCCACGAGTCCAAAACGTAAAAAACAAAACACCAAATACCAAAAACGAACACACTAAAAACATGGTCAATAAAAGAGTAAACCAACGTGTCAAGAACTGTAGAATGTCAGGGACACGAGCGCCAATGTCCACTGGGGAGGAGATGCCCCATTAAAAAACAAGATAAAATCACACAGTCAAAAGACGCTCAGCGCATCAAATGCGTCTGGTAAATCCAATGTCAGTGATAAAACGTAAAAGACACTCTACAGCACGCGCGTCGTCTGCCAAAACGTTGGCTAGGCCAACAGGCAGACCAACACGGACGCGCAAAGGAGCTAAAACTTGACACTCTGTTAAAATATGACGCACCGTTAAGGCTGCATCACACTGCTCAAAGAGTGGTGCGGGGTCACCACCGAGGAAGTATCTATGGCTAAAAAGACAATGTCCGATTCGTAAGCAAGCTAAAATTACCTCTTCCCGACGACACGAACGAGAAGAGGTACCCCAGATTAACGGGAGAGGCTTAACCACCCGTAACTTGTTCCGTCGGAGGGCCGTCCACTCATCCCTCCAAAGCAGGAGGATGCGGCTACGTAAAATAACACACAAATCTGTGGAGGGAACAACAGAAGTAAAAGAACTGGGTAATAAAATCGCCGATTTGGCAGCGGCGTCGGCAGACTCGTTGCCTGAGATGCCCACATGACCTGGAATCCACATGAAGGAGACGCTGATGCCAGAGACACCAAGCGAGTAGAGCAGGTCATTATGCGCTGTACGAGTGGGTGGTAATGGTACAGCGCGTTAATACTCTGAAGGGCACTCAGAAGAGTCCGTACAAACAACACAGTGCCGCAAGTCGTGCCGCTGAATGTATAAAATAGATTGATAAATGCTAAAAAGTTCGGCGGTAAAAATTGAACATTGTCTATACCCCCGCCGTTATAACGTTGCACTTGACAGCTAGTGTTTAAGTTGGTACACTCGCGAAAAAACAGATGAAAAGCTTCAACCGTTTGACTTCCTAAGCCAATCACAAGGCAGCATTCCGGATGGTCGATGACAAAGCGGAACCGGATCTAGAATCGGCTCTGTTGCCGGATGTAGCTATTCCCAACCACGTGCTTCAGTTTGTGAATCTCTAGCAGAGCGTCCAGTTGTTCTTTGCAAGCTACATATTGTTCATTGTTATTTAGATTTGTGGTTATTGTTTGATTGTTTTGTTATTGTTCGTTTATACATTTATTTATTTATATTTATCTATTTTATATATATTTCATTCATATTATTTATTTAAACAAAACTTAAGTGCGACAATGTCGGAAAAACGACGCCGATCGACGAGTGATGATTCACGAAGTGAAAATCCTTTGCGCCGAGGTGTGCCACTTAATAGACAGGCATTGGAACTATTAAGGAGAACCCGGGAGTTCTTTGAACAGGAAAAGGAGTACGTGAAGCTTCACGGAAATCCCTCTATTCCTGCTGATAAAGCCGTACAACGAACTGCAGCAGCTCTTGGTTTAAGCACGAGAACTGTTGTTCACAAAGGAGTGAAACTACAAGAGAAAGAGGACAGAAATCCTGAACCATCTGGAACACAACAGGTATTTCTATCAACTCCAGGGAAGAAAAAAAAGAAGCCTCGTCCAGTCACAAATATTGATGCTTTCCAATTAGACGCCATACGTAGACATATTTATGCCTATTATAATAGAAAGGAGTATCCGACCATACCAAAGCTTCTTATATCGTTTAGAGAAGCAGAGCTGTGAACTGGGGGCAAAACATCACTGAAAACGGTGCTGAAGGATATTGGCTTTCGGTACAAAAAACTGAATGGAAGGGAAGTGCTGCTGGAAAAGACACACATTGTAGTGGCGCGAAGCGTGTTTTTGCACAAAATTTTGGGCAAGGACCTCCATAAAATTGTGTGGCTGGACGAAACGTGGGTCAATGTTGGAGAAGCTGTCACAAAATGCTGGACAGACGACAGTCCTAACAGCTGTGGCCATCAGCCGACAGGGAAAGGAGCCCGGCTAATTGTGGCTCACGCTGGTTCTTCTGATGGGTTTATTGAAGACGGTCTACTGGTCTTCAAATCGAAGAAAACTGGAGATTACCACGAAGACATGTACCATTCTCGCTTCCTGGAGTGGTTCAGAAAGCTTCTGCAGCAACTGGACCGTCCAACAGTTATAGTGATGGACAACGCACCGTATCACTCGGTAAAACTGCAAGGGGCCCCTACCTACAACGATAGAAAAGAGGTTATGGTAGAGTGGCTAAACGCAAATGGCGTTGCTGCAGACATGAGCATGGCTAAGCTGCTTCTATATTCCCTGGTGAAAGAAAATAAGCCTATAACACCAACTTACGTCGTAGATGAATTAGCCAGGGAATTATGTCATTAAGTGATGATGATGATGATGATGATGATATGCGGCTTAAGGGCGCTAAACTGCTGAGGTCATCAGCGCCCTTACAAGGTATAAAATATAAAGTCAAAAAATAAAAGACAGGTAAAAAACCGCATAATTAAAAAACGGGACACAAACCCGCGTTGTCAAAAAGCTAAAACTAACAATATAACAATAACAAATATAACAATAATAACAATAACAACAATAACAATAAAAACAATAATAACAATAACAATAATAAGAACAAGACAAAGATCTGAAAAACAACACACTAAAACCATAGGCAGTAAAGGATTAAAACGTGTCAGGAACTGTAGAATGCGAGGGACATGAGCGTCATATGTCCACTGGGGATAAGAGTTCCCATAAAAAACCGACAGGATAAAAGTACGAAGCTAACAGACGCTCAACGCATTAAATGCGGAGATTAAAATCACTGTCATGAATAAAACGTAAAACACATTCCACAGCATGCGTGTCGTCTGCCAAAACGTTGGCTAGGCCAACAGGCAGACCCACACGAGCACGCAATGCAGCTAAAACCTGACACTCTGTTAAAATGTGACGCACCGTTAAGGGCACGTCACACTGCCCACAGAGTGGCGCGGGGTCACCACTCAGCAAATACTTATGACTAAAAATGCAATGTCCGATACGAAGGCGTGTTAAAATTACCTCTTCCCGACGAGAAGCACGGGAAGAGGTAGCCCAGACTAACGGGAGAGGCTTAACCTCCCGCAACTTGTTCCCCCGGAGGGCCGTCCACTCATCGCTCCAAAGCGAGAGGATGCGGCGACGTAAAACAATAAACAAATCTGACGAGGGAACAACAGAGGTAAAACGTCTGGGTGATAAAATCGCCGACTTGGCAGCGACATCGGCAGACTCATTACCTGAGATGCCCACATGACCTGGAATCCACAAGAAGGAGACGCTGATGCCAGAGACATCAAGCGAGTGGAGCAGGTCATGAATGCGCTGTACGAGCGGGTGGTAACTGTACAGCGAGCTAATACTTTGAAGAGCACTCAGGGAGTCGGAACAAATAAAACAGTGCCGTATGTCGTGCCGCTGAATATATAAAAGAGACTGATAAATGCTAAAAAGTTCGGCGGTAAAAATCGAACATTGCTCTGGTAAACGAAAGGTAAAACTATTTCCACCACAAAAAAGGCACATCCTACTCCAGCATCAGTCTTAGATCCATCAGCAAAGATAAAAGGCAAGTCCCCGAATTGCGACTGAAGTTCTAAAAACGCTGATCTAAAGACTGAAGAAGGGGTCTCATTCTTCGGCATTGACGATAACCCAAGGTGACAGAGGGCCTCAGCGCGCGACCATGGAGGAAAACGCGTTTCCCCCCTTGGAAGGGCCGGCATTGGCGTAACGTCCAAATCCCGAAGGAGCAGTCGAAATCGAACCCCTGGAGGGAGCAATGCAGAGGAGCTAACTAAATATTGCCGGTCAAGTGAATCCTCGAAAAATGCCGCGAAAGACGGGTGGTCAGGTAAGCTTGAGAGTCGACAGGCATAGCTGCACAAGAGCATCTCACGCCTGGAGGACAGCGGAGGCTCTGCAGCTTCAGCATAAAGACTGGGCACGGGGCTAGTTGGAAAGGCCCCTGTAGCGACTCTAAGACCACGATGATGAATGGGATTCAAACGACGCAACACAGATGGACGTGCCGACGAATAAACAAAACACCCGTAATCAAGTTTGGATCGGACCAAAGAGCGATAAAGGCGAAGAAGGACGGTCCGATCAGCTCCCCAGGATGTGCCACTTAAAACACGTAAAAGATTAAGAGAACGGTCACACTTTGCTTTTAAAAAGGAAACGTGCGAGGTCCAACACAACTTCCTATCAAAAATCAACCCCAAAAATTTCGCCTCGTCTGCAAACGGAAGTATCCCTGGCCCAAGATGGAGAGAGGGCGGAGGGAAATACTTCCGGCGCCAGAAGTTGATGCAGACGGATTTCTCGGCGGAGAAATTAAAGCCGTTGGCGTTACTCCAGGCGTAGAGACGGTCGATACAGCTCTGGAGACGGCGTTCGAGTAGACAGGTCCGCCGTGAATTGCAATAAATAGCGAAATCGTCAACAAAAAGGGACGATGAAATGCCAGGTGGAATACAATCAACAATGGGGTTGATAGCAATCGCAAAAAGTGTGACACTGAGTACAGAGCCCTGCGGTACTCCGTTCTCTTGAATAAAACGACGAGATAAAACCGAGCCCACACGTACACGAAAGACGCGGTCCGTCATAAACTCTCGAAGAAATATGGGAAGACGACCGCGGATATTCCAATCGTGAAGTGTACGTAAAATGCCGCCCCTCCAACAAGTGTCATAAGCTTTCTCCAGGTCAAAAAATACAGCCACGGTTTGACACTTTCTCAGAAATCCATTCATAATATGCGACGACAAGGACACCAGATGGTCGACGGTAGAGCGATAGCGACGAAACCCGCACTGAGCGTTCGCTAGAAGTTTCTGAGACTCAAGCCACCATGTCAACCGCCCGTTGATCATGCGCTCCATCACCTTGCAAATGCAACTGGTGAGGGAGATAGGGCGGTAGCTGGAAGGTAGTTGGCGATCCTTCCCAGGCTTAAGTATAGGGACAATGGTGGCTTCGCGCCAAACGGAAGGAAAAATGCTGTTTTGCCAAATACGGTTATAGACCTGTAAGAGAAAGAGTTTACTGTCGGCTGAAAGGTTCTTTAACATCAGAACATGAATGCCGTCCGGCCCAGGAGCGGAGTGCCGAGAGCAATGAAGAGCGTGCTCCAGCTCCCTCATTGTGAATAGTTCATTATAGCATTCATCAGTAGCAGACCGAAAAGTATATGATGCGGAATCCAGCCGGTCTTTAATAGAGCGAAAGCCGGCGGAATAATGGTCTGAACTGGAAACCGCCTCAAAGGCAGCACCCAGTGTGTTAGCGATGGCAGCCGGATCCACTATGGTGGCATTAGAAACCTGAAGGCCAGAAACAGTACAATGTGACACTTTACCTGAGAAGCGACGAAGTTTATCCCAAACAACGGATGAAGGCGTAAAACGATTAAAAGACTCGACAAAACGAGCCCAAGATGCCTTCTTGCTATCCTGAATAATGCGACGAGCCCTGGCGCGCGATTGTTTAAAAGTCACCAAATTATCAAGTGTAGGGTGGCGCCGAAACACCCTAAGTGCAGTCCTACGGGCACGAACGGCGTCCCGACAATCCTCGTTCCACCATGGAACAGGTGGCCGCCGAGGTTGGGAGGATGAACGGGGTATTGCACGTTCGGCGGCTGAAAAAATAATAGACGTAAGGTGCTGCACTAGTTGATTAATGTCGGAGAAGGGCTGGTCGTCAAAATGCACGAGGCTGGAATACAAGCTCCAGTCGGCTTTTGCGAATATCCAGGTAGGTACTCTGGAATACTGTACGTGGTGCGACAGAAGAGAAACGATGCAGGGGAAATGGTCGCTGGAGTAGGTGTCAGCGACGACGTTCCACTGAAGGCGACGTGCAAGCTGGATTGAGCAAAGGGCAAGGTCCAGGTGAGAGAAAGTACCAGAAGAATCAGAAATAAAAGTAGGTGCACCTGTATTGAGGATGGAAAGATTGAACTGATAAAAAATGTCGGAAAGAAGAGTTCCCCTCGCACAAACCCTTGGCGAACCCCATAGTGGGTGATGGGCATTAAAATCTCCCAACAGAAGAAATGGTGTTGGGAGAGCGGACAGGAGAGCTCGAATGTCCGCGGGAGCGAGGGGAGACGATGGAGGTGAATATACAGAGCAAACAGAAAACAAAAAGCCGGGTAAGTGAAGGCGAACGGCAACAGCTTGCAAGTCGGATGTAAGTGTGACAGGTGTAAAATGAACGTCGTTACGCACTAAGAACATGACACCTCCATGAGCAGGAGTACCCTCCTCCGGTTCAAGGTCGTAGCGAACCGGAGTATATCCTCGGAGATCAAAAGGATCGTGAGGGCGAAGTTTAGTCTCCTGCAAACATACGACCATAGGTGAATGGGAACGCAATAAAAGTTGCAGTTCCGCCCTATGCGATCGTACACCACGTACATTCCAGGTCAGGATAGCCATTAAAAATAAGGGGATAAACTGTCTATTTAGAAGGGCGGCTTAAAATTACCTTTTGTTTAACCTTTGGGCTCGGGCTTTTTGTATGGAGTTGGTCAGACTCCATAGCTTCCTCGGAGGGAGGGCCCACGCGCTCAGTGCCAGAAACCGATTCAAGCGCCGTGAATCGGTTCTGGGTGGCGATGGGTGAAGGGAGCCGCTGAGCGCGGCTTGTCCCAGGACCTTCCTGGGACAGCGACCTCCGAGGAGGAGAAGGTGAACTTTTGTTACCGCGCGCACGCGGAGGGTCTTTCAAAAAATGTTCCCTACGTAGTTTCTGCTTGGGCTTCTTTTCAACGGCTTGCGACTTCATTGACTTGGGACCAGGTTTATACGGCTTGGTAACTGTAGCCTTAATAGACGGCCGGATGGTAGTGGCGGTTAATCCAGTCAAGGTCCAGGTCTGAGTTTCGGCATCTACTCGCGGTACTGGCGAGGCAACAACAGAACTAAATGTGCCAGATCGCAGGAGTGAAGGTTGGCGCGCATGGTAACGCCTCCGGGCTTCAGCGAAGGAAAGTTTTTCCTTTACCCGGATCTCCTGGATCGCCTTCTCGTCCAAGTACCGCGGACAGTCGGCAAACGAAGCAGAATGAGACCCTTTACAATTAACGCAGACGGGGGCTGTTGAACAGGTACCTTCGTGTGAGGGCTGGCTACAGGTTGCACAGATGTTAACGGCACTCTTACATGAGACTTGCGTATGCCCAAAACGTTGGCATTTAAAACAACGCAGAGGTCTAGGAATATAAGGCCTCACAGAAATCCGTTCGTACCCTGCGGAAATGCTCGTGGGCAGATCGACGCCATCAAATGTAATAAACAGGGTACGAGTGGGTACCAATACGCCGTCGCGTTTGGCCTGCACTCGATGCACTGCAGTCACCTTTTGATCGGAGAGATATTCTACGAGATCCTCGTCCGATATACCATCGAGGCTATGGGTGGTAACGACGCCCCGACAGGAGTTCAATGTGCGGTGCTTCTCAACACGGATGGGGTAACCGTGGAGAAGCGTAGCGCGCAACAAGGTCTTACTTTGCTGATCGGACTTAGTTTGTGCCAATAAGGAACCATTCCGTAGACGAGTGCATGATTGAACCGCACCAGCAATAGCATCTATTCCCTTCTGAATGATAAAAGGGTTCACCTTCTCAAAATTTTGTCCTTCTTCTGTTCTTGAAATGACTAAGTAACAACCAAATGTCGGCGGTGCTACTTCTGTTACAATAGTTTTTCGGCGCTTGTTTGTATTAATGGAGAAAGGGTGCTCCATAGCGAAAAGAAATCCTCCACCATTGCAACCGTCTCCGACCTCGGGCTCTGACTTCCCGGGCGTTACCCCGGCTTGGGTGAGTGGCCTATCTATACCGATCTCACCCCAGGATCACACCTCCCAGAACATTGACAGAGGGACCCAATCGCCGTCGGAAGCCAGCAGCTCATGCAATGGCCCCCCCGCGGGACTGCAGTTGAACAGCGGATACGAACAACAACCCTACATGACGACCCCGGGTGGTGGGGATGACGCCATTACCCACTCACCCAGCTGCGCACGCGGTGCGCGGGTATCCGTCAGGCTGTGTCCACGGAGGATTTAAATAAAAAGATAAAAGAAACTAAAACTGTGTGGGCGTTTCGCATGCAAGGTAGGCCGGCGGGGAAGAAAAAGAGATATGCGAATGTCGTGGTACGAAATGGCCGGAAAGTGATTAGGGAAGAAAGAAACGATGGTGAGGTGCGGTATGGATGGAATGCAAAGAACGCACGAGAGCCTACCTTGGGTCCACCGGTCACTTGAAGAACCCACCTCGACCGGATGGGGGTGAGGGGATGAATGTGGGGATGAATGGCTCGGGAACCCCCGGGTGCGCCAAAAACCCGTACTCACATAAGGTGAGCCCCTGAGGGGAAGGTCATTAAGTGATTAGGTTACCGCCTTATCAGTCACTTCAACCCTATCGAATTAGTGGAGCGACATTAAGGCTTATGTGAGGGAAAACAATAAGTTATTTAACATTACCGAGGTGGAGAGACTTTTGCGGGAATGTGTGGCTACGGTGCACGCGGCTTCGTGGAAAAAGAAAGTGGATCATGTGCATATGATTATGATGATGATGATGAGGTGGAGCTTAAGGGCGCTCAACTACAGTGGTTATTAGCGCCCTTACAATGTATGAAAATAAAATTGAAAAGTCAAAAAACTAAAAAAACCACACACAAACCCGCCTGGTCAAAACACTAAAAAACACAACAGATCAAAGACTAAAATCTACACACTAAAATCATGGTCACTAAAAGAATAAAACGTGTCAAGAACCGTAGAATGCAAGAAACATGAGCGCCTTATGTCCGGGGAGAAGGGCCGAATTAAAACTAACAATATAAAATCAAACAGCTAAAAGGCGCTCAGCGCATCAAATGCGACGGCTAAAACCAATGTCAGTGATAAAACGTAAAAGACATTCTACAGCATGCGCGTCGTCTGCCAAAACGTTGGCTAGGCCAACAGGCAGACCCACGCGAACGCGCAGTGGAGCTAAAACTTGACACTCGGTTAAAATCTGACAGACCGTTAATGGCAGAGCACACTGACCACACAGAGGTGCGGGATCACCACTAAGCAGGTATCTATGACTAAAAAGGCAATGTCCGATGCGTAGACGAGCTAAAATGACCTCTTCCCGAGGAGAACGAGAAGAGGTGCACCAGATTAACGGGAGAGGTTTAACCTCCCGCAATTTGTTCCCCCGGAGGGCCGACCACTCATCGCGCCAGCGCGAGAGGATGCGGTGACGTAACAAAACATTAAAATCAGACGAGGGAACAACGGTTGTAAAAAATCTGGAGGATAAAATCGCCGATTTGGCACCGGCGTCGGCAGACTCGTTCCCTGAGATGCCCACATGACCTGGAATCCACACGAAGGAGACGCTGATGCCAGACGCACCCACCGAGTGGAGCAGGTCATGTATGCGCTGTACGAGAGGGTGGTAACTGTACAGCGCTGCAATACCCTGAATGGCACTCAGAGAGTCCGAACAAACAACACAACCCCGTAAGACGCGCCGCTGAAAGTATAAAACACATTGATAGATACTAAAAAGTTCGGCGGTATAAATCGAACATTGCCCGGGTAAACGAAAAGTAAAACTATGCGCACCTAAAACAAAGGCACATCCTACTCCAACATCAGTCTTAGACCCATCAGTATAAATAAAATGACAGTCTCCGAATGTTGCCTAAGTTCTAAAAATGCGGATCTAAGGACTGAAGCAGGGGTCTCATTCTTCGGCATCAACGTTAACCCAAGGTGACAGTGGGTCTCAGCGCACGACCAAGGAGGAAAACGCGTTTCACCCCGAGGAAGGGCCGGCGCTGGCGTAACGTCCAAATGCCGAAGGAGCTGTCGAAATCGAACCCCTGGAGGGAGCAATGCAGAGGAGCTAATCAAATAGTGGCGATCAAGCGACTCCTCGAAAAATAATTCGAAAGACGGTTGGTCAGGCAAGCTTGAGAGTCGACAAGCATAGCTGCACAAAAGCATCTCACGCCGGAAGGACGTGATGATGATGATGATGATATGCGGCTTAAGGGCGCTAAACTGCTGGGGTCATCAGCGCCCTTACAAGGTATAAAATATAAAGTCAAAAAATAAGACAGGTAAAAAACCGCATAATTAAAAAACGGGACACACACCCGCGATGTCAAAAAGCTAAAACTAACAATATAACAATAACAAATATAACAATAACAATAATAACAATAACAATAACAATAAAAACAATAATAACAATAACAACAATAATAAGAACAAGACAAAGATCTGAGAAACAACACACTAAAAGCATAGGCAGTAAAGGATTAAAACGTGTCAGGAACTGTAGAATGCGAGGGACATGAGCGTCATATGTCCACTGGGGATAAGAGTTCCCATAAAAAACCGACAGGATAAAAGTACGAAGCTAACAGACGCTCAACGCATTAAATGCGGAGATTAAAATCACTGTCATGAATAAAACGTAAAACACATTCCACAGCATGCGTGTCGTCTGCCAAAACGTTGGCTAGGCCAACAGGCAGACCCACACGAGCACGCAATGCAGCTAAAACCTGACACTCGGTTAAAATGTGACGCACCGTTAAGGGCACGTCACACTGCCCACAGAGTGGCGCGGGGTCACCACTCAGCAAATACTTATGACTAAAAATGCAATGTCCGATACGAAGGCGTGTTAAAATTACCTCTTCCCGACGAGAAGCACGGGAAGAGGTAGCCCAGACTAACGGGAGAGGCTTAACCTCCCGCAACTTGTTCCCCCGGAGGGCCGTCCACTCATCGCTCCAAAGCGAGAGGATGCGGCGACGTAAAACAATAAACAAATCTGACGAGGGAACAACAGAGGTAAAACGTCTGGGTGATAAAATCGCCGACTTGGCAGCGACATCGGCAGACTCATTACCTGAGATGCCCACATGACCTGGAATCCACAAGAAGGAGACGCTGATGCCAGAGACATCAAGCGAGTGGAGCAGGTCATGAATGCGCTGTACGAGCGGGTGGTAACTGTACAGCGAGCTAATACTTTGAAGAGCACTCAGGGAGTCGGAACAAATAAAACAGTGCCGTATGTCGTGCCGCTGAATATATAAAAGAGACTGATAAATGCTAAAAAGTTCGGCGGTAAAAATCGAACATTGCTCTGGTAAACGAAAGGTAAAACTATTTCCACCACAAAAAAGGCACATCCTACTCCAGCATCAGTCTTAGATCCATCAGTAAAGATAAAAGGCAAGTCCCCGAATTGCGACTGAAGTTCTAAAAACGCTGATCTAAAGACTGAAGAAGGGGTCTCATTCTTCGGCATTGACGATAACCCAAGGTGACAGAGGGCCTCAGCGCGCGACCATGGAGGAAAACGCGTTTCCCCCCTTGGAAGGGCCGGCGCTGGCGTAACGTCCAAATGCCGAAGTAGCAGTCGAAATCGAACCCCTGGAGGGAGCAATGCAGAGGAGCTAACTAAATATTGCCGGTCAAGTGAATCCTCGAAAAATGCCGCGAAAGACGGGTGGTCAGGTAAGCCTGAGAGTCGACAGGCATAGCTGCACAAGAGCATCTCACGCCTGGAGGACAGCGGAGGCTCTGCAGCTTCAGCATAAAGACTGGGCACGGGGCTAGTTGGAAAGGCCCCTGTAGCGACTCTAAGACCACGATGATGAATGGGATTCAAACGACGCAACACAGATGGACGTGCCGACGAATAAACAAAACACCCGTAATCAAGTTTGGATCGGACCAAAGAGCGATAAAGGCGAAGAAGGACGGTCCGATCAGCTCCCCAGGATGTGCCACTTAAAACACGTAAAAGATTAAGAGAACGGTCACACTTTGCTTTTAAAAAGGAAACGTGCGAGGTCCAACACAACTTCCTATCAAAAATCAACCCCAAAAATTTCGCCTCGTCTGCAAACGGAAGTATCCCTGGCCCAAGATGGAGAGAGGGCGGAGGGAAATACTTCCGGCGCCAGAAGTTGATGCAGACGGATTTCTCGGCGGAGAAATTAAAGCCGTTGGCGTTACTCCAGGCGTAGAGACGGTCGATACAGCTCTGGAGACGGCGTTCGAGTAGACAGGTCCGCTGTGAATTGCAATAAATAGCGAAATCGTCAACAAAAAGGGACGATGAAATGCCAGGTGGAATACAATCAACAATGGGGTTGATAGCAATCGCAAAAAGTGTGACACTGAGTACAGAGCCCTGCGGTACTCCGTTCCTTGAATAAAACGACGAGATAAAACCGAGCCCACACGTACACGAAAGACGCGGTCCGTCATAAACTCCCGAAGAAATATGGGAAGACGACCGCGGATATTCCAATCGTGAAGTGTACGTAAAATGCCGCCCCTCCAACAAGTGTCATAAGCTTTCTCCAGGTCAAAAAATACAGCCACGGTTTGACACTTTCTCAGAAATCCATTCATAATATGCGTCGACAAGGACACCAGATGGTCGACGGTAGAGCGATAGCGACGAAACCCGCACTGAACGTTCGCTAGAAGTTTCTGAGACTCAAGCCACCATGTCAACCGCCCGTTGATCATGCGCTCCATCACCTTGCAAATGCAACTGGTGAGGGAGATAGGGCGGTAGCTGGAAGGTAGTTGGCGATCCTTCCCAGGCTTAAGTATAGGGACAATGGTGGCTTCGCGCCAAACGGAAGGAAAAATGCCGTCTTGCCAAATACGGTTATAGACCTGTAAGAGAAATAGTTTACTGTCGGCTGAAAGGTTCTTTAACATCAGGACATGAATGCCGTCCGGCCCGGGAGCGGAGTGCCGAGAGCAATGAAGAGCGTGCTCCAGCTCCCTCATTGTGAATAGTTCGTTATAGCATTCATCATTAGCAGTTCGAAAAGTATACGATGCGGAATCCTGCCGGTCTTTAATAGAGCGAAAGCCGGCGGAATAATGGTCTGAACTGGAAACCGCCTCAAAGGCAGAACCCAGAGTGTTAGCGATGGCAGCCGGATCCACTATGGTGGCATTAGAAACCTGAAGGCCAGAAACAGTACAATGTGACACTTTACCTGAGAAGCGACGAAGTTTATCCCAAACAACGGATGAAGGCGTAAAACGATTAAAAGACTCGACAAAACGAGCCCAAGATGCCTTCTTGCTATCCTGAATAATGCGACGAGCCCTGGCGCGCGATTGTTTAAAAGTCACCAAATTATCAAGATTAGGGTGGCGCCGAAACACCCTAAGTGCAGTCCTACGGGCACGAACGGCGTCCCGACAATCCTCGTTCCACCACGGAACAGGTGGCCGCCGAGGTTGGGAGGATGAACGGGGTATTGCACGTTCGGCGGCTGAGAAAATAATAGACGTAAGGTGCTGCACTAGTTGATAAATGTCGGAGAAGGGCTGGTCGTCAAAATGCACGAGGCTGGAATACAAGCTCCAGTCGGCTTTTGCGAATATCCAGGTAGGTACTCTGGAATGCTGTACGTGGTGCGACAGAAGAGAAACGATGCAGGGGTAATGGTCGCTGGAGTAGGTGTCAGCGACGACGTTCCACTGAAGACGACGTGCAAGCTGGAGTGAGCAAATGGCAAGGTCCAGGTGAGAAAATGTACCAGAAGAATCAGAAATAAAAGTAGGTGCACCTGTATTGAGGATGGAAAGATTGAACTCATAAAAAATGTCGGAAATAAGAGTTCCCCTCGCACAAGCCCTTGGCGAACCCCATAGTGGGTGATGGGCATTAAAATCTCCCAACAGAAGAAATGGTGTTGGGAGAGCGGACAGGAGAGATCGAATGTCCGCGGGAGCGAGTGGAGACGATGGAGGTGTATACACAGAACAAACAGAAAAGAAAAAACCGGGTAACTGCAGTTTAATGGCAACAGCTTGCAAGTCGGACGTAAGTGTGATAGTTTGAAAATGAACGTCAGTACGCACCAAAATCATGACACCACCATGAGCAGGAGTACCCTCCTCCGGTTCAAGGTCGTAGCGAACCGGAGTATATCCTCGGAGATCAAAAGGATCGTGAGGGCGAAGTTTAGTCTCCTGCAAACATACGACCATAGGTGAATGGGAACGCAATAAAAGCTGCAGTTCCGCCCTATGCGATCGTACACCACGTACATTCCAGGTCAGGATAGCCATTAAAAATAAGGGGATAAACTGTCTATTTAGAAGGGCGGCTTAAAATTACCTTTTGTTTATCCTTTGGGCTCGGGCTTTTTGTATGGAGTTGGTCAGACTCCATAGCTTCCTCGGAGGGAGGGCCCACGCGCTCAGTGCCAGAAACCGATTCAAGCGCCGTGAATCGGTTCTGGGTGGCGATGGGTGAAGGGTGCCGCTGAGCGCGGCTGGTCCCAGGACCTTCCTGGGACAGCGACCTCCGAGGAGGAGAAGGTGAACTTTTGTTACCGCGCGCACGCGGAGGGTCTTTCAAAAAATCTTCCCTACGTAGTTTCTGCTTGGGCTTCTTTTCAACGGCTTGCGACTTCATTGACTTGGGACCAGGTTTATACGGCTTGGTAACTGTAGCCTTAATAGACGGCCGGATGGTAGTGGCGGTTAATCCAGTCAAGGTCCAGGTCTGAGTTTCGGCATCTACTCGCGGTACTGGCGAGGCAACAACAGAACTAAATGTGCCAGATCGCAGGAGTGAAGGTTGGCGCGCATGGTAACGCCTCGGGGCTTCAGCGAAGGAGAGTTTTTCCTTTACCCGGATCTCCTGGATCGCCTTCTCGTCCAAGTACCGCGGACAGTCGGCAAACGAAGCAGAATGAGACCCTTTACAATTAACGCAGACGGGGGCTGTTGAACAGGTACCTTCGTGTGAGGGCTGGCTTCAGGTTGCACAGATGTTAACGGCACTCTTACATGAGACTTGCGTATGCCCAAAACGTTGGCATTTAAAACAACGCAGAGGTCTAGGAATATAAGGCCTCACAGAAATCCGTTCGTACCCTGCGGAAATGCTCGTGGGCAGATCGACGCCATCAAATGTAATAAACAGGTTACGACTGGGTACCAATACGCCGTCGCGTTTGGCCTGCACTCGATGCACTGCAGTCACCTTTTGATCGGATAGATATTCTACGAGATCCTCGTCCGATATACCATCGAGGCTATGGGTGGTAACGACGCCCCGACAGGAGTTCAATGTGCGGTGCTTCTCAACACGGATGGGGTAACCGTGGAGAAGTGTAGCGCGCAACAAGATCTCACTTTGCTGATCGGACTTAGTTTGTGCCAATAAGGAACCATTCCGTAGACGAGTGCATGATTGAACCGCACCAGCAATAGCATCTATTCCCTTCTGAATGATAAAAGGGTTCACCTTCTCAAAATTTTGTCCTTCTTCTGTTCTTGAAATGACTAAGTAACAACCAGATGTCGGCGGTGCTACTTCTGTTACAATAGTTTTTCGGCGCTTGTTTGTATTAATGGAGAAAGGGTGCTCCATAGCGAAAAGAAATCCTCCACCATTGCAACCGTCTCCGACCTCGGGCTCTGACTTCTCGGGCGTTACCCCGGCTTGGGTGAGTGGCCTATCTATACCGATCTCACCCCAGGGTCACACCTCCCAGAACATTGACAGAGGGACCCAATCGCCGTCGGACCGGAAGGACAGCGGAGGCTCTGCAGCTTCTGCGTAAAGACTGGGTACAGGGCTAGTTGGAAAGGCCCCTGTAGCGACTCTTATGCCACGATGGTGAATGGCATTCAATCGACGTAACACAGATGGACGTGCCGACGAATAAACAGTACACCCGTAATCAAGCTTGGATCGGAGCAAAGAACGATAAAGGCGAAGAAGGAAGGTCCGATCAGCTCCCCAGGATGTGCCACTTTCGGCGGAGAAATTAAATGATGATATGCGGCTTAAGGGCGCTAAACTGCTGAGGTCATCAGCGCCCTTACAAGCTATAAAATATAAAGTCAAAATATAAAAGACAGGTAAAAGAACCGCATAATTAAAAAACGGGACGTAAACCCGCGATGTCCAAAAGGCTAAAAATAACAATATAACAATAACAATAACAACAATAATAACAATAACAACAATAACAATACAAATATCTGAAAAAAACAACACACTAAAAGCATAGGCAATAAACGATTAAAACGTGTAAAGAACTGTAGAATACGAGGGACATGAGCGCCATATGTCCACTGGGGATTAGAGTCCCCATAACAACTGACAGGATAAAAGTACTAAGCTAAAAGACGCTCAACGCATTAAATGCGCAGAGTAAATTCACTATCATGAATAAAACGTAAAACACATTCTACAGCACGCGTGTCGTCTGCCAAAACGTTGGCTAGGCCAATAGGCAGACCCACACGGGCACGTCACACTGCCCACAGAGTGGTGCGGGGTCACCACTGAGCAAATACCTATGACTAAAAACACAATGTCCAATCCGTAAACGAGCTAAAATTACTTCTTCCCTACGACTCGAACGAGAAGAGGTACCCCAGATCAACGGGAAAGGCTTAACCCTCCGCAACTTGTTCCCCCGGATGGCCGTCCACTCATCGCGCCAGCGCGAGAGGATGCGGCGACGTAAAATAGCACACGAATCTGACGAAGGAACAACAGAAGCAAAAAAACTGGGTAATAAAATCGCCGATTTCGCAGCGGCATCGGCAGACTCATTACCTGAGATGCCCACATGACCTGGAATCCACACGAAGGACACGCTGATGCCAGAGGCACCAAGCGAGTGGAGCAGGTCATGGATGCGCTGTACGAGTGGGTGGTAATGGTACAGCGCATGATGATGATGATATGCGGTTTAAGGGCGCTAAACTGCTATGGTCATCAGCGCCCTTACAGTGTATAAAAGATAAGGTCAAAATATAAAACAGGTAAAAGAACCGCATAGTTAAAAACGGGACACAAACCCGCGATGTTCAAAAAGCTAAAACTAACAATATAACAATAACAAATATAACAATAACAACAATAACAATAACAATAACAACAATAATAACAAGACAAATATCTGAAAAACCAACACACTAAAAGCATAGGCACTAAAGGATTAAAACGTGTCAGGAACTGTAGAATGCGAGGGACATGAGCGTCATATGTCCACTGGGGATAAGAGTTCCCATAAAAACAGACAGAATAAAAGTACTAAGCTAACAGACGCCCAACGCATTAAATGCGCAGATTAAAATCACTGTCATGAATAACACGTAAAACACATTCTACAGCAAGCGTGTCGTCTGCCAAAACGTTGGCTAGGCCAACAGGCAGACCCACACGAGCACGCAATGCAGCTAAAACCTGACACTCTGTTAAAATGTGACGCACCGTTAAGGGCACGACACACTGCCCACAGAGTGGTGCGGGGTCACCACTGAGCAAATACCTATGACTAAAAACACAATGTCCAATCCGTAGACGAGCTAAAATTACCTCTTCCCGACGACAAGAACGAGAAGAGGTACCCCAGATCAACGGGAAAGGCTTAACTTCCCGCAATTTGATCCCCCGGAGGGCCGTCCACTCATCGCGCCAGCGCGAGAGGATGCGGCGACGTAAAATAATACACGAATCAGACGAGGGAACAACAGAAGTAAAAAATCTGGGTAATAAAATCGCCGATTTCGCAGCGGCGTCGGCAGACTCATTACCTGAGATGCCCACATGACCTGGAATCCACATGAAGGACACGCTGATGCCAGAGACACCAAGCGAGTGGAGCAGGTCATGTATGCGCTGTACGAGTGGGTGGTAATGGTACAGCGCATGAATAGCCTGAAGGGCACTCAGAGAGTCCGTACAAATAAAACAGTGCCGTAAGTCGAGCCGCTGAATGTATAAAACAGATTGATAAATGCTGAAAAGTTCGGCGGTAAAAATTGAACATTGTCGAGGTAAACGAAAAGTAAAACTCTGAACACCAAAAACAAAGGCACATCCTACTCCAACATCAGTCTTAGACCCATCAGTATATATAAAATGACAGTCCCCGAACTGCGCTTGTAGTTCTAAAAAGGCGGATCTAAGAACAGAAGCAGGGGTCGCATTTTTCGGCATCGACGTTAGCCCAAGGTGGATGTGGGCCTCAGCGCGCGACCATGGAGGAAAGCGCGTTTCCCCTCGGGTAAGGGCCGGCGCTGGCGTAACGTCCAAATGCCGAAGTAGCAGTCGAAATCGAACCCCTGGAGGGAGCAATGCAGAGGAGCTAACTAAATATTGCCGGTCAAGCGAATCCTCGTAAAATACATCGAAGGACGGGTGGTTAGGCAAGCTTGAGAGTCGACAAGCATAGCTGCACAAAAGCATCTCACGCCGGAAGGACAGCGGAGGCTCTGCACCTTCTGCGTACAGACTGGGTGCAGGGCTAGTTGGAAAGGCCCCTGTAGCGACTCTTATGCCACGATGGTGAATGGCATTCAATCGACGTAACACAGATGGACGTGATGATGATGATGATGATGATATGCGGTTTAAGGGCGCTAAACTGCTAGGGTCATCAGCGCCCTTACAATGTGTAAAATATAAGGTCAAAGTATAAAAGGTAAAAAAACCGCATAATTAAAAAACGGGACACAAACCCGCGATGTCCAAAAAGTTAAAACTAACAATAGTATAACAATAACAATAACAACAAGAATAAAAATAACAACAAGAATAACAATAACAACAAGAATAACAATAACAACAATAATAACAATAAATATATCTCAAAAACCAACACACTAAAAGCATAGCCAATAAAAGATTAAAACGTGTCAAGAACTGTAGAATGCGGGACATGAGCGCCACATGTCACTGGGGAGTAAGTCCCTATAAAAACATACAGAAGAAAATAACAAAGCTAAAAGACGCTCAGCGCATCAAATGCGACGATTAAAATCAATGTCACTTATAAAACGTAAAAGACATTCTACAGCATGCGCGTCGTCTGCCAAAACGTTGGCTATGCCAACAGGCAGACCCAGGCGAACGCGCAGTGGAGCTAAAACTTGACACTCAGTTAAAATGTGACGCACCGTTAAGGGCACGTCACACTGCTGACACAGCGGAGCGGGATCACCACTGAGCAGGTAACTGTGACTAAAACGACAATGTCCAATTCGTAAACGGGCTAAAAGAACCTCCTCCCGAGGTGAAGAACGAGAAGAGGTACCCCAGATTAACGGGAGAGGCTTAACCTCCCGCAACTTGTTCCCCCGGAGGGCCGTCCACTCATCGCGCCAGCGCGAGAGGATGCGGCGACGTAAAATAACACACGAATCTGACGAGGGAACAACAGAGGTAAAAAATCTGGGTAATAAAATCGCCGATTTCGCAGCGGCGTCGGCAGACTCATTACCTGAGATGCCCACATGACCTGGAATCCACATGAAGGACACGCTGATGCCAGTGACACCAAGCGAGTGGAGCAGGTCATGTATGCGCTGTACAAGCGGGTGGTAATGGTACAGCGCAGTAATAGTCTGAAGGGCACTCAAAGAGTCCGTACAAATAAAACAGTGCTGTAAGGCGTGCCGCTGAATGTATAAAATAGACTGATAAATGCTAAAAAGTTCGGCAGTAAAAATTGAACATTGTCCAGGTAAACGAAACTTAAAACTACAGTGACCAGACACAAAGGCACATCCAACTCCAGCTTCAGTCTTAGATCCATCGGTATAGATAAAATAGTAGTCTCCGAATTGAGCCCGTACTTCTAAAAAAGCCGATCTAAAGACTGAAGCAGGGGTCTCAGTCTTCGGCATCGACGTTAGCCCAAGGTGACAGTGGGCCTCAGCGCGAGACCATGGAGGAAAACGCGTTTCCCCCCGTGGAAGGGCCGGCGCTGGCGGAACGTCTAAATGCCGAAGGAGCTGTCGAAAGCGAACCCCTGGTGGGAGCAAGGCAGAGGAGCTAATAAAATAGTGACGATCAAGTGACTCCTCGAAAAATAACTCGAAGGACGGGTGGTTAGGCAAGCTTGAGAGTCGACAAGCATAGCTGCACAAGAGCAGCTCACGCCTGAAGGACAGCGGAGGCTCTGCAGCTTCTGCGTACAGACTGGGTACAGGGCTAGTTGGAAAGGCCCCTGTAGCGACTCTGATGCCACGATGGTGAATGGCATTCAATCGACGTAACACAGATGGACGTGCCGACGAATAAACAATACACCCGTAATCAAGCTTGGATCGGACCAAAGAGCGATAAAGGCGAAGAAGGACGGTCCGATCAGCTCCCCAGGATGTGCCACTTAAAACACGTAAAATATTAAGAGAACGGTCACACTTTGCTTTTAAAAAGGAAACGTGCGAGGTCCAACACAACTTCCTGTCAAAAATCAACCCCAAAAATTTCGCCTCGTCTGCAAACGGAAGTATCCCTGGCCCAAGATGGAGAGAGGGCGGAGGGAAATACTTCCGGCGCCAGAAGTTGATGCAGACGGATTTCTCGGCGGAGAAATTAAAGCCGTTGGCGTTACTCCAGGCGTAGAGACGGTCGATACAGCTCTGGAGACGGCGTTCGAGTAGACAGGTCCGCCGTGAACTGCAATAAATAGCGAAATCGTCAACAAAAAGGGACGATGAAATGCCAGGTGGAATACAATCAACAATGGGGTTGATAGCAATCGCAAAAAGTGTGACACTGAGTACAGAGCCCTGCGGTACTCCGTTCTCTTGAATAAAACGACGAGATAAAACCGAGCCCACACGTACACGAAAGACGCGGTCCGTCATAAACTCCCGAAGAAATATGGGAAGACGACCGCGGATATTCCAATCGTGAAGTGTACGTAAAATGCCGCCCCTCCAACAAGTGTCATAAGCTTTCTCCAGGTCAAAAAATACCGCCACGGTGTGACACTTTCTCAGAAATCCATTCATAATATGCGTCGACAAGGACACCAGATGGTCGACGGTAGAGCGATAGCGACGAAACCCGCACTGAGCGTTCGCTAGAAGTTTCTGAGACTCAAGCCACCATGTCAACCGCCCGTTGATCATGCGCTCCATCACCTTACAAATGCAACTGGTGAGGGAGATAGGGCGGTAGCTGGAAGGTAGTTGGCGATCCTTCCCAGGCTTAAGTATAGGGACAATGGTGGCTTCGCGCCAAACGGAAGGAAAAATGCCGTCTTGCCAAATACGGTTATAGACCTGTAAGAGAAATAGTTTACTGTCGGCTGAAAGGTTCTTTAACATCAGGACATGAATGCCGTCCGGCCCGGGAGCGGAGTGCCGAGAGCAATGAAGAGCGTGCTCCAGCTCCCTCATTGTGAATAGTTCGTTATAGCAGTCATCATTAGCAGACCGAAAAGTAAATGATGCGGAATCCTGCCGGTCTTTAATAGAGCGAAAGCCGGCGGAATAATGGTCTGAACTGGAAACCGCCTCAAAGGCAGAACCCAGAGTGTTAGCGATGGCAGCCGGATCCACTATGGTGGCATTAGAAACCTGAAGGCCAGAAACAGTACAATGTGACACTTTACCTGAGAAGCGACGAAGTTTATCCCAAACAACGGATGAAGGCGTAAAACGATTAAAAGACTCGACAAAACGAGCCCAAGATGCCTTCTTGCTATCCTGAATAATGCGACGAGCCCTGGCGCGCGATTGTTTAAAAGTCACCAAATTATCAAGTGTAGGGTGGCGCCGAAACACCCTAAGTGCAGTCCTACGGGCACGAACGGCGTCCCGACAATCCTCGTTCCACCATGGAACAGGTGGCCGCCGAGGTTGGGAGGATGAACGGGGTATTGCACGTTCGGCGGCTGAGAAAATAATAGACGTAAGGTGCTGCACTAGTTGATTAATGTCGGAGAAGGGCTGGTCGTCAAAATGCACGAGGCTGGAATACAAGCTCCAGTCGGCTTTTGCGAATATCCAGGTAGGTACTCTGGAATGCTGTACGTGGTGCGACAGAAGAGAAACGATGCAGGGGAAATGGTCGCTGGAGTAGGTGTCAGCGACGACGTTCCACTGAAGACGACGTGCAAGCTGGAGTGAGCAAATCGCAAGGTCCAGGTGAGAGAATGTACCAGAAGAATCAGAAATAAAAGTAGGTGCACCTGTATTGAGGATGGAAAGATTGAACTGATAAAAAATGTCGGAAAGAAGAGTTCCCCTCGCACAAGCCCTTGGCGAACCCCATAGTGGGTGATGGGCATTAAAATCTCCCAACAGAAGAAATGGTGTTGGGAGAGCGGACAGGAGAGATCGAATGTCCGCGGGAGCGAGGGGAGACGATGGAGGTGTATACACAGAACAAACAGAAAAGAAAAAACCGGGTAACTGCAGTCTAATGGCAACAGCTTGCAAGTCGGACGTAAGTGTGATAGGATGAAAATGAACATCATTACGCACCAACAACATGACACCTCCATGAGCAGGAGCACCCTCCTCCGGTTCAAGATCGTAGCGAACCGGAGTGTACCCTCGGAGATCGAAAGGGTCGTGAGGGCGAAGCTTGGTCTCCTGCAAACACACGACCATAGGTGAATGGGAACGCAATAAAAGTTGCAGTTCCGCCCTATGCGATCGTACACCACGTACATTCCAGCTCAGGATAGCCATGAATAAAAGGGATAAACTGTCTACTTAGAAGGGCGGCTTAAAATTACCTTTTGTTTAACCTTTGGGCTCGGGCTTTTTGTATGGAGTTGGTCAGACTCCATAGCTTCCTCGGAGGAAGGGCTCACGCGCTCAGTGCCAGAAACCGATTCAAGCGCCGTGAATCGGTTCTGGGTGGCGATGGGTGAAGGGTGCCGCTGAGCGCGGCTTGTCCCAGGACCTTCCTGGGACAGCGACCTCCGAGGAGGAGAAGGTGAACTTTTCTTACCGCGCGCACGCGGAGGGTCTTTCAAAAAATCTTCCCTACGTAGTTTCTGCTTGGGCTTCTTTTCAACGGCTTGCGACTTCATTTACTTGGGACCAGGTTTATACGGCTTAGTAACTGTAGCCTTAATAGACGGCCGGATGGTAGTGGCGGTTAATCCAGTCAAGGTCCAGGTCTGAGTTTCGGCATCTACGCGTGGTACTGGCGAGGCAACAACAGAACTAAATGTGCCAGATCGCAGGAGTGAAGGTTGGCGCGCATGGTAACGCCTCCGGGCTTCAGCGAAGGAGAGTTTTTCCTTTACCCGGATCTCCTGGATCGCCTTCTCGTCCAAGTACCGCGGACAGTCGGCAAACGAAGCAGAATGAGACCCTTTACAATTAACGCAAACGGGGGCTGTTGAACAGGTACCTTCGTGTGAGGGCTGGCTACAGGTTGCACAGATGTTAACGGCACTCTTACATGAGACTTGCGTATGCCCAAAACGTTGGCATTTAAAACAACGCAGAGGTCTAGGAATATAAGGCCTCACAGAAATCCGTTCGTACCCTGCGGAAATGCTCGTGGGCAGATCGACGCCATCAAATGTAATAAACAGGGTACGAGTGGGTACCAACACGCCGTCGCGTTTGGCCTGCACTCGATGAACCGCTGTCACCCTCTGGTCTGCAAGATATTCCACCAGGTCTTCGTCAGAGATACCATCGAGGCTATGCGTGGTGACAACGCCTCTACAAGAATTCAAGGTGCGGTGCTTCTCAACACGGATAGGATAACCGTGGAGAAGCGTGGCGCTCAACAAGGACTTACTTTGTGCCTCGGATTTGCTCTGAACCAATAACGAACCATTACGAAGCCGAGTGCAGGAAAGAACTGGACCAGCAATTGAGTCAATGCCCTTCTGGATGATAAAAGGGTTCACCTTCTCGAATGATTGTCCTTCCTCTGTTCGGGTAATCACTAAGTAACAACCAGCTGTTGGCGGTGCTACTTCTGTTACTAAAGTTTTACGGCGCTTGTTGTTAATAATGGAGAAAGGGTGCTCCATAGCGAAAAAAATCCTCCACCATTGCAACCGTCTCCGACCTCGGGCTCTGACTTCTCGGGCGTTACCCCGGCTTGGGTGAGTGGCCTATCTATACCAGACTCACCCCAGGGTCACACCTCCCAGAACATAGACAGAGGGACCCAATCGCCGTCAGAAGTCAGCAGCTCATGCAATGGCCCCCCCGCGGGACTGCAGTTGAACAGCGGATACGAACAACAACCCTACATGACGACCCCGGGTGGTGGGGATGACGCCATTACCCACTCACCCAGCTGCGCACGCGGTGCGCGGGTATCCGTCAGGCTGTGTCCACGGAGGATTTAAATAAAAAGATAAAAGAAACTAAAACTGTGTGGGCGTTTCGCACGCAAGGTAGGCCGGCGGGGAAGAAAAAAGAGATATGCGAATGTCGTGGTACGAAATGGCCGGAAAGTGATTAGGCAAGAAAGAAACGAAGGTGAGGTGCGGTATGTATGGAATGCAAAGAACGCACGAGAGCCTACCTTGGGTCCACCGGTCACTTGAAGAACCCACCGCGACCGGATGGGGGTGAGGGGATGAATGTGGCGATGACTGGCTCGGGAACCCCCGGGTGCGCCAAAAACCCGTACTCACATAAGGTGAGCCCCTGAGGGGGAGATGGACGTGCCGACGAATAAACAATACACCCGTAATCAAGCTTGGATCGGACCAAAGAGCGATAAAGACGAAGAAGGACGGTCCGATCAGCTCCCCAGGATGTGCCACTTAAAACACGTAAAATATTAAGAGAACGGTCACACTTTGCTTTTAAAAAGGAAACGTGCGAGGTCCAACACAACTTCCTATCAAAAATCAACCCCAAAAATTTCGCCTCGTCTGCAAACGGAAGTATCCCTGGCCCAAGATAGAGAGAGGGCGGAGGGAAATACTTCCGGCGCCAGAAGTTGATGCAGACGGATTTCTCGGCGGAGAAATTAAAGCCGTTGGCGTTACTCCAGGTGTAGAGACGGTCGATACAGCTCTGGAGACGGCGTTCGAGTAGACAGGTCCGCCGTGAACTGCAATAAATAGCGAAATCGTCAACAAAAAGGGACGATGAAATGCCAGGTGGAATACAATCAACAATGGGGTTGATAGCAATCGCAAAAAGTGTGACACTGAGTACAGAGCCCTGCGCTACTCCGTTCTCTTGAATAAAACGACGAGATAAAACCGAGCCCACACGTACACGAAAGACGCGGTCCGTCATAAACTCCCGAAGAAATGTGGGAAGACGACCGCGGATATTCCAATCGAGAAGTGTACGTAAAATGCCGCCCCTCCAACAAGTGTCATAAGCTTTCTCCAGGTCAAACAATACAGCCACGGTTTGACACTTTCTCAGAAATCCATTCATAATATGCGTCGACAAGGACACCAGATGGTCGACGGTAGAGCGATAGCGACGAAACCCGCACTGAGCGTTCGCTAGAAGTTTCTGAGACTCAAGCCACCATGTCAACCGCCCGTTGATCATGCGCTCCAACACCTTGCAAATGCAACTGGTGAGAGAGATAGGGCGGTAGCTGGAAGGTAGTTGGCGATCCTTCCCAGGCTTAAGTATAGGGACAATGGTGGCTTCGCGCCAAACGGAAGGAAAAATGCCGTCTTGCCAAATACGGTTATAGACCTGTAAGAGAAATAGTTTACTGTCGGCTGAAAGGTTCTTTAACATCAGGACATGAATGCCGTCCGGCCCGGGAGCGGAGTGCCGAGAGCAATGAAGAGCGTGCTCCAGCTCCCTCATTGTGAATAGTTCGTTATAGCATTCATCATTAGCAGACCGAAAAGTATATGATGCGGAATCCTGCCGGTCTTTAATAAAGCGAAAGCCGGCGGAATAATGGTCTGAACTGGAAACCGCCTCAAAGGCAGAACCCAGAGTGTTAGCGATGGCAGCCGGATCCACTATGGTGGCATTAGAAACCTGAAGGCCAGAAACAGTACAATGTGACACGTTACCTGAGAAGCGACGAAGTTTATCCCAAACAACGGATGAAGGCGTAAAACGATTAAAAGACTCGACAAAACGAGCCCAAGATGCCTTCTTGCTATCCTGAATAATGCGACGAGCCCTGGCGCGCGATTGTTTAAAAGTCACCAAATTATCAAGTGTAGGGTGGCGCCGAAACACCCTAAGTGCAGTCCTACGGGCACGAACGGCGTCCCGACAATCCTCGTTCCACCACGGAACAGGTGGCCGCCGAGGTTGGGAGGATGAACGGGGTATTGCACGTTCGGCGGCTGAGAAAATAATAGACGTAAGGTGCTGCACTAGTTGATTAATGTCGGAGAAGGGCTGGTCGTCAAAATGCACGAGGCTGGAATACAAGCTCCAGTCGGCTTTTGCGAATATCCAGGTAGGTATTCTGGAATGCTGTACGTGGTGCGACAGAAGAGAAACGATGCAGGGGTAATGGTCGCTGGAGTAGGTGTCAGCGACGACGTTCCACTGAAGGCGACGTGCAAGCTGGATTGAGCAAAGGGCAAGGTCCAGGTGAGAGAAAGTACCAGAAGAATCAGAAATAAGTAGGTGCACCTGTATTGAGGATGGAAGGGCTGAACTGATAAAAAATGTCGGAAAGAAGAGTTCCCCTCGCACAAGCCCTTGGCGAACCCCATAGTCGGTGATGGGCATTTAAATCTCCCAACAGAAGAAATGGTGTTGGGAGAGCGGACAGGAGAGCTCGAATGTCCGCGGGAGCGAGGGGAGACGATGGAGGTGAATATACAGAGCAAACAGAAAACAAAAAGCCGGGTAAGTAAAGGCGAACGGCAACAGCTTGCAAGTCGGATGTAAGTGTGACAGGTGTAAAATGAACGTCGTTACGCACTAAGAACATGACACCTCCATGAGCAGGAGTACCCTCCTCCGGTTCAAGGTCGTAGCGAACCGGAGTATATCCTCGGAGATCAAAAGGATCGTGAGGGCGAAGCTTAGTCTCCTGCAAACATACGACCATAGGCGAATGGGAACGCAATAAAAGTTGCAGTTCCGCCCTATGCGATCGTACACCACGTACATTCCAGGTCAGGATAGCCATTAAGAATAAGGGGATAAACTTTCTATTTAGAAGGGCGGCTTAAAATTACCTTTTGTTTAAGCTTTGGGCTTGGGCTTTTGGTATGGAGTTGGTCAGACTCCATAGCTTCCTCGGAGAGAGGGCCCACGCGCTCAGTGCCAGAAACCGATTCAAGCGCCGTGAATCGGTTCTGGGTGGCGATGGGTGAAGGGTGCCGCTGAGCGCGGCTTGTCCCAGGACCATCCTGGGACAGCGACCTCCGAGGAGGAGGTGAACTTTTGTTACCGCGCGCACGCGGAGGGTCTTTCAAAAAATCTTCCCTACGAAGTTTCTGCTTGGGCTTCTTTTCAACGGCTTGCGACTTCATTGACTTGGGACCAGGTTTATACGGCTTGGTAACTGTAGCCTTAATAGACGGCCGGATGGTAGTGGCGGTTAATCCAGTCAAGGTCCAGGTCTGAGTTTCGGCATCTACGCGTGGTACTGGCGAGGCAACAACAGAACTAAATGTGCCAGATCGCAGGAGTGAAGGTTGGCGCGCATGGAAACGCCTCCGGGCTTCAGCGAAGGAGAGTTTTTCCTTTACCCGGATCTCCTGGATCGCCTTCTCGTCCAAATACCGCGGACAGTCGGCAAACGAAGCAGAATGGACCCTTTACAATTAACGCAGACGGGGGCTGTTGAACAGGTACCTTCGTGTGAGGGCTGGCTACATGTTGCACAGATGTTAACGGCACTCTTACAGGAGACTTGCGTATGCCCAAAACGTTGGCATTTAAAACAACGCAGAGGTCTAGGAATATAAGGCCTCACAGAAATCCGTTCGTACCCTGCGGAAATGCTCGTGGGCAGATCGACGCCATCAAATGTAATAAACAGGGTACGAGTGGGTACCAATACGCCGTCGCGTTTTGCCTGCACTCGATGAACCGCTGTCACCCTCTGGTCTGCAAGATATTCCACCAGGTCTTCGTCAGAGATACCATCGAGGCTATGCGTGGTGACAACGCCTCTACAAGAATTCAAGGTGCGGTGCTTCTCAACACGGATAGGATAACCGTGGAGAAGCGTAGCGCTCAACAAGGACTTACTCTGTGCCTCGGATTTGCTTTGCACTAACAACGAACCATTACGAAGCCGAGTGCAGGAAAGAACCGGACCAGCAATGGAGTCAATGCCCTTCTGGATGATAAAAGGGTTCACCTTCTCGAATGATTGTCCTTCCTCTGTACGGGTAATCACTAAGTAACAACCAGCTGTTGGCGGTGCTACTTCTGTTACTAAAGTTTTACGGCGCTTGTTTATAATGGAGAAAGGGTGCTCCATAGCGAAAAAAAATCCTCCACCATTGCAACCGTCTCCGACCTCGGGCTCTGACTTCCCGGGCGTTACCCCGGCTTGGGTGAGTGGCCTATCTATACCTAGCTCACCCCATGGTCACACCTCCCAGAACATAGACAGAGGGACCCAATCGCCGTCGGAAGCCAGCAGCTCATGCAATGGCCCCCCGCGGGACTGCAGTTGAACAGCGGATACGAACAACAACCCTACATGACGACCCCGGGTGGTGGGGATGACGCCATTACCCACTCACCCAGCTGCGCACGCGGTGCGCGGGTATCCGTCAGGCTGTGTCCACGGAGGATTTAAATAAAAAGATAAAAGAAACTAAAACTGTGTGGCCGTTTCGCACGCAAGGTAGGCCGGCGGGGAAGAAAAAGAGAGATATGCGAATGTCGTGGTGCGAAATGGCCGGAAAGTGATAAGGGAAGAAAGAAACGATGGTGAGGTGCGGTATGAATGGAATGTAAAGAACGCACGAGAGCCTACCTTGGGTCCACCGGTCACTTGAAGAACCCACCGCGACCGGATGGGGGTGAGGGGATGAATGTGGCGATGATTGGCTCGGGAACCCCCGGGTGCGCCAAAAACCTGTACTCACATAAGGTGAGCCCCTGAGGGCTTTACAACATGGAGGACATCCTGGATTCGCTGAACAATGGAATGGTAGGTGTACAACTCACGAAGGCTCTAAAGTGCACTAAGGGAATTACTCAAAATGGAACAGGCTCCCAATATTCGACAATGCACATACAAAACGGCTGGTATATGGCATACACCTCAGCACTATAAATGGAAGCGCTACTATGGAAATTGGCTCCATTAACATAAGTACATCCAACACCGTTGAAGCACTTAGGTCCGTCGGTGTACATAAAAATTCGGTCATTGTAACCGGACAATTATCTTTTAAATGAAGATTACTTCTTCACGGGTTAGCCTGCTAAGGTATCAAATACATTTAGATATGCATTGACAGAAATATGCAATGAATTAAGTTGATGTGCATGTGTTTTAATTGCAGTTACATCAAAGGAAGAGCCTTCAAAGAACCACGGCTGAGTTTAATGCTGTGACTGAAGAACAAAGGGACCAGAAATTCAAAAACAAGTGCGGAAATTGGACGTAGGCATCGTAGACTTCCGGTATGCCGTCACTCCAAGATCTGTCTGAGATTTCGCACGTAAGTCTGGGGGAAACACCCTCTTCCCCTTAGGAAACGAGGGGCGTTTCAATATCGTACAGTGTAAGCAGCTCACGGAAGCGAAAACCGGCAGCCTTGGATAAATGGAGCTGTTCTTATAACGTTCGTCCAGCGGTCTGGAAAAAGGAAGCAAAAGTTGGTGATGGCATGCTTTAAGCGCGTAGGCATAACTGCCTTACAGGACACCACGCCGATAACCCAGAGAAGCTTCTGCCGATTACACGTAAAGCCTCAGAACCAGGCTAGCTGGAAAGACACCGAAAGCTATTAGAAATCCCCGATTATGAGCCGCGTCTAATTTTCTCATTACACGTGACCGTGCGGAGGAATAAAAAGTACACACATAGTCCATCTAAGATCGCACCAGTGCTCGATACAGTCGCAGAAAAACTGTCCCATACGCTCTCCAAGATGAGTCATTTAATACCCGCAAGAGATTTACAGAACGGTAACAGCATGCTTTCAAATGTGGAATAAGCGATGGCCAGCTAAGGTACTTATAAAAACATCAACTCTAGCAATCTCGCCTTATCTGCGAATAGCAGTAAATCTGGAACGAATCGGAGAAGGTAAAAAATTAAAAACATTACTTGTTTTTGCTGTTTCAGTTACTGATATGCCCTGTTTTCCTTGGAAGTGGTGTGCTTTGCCTGACGAACGTCAATTGTCATCATATTAATGAAAACTATTGGCACTGCTGCTTTATGAGCTTATCAAATACAAATTGTGCACAGTTCTTCACTATTTATCATGATCTCAGACCTCAACCTTAATTAAAAGTGAATTGGCACAAATTTTGCTTTGGTTTAATCTCTACTTATATTTCCTGCGGAATCTAGCACAGTGGTCTTAATAAAGATGATCTGTTGAAGTAATCCAGTTTACAATCGTGCAGGGAATTTCATGATAGTATTGTTATAATACTTTGTTAAATAGAACAAGAAAACTGACCAGTGTCAATTCATGTGTGGAAATATGTATGCAAGTGTCAAATAATATATTATGTAAGGATTATGTAAATACAAGTTTTCTATAAGTAATAAGCCTTATTTTAGTTTTAATTAAAAATATATAATCCTACATGGGACTCCATTATCTGTAATCACAAGGGAACGGATTTTTAGGTAAATACGTATTTTTTCTGCTTGCGGTTACAAGCGCGAAACTAAGCATAAATATTGAATGCGCTGCCACTCTCACAAATACAAAGTTTTATTTCACATAAAAATACATAATTTTAGAATAAGAATATGTAATTAAATATTTTGCACAATTTAGTTATTAGTACATATTTTATGCATTTTACCAGTATACTATAACGAGCTTTGTTTCTCCTTTTGTTGTGTGTGGCAAAGAACATGATTTTATTTTTGAGAAGAGAATCTGTGCAACGTTCTGCATATCCTGTAACCTCAGATTAGATTATGTGTTGTCAACAGCTCGCTACAATATAAACATATACACGTAACTCACAGGAAAGAAGTTTCAGATGTCAGAGTATTGCACCATGTACTTGAACTTCAACACGATTATGCGTTCGAGTTATTCTTGTTCCTTCAGTTCAGGCCGGGCAATGCTTAATATTCGCGTATCGTTGCCAAAATGCGGAAGGTAAAAAGCAGTGTAAGTTTTCGGTTGCAGCAGTACGTTAAAGAATTCTCAAATACATTCCGTACAGATAGAAAAATGTTATATTCTCAGCCTTGTGGAAAGTCTATAACAGCTGATCAACGCTCCCAAGTAACGCAGCATTTATCCGGCAACAAACATATTTGACGGCTTCACGTTCTTCTATGAAGCAGGTGCTTTTAAGTGAAGCAGGACCCTCCAGCTCATATTCCGGACCTTCCAAGTGTCGTGAATTTTATTCAGATCTATGCCGAACTTTTGTTTCGACTGATATTCCTCTGCATAAAGTGAACAATCCAGATGTTAAAGCGTTTCTCGTGAACTACACCAATAATTCTCCAGATGAATCTACTTTAAGAAATACTACCTTCCAAAATGCCACGAAGAAATATTACATAAAATCAGGGCTGTTTGCGAAAATGAGAAAATATGGGTGTGTATTGATGAAACTCAAGACTCAACAGGAAGAAAGGTGGGAAATGTAGTGATCGGAGTTCTTAAAAATGACGAGACAGTTTCTAATCGTGCGTGTTTACTAGCTTGCAAAGAAATGTCGGCAACAAATCACAAGGTTGCTAGGCGCTTCAATGAAAGTATGCACATATTATGGCCAAATGGTGATAAGTACGATGAAGTGCTTATTTTCCTTACAAACGCAGCATGTTACATGAAGAAAGCCGTACTTAACGTTCAGCTATCCCAAAATGATACATGTGACTTGCGTTGTGCAGGGGCTACTTAGGGTGTGCGAAACTCTTCGGTCAATGTATCCCAATGTGGACAAATTGGTATCCAATGGAAAGAAGTGTTTGTTAAAGCCCCTAAGAAAGTTGATCTCTTTAGAAACAAAAACCCCAATGTTCCAATACTACCACCAACGCCAATTGTTTTCCTGACGGTTCCAGTGCAAAACTTCATCTACTCATTCTTTTCAAGCCCGCGAACCTTTGAACAACCAGGATAATATACGCCCAATTAATCGCATGATTAATATTTTTATATTATGAGTCTTAAGTGTACCTGTCTTTGAGTGTTATTACAGCTTTTTTCGTTGCGAAGGCAAAAGCACATCAAATGCACGGGAACATAAAACTCAGACTATTGTCAAGCCGAATGCTGTCAAACACCTTCCTCGAAGTAATTCTACATTTAACTTTCTAGAAGTCTCAATAATTCGAACACTTGCTTGCTTCTTTTCGTCTCAAATTCTGTTGGTATCTTGTTTAAATTACTGTGTAATCGCTGTCTAAAATGACCGCTGTTGAGGGTATATTTCAACCGTAAACATTCCAAAACAAAATTATTTAAGTAATGCCACGCGCCCGTTTCATAAACATTGATTTTGCAAGTGGCCTCACAGCCTTTGGCTCTTACAACTTTGAATTTATTTTCCAAACACAAAGCATGTTAAAAATCTAACACATATCATGCTTATCTATCCTTAGGTTCCTAGGTTCCTGTTCCAGGTGTCCACTGATAATGTTGCTCTTACTGGCATGAACTTCTTTAGTGTTACAAGAACACTGCTTCTTACAGTAAGTATTTCACATATTATGCTAATATATCAAATCCACCCAAATGCTACAGAATGATGCTCGCGAATTTGTTCGATTTATTCAGAGTAAAGAAGATTATAAGCAACAATAGTAGATATAATATAGCGACTCTGGAACAATAGACCATTGTTCTGGTCAGAACAAAGGAATTAATGACCTATTGATCTGTGCCTTCAAGCACAGCCCCCTCTTTGTTCTACTGTTTTTGCCGCCTGGTCGTGTGCCGCTAGCCCCGCCCCTCCCTTTGTGTGCTTACCTAATGCCGCCCGTGTCTGTACCGTCAGGTCCTGCCCCCTCCCCCCATGCGGTCTGGTCGCGTGCCGGTGGCACCCGCCCCCTCCCACCCCTTTGTGGTCTGATTGGTTCCCTGTGGATAGGTGGGAGAGGGTGTATTGTTCCTATACGCTGGCGACGTCACCCCACTCTCATAGCGTCCTGTCTAAATCCCGCCCCTGGTGAGGTGTGTGGTAGGGGAATGGTTTTCTCGATGCCTGCCACTGTTCGACAAATCGTTTTTGAGTAGATAATTGTCAATCAATTAGGTAATGTTCGTCGATGCATAAAACATTATTGAAAAAAATCGGCATTTTATTACTACTAATGTCGCACATTGCACTTCTAAAGGGTGATGTAATGAAACGATGCTCCTCGATCGATTAATACAATTAAGTTTTTTTTGATTGACTAATTGTATATGAATTGACTCGCGCGCACCTGGTCGTCATCGTATGTGTGATTATTACATGTAATATAAGTATTACGACTAATAACATTTGTTTAATTCTACTTTTGAGGGAAAATATATTCTGGATTTATAAGAATATTACAACACCTAGATGAATCCATAGCTGAAAGGACAGAGTTGCCGTAACAGTCGTTAACACGCGATAATTTCGCTGAAAACCCGCGCGCAACCCTTCCTCCATGGAGCGTCCCGCTCGAGTGACCGGTCGCTCAAGTGCAGCGAGAAAGCTAGCATTCTCTACCCTCCATATCTCCCTCGTGGTACAGATCGCCTCTTGCAGATCGCGCGCCCCCTAGGCGAGAGAGCGGTAAGCTGAATCTTCCGCTGAACGAGGATGCCGGAAGTAGACGTTTTAAAAGTTTAACGAATGCACGGCGGCGGCCATGTTCACTCCAAGGAAAGCTAGCATAAATCATTTGAAATGTCCGATAAGGCACTTCACGTTTCAAGATATTTTTCCAGGGTATATTTACACATAGGGGGCGGCTCTGAAAAAATAAATACGGTTAACATTATAGGTTAATATTACCTATGTTATTAAAAATAAATGATTCGGTTAACATTATAGTTAAATATTACATACGTTATTAAAAAATAAATAAGGGCCTCGCTGATCGATGAATACTACATATGTTATTAAAAAAATTAATAAGTACGGTTAACATTATAGGTGAATGTGTGTGTGTGTGTGATATGCGGCTTAAGGGCGCTAAACTGCTGAGGTCATCAGCGCCCTTACAATGGAGAAAATATAAAGTCAAAAGATAAAAACAGGTAAAAGAGCCGCATAATTAAAAAACGGGACGTAAACCCGCGATGTCCAAAAGGCTAAAAATAACAATAAGATAACAATAATGATAACAATAACAAGAATAACAATAACAACAATAAAATCAATAACAACAATAAAAGCAATAACAACAACAATAACAATACAAATATCTGAAAAAACCAACACACTAAAAGCATAGGCAATAAACGATTAAAACGTGTCAAGGACTATGGAATGCGAGGGACATGAGCGCCATATGTCCACTGGGGAATAGAGTCCCCATAAAAACTGACAGAATAAAAGTAATAAGCTAAAAGACGCTCAACGCATTAAATGCGCAGGTTAAAATCACTGTCATGAATAAAACGTAAAACACATTCCACAGCATGCGTGTCGTCTGCCAAAACGTTGGCTAAGCCAACAGGCAGACCTACACGAGCACGCAATGCAGCTAAAACCTGACACACTGTTAAAATGTGACGCACCGTTAAGGGCACGTCACACTGCCCACAGAGTGGTGCGGGGTCACCACTGAGCAAATACCTATGACTAAAAACACAATGTCCAATGCGTAAGCGGGCTAAAAGTACCTCCTCCCGACGTGAAGAACGAGAAGAGGTACCCCAGATTAATGGGAGAGGCTTAACCTCCCGCAACTTGTTCCCTCGGAGGGCCGTCCACTCATCGCGCCAGCGCGAGAGGATGCGGCGACGTAAAAGAGCACACGAATCTGACGAGGGAACTACAGAGGTAAAAAATCTGGGTAATAAAATCGCCGATTTCGCAGCGGCGTCGGCAGACTCGTTACCTGAGATGCCCACATGACCTGGAATCCACATGAAGGAGACGCTGATGCCAGAGACACCGAGCGAGTGGAGCAGGTCATGTATCCGCTGTACGAGTGGGTGGTAATTGTACAGCGCATGAATAGCCTGAAGGGCACTCAGAGAGTCCGTACAAATAAAACAGTGCCGTAAGTCGTGCCGCTGAATGAATAAAACATTGATAAATGCTAAAAAGTTCGGCGGTAAAAATTGAACATTGTTGAGGTAAACGAAAAGTAAAACTCCGTACACCAAAAACAAAGGCACATCCTACTCCAACATCAGTCTTAGACCCATCAGTATATATAAAATGACAGTCCCCGAACTGCGCCTGTAATTCTAAAAAGGCGGATCTAAGAACAGAAGCAGGGGTCGCATTTTTCGGCATCGACGTTAGCCCAAGGTGGATGTGGGCCTCAGCGCGCGACCATGGAGGAAAGCGCGTTTCCCCTCGGGTAAGGGCTGGCGCTGGCGTAACGCCCAAATGCCGAAGTAGCAGTCGAAATCGAACCCCTGGGGGGAGCAATGCAGAGGAGCTAACGAAATATTGTCGATCTAGCGAATCCTCGTAAAATACATCGAAGGACGGGTGGTTAGGCAAGCTTGAGAGCCGACAAGCATAGCTACATAAGAGCATCTCACGCCTGAAAGACAGCGGAGGCTCTGCAGCCTCAGCGTAAAGACTGGGCACGGGGCTAGTTGGAAAGGCCCCTGTAGCGACTCTAATTCCACGATGATGAATGGGATTCAAACGACGTAACACAGATGGACGTGCCGACGAATAAACTATACACCCGTAATCAAGTTTGGATCGGACCAAAGAGCGATAAAGGCGAAGGACGGTCCGATCAGCTCCCCAGGATGTGCCACTTAAAACACGTAAAAGATTAAGAGAACGGTCACACTTTGCTTTTAAAAAGGAAACGTGCGAGGTCCAACACAACTTCCTGTCAAAAATCAACCCCAAAAATTTCGCCTCGTCTGCAAACGGAAGTATCCCTGGCCCAAGATGGAGAGAGGGCGGAGGGAAATACTTTCGGCGCCAGAAGTTGATGCAGACGGATTTCTCGGCGGAGAAATTAAAGCCGTTGGCGTTACTCCAGGCGTAGAGACGGTCGATACAGCTCTGGAGACGGCGTTCGAGTAGACAGGTCCGCCGTGAACTGCAATAAATAGCGAAATCGTCAACAAAAAGGGACGATGAAATGCCAGGTGGAATACAATCAACAATGGGGTTGATAGCAATCGCAAAAAGTGTCACACTGAGTACAGAGCCCTGCGGTACTCCGTTCTCTTGAATAAAACGACGAGATAAAACCGAGCCCACACGTACACGAAAGACGCGGTCCGTCATAAACTCCCGAAGAAATATGGGAAGACGACCGCGGATATTCCAATCGTGAAGTGTACGTAAAATGCCGCCCCTCCAACAAGTGTCATAAGCTTTCTCCAGGTCAAAAAATACAGCCACGGTTTGACACTTTCTCAGAAATCCATTCATAATATGCGTCGACAAGGACACCAGATGGTCGACGGTAGAGCGATAGCGACGAAACCCGCACTGAGCGTTCGCTAGAAGTTTCTGAGACTCAAGCCACCATGGCAACCGCCCGTTGATCATGCGCTGCATCACCTTGCAAATGCAACTGGTGAGAGAGATAGGGCGGTAGCTGAACGTAGTTGGCGATCCTTCCCAGGCTTAAGTATAGGGACAATGGTGGCTTCGCGCCAAACGGAAGGAAAAATGCCGTCTTGCCAAATACGGTTATAGACCCGTAAGAGAAATAGTTTACTGTCGGCTGAAAGGTTCTTTAACATCAGGACATGAATGCCGTCCGGCCCGGGAGCGGAGTGCCGAGAGCAATGAAGAGCATGCTCCAGCTCCCTCATTGTGAATAGTTCGTTATAGCATTCAGCATTAGCAGACCGAAAAGTATATGATGCGGAATCCTGCCGGTCTTTAATAGAGCGAAAGCCGGCGGAATAATGGTCTGAACTGGATACCGCCTCAAAGGCAGAACCCAGAGTGTTAGCGATGGCAGCCGAATCCACTATGGTGGCATTAGAAACCTGAAGGCCAGAAACAGTACAATGTGACACTTTACCTGAGAAGCGACGAAGTTTATCCCAAACAACGGATGAAGGCGTAAAACGATTAAAAGACTCGACAAAACGAGCCCAAGATGCCTTCTTGCTATCCTGAATAATGCGACGAGCCCTGGCGCACGATTGTTTAAAATTCACCAAATTATCAAGTGTAGGGTGGCGCCGAAACACCCTAAGTGCAGTCCTACGGGCACGAACGGCGTCCCGACAATCCTCGTTCCACCACGGAACAGGTGGCCGCCGAGGTTGGGAGGATGAACGGGGTATTGCACGTTCGGCGGCTGAGAAAATATTAGACGTAAGGTGCTGCACTAGTTGATTAATGTCGGAGAAGGGCTGGTCGTCAAAATGCACGAGGCTGGAATACAAGCTCCAGTCGGCTTTTGCGAATGTCCAGGTAGGTACTCTGGAATGCTGTACGTGGTGCGACAGAAGAGAAACGATGCAGGGGAAATGGTCGCTGGAGTAGGTGTCAGCGACGACGTTCCACTGAAGACGACGTGCAAGCTGGATTGAGCAAATCGCAAGGTCCAGGTGAGAGAAGGTACCAGAAGAATCAGAAATAAAAGTAGGTGCACCTGTATTGAGGATGGAAAGATTGAACTGATAAAAAATGTCGGAAAGAAGAGTTCCCCTCGCGCAAGCCCTTGGCGAACCCCATAGTGGGTGATGGGCATTAAAATCTCCCAACAGAAGAAATGGTGTTGGGAGAGCGGACAGGAGAGCTCGAATGTCCGCGGGAGCGAGGGGAGACGATGGAGGTGAATATACAGAGCAAACAGAAAACAAAAAGCCGGGTAAGTGAAGGCGAACGGCAACAGCTTGCAAGTCGGATGTAAGTGTGACAGGTGTAAAATGAACGTCGTTACGCACTAAGAACATGACACCTCCATGAGCAGGAGTACCCTCCTCCGGTTCAAGGTCGTAGCGAACCGGAGTATATCCTCGGAGATCAAAAGGATCGTGAGGGCGAAGCTTAGTCTCCTGCAAACATACGACCATAGGCGAATGGGAACGCAATAAAAGTTGCAGTTCCGCCCTATGCGATCGTACACCACGTACATTCCAGGTCAGGATAGCCATTAAGAATAAGGGGATAAACTGTCTATTTAGAAGGGCGGCTTAAAATTACCTTTTGTTTAACCTTTGGGCTCGGGCTTTTTGTATGGAGTTGGTCAGACTCCATAGCTTCCTCGGAGGGAGGGCCCACGCGCTCAGTGCCAGAAACCGATTCAAGCGCCGTGAATCGGTTCTGGGTGGCGATGGGTGAAGGGTGCCGCTGAGCGCGGCTTGTCCCAGGACCATCCTGGGACAGCGACCTCCGAGGAGGAGAAGGTGAACTTTTGTTACCGCGCGCACGCGGAGGGTCTTTCAAAAAATCTTCCCTACGAAGTTTCTGCTTGGGCTTCTTTTCAACGGCTTGCGACTTCATTGACTTGGGACCAGGTTTATACGGCTTGGTAACTGTAGCCTTAATAGACGGCCGGATGGTAGTGGCGGTTAATCCAGTCAAGGTCCAGGTCTGAGTTTCGGCATCTACTCGTGGTACCGGCGAGGCAACAACAGAACTAAATGTGCCAGATCGCAGGAGTGAAGGTTGGCGCGCATGGTAACGCCTCCGGGCTTCAGCAAAGGAGAGTTTTTCCTTTACCCGGATCTCCTGGATCGCCTTCTCGTCCAAGTACCGCGGACAGTCGGCAAACGAAGCAGAATGAGACCCTTTACAATTAACGCAGACGGGGGCTGTTGAACAGGTACCTTCGTGTGAGGGCTGGCTACATGTTGCACAGATGTTAACGGCACTCTTACATGAGACTTGCGTATGCCCAAAACGTTGGCATTTAAAACAACGCAGAGGTCTAGGAATATAAGGCCTCACAGAAATTCGTTCGTACCCTGCGGAAATGCTCGTGGGCAGATCGACGCCATCAAATGTAATAAACAGGGTACGAGTGGGTACCAATACGCCGTCGCGTTTGGCCTGCACTCGATGGACCGCTGTCACCTTCTGGTCTGCAAGATATTCTACCAGGTCCTCGTCCGATATACCATCGAGGCTATGGGTGGTAATAACGCCTCGACAGGAATTCAATGTGCGGTGCTTCTCCACACGGATGGGATAGCCGTGGAGAAGCGTAGCGCGCAACAAGGTCTTACTTTGCTGATCGGATTGCGTTTGGGCTAATAAGGAACCATTCCGTAGACGAGTGCAGGACTGAACCGCACCAGCAATTGCATCAATCCCCTTTTGTATGATGAAAGGGTTCACCTCAAAACTTTGTCCTTCTTCGGTTCGTGAAATGACCAAGTAACAACCAGTTGTCGGTGGTGTCACTTCTGTTACATAAACTTTTCGGCGCTTGTTAGTAGTAATGGAGGAAGGGTGCTCCATAGCGAAATAAATCCTCCACCATTGCAACCGTCTCCGACCTCGGGCTCTGACTTCCCGGGCGTTACCCCGGCTTGGGTGAGTGGCCTATCTATACCTAGCTCACCCCAGGGTCACACCTCCCAGAACATAGACAGAGGGACCCAATCGCCGTCGGAAGCCAGCAGCTCATGCAATGGCCCCCCCGCGGGACTGCAGTTGAACAGCGGATACGAACAACAACCCTACATGACGACCCCGGGTGGTGGGGATGACGCCATTACCCACTCACCCAGCTGCGCACGCGGTGCGCGGGTATCCGTCAGGCTGTGTCCACGGAGGATTTAAATAAAAAGATAAAAGAAACTAAAACTGTGTGGGCGTTTCGCACGCAAGGTAGGCCGGCGGGGAAGAAAAAGAGAGATATGCGAATGTCGTGGTGCGAAATGGCCGGAAAGTGACAAGAGAAGAAAGAAACGATGGTGAGGTGCGGTATGAATGGAATGTAACGAACGCACGAGAGCCTACCTTGTGTCCACCGGTCACTTGAAGAACCCACCTCGACCGGATGAGGGTGAGGGGATGAATGTGGTGATGACTGGCTCGGGAACCCCCGGGTGCGCCAAAAACCCGTACTCACAGAAAGTGAGCCCCTGAGGGGATTATAGGTGAATATTACATGTTATTAAAAATAAATAAATACGGTTAACGTTATAGTTAAATATTACATACGTTATTAAAAAATAAATAAGCGTCTCGCTGATCGATGAATACTACATATGTTATTAAAAAATAAAATAAATACGGTTAACATTATAGTTAAATATTATAAATGTTATTAAAAAAATAAATGATTCGGTTAACATTATAGGTGAATATTACATATGTTATAAAAATAAATAAGCGTCTCGCTGATCGATGAATACAATTAAATATTTTTATTAATTAATTGTATATGAATTGACTTGCGCATTTTGGTTGTTGTATGTGTTCGGATGAAGTTGATTATTACGCGTGTATAACTATTACGACTAATAACATTTGTTTAATTCTAAATAAATAATGAAATATGGAGCCTATCCTAAACAAGACGCATTCCTTGTTACTCTTCATTTATTCCATTTAAAAAGATTGGCTTATTCTCTTAGTAAACATAGGACGAGAACGTTTTTTAAATACCCCTCCCTTCGAGAGATATTTTTTTTAATATTCCAGCAGAGAGATCGAACCATATTTGTTTAAAAGCTTTTTTCATTCACCGTAGATCTTCGAGGAATTATTCAGTTCCACACCCCTTGCAAAAAATATTTTGTATACCCTTTGAAGGCTGTATACCTGGCTGGGGTCTTGGAAATCCCTCTGACGACAACCTGTCGCCAGCATGGTATCTCGGGCACTTATTCATTAGGAAGTCTATTTGTGCTTTTAAAATGATTTCTCTTCCTCTGAAAACCCCGTACTTAAAGGCAAATCCCCCTCATACAGACGACTGTGTAAATATCATATCGTAATTTTTTTGCGCGATATCGACAATTAAACTAATTTTTTATGGAATCCTAAACAAATAAATATGATTTGGCGAGAGTGATATGAAGAATAAAGTATTCAGAATTCGGGCGGGAGGAAGAATTCAACTTAAGCATTTAAACAAAGAAATATGATTTGGCGAGTGATATGAAAAATAAAGTATTCAGAATTCAGATGGTGGAAAGAATTCAACTTAAGGATTCTAATATTTTTTTCTTTGTGAGTCTTGAAGGAAATATTGTTATCGTAGAGAAAGCTTATTCCGTTTAAAGACAGGTGTTTGAGTCATCGGGTCTAAAAATTATTTTAATTACGCCTCGCACCAATGTAATAATAAAATATCAGACTTCTCTGCGAGGTGATGTGTCTATTCACAATCAAGTGGTCACTGGTTCGATTCCCTGCGGAGGGCTATGGACTTTCTCGCACGCATATATTGTATTCTTAGGATGATTTTCTTTAGTCTGAAAAGACCGTTCTTACAGGAAAAGCCATACTCATATAGATTATAGGAATGCCGTGTGTTTAAACGTATCTATCGCAATAATCTCCAAGTATTATATCCTTCTCAGAGACAATCAAGTTATTATTATTATCATTTTCGTTAAGAAAGCTTATTCCATTTAAACAGATCGACGTATCACCATTCATCTCTAACAATTTTATATGGAGAAAGAAAACATTATTTTCACTCTGCGATTATTTTGGTAATGTAACAATTAACAATGAATTTTAGTGGTGCATGTAAAAAATATGGAAAAGCCATACTCATATAGATTATAGGAATGCCGCGTGTTTAAACGTAACTATCGCAATAATCTCCAAGTATTATATCCTTCTCAGAGACAATCAAGTTATTATTATTATCATTAAAGCCATACTCATATAGATTATAGGAATGCCGTGTGTTTAAACGTAACTATCGCAATAATCTCCAAGTATTATATCCTTCTCAGAGACATTCAAGTTATTATTATTATCATTAAAGCCATACTCATAGATTATAGGAATGCCCTGTGTTTAAACGTAACTATCGCAATAATCTCCAAGTATTATTATTTATCATCATTTTCGTTAAGAAAGTTTATTCCATTTAAACAGATCGACGTATCACCATTCATCTCTAACAATTTTATATGTAGAAACAATACATTATTTTCACTCTGCGATTATTTTGGTAATGTAACAATAATTACCAATGAATTTTAGTGGTGCATGTAAATATATATATATATATATATATATATATATATATATATATTCTAGCATCATATACAGAGAGGTGACGTGATGCCGGATTTCCCCATGACAGGTTTAGGCGTGCTTACGAATTGTCCCTCGCGCGAGGCTAGCATTTCCCCTCTCCTCATCGAATTTTTGAAGTAGCCAATCAAAATCGCTGTATTATATATCTTAAACTTTTGCAAACTATTGCAAGATCACTATAAAAGGAATGCTTCACCAGAAAATTCATACAGTTTCTCAGCTGACATCAAGGTGATAAGTCCTCTGCGAACTTTACGCTTTCATAGTGAAATTTTCTTCGAAAGACCATGTCGGGTAAGTTGTAAAAAAACGCTTTATTTACTTTAAAGGTTAAATTATTACCTTTATATTTTAATTTATAATTGCATCCTTGTTTTCAATGTCGAGACATTTATACGCAAATAGTTGAACTTCTAGTTAATATCTAGCTGCGCAAATTCTCAAAAAATGTGATCAGTTTAGTTAAGTTTTCATTTTAAGCAAACTTGGTATTCTAAATGTTTAAATACGTGTTTTCACCGAGTGAATTATATTCCTTTCAATAGAAAATACAATTACTTGAATACCACCCGAATCGAATAGTAAATGCAATACAAAATTTCTTCCGAGGGTAACCGACGGTAATCGATTCGGTGACTTACTGATTGCATGCATTG
Organism: Deroplatys truncata; assembly: GCA_030765065.1. NCBI lineage: Eukaryota > Metazoa > Arthropoda > Insecta > Mantodea > Mantidae > Deroplatys > Deroplatys truncata. The sequence goes on from CM060985.1 coordinate 56,554,056, forward strand.
GTCGAACATTCACAGTTAATGTTTCATTCCTCTCGCGCATTTATTTAGTAAAAACTTTCAGTCTGTTTCCATCACGTTAAAAGAGATAATTGCAAATGACTGTGTCGAATAATACAAATGCTTTATTTGCAATAGAAATTTCTTGATTGTTAAATACAGTGACATTTCTGTGTATATAAGCTATTCGCAATAAAGTAAATTAACTTAATAATATAACTTTTCTTTAAAAAAACTAAGTAAATAAATAAATAAAATCTAACGCGTAAATTACTGGCGTCTTTATTTTGAGGAAGACACCATCGATGCGCCGGCGCCCCGGTTTTCCTGGGTCAAGCGATCAGCAACTGCCGAATTGTAAGAATTTTTCAATATTTTATGAAGTTCCTGTTTTTCAAATGCTATACTACCATTATTATTATTATTATTATTATTATTATTATTAGCAACCGCCGATCGGTGAGAATTTTTCAATATTTTATGAAGTTCTTGTTTTACACGTGCTATACTATCATTATTAATATTATTCTTATTATTTTTAATTATTATTTTCAGGCTTTGGTCTTTATTTTGAGGAAGACACTGACGAGACGCCTGCGCCCTCCGGTTTTCCTGGGGGCTTAAGCGTGCCGCAACAACCATCACATCGATCCGCATTTCCCTCATTTTCAATCCCCTCTCCTACCCTTTCTTCAGCTTCTACATTAAGAATATTTGAAGTTACACCCCGGGCTATCGCCGTTAACCATCCATCCCTATCCACATCACTGACATCGTCCACACCCTCTCAGATTATTAGAAATTTAGCAACTCCCCTATCAGGGGTTGCTAAATTACAGCAAACAATTGAAACCCCCGACATCCCTCAATTCCATACTGCTTTTCCCAACATCCCTCATTGTAGCACTACCACCTTCAACATCCCGGCATACCACAGACGAGTGAGGAGGCGGCTAACATACCAAGTACTACCACCGCTACCACCACTAATACCACTAACAAGAGAAGTTGTTAGGAGGTATAAGCAACTGGTCAAAAACAAAACACAAAACAATTGAAATCTCCTCATGATGAGGGGAAAAAATGTAAACAATCCAAATATTTGAAGATTTCTTCTTTTTGCTTTTTTCAAGCTGAATTTTGTATATATACATTTAAATTGTATGAGGGCTTTTAAGTGCATACGATTTTCCCTCAAAAAAATATGACGGATTTTAAAATAAAAAATACTCGTGTTTTTTACAACCATAAAAACTGGTCTTTATTAAGTCTTCATACATTACACCAAATCCCTTTTTATCAAACCATTCAGTATCTGCAAAACCATTCCGCTTTACAAGAACTTTGTTTCCACGTTTACGTATAACCTTTTCTACTAAATATGTGTTAGGATAGTTAGTCTTTTTTAGTTCATCTACATAGAAGACACCTTTTATCACATTCCCCATTCCTTTCCTTTAGTATGTATGTTGTAGGGCTGGAGATTAAGAGATTGTGCAACGTTCACGATCCTGAAGATAATTATGATGCATCCGATAAGAATTATACGGATGCTCTCGAAATTAGAATGCACGATTTCTCTCAGCAAGCTCCATGTCATTGACTCATCATCATACGAAGACTTCCAATTCACGCGACTTCCGCTGTATTCCGACTCCTTGCCTATAGGTGACTCGAGTGTAGGAGATATCACCGATTCATTAGCATACGAAGACTTCCAATTCAAGCGACTTCCGTTGTATTCCGATTCCTTGCCTACATGAGTCTCGAGTGTAGGAGAGAGAGTCGAATCAGCATAACATCTTGCTCTATGAAGCTTAAAATAGAAGGGACAAAGGATGCTCTCTGGAAACATTTGTCACCCAGAAAGGCAAACTTTACTTGGGTTTGTTCGGGTCATGATGATGATGATATGCGGTTTAAGGGCGCTAAACTGCTACGGTCATCAGCGCCCTTACAATGTATAAAAGATAAGGTCAAAATATAAAACCGGTAAAAGAACCGCATAGTAAAAAACGGGACACAAACCCGCGATGTTCAAAAAGCTAAAACTAACAATAGAACAATAACAAAATAACAATAACAATAATAACAATACTAACAATAACAATAACAACAATAATAACAAGAACAAGAATAACAATAACAACAATACAAAGTTCTGAAAAACCAACACACTAAAAGCAAGGGCAATAAAAGATTAAAACGTGTCAGGAACTGTAGAATGCGCGGCACATGAGCGCCATATGTCCACTGGGGATAAGAGTTCCCATAAAAACAGACAGAATAAAAGTACTAAGCCAACAGACGCCCAACGCATTAAATGCGCAGATTAAAATCACTGTCATGAATAAAACGTAAAACACATTCTACAGCACGCGTGTCGTCTGCCAAAACGTTGGCTAGGCCAACAGGCAGACCCACACGAGCACGCAATGCAGCTAAAACCTGACACTCTGTTAAAATGTGACGCACCGTTAAGGGCACGTCACACTGCCCACAGAGTGGTGCGGGGTCACCACTGAGCAAATACCTATGACTAAAAACACAATGTCCAATCCCTAGACGAGCTAAAATACCTCTTCCCGACGACAAGAACGAGAAGAGGTACCCCAGATCAACGGGAAAGGCTTAACCTCCCGCAACTTGTTCCCCCGGAGGGCCGTCCACTCATCGCGCCAGCGATAGAGGATGCGGCGACGTAAAATAACACACGAATCTGACGAGGGAACAACAGAAGTAAAAAATCTGGGTAATAAAATCGCCGATTTCGCAGCGGCGTCGGCAGACTCATAACCTGAGATGCCCACATGACCTGGAATCCACATGAAGGACACGCTGATGCCAGAGACACCAAGCGAGTGGAGCGGGTCATGTATGCGCTGTACAAGTGGGTGGTAATGGTACAGCGCATGAATAGCCTGAAGGGCACTCAGAGAGTCCGTACAAATAAAACAGTGCCGTAAGTCGAGCCGCTGAATGTATAAAACAGATTGATAAATGCTAAAAAGTTCGGCGGTAAAAATTGAACATTGTCGAGGTAAACGAAAAGTAAAACTCTGAACACCAAAAACAAAGGCACATCCTACTCCAACATCAGTCTTAGGCCCATCAGTATATATAAAATGACAGTCCCCGAACTGCGCCTGTAGTTCTAAAAAGGCGGATCTAAGAACAGAGGCAGGGGTCGCATTTTTCGGCATCGACGTTAGCCCAAGGTGGATGTGGGCCTCAGCGTGCGACCATGGAGGAAAGCGCGTTTCCCCTCGGGTAAGGGCCGGCGCTGGCGTAACGTCCAAATGCCGAAGTAGCAGTCGAAATCGAACCCCTGGAGGGAGCAATGCAGAGGAGCTAACGAAATATTGGCGATCTAGCGAATCCTCGTAAAATACAAGGACGGGTGGTTAGGCAAGCTTGAGAGCCGACAAGCATAGCTGCACAAAAGCATCTCACGCCGGAAGGACAGCGGAGGCTCTGCAGCTTCTGCGTACAGACTGGGTACAGGGCTAGTTGGAAAGGCCCCTGTAGCGACTCTTATACCACGATGGTGAATGGCATTCAATCGACGTAACACATGATGATGATGATGATGATGATGATATGCGGTTTAAGGGCGCTAAACTGCTACGGTCATCAGCGCCCTTACAATGTATAAAAGATAAGGTCAAAATATAAAACAGATAAAAACCCGCATAGTTAAAAACGGGACACAAACCCGCGATGTTCAAAAAGCTAAAACGAACAACAGAACAATAACAAAATAACAATAACAACAATAACAAGAAGAACAAGATAACAATAACAACAAAATAAAGTTCTGAAAAATCAACACACTAAAAGCAAGGGCAATAAAAGATTAAAACGTGTCAGGAACTGTAGAATGCGAGGGACATGAGCGCCATATGTCCACTGGGGATAAGAGTTCCCATAAAAAACAGACAGAATAAAAGTACTAAGCCAACAGACGCCCAACGCATTAAATGCGCAGATTAAAATCACTGTCATGAATAAAACGTAAAACACATTCTACAGCACGCGTGTCGTCTGCCAAAACGTTGGCTAGGCCAACAGGCAGACCCACACGAGCACGCAATGCAGCTAAAACCTGACACTCTGTTAAAATGTGACGCACCGTTAAGGGCACGTCACACTGCCCACAGAGTGGTGCGGGGTCACCACTGAGCAAATACCTATGACTAAAAACACAATGTCCAATCCCTAGACGAGCTAAAATACCTCTTCCCGACGACAAGAACGAGAAGAGGTACCCCAGATCAACGGGAAAGGCTTAACCTCCCGCAACTTGTTCCCCCGGAGGGCCGTCCACTCATCGCGCCAGCGATAGAGGATGCGGCGACGTAAAATAACACACGAATCTGACGAGGGAACAACAGAAGTAAAAAATCTGGGTAATAAAATCGCCGATTTCGCAGCGGCGTCGGCAGACTCATAACCTGAGATGCCCACATGACCTGGAATCCACATGAAGGACACGCTGATGCCAGAGACACCAAGCGAGTGGAGCGGGTCATGTATGCGCTGTACAAGTGGGTGGTAATGGTACAGCGCATGAATAGCCTGAAGGGCACTCAGAGAGTCCGTACAAATAAAACAGTGCCGTAAGTCGAGCCGCTGAATGTATAAAACAGATTGATAAATGCTAAAAAGTTCGGCGGTAAAAATTGAACATTGTCGAGGTAAACGAAAAGTAAAACTCTGAACACCAAAAACAAAGGCACATCCTACTCCAACATCAGTCTTAGGCCCATCAGTATATATAAAATGACAGTCCCCGAACTGCGCCTGTAGTTCTAAAAAGGCGGATCTAAGAACAGAGGCAGGGGTCGCATTTTTCGGCATCGACGTTAGCCCAAGGTGGATGTGGGCCTCAGCGTGCGACCATGGAGGAAAGCGCGTTTCCCCTCGGGTAAGGGCCGGCGCTGGCGTAACGTCCAAATGCCGAAGTAGCAGTCGAAATCGAACCCCTGGAGGGAGCAATGCAGAGGAGCTAACGAAATATTGGCGATCTAGCGAATCCTCGTAAAATACAAGGACGGGTGGTTAGGCAAGCTTGAGAGCCGACAAGCATAGCTGCACAAAAGCATCTCACGCCGGAAGGACAGCGGAGGCTCTGCAGCTTCTGCGTACAGACTGGGTACAGGGCTAGTTGGAAAGGCCCCTGTAGCGACTCTTATACCACGATGGTGAATGGCATTCAATCGACGTAACACATGATGATGATGATGATGATGATATGCGGTTTAAGGGCGCTAAACTGCTACGGTCATCAGCGCCCTTACAATGTATAAAAGATAAGGTCAAAATATAAAACAGATAAAAACCCGCATAGTTAAAAACGGGACACAAACCCGCGATGTTCAAAAAGCTAAAACGAACAACAGAACAATAACAAAATAACAATAACAACAATAACAAGAAGAACAAGATAACAATAACAACAAAATAAAGTTCTGAAAAATCAACACACTAAAAGCAAGGGCAATAAAAGATTAAAACGTGTCAGGAACTGTAGAATGCGAGGGACATGAGCGCCATATGTCCACTGGGGATAAGAGTTCCCATAAAAAACAGACAGAATAAAAGTACTAAGCCAACAGACGCCCAACGCATTAAATGCGCAGATTAAAATCACTGTCATGAATAAAACGTAAAACACATTCTACAGCACGCGTGTCGTCTGCCAAAACGTTGGCTAGGCCAACAGGCAGACCCACACGAGCACGCAATGCAGCTAAAACCAGACACTCTGTTAAAATGTGACGCACCATTAAGGGCACGACACACTGCCCACAGAGTGGTGCGGGGTCACCACTGAGCAAATACCTATGACTAAAAACACAATGTCCAATCCGTAGACGAGCTAAAATTACCTCTTCCCGACGACAAGAACGAGAAGAGGTACCCCAGATCAACGGGAAAAGCTTTACGTCCCGCAATTTGTTCCCCCGGTGGTCCGTCCACTCATCGCGCCAGCGCGAGAGGATGCGGCGACGTAAAATAATACACGAATCAGACGAGGGAACAACAGAAGTAAAAAATCTGGGTAATAAAATCGCCGATTTCGCAGCGGCGTCGGCAGACTCATTACCTGAGATGCCCACATGACCTGGAATCCACATGAAGGACACGCTGATGCCAGAGACACCAAGCGAGTGGAGCAGGTCATGTATGCGCTGTACGAGTGGGTGGTAATGGTACAGCGCATGAATAGCCTGAAGGGCACTCAGAGAGTCCGTACAAATAAAACAGTGCCGTAAGTCGAGCCGCTGAATGTATAAAACAGATTGATAAATGCTAAAAAGTTCGGCGGTAAAAATTGAACATTGTCGAGGTAAACGAAAAGTAAAACTCTGAACACCAAAAACAAAGGCACATCCTACTCCAACATCAGTCTTAGACCCATCAGTATATATAAAATGACAGTCCCCGAACTGCGCTTGTAGTTCTAAAAAGGCGGATCTAAGAACAGAAGCAGGGGTCGCATTTTTCGGCATCGACGTTAGCCCAAGGTGGATGTGGGCCTCAGCGCGCGACCATGGAGGAAAGTGCGTTTCCCCTCGGGTAAGGGCCGGCGCTGGCGTAACGTCCAAATGCCGAAGTAGCAGTCGAAATCGAACCCCTGGAGGGAGCAATGCAGAGGAGCTAACTAAATATTGCCGGTCAAGCGAATCCTCGAAAAATACATCGAAGGACGGGTGGTTAGGCAAGCTTGAGAGTCGACAAGCATAGCTGCACAAAAGCATCTCACGCCGGAAGGACAGCGGAGGCTCTGCAGCTTCTGCGTACAGACTGGGTACAGGGCTAGTTGGAAAGGCCCCTGTAGCGACTCTTATGCCACGATGGTGAATGGCATTCAATCGACGTAACACAGATGGACGTGCCGACGAATAAACAATACACCCGTAATCAAGCATGGATCGGACCAAAGAGCGATAAAGACGAAGAAGGACGGTCCGATCAGCTCCCCAGGATGTGCCACTTAAAACACGTAAAATATTAAGAGAACGGTCACACTTTGCTTTTAAAAAGGAAACGTGCGAGGTCCAACACAACTTCCTATCAAAAATCAACCCCAAAAATTTCGCCTCGTCTGCAAACGGAAGTATCCCTGGCCCAAGATGGAGAGAGGGCGGAGGGAAATACTTCCGGCGCCAGAAGTTCATGCAGACGGATTTGTCGGCGGAGGAATTAAAGCCGTTGGCGTTACTCCAGGCGTAGAGACGGTCGACACAGCTCTGGAGACGGCGTTCGAGTAGACAGGTCCGCCGTGAACTGCAATAAATAGCGAAATCGTCAACAAAAAGGGACGATGAAATGCCAGGTGGAAGACAATCAACAATGGGGTTGATAGCAATCGCAAAACGTGTGACACTGAGTACAGAGCCCTGCGGTACTCCGTTCTCTTGAATAAAACGACGAGATAAAACCGAGCCCACACGTACACGAAAGACGCGGTCCGTCATAAACTCCCGAAGAAATATGGGAAGACGACCGCGGATATTCCAATCGAGAAGTGTACGTAAAATGCCGCCCCTCCAACAAGTGTCATAAGCTTTCTCCAGGTCAAGCAATACAGCCACGGTTTGACACTTTCTCAGAAATCCATTCATAATATGCGTCGACAAGGACACCAGATGGTCGACGGTAGAGCGATAGCGACGAAACCCGCAATGAGCGTTCGCTAGAAGTTTCTGAGACTCAAGCCACCATGTCAACCGCCCGTTGATCATGCGCTCCATTACCTTGCAAATGCAACTGGTGAGGGAGATAGGGCGGTAGCTGGAAGGTAGTTGGCGATCCTTCCCAGGCTTAAGTATAGGGACAATGGTGGCTTCGCGCCAAACGGAAGGAAAAATGCCGTCGTGCCAAATACGGTTATAGACCTGTAAGAGAAATAGTTTACTGTCGGCTGAAAGGTGCTTTAACATCAGAACATGAATGCCGTCCGGCCCAGGAGCGGATGCCGAGAGCAATGAAGAGCGTGCTCCAGCTCCCTCATTGTGAAAAGTTCATTATAACACTCAATATTAGCAGATCGAAAATTAAAGGTGTCGGAATCCAGCCGGTCTTTGATAGAGCGAAAGCCGGCGGAATAATGGTCTGAATTGGATACCGCCTCAAAGGCAGCACCCAGTGTGTTAGCGATGGCAGCCGGATCCACTATGGTGGCATTAGAAACCTGAAGGCCAGAAACAGTACAATGTGACACTTTACCTGAGAAGCGACGAAGTTTATCCCAAACAACGGATGAAGGCGTAAAACGATTAAAAGACTCGACAAAACGAGCCCAAGATGCCTTCTTGCTATCCTGAATAATGCGACGAGCCCTGGCGCGCGATTGTTTAAAAGTCACCAAATTATCAAGTGTAGGGTGTCGCCGAAACACCCTAAGTGCAGTCCTACGGGCACGAACGGCGTCCCAACAATCCTCGTTCCACCACGGAACAGGTGGCCGCCGAGGTTGGGAGGATGAACGGGGTATTGCGCGTTCGGCGGCAGAGAAAATAATAGACGTAAGGTGCTGCACTAGTTGGTTAATGTCGGAGAAGGGCTGGTCGTCAAAATGCACGAGGCTGGAATACAAGCTCCAGTCGGCTTTTGCGAATATCCAGGTAGGTACTCTGGAATGCTGTACGTGGTGCGACAGAAGAGAAACGATGCAGGGGTAATGGTCGCTGGAGTAGGTGTCAGCGACGACGTTCCACTGAAGACGACGTGCAGGCTGGAGTGAGCAGATGGCAAGGTCCAGGTGAGAAAATGTACCAGAAGAATCAGAAATGAAAGTAGGTGCACCTGTATTGAGGATGGAAAGATTGAACTGATAAAAAATGTCGGAAAGAAGAGTTCCCCTCGCACAAGCCCTTGGCGAACCCCATAGTGGGTGATGGGCATTAAAATCTCCCAACAGAAGAAATGGTCTTGGGAGAGCGGACAGGAGAGATCGAATGTCCGCGGGAGCGACGGGAGACGATGGAGGTGTATACACAGAACAAACAGAAAAGAAAAAACCGGGTAACTGCAGTCTAATGGCAACAGCTTGCATGTCGGACGTAAGTGTGATAGGTTGAAAATGAACGTCATTACGCACCAACAACATAACACCTCCATGAGCAGGAGCACCCTCCTCCGGTTCAAGATTGTAGCGAACCGGAGTGTACCCTCGGAGATCGAAAGGATCGTGAGGGCGAAGCTTGGTCTCCTGCAAACACACGACCATAGGTGAATGGGAACGCAATAAAAGTTGCAGTTCCGCCCTATGCGATCGTACACCACGTACATTCCAGGTCAGGATAGCCATTAAGAAAAAGGGAATAAACTGTCTATTTAGAAGGGCGACTTAAAATTACCTTTTGTTTAACCTTTGGGCTCGGGCTTTTTGTATGGAGTTGGTCAGACTCCATAGCTTCCTCGGAGGGAGGGCCCACGCGCTCAGTGCCAGAAACCGATTCAAGCGCCGTGAATCGGTTCTGGGTGGCGATGGGTGAGGGGTGCCGCTGAGCTCGGCTTGTCCCAGGACCTTCCTGGGACAGCGACCTCCGAGGAGGAGAAGGTGAACTTTTGGTACCGCGCGCACGCGGAGGGTCTTTTAAAAAATCTTCCCTGCGAAGTTTCTGCTTGGGTTTCTTTTCAACGGCTTGCGACTTCATGGACTTGGGACCAGGTTTATACGGCTTGGTACTGTAGCCTTAATGGACGGCCAGATGGTAGTGGCGGTTAATCCAGTCAAGGTCCAGGTCTGAGTTTCGGCATCTACTCGTGGTACCGGCGAGGCAACAACAGAACTAAATGTGCCAGATCTCAGGAGTGAAGGTCGGCGCGCATGGTAACGCCTCCGGGCTTCAGCGAAGGAGAGTTTTTCCTTTACCCGGATCTCCTGGATCGCCTTCTCGTCAAAGTACCGCGGACAGTCGGCAAACGAAGCAGAATGAGACCCTTTACAATTAACGCAGACGGGGGCTGTTGAACAGGTACCTTCGTGTGAGGGCTGGCTACATGTTGCACAGATGTTAACGGCACTCTTACAGGAGACTTGCGTATGCCCAAAACGTTGGCATTTAAAACAACGCAGAGGTCTAGGAATATAAGGCCTCACAGAAATTCTTTCGTACCCTGCGGAGATGCTCGTGGGCAGATCGACGCCATTAAATGTAATAAACAGGGTACGAGTGGGTACCAATACGCCGTCGCGTTTGGCGTGCACTCGATGGACCGCTGTCACCTTCTGGTCTGCAAGATATTCTACCAGGTCCTCGTCCGATATACCATCGAGGCTATGGGTGGTAATAACGCCTCGACAGGAATTCAATGTGCGGTGCTTCTCTTTTCACGGATGGGATAGCCGTGGAGAAGCGTAGCCTGCAACAAGGTCTTACATTGCTGATCGGATTTCGTTTGGGCTAATAAGGAACCATTCCGTAGACGAGTGCAGGACTGAACCGCGCCAGCAATTGCATCAATCCCCTTTTGTATGATGAAAGGGTTCACCTTCTCAAAACTTTGTCCTTTTTCGGTTCGTGAAATGACCAAGTAACAACCAGTTGTCGGTGGTGTCACTTCTGTTACATAAACTTTTCGGCGCTTGTTAGTAGTAATGGAGGAAGGGTGCTCCATAGCGAAATAAATCCTCCACCATTGCAACCGTCTCCGACCTCGGGCTCTGACTTCCCGGGCGTTACCCCGGCTTGGGTGAGTGGCCTATCTATACCTAGCTCACCCCAGGGTCACACCTCCCAGAACATAGACAGAGGGACCCAATCGCCGTCGGAAGCCAGCAGCTCATGCAATGGCCCCCCGCGGGACTGCAGTTGAACAGCGGATACGAACAACAACCCTACATGACGACCCCGGGTGGTGGGGATGACGCCATTACCCACTCACCCAGCTGCGCACGCGGTGCGCGGGTATCCGTCAGGCTGTGTCCACGGAGGATTTAAATAAAAAGATAAAAGAAACTAAAACTGTGTGGGCGTTTCGCACGCAAGGTAGGCCGGCGAGGAAGAAAAAGAGATATGCGAATGTCGTGGTGCGAAATGGCCGGAAAGTGATAAGGGAAGAAACGATGGTGAGGTGCGGTTAGAATGAAATGCAAAGAACGCACGAGAGCCTACCTTGGGTCCACCGGTCACTTGAAGAACCCACCTCGACCGGATGGGGGTGAGGGGATGAATATGGCGATGATTGGCTCGGGAACCCCCGGGTGCGTCAAACGGTTATAGACCTGTAAGAGAAAGAGTTTACTGTCGGCTGAAAGGTTCTTTAACATCAGGACATGAATGCCGTCCGGCCCAGGAGCGGAGTGCCGAGAGCAATGAAGAGCGTGCTCCAGCTCCCTCATTGTGAAAAGTTCATTATAACACTCAATATTAGCAGATCGAAAATTAAAGGTGTCGGAATCTAGCCGGTCTTTGAGAGAGCGAAAGCCGGCGGAATAATTGTCTGAACTAGCTTTTTATTGAGCTTTGGCACCGAAAACAGCGCATGGGGTCGGAATAAGGGCGCACGGAGACAAGTTCGTAGCCACAAAAAATTAACCCCGGCAACACAGTACCTTTGAAAGTTAGAAACACAGTACGCAGTGGGCATTCCTGGCCGTCCTGTTTGCGAGATAGTTGGTACGCCTGACAGACACTTTGATCGGAGAGACGAAACTATGTCATCGTTGGAGAGATCATCGAGACTGAAGGTGGTGACAACCCCCCGAACAGAGTTTAAGGACTTATGTGGGGCTACCCGGACAGGATAGGAATCCAGCATACTCGTTTTCAACAGTTTCTGGGACTGCTCGGCGTTGACGGTCTCGATCAATAACGTACGTCTCGTAGTCACATCGCGTTTTTTACCTGGCCACAGATCCGATCCACCTCACTCTTTATGTAAGAAGGGCTAAGGTACTTGAACGTTTTTCCATCACTTGCTAAATTCATAACTAAAAATGTCAGTGAAAAGGGTTTTGCGCGGATACATGATGAAGGGACCCTATCCGGAACCGTCGGCGCCAGCCTGCCATCCGGGGGTTAAAGAAAAAGACACAAATTCTCGACGGTCTGCGCCGTCGTGGGAACCCTCCCAAGACCGATCTCAAGGCGTACTTCAGAAGGGCTACCCCCCAATCCCCACTGTCAGTCCATATGTGTAAGCCGTTCACCACACACATCCGGGCTTTAAGCCCCTACCTTGGGTATAACCACCCATAGCTCCCCAGTCTAGGCCGCGCTGCAAGACACAGACACGGATTCAGGGAACTTGTGGTTGATTACACCGAGGCTCCGTCAGCGGTAACACGTCCGGCCCGTGATACTAATCCGACACACGGTCGTTGGAGAATTAACAGAAACCGGGCCTCCATGGAACTACGTGGGTGTACATGACGGCGTGGACGGGCTCCCCACCTAAGGTTACACACAGGGGCAGTGCGAGGTGTCCGCCCGACCTTCGCGCCTGAGAGCTTCGTAGAGCACACATGTCGGAAGCCGCGCGGGAACCGTGGGAAAGAACCACGGAGACAGAAAAGATCCCTGCTGGTGAGACAGGAATTAATAAGACTAAAACGCAAAACTAGAAATCAGAATAAGCCTAAAAGAGGAAGAGGATCGTGAACAAATGAATAAAAAATGCACGTGGGACAGTAGATGAGAACGGAAGGGGTGAAATGTAATAGGTAGTGTATATTCCTATAGTAATATGTATTTAGTATCTACAGGCAAAAGAAGTTTGACCAGTTGTCACTGATCAATAGGCATCACTATTTCAAGTATTCGATTCAGGTTACCACATAAAATGTATTATTAAAAAGTAACATCTGCCTCTCGGAAAAGCTGATTAACTGTTCTTACAGTCTGTAACACTATGCATGATTTCTTTGTTGTGGTTACAACTGGTTATATTGTCTTTCCTAATGCAATACAATTATTTTCATTACAGCTTGCTGGCACCATTGTTACCTACGAAATCGTTTTGCTTCAGTTCAACAGTATCAACTTACCCGGAAACAATTCCACTTTATTGAGTGCTGCGAACAATCCAGTTGAAGACTGTAGTGAATAGATGCAAAAAAAAGCATTCAGGACTATTTGGGAATACATGTTAACCTTGTAAAGAGCAATGTGTCACTAGAAAAAAATATTCAATAAAAACAAATTTTATAGAAAGAGGTGTAAAACCCCATGTCACATTAACCCTCTACACAGAAAGGAAGTATTTCAGGTAATTAACGTATAAAACTGAATTGCAAGCAGAAAATATCTACACTACATTTCTTTATACTCTAGTGAGTTAGAATTTTTATGAATAAAATTGTGAAAACAAAATTGACAAAACATGGACACAAAATTAACTAATACATGTCTGAATTTGCTTATTTTGAAAATCTTATATTATTATGTAATACCCATATTATATTGCTTTTGTACGATTAGGAAATAAGCTAGTACTAAATCTTATGGGAGCTCCAACACCTTTGATATTCGCAAACGAAACATTTATGCGCGCCCACCTTTCAATCACTTCTTAGTTCTATACTCCACCTCATAATTGCACGATTAATTAGGTCAAAAAGTTCAGTATCAACGAGTGTCTACAGCCACGCTCCTCATTTCCACACCCATCCCATAATTTGCATAGTAATTAGGATAAATTTTGAATATCAAAGAGTACCAACAGCCACGCTTCTCATTTGGATACACCACACCCTGTTTGCATATAGGTCGAAATATGCATTCCAAAGGACACCACCAGTAAATTTAAATAACCCGCGCTAATTGCATAATACGAGGGGAGTTCAATTAGTAATGCAATACATTGTTTTTCTCGCAAATGTCGGTTGTAAAAAGAATTGGATTTTGTTTGCGCCATAGATTATGTGATCAAAAGTATCCGGACACCCCCAAAAACATACGTTTTTCATCTTAGGTGCATTGTGCTGCCACCTGCCTGGTACTCATCCGCCACCTCAGTAGTCATTAGACATCGTGAAACAGCAGAATGGGATGCTCCGTGGAACTCACGGACTTCGAACGTGGTCAGGTGATCGGGTGGAACTTGTATCGGAAGTCTATACGCGAGATTTCCACACTCCTAAACATCCCTAGGTCCACTGTTTCTGATGTGATAGTTAAGTGGAAACGTGAAGGGACATGTACAGCCCAAAAGCATACAGGTCGACCTGGTCTGTTGACTGACAGACCTCCGAAATTTGAAGGTCGTAAAGACTAATAGGCAGACATCTATCTAGACCATCACACAGGAATTCGAAGCTGCATCAGGATCCACTCCAAGTTCTGACAGGCGTGAGGTGAGAAACCTTGGATTCCATGTTCGAGTGGCTGCTCATAAGCCACACATCACGCAGGAAAATGCCAAACGACGCCTCGCTTGGTTTAAGGAGCGTCAACATTACACGAATGAACAGTGGCAAAACGTTGTATGGAGTGACGAATCACGGTACATAACATGGCGATCCGGTGGCAGCAGGGTGTGGGTATGGCGAATGCCCAGTGAACGTCATCTGCCAGCGTGTGTGGTGCCAAAAGTGAAATTTGGAGGTGGTGGTGTTATGGTGTGGTGATTTTCCTGGAGGGGGCCTGCACCCCTTGTTTTGCGTGGCACGATCACAGCGCAGAGCTACATTGATATTTTAAGCACCATCTTGCTTCCCACTGTTGAAAAATTCGGGGATGGCGATTGCAGCTTTCAACACGATCCAACATCTGTTCATACTGCACGGGCAGTGGCGGAGTGATTACACGACAATAACATCCCTGTAATGGACTGGCCTGCACGGAGTCCTGACTTGAATCCTATAGAACACCTTTGGGATGTTTTGGAACGCCGACTTCGTGCCAGGCGTCACCGACCTACATCGATACCTCTCATTTCCGCACTCCTTGAAGAATGGGCTGCCATCCCCAAGAAAAGCTTCCAGCGCCTGTGAGAGTGAATGCTGTCATCAAGGCTAAGAATGTTCTACACCTTATTGACTTCCAACATTACCGATGGAGGGCGCCACGAACCTGTACATCATTTTCAGCCAGGTGTCCGGATACTTTTGATCACGTAGTGTATTTAAATATTCTCGCTTCATCTCATATAATTTCATTAATTTAGATGGAAACCCTATTACAAGCCTTCAAAATGGCGTCTGTAACGGAGGTGCGTTCCAAACAGAGAGCAGTTATTGAGTTTCTTTAGGCGGCATTACAGATATTCATAGGCGACTGCAGAATGTCTAGGGCGACCTGGCAGTGGACAAAAGCACGGCGAGTCGTTGGGCGAGGCGACTGTCATCAAAACAAGGTCAGCAAACCTGATCTGCCGCGTGTCGGCGGCCGCACACAGCTATGAATTCTGCAATGTTGGAATGTGCAAACACTGTTATTCGAGGTGATCGCCGGAGCACAATCAAACACCTCACTGCTCAACTTGACGACTCTGTTGGTAATCTGCTAACGCACTTATCCACCAGTTGGAGTACTCAAAAGGTTTGTTCATCCTGAGTTCCTCGACGCGCCTAACTAAAGACCATAAACAGCAATGAAGGACCATCAAAGAAGGAATTGTTTGCTCGTTGTGAGACTAAGTGTGACAATTTTTGTCAAACAAGCGATAAAACATGGATTCATCACTTCGAACCAGAAACAAACTGGCTCCATTGAGAGGCTCTACAGCAACTCCCCTTCGAAGAAAAAGTTCAAAGCCGTACCCTCAGCTGGTAGTCATCGTTACGGTTTTCTGGGACTGTGAACGGATTTTCTGTTCGAAGTCCTCCCTCATGCTGAAACGATCAACTATTGAATGACTTCAGCGTATTCGTAGCCACGAACTTCTACTTCTCCATGATAACGCAAGGCCTCGCACAAGTCTGAGCCCCCGAGATTAGCTCATTAAACTTCAGTGGACTGTTATTCCTTATCAACCATACAGCTCAGATCTCGCACCTCCTGATTTCCATGTGTTTGACCCAATGAAGGATGCACCACGAGGGAAGCACTACGTGGATGGGAAAGTTACTAATGCAGCAAAACGTTGGCTCCGACATACGCCAGTAGAATTGTACCATGCAGGCATACAGGTGATGAGATGAGGTTAAGGGCGCTAAACATCGAAGGTCATCGGCGCCCTTACAAGGTATAAAATTTAAAATCCAAGAACTAAAAAAGGCACACAAACCCGCTTAGTCAAACACTAAAAACATGGCTACAAATTCTAAAACAAGCACACTAAACAACATGGCAAACAAAACAATAAAACACTGAAACGTGTCAGGAGCTGTAGAAGTCAAGGGATCAGAGCGCCTTATGTCCCAAAGGGAGCCACCATTAAAACTGACAATATAAAATTACAAAACTAAAAGACGCTCAGTGCATCAAATGAGCCGATTAAAGCCACTGACAATAATAAAACGTATAAGACAATCTACAGCATGCGCGTCGTCTGCCAAAACGTTGTCTATGCCAACAGGCAGACACACACGAACGCGCAATAGAGCTAAAACCTGACACTCTGTTAAAATGTGACGTACCGATAAGGGTGCCGCACACTGCACAGAGTGGTGCGGGGTCACCACTAAGCAAGTGTCTATGACTGAAAATCCAATGTCTGATACGAAGGCGTGTTAAAATTACCTCTTCCCGACGAGAAACACGGGAAGAGATGATGATGTGATAGGGCTTAAGGCCGCTCAACTGCTCGGGTTATTAGCGCCCTTACAATGTATAAAATATAAAATCGAAAAGTCAAAAAAACTAAACACCCACACACAAACACGCTTGGTCAAAAACACTAAAAAACACAACAGACCAAAAACGAAAATCTACACACTAAAATCATGGTCAATAAAAGAATAAAACGTGCCAAGAACTGTAGAATGCAAGGGACATGAGCGCCTTATGTCGGTAGGAGAGAAGAGCCCCATTAAAACTGACATAATAAAATCTCAAAGCTAACAGACGCTCAGCGCATCAAATGCGCCGATTAAAACCAATGTCACTTATAAATCGTAAAATACATTCTACAGCATGCGCGTCGTCTGCCAAAACGTTGGCTATGCCAACAGGCAGACCCACCTGAACGAGCAGTAGAGTTAACACTTGACACTCAGTTAAAATGTGGCGCACCGTTAAGGGCGCATCACACTGCTGACACAGTGGAGCGGGGTCACCACTGAGCAAGTATCTATGACTAAAAAGGCAATGTCCAATTCGTAAACGGGATAAAAGTACCTCTTCCCGACGTGTAGAACGAGAAGAGGTAACCCAGACTAACGGGACAGGTTTAATTTCGCGCAATTTGTTCCCCCGGAGGGCCGTCCACTCATCGCGCCAAAGCGAGAGGCTGAGGCGACGTAAAATAACACACGAATCTGACGAGGGAACAACCGAGGAAAAAAATCTGGGTAATAAAATCGCCGATTTCGCAGCGGCGTCGGCCGACTAGTTCCCTGAGATGCCCACATGACCTGCAATCCACATGAAGGAGACGCTGATGCCAGAGGCACCAAGCGAGTGGACCAGGTCATGTATGCGCTGTACGAGGGGGTGGTAATTGTACAGTGCGCGAAAACTTTGAGGAGCAATAAGAGAGTCTGAACAAACAAAACAGAGTCGTAAGTCGTACCGCTGGAAGTATAAAAGTGACTGATAAATACTAAAAAGTTCGACGGTAAAAATCGAACACTGCCCGGTAAACGAAATGTAAAATCACGATTAACATCAACAAAGGCACACCCTACTCCAACATCAGTCTTAGACCCATCAGTATATATAAAACGAAAGTCCCCGAACTGCGCCGGAAGTTCTAAAAGGCCGATCTAAGAACTGAAGAAGGGGTCTTTCGACGTAATACAGATGGACGCGCCGACGAATAGACCATGCACCCGTAATCAAGCTTGGATCGGACCAAAGAGCGATAAAGATGTAGAAGGACGGTCCAATCAGCTACCCAGGATGTGCCACTTAAAACACGTAAAATATTAAGAGAACGGTCACACTTTGCTTTTAAAAACGAAATGTGCGAAATCCAGCTCAGCTTTCTATCAAATATCAACCCCAAAAATTTCGCCTCGTCTGCAAAGGGAAGTATACCTGGCCCAAGATGGAGACAGGGCAGAGGGAAAGCCTTCCGGCGCTAGAAATTGATACAGACGGATTTCTCGGCGGAGAAAGTAAAGCCGTTGGCGTTACTCCAGGCGTAGAGACGGTCGATTCAGCTCTAGAGACGGCGTTAGAGTAGACAGGTCCGCCGTGAACTGCAATACATGGCAAAATCGTCAACAAAAAGGGACGATGAAATGCCAGGTGGAATACAATCAACAATGGGGTTGATAGCAAGTGCAAAAAGTGTGACACTGAGTATAGAGCCCTGCGGTACTCCGTTCTCTTGAATAAAACTAGATAAAACCGAGCTCACACGTACACGAAAGACGCGGTTCGCCATAAACTCCCAACGAAATATGGAAAGACGACCGCGGATATTCCATGCGTGAATGATGATGAGATGAGGTTTAAGCGCGCTAAACTACTAAGGTCATCAGCGCCCTTACAATGTACAAAATATAAAAGAACCGCATAATTAAAAACGGGACACAAACCCGCGATGTCCAAAAGCTAAAAGCAACAATACAACAAACCCAAAAACTAACACACTAAAAGCATAGGCAATAAAAGAGTAAAACGTGTCAAGAACTGTAGAATGCGAGGGACATGAGTGCCATATGTCCACTGGGGAGTAGAGTCCCCATTAAAACACACAGTATAAAATAGCAAAGCTAAAGGGCGCTCAACGCATCAAATGCGCAGAGTAAATTCAGTCTTGAAT
The DNA here is from genome assembly GCA_030765065.1 of Deroplatys truncata. NCBI lineage: Eukaryota > Metazoa > Arthropoda > Insecta > Mantodea > Mantidae > Deroplatys > Deroplatys truncata. The sequence goes on from CM060985.1 coordinate 56,572,884, forward strand.
AAAACGTAAAACACTCTACAGCACGCGCGTCCTCTGCCAAAACGTTGGCTAGGCTAACAGGCAGACCCACAAGAACACGCAATGCAGCTAAAACCTAACACTACTCTAAAACATGACGCACCGTTAAGGGCACATCACACTGCCCACAGAGTGGTGCGGGGTCACCACTCGCCAAATACTTATGATTAAAAATGCAATGTCCGATACGAAGGCGTGTTAAAATCAGCTCTTCCCGACGAGAAGCACGGGAAGAGATAGCCCAGACTAACGGGAGAGGTTTAACCTCCCGCAACTTGTTCCCCCGGAGGGCCGTCCACTCATCGCTCCAAAACGAGAGGATGCGGCGACGTAAAACAATAAATAAATCTGACGAGGGAACAACAGAGGTAAAACATCTGGGTGATAAAATCGTCGATTTAGCAGCGGCGTCGGCTGACTCATTACCTGAGATGCCCACATGACCTGGAATCAACACGAAGGAGACGCTGATGCCAGACACCAAGCGAGTGGAGCAGGTCATGAATGCGCTGTACGAGCGGGTGCTAACTGTACAGCGAGCTAATACTTTGAAGAGCACTCAGGGAGTCGGAAGAAATAAAAGTGCAGTAAGTCGTGCCGCTGAAGGTATAAAAGAGACTGATAAATGCTAAAAAGTTCGGCGGTAAAAATTGAACATTGCTCTGGTAAACGAAAGGATGGATGGATGAGATGCGGTTTAAGGGCGCTAAACTGCTAAGGTCATCAGCGCCCTTACAATGTATAAAATAGAAAGTAAAAAATATAAAAGAACCGCATAATTAAAAAACGGGACACAAACCCGCGATGTCCAAAAATTTAAAACAACAATAATACCACAATGCCAAAAACGAACACACTAAAAGCATAGGCAATAAAAGATTAAAACGTGTCAAGGACTGTAGAATGCGAGGGACATGAGCGCCTTTTGTCCACTGGGGATTAGAGGCCCAATAAAAACAATAAAATTACTAAGCTAAAAGACGCTTAACGCATTAAATGCGCAGATTAAAATCACTGTCATGAATAAAACGTAAAACACATTCTACAGCACGCGTGTCGTCTGCCAAAACGTTGGCTAGGCCAACAGGCAGACCCACACGAGCACGCAATGCAGCTAAAACCTGACACTCTGTTAAAATATGACGCACCGTTAAGAGCACGTCACACTGCCCACAGAGTGGTGCGTGGTCACCTCTGAGCAAATACATATGACTAAAAACACAATGTCCAATCCGTAAACGAGCTAAAATTACCTCTTCCCGGCGACACTAGCGAGAAGAGGTACCCCAGATCAACGGGAAAGGCTTAACCTCCAGCAACTTGTTCCCCCGGAGCGCCGTCCACTCATCGCGCCAGCGCGAGAGGATGCGGCGACGTAAAATAACACGAATCGGACGAGGAAACAACAGATGTGAAAAATCTGGGTAATAAAATCGCCGATTTCGCTGCGGCGTCGGCAGACTCATTACCTGAGATGCCCACATGACCAGGAATCCTCATGAAGGACACGCTGATGCCAGAGACACCAAGCGAGTGGAGCAGGTCATGTATGCGCTGTACGAGTGGGTGGTAATGGTACAGCGCATGAATAGTCTGAAGGGAACTCAGAGAGTCCATACAAACAAAACAGTGCCGTAAGTCGTGCCGCTGAATGTATAAACAGATTGATAAATGCTAAAAAGTTCGGCGGTAAAAATTGAACATTGTCCAGGTAAACGAAAAGTAAAACTCTGTACACCAAAAACAACGGCACATCCTACTCCAACATCAGTCTTAGACCCATCAGTATATATAAAATGACACTCCCCGAACTGCGCCTGTAATTCTAAAAAGGCGGATCTAAGAACAAGCGGGGGTCGCATTTTTCGGCATCGACGTTAGCCCAAGGTGAATGTGGGCCTCAGCGCGCGACCATGGAGGAAAACGTGTTTCCCCTAGAGTAAGGGTCGGCGCTGGCGTAACGTCCAAATGCCGAAGTAGCAGTCGAAATCGAACCCCGGGAAGGAGCAATGCAGAGGTAACTAAATATTGCCGGTCAAGTGACTCCTCGAAAAATGCTGCGAAAGACGGGTGGTGAAGCAAGCTGGAGAGTCGACAGGCATAGCTACACAAGAGCATCTCACGCCTGGAGAACAGCGGAGGCTCTGCAGCTTCAGCGTAAAGACTGGGCACGGGGCTAGTTGGAAAGGCTCCTGTAGCGACTCTAATACCGTGATGATGAATGGGATTCAAGCGACGTAACACAGATGGACGTGCCGATGAAAAGACAATACACCCGTAATCAAGTTTGGATCGGACCAAAGAGCGATATAGACGCAGAAGGATGGTCCGATCAGCTCCCCAGGATGTGTCACTTAAAACACGTAAAAGATTAAGAGAACGGTCACGCTTTGCTTTTAAAAAAGAAATGTGCGAGGTCCAACACAACTTTCTATCAAAGATCAACCCCAAAAATTTCGCCTTGTCTGCAAACAGAAGTATTCCTGACCCTAGATGGGGAGAGGGCGGAGGGAAATACTTCCGGCGACAGAAGTTGATGCAGTCGGATTTCTCGGCGGAGAAATTAAAGTCGTTAGCGTTACTCCAGGCGTAGAGACGGTCGATACAGCTCTGGAGACGGCGTTCGAGTAGACAGGTCCGACGTGAACTCCAATAAATGGCAAAATCATCAACAAAAAGAGACGATGAAATGCCAGGTGGAATACAATCAACAATGGGGTTGATAGCAGTCGCAAAAAGTGTGACACTTGAGTACAGAGCCCTGCGGTATTACGTTCTCTTGAATAAAACGACCAGATAAAACCCAGCCCACACGTACACGAAAGACGCGGTCCGTCATAAACTCCCGAAGAAATATGGGAAGACGACCGGAGATATTCCATGCGTGAAGTGTACGTAAAATGCCGCCCCTCCAAGTGCCAGAAGCTTTCTCTAGGTCAAAAAACACAGCCACGGTTTGACACTTTCTCAGAAATCCATTCATAAAATACGTCGTCAAGGACATCCGATGGTCGACGGTAGATGATATGCGGTTGAAGGGCGCTAAACTGCTAAGGTCATCAGCGCCCTTACAATGTATAAAAGATAAGGTCGAAATATAAAAGACCGCATAATTAAAAAACGGGACACAAACCCTCGATGTCCAAAAAAAGATAAAAATAACAATAATATAACAATAACAATAATAACAATACAAATATCTGAAAAAACCAACACACTAAAAGCATAGCCAATAAAAGATTAAAACGTGTCAAGAACTGTAGAATGCGAGGGACATGAGCGCCATATGTCCACTGGGGAGTAACTCCCTATTAAAACATACAGAATAAAATAACAAAGCTAAAAGACGCTCAGCGCATCAAATGCGACGATTAAAACCAATGTCACCTATAAAACGGAAAAGACATTCTACAGCATGCGCGTCGTCTGCCAAAACGTTGGCTATGCCAACAGGCAGACCCACGCGAACACGCAGTGCAGCTAAAACTTGACACTCAGTTAAAATGTGACGCACCGTTAAGGGCAAGTCGCACTGCTGACACAGGGGAGCGGGATCACCACTGAGCAGGTAACTACGGCTAAAACGGCAATGTCCAATTCGTAAACGGGCTAAAAGTACCTCTTCCCGACGTGAAGAACGAGAAGAGGTACCCCATATTAACGGGAGAGGCTTAACCTCCCGCAACTTGTTCCCCCCGAGGGCCGTCCACTCATCGCGCCAACGCGAGAGGATGCGGCGACGTAAAATAACACACGAATCTGACGAGGGAACAACAGAAGTAAAAAATCTGGGTAATAAAATCGCCAATTTCGCAGCGGCGTCGGCAGACTCATTACCTGAAATGCCCACATGACCTGGAATCCACATGAAGGACACGCTGATGCCAGAGGAACCAAGCGAGTGGAGCAGGTCACGTATGCGCTGTACGAGCGGGTGGTAATGGTACAGCGCAGTAATAGTCTGAAGGGCACTCAGAGAATCCGTACAAATAAAACAGTGCCGTAAGGCGCGCCGCTGAATGTGTAAAACAGATTGATAAATGCTAAAAAGTTCGGCGGTAAAAATTGAACATTGTCCAGGTAAACGAAACTTAAAACTACAGTGACCAAAAACAAAGGCACATCCAACTTCAGCTTCAGTCTTAGATCCATCGGTAAAGATAAAATGGAAGTCCCCGAATTGAGCCCGTACTTCTAAAAAAGCCGATCTAAAGACTGAAGCAGGGGTCTCAGTCTTCGGCATCGACGTTAGCCCAAGGTGACAGTGGGCCTCAGCGCGGGACCATGGAGGAAGGCGCGTTTCCCCCCGTGGAAGGGCCGGCGCTGGCGGAACGTCTAAATGCCGAAGGAGCTGTCGAAAGCGAACCCCTGGTGGGAGCAAAGCAGAGGAACTAATAAAATAGTGACGATCAAGTGACTCCTCGAAAAATAACTCGAAGGACGGGTGGTCAGGCAAGCTTGAGTCGACAGGCATACCTGCACAAGAGCATCTCACGCCTGAAGGACAGCGGAGGCTCTGCAGCTTCAGCATACAGGCTAAGAACAGGGCTGGTTGGAAAGGCCCCTGTAGCGACTCTTATGCCACGATGGTGAATGGCATTTAATCGACGTAACACAGATGGACGTGCCGACGAATAAACAATACACCCGTAATCAAGATTGGATCGGACCAGAGAGCGATAAAGGCGAAGAAGGACGGTCCGATCAGCTCCCCAGGATGTGCCACTTAAAACACGTAAAAGAGTAAGAGAACGGTCACACTTTGCTTTTAAAAAGGAAATGTGCGAGGTCCAACACAACTTCCTATCAAAAATCAACCCTAAAAATTTGGCCCCGTCTGCAAACGGAAGTATCCCTGGCCCAAGATGGAGAGAGCGGAGGGAAATACTTCCGGCGCCAGAAGTTCATGCAGACGGATTTCTCGGCGGAGAAATTAAAGCCGTTTGCGTTACTCCAGGTGTAGAGACGGTCGATACAGCTCTGGAGACGGCGTTCGAGTAGACAGGTCCGCCGTGAACTACAATAAATGGCAAAATCATCAACAAAAAGGGACGATGAAATGCCAGGTGGAATACAATCAACAATGGGGTTGATAGTAATCGCAAAAAGTGTAACACTGACTACAGGACCCTGCGGCACTCCGTTCTCTTGAATAAAACGACGAGATAAAACCGAGCCCACACGTACACGAAAGACGCGGTCCGTCATGAACTCCCGAAGAAATATGGGAAGACGACCCCGGATATTCCATGCGTGAAGTGTACGTAAAATGCCGCCCCTTCAACAAGTGTCATAAGCTTTCTCCAGGTCAAAAAACAGCCACGGTTTGACACTTTCTCAGAAAACCATTCATAACATGCGTCGACAGGGAAACCAGATGGTCGACGGTAGAGCGATAACGACGAAATCCGCACTGAGCGTTCGCTAAAAGTTTCTGAGACTCAAGCCACCATGTCAACCGCCCGTTGATCATTCGCTCCATCAGCTTGCAAATGCAACTGGTGAGGGAGATAGGGCGGTAGCTGGAAGGTAGTTGGCGATCCTTCCAGGCTTCAGAATAGGGACAATGGTGGCTTCGCGCCAAAACGAAGGGTGATGATGATGATATGCGGTTGAAGGGCGCTAAACTGCTACGGTCATCAGCGCCCTTACAATGTATAAAAGATAAGGTCGAAATATAAAACAGGTAAAAGAACCGCATAGTTAAAAACGGGACACAAACCCGCGATGTTCAAAAAAAACTAAAACTAACAATAATTGAACAATAACAATAATAACAATAACAATAAAACAACAATAACAATAAGAACAATAATAACAATAACAACAATACAAAGTTCTGAAAAACCAACACACTAAAAGCATACGCAATAAAAGATTAAAACGTGTCAGGAACTGTAGAATGCGAGGAACATGAGCGCCATATGTCCACTGGGGATAAGAGTTCCCATAAAAACAGACAGAATAAAAGTACTAAGCCAACAGACGCCCAACGCATTAAATGCGCAGATTAAAATCACTCATGAATAAAACGTAAAACACATTCTACAGCACGCGTGTCGTTTGCCAAAACGTTGGCTAGGCCAACAGGCAGACCCACACGAACACGCAATGCAGCTAAAACCTGACACTCTGTTAAAATGTGACGCACCATTAAGGGCACGTCACACAGCCCACAGTGGTGCGGGGTCACCACTGAGCAAATACCTATGACTAAAAACACAATGTCCAATCCGTAGACGAGCTAAAATTACCTCTTCCCGACGACAAGAACGAGAAGAGGTACTCCAGATCAACGGGAAAGGCTTAACCTCCCGCAACTTGTTCCCCCGGAGGGCCGTCCACTCATCGCGCCAGCGCGAGAGGATGCGGCGACGTAAAATAACACACGAATCTGACGAGCGAACAACAGAGCTAAAAAAATCTGGGTAATAAAATCGCCGATTTCGCAGCGGTGTCGGCAGAAGCATTACCTGCGATGCCCACATGACCTGGCATCCACATGAACGACACGCTGATGCCAGAGACACCAAGCGAGTGGAGCAGGTCATGTATGCGCTGTACGAGTGGGTGGTAATTGTACAGCGCAGTAATACCCTGAAGGGAACTCAGAGAGTCCGTACAAATAAAACAGCGCCGTAAGTCGTGCCGCTGAATGTATAAAACAGATTGAGAAATGCTAAAACGTTCGGCGGTAAAAATTGAACATTGTCCAGGTAAACGAAAAGTAAAACTCTGTACACCAAAAACAAAGGCACATCCTACTCCAACAACAGTTTTAGACCCATCAGTATATATAAAATGACAGTCCCGAACTGAGCCTGTAGTTCTAAAAAGCCGGGGTCGCATTTTTCGGCATCGACGTTAGCCCAAGGTGGATGTGGGCCTCAGCGCGCGACAATGGAGGAAAACGCATTTCCCCTCGGGTAAGGGCCGGCGCTGGCGTAACGTCCAAATGCCGAAGTAGCAGTCGAAATCGAACCCCTGGAGGGAGCAATGCAGAGGAGCTAACGAAATATTGTCGATCAAGCGAATCCTCGTAAAATACATCGAAGGACGGGTGGTTAGGCAAGCTTGAGAGCCGACAGGCACAGCTGCACAAAAGCATCTCACGCCGGAAGGACAGCGGAGGCTCTGCAGCTTCTGCGTAGACTGGGTACAGGGCTAGTTGAAAAGGCCCCTGTAGCGACTCTTATGCCACGATGGTGAATGGCATTCAATCGACGTAACACAGATGGACGTGCCGACGAATAAACAATACACCCGTAATCAAGCTTGGATCGGACCAAAGAGCGATAAAGGCGAAGAAGGACGGTGCGATCAGCTCCCCAGGATGTGCCACTTAAAACACGTAAAATACTAAGAGAACGGTCACACTTTGCTTTTAAAAAGGAAATGTGCGAGGTCCAACAACTTCGTCAAAAATCAACCCCAAAAATTTCACCTCGTCTGCAAACGGAAGCATCTCCGTCCCAAGATGGAGAGAGGGCGGAGGGAAATATTTCCGGCGCCAGAAGTTGATGCAGACGGATTTCTCGGCGGAGAAGTTAAAGCCGTTGGCGTTACTCCAGGCGTAGAGACGGTCGATACAGCTCTGGAGACGGCGTTCGAGTAGACAGGTCCGCCGTGAACTGCAATAAATGGCAAAATCATCAACAAAAAGGGACGATGAAATGCCAGGTGGAACACAATCAACAATGGGGTTGATAGCAATCGCAAAAAGTGTAACACTGAGTACAGAGCCCTGCAGTACTCCGTTCTCTTGAATAAAACGACTAGATAAAACCGAGCCCACACGTACACGAAAGACGCGGTCCGTCATGAACTCCCGAAGAAATATAGGAAGACGACCGCGGATATTCCATGCGTGAAGTGTACGTAAAATACCGCCCCTCCAACAAGTGTCATAAGCTTTCTCCAGGTCAAAAAACACAGCCACGGTTTGACACTTTCTCAGAAATCCATCCATAACATGCGTCGACAGGGACACCAGATGGTCGACAGTAGAGCGATAGCGACGAAATCCGCACTGAGCGTTCGCTAAAAGTTTCTGAGACTCAAGCCACCATGTCAACCGCCCGTTGATCATGCGCTCCATCACCTTGCAAATGCAACTGGTGAGGGAGATAGGGCGGCAGCTGGAAGGTAGTTGGCGATCCTTCCCAGGCTTAAGAATAGGGACAATGGTGGCTTCGCGCCAAACGGAAGGAAAAATGCCGTCTTGCCAAATACGGTTATAGACCTGTAAGAGAAAGAGTTTACTGTCGGATGAAAGGTGCTTTAACATCAGGACATGAATGCCGTCCGGGCCAGGAGCGGAGTGCCTAGAGCAATTAAGAGCGTGCTCCAGCTCTCTCAGTGTGAAAAGTTTATTATAACACTCATTAGCAGACCGAAAATTAAAGGTGTCGAAATCCAGCCGGTCTTTCATAGAGCGAAAGCCGGCGGAATAATGGTCTGAACTGGATACGGCCTCAAAGGCAGCACCCAGAGTGTTAGCGATGGCAGCCGGATCCACTATAGTGGCATTGGAAACCTGAAGGCCAGAAACAGTACAATGTGACACTTTACCTGAGAAGCGACGAAGTTTATCCCAAACAACAGATGAAGGCGTAAAGCGATTAAAAGACTCGACAAAACGAGCCCACGACGCCTTCTTGCTATCCTGAATAATGCGACGAGCCCTAGCGCGCGATTGTTTAAGTCACCAAATTATCAAGTGTAGGGTGTCGCCGAAACACCCTAAGTGCAGTTCTACGGGCACGAACAGCGTCCCGACAATCCTCGTTCTACCACGGAACAGGTGGCCGCCGAGGTAGAGGATGAACGGGGTATTGCGCGTTCGGCGGCAGAGAAAATAATAGACGTAAGGTGCTGCACTAGTTGGTTAATGTCGGAGAAGGGCTGGTCGTCAAAATGCACGAGGCTGGAATACAAGCTCCAGTCGGCTTTTGCGAATATCCAGGTAGGTATTCTGGAATGCTGTACGTGGTGCGACAAAAGAGAAACGATGCAGGGGTAATGGTCGCTGGAGTAGGTATCAGCGATGACGTTCCACTGAAGACGACGAGTAAGCTGGAGTGAGCAAATGGCAAGGTCCAGATGAGAGAAGGTACCAGAAGAATCAGAAATAAAAGTAGGTGCACCTGTATTGAGGATGGAAAGATTGAACTGGTAAAAAATGTCGGAAAGAAGAGTTCCCCTCGCACAAGCCCTTGGCGAACCCCATAGTGGGTGATGGGCATTAAAATCTCCCAACAGAAGAAATGGTGTTGGGAGAGCGGACAGGAGAGATCGAATGTCCGCGGGAGCGAGAGGAGATGATGGAGGTGAATACACAGAGCAAACAAAACAAAAAGCCGGATAAGTGAAGGCGAACGGCAACAGTTTGCAAGTCGGATGTAAGTGTGACGGGTTTAAAATGAACGTCCTTACGCACTAACATGACACCTCCATGAGCAGGAGTACCCTCCTCCGGTTCAAGGTCGTAGCGAACCGGAGTATATCCTCGGAGATCAAAAGGATCGTGAGGGCGAAGCTTAGTCTCCTGCAAACACACTGCCATAGGCGAATGGTAACGCAGTAAAAGTTGCAGTTCCGCCCTATGCGATCGTACACCACGTACATTCCAGGTCAGGATAGCCATTAAGAAAAAAGGGATAAACTGTCTACTTAGAAGGGCGGCTTAAAATTACCTTTTGTTTAACCTTGGGGCTCGGGCTTTTGGTATGGAGTTGGTCAGACTCCATAGCTTCCTCGGAGGGAGGGCCCACGCCCTCAGTGCCAGAAACCGATTCAAGCACCGTAAATCGGTTCTGGGTGGCGATGGGTGAGGGGTGCCGCTGAGTGCGGCTTGTCCCAGGACCTTCCTGGGACAGCGACCTCCGAGGAGAAGGTGAAATTTTGTTACCGCGCGCACGCGGAGGGTCTTTCAAAAAATCTTCCCTACGAAGTTTCTGCTTGGGCTTCTTTTCAGCGGCTTGCGACTTCATGGATTTGGACCAGGTTTATAGGGCTTGGTAACAGTAGCTTTAATGGACGGCCTGATGTTAGTGGCGGTTAATGCAGTCATGGTCCAGGTCTGAGTTTCGGCATCTACTCGTGGTACTGGCGAGGCAACAACAGAACTAAATGTGCCAGATCGCAGGAGTGAAGTTTGGCGCGCATGGTAACGCCTCCGGGCTTCAGCGAAGGAGAGTTTTTCCTTTACCCGGATCTCCTGGATCACCTTCTCGTCCAAGTACCGCGGACAGTGGGCAAACGAAGCAGAATGAGACCCTTTACAATTAACGCAGACGGGGGCTGTTGAACAGGTACCTTCGTGAGGGCTGGCTACATGTTGCACAGATGTTAACGGCACTCTTACATGAGACTGGCGTATGCCCAAAACGTTGGCATTTAAAACAACGCAGAGGTCTAGGAATATAAGGCCTCACAGAAATCCGTTCGTACCCTGCGGAAATGCTCGTGGGCAGATCGACGCCATCAAATGTAATAAACAGGGTACGAGTGGGTACCAACACGCCGTCGCGTTTGGCCTGCACTCTATGAACCGCTGTCACCCTCTGGTCTGCAAGATATTCGACCAGGTCTTCGTCAGAGATACCATCGAGGCTATGCGTGGTGACAACGCCTCTACAAGAATTCAAGGTGCGGTGCTTCTCAACATGGATAGGATAACCGTGGAGAAGCGTGGCGCTCAACAAGGACTTACTTTGTGCCTCGGATTTGCTTTGAACTAATAACGAACCATTACGAAGCCGAGTGCAGGAAAGAACCGGACCAGCAATTAAATCAATGCCCTTCTGGATGATAAAACGGTTCACCTTCTCGAATGATTGTCCCTCCTCTGTACGGGTAATCACTAAGTAACAACCAGCTGTTGGCGGTGCTACTTCTGTTACTAAAGTTTTTCGGCGCTTGTTTATAATAGAGAAAGGGTGCTCCATAGCGAAAAAAATCCTCCACCATTGCAACCGTCTCCGACCTCGGGCTCTGACTTCCCGGGCGTTACCCCGGCTTGGGTGAGTGGCCTATCTATACCTAGCTCACCCCAGGGTCACACCTCCCAGAACATAGACAGAGGGACCCAATCGCCGTCGGAAGTCAGCAGCTCATGCAATGCCCCCCCTCCCGCGGGACTGCAGTTAAACAGCGGATACGAACACACACCCTACATGACGACCCCGGGTGGTGGGGATGACGCCATTACCCACTCACCCAGCTGCGCACCCAGTGCGCGGGTATCCGTCAGGCTGTGTCCACGGCGGATTAAAAGAAACGATAAAAGAAATAAAACTGTGTGGACGTTTCGGGTGCAAGGTAGGCCGGCGAGGAAGAAAAAGAGATGCGTAAATGAATGGACGTGGTGCGAAACGTGCAGAAGTAAAAGAGAAGAAACGATCGCGAGGGCGACATGGAATGAAATGCACAGAACGCACGAGAGCCTACCTTGAGTCCCCAGGTCACGAGAACGAACCCACCTCGACCGGACGGGGATGAATGGATGAAAATGGCTATGAATGGCTCGGGTACCCCGGGTGCGCCTAACCCGTACTCACATTAGGTGAGCCCCTGGGGGGGGGGAAATGCTCGTGGGCAGATCGACGCCATCAAATGTTATAAACAAGGTACGAGTGGGTACCAATACTCCGTCGCGTTTGGTCTGCACTTGATGCACTGCTGTCACCTTTTGATCTGATAGTCTACGAGTTCTTCGTCCGACAAAAAATCGAGGCTATGGGTAGTAACGACGCCTCGACAGGAATTCAAGGTGCGGTGCCTCTCAACACGGATGGGATAACCGTGGAGAAGCGTAGCGCGCAACAAGGTCTTACTTTGCTGATCGGACTTTGTACTAATAAGCAAGCATTCCGAAGGCGAGTGCAGGACTGACTCGGACCAGCAATAGAATCAATGCCCTTCTGGATAAAAGGTTTCACCTTCTCAAACGACTGACCTTCCTCTGTTCGGGAAATGGCCAAGTAACAACCAGATGTAGGCCGTGATACTTGTTTTACAATAACTTTTCGGCGCTTGTTAATAATGGAGAAAGGGGGCTCCATAGCGAAAGAAATCCTCCACCATTGCAACTGTATACGATCCCATGCTCTGACTTCCCTGGCGTTACCCCGGCATGGGTGAGTGGCCTATCTATACCAGTCTCGCTCCAGGGTCACACCTCCCAGAACATAGAGGGTCCCAATGCCGTAGGAAGTCAACGGCATATGCAATGGCCCCCCGCGGGACTGAAGTTGAACAGCGGTTACGAACACATAACCTATATGACGACCCAGGGTGGCGGGGATGACACCATTACACACTCACCCATCTGCGCGGGTATCCGACAGGCTGTATCCACGGAGGATTAAAAGAAAAGGATAGAATAAATAAAACTGTGTGGGCGTTTCGGACGCAAGGTAGGCCGGCGAAGAAGGAAAAGCAATGCGTAAATGAATGGTCATGGTGCGAAATGTTCGGAAAGAGAGCAGACAAGAGACGATGGCGAGGGGCGCCGTGGAACGAAATGGAAATAACGCACGAGAGGCTACGTTGAGTCCCCTGGTCACCAGGACAAACCCACCTAGATCGGATGAGGGTGGAGGGATGATGAAGGCAATGAGAGGCTCGGGCACCACGGGTACGCAAACTCGTACTCATATGGTGATCCCCTGGGAGGGAGACGCTGATGCCAGAGGCACCAAGCGAGTGGAGCAGGTCATGTATGCGCTGTACGACGGGGTGGTGATTGCGCAGCACGGTAATACGCTGAAGGGCTGAAGGGAGAGTCCGTTCTAACACAGTGCAGCAAGTCGTGCCGCTAAATGTATAAATCGGATTGATAAATACTAAAAAGTTCAGCGGTAAAACTAGAACATTGCCTGAGTCAACGAAAGGTAAACCTACGTTGACCAAAAACAAAGGCACTCCCTACTCCATCAGTCTCAGAACCATCAGTATATATAAAATGAAAATCCCCGAATTGCGCATGACGTTCTAAAATATGGACCTAAGGACTGAAGAAGGGGTCTCATTCTTCGGCATCGACCTTAACGCAAGGTGACAGTGGGCTTCAGCTTGCAACCATGGAGAAAAACGCGTTTCCCCCGGGTGATGATGAGATGGGGTTTAAGGATGCTAAACATCTAGGTTCATCAGCCCCCTTACAATGTATAAAATTTAAAATCCAAGACTTAAAAAACGGGACACAAACCCGCGATGTCCAACAATAAAAAACAGAACACCAAATTCTAAAATTCAGCACTCTAAAAGCATGGTCAATAAAAGAATAAAACGTGTCAAGAAGTATAGAATCGAGGGACATGAGCGCGAATGCCCACTGGGGAGTAGCGGCCCCATTAAAAAGACAATATAAAATCATACGGCCAAAAGACGCTCAGCACATCAAATGCGTCGGCTAAAACCAATCACTGATTAAAATAACACATTCTACAGCACGCGCGTCGTCTGCCAAAACGTTGGCTAGGCCAACAGGCAGACCAACACGAACGCGCAACAGACCTAAAACTCGACACTATGTTAAAATGTGACGCACCGTTAAGGGCGCATCACACTGCTCGCATACTGGTGCGGGGTCACCACTAAGCGGGTATCTATTACTAATAAGGCATTGTCCGATTCGTAGACAAGCTAAAACTACCTCTTCCCGACGAGAAATACGAGAAGAGGTACCCCAGACTAACGGAAGAGGTTTAACCTCCCGCAACTTGTTCCCCCGGAGGGCCGTCCACTTATCGCGGCAAAGCGAGAGGTTGCGGTGACGTAAAATAACACACAAATCTGACGAGAGAACAGAGGTTAAAAATCTCGATATGAAATCGCCGATTTGGCAGCGGCGTCGGCAGACTCGTTCCCTGAGATGCTCACATGATCTGGAATCCACATACAGGAGAATCTGATGCCAGAGGCACCAAGAGAGTGGAGCAGGTCATATATGCGCTGGACGAGTGGGTGGTAATTGTACAGCGCATTAACGCTCTGAAGGGCACTCAGAGAGTTCGTACAAAAAGTGTCGTAAGTCGTGCCGCTGCATGTATAAAACAAATTGATAAATGCTAAATAGTTCGGCGGTAAAAATCGAGCAATGCCACGGTAATCGAAAGGTAAAACTATGTCGACCAAAAAAAGGGCACATCCTACTGCAACATCAGACCCATCAATGAAAGTCCCCGAATTGCACTGAAGATCTAAAACGTTGATCTAAGAACTGAAGCATCGACGTTAACCCAAGGAGACAGTGGGCCTCAGTGCCCAATCATGAAGGAAAACGCGTTTCCCCCGTGGGTAGGGCCGGCACTGGCGTAACGATGATATGGGCTTAGGGCGCTAAACAGCTAAGGTCACCAGCGCCCTTATAATGTATAAAATTTAAAATCCAGAAATGAAAATAGTAGTCGAAGCAATAAAATACATATCAAAGCCTAAAAACAACTACACTAAAAGCTATGTAAATAAACAATAAAAGAGTAAACTACGTGTCCGGATCTGTAGAAGCCAAGGGACCAGAGCGTCATATAACCCCATTAAAATGGACAATATAGAATCACAAAGCTAATAAACGCTCAGCGCATTAAATGCGTCGAATAAAACCGCCGTCACGGATAAAACGTAAAAGACTTTTTACAGTATACGCGGCGTCTGCCAAAATGTCGGCTAAACCAACAGCTAGACGAACGCGCAGTTGTGCTAAAATGTGACACTGTTAAGGGTACAGCACACTGATCACAGAGTGGTGCGGGATAACCACTAAGTGCCCATTACTAAAAACGCAATGTCCGATACGAACTCGTAATAAAATCGCGCTTTTCCCGACGAGAAGCAGAAGAGGTGGCCCCGACAGCCGTGAGAGGTTTAACCTCCCGCAACTTTTTCCCGCGAAGGGCCGCCCCTCATCGCGCCAACGCGAGGATGCGATGTCGTAATATAACATAAGAATCTGAGGAGGGAACAACACAGGTAAAACATCTGGTAGATAAAAGCGCCGATTTGGAAGCGGCGTCGGCAGACTCGCTACCTCAGATGCCCACATGACTCGGAATTAACACGGAGACGCTGGTGCCAGAAACACAAAGCGAGTGGAGATCATGTATGCGCTGTAAGAGTGGGTGATAATTCTACAGCGCGTTAATACTCTGAAGGGCACTCATGGAGTCTGCGCAAAGAACACAGTGCCGCAACTCATGCCGCTGGATGTATTAAAGTGCCTGATAAACACTAAAAAGTTCGGCGGTAAAAATCGAACATTGCCCCGGAAAACGAAAGGTAAAACTATGCTGACCAAAAAACAAAGTCACACCCTACTCCAACAGCAGTCTTAGACCCATCAGTGTATATAAAATGAAAGTTCCCGATTTGCGCCTGGAGTCCTAAAAACGATAATCAAAGAACTGAAGAAGGGGTGTCATTCTTCGGCTTTGACGTTAACCCAAGGTGACAGTGGGCCTCAGGGCGCAACCATGGAGGAAAACGCGTTTCGCCTCTCGTAAAGGCCGGCGCTGGCGAAATCGAACCCCTGGAGGGAGCAATGCAGAGGAGCTAATTAAATAGTGGCGATCAAGCGAATCCTCGTAAAATAACTCCAAGGACGGGTGCTCAGGCAAGCTTGTGAGTAGACATGAATAGCTGCACAAACGCATCACACGCCTGAAGGACAGCGAGGGCTCAGCAGTTTCAGCGTACAGATTGGGTACAGAACTAGTTGTAAAGGCCCCGTAGCGATTCTACCACAATGAATGCAATCAAGCGACGTAACACAAATGGACGTGCCGACGAATAGACAATGCGCCCGTAAAAGGGCTTGGATCGGAACAAGGAGAGTTTAAAGCCGCAGAATAACGGTCCGATCACCTCCCCAGAATGTGCCACTTAAAATACGTAAAATATTAAGAGAACGGTCACACTTTGTTTTTAAAAAAGGAAATGTGAGAAGCCCAGCTCAGCTTTCCATCCAGGATCAACCCCAAAAATTTCACCTCGTCTGCAAATGGAAGGACCCACGACCCAAGATGGAGAGACGGCGGTGGGAAAGCCTTCCGGCGACAGAAATTGATGCAGAAAGATTTCACAGCGGACAAATTAAAGCCCTTGGCGTTACTCCAGGCGTAGAGACGGTCGATACAGCTCTGGAGACGGCGTTCGAGCAGACAGGTCCGCCGTGAACTACAATAAATGGCAAAATCGTCCACGAAAATGGACGATGAAATGCCAGATGGAATAAATCAACAATGCGGTTGATAGCAATCGCAAAAAGTGTGACACTGAGTACAGAGCCTTGCGCTAAACCGTTCTCTTGAATACGACTAGAAAAAACCGAACCCACACGTACACGAAAGACGCGGTCCGTCTTAAATTACCGAGGAAATATGGGAAGTCGCCCGCGTAAATTCCGTGCGTTAAGTGTACGTAAAATGCCGCCCCTCCAACAAGTGCCATAAGTTTTCTCTAGGTCAAAAAACACAGTCACTGCTTGCCACTTTCTCAGAAATCCATTCATAATATGCGTCCACTGAGACACCAGGCGGTCCAAGGTAGAGCCATAGGGACGAAATCTGCACTGAGCGTTCGCTAGAAGTTTCTGAGACTCAAGCCATCATGTCAACCGCCCGTTGATCATGCGCTCCATCACCTTGCAATGCAACTGGTGTGGGAGATATGGGCGGTAGCTGGAAGGAAGTTGGCGATCCTTGCCAGGCTTAAGGATATGGACAATGGAGGATTCGCGTCACAGGGAAGGAAAAACGTCGTCTTTAAAAGTGCGAAAGCCGGCGGAATGAGGACTGGAAACCGCCTCTAAGGCAGCACCCAGAGTGTTAGCAATGGCAGCTGGATCTACTATGGTGGCATTGGAAACCTGAAGGCCAGACACAGTACAATGAGACACTTTACTGGAGAAGCGACGAAATATATCCCAAAATACAGAGGAAGGCGTGAAGCGATTAAAAGACTCGACATAACGAGTCCAACATGCCCTCTTGCCATCCTGAATAATGCGAGCCTTGGAGCGCGATTGTTTAAAAGTAATCAAATTATCAAGTGTAGGGTGTCGCCGAAACACCCTGAGTGCAGCTCTACCGTCGCGTACGGCGTCCCAACAGTCCTCGTCCACCATGGTACAAGAATACGCCAAGGGTGCAGGACGAACGGGGAATAGTGCGTTCGGCGGCAGATGGCATCGTAGACGTAAGGTACTGCACTATTTGGTTCACGTCAGTGAAGGGCTGATCAACAAAACACACAAGGCTGTAATACAATCTCCAGTCGGCTTTTCGGAATATACAGGGAGGTAGCCTGGAATGTTGGACGTGGTGAGACAGACGAGAAACGATGCAGGGGTAATGGTCGCTGGAGTAGGTGTCAGCGACGACGACCCATTGCAGACGACAACCAAGCTGGATGCAGCAAACGGCAAGGTCCAAGTGAGAGAATGTACCAGAAGATTCAGCAATAAAAGTAGGTTCACCTGTATTGAGAATGGAGAAGTTGAACTGAAAAAATGTCCGAAAGGAAGTTCCCCTCGCGCAAGCCCTTGTCGAACCCCACAGGGGGTGGAGGGGCATTAAAATCTCCCAACACAAGAAATGGTGTTGGGAGAGCGGACAGATCGCGAATGTCCGCGTTAGCGAGGTGAGACGATGGAAGGAAATAGACTGAGCAAACAGAAAACAAAAAGCCGGGAAATTGAAGCCTAACGTCAAATGCTTGCAAGTCGGACGTAATAGCGAGAATTTGAAAATGAACGTCGTTACGCACTAACATGACACCTCCATGAGCAGGAGTACCTTCATCCGCTTCAAGATCGTAGCGAACCGGAGTATATCCTCGGAGATCAAAAGGACCTTGAGGGTGAAGCTTAGTCTCCTGCAAACACACGACCATAGGTGAATAAGTTGCAGTTCCGCCCTATGCGATCGTACACCACGTAAAATTCCAGGTCAGGATAGCCATGAATACAAGGGATAAACTGTCTACTTAGAAGGGCGGCTTAAAATAACCTTCCGCTTAACCTTTGGGCTCGGACTTTTGGTATGGAGTTGGTCAGACTCCATAGGTTCCACAAACGGAGGGCCGACGCGCTCAGAGCCAGAAACCGATTCAAGCGCCGTGAATCGGTTCTGGGTGGCAATGGGTGATAGGGGCCGCTGAACGGAGCTTGTCCCAGGAGCATCTTGTGACATCGACCTTCGAGGAGGTGAACGTATCTTACAGCGCGGACGCGGAGGGTCTTTGAGAAAATCTTTCTTCGTAGTTTCTTCTTGGACTTCTTTTCGATGCTTTGCGAGTTCAGCACCTTAGGACCAGGTTTAGATGGCTTATTAACTGTGCCAGAAATGGACGGCCGGATGGTAGTGGCGATTAATGCAGTCATGGTCCACGTCTGTGTTTCGGCGTCCTTCCGGGGTAAAGGCAAGGCAACAACAAAACTATATGTGCCCGATCGCAAGAGCGAACGTTGACGCGCATGGTAACGCCTCCGGGCTTCGGCGAATAAGAGTTTCTCCTTTACCCGGATCTCCTAGATGGCCTACTCGTCCAAGTACCGCAAAAGTCGGCAAATGACGCAGAATGAGACGCTTTGCAATTAACGCCGACGGGGGCTGTTGAACAGGTACCTTCATGTGAGGGCTGGCTACAAGCTGCACAGATGGTAACGGCACTCTTACATGAGACTTGCGTATGCCCAAAACGTTGGCATTTGAAACAACGCAGAGGTCTAGGAATATAGAGCATCACCGCAATCCGTTCGTACCCTGCTGAAATGCTCGTAGGCAGATCAACGCCATCAAATGTTATAAACAGGGTACGACTGGGTACCAACACCCCGTCGCGTTTAGCCTGCACTCGAAGCACCGCTGTCAATTTCTGGTCTGCAATATATTCGACCAGGTCCTAGTCCGATATACCATCGAGGCTATGCGTGGTGACGCCTCGACAGGAATTCAAGGTGCGGTGCTTCTCAACACGATGGGATAACCGTGGAGAAGCGTGGCGCGCAATAACGACTTACTTTGTGCATCGGACTTGGTTTGAACCAACAATGAACCATTCCGAAGACGAGTGGACTGAACCGCACCCGCAACAGCGTCAATGCCCTTCTGAATAACAAAAGAGTTCACCCTCTCTTGTGTTCGTGTAATGACCAAGTAATGGCCATGGTGCTACTTCTGTTACAAATACTTCACGACGCTTGTTAGTAATGGAGAAAGAGGGCTCCATAGCGAAAGAAATCCTCCTCTATTACAACCGTCTCCGACCTCGGGCTGACTTCCGGGGCGTTACCCCAGCTTGGGTGACTGGACTATCTATACCACTCACCCCAGGGTCACACCTTCCAGAACATAGACAGAAGTACCCAATGGCCGTCGGAAGTCAGCAGCTCATGCAATGGCCCCTCAGCGGGGTGATGAGGTGAAGCTTAAGGGCGCTCAACTACATTGGTTATTAGCGCCCTTACAATGCATGAAATATAAAATTGAAAAGTCAAAAAACTAAAAAAAACACACACAAACCCGCTTGGCCAAAACACTAAAAAAACACAACAGACCAAAGACTAAAATCTACACACTAAAATCATGGTCACTAAAAGAATAAAACGTGTCAAGAACTGTAGAATGCAAGGTACATGAGCGCCTTATGTCCTTCGGGGAGAAGGGCCCCATTAAAACTAACAATATAAAATCAAACAGCTAAAAGGCGCTCAGCGCATCAAATGCGACGGCTAAAACCAATGTCAGTGATAAAACGTAAAAGACATTCTACAGCATGCGCGTCGTCTGCCAAAACGTTGGCTAGGCCAACAGGCAGACCCACGCGAACGCGCAGTGGAGCGAAAACTTGACACTCGTTTAAAATGTGACGCACCGTTAATGGCATATCACACTGACCACATAGAGGTGCGGGATCACCACTAAGGTATCTATGGCTAAAAAGGCAATGTCCGATTCGTAGACGAGCTAAAATCACCTCTTCCCGACGAGAAGAACGAGAAGAGGTGCGCCAGATAACGGGAGAGATTTAACGTCCCGCAATTTGTTTCCCCGGAGGGCCGTCCACTCATCGCGCCAGAACGAGAGGATGCGGTGACGTAACAAAACACTAAAATCAGACGAGGGAACAACGGTGGTAAAAAATCTGGAGGATTGAATCGCCGATTTGGCAGCGGCGTCGGCAGACGCGTTCCCTGAGATGCC
Organism: Deroplatys truncata; assembly: GCA_030765065.1. Lineage (NCBI taxonomy): Eukaryota > Metazoa > Arthropoda > Insecta > Mantodea > Mantidae > Deroplatys > Deroplatys truncata. The sequence continues at coordinate 56,593,109 of CM060985.1, forward strand.
CACATGACCTGGAATCCACACGGACACGCTGATGCCAGAAGCACCAAGCGAGTGGAGCAGGTCATGAATGCGCTGTGCGGCCTCCGCGGGACTGCAGTTGAGCAGCGGATACGAACACAAACCCTACATGACGACCCCGGGTGGCGGAGATGACGCCATTACCCACTCACCCAGCTGCGCACCCAGTGCGCGGGTATTCGCCAGGCTGTGTCCACGGAGGATTAAAAGAAAAACGCAAAAATAAGTAAAACTGTGTGGGCGTTTCGCACGCAAGGTTGGCCGCCGAGGAAGAAAAAGAGATGTGCGAATGGTCGTGGTGCGAAATGGTCGGAAATAGACTAGGGAAGAAAGAAACGATGGCGAGGGGCGGTATGAAACGAAATGCAGAGAACGCACGACAGCCTACCTTATGTCACCCGGTCACGAGAAGAGCCCAGCTCGACCGGACAGGGATGAAGAGATGAATATATCGATGATTGGCTCGGGCTCCCCGGGCACGCCAAACCCGTACTCACATAATGTGAGCCCCTGAGGGGTACGAGGGTTGAGGGATAATGACGGCGGTGATACCCCGGGTACGCCAAACGCGTACTCACATAACGTGAGCCCCTGGGGGTGCCATTGCAAGAAGTTATACTCGATTTAACTGGTCCAGCAATGTTATCCAGACCATTTTGTATGATAAATGGATTCACCGTATAACATAAAAGTGAAGACATGTTGCTTGAAACAAGTTATAAGTTGAATGAGGTGCGAATCTTGCTTCAAGAAGCTGGTATCAGCAAAGTGGGATCGTGTATAAACATGCGGAGAAGGTGGAAGAAACTAAATTTTAAAAATCTGATGGTATGTGTGACATTGTGAACGGACTCGCCATAAATTCAAAGCAATCAGCAGCTGGAGGAAGGAAACTACTCATTGGAATTCACCCGTTATCAGACTGATTACGTAACATATTTATTTCAGTTCGGATTCCAGGACACATTTTCAAACAGCATTTAAATTTGGTAAACGCGTTTATACGTCATATTTATTAATATTTGTCCGCGGAAACAACACCAGTCTGCATTTCCCTAAATGTTCTATGAGTCAAAAAAAAATTGAGCAGTTTCTTTTGAACTCGTTGCAGTCATAAGCATTATCACTTTATGAGGTGAAAAAGTGCCATACACTAGCATTTAGGTAGCCATGAAAGCGCTACGTAAACATTGGAAAATGCAAATACAATACTATTCTTATTATTTACAACTTAACAGGGTGCACATGCTCGCTACAATATCGCGACTAATCCCGACATTAAGGCGCCGGCGAAGTAACACATTTCTGCCACTTTGTTTACATCGCCCCATATTCTTAAAGGAGACAGTATAGAAACTCCCAGTTTACAAAGACATCCTCGAGTAGTGATGCATTTCCTGATTAAGGAGTCGCCATTACAAATGCAAGAACACCAAATCACTAGCAAGAGAACTGTTTGTCACTTCTACCCTTCTAAAGAAAAGAAGAATGGCAACCACATATTGCAAAGACTGTCCTTGTGCTTACTGCAAAGAACATCGTCCAATTCTCTGCAGGAACTCCTGTGAACCAGGCAACATAAATTGTTAAAATCTGCACTTGAGGACGTCTTTTGTTTTCAGCTATACCCTTTGCATTGCATTTTCAGTTTATTATAACGCGTTATTTAAATATAACAAAAAAGTAGTAAAAATTACGAGGCTTTGTGATAATGTACTTAAGGAATAGGGTCTCTATTCATGGGTTAAGCAACTCGGGTCAAAGCGAAGGACAGCTAAAGTTGCATTAGTCAACATTTAAAAAAAATTGCAACCACTATGAAGAGAGCTTTGCAACTCCACTGTCTACTCAATGTTTCAGATCCGAGCTCGGCTTTCTATTATCGCGAAATTATCTCGCTACAAATCAACTAGTTATCCGTGTGGTGTAGTACCCGTCAGTTCTAAGCCATCAGTATGCCTTAATGGTTTGAATGCCTTCTGTGTGTGCTTCTGTCTGTCATATGTAAATTGTCCGTTTTCTGTGCTGTCTATTGAGTGTAATATACTTTGCATACGCTGCGTAACCGGCAACTCAACTGAATAAGAGTTTCTCCACATAGTTCCAGCTTACAATGGCCTCAGACAGAGGGCATCCTTTTACGCCTTTGATAAGTGTTTATATTTCCTCGGTGTTGGACCTTTATTTATCCCCAACGAAACAGCTGCCACTTCAGTCAAAATAGAGGTTCCAAGTGTCTTTTGTGATTGTGTTTTTGTATGGATCTGATTCTTTTAGCTAGTTTTGGTTCGCCCCGGGTATTTGATTTCCCCGGTACCTTCCATATTTGGAGGGCATTCCCCTATCCACCACCTGGGGAGGCGCCCGATGGAGGACTAGCAACCTCACACGGGATCTTTAAATTCCTATCTACCTTCCCACAATCCTCATCAGATCTACGCTCTCAAATGTGAGGAAAGCGAGAGGGTGGGAATGAGAATGCAGTCGCGTTGTCTTTATTCTGTAGGCGGATGCAACCCTTTGCTTTGCTGCACAACTCAAAACACTCTTCGGCATGCCATCAGGATGGGTAGTTGTGTTTTTCAAGTGCAACATTAATATCTGAAAACAAAAAAAAAAGGGTTCGATGTAAGTGATAAACCTATATAAGTATGTATAAATAAGAAACTACTACTATAAGAAACCAAAAAAACACGAAATAGCGTTTTCGTAACATAGTAACTTAAAACTTGTCATCGTGTTTTGAAGATTATCCACAACACGTGTTCCTATCATTTATGGAAGCCACTGCTAAATTCAAGACACCTCTCTTGTTTGGAAAAGCTTGACCGAAAGCGAAAACCATGCAGCGATTTATAATACGTTTATATATAAAAGTGCCCTTTTTAATGTAGGCTGGAAACCTTCAGTACGGTAATCTTTTAAGCTCTTCGGATTTTATAAAAATACGTTACGAATATTGTTTCAAGATAAGCAAGCAATTCTAACAAACAAACCATTTCAGTGTTATGCAACAAATAAAGGCTTATTGCTGAATCCTATTTTCAATGCCACTTCACTTTTATTTTCTTGGCGCGTAGCCGGGTAATGTTAAGATAGGAACTACCTACCCTCAAAATTCATGTCCTTGTTATTCTGCATCATTAGTATTTTTGCACTTGTGTGGTTTGTTGCAATGCATAAGATGTTCCTGCCTAGGCGAGTTTATCAACGTTAAAGTGCGCATTCTTTTTGTTTTAAAAAAAGTTTGCAAACTTTATTGCCCTACACAATGGTTATACGCTTTTGTTAGACCTTGCGAAGGGAAAAATCCGTTCAGCCATTGTTAACAAAGAAAAGACGCGACATTAGGAGCAGTAGCAGGAAATCATCGTGGGACGTAAAGAAATGTACTTTCTGATATACGTAATTGACCTACAGGGTAGTAAAATTTAGAATTCAACTTCTAGGTCTGCGAAACAGTAACAAATAAGAAGTATAGCTATTTGCACGTGTAGAATTGGCATTAAATTACACAAGCAGTAAGATTTTACACTTAGCAGTTCGCAAAGTACTCAATGTGTAAATTGAGCTTTTATTATTAGTAGCATTATTATTATTATTATTATTATTATTATTTATGGACGCTCTTTAACTGCTATGGTACTCGCGCCCCATCCTATATTTAGCGTGAAAGACTGAAAATTATACTAACAGGCCTCTTTATCAGGCTTGAGATTCTTTCATGCGCCCTGAATCTACGACACGGGGACACCGGCTTTACTTCCCTTCCAACGGAAGCCATACTAGGGATTTTTACGCCCAAAGAAACCACCGCCTCCGCCGGATGTGATGGAATATAAGTGCGCTAAACATCTAGGTGATGATGAGATGGGGTTAAAGGGCGCTCAACATCTAAGGTTATTAGCGCGCTTACAATGTATAAAATATAAAATTTAAAAGCCAAAAATTAAAATACCACACAAAAACACGCGATGTCCAAAGCACTAAAAACAAAACACAAAATTCTAAAAACCAACACACTAAAAGCATGATCAATAAGAGTAAAACAGCATGTCAAGAACTGTAGAATGCGAGGGAGATGAGCGCCATATGTCCACTGGGGAGTACAGCCCCCGTTAAAAAGACAATAATAAATCACTCAGCCAAAAGACGCTCAGCACATCAGCGTCGGCTAAAACCAATGTCACTGATAAAACGTAAAAGACATTCTACAGCACGCGCATCGTCTGCCAAAACGTTGGCTATGCCAACAGGCAGACAAACATGAACGCGCAAGCAGCTAAAACTTGACACCCTGTTAAAATGTGACGCACCGTTAAGGGCGCATCACACTGCTCAGAGTGGTGCCCGGAGAACCGACCACTCATCGCTCCAAAACGAGAGGATGCGGTGACGTAGTGATGATGAGATGCGGTTTAAGGGCGCTGAACTACTAAGGTCATCAGGGCCCTTACAATGTATAAACTTTAAAGTCCAAAATATGAAAGACGGGTAAAAAGAACCGCATAATTAAAAAACGGGACACACCCGCGTAGTCCAAAAAACTAAAAACAAGACACCAATCCCAAAAACACAATAAAAGCATAGGCAATAAAAGAGTAAAACGTGTCAAGAACTGTAGAATGCGAGGGACATGAGCGCCTTATGTCCACTGGGGAGTATAGTCCCCATTAAAACAGACATAAAATTAGAAAGCTAAAGGTCGCTCAACGCATCAAATGCGCAGATTAAAATCACTGTCACGAATAAAACGTAAAACATTCTACAGCACGCGCGTCGTCTGCCAAAACGCTGACTAGGCCAATAGGCAGACCCACACGAACGCGCAATGGAGCTAAAACTTGACACACTGTTAAGATGTGACGCGCCGTTAAGGGCGCATCACACTGCTCGCATACTGGTGCGTGGTCACCACTAAGTAGGTATCTATGAGTAGAATCTATGTCCGATTCGTAGCCGGGCTAAAAGTACCTCTTCCCGACGACACGAACGATGATGATGATGATGATATGCGGCTTAAGGGCGCTAAACTGCTGAGGTCATCAGCGCCCTTACAAGGTATAAAATATAAAGTCAAAAAATAAAAGACAGGTAAAAAACCGCATAATTAAAAACGGGACACAAACCTGCGATGTCAAAAAAGTTAAAAATAACAATAGAATAACAATAAAAATAACAATAACAATAAAAACAATAACAATAAGAACAATAACAACAATAGTAACAATAACAATAAATATGTCTCAAAAACCAACACACTACAGGCATAGCCAATAAAAGATTAAAACGTGTCAAGGACTGTAGAAATCGAGGGACATGAGCGCCATATGTCACTGGGGAGTAAGTCCCTATTAAAACATACAGAATAAAATAACAAAGCTAAAAGACGCTCAGCGCATCAAATGCGACGATTAAAACCAATGTCACTTATAAAACGTAAAAGACATTGTACAGCATGCGCGTCGTCTGCCAAAACGTTGGCTATGCCAACAGGCAGACCCAGGCGAACGCGCAGTGGAGCTAAAACTTGACACTCAGTTAAAATGTGACGCACCGTTAAGGGCACGTCACACTGCTGACACAGCGGAGCGGGATCACCACTGAGCAGGTAACTATGACTAAAACGACAATGTCCAATTCGTAAACGGGCTAAAAGTACCTCTTCCCGACGTGAAGAACGAGAAGAGGTACCCCAGATTAACGGGAGTGGCTTAACCTCCCGCAACTTGTTCCCCCGGAGGGCCGTCCACTCATCGCGCCAGCGCGAGAGGATGCGGCGACGTAAAATAACACACGAATCTGACGAGGGAACAACAGAGGTAAAAAATCTGGGTAATAAAATCGCCGATATCGCAGCGGCGTCGGCAGACTCATTACCTGAGATGCCCACATGACCTGGAATCCACATGAAGGACACGCTGATGCCAGTGACACCAAGCGAGTGGAGCAGGTCATGTATGCGCTGTACAAGCGGGTGGTAATGGTACAGCGCAGTAATAGTCTGAAGGGCACTCAGAGAGTCCGTACAAATAAAACGGTGCTGTAAGGCGTGCCGCTGAATGTATAAAATAGATTGATAAATGCTAAAAAGTTCGGCAGTAAAAATTGAACATTGTCCAGGTAAACGAAACTTAAAACTACAGTGACCAGAAACAAAGGCACATCCAACTCCAGCGTCAGTCTTAGATCCATCGGTAAAGGTAAAATGGAAGTCTCCGAATTGAGCCCGTACTTCTAAAAAAGCCGATCTAAAGACTGAAGCAGGGGTCTCAGTCTTCGGCATCGACGTTAGCCCAAGATGACAGTGGGCCTCAGCGCGAGACCATGGAGGAAAACGCGTTTCCCCCCGTGGAAGGGCCGGCGCTGGCGGAACGTCTTAATGCCGAAGGAGCTGTCGAAAGCGAACCCCTGGTGGGAGCAAACCAGAGGAGCGAATAAAATAGTGACGATCAAGTGACTCCTCGAAAAATAACTCGAAGGACGGGTGGTCAGACAAGCTTGAGAGTCGACAAGCATAGCTGCACAAGAGCATCTCACGCCTGAAGGACAGCGGAGGCTCTGCAGCTTCAGCATACAGGCTAAAAACAGGGCTGGTTGGAAAGGCCCCTGTAGCGAATCTTATGCCACGATGGTGAATGGCATTCAATCGACGTAACACAGTTGGACGTGCCGACGAATAAACAATACACCCGTAATCAAGCTTGGATCGGACCAAAGAGCGATAAAGGCGAAGAAGGACGGTCCGATCAGCTCCCCAGGATGTGCCACTTAAAACACGTAAATTATTAAGAGAACGGTCACACTTTGCTTTTAAAAAGGAAACGTGCGAGGTCCAACACAACTTCCTGTCAAAAATCAACCCCAAAAATTTCGCCTCGTCTGCAAACGGAAGTACCCCTGGCCCAAGATGGAGAGAGGGCGGAGGGAAATACTTCCGGCGACAAAAGTTGATGCAGACGGATTTCTCGGCGGAGAAATTAAAGCCGTTGGCGTTACTCCAGGCGTAGAGACGGTCGATACAGCTCTGGAGACGGCGTTCGAGTAGACAGGTCCGCCGTGAACTGCAATAAATAGCGAAATCGTCAACAAAAAGGGACGATGAAATGCCAGGTGGAATACAATCAACAATGGGGTTGATAACAATCGCAAAAAGTGTGACACTGAGTACAGAGCCCTGCGGTACTCCGTTCTCTTGAATAAAACGACGAGATAAAACCGAGCCCACACGTACACGAAAGACGCGGTCCGTCATAAACTCCCGAAGAAATATGGGATGACGACCGCGGATATTCCAATCGTGAAGTGTACGTAAAATGCCGCCCCTCCAACAAGTGTCATAAGCTTTCTCCAGGTCAAAAAATACAGCCACGGTTTGACACTTTCTCAGAAATCCATTCATAATATGCGTCGACAAGGACACCAGATGGTCGACGGTAGAGCGATAGCGACGAAATCCGCACTGAGCGTTCGCTAGAAGTTTCTGAGACTCAAGCCACCATGTCAACCGCCCGTTGATCATGCGCTCCATCACCTTGCAAATGCAACTGGTGAGGGAGATAGGGCGGTAGCTGGAAGGTAGTTGGCGATCCTTCCCAGGCTTAAGAATAGGGACAATAGTGGCTTCGCGCCAAACGGAAGGAAAAATGCCGTCGTGCCAAATACGGTTATAGACCTGTAAGAGAAATAGTTTACTGTCGGCTGAAAGGTGCTTTAACATCAGGACATGAATGCCGTCCGGCCCAGGAGCGGATGCCGAGAGCAATGAAGAGCGTGCTCCAGCTCCCTCATTGTGAAAAGTTCATTATAACACTCAATATTAGCAGATCGAAAATTTAAGGTGTCGGAATCCAGCCGGTCTTTGATAGAGCGAAAGCCGGCGGAATAATGGTCTGAATTGGATACCGCCTCAAAGGCAGCACCCAGTGTGTTAGCGATGGCAGCCGGATCCACTATGGTGGCATTAGAAACCTGAAGGCCAGAAACAGTACAATGTGACACTTTACCTGAGAAGAGACGAAGTTTATCCCAAACAACGGATGAAGGCGTAAAACGATTAAAAGACTCGGCAAAACGAGCCCAAGATGCCTTCTTGCTATCCTGAATAACGCGACGAGCCCTGGCGCGCGATTGTTTAAAAGTCACCAAATTATCAAGTGTAGGGTGTCGCCGAAACACCCTAAGTGCAGTCCTACGGGCACGAACGGCGTCCCGACAATCCTCGTTCCACCTCGAAACAGGTGGCCGCCGAGGTTGGGAGGATGAACGGGGTATTGCGCGTTCGGCGGCAGAGAAAATAATAGACGTAAGGTGCTGCACTAGTTGGTGAATGTCGGAGAAGGGCTGGTCGTCAAAATGCACGAGACTGGAATACAAGCTCCAGTCGGCTTTTGCGAATATCCAGGTAGGTACTCTGGAATGCTGTACGTGGTGCGACAGAAGAGAAACGATGCAGGGGTAATGGTCGCTGGAGTAGGTGTCAGCGACGACGTTCCACTGAAAACGACGTGCAAGCTGGAGTGAGCAGATGGCAAGGTCCAGGTGAGAGAAAGTACCAGAAGAATCAGAAATGAAAGTAGGTGCACCTGTATTGAGGATGGAAAGATTGAACTGATAAAAAATGTCGGAAAGAAGAGTTCCCCTCGCACAAGCCCTTGGCGAACCCCATAGTGGGTGATGGGCATTAAAATCTCCCAACAGAAGAAATGGTGTTGGGAGAGCGGACAGGAGAGATCGAATGTCCGCGGGAGCGAGGGGAGACGATGGAGGTGTATACACAGAACAAACAGAAAAGAAAAAACCGGGTAACTGCAGTCTAATGGCAACAGCTTGCAAGTCGGACGTAAGTGTGATAGTTTGAAAATGAACGTCATTACGCACCAACATATTAACACCTCCATGAGCAGGAGCACCCTCCTCCGGTTCAAGATCGTAGCGAACCGGAGTGTACCCTCGGAGATCGAAAGGGTCGTGAGGGCGAAGCTTGGTCTCCTGCAAACACACGACCATAGGCGAATGGGAACGCAATAAAAGTTGCAGTTCCGCCCTATGCGATCGTACACCACGTACATTCCAGGTCAGGATAGCCATTAAGAATAAGGGGATAAACTGTCTAATTAGAAGGGCGGCTTAAAATTACCTTTTGTTTAACCTTTGGGCTCGGGCTTTTTGTATGGAGTTGGTCAGACTCCATAGCTTCCTCGGAGGGAGGGCCCACGCGCTCAGTGCCAGAAATCGATTCAAGCGCCGTGAATTGGTTCTGGGTGGCGATGGGTGAAGGGTGCCGCTGAGCGCGGCTTGTCCCAGGACCTCCCTGGGACAGCGACCTCCGAGGAGAAGGTGAACTTTTGTTACCGCGCGCACGCGGAGGGTCTTTCAAAAATCTTCCCTACGAAGTTTCTGCTTGGGCTTCTTTTCAACGGCTTGCGACTTCATTGACTTGGGACCAGGTTTATACGGCTTGGTAACTGTAGCCTTAATAGACGGCCGGATGGTAGTGGCGGTTAATCCAGTCAAGGTCCAGGTCTGAGTTTCGGCATCTACTCGTGGTACTGGCGAGGCAACAACAGAACTAAATGTGCCAGATCGCAGGAGTGAAGGTTGGCGCGCATGGTAACACCTCCGGGCTTCAGCGAAGGAGAGTTTTTCCTTTACCCGGATCTCCTGGATCGCCTTCTCGTCCAAGTACCGCGGACAGTCAGCAAACGAAGCAGAATGAGACCCTTTACAATTAACGCAGACGGGGGCTGTTGAACAGGTACCTTCGTGTGAGGGCTGGCTACAGGTTGCACAGATGTTAACGGCACTCTTACATGAAACTTGCGTATGCCCAAAACGTTGGCATTTAAAACGCAGAGGTCTAGGAATATAAGGCCTCACAGAAATCCGTTCGTACCCTGCGGAAATGCTCGTGGGCAGATCGACGCCGTCAAATGTAATAAACAGGGTACGAGTGGGTACCAACACGCCGTCGCGTTTGGCCTGCACTCGATGAACCGCTGTCACCCTCTGGTCTGCAAGATATTCCACCAGGTCTTCATCAGAGATACCATCGAGGCTATGCGTGGTGACAACGCCTCTACAAGAATTCAAGGTGCGGTGCTTCTCAACACGGATAGGATAACCGTGGAGAAGCGTGGCGCTCAACAAGGACTTACTTTGTGCCTCGGATTTGCTTTGCACTAACAACGAACCATTACGAAGCCGAGTGCAGGAAATAACCGGACCAGCAATTGAGTCAATGCCCTTCTGGATGATAAAAGGGTTCACCTTCTCGAATGATTGTCCTTCCTCTGTACGGGTAATCACTAAGTAACAACCAGCTGTTGGCGGTGCTACTTCTGTTACTAAAGTTTTACGGCGCTTGTTGTTTATAATGGAGAAAGGGTGCTCCATAGCGAAAAAACTCCTCCACCACTGCAACCGTCTCCGACCTCGGGCTCTGACTTCCCGGGCGTTACCCCGGCCCTGGTGAGTGGCCTATCTATACCTAGCTCACCCCAGGATCACACCTCCCAGAACATAGACAGAGGGACCCAATCGCCGTCGGAAGCCAGCAGCTCACGCAATGGCCCCCCCGCGGGACTGCAGTTGAACAGCGGATACGAACAACCCTACATGACGACCCCGGCTGGTGGGGATGACGCCATTACCCACTCACCCAGCTGCGCACGCGGTGCGCGGGTATCCGTCAGGCTGTGTCCACGGAGGATTTAAATAAAAAGATAAAACAAACTAAAACTGTGTGGGCGTTTCGCACGCAAGGTAGGCCGGCGGGGAAGAAAAGAGATATGCGAATGTCATGGTACGAAATGGCCGGAAAGTGATTAGGGAAGAAAGAAACGATGGTGAGGTGCGGTATGTATGGAATGCAAAGAACGCACGAGAGCCTACCTTGGGTCCACCGGTCACTTGAAGAACCCACCTCGACCGGATGGGGGTGAGGGGATGAATGTGGCGATGATTGGCTCGGGAACCCCCGGGTGCGCCAAAAACCCGTACTCACATAAGGTGAGCCCCTGAGGGTAAAGCCAGGTAATCGAAGCCTAACGGCAACAGCCTACAAGTCGGACGTAAGAGTGAGAGTTTGAAAACTAACGTCGTTGCTCAGTAATAACATGACACCGCCATGAGCAGGAGTACCCTCATCCGGTGCAAGATCGTAGCGAACCGCAGGATACCCTTGGAGATAAAGGGATCGTGAGGGCGAAGCTTAGTCTCCTGCAAACACACGCCCGTAGGTGAATGGGAACGCAATAAAAGTTGCGGTTACGCCCTATGCGATCGTACACCACGTAAATTCCAGGTCAGGATAGCCATGTGTGAAAGGGATAAACTTCTTAGAAGGGCGGCTCAAAGTAACTTTTTGCGGAGTTGGTCAGACTCCATAGGCTCCTCGAAGGCAGGGCCCATGCGCTCAGTGCCAGAAACCGATTCAAGCGCCGTGAATCGGGTCTGGGTGGCAAAGGGTGCAGGGGGCCGCTGAGCGCGGCTTGTCCCAGGAGCATCCTCCTGGGACTGTGACCCTCAAGGAGGTGAACATTTCTTACCGCGCACACGCGGAGGTTCATTCAGAAAATCTTCCCTTCGAAGTTTCCGCTTCGATTTCTTCTCAGTGCCTTGTGACTTCATAACCTATGGACCAGCTTTAGATGGCTTGATTACCGTGGCTGAAATGGACGGCTGGATGGTAGTGGCGGTCAATGCAGTCATGGTCCAGGTCTGTGTTTCGGCATCCTTCCAGGGTACTGGCGAGGCAACAGCAGAACTAAAGTACCAGATCGCAGGAGCAAAGGTTTGCGCACATAGTAACGCCTCCGGGCTTCAGCGAAGCAGAGCTTCTCCTTTTCCCGGATTTCCTTCTCGTCCAAGTATCGCGGACAGTCGGCAAATGACGCAGAATGAGACCCTCTGCAATTAACGCAGACCTGTCCGGATGAACAGCCACCGTCGTGTGACGGCTGGCTACATGAGGCACAGATAGTAACGGCAGTCTTACTAGAGACTTGCGTATACCCAAAACATTGGCATTTAAAACAACGCAGAGTCTAGGAATATAGGGCCTCACCGCAATACGTTCGAACCGTGCTGAAATGCTCGTGGGCAGATCGACGCCATCGAACGTGAGAAATAGGGTACGAGTTGGTACCAACACTCCGTCGCGTTTAACCTGCACTCGATGAACCGCTGTCACCTTTTGTTCTGACAGATATTCGACTAGGTCATCGTCCGATATACCATCGAGGCTTTGCGTGGTAACGACGCCTCGACAGGAACTCAAGGTGCGGTGCTTCTCAACACGGATGGGATAACCGTGGAGAAGCGTAGCGCGCAACAAGGTCTTAGTTTGTTGATCGGACTTGCTTTGTACTGATATAGAGCCGTTTCGAAGTCGAGCGCAGGAACGAACCGAACCAGCAATTGAGTCAATGCCCTTCAGTACTATAAAAGGGTTCACCTTCTCAAAAGATTGTCCTTCCTCTGTTCGCGTAATGACAACGTAACAGCCAGACGTTGCTGGTATTACTTGTTGCAAATACCTTTCGGCGCTTGTTATTAATAATGGAGAAAGGGGTCTCCGCAGCGAAAGAAATCCTCCACCATTGTAACTGTCTCCGACATCGGGCTTGGACTCCCCGGCTTGGGTGAGTGGCCTATCTATACCAGACTCACACCTCCCAGAACATAGAGAGGGAATCAATGGCCGTCGGAAGTCAGCAGCTCATGCAATGGCCCCCCGCGGGACTGCAGCTGAACAGCGGATACGAACACATACCCTACATGACGACTCCGGGTGGTGGAGATGACACCTTTACCCACTCACCCAGCTGCGTACCCAGTGCGTGGGTATACGTCAGGCTGTGTCCGCGGAGGATTAAAATAAAAGGGTAAAAGAAACAAAAAATGTGGGCGTTTCGCACGCAAGGTAAGCCGGCGAGGAAGAAAAGATGTGCGGACGGTCGTGCGCGAAATGGTCGGAAATAGACAAGAAAGAAACGATGGCGAGGGCCGGCATGCAACGAAATGCAAAGAACGCACGAGAGCCTACCTTGTGTCGCCCGGTCACGAGAACGAACCCACCTCACCAGACGGGGATGAATACGGCGATGAGTGGCTCGGGCAACCCGGGTACGCCAAACCCGTACTCACATAAGGTGAGCCCCTGGGGGAGAGATTTCAAAGACTTGAAGTTGACATCAATACCATAGGTGATGTTTTTCTGAAACACCATGTGGAGAAACTTAAAGCGCTAATAGCATTGGAAATCAAAGTAAGAAAAGGTTAAGAAAGTGACACAGTTGAAGATTTAAGAAATGCGCCTGAAGAAAAACCAAAAAGAAACCTGGACGCCCTAAAGAAAACCAGTAGACTTAACACAAAGTAGTGATTCAAGTGAACTAGAAGAAATGGAAATGGAATTTGACCATATGAGTAAGGCAAGTGATATTGAGATTGAACATACAAATCATAAAACCGCTTCATTCTTGACATTCCAACAGAAGAGAGCATTGAAAAAAAGCTGACTTCGTAACTGTTACAATGGAGAACAGTATTCAAGGATTATCCATACTACCTGATGGTGAGAAGGGACCTGTCTATTGTTAGCTGTATGGAGAGGTCTGTGAAGTTGGAAATGGCCAAAGAAAGAAGATATCCTTGAAGATGATTGGTGGAGTGTAATAAGAAAAATTGCACCTCTTAAAAGTATTGAGCAAAACGGGATTCTTCAGTGCGCCAGAATTAAATTCTTTTGTTTAGTTAAATCTGTGTGAGATTCTTCCACACGCTTCAAAACGCAATTCGTACATACTATGTTAATATAAGGCCATTCCTGCATTAGATAATATCAAATATTTAAGCTTTTATAAGTTTTCCACATCCTATTATCACTTTTAACTATAGAGACACAAAAAAAACACAGTGGACCACTCTCACACTTGGTATCGTAACCTTCTAAACAGAATCGATTCTTTCTCGTGCTACTCTCGACTGTTTTCTTAATTGCTAATGCGTGACCATCTACGGGACATCACACAAAGCGGCAATTGGTTCGCGGTCGCGCGCCGCTTCCCTCCTGCGACTCCAATTCCCGCTATTGGAACGCATCCCTCGAGACTCCGATCTCCGCTATTGCATCACACATGGCATGACAAACGAAGAAAGTAGATATGCCCTTCAGTGGTGTTCAGCTTTGCGTTATTCACTGTTCAATTTACTCCAGAACAGAAGTTTTCATTTGCTGCAACTTTATAAAACACGAACATCCGGATCTGTGTCGAAAGGATTTCGGGAACCCTTTCCTGATATTTTTGCGCCTAACATCAGCATTCATAAAGTACTAAAATGAAAAAGTACGGGATCTGTTTTAGACAAAAAAAATCTACATCACGTTTTAATAGAGGAAAATCTTGATATCGGTGCGCGGTTGGCACGTTCGCCACGGGAAGTCCTCGAAGTTAGCGCAGCAAGCAGGACAGTTTTGTGCCAGCACATAAAGCGACAGAACTTGAAATTACGGCCTTACAAAACAGAAGTGCAAGCATTGAAAAACAAGGACCCGCAGAGGAGAATAGTTATGCACCTACCAATGTGCGCGGCGACAACATATATCCACAATTTGCATTATTCAGTGACTGAAGTGGTACAATAAAGCGGGCCATCTTGTATCCTCATACAAAGAAAGAAATCCAGTGAATCTGTGAAACGATGGGCCGTGGTAGATGGAGAACATTGAAGTTCCTAGGCCAGAATTGAGAGTATAATTCTTTTATAGGTTAAGTTGACCTTCACAACATGCTTGTAACTCTTTATACGAGCAATGTTGAAAGGAAACTATTTTATTTGAGAACAGTATTTCACCTCACTGATAACTGCCTTGTAAATGTATTGTTACCGTATCGCTGCGGCTGCAAACTGAGGTTTACGGAACATACGCATTTTCCCATTTTACGTTAACATTGCTCATGGACTACTACAACAGAATTGGTGATGAAAACACAAGGGCGACCTTCAAATGAGTCCTTTGCCTTCAGTATATAAGGTAAGACTTTGTTAATGTTAATCACTGGCCAGAGCATTTTAAACCCAAATATGAATACTGTGTATAAGACAAAATTCAAGGATGAAATAATCAAAATGTAATAAAGCTCTATATTTCACAAAAGGTGTAAACTGCTTCTTAAAATATCTAAACATGTGATAAATTCAGTATAACGCTAACACACATTTAACGTGACTATAAATATTGTACATGTACTGCTATACTGAAATGCATAAAATGAACCGATGGCTGGCAGGAAGTGATGTTGCATATTCTCGAAAATGCTATTAACCGTGGAACAATGAGGTATGATGCTGCTGCATCTGACATAACTAGGTACTTTAAAGCAAACCGGTAGATAACATTAACTTACCATTCCCGCTCTAACCCAGTGAAAGCAATAATTGAGTTTTGATTTATAGACGCTCTGCAATTATTATGGTCCTTAGCGTCCCATTCTATATTGGGCGTGAAAGACAGGAAATTGTACTCAAGAGGCCTTTTTATTACGCTTGAGGTTCTTTTACGTGCCGTAACAGGACCACCAGCTTTGCTTTACTTTACTTCCCTTCCGATGGAAGTCATGCTAAAGATTTTTACGACCGAAAAAATCCATCGCCCTCGGTAGGATTTGAACCCACGGCCTGCCGAACTAGAGGCTAGCGCAAGTGGAAGAACGTGAATTGTTGCTGGTTGCCGTCCGCAGTACAGTGAACCTTGAGCGTGAAAACCGCAGGTCAGTCTGTGTTAGAACGTTTATTGCCTTGCATTGTGTGACATGGTTTAAATGTTACTACCAGACCAGGAAAGTATAAATAAACGGAAGAGTTGTAAACATGGAGATGATGAGATGCGGTTTAAGGGCGCTAAACAGCTAAGGTCATCAGCACCCTTACAACGTATAAAATGTACAGTCCATAAATAAAAGTCCGATAAAAAACCGCACAATTAAAAGAAACGGGACACAAACCCGCGATGTCCAAAAGCTAAAAAACAAGACAAAAATTCCAAAAACGAACACACTAAAACCATGGTCAATAAAAAAGTAAAACAACGTGTCAAGAACTGTAGAATGCCAGGGACACGAGCGCCAGAAGTCCACTGGGGAGGAGATGCCCCATTTAAAAGACAATATAAAATCACAGTCAAAAGACGCTCAGCGCATCAAATGCGTCTGGTAAACCCAATGTCACTCATAAAACGTAAATGACCCTCGACAGCACGCACCTCGTCTGCCAAAACGATGGCTAGGCCAACAGGCAGACCAACACGAACGCGCAACGGAGCTAAAACTTGACACTGCTAAAATGTGACGCACCGTTAAGGGCGCATCACACTGCTCACAGAGTGGTGCGGGGTCACCACTGAGCAGGTATCTATGGCTAAAAAGACAGTGTCCGATTCGTAAAAGAGCTAAAAGTACCTCTTCCCGACTAGAAGAACGAGAAGAGGTACCCCAGACTAACGGAAGAGGCTTAACCTACCGCAACTTGTTCCCCATAAGAGCCGCCCACTCATCGCACGAGAGGATACGGTGACGTAAAATAACATACAAATCTGAGGAAGGAACAACACAGGTAAAACATCTGGGAGATAAAATGGCCGATTTGGCAGCGGCATCGGCAGACTCGTTGCCTGAGATGCCCACATGACCTGGAATCCACACGAAGGAGACGCTGATGCCAGAAGCACCAAGCGAGTGGAGCAGGTCATGTATGCGCTGTACGAGCGGGTGGTAACTATACAGCGCGTGAATACACTGAAGGGCACTCAGAGAGTCCGTACAAAACACACAGTGCCGCAAGTCCTGCCGCTGAATGTATAAAACACATTGATATATACTAAAAAGTTCGGCGGTATAAATCGAACATTGTCCAGGTAAACGAAAAGTAACACTGTGCACCAAAAACAAAGGCACATCCTACTCCATCAGTCTTAGACCCATCGGTAAATATAAAACGAGTCCCCGAACAGCGCCTGTAGTTCAAAAAACCCGGATCTAAGGACGGAAGCAGGGGTCTCATTATTCGGCATCGACGTTAACCCAAGGTGACAGTGGGCCTCAGCGCGCGACCATGGAGGTAAACGCGTTTCCCCCCGTGGAAGGCCCGGCGCTGGCGTAACGTCCAAATGCCGAAGTAGCAGTCGAAATCGAACCCCTGGAGGGAGCAATGCAGAGGAGCTAACTATATATTGGCGATCAAGCGAATCCTCAACAAATATCGCGAAGGACGGGTGGTCAGGCAAGCTTGAGAGTCGACAGGCATAGCTGCACGAAAGCATCTCACGCCGGAAGGACAGCGGAGATTCTGCAGCTTCAGCATACAGACTGGGAACAGGGCTGGTTGGAAAGGCCCCCGTTGCGACTCTTATGCCACGATGGTGAATGGCATGCAATCGACGTAACAGATGGACGTGCCGACGAATAAACAATGCAGCTTGGATCGGACCAAAGAGCGATAAAGGCGAAGGACGCTCGGATCAGCTACCCAGGATGTGCCACTTAAAACACGTAAAAGAGTAAGAGAACGATCACACTTTGCTTGTAAAAAGGAAATGTGCGAAGTCCAACAAAACTTCCTATAAAAAATCAACCCCAAAAATTTCGTCTCGTCTGTAAACGGAAGTATCCCTGGCCCAAGATGGACAGAGGCCGGAGAAAAAGCCTTCCGGCGCCAGAAGCTGATACAGACGGCTTTTTCGGCGTTGGCGTTACTCCAGGCATAGAGGCGTTCGAGTAGACAGGTCTGCCGTGAACTGCAATAAATGGCAAAATCGACAACAAAGGGACGATGAAATGCCAGGTGGAATACAATCAACAATGGGGTTGATAGCAATCGCAAAAAGTGTGACACTGAGTACAGAGCCCTGCGGTACACAGTTCTCTTGAATAAAACTACTGGATAAAACCGAGCCCTAACGTACACGAAAGACGCGATCCGTCATAAACTCCCTAAGAAATATGGGAAGACGACCGCGGAAATTCCATGCATAGAGTGTACGTAAAATGCCGCCCCTCCAACAAGTTTCATAAGCTTTCTCCAGGTCAAAAAATACAGCCACAGTTTGACACTTTCTCAGAAATCCCTTCATAATATGCGTCGCCAGAAACCAGATGGTCGACGGTAGAGCGTTGGCGACGAAATCCCCACTGAGCGTTCGCTAGAACTTTCTGAGACTCAAGCCACCATGTCAACCGCCCGTTGATCATGCGCTCCATCACCTTGCAAATGCAATTGGTGAGGGAGATAGGGCGGTAGCTGGAAGGTAGTTGGCGATCCTTCCCAGGCTTCAGAATAGGGACAATGGTGGCTTCGCGCCAAACGGAAGGAAAAAGGCCGTCTTGCCAAATACGGTTATAGACCTGTAAGAGATAGAGTTTACTGTCGGCTGAAGGGTGCTTTAACATCAGGACATGAATGCCGTCCGGCCCAGGAGCGGAGTGCTTAGAGCAATGAAGAGCGTGCTCCAGCTCCCTCATTGTAAAAAGTTCGTTATAACATTCGGTGTTACCAGACCGAAAAGTATATGGTGCGGAATCCAGCCGGTCCTTAATACAGCGAAAACCGGCGGAATAACGGTCTAAACAGGAAACCGCCTCAAAGGCAGATCCTAGGGTGTTAGCGATGGCAGCCGGATCTACTATGATGGCATTGGAAACCTGAAGGCCAGAAACAGTACAATGCGACACTTTACCTGAGAAGCGACGAAGTTTATCCCAAACAACAGATGAAGGCGTAAAGCGATTAAAAGACTCGACAAAACGAGCCCACGACGCCTTCTTGCTATCCTGAATAATACGACGAGCCCTTGCGCGCGATTGTTTAAAAGTCACCAAATTATCAAGTATAGGATGTCGCGGAAACAGCACAACTTTCTACGGGCACGAACGGTGTCCCGACAATCCTCGTTCCACCAAGGAACAGGCAGTCGCCGAGGTTGAGAGGAACGGGGAATTGCGCGTTCGGCGGCAGAGAAACTCGTAGATGTAAGATGCTGCAATAGTCGGTTAATGTCGGTGAAGGGCTGGTCGTAAAAATGAAAGAGGCTGAAATACAAGCTCCAGTCGGCTTTTGTGAATATCCAGGTAGGTACTCTCGAATGCTGTACGTGGTGTGACAGAAGAGAAACGATGCAGGGGTAATGGTCGCTGGAGTAGGTGTCGGCGACGACGTTCCACTGAAGACGCCTAGCAAGCTGGAGTGAGCAAACGGCAAGGTCCAAGTGAGAAAATGTACCGGAAGAATCAGAAAGAAACGTAGGCTCACCTGTATTGATTATAGAAGATGGAACTGATCAAAAATGTCGGAAACAAGAGATCCCCTCACAAGCCCTTGGCGAACCCCACAGGGGGTGATGGCCAATAAAATCTCCCAACAGGAGAAATGGTGTTGGGATAGCGGACAAGAGATCTCGAAGGCCCGCGTTAGCGACGGGAGACGATGGAGGTGAATAGACAGAGCAAACAGGAAAGAAAAAACCGGGTAACTGCAGTCTAATGGCAACAGCTTACAAGTCGGACGTAAGAGTGAGACGTTGAAAATGAACGTCGTTACGCACTAACAACGTGACACCTCCATGAGCAGAAGTACCCTCCTCCGGTTCAAGGTCGTAGCGAACCGGAGTATATCCTCGGAGATCAAAACGATCATGAGGGCGAAGCTTAGTCTCCTGCAAACACACGACCATAGGCGAATGGCAACGCAATAAAAGTTGCAGTTTCGCCCTATGCGATCGTACACCACGTACATTCTAGGTCAGGATAGCCATTAAGAAAAAGGGATAAACGGACTACATAGAAGGGCGGCTTAAAATTACCTTTTGTTTAACCTTTGGGCTCGGGCTTTTGGTATGGGTTAGTCAGACTCCATAGCCTCCTCGAAGGGAGGGCCAGAGCCAGAAACCGATTCAAGCGCCGAGAATCGGTTCTGGGTGGCGATGGGTGAGGGGTGCCGCTGAGCGCGGCTTATCCCAGGAGCGTCCTGGGACTGCGAGCTCCGAGAAGGTGAACTATGCTTGCTGTGAACACGCGGAGGGTCTTTTAAAAAGTCTTCTCTTTGAAGTTTCTGCTTCGGCTTTTTCTCAGTGACTTCATACTTTGGACCAGGTTTATAGGGCTTGGTAACAGTAGCAGACATGGACGGCCGGATGGTAGTGGCGGTCAAGGCAGTCATGGTCCTCGTTTGAGTCCCAGCATCGTTCCGGGGTACTGGCGAGGCAACAACGGAACTGAATGTTCCCGATCGCAGAGTTTCTCCTTTACCCGCATCTCCTGGATTGCCTTCTCTAAATACTGCGGACAGTCGCCAAATGAAGCAGAATGTGACCCTTTGCAATGGACGCAGACGGGGGCTGTTTAACAGGCACCTTCGTGTGAGGCCTGGCTACATGTTGCACAGATGTTAACAGCACTCTTACATGAGACTTGCGTATGCCCAAAGCGTTTGCATTTAAAACAACGCAGAGGCCTAGGAATATAGGGACTCGCCGCAATACGTTCGTACCCTGCTGTAATGCTCGTAGGCAGATCGACGCCATCAAATGTGATAAAAAGGGTACCAGTGGGTACCAATACTCCGTCGCGTTTGGCCTGACCCGATGCACTGCTGTCACCCTTTTGATCCGATATTTCACTAGGTCCTCGTCCGATATACCGTCGAGGCTATGGGTGGTAACGACGCCTCGACAGGAATTCAATGAATAATGACCCTTTTCGAAGGCGAGTGCAGGACTGAACCGCACCAGCAATTGCATCAATGCCCTTCTGAATTATAAAAGGGTTCACCTTCTGAAAGCTTTGTCCTTCTGTTCTTGAAATTACCAAGTAACAACCAGATGTCGGCGGTGTTACTTCCGTTACAATAACTTTACGGCGCTTGTTGGAAATAATGGAGAAAGGGGGCTCCATAGCGAAATAAATCCTCCACCATTGCAACCGTCTCCGACCTCGGTCTCTGACTTCCCAGACATTACCCCGGCTTGGGTGAGTGGCCTGTCTATACCTATCTCACCCCAGGGTCACACCTCCCAGAACAGACAGAGGGACCCAATCGCCGTCAGAAGTCAGCAGCTCATGCAATGGCCCCCCGCGAGACTGTAGTTGAACAGCGAATACGAACACATACCCTACATGACCCCGGGTGGTGGGGATGACGCCATTACCCACTCACACAGCTGCGCATCCAGTGCGCGCGTATCCGTCAGGCTGTGTCCACGGAGGATCTAAATAAAAAGATAAAAGAAACAAAGTATGTGGGCGTTTCGCACGCAAGGCAGGCCGGCGAAGAAGTAAAAGAGATGTGAAAATGAATGGGCGTGGGGCGAAATGTGCAGAAGTAGAAAAGAAAGAAATGATGGCGAGGGGCGACATGGAATGAAATGCACAGAACGCACGAGAGCCTACCTTGAGACCCCCGGTCACGAGAACGAACCCACTTCGACCGGACGGGGATGAAGTGATGAAGATGGCGATGAGTGGCTCGGGAACCCCCGGGTACGCTAACACCCGTACTCACATAAGGTGAGCCCCTGGGGGGTAAATATGGGGAGTGGAAGGATAAAAAGCGCAAGCGTCTACGAAACAGTGGAGAATCGTATGTGGACAGAAAGTGGAAACAGATTCCTCCTAAATCTGCATGTTACTTTAGGTATTCGTATATAGTAAAGCAAGGTAATTTATGCATCAGCTAACATCATTTTCACTATATAAGCAAATTGTTAATATTCCTAGAGTAAACGATACAAATCTAATAGCTCATATTATCAGTTGCTGGAGCGGGAGGTTTCTGTCCGCACTGCCAGAACGATAGTTAAAAAGAGACAGGATCCTTCCTCTGTTAAAGGCGATAGCCCGACAACGAAAAATGTTAAATTGTTTCGACGTGAGATTGGAATTGGAGATCAGCAAAGATGTAGATCGCCGATCCGAATCCGTTAGTTTCAGTGGCCAGAGTGCGATTTCCCGATTCGGTACCGGTTTAGCTGCAAATGAGCTACAGATACCGGACTTCGTGACAGAAGGCTGACGGAAACGCATAAGTCATTAAATTCACGTCGAAATATGTTTCAACTTCTAAAAGTAATTAGGAAAGGGTAAAGCACGTAAACAATAGCAGGGGATGATAGGAGGAATCGCGTCTTGTGTGAAGGGTATTCGGACGAGGAAAGCAGTGTGGATCTTCAATAAACGGGCCATTGAGAGAACAGTATCTTTCATCTCCCATCCACACTCCTTGAGATAAGAGTCACACAATCAATATTCCTCTACCTGAGTAGCCGGCAACATCAATCCTTTCGAAGAAGAGACCCAACACCAAGGAAATCCCCTAAAACCCATTAATCCCCGCTACACAACCCAACTTAGGTGACGGTCCTCTCCTCAACCGCTAATAACCTTAGCAGTTGAGTGCCCTTAAGCTCCCCCATCTCGCCTCAACCTTGCTCACCCTAGGGTCTCACCTCAATTTATAGAGGGATCCAATCGCCTTCAGGAGTGTAAGAGCACATGTAACGGCCCCTCCCGGAACTGACCTTTATTCAGCGGATACGAACAGTCTTACATGATACTCAGGGGCTGGGAGTTACGCCTTACCCAATCACTCCTTGTGACTCACCCCCGTTTCAAAAAAAAACGAGTTATTTGCGGACGCTCGTTAACTGCTGTGGTCCTTAGTGTCCCATTCTATATTGGGCGTGAAGGACCGGTAATTTTACCCAGAGGCCTCTACATCAGGCTTGAGGTTCATTTATGTGCCGTAAACCTACATGGGACCACCGGCTTTACTTCCCTTCCGAAGGAAGCCATTCTAAGGATTTTTACGCCCGAAAAAAATCAATCGCCCTCCGCCAGGTTCGAACGTGCGACCTCGGGAACTAGAGCCTAACATGGTTAGCGCTACACCACGTAGGACGACGATCCGCGCAGCAGTATCCGCCAGACTGTGTTCAGGGAGATAAATGATAGTTGGTCGCATTTGTGGACCAAAGTTGATCGGGGGTTGGCATAAGCCCTCTCGACTCTTAGAGCAACCCAATCGATGTGGATGGGAACTACGGGAGCGCCAATCCCGTACCTACCGAAGTAGGCCCCTGGGGGTGAAAAGTGAGTATTTTGTTGAAACGGTCTACTTTATTGCGTTAGGATCCGCTTCGATTAAAATCCCAGTACCTGTGAGCGGATCTGCTCCAAACAAACGAATTCTTCAGCGAACCCCAGGATTTAACAAAATGAAGCAAGCTGCGTAGTTCTTGAAGGGGAAAAAATTACGGGCAGGCTACGTCGGAGTCCAACATCCGTAGTAGCAATGAAATTTGCTCACCTAACAACCTGTGTCGTCGAAAAGGCAGTTTCGCCCAATTTGCATGTACAGTCTGCTCTTAAATGGAACTACAGTAGGCGATTACGAGTACCAAAGAGACCGCCTCTTGGAGAACCTAGACTATTAATCGAAAGAATGGCGAGTCACGAGTTTTATTCTCACCTTAACTGACGCTAAAATATATGACACCGATATTTCCATTTGTCAAGAGTATAGTGAAACTACTAACAAGACGAAGCTACAAAAGCACTCGCGAGAATCCAGAACAAATGCCTCCTGCTATGATGATGAGATGGGACATAAGGGCGCTAAACATCTAGGGTCATCAGCGCCCTTGCATTGTATAAAATATAATACCCAAATAATAAAATACGGGACACTAACCCGAGGAGTCGAAAACACTAAAAAACGAAACAGCAAATTCTACAAACACACTAAGAGCATGGCCAATAAAAGAGTAAACCAACGCGTCAAGAACTGTAGAATGCGAGGGACAGGAGCGCCATATGTCAGACGGGGAGAAGAACGCCCATTACAAAAATCAATATAGAAGCACAAAACTAAAACGCGGTCAACGCATCAAATGCACCGATTAAAATCACTGTCACTGATAAAACGTAAAGACATTCTACAGCACGCGCGTCGTCTGCCAAAACGTTGGCTATGCCAACCGGCAGACACACACGAACGCGCAATGGAGCTAAAACTTGACACTTAAAATGTGACGCATCGTTAAGGGCGCATCACACTGCCCACACAGTGGTGCGGGGTCACCACTCAGCAGGTAGCCATGACTAAAACGGCAATGTCCGATTCGTAAACGAGTTAAAATTACCTCTACCCGACGAGAACGAGAAGAGGTACCCCAGACTAACGGAAGAGGTCTAACCTCCCGCAACTTGTTCCCCCGAAGGGCCGCCCACTCATCGCGCCAAAGCGAGAGGATGCGGCTACATAAAATAACACACAAATCTGACGAGGGAACAACAGATGTAAAAACTCTGGATAATAAAATCGGCGATTTCACAGCGGCGTCGGCAGACTCGTTCCCTGAGATGCCATGACCTGCAATCCACACGAAGGAGACGCTGATGCCAGAGGCACCAAGCGAATGGAGCAGGTACAAGGGGGTGGTAATTGTACAGCGTGGTAATACTCTGAAGGGCACTCAGAGAGTCCGTACAAACAACACAGTACCGCACGTCGTGCCGCTGAATGTATAAAACGGATTGATAAAGACTAAAACGTTCGGCAGTAAAAATCGAATATTGACCGTGTAAACAAAAGGTAAAACTTCGTTGACCAAAAACAAAGGCACACCCTACTCCAACATCAGTCTTAGACCCATCAGTATATGTAAAATGCAAGTCCCCGAATTGCGCCTGAAGTTCTAAAAACGCGGATCTAAGGACTGAAGGGGTTTCATTCTTCGGCATCGACGTTACCCAAGGTGACAGTGGGCCTCAGCGCGCAACCATGGAGGAAAACGCGTTTCACCTATGGGAAGGGCCAGCGCTGGCATAACGTCCAGATGCCGAAGAGGCTGTCAAAATCGAACCCCTGGATGGAGCAATGCAGAGCTATTTAAATATTGCCGATCCAGCGAATCCTCGAAAAATACATCGAAGGAAGGGTGGTCAGGCAAGCTTGAGAGTCGACATGCATAGTTGCAAAAAGCATCTCACGCCTGAAGGAAAGCTGTATTATTGTTTCTCTTTGCAGGGTTGTGGTGCGACTGAAGAATTTAGGCTCACACAGATTATAATTTTACTTCACTCCTTTTATTAATCCTTGACACGATTTAAATAACACTTCACTGATATAGAGAGAGCTGTGATATTTTTTATTAATTACTTGCACTTTTTAACACGTAAAACTGTTTTCGTCGCACACGAATACGTATTAAATTTCTGGAGGACGTGTCTCGCGTCCAATTATGAGCAGTCTACAAACAACGCGTCCAGTTATGAGCGCTGTCTACAAGCAAATGACTTGATTTCTACCGCCATATTTGTAAATTTCTGTATGTCAAGTCTCTGATTGGCTATTCCTAATCCAATAGAATACTTTTACTTAAGCTTTTTTCTGGTTGTTGATTGGCTATTTTATAAACTCTCAAAAATTTACATTATTGTTGCTTCAAGAATGACTAGTAGCATTATTAAACATTCTTACTCATTATTGGCTTAAGGTTACCTCATTGTTAGCAACTTTTAACCTATTATTCTCACAGCTCCTACATTATTAAAGGAAAATAAACCAAACGTGTGGGCGTTTCGCACGCAAGATAAGCCAGCGCGGAAGGAAAAGAGACGTGCGAATGGTTGTGGTGCGAAATGTTCGGAAAGAGACTAGATAAGAAAGAAACGATGGCGAGGGGCGGCATGGAACGAAATGCAAAGAGCACACTAGAGTCTACCTTGAGTACCCTGGTCACGAGGACGAACACACCTTGACCGGAAGAGGATGGAGGGATGATGATGGCGATGAGAGGCTCGGGCACCCCTAGTATGCTCAAACCCGTACTCACATAAGGTGAGCCCCTGGGGGGGGGGGGGAGTTGAAGTTTATTACTTCTTCACTCATCACAATGCAGCTGTAAATTCCCAGCTTATGAATCATCCAGGAACACCTCTCATAATATGTATCCCTGGCTGTGTAAAATTTGCCTTCCAGCAAAGCATGACACCAACAAACATAGCTTCAGGTTTCCGTAACACTGGAATATTTGCATTGGATAAGGCTATATTCACAGATGACTTCCTACCCAGCAGTAGGAACTACCAGATAAGACTATGGGATCAAGTAACTCAGCAGTTAATAAAATTGGAACACATGTCACCAGAAATGGAAGTTCTGAAAACTGTCTTGGGAGTGACGCCTCAATAAACACTTGCAGAGAAGTCCAGAATGATCCAACACAAGGAAGCTCTAGTTATTAAAATCTTGGTGCTAAAATCCTGGAGGATTTGATAGGCTCACCATCTACTATGAAAAGAAATAAGAAAAAAAAAGTAGTGACATTGTAAGCCCTGATGAATTTAGTGTTTCCTAAAGCTACAGTGAGAAAATAAACTGTGAGGAGTAAGGGGAGTGGACATTAAAACATAAACCAAATAAACCTGCAGCTGAACAGAAGAAATTTAAAGGAAGAAAATTATTCAGAGAACCAGAATCATCAGTAGACAATGTAGAAATATCTTCTGGATCATCAGTTATAGAGATTTTTCTGGCTTTGAAGAGCTGGAAAGAGAGCCTGCTGTGGGTGAATTTGTGCTGACTGAGTTTGCAGGAGAATCAAAAGTGGCTTATTACACTGGACAAGTCATAAAAGGGAAAGATATAGATGAAGATATGGAAATGTTGTTCCTATGGCGAGTGAAAAATACAAATAAGCTTGAGGTTCCAGATGTAGCTTTAGTGAGCGAAACTGGTGTAAAAATGTTGACTCAACCATGATTGGTAAAACAAAAAGACAGAGCAGTTACATGATTTTTTAGTCAAATTTGGTAATCTCAATTGTTATGTAGGTTGTCTCAGTGTACCTCACAGTGAGGTAGGGTGAGAATTTACATTCACTTGAATTTTGGTATTGTGTGTCTTTTTGATTATTAAAATCAATGTTTTATATGCTGTATTTGATAAGGAAATAGTGAAAAGGTTTCGCCTGTTTCCATTAAAAACATATCAAAGTAAAAGAATATATATATATGGGGTTTCAAAAATATTGTCTAACTGTGGACCACCTATATCCAACATTTTTTTTGAGTTATGCAAAATGGACACTTTTTTTTTCTTCTACAAATTCTTATTGTTTGGATCCAGAGGCCCCAAAACATGTATTTCTGGTGATATCTCCATACTGCCGTTTTGAGTGGAGTAGAATGCAATAGCTCCTCTACTTACCAAATGCATGATTAAGAAAAAGGCTAGATGATAATTTTGAATATAGAGCACTAGCCACAGGAATGGGTCGTACTTGTGAACTACCCTAAACTTAAGTTATGAAGTTGTTTTGTTGTACAAGGGCAATTATTTATTCACATAGGCTGCATTGTCCTTATGAAGGCAACAAATATATTGCACTCCTAGAATAATAGGTCTTAGCTAAAAAAAATAGCTTATTAGAATGAGTGTCCATGACTTCATCTAATGAAGCATGGCCATATCTCTTGAACAAAGGACTTTCAATATACAGCCATATATCAGGTATAAGAAAAATATCAGCACAGTTGATCTTTATTTTAGACTTTCTGCTATCTTGCCCTTGAAAAAGTAGGTCAGAAAGCCACATTTGAATTTACATTACAATCCAAGAAACAGCTAAACTATGTTCATCAAGAGGTCAAAGTAAGCATAAACAAAACCTCGTGCATTTTGACCACAGCGCGCCTTCTTCACGGTTTGCTGGATGCTTCCGCCCTCTAAATAGTTCCTTGAAAAGTGTTACTAAATACCAAGGTTTGAAGCTCACTTAATTTCATAAAGCACAAACTATTGAGTAGTAAGCATAGTTCAACTCAGTATGTTAAATGATAAATAAATTAATTTGTAACTAGCGTTACTCAATTTGTAACAATGCTGATTGGTTGCTGGAACTGGTAGAAGGGGAAGGAGGAAAAAGCAAAACACTCAGTATGTATCAACATGGCAGAAATAACCGGTGTTATTAAACATAAGCGCAGAAACCTTTACGAAGTGGTGAGAAGACAATAGTTTTGAACGTGTATAACAAGCTCTGCAAGAAATATCCAGAACTTGCTATTGATGGTGTGAAATTAACATCAGAGTTTACCGGTGTGTCAATTTCAAGTGTTTACAGCGCACACAAAGAAAAATCCACAGTTGGTGAGGTTAGAACTCCTGGCAAGAAGAGACCACGTACGAGAGAGTGCTGGATGTTGTTTGTGAGGTCAGCAATCCGCAGAAAAGTTCACCAGTTCTTTGTTAACAATGATCCCCCCCCCACCTTAAACAAAGTGCTGTTTGCAGTTAACTCTGATTCGGACCTCCCAAACTTAAAACGAACCTCCCTCCACAAGTTGCTCATGGAGATAGGTTTAGAGTTTGTGAGCAGGAAAAGAAAAAGTATTATTGCGGACAGAGATGACATTATTTTATGGCGTAGAGATTTTCTCCGTAGAACAAAAGAACTGCGAAAAGTGTACTATTTGGATGAAACGTGGATAAATGAGGGACACACGAAAAGCAAAGCATGGACAGACACCACTGTAAAATCAAGAAAGCAGGCATTTCATGCGGGTTTAAGTACAGGGCTAAAAAATCCAACAGGGAGGGGTAAGTACCTTATTGTGCCGCACATAGGAAGTGAAGATGGTTTTGTCGAGGGTGGAGAGCTTGTGTTCGTATCCAAAACAACAGGAGACTATCATGAGGAAATGAATGGCAAGTTTTCAGATCCTGTTTGAAAAGGTTCTGCCCAAATTAAAACTAAATAGCATCATTGTGATGGACAATGCCCCCTACCACAGTGTGAGGTTAGAACGCATACCAAATCAATCTTGGAAAAAAGCTGACATCATAGCATGACTGAAAAGTAAAAATATAGTTTTCGACAAGGGTCTTGTTAAGGCGGAATTGCTGGCATTGGTCAAGTCTCGTGCTAAACAGTACGAACAATACGTAGTTGATGAAATGGCCAAACTTGCGGGTCACACTGTACTCCGTCTGCCGCCCTATCACTGTTACTTAAACCCGATAGAGATGGTGTGGAGTCAGTTGAAGGGTTACGTCGCCAGAAATAACACTACCTTCAAAGTGCAAGACGTGCATGCACTGGTTGATTCAGCAGTCCATGTTGTAACACCAGATAACTGGCATGCTTGTGTACAACATGTGGTTCAAGAACAACCATATTTGTGGGACTTGGAGGGTATTATTGACACCGTTGTGGAAGAATGTGAGATACATCTCGGAGATGATGAATCTAGCGACACAGAGACATCCGACCCGGAGGGCATTCAATCAATGTCAAGCTCAGATTAGACGAATAGAGATGACATAAGTAAATAGCAATTTCTGTTACTAGTGTGCTGTATGTTATTTAGAGTCAATATATATGTCCTAGATATAATAGTTATCATATGGGTAAATGTGTTCAATAAAATGAACATAATTAACTACTGATACCTGATGGAGGGTGGACGAAACCTCATTTGGAACGCACGTGGCTGCGGAGCGATACAAACCGGTGATTTGTTTGTCTACTTTATTCTCCTAGTGTACAGAGTTTATATAAATTGTGAAAGATCGTGTAACAACTGTTAACAAGCAGCTGACAAGAGCCATGTTGGTCCCTATTAAATTAATCAGTACAAATTTTAGTAAGCTGCATTGTTTAAATATAGTTGTCGATGCACAAAGCATGTTTTAAAATTACATAAGCAAGTTTATTTTTCTGGAAGAGGAGCAAAGATTATGCAAATGGCCTGACTAGCATCCACAAAAAACTAGAAGAGATAGACTTAACACACACACATTGTGTATGTGTGTGTGTAAACGTCATCTTTGGTGTAAATGCACAGTAATAGGCTTGCACAACTATGATTTTGAATTCCCATTACACTCTTTAGCAGCTGAAAATAATATAATTACTTAAATGTGTGAAATTATCTGCTGCCTCAATTAGACCTTTTCGTTTAATTATTGCAGTACAATGAAACTTGGAGCTGGGACTATCAACTTGGATGAGATAGGTTAACAATGTTCAACGTAAGGATATTATGCTCACTGCCAAAAAGACTTAAAACAACACCATTAATAGCAATTTTGAAACATAACAGTAAAATTAAATAACTTTGACATCTTGTGGAAACAAAACTGAGTTTACATGCTCATTTATAATCCAAATCAGGACTGTTTACATTCAAAGAATGTGGGAAATAAATCACCACAGTGAATGTAGTTACAAATGAAGAAATGTAGAATTCTATAGATTATCGTGCTGATTACTTGCCCTTTGATGATTGCAATGTTTATGCTATACTTCTAGTGGTCTGGTGGTTCTGAAAATGCAACCCCCCCCCCGTAGAGAAAATCTAAAATTAAACCAAGTCCAGCAACAATCATAAGATTAGCAGGAATTACTATTTTCAGCACCAATAAATAATTAGGAACAGCTTCAAAATAGACTTCACTCGCATTGATACATAAGTGAGAGAACCTATCTACCAAGATAAGTGCATGTTCCTAAAACTTGAAAATGCTTGAAGTTAATACAGAATATACCTGCAAATAACGTGGAAAAAGAATAAAATGTTTGTGGGACATACACAGAAAACTATTGCTTAAAACATCCACATAAAATATCAGCAGTCGCAAATAGAAATGCAGAAATCACACTGGTATTTGAACACAAGTTACAATAGAAGTTTATATCTACCACCACTAAGATGCAAAACTCCAAAATACAGAAATGCCTGTAAAGAGCCATAGAGGAAAAAACACTATTTTCTGACAAATGACAAAATGAACGTTTGCAAAACATTTTACATTGATACATTAGATGCTGCATCATTTAGGAAGAGCATTGATAGAATGGAATTTTGGGGAACTTCAAAGAAGATCACACACAAAACATCAGAGAGATGGTAATTCCAAATGGCAAGTAATGGAACATATCAGGTCTTTCCTAAAGTAGAACATTACTGTTTCAGTGCACAGACTGATAAAGAGCAAAAACGTAAGCCCTTAAAAGCCTGTACTGCCACATTTTCAACAAAAATTTAACCTTTCATTTTACTGTCATAAAAACTAACAAATGTGCCTTATTGGAAAGACTACAAAACAACAACACTTCTATGCAAAGTAGATCTGATGATCATTTGTGGAATAAGAGGCTATGGAGAGAAAAAATGAGATCATGCAAAAGAAAACAACTCTGTAAGTCCTTTTCTAATATACCTATGGAGTTTCGCATTACAGAACCACTTCAACTCTTTCATACAACTAGGATAGTGCATTAGGTTTTAGCAAAATGGGTCATACTAAAAATATCTTAAATTTTTCTGTACTGTTTAGTAGTGTCAGAACATCACACATTTGATATAAACGCGATCCAATGTTCACTTAAAAACTACAAGAAAACAAGAAGAGAGACAATAATGGAAATGTAATACACAAATAGAGAAATAAAACCCACACCTTTCTATGCGTCTTTTGTTACTCAACTGGCACAGCCAACAGCAAATCCTTTTTCGCTTACCTCAACACATGTGAAACAGCTGATGTACTTAATGAGCACGCCTCAGCCGTAAGTTCTTGATGTTTCGTGAAGTTAATATTTTTGCAGTTTCCTCATTGGCATACTTTTAAAAGAAATTGTACACACTAAGACAACAGCCCTAACCTTACTGCTATATCCACTGGTACTACTGGGCTTACTAAGCAACACTTTCATGAAAGAGTTAGCTTTATAATCGCTATGGCAAAGCCTATCACTGTAAGAACTGAACACACTGCAGTTGGATTCACAACTAAGTCATTTAACCTTCCAGCAAGCATGCTGTAAAAAGTAGACCAGCAGTATTTTTGCTTTATTAATGTTATAACAATGTTTTAACCTTGAGCTATCGTATCAATGGTGCAATGTATTCCATTGTTGTTGTTTCCACGAGAATGTGATAACGGCTGATTCTTTGCTGAAAGTTCTCATTTGGATTACTCTTTACATGCCTTTTTCTTTTGTAGTGTATTCCAAGTAATGAGGCGTTGAATGTTGTAAAATGTACTACATTTGCTCTTCCCATGTAACAGATACATGCTTGGTTCTAGGATTTGGCATTATGCAGAAGGAAGCATAATAACCATTAAAATGTACTTAATCATTGGATTTCCGATGGTATTATTCTGGAAACAAAGCCATACATGATGTTTATTGCAAAACGTCATGTATGCTTTGTAGAGCTGTGTCAGAGAGCTTTGAAAGGATTTTTTATGACGAGTTTGTAGCTGTATTAGAAAACTTCGTGGGATAACTATTTGTAAATTTATTTAGAACACTGAGAATTGAACATTATTAAGTGATAATTATGTCTATGACATAACAATATAAAATAACTACGACAGCAATAAATTTATTACCATTACAAGCATAACATAACTAAAAGTTTCAGTTTAAACATCATGAAAGATAAGTATAAATTAATGGCGAACCATTGGGTGTAAAAATATTATGTTTTGTACTTGTTCAGAAAAACGTTCTTTCCTCCTAGCTACTTGTTGCATTTCTGAAATATGCATGCGTGCACATGACATGGCAATTAAGAGTTTTACCAGCGGCGAGGTGTACTGTCCGTATGAGGCAATGCCGCATTGCTGCTATTCGCTAGTGCCGTATAAGTGGACATGCCTCAACCATCAAGAGATTTGAACCGCATAATAGTGATCCCTTTCACTAACTTCGCAACAAAACACACTAAAAACCACACGTGCATAACCTGTGCATTAACGTATTTCTTAGAGGTGAGTTTTCTCTCTATACAGATTACTCGCGATACTTCCCTTTCAAATGTTGTCTGCTCTGCAGCTTGCCAATGCTTCTGCCAGTGAAACAGCACTCTTAATTGGCCGCAGCGTGAACTATTCGTTTCCACTGGGTACGGCACTTTTGCCAAAGATTTAAGTTTTCGTAACATCCCGAAAGTGCCAACAATTGCTAAACTTGTGAGCAAGAGGACATTTGTTTCAGTAGTAATTACATCTATCAGTGCAGGTAAAACTAGGATTAGCAACTAAGAAGGGTAAAGTGAAGTGTAGTTATGATAAACCTGCAAAAGAGTGGCACATCTGAGTACTCATTGAAGCAGCTGAACTGACACAATGATGATGTAAAATGTTATGTTAATATCAAATACATTCGGTCACAAATGCAAAAGTAATTATCCAGTCTATGGTGAGATGAATCTTATTTTTGGGCTAAATTGCCTTTCTTGGGCCCACCAAGATAATGCTGAAGTGAGAAATAATGGAATAAATTACCTTATGAGGGAATGTAGAAGTGGATGTGAACTGTTGAATATCAGACGTCCGCCTCACCTTACTGATATAGGGAAATTGGGAAACAAACTAGAAAAAACGTGGCCATCTACACAGTAATACTGACGCTCAATCGGAAGTGCCAACTTAAGTAAGAAGCTGGGAATGCGCTAAGTATGCGATGTGTTGTTACTTGTTCTTCTTATTCATATGGTATAGCCACTAAAAACAGTGCCACACATTCAGAGCAAGCTGTGCACAAAGAAAAGAAAATGGTGTGCACAGGCTGTCAAAATAGCGTAAACACAGTTATGAAAGACTACATAAGTGGTGAAAACTTGCAGTTACTGCAGGAATCTAGCTGAATACTTGTTCACATGCACATACAATAAAAAGAGACAGGCTGCACTATCTAACAGAAGCAGCGAAAGACTATCCGCCAGTAGTTCAAATGTTTTTATTGCTTTTGTGAAAGTTTGGGCTAAGTTTGATATATTAAATGTTATTTCTATTAACGTTTTAATAAGCCTTAACACCGGTAAATAGTTAACCTAACTTCATATTAAAAAAAAACCCTAACCTAAGAGGCTAACCTTGCGTAAATTCAAAAACGTAAGCTTATATAAGAAAAAAAAACTAACCTAAACCTAACCGGACATTCTTTAGATTACGTCCCGCAAGAATTCTGTCAAAGTCTGACACGGGATAGGCGTACGAGAGCTGACGAAACCTCCCGAAGTTTCCGTGTAATAGCAGCGCTGCAAACATCATTAGCTGTGAATGCATCCCCTACCAACCTATGCACCATCACCCCAAATATCTATTTTGCAGATGTTTGAAACTTCACATGTGCGCAACAGATGTACCACTGTTAGAAAGGAAGCAGTTTTACGTTAAATCTGAAAATGGGTATCCTACCTGGCTCTTGGCAGTCAGTATATAAACTTACTCGGAAGTTTTGTATGAGCAATGGCAAGATTTATCTATTTTATTGACCTCACGCCTTTGTGCGACAATGAGCAAGAGTGTATGCAGTTCCTATACAAAGAAAGCTTACTCAGAACCCGGATGTCGGGAATGTGATGCCGTCGTACATACCATAACAAAACATGGTCGAAAATTTCAAATATTTTCATGTAGGAGAGGACATGCAGAGCAGTTTTCAAAGTCCGTGGCTAAAGGCACATGGTTCAAAAATTCAAGACTACCACCTGCCCAAGTGCTGCTTCTTACTTACAGTTTCGCAAGTAAGTTACCTTACGAACAAACTGTAGTTCAAACTTCTCTTGGTAATAGTAACATAAACCACGCAACAACAGCCGATTGGTTTAGTTACTGCCAAGAGGACAAGTATGCCAACAGGGGTAAAATAGGCGGTGCCAGCCACGTCGTGCAAATCAACGAATGCAAGATCGGGAGAAGAAAATACCATCGCGGCCGTATCGTGGAAGGAAACTGGATTCTCAGGATGATTGATGTGGTCATCAATCAGGTGCAAATGACAGTGTGACCCAACAATAGAAGAGATGGTGCCACCCTTTTCGCATTAATTGAGGAACATGTGGAATTCGCCAGCACAATTCACACCGACTGTTGGGGCAGATACAATGGATTAAAGGCCGGGGGTTGTGCAGCGGACCTGACGGTGAACCACAGCGAGCATTTTGTGGACCCCATAATGAATGTCCACACAAACAATATCAAGTCGCGATGGTGATCTCACCGGCTTCACCTATCCAGGGAAGACATCAGAAAGGTGCAAATGGATGTCCATTTATCAGAATACCTGTGGCAGCAAGACGTGAAAAACAGATTAGTTGACCCCTTCCAAGAACTGATCGAGGATATTCGAAAAGTTTATCCTATTGTTTAGTGTATCAGCTCCAAACTGTAAATAAAATTTTGGATTAGATTAGATATTAGTTTTAGATCAGGACAAAACTTTGGATTAGATGGCAAAGTTTCCATAGTTATGGCTCGTCGAACTGGCTTAAATTAGCCAAGGAAAAGCGAATAATTTACCTTGTGAGTGAGTTTAGAAGTAGATGTGGCCTCTTCAATAGCTTGTGCCCACCTACTCACCTTTCGACGGTGTTTTACTTATATAGGTGAATCACGTACGAAACAAAACAAACGTAGCCATTTTTTCGTTGAAGAAGAGGTATAGTGGGAACTGCCAACATAAATGAAAATCCACCAGAAATGCGATGCGCAGTTGTTAGTAGTGTTTTTTCTTCTTCTTGTTTTTCTTCGTGTGTTATTCCCGCTGAGAAAACGTAACGCATTCAAAGACTGTTTGCACCGTGCACTAATTGAAAGCAGCAAAAGAATATGCACCAAAGTTTTAAGTTTGTAATAGTTTTTGTCAAATTATAATTTATTAAGAGGTTATTTCGATTGTAATAACAGTGTATTAAAGAAGTTGCTTTACCGTAACAGTGGTAGATAGTTAACGCAAGCTTACATAATAAATAACCCTAACCTTCCCTGAATTCAGAAATGTAAGCTTATATAAAAACCAGTAATCCTAACCTAACCTATCGTGAACCAGAAACGTAAAGTTAGGAACACGGTTTCATGTAACCACTGGTAACTAATTCAAACAAGCTTATATAAAAAAAACTAAACCTAACCTAACCTGCCGTGAACCAGAAGCGTAAGTTTAGAAACGCACCGTGCTTTGATATAACCACTGTTAACTAATTAAAACAAGCTTATAAAAAAAAAACTAAACCTAACTTAACCTATAAAAGTATATCAGAAGCCTAAGCTTATATTAAAAGAAAAGTAACCTAAACGTAATCTTCCGTGAATTCATAAACCTAAGGTTATATAATATCCCTCGGCTACGCTCTGTGGTCGAAGTTGCGGCGCTTTGGTGGCATCAATTATTCATATGTTGGCAGTATTGTGTTAGTCAAGCTTGTGACATAGAGTGACATCTGCTGAGCTAGTGTTTTGCATAGAGTGACATCTGTTGGAAATATACATCGTCGTCATCGCTGTGCGGGACGGTGAGATCGCTGTGCGGGCCACACTTAAAGCAAAATGTCGGATTAGATATTAGGCAACAAAAACTAGTGTGATTGCAGGAGCAATGTTGGCAGCAATGAAGGTTGTATGCTACTCATCTCAGCGCATGTGCAGTAAGCACCTTTGTACTTAGATTTTATACGGGAAAAAGTTGCAGGACGTAATCTAAAGAAGAGCAGACTAACTTGCGTGAATTCAGAAACCTAAGCTTATGTATTTAAAAAAAAAAAAAAAAAAAAAAAAAAACCAAGAGAGTTGGGCATATATCTCCGCCTTTGGCAGCATTACTTATTCATATGTTGCCAGCATTGCATTACGGCCAGAGAATGACCTACAGTACCAGAATGACCTACAGTAAGAAATCAGTTTAGTCGCTAATGAAGGTCCAAGAAAGGCATTTTACCCCTTATATGTCCTACAGATGTCACTCTGTATCATTCTCTAGCTCCAATGCTGACAACATGAATAACTAATGCTGCCAAAGCCGGTAAGATACTCAGCCTCAAGGCGTAGCCGAAGGATTGAGGACTCTCAGCCTAAAAGCATAGCCCTTTAAACTTTTGCAGCTAAGTAGTATTAGCTTTGGCTTTAATATACATTAATTATAAACAGCGGTAGATGTTGGTCTATGGGGTCAAGCTGTTATTCTAAGTCCCGGCACATGCGCACAGGGTAAAACATCTACATGACGTCGTCTGGTAAGATTCGGGACGGGGAGAAGCAGGGTGACCATATGCGCGAAATAAGCATTAAAAGCACTAGAGGAGACCGTGTAACAGTCACACGATGTACGCTTTAAACACGTGTTTATTTGTACGTATTTATGACATGTTTAAAACACGGCGTAACAGTCACATGACATACGTTTTTATAGCCTGTTTATCTCTCCACTTAATACTTAAGAAACGTGTCAGTTACTCGACGTGCGTACGTTTTTAATACTATATCTTATTAATAGTACCAAAAACAGTAGATAACACTAGAAAATTTAATACCGTACTTGCATGTTGCCATGGTAGCATAATGGTTAGAACAACTGGACAAAAACTGGGAGGTTCGTGGTTCAAATCCCACCGATGGCGTTGGATTTTTCAGTCGTCCGATTCTACCTTTCCTATTCCAACTAAAGCTTCTTACTTTCTCTATTACGTATAGAAGAAGAGGAAGTATTGCATTCCACCCAAAATTTCGATATCGAGATTCCACCGGAAATGCATGTTTTGAGGTGCCCTGAATGCAAATAAAGCATTTTTGAAACGTGTCTGTCAGGCTGCGAACAGCATAACTCAAAAACGAAAAGTCCGATAAATACGGAACTTGGTACTTGAGTTTACTATCGTATCTTTCAAGGATGCGACAGGAAGGTTTTAAAGGAAATTCCCCACCCCAGACTACCCTTTACATGGAACATTTTGATTTTCTCAAATAAACACTTTGTCTTTTTTTTTGGGTCGAGTGAACCATTACCGAGCTATTCCTTGTTATTTGTTTGAATTTTCCAATACTTATACTTTTTCTCAAATGGAAAT
Source organism: Deroplatys truncata (assembly GCA_030765065.1). Classification (NCBI taxonomy): domain Eukaryota; kingdom Metazoa; phylum Arthropoda; class Insecta; order Mantodea; family Mantidae; genus Deroplatys; species Deroplatys truncata. The sequence continues at coordinate 56,631,043 of CM060985.1, forward strand.
TCGTTATTCATTTTTTTATGTCCTGGACATGCAAAGAGAATGCAATGCTCAACATAGCAACCAGCTCTTAAAACATTTGACTATTGCTTAAAGCCTATCATATTCCCCTGCACTTACACGAAAATTAGCAATAAGATTAACATGAAGTAGATGGAGAATAAGCATTTTTACAAAAGCGTGTACAAGAGTAGAGAAAGTCATGTGAGTGCAATACATCACATTATTTTTCTGTCTATACACTGAAATCCAAATAAACTGTTGTAGAAATAGCTACATTACACATTAAGTTATAATGAGAACAGCGATAGTCAAATGTTTTAAAACTGGACGCCACACACTGGCCTTAAAGTTGCATACTGTTTCCATGTAATCGCCAGAAACATCAAAAATCTATGGGACTTAAAAAGAAACGACAAAGCACTGAACAAATGGAACCATTAATAACGAATATGTCTGAAGTGGTGATGCCACCAAAAAAAAAAAGTATTTGAAATAAATTGGTTATAAAGCAATATACATTTGTTGTGCGGTACATTTTCGTATATCGCCTAACGTTTACCAGTTATACAAGATTATGCAAAATTCCTTCCAAATGAAGTACACTTCACGACTATTCCCAGAAAATCCAAGGCATGTGTTATATTTGTCATGTAAATATGTTTTAATACATGGCGTTTTCATCAAAATAGTTATAGCCATTTTTTAGAAAATGAAGAATTGGAAAATGTTCCATGAAAACAGTAGTTTGGGGTGGAGGAATTTTCTTGAAAATCTTCGTGTCGTATCTTTAGAAGTTACTGAGCCTAAATATAATGTTTAGTATTTATCTGACTTTTCAGTTTTGAGTTATGCCGTTAAAACACACAGATGCACGCGAGTGCACGGACCTTTTCCTAAACATGCCATTTTTTCATTCAGGGGCTCTCTAAACATGTTTTCCTGTGAAATCTCGGTATTGAATTTTTGGGTGGAATGCAATACCTTCTCTACCTACCAGGTACGTGGTAGAGAAAGTAAAAACTGAACTTTGAAATCTACCTCCGCTTATAGGCTGAATAGAAAACGTCCCCCCTTCCCATAGAATATTCATACAACTTTTGCATTAAACCACTTTTAAAATTGACCCAAATATTTTCGGGAGCAATGTGAGTAATTATGTGAAACCTGGCCAAAGACTAGTTCCTTACATTTGTCGTCCATTGATATGATTAAAACATATTTTATACCCAAGTGCCCAACTCCGCGACGACTGTGCTCTACCTTGCTAGCAAATGTTAAGTCCCAGCGCATGCGCTCTGGCTTGACCCAACTGCCCAACCTCGCAAATACGGTGCTCTGCCTTGCTGGCAAATGTAAAGTCCCAGCGCATGCGCTCTGGCTTGACCCGAGTGCCCAACTCCACGAAGACGGTGCTGGCAAATGTTAAAGTCCCAGCGCATGCGCTCTGGCTTGACCCAAGTGCCCAACTCCGGATGTGAGCTCTGTTTACCAACGAAAATGTTTGAAGTTTCTGCACACTACCGTTTTACTTCATTTGTTGAAACCCAGCACCTTAATAAAAATTCAAGGCGACTTTTTTGTTTATTGTCGCCCAATGAAACAGTCCTACAATGAAGGTTTTTCTTTTTATATTTAAATAATGGGGGGGGGGGGGATATTTACTGCGTTTAATATGGATTTTATATAGGGATGGAGATGTATTACGCGCTTAATATAGATTTTATATGGGGATGGAGAGGAATTATGCATGTTTAATATAGATTTTGTATGGGGATGGAGAGGAATTATGCATGTTTAATATAGATTTATATGGGGATGGAGAGGAATTGTACATGTTTAATATGGATTTTATAGGTGATGGGGAGAAATTATGTATTTAATATGGATTTTATATGGTGATGAAGAGGAATTATGTGTTTTAAATGTGGATTTTATATGGGTTGGAGGGGAATTGTGTGTTTTAAATGTGGATTTTATAGGGGTGGTAGGGAATTGTGTGTTGTTATTATGGATTTTATATGGGGATGGAGAGGAATTACATGTGTTTATGGGATGTATGTGCAAATGGAGTTGTTTATGTAGAAGATGACATTTTCCATATTTATGTCAATTAGGAAAAGATATGTGGCATAAAGATTTGAGCAGGTAAATAGACATGTGTATCTTCCCTACACCTGGAGAGCTCATGGATAGAGCTGTCTTTTTTCGTTATTAAAAGATTAACGTGAAAAATGTTTTATAGCTCCGGTAAAAGTATTTCAATATTTCATGATATTGGTAGGCGATTTAACGCGAATTTTACGTTTTCGCGCGAAAACCTTCTCTTCAGTAATAAACATGAAAAAGTTTTGTTTGTTTGTTTTTTTTAATGAACTCAAAAAGTAAATGTTTACTGTTCGCCAACGGAGAAAAACTCCCTGACAGGAATGTGCTACCCTTATCTGGAAACAATGCGACAAGGACAGTGAATGTATGTGACGGAGAATGCATGTTATGCAAGGAGTAAAAATATTCAATGAGCCGTAACTGAGCTGTCATATGTGTCATAAATAAGGGTACAATAAGCAAATAGGCAGCTTTCGGACCACGTCTAATCAGCAATTTCCCCCCTGCCTTCATTCCCTGAAATTTCTTGGCTGTGGAAGACAGTAGGTACTTGAAATGTAAGCTTTTAACATTTGTTCACGACTGGTAAGCATGCGATATACTGCTATGCAGGTATTTGTCGCCTTGTCCTTGGCGAAATTCTGCACATTACGACACAAAAGAGGGATTATAACGGTACTACCCGCAAAGCAACTAGGCGTATTGACCTCAGTAATGAATACAACCACTTTCTTTTGGCGGGAAGCTTGATGAGGGGAGGGGGAGGAAATGTTATTAGGCTTCAAATTTTAGTTATACCGTATTAAAAAAAAACAACGGTATTAATAAAGCTTATATTTCATTAAATTATGTGTAAGTACTGAGTAGAAATAACCTCAGTTAATTCATTATCATAATGAATAAGATTATGAGAATTCATAAAATAATAATATTGCATGCAATAACTTACATTTACAGCAAACTTTTGCGTCGAGACCTTTTTTTTTTTTTACAGCAAATCTGTTGATGACATCATCAATGAAAGGTTCTGTAGGTTCCTCGTCCCCTTCTGCTGACACCTTCACACAAGTTTAAAACGTATCCTGACCCACCCTATTTCTTAATTTTGTCATTACCCTATTCATTGTGCTGAATGTCATTTCTGCACTGGCAGTGGAAACGGGGATGTAGAGTACAAACTTTCAGCTAGTGTCCTTGGTGCTTCATAGCTAATGCCAGACCTTTACCGTTAAGTAGTCGCGTGGGGTCATTATGCACTCCATGCATTTGTTAATTTTTTTTATCCAAGTATTCACATTATTACACCATTGTTAAATACAATTCAGGAATCAATGTTAATTCTGTGAGTAATAAATATTCCAAAACAAATTACATGGCAAAATTTCGCAAATTACATACATGCTAGCAGATATCTACATGGATCCTGCTTCTAAAATAAACATAAAAATATATGATTATGAAATGGAATTTCTTTTAATATTGCAATTCTAAACTTTATTCATCTTATTATTTTGATATGTAATTTTTTTCACTTCTTCAATGCACTTTACACTGTGATTTTTAAGTTACACTACTAGTCGCGTGGGGTACAAATTGACCCCGAGACAAACAAACGTCTCTACTCACAAACGAGCACTGTCAGTAATAATCGCAGCAGGACGACAATACAATTCAGGGAAGGTACTGGGAGAAAGAATAGTGTGACCAACAGCATTAAATAAATATCAGTAGTAATATTAACAGTGGGGTCATTATGACCTGCACGCGACTACCTAATAGTTAAGGTAAAAGAAGTAACATCAGAAGACATAAATTGTGCTTCTGCACATGCTTAGAAGAAGGAACATATTTAAGTCCTAACATCAAGCATAGTTCTTTACAGCTATTATCATAAAATTCTTGAAATGTTAAAAACTTTCGAAATATGCACTTAGTTCTATCACTTTCACTGTCTTGTCATTGAACCCTTGCTCAATTTGCGTACGTCTTATTCAGAAAATCCGTTGCACTCGCATAAGCAGCAGATGGAAATTGTAATCTCAAGCGTATATTTTGATTTTTTCAAAATTAACCTGCCGCGGTTAATGGGTAGGTAAAAAGGATTTAGAGTCCAGGTAAGAAAACCATTACAGCAGTCTTTGCTAGTTAGGCAGCCAAGAATGTCCAAACACGCCTTCTTGTATTGTGTCAATGCCCTACAATGGAAAATTCCCTGAGGCTTTAAATTACTCTTTTATACATATCAAAGTTTCTCACTCTCTCTCTCTCTGGTAAATCAGATAAAGTTCCCACGCTTTCAATTAGAGTGCATAAGTATCAACTATGGTTGCTCCTCTTATACATTTATTTTTCATTCCCTAAAAGTAAATGCCTTTATCCAAAAAACGTCAGCAAACAGAGATCTTATTTTTCGCAGCAGGAGTAAGTCAAAAGGGAGACGGAAGTCCAAGTTGTCCAAAATTATTATCCATTTTGACAATATATCTTCTTTCATTCTTACTTTCTCTGCTACGTATAGTAAGTATAGAAAGTATTGTGTACACCCAAATATTCCGTACTGAGATTTCACTGGAAATGTATCTTTTTGGGGGTTCAGAAACCCCCCAAAAAGGCATTTTTATAAAAAGGCCTGTGTGTGTCTGTGAACAGCATAAGTCAAAAACGAAAAGTTGGACAAATACCTGGCATGTTGTATGTTTTCCAAGATGCGGCACGAAGAATTTCAAGAAAATTCCTCCATTCCAAACTATACTTTGCATGGAACATTTTTTGAGATGTTTTATTTTTTAAAAATGGCTCTAACGATTTTGATTAAAATACCATAAGATATTTACATGTCAAATGCCATGGTTATAAATGTTACAAATATACAATAAGCACTATTTAGGTACTGCTCTTTTTGAAATTACAACTAGATGCGGACACTTTCTATGCAGACTGTATGTGTTACGCACTGTGAGCAAACAAAGGTATTATATCGCTTTCGTTGATTAAGCTAAACATAAACATTCCTAGGCTCGGCAGCTCGGGTGGCAATCAGGGTCACGATTCCAGAAGTTTTGCGTCAGCTTTAATTCTTGTCTCCTCTCCTTATCTTGCCCTTCCCCCATCCACCACCTCGTGCAACCCATTAACAATAAGATGCAATAGTAGCTGACCATTTCCGGTAAACACAGAAACACCCCTGTTTAGGGTATTTATCGCATTGCAAATGTTCAGTGCGATTCGTTGTCTTCAGCTTGCCTTCAGGATGGACGCACGTGAACTTATTGGCAATGGCGCTCTATGCAGCAGACTTTTAAATGCTCATTTTGGGTACTGTTTAACAGCTGAGCAGAAAAGACAGGCAAACCAGAAAGGTATGGAGTTTCTGGTATTGTATGGAGTTGTACCAGATAGGAATGCAGAAATGCAAAACCGTCGTGCCAACCGAGGATGCAGGTGCCCTCAGTGCAATGCCCAGATGAGCACTGTAGCATCGGCTAATCGAGGTGTTGGTTGGAGGTTTAGATGTCCAAACGGCCACCGACTGGAAGCTACCAGCAATACCTTTCTCCAGCGTGTAAGGTTTAATGGCGAACTGGATACTAATGTCATTGTTCAGTTCGCATTTATGTGGCTGCAGAAGTGTCCCTTAACTTATATTGAGAAAGAACTGGGAGTAGCACATGATACTGCCAAAGCCTGGAGCGGCTACTTCCACGATATGGCCACCAAGAGAGCCTGGCACGATTTTCGTCAACTTGGTGGTCGCAATGACATTGTGGAAGTGGACGAGACACACCTCTTCAAGAGGAAGTATAATGTTGGACGGCAGGTGATGTGGCGGAATCACTGGTTGGTCGGAGGGCTAAGCCGAACAACTAAGCTGCGCTTTGGACTCCTGGTGCCCAACCAGTCCAGAGCAACTCTGCTGCCCATTCTTCAGGATTACATTGATGAGGAGAGTTTCATTGTATCGGACGAATGGAGGGCATACAGGGTATGTGATACTGTATTCAGTGGCCACGGGATGGTAAACCATAGTTAAAACTTCATAAATCCTCCCAGAAATAGGGATCCTTTCTGGGTGCCAGAAGGACAATTTAATCCCGAATGCCTAGATAAACAATGGGTAGGACCTGCACCAGCCCCTAACGTGAGCCCACTGCGATATCACACGCAAAACAAAGAAAGGTCATGGAGAACTTTAAAGCAGGTACTCTCTTCATGTACCAGTGTGGAGTGTGCTACCGGTTACGTTGGAGAATGGATGTACCAGGAGAACAAATTGAATCGTCTCCAGAGCGACACCCAGCGCTTTGAAACACTTCTACAGGATATCTCCATGGCCTATCCAGGTGTAGGGAAGGTAGCCATGTCTTCTGACCTCCACAACTGCTTATGCCACATATGTTTTCCCAACTGAAAAAAAACATTGAAAATCACAACCCCTTCTAAATACACATCTCTATTTACAAATATATCGCATTAACACACATAATTCATCACCATCCCCATATAAATCCATATTAGGCACACAGTTCCTCTCCATCCCTATATAAATCCATACTAAGCACACAATTCCTCTCCATCCCCATATAAATCTATATTAAACATGCATAATTCCTCTCCATCCCCATATAAAATCTATATTAAGCGTGTAATACATCTCCATCCCTATATAAAATCCATATTAAACGCAGTAAATATCCCCCCCCCATTATTTGAATATAAAAAGAAAAACCTACATTGTAGGAATGTTTCATTGGGCGACAATAAACAAAAAAAGTCGCCTTGAATTTTTATTAAGGTGCTGGGTTTCAACAAATGAAGTAAAACGGTAGTGTGCAGAAACTTCAAACATTTTCGTTGGTAAACAGAGCTCACATCCGGAGTTGGGCACTTGGGTCAAGCCAGAGCGCATGCGCTGGGACTTTACATTTGCCAGCAAGGCAGAGCACCGTATTTGCAAGGTTGGGCACTTGGGTCAAGCCAGAGCGCATGCGCTGGGACTTAACATTTGCTAGCAAGGTAGAGCACAGTCGTCGCGGAGTTGGGCACTTGGGTATAAAATATGTTTTAATCATATGAATGGACGACAAATGTAAGGAACCAGTCGTTGGCCAGGTTTCACATAATTACTCACATTGCTCCCGAAAATATTTGGTTCAATTTTAAAAGTGATTTAATGCAAAAGTTGTATGAATATTCTATGGGAAGGGGGGACGTTGACTATTCAGCCTATAAGCGGAGGTAGATTTCGAAATTCAGTTTTTACTTTCTCTACCACGTACCTGGTAGTAGAGAAGGTATTGCATTCCACCCAAAAATTCAATACCGAGTTTTCACAGGAAAACATGTTTAGAGAGCCCCTGAATGAAAAAATGGCATGTTTAGGAAAAGGTCCGTGCACTCGCGTGCATCTGTGTGTTTTAACGGCATAACTCAAAACCGAAAAGTCAGATAAATACTAAACATTATATTTAGGCTCAGTAACTTCCAAAGATACGACACGAAGATTTTCAAGAAAATTCCTCCACCCCAAACTACTGTTTTCATGGAACATTTTCCAATTCTTCATTTTCTAAAAAATGGCTATAACTATTTTGATGAAAACGCCATGTATTAAACATATTTACATGACAAATATAATGCATGCCTTGGATTTTCTGGGAATAGTCGTGAAGTGTACTTCATTTGGAAGGAATTTTGTATAATCTTGTATAACTGGTAAACGTTAGGCGATATACGAAAATGTACTGCACAACAAATGTATATTGCTTTATAACCAATTTATTTCAAATACTTTTTTTTTTGGTGGCATCACCACTTCCGACATATTCGTTATTAATGGTTCGATTTGTTCAGTGCTTAGTCGTTTCTTTTTAAGTCCCATAGATTTTTGATGTTTCTGGCGATTACATGGAAACAGTATGCAACTTTAAGGCCAGTGTGTGGCGTCCAGTTTTAAAACATTTGACTATCGCTGTTCCCATTATAACCTAATGTGTAATGTAGCTATTTCTACAACAGTTTATTTGGATTTCAGTGTATAGACAGAAAAATAATCTGATGTATTGCACTCACATGACTTTCTCTACTCTTGTACACATTTTTGTACAAATGCTTATTTTCCGTCTACTTCATGTTAATCCGATTGCTAATTTTCTTGTAGGTGCAAGGGGAATATGATAAGCTTTAAGCGATAGTCAAATGTTTTAAGAGCTGGTTGCTATGTGGAGCATTTCATATTCTTTGTATGTCCAGGACAAAAAAACGAATAACGAATTTTCATTTGAGAAAAAGTATAAGCATTGGAAAAATTCAAACAAATAACAAGGAATACCTCTGAAATGGTTCACTCGACCAAAAAAAAAAAAAAAAAGGGTATATGACAAAGTGTGTGTTTGAGAAAAGCAAAATGTTCGAAAAATGTTCCATGTAAAGGGTAGTCTGGGGTGGGGGATTTCCTTTAAAACCTTCATGTCGCATCCTTGAAAGATAGTAAACTCAAGTACCAAGTTCCGCATTTATCCAACTTTTCGTTTTAGAGTTATGCTGGTCGCAGCCCTGACAGACACGTTTCAAAAATGCTTATTTGGATTCAGGGCACCTCAAAAATGCATTTCCGGTGGAATCTCGATATCGAAATTTTGGGTGGGAATGCAATACTTCCTCTGCTTACTATACGTAGTAGAGAAAGTAAGAAGCTTTAGTAAGAATAGAAAAGGTAGAATCAGACGACTGAGAAATCCAATGCCATCGGCGGGATTTGAACCACGAACCTCCCAGTTTTTGTCCAGTTTTGTAACCATTGAGCTACCATGGCAACATGCAAGTACGGCATTAAATTCGTCAGTTGCTTATCATTTTTCCGATAGACCTAATTTAAGATCTAGTGCTATTACGCTGAAATTTCATGAATATTTTGTCCTTCAATCTCTATTTTCGCATTTCGCGCGCAATTTTCTGGTGTTATCTACTGTTTTTGGTAATATAATTAAGATATAGTATTAAAAACGTACGCACGTATTAAGTGGACAGTTAAACAGGCTATAAAAACGTACTTCATGTGACTGTCACGCCGCGTTTTATTTGGTGTACAACACGTGTTTAAAGCATATATAATGTGACTGTTACACGGTCTCCTCTAGTGCTTTTAATGCTTATTTCGCGCGTATGTTCACCCTGCTTTTCCCCGTCCCGCATCTTACCAGACGACGTCACACGCATGTTTTACCCTGTGCGCATGCGCCAGGACTTAGAATAACAGCTTGACCCAATAGCCCAACCCCTACCTGAACAGCTTTAAATAGCTTTATTTCACCTTCACCTTGTACACAAGTTTCAATCGAAACTTTACCAGCTTCTGCTAAACTTTGTTTAAATTTTGCCTTACATATGTACTTATATACACTAATGCTGTTAAAACCCTACAATAAATGGAACCCACGCATAGGTAATATTGTTGCCTCACGTTCCCGGCATGGCGGCCATGAAACGCGAAAGCATGGCCATCCATGGGAACATTGGGCAGACATTAACCAGGTGCATTTTCTGAATATTGTTTTATGTGGAAAAGCCAGTTTGAAACCAGAGAATAAAAAACAACCATCCCTCCAAGACATCTGTATCCTCTTCATACAGCAGTTACCTTGCTAAAATTGTTTTCGAAATCAGTTTCGGCGTCTAATGCAGAGGGCAGTTTTGAATGCCACTTGGATCAAGATATCCCTTACTACTCCAAATGCATTTTCTTTCCTCTTCCATAGAAAATCGCCAAGAATGAATGCACCGCAATCCAAAACACAAGGAACCAACGCACTACATTAAAATCACATGCTCGACATTTACTTACATAGAAACAGTTGCAACTTGATTTGTATCCGTCTTAAGCTAAATAAATACAGCAGCAAAGCAATCACCATGTTTGAAATTCTATCCTATGTTGTAGAAACACAAAAATAATCTTTCACACAACGAAAAGTAACCTGGACTGCAAACTTCTTTGTCATCTCCAACGCCAAGAGCGTCGTCTTCATAGACAGCGTTCAGCGTTGCACCACAGAAGACCAAAGAAGTGCAAGCCTAGTGTTACAACGCTGGAAAACGAAGGCGATCGCAGCGTGAGTAGTGATCGGGGATGGAACTAAACTATGAAAAATCCTGATCTCGGATGATGAAGTCACTCGTAGCTACTACAGCTGTATTTTTCATATCTGCCTAGCTGTCTACAGTTGATCATGTTCTAATATTGTATCGCTACTACGACGTACATGTTAATTACGTGAGCTTCAGTAATCGTGATTGCACTTTGAGTTATTCAAATTTCTTTTTAAAGGAGTCGATTAAAGTTCTCATAAAATAACTTATCATTGTCATCTGTAGCAATACAATATTAGAACATAATTATGATCAGCTGAACACCTGACAGCTAGGCTAGTATGACAACACAATTGTTTATTCCTGTGTAACTTATTTAAATTATCCAATAGTCGGCAATACATTGCTTTTTATATTTTATTATTGGAGTTAATAGTGGTTCCTGAATGTTTCTATGCCATAATACATAAGGGTCCCATTTAAATTTTTGAGCATGAATGAGATCAAGCACCTTGCAATAATTTCTTCTGCATGCTTCATAGTAAAATCTTTTGCACTTAAACTGCCTCCATGTTTTGTTTGAACTTGCAACCAACCAACCAACCAACCAACCAACCAACCAACCAACCAACAGTAGTATGTGGAATTTGACAGGAAAATTGGAAGAATAACACATGTTTGACACTTATTTTATTCTACTCTCTAGATAGCGCAATACTATTTGACATATTTGCTTAACATGAATAACTTAATTCCATTTCCTACAAAGAAACTTCTGCACACATTATATGCAATAGTGTAGCTATTGTTTGTCATTCACTAAATCGCTATTAGCAGTGCAATAAATGTCATTAGGAAGTTTCACCACACCATTTAACATTATTAATGTCATTGTCACTTTCTGTACTCTGACTTGAAGCAGCATCACTGGACACAAATAGCACAACTTAACTCCAACTTTCCATTGTGTATATCCTAGAAGTAAATACAAACACATGTTTAAACTACCTTTAAAAGTAGGTTTCTGAAAAGAGAAATTGCTTACATTAAGGAAAAATTTGTGGTTACAAACACCTTGTGATTATATTGCATACTATCCATTCTAAACCAGAGTTCTCTCTGATGTAAACCAAAGATATGCTTCCTCTTGTCATGAAACTAAGCACTACGCTTACACCAATGTAAATAGTTCCTTTAAAAATTTATTGTATCATGAAAAATTGGAGTAGGAAAGGTATAAAACTACACGTTTTATTGCGGTTATTGTAGGAACTCATTGTTAAAGGTAATGGATATATAACTGTTAAGAGATTACAAAATATAATTTTCTTAATTTTACCTGCTATTGCGTCAACACTCAAAGAATATCTTTTTGTTAATTACCAACTGTATGCATGACTGCTATTCTCTTGCCTATATGAGAAATGCAGCAATGAATTCACAGCGGTGCTATCTGAGTACCAAATAAACTCTCTGCATAACACAAGAAATATAAGCAAAAGTCATTCATAATACGCTAACACTATATGCTAAGCTCAGGTCAAATCTTTGATTTTATCAGTTAGTGTTTGAGTTGCCATGACAGAGGAAGAAGCGTGTAGTGCGAATAAGCTGTTTTAACACAAAAGTGGGAAACGTTAAAAAGTGGCAATAATGTTTGGTTGATAAAATGCTAAATGAGAAGGAAATAACACTTTTATTGTAAAACCACCACCACTTTGTTACGTGAACAAAATTCAGTATATGATTGAAGGTTCAATGAATCGGATCTTTTGAATGATCTTTCAAACTGTTATTTATAGTGAAATTTTAAACACTTTTCATTTAAATAAAATACTAACCTTCTGTGAATTCAGAAAACTAAGCTTATATAAGAAAACACCTAACCTCCCATAGTAGCTCGGATGCAATGCACTGTATATGAAAAGCCTTTAATATGCTTAGTGTGTTAAAATGTTCACTATAAATAACAGATCAAAGGGTCATTTAAAAGATCCAATTCACTGAAAAGAGCCATGGATTGTTTGCATATACGAAATAGCAGATGATTATGTACAACCAGACAAAAAATTCAATGCCATGCCTGGGATTCAGACTAACAATCTTTGACTTGCAATATCACTGCTCTGCCATCTAAGACTTTCTCTACTCACAGTAAGTTATTTTCATAAGTATTCTACAAATGATTCATCATATATTGTGATTAACTCCATATTTATCATATGTGTTAACTTAAAAGGCTTCAATACATTTAAAACATATTACATGCCCATTACTTCAAAACCTTCGGTTTTTGCACAAAAAACAACACATTATTTAAATGCCTATACACTTCTTATAATATCCTGCAACTTAATTACTATTGCACAATGTATCTTCTAAGGGAAGGATTTTGTATCATCAAAATTGCTACAAAGTTTAAATGGTAGAAAACAGACAGGAAAGATTGAAACCACTTTGGAATTTCAAAGCCTCAGAAGACAGTGAAGCTGCTAATTTCACTCAAAACAAACACTTCAGTTATTCTTGGAAACAAATGCTTTAGATTACACTAATGTTGCTCCAGAGGTCGACGTGTCATGGCGGACGATGTAAATGCACAATGTCAGGTACCAACTGTTAAACGGAAAAAACGCTGTCGCATAAGTAAGACCAGAAATAGTTTGGTATTGTTGTGAACTCCTATACGCTGCCATAATAGAAAAGCGCGAAATAGTGAATAAATGCAATACAACTGAATATTAACCGCAAAACAGTATATAGATGCAATAACATTTAATAATAACCAGAAGCAGTAAAAAATATTGTTATTGTCTAATTTGTGGCGTTTAGTAATGACCATTGCCGTACGTGCACTACTAAATAAATGTAAAGAACCTCAAGCCTGCTAAACAGACCTCAGCAAAATTACCTGTCTTTCATGGTCAATATAGAATGGGATGCTAAGGACCACAGCAGTTAAAGAACTCCCATAAATAAAATTCAATTTAATGCTTCAACTGAATGATTACCTTGCAAAAGTAAGCAAATGTAACATAATTAAATAATTACCGTGTGGAAGTAAACAAATGTAATAGAACTAAATAATTACTGTGACGCAGTAAACAAATGTAATATAAGTAAACAATTACCGGGACGCAGTAAACAAATGTAATAGAACTAAATAATTATCGCGAAGTAGTAGACAAATGTAACAGAACTAAATAATAATGAATGCTACTATAATTATGTCCAAGGACATATCTGCTCTATCATGTTGGAATTGTTAGCCTTAATAACGGCTGTTTTGCATCGATGCATATAAGACAATGAAGAAATGTGAAATTTTGGAAGAAAAGAAAGATGAAAAGGAAGTTCTGAGCAGAAGATGAACCAAAAGAGAGCTGCAAAGATGTTATGTTACAGGATAATTCTCGGAGAGTGTCACTAGAAAATTCTGAAACACTCTCCAAATGGGACAGCTGTTCCTGTACATGAACTCATGCAAGCAAGAGTTGAAGAGCTCCTGAGAAGTGCCAAACTGCCTCCTAAGCTTGCTAGCTCTGGAGATGATACCTCTTCTGCAAGTTGTTCTATGTCCCAATTTTCCATTAGAACAGCGTCATTATTTAAGATCTCATTCTCCGCAACGATTCATAAGTTGTCCATGTTGACTGTTGACAAAATCACGCCGGAATACATAGCTAATTCAATAAATCGCAACAGAATGCATAACCGGAAGTGCTTAAACAACTTTGGGGCATTTAAAAGGCCAAATGCCACACATTCGCGGAATTTTAGCGATGTTTTTTTCTACAGGGTAGCCTGCCTGACGTTGCGCGGCACCCGCCATGACACGTCAACCTCTGGAGCAACATTACCCAAATTACAAGGACACTAATTGTTAAAAAAAGCTACCAGAATTTCTATTTTCATACACCATACCCAGTTCAAAACAGGACATAGTGGCAGTTAGATAAAAATGCCCAAAAGGAAGTGAATTACTGAAATATATGTGAATGATATCAAATATCTTTCTTCCTTCTGTATTAGAAAATTTCATTTGGGCACTACCTTAAAAGACAGTGTATCAGTCCACCAATAATTCTACATTTTTAAATTATACACGAGTATCACTCGCATGTTCTGCATCTAAGTGTTTGAATATTGGCACTGTAATATGCTATATAATTTGCATTAAAGGTTGATTTTTACCTTACCCACTTTGGCTGTGATCTCCACCCATCAATTATGAAGTGCAAACAAGAAAATTAATCGTATATTCCACTGTCTGGATGACTCACTATATCTGAAAAGTAAATCAGGACAATATAAAATTCAGCAACACTAAGAAGCTCTTAAGAACTTAACTTTTCATATAACTTGCTCAAACTTAATAACATACCTCATATTTTATGTCACCATTCGGGACTCGAACTACAACGCTGGAAGGAATGTAAATCGTAGGTACATCCCATTCTGTCTGTGCGGCTCAATGTATCTGAAAATTAATTCGTTATATAAAAATGTTGAAACACACAATAACCTATCAGTTTTCAACCTCATTCTACGAATTTCACTGAAGTTAATAGAAAATACCAATCTTACAAAAAATATACATTCAATCAGAAATGGCGTAAATGTATGATTACCTTGTCTGCTTAGTTCCTGGCTGTGGTTGCTGGTGAAAATACATGGGAAGAAAACTTTCAGACACAGACTGTGGCCACAGAACACCAAAGTGCAGCTCTATAGTAATGCTATACACTGGCAACACAATGCCGATTGCAACGTGCCAGTGACCTGGAAAGCAACTGAAATATGAAAAATCGCACTCTCCAATACTCCTGTTACTGGAACCTACTAGAACTATATTAGGTTTGTTCCAGCACGATTCAGAATCGATTCCGAATTATCTGAGTGTGCGCAGTAGCTAAGTGGCGTTCCAACACGACAGAGAATCAGTTCAGAACCAATTCTGAATTTCCAGTTTGCTGTTCCAACGTATTTGGGAACTAGTTCGGAACGAGTGAAATCGGTTCGGGATGAAGGGTAGGAACTGAAAATTCCAGACATGCGCAAATTGTATAGTCTACAGCGCATACTCAGTCAATTCAGAATCGATTCTAATCACTTGGAACAAACCTGACAGAGAGTATAGAAAAAGTGACATACTCTCTGTATTCAGTAGAAAATAAAGTTTAATATGTAATTTATTCCTCCATGCGTGTTTATTTCTCAATACGGAATAGCAAAGGTGTTTGGTAAGCAGTTGCTCGCTGTTGAGTAGTATGGCGACATACTTGAGGAAAAGAACAAACGTCTAACAAAGCCAGGGAGCAAAACAGCGTTCAAAGATAACAATAATGAGTGATTTAGAAAGTGACAGTGATCTTTTTAATGATGCCTCGACTTCCGAAGAAGAGGATTATTTCCATTTAAACATTATTCCGTTATTTTGGGACCTTTACCCCCTTTTGGCACCTTTATACCATTTACCCCCAACCATGCCCATAATCCCCTTTTTTCTTTTAAGTTTCATTCCAATTTATTCTTTAACTTTCAATTAACGTCTCCTCAGCTTGCTGTGTACGTGCGAATAGTAACTCTACCTCTTTCAGTAAACGCCGCGCGGGAATTGAAAGTACACCCGCAACAATGGAAAATAATTGTGTGTTCGACGAAAACCTCTTTCTCTCACTTTACTGCTATAAAGTAGCCCGCAATAATGCAATTGACAATGAGTGATTCTATCCCACCAGAATCAGTAGCCTGCTGTTCGTGAATGTGAGTTTGTTGCTGTGAGAGACGTCATCTGTTTACGTGGAGACGACAATAACCTCAACTGCGCAGTTCCGAGAATTATTAAGACTGGGCTATAATTCACAAAACAATTATATATAAAGAAATAAAAATTGCAGCCCAATGGAATGGATAGTTTAGAAAATAGCAATTTCAGTTGTGCATCCCCTTAAATAAACCAGCACCTTATTGTGCCTTTTTCACCTTATTTGAGCACCTTTTCCATTCATTTTTTCATCTGAAATTTGCAACTAAAAATCCTAACCCTGATCATAAGCATACATTGGTACCATGTAGTTTTGTATTATTTGAATTACGTTCGGAATAGAATTTATGTGGGGTGTCATTGTCTCAGAGTATTGGAGTTTTAAATTAAACATTGTGTTTAGAAGCTTCTGTAGCAGGAAACCTAATGTTAAATTGGAATTGTGTTAAATTACTTTTTCCGGGTTCTGGTTTAAATACAATATCTATAAATTACAATTGTTATTCGCAATAACTCAGTATCAATGGCTTTAAGCCGATAAACGAACGCGATTTATTTTTGCTCGAATATTAGGACTGGAATCCGTATGAAAGAAACGCTTACGATGTACATCGGCGGAGTTTGATTTCATTCATCAACGCTGTAAACGTAGATATTTGATCGTCTTCTGATTGACCGTGCAACGAAGAAGGCCGTGACAGAAAGCGAACGGTTCAAGTAGTGTTCCAACCACACAAAATTCCGAATTAGTTCTGTGAGCGTACCGGACTGGCGCATGTGCATTAGCATGTGTTGGGATTAGTTCCGAACCCGTTCAGAACCGTGTGCTGGAACAAACCTATTTTTATTTTCTCTACTACGTATAGTAAGTAGGGGAAGAATTGTATTCCACCCAAAAATTTGGTACTGAGATTTCACCGGAAATACATGTTTTGAGACACCCTAAATCCAAAAAAAAGCATAAATCCGTGTGTGTGTCCCTCTGAACAGCATAACTCAAAAACGAACAGTCGGGTAAACACCAAATTTGGTATTTAGGTTCACTATCTTCCAGAGATACGACAAGAAGCTTTTCAAGAAAATCGCCCCTTCCCAGATTACCCTTTACATGGAACATTTTTCGAAAATTTTAATTTTCTCAAAAATGGCTATAACGATTTTGATTAAAATATCATATATTTAAGATACTTTCAAGACAAATAAAATGTATATCTTGAATTTTCTGGGATGTCTCCAAAAGTATTCTTCATTGTGAACGACTTTTGCATTACTGGTAAATCATAAGAGATAGACAAAAGTTTACTACACAAAAAATGTAGATCGCGTTAAAATACACAATTTATGTCATACCCATTTTTTTTCGCCGATAAACCATTTTCGAGATATTGCTTGTTATTCCCTTAAATTTTCCAATATACGTTTTCTCAAATGGGAATTCGTAATTCATTTTTACTTTCTCTACTACGTATAGTAAGTAGGGGAAGTATTGTATTCCACCCAAAAATTCGATACTGAGATTTCACCGGAAATATGTTTTGAGACCCCCTGAATCCAAGAAAAAGCATTTTAGAAACATATCCGTGTGTGTCTGTGCGTCTGTCTGTGTGTGTGTCTGTGAACAGCATAACACAGAAACGAACAGTCGGAGAAACACCAAACTTGGTATTTAGGTCAGTATCTTCCAGAGATGCGACACGAAGGTTTTCAAGAAAATCCCCCCACCTCATATTACCCTTTACATGGAACATTTTTCGAAAATTTTAATTTTCTCAAAAATGGGTGTAACGATTTTTATTAAAATATCATATGTTTAAGATATTTTCATGACAAATGAAATGTATATCTCGAATTTTCTGGGAATGTCTCCAAAAGTATTCTTCATTGTGAAAGACTTTTGCATAACTGGTAAACCATAAGAGATAGACAAGATTTTACTACACAAAAAATGTAGATCGCGTTAAAATACACAATTTATGTCATATACATTGTTTTTGTTGAGTGAACTATTTTCGAGATATTGCTTGTTATTCCCTTAAATTTTTCAATACTTGTTTTCTCAAATGGGAATTTGTTATTAATTTTTTGTCTTGAATATGCAAAGAGTATTAATCTGTGGCAAAGAGAATGGTGCTGCACATAGCAACCAGCTATTAAGAGTAATGTCTATGCTTAAAGGCTACTGTATTTCTATATTGCACTTGTAAATATATATTCCCCTTACATCTACAAGAAAATTAGCTATAAGATAGAGTCTGCAAAAGTTTATCTCGATTAACATGAAGTAGATGCAGAATAAGCGTTTGTAAAAATATATTGCACAAGAGTAGAGAAAGTCATGTGAGTGTAACACATCAGAATTTTTTTGTCCTGGTAATGTAAAGAGAATGGAATACTCCACATAGCAACCACCTCTTAAAATATTTGAGTATCGCTTAAAGCCTAGCAATTCCCCTTGCTCTACAAGAAAATTAGCAATAAGATTAACATCCCGATATCTCCATTAATATGAAGCATATGGAGAATAAGGTTTGTAAACATAGTTTGTACAAGAGTAGAGAAAGTCATGTGAGGGTAACACATTAGATTTTTGGAAACATGTCCGTGTGTGTGTGTGTGTCTGTGTCTGTGTGTGTGAGTGTCTGGTGTGTGTGTGTGTGTGTGTGTGTGTGTGTGTGTGAACAGCATAACTCAAAAACGAACAGTCGGATAAACACCAAACTTGGTATTTAGGTTCAGTATCTTCCAGAGATGCAACACGAAGGTTTTCAAGAAAATCCCCCTACCCCAGATTACCCTTTACATGGAACATTTTTCGACAATTTTAATTTTCTCAAAAATGGCTCTAACGATTTTTATTAAAATATCATATGTTTAAGATATTTTCATGACAAATGAAATGTATATCTCGAATTTTCTGGGAATGTCTCCAAAAGTATTCTTCATTGTGAAAGACTTTTGCATAACTGGTAAACCATAAGAGATAGACAAGATTTTACTACACAAAAAATGTAGATCGCGTTAAAATACACAATTTATGTCATATTTAAGTTTCAATTCACTTCTTTTTATTAATCCTTGACACAAATTAAATAGCATTACACTGATATCAAGAGCTGTGAGATTCTTTCATTTAATATTTGCACTTTGTTAACGCGTATACTTAATTTTCGTTTCACACGAATACGTAATATTTCTCTAGAGAACGCATCTTCCATCCGGTTACTGTCAAGGTCTGCAGGCAACTGAAGATATTTCAACCGTCCAAACCCGTGAACTTCTGTATTTCAAGTCTCTGATTGGCTAATCCTAGTCCAATAGAATACCTGCACTTTACTAAAGCTTTTTCTGGCTGTTGATTGGCTATTTTTAAATTGTCACAAGATTTACATTATTGCTGCCCTAATCATGACTAGTAACATTTAAACTCTCAAACTCATTATTGCCTCAAGGTTACCTCATTGTTAGCAACCTTAAACTTATTATTCTCACAGCTCTTACATTATTAAATTACGTAATGCATTCACATAACATTATTAAACATGTTTACAATAATATAAGCATTTGCAATGACTGTTACATACATTTTAATAATTATTACATAAATAATAATACAAGGAAATGAAACAAATTACAGATATTCCATAATAAAATAGTCATAAGAAGTAATGCAAAGTAAACAAGAAATGGAGGATGGTAAGCATGTAAATTTAAAAGCAATTAATATGATACTAATACTTGTTTTATTGATAAAACACTTCTACTAATCAACAGCGTTTATTAGTCTGTTATTACAAAGGATTTTGCACTTACTGAAATTAACATTTCAAACTACATCATTTGATTTGATTTTGTAAGAACAAAATTAGTGATTAATTAGAGGACTGGAGCACTGTTTATCTTTCACAAGTTTTTTAATGTTTCGCTCCAACTGTGATAGTGCACACCACAGATCACTTTCAACATCTTAGCCGTGCTTATTATTTTAATTTGATGTAAGCCAGCGTAAATCCAGATTCACATAGATATGTTGATGGAAACTGTACCTACAACCTCGCAACTTCTATAGCAACTTGTGGATATACAGGAAAATAGCTTAACCAAAATTCTTCAACAGTTAAGTTTAGGAACTCCACTTTTGCTTCGGAATCACATTTTACGTAGATTGCCTGCTCTGAAGGGAATCAAGAAGCAAGTCCAATTCTATTATGTAAGGATCTTGTGTCAACTGAAATTGCGAGCTATCTGAAGAAATGTTTGGAAAGTAGTGCCCAATTTCGGTCTTAAAGTATGACAAATGTGCTGGAATCAGGTTCTTCAATTCACTTTTCAAGTTTTATGGAATTTTTATGTGTCATCAAGAAGCTCGTTAAGGCGTGGGATGGACATGAAATTGGGCTCTGAACTCTGAAGGCGAGTTTGCCATAAATATTTTTAAAGAAAACCTTTCTTAGCATCATAAGGCTTCAAAATGTTTTTCTGTCCTTGCAGTTTCAAATTCAAAAGGTTGAGCGATTCAAAGAAGTCTGATAAATATATGAAGTGGTGGATATATTTATCATCTGTAAATTGCATGTAAAGATATTTATTTTTCTTTTTTTGTCTTTTTTAACTCATTAAACATTTTCAACTTCATATTTAAGAGTATAGCCGAGCGAAGATGTTACCTCTTCAGATCAAACGAACTTCAGTCTGGTGCAAAAGAGTTTTTTGGTCACTGCTTAAATCTTGAGATAAAACCTCCAAAAGTCTAGTATTCACAACACTAAATTTGACATATTTCACTACTTCGATTACTAAATACAAAACAAAAATAAGTGTTAAATATTTCAGGCAGAGTCTTACAAACCAAAGCTTCTCTGTTTATAACAATGAGAACCAATGGTGTTAGTGTTTTTCAAGCTGAACAAATCCAGAACGGCTACTATCATGGCTTGTGCACCATCAGTATATTCCATAAACGTTCTTCCAAGGAAGACTGTCAGCTGACATAAAGTTACATGCAGCAGAAAACACGTCCTTAGATTTTGTGGTTTCTGAAGAGATTGAGAAAATAATATTTCCTTTATACAGCGTTTTCCGGCAATATATGTACAATAAAACAGCAACTGAGAGTACGTTGAATATCAATTTCCCTACCACACTGCAGAGAAAAGAACGGAGATTTCCTAAACTTTTCTATTTATTGGTTTTAAAATCTTGCACCATTTCAATTCCATGAGTTCTATGTTTCACTGAGTCATTTGAGAATGGTAGTTGTGCAACTTTTCTCTCCAAGTGCGGAATGCAGTTAGAATTGTTTTATAAGTGATTCAGCAATGGTATGTGGTTTCTTGCCTTTTGCTATAAGCAAAGTTAGCTTGTAAAACACTTCAATGGCCTTTTCATTCTCCACTTGAAAAGTTTCAGTTGAAATAAGTTTCATTCGTTTGAATGAATGTTTCGTTCCATAAAATAACTCCCGTGGTTTGTTTTTCAAGCCGAGATGATTGGTAGTCAAATGGAAATCCAAATGTCCAGGTCTCATTGCATCATTACTCAGAACATTGTGACAAATAACACACTGAGACAAATGACAATAATTTTTTTTCAATGTACGTAAAACGAATCTTATTCCTCACTGTTCCGTCTTTTCTGTGGTAATGATTTAGCCACGTTTAGCACTACTACGGACAACAATTACTAACTCAAACGACTGGAACATAATAACAAATAACATTCGCCTGTTCTGTACATGTAAAGAGTAACCATCAACCAGTAGTAAAATTACCCTAGCCGTGGTAAAGCTTTGCCTAGCAGTTTTAGCACACTTCTCGTCTGCTTCCAGCAGAGATGCAGAGGGATCTAGCGGTGCTGGAGCAAACTACTTAGGTATAGGGCAGCGTCTAAATGCGGCTAGATCTAGTGAATATAACTATTTGCATTATATTCTTTTGCTGAGATCTAACGAGGGAATTGTGTTTGTTACAACTTGTTACTCTTTGGCAAATTTGTGTATATTTTTCATTGCACACCATGCCTTCCCTGAAATTTTCCAACGCCTCCCCAGGTTGAGAACCGTCGAATTAGAATATTGTAGATGCTTATATTCCAATTAAACTGTAATCCGTACACATAAATACAGGAATGATATATCGCCCATTATTTCAGCAATTGCACGACAAAAGTATGTTAACAGTAGGTTTTCTGCCACTACGCATTCAGCTTGAAGAATAATTACATTTAAGTCCAAGATATCCTCGAAGGGCCTCCGATCTAGCGGTGTGTCATGTGTTTGGGAAACGCCACAAAAATGAACTGTATAGAACAAACCACGTCTAATTAGAAGTGTATAAAATAATCAGGAAAATACTGATTCACTTTTGCTAGATAACGGATTCGTGTGAATGAAAATATTCTAAAAACATACTGAATATGTACCGTAATGTCACAGTCAACTTCTGTCCTTTGTACTGTACTGTAATCATAAAAAAGGGAATCAATTGCGAGAATACTGATCTGGATTTAGCAAGAGCTACTGCTGTGACTAGTTATTCCGCCGATCGCCATTAAGTGGGCGACCCTACATTTAAGGAGCTTATCCATAGCAAAAATAAATTATTGGATGCTGGAATCGCGTATCTCCAGGCAAACAAAAACGTAGAATATGATTTACATTCTTTCAAATTAATTTCAGAATTTATATACATTTTATGTTCACGTTTGATACAAATGCTTTATTGATACAAATATATTTTCACTAAGGTGTACATTCTATTGTCATTCGTTATGTACATAAGGACCCCTCTCATTATGTAACAGTACTATTGCTGTTTGTCAACATTGCGATGTTGAACTGCAACAGAACCACTTCATATGTCACAATAGCGCCAGCAACCTGTAAAAAAACAGTAATATTAGTGTGTCACAGATAACATCTGAAAAATGCACTAAACCACAGCAACGGACGGCAAATTATAAAATTGTTTCCAAATGAAGGCACCTTAGGAGGGACTCGTGTGGTTGTGGCCCCTGAAGCCAGGTAGAAAATCTGAAAGGTGTAGCTGTCACAAAAAGCATGGTTTTCTACAACAATATATTAACAGTAAAATAGCAATTAAGCAAGCTGAAGTAACAGAGGACACGAGCAGGAGAGGAAATTTTATAGTACACAACAGCCTTTACAATGATCCACACGCCCCTGTTTTTTCTCGAAGTAGATCCGTCCCATAAGACTAAGAAAACTAGTATCTAGTGATATCATTTTGGAACCCATTTATTTGGAGGCTGCCAGCAAAGATCTCGTCTCCAGTAAGTATCGTCATGCAATGTGCAGGACATGTCTTTTTTCCTTTGTTTCTTTTTTGCATTGATACATTTCTCACAGGCATTTATTTTAAAGCACTTTAGATATATGTTAAACATACTTATTTAATAAACTGGACACATTAATATTTCATAACATTGATAATAATTGGTATTTTATAACGTTTAAGTTGTTTAAAAAACTGGTTTAATGAAAATAATAACAACAATAATAGCGATTGGTCAGTTTAAGCTATTTCCTTTCACTTTCTATGATTAAAAATACATCCTTACTAAAACATAGTATTCACTACCCATACTGAAAGGTAAATTTATACTTTACCGCCAGCATGAAGTTCCTCGTGATGGCGAAGAAGCTGAGACCAGTAAGGGCGAGGGTATCCGTCGAGAGCTGAGTCTGTAGACGTAACACCTAACATGTTAACAATAAAGGTAATTATACTCCTTTCTTCAAGGGTGGTAAAGAGAACAGGGAACATGAGCATTACACGTAATACAGGATGTAACTAAGATTATGTCAAAACCTAGGTGCAGACTCCTCTCATTTAGAGCACAAAAATCAACCTGAACAGTTACAGGTTGAAATTTATTTACTTTTTTATATTTTATTTGCTTCATATATTATTTGAGGCATTTTAATCTACACAAAATACAATTTCTCAAAAATAATTTTATTTTCCCTACTGGAATATGGGTCCAGACAGGGGCGTACGCAAAGCGGAGATCAAGGAGCTAAGGCTCCCCTAAATATAAAAAACCGCAATATCGAAATACTGCAGTATCATTCTTCTTTTCTGTAATTCTTTCATACTTACAAGTTTAGTATACCACAGTGTACTTTTAAAACAGGTAAATACAAATATTATATACGTAACATTAAAGCAGTGGTAAATATTGATGGATGTCAGGGAATTTGGTTTGTTGTTTTGGAAAATTATCATTGCATTTATTATTTGCCGCTCATTTTAATATCCATAAACATTTGGACACAGGCAGTTAGTATTATATGGCATTAACTAGATAGAGTTCAGCTCCTGTACATATTTGTAGTGAAGTGAAAGCAGAACCTCTGAATGGGTCTCCCCGTAGCCTAATGGTTAGCACACCTGACTGGGCATGAATCCTGGCTGGGGAGTTTGGTTTCTATGTACCCCTATTTGCGTTTTGGTCCTACAAATACGTACTTAAAAGGCGTTTTTATTTATTTTTTTGTTATTCAAACCCATCAAATCCTTTATTTAGTCAAAATATCCTTCTCAGTGATCCAGTTGGTATGCTCTCCTCACTTAGATAAATCTCTGAACCTGACCACGGAATGACTTCTTGCGTTTCAGTTATTCCTGTTTCAGCACTCTCCGCCAGCAAATGCACTCTCTGCATATGTCCCTGGGCCCAGAAATGATTCATTATCTCATAGCAGCCTGAACTCGTGATTCTGTTTATGATGTAAAGCTACGATGCATAAGTTCCTATGTCCACATTACTTTAATGTGGCAACAACCTTACACTAGAAAGGTAAGATTGTATGGTTAGCATACAAACAAATGCTGGGCAGAGACAATATATTTTCCAGGGACACATCAACGCACTTGGATTCACTGCTATGGTGCAATGATGCGTTATCTGTGCTAATGAGGTCCATTTTGAGCGCTTTCTTTAAAGTAAATTTTCATACGGTAAATTATCTTTAATTCATTGTGTACGCATCATGCAATGTAATAAGAGTTGTAAAATTCAGTTGTTACAATGGAACTAAGCTGTTTCTAGAATCCTATTCATTGAACAGCTTCCCCTCTTCTGCACAACAGGAACATATCCCTAAAATTCTCTGTATAAATGAACACAGTTTTTTTAAATAAACAATTCTATATCCTTAGTATAATTATCGCCAAAGTCAAAACTCTTGTATTGGAAATCATGTTGTCAGATGATAACTGAATATTAAATATTTTTCATTTAGAAAAGAAACAAAGGAAGATCGTTAAATTGAATAAAATAAGAGGCGTGCTTTTAAAGTAAAACCGTTTTAACATTTTGCCACTGCAGCGCTGCAGTAGGGATTTTGAACATGCGCGATCACCTCCTCGATTCATTAAGAAGGCAGAAGCAGCTTGAGCGATCATCACTTTGTGTTTTCCTGTTGTTAGAGCGTTTCGAAATGTCAAAGCAATCGAAGGATACGCCGACTGTGAAGTCAGGTCAGTGATTTGTTTTTTGAATGCGAGAAAGGTTACGCCAGCAAACATTCATCTTCAATTGTGTGAGGTTTATGGGGAAACAATAATGAGTGATGGAAAGGTATAAGAAGTTGGTAGTAAGTTTAACGAAGGTCATGAAAATGTGCATGATGAGCCGCGGAGTGGCCGACCGCCTGTGATCACGGATGATTTGGTGCAAACTGTGGAAGAAAACATTCACGAGGACAGACGTTACACCACATTTCCACAAATATCCATCACATTTTCCAAAAATTTCAATGTAAGTCCTCTACAATATTATGAAGAACGCTTAGGCTTTCCGAAATTGTGCTCAAGATGGGTGCCCAAAAAAACTTACTAATGAGCACATGAATAAGCGACCTACCGCTTTCCTGACGATGATATGCTTAGGAAGCCGGTGATTTGCCTAAGTGGTGATGAGACATGGGTGTTTCGCATCACTCCGAGGTCGCGGTTCAAACCCGGTGGAGGGCGATGGATTTTTTTTTCGGGCGTAAAATTCCTTAGCACGTCTTGCTTCGTAGGGAAGTAAAGCAGCTGGTCTCGTGTCGTAGATTCACGGCATGTCGGAGAACCTCAAGCCTGATAAGAGGCCTCTGAGCCAAATTTCCTGGCTTTCACACCCATATAAAATGGGACAAAGGATCATAGTAGATCGTCCATAAATAAAACTCAATTTATTTTTATTTGTTTCGCGTGAAGAAAAAATTCGGACACACATTGTCCATTCGCAAGATCATGTGCGGTTTTCTGGGACAGACAAAGTGTTTTGCTGGTTGAATTCTTGCCCAGGAATGCGACAATCAACAAAGACGCCTATTGCAAACACTATGAAAACTCCATCGTGCAATACAAAACAAAAGGCATGGAATGCCTTCGCGTGGAATCCTTTTGGTTCATGACAATGCTCGACCACGCGCAATAAAACACACTTAAGATCCGATCATGATCGTGCTATTCAAGAAGTAGGGGCAAGCCTGCTGAAGAGTGCGCCGAGTCCTTCTACGCCTATCACCTTAGGTGACGTCAGCACTATGCCTCTCCTCCAGCCGGTTCCGTCGTGCATGTGAAAGCGCCTGGTAGATAGACAGGGGAAGCCAGTGCGAATAGTGATTTTCCGGAGCGAGCACCTCGTGTAGATATTAAACTTTGCAACATTTTTATTTCGTCTTCATTTCATTCATGGTATGGGTATGTTGTAAACTTTTCAAATTTCCTGCTTCGGCAGCTTACACGATGTTAGAGGGAAGCTTAAGAACATTGTGTGGAAGTATTATAATTCGAATTGTCTCAAATTAAAGCTAGCAACAGAAAGTAAATAATTTTGAAAGTGTTCTATAATCTTTAAATTGTTTAATGATTTTAATGTATTTAAATTGTGGTTATGTAAATTTGAATTTGTAGTCAAATGCAGAGAGGCACGTTAGCACATAAACTTTTAAGAATCACTCGTGTCACTCGATTGTCAGTTTCTTGACCGATTTACATTATATAGTGAAATTTGTGAGAGTTGAGTTTATTAATGGTATTATTAATAAATCTTAATTTATTTATTATGCTAAAGGAATTATCTAATTTCTTTAGTAATATCCTGTGTTACGCCTTTAAGTTCTTACACCATTAGGATATTTGGCTCAGTACACCGTAAAGTGAGTTTTAGAAGGCAAATATTTAAACATTTTGATAGTTACTTCTAGCATTAGCTTTCATCATATATAACAGATATCACTTAGTCTTCCACTAACTTAATAAAATACGGTGCAAAAGTAATGAATGACAAGTAAAATTTGGAAATTTGGAAAACAATGTTTTGTTATTTTTTAAAACATGTTGGGTACTTACTTTAAAAACACGTCTCGTGTATATGAGCATGTTGGTAAGCGAGTACGGCTTCTATCCATTATGGTGTGTTTTTGTAACCTCGAAAAAGTGAGTTAGTATCTATAAGCTTAAAAGTAAGAGACCCATAATTATGTTGCGCAGTCATGTTATTCATATAAGTGAGAAATCTAGAAACCCAGCAGAAGTTATTTTAATCTTCGTCAAGTTGTCTTTTAAGGAATTCTTAAATGCAGCTTTCGCAGACCTTTCCTCAGAACCCTCAGCTTTTAAATATTAAACATGGTCATTTTTGTATTACAATTATCCATGATGTTTGTGCTGTTATGTGTTCTTTTTATGTTTGTATCTGTATTATACATCCAGCCAGTCACTTTACGTTGCTTGTCCCCTTTGCTTAACGCTCTCTTTGGTGCTCTCTTTTTTTTTTTCCTCTGTGGGTTGCTGACGTGGCATGTGCTTTGGCCGTACGCGCTGAGTGGTGGATTTCTGTCCGCATTGCAGGGATAGCTCTCTGCCCGGTAACTACTGATGCGGATTGTGGAAGTTTTTGTAATGAATTTTTAAGGAACGTCTTTGTGATTTTCGGTGGATCGACCTTATGTAAAGGTAGGCTTTATTATCAGTTTTATGTCCTGGTAATGGTGAGTGAATTTTGGGGCGGAAAACGTTATGTGTGTTTGAAAATAAGAGTTCGTAAAGTGACTGGCTCTTGGAGTTGTTCATAGGTTTAGTGTGTTTTGTTTCTTTTCCAGTTGAGTTATATTTTCAGTACGTGATTTTCAGTGTATAGTTAGTTTAAAATTTGTGATAAGAGCTTTACACAGTTGTGCAATTTGAAAATGCATATTTTGATTCATGAAGGTAAAAAGCATCAGTAGTGTGAAATTTGTGAGAAAAGCTTTTGGCATTTGTCGTCTGAAATTGCATAGTTTGATAAAAGGAGGGCAAGAAGCAATATAAGTAGAAATTTGTGAGTAGAGCTTTACATATTTTGGGGACTTTGAAAATGCATAGTTAATTCAAAATTACAGATATTCTGTTGTGTAAATTATGAGAGCAGTAATTGCAGTTAAAACCCAGTTATGCTGAACCCATTTATGCTGAACTTTGTAACTGAAAACGGTTGGGTTGTAAAGCTATCTACATCTAGCTTAGCTGGACTTTGAAGCTCTCGGTTTCCTGAATTTCTTTACAGTCTGTTTCGGTCTTGTTCAACATTCTTAGCTAGTCTTTGACTAGCTAAACATAATTAAATTTTTTGGTCTGATGTTTATAGTGGCCTTGTTTTATAAACTTTCTAAATTGATTTGGTTTGTTGAATTTTTGGATTTACTTAATTTTGCTGTATTTAAAACTTGCCTTTACTGCTCTGCTCAATTGGTTTTGGTTGCTTTACTCTTTAAGCCATTTTTGTTTTACAGTTATTCTTTTATGGTTGCTTTACGGTTCTGGTTATTAATGTTTGTTTATTATTATCATTAAAGTACCCAAAAACAAACTTATCAATAGTAGTATATTTTTGAGAGTTCTGGTTTCCTTTTGTTTTCCCCTACGGCACTCGTTAGGGCTTCCCTTTTCGTTTGGCCGGGGTTCCCTAACTCAGTCAAACAGCGGAACCATTGCAAATTACTGGTAGCAGAGCGTGGTTAATTGATTTGTCTGTGTTGGTTAGGGAATATTGTTGGGTTTGTTGTTTGCTCTGTATTCTCCGGATTTCATTTTCTTACTTGTACCATATCCGTAGTTACAAGATGGCGGTATCGGTTACTAATGCGGACAGATTACGGAAAGGTGAATTGTGGGTAGAGTTGGTTGTACGTGGAGGTCAATGTTCTATGACAACTGAAGTGGCTATTATGTTGGATGTTTTTCGACAAATTAATGATGCTCCATTAATTACTGTTTCTATTGATCACGTGGTAGTGACTAAGTGTGAGTCCACTTGCTCGTTGGCCTTAGCAGAGATTCAGGATAATTTAATGGATTTTGGGCGCGAGGATTCTCCCTCTAAGGCACAGTTGCTCCGGTGGCAAGTTAGAATTCGGCATTACTTGTTCTATTTAGATTATGTCTTACAGAGATTCCCTACTTTGCAGTCTTGTATAGCGTTGCAAAAGTTAAAGGATCAGTTTAAGGAATTGGCCCATAAGGTGGAGGAAGATTTTGGGACTACACAGAATGACACTGGGGCGTCTCCCTTGTATAATCAAGGATTGTCGGATGTGGTTCAGCCTGCGATTGCGGTATCTGCGTTTCGGCCACTTAGACTCGCTCATCCCCTCCAACAATTCGTGGAGGGCTTTCAGTTAAACGACATTGTTGATGTACCATCGGCTTTACAGTTTCTCTATTTTCTTGTTCGATTGACGCTAATGGCTAAGCGTTATTTGGTACCCACGGCTCAAGTGATAGAATTATTATCTGTCAAGGTGTCTGGGATAGTTTTGGACCTCTTAATGCGGTGTGCTGGTTTGGCCGAGCCTGTGACTCGCTTTCATTTGGCCCTATTAGACATGTTCATTCCACGTAGGGAATGCACGAGGATAATGCAAGACGTATATTTTCGTCCTCAGGGTCTAACGGAACCGTTTACAGAATATATGGTTCGGGTTAAGGAAATTGCTTTAGTGTTGGTGCTCCCTGATACGGAAGCGGAAATTTGTGATGTCATTTTATCAGGACTCAATCCAGTTGTCAGGTCGGCTTTGGTTTTAGGACCTCGGCCGTCAAATTTGCAGCAGTTGGAAGCATTGGTACCTAAACTCAATGAAGTTATGCTTGTTGATAGGCTGCGTCTGTCAGAGCCTCCGGGCTCATTAGCAACTCCTAATACCACTGTATCAGCTCCTTCTTCGGCCATTGTTCCGGATTCGCGTCGTCTGGCCACTATTAAATGCTTTCAGTGTGGTCAGGAAGGCCATGTTCGACGAAATTGTCCCAATAGGAGGACCGTGAATCGGGGTTTTCTTCGTGTTTCTAATCAGGGGCGACAGTTTCGACCTTTATGACGCCAGAAGGTTAAGTCGACCATTTGTTTGTCTCGGCGTATTTGTGGTTATCCGTTTTCGGGTAAACCCTTAGTTCAAGTTTCTCTTGAGAAGTTGCCTTTATTGGCGTTATTAGATTCCGGAAGTTCTGTCTCTTTGATTCAGCTTGATTGGCTTAGGTTAAATTTACCATGTATTATGTCGCGTGCAACCACGTGTCAGTTGGTTTGTTTGATGGTCAATGGTCAGGCCTTTCAAGTTACTCAAAAAGTATCATGTACTATACGTTTCCCACGTTTTACGTGGAAACATAGTTTTTTTGTCGTTCCCAAGCTTCCTTATGCATGTGTCCTAGGTGCCGATTTTATGTCAAGGACTGGGATGGCTATTGATTTTTCCACTAGGCAGATCGCTTTTCATTTTGCTCCCCGGATAAAGTTGGACTTTGTGAGGGATTTTAAACCATCTCGGCCCCCTTTAACTTTGGGAGATATTAATTTGGTAACCCAAAATTGCGCAACTTCTTCTCTGTCTCATTTGTCCCCTGAACAGGCAAAGCAAATAGAGCATTTAGTTGGGGAATTTGATTCATTGTTTACAGATGTTTTAGGGGTCACTCATTTGACTCAATATGAAATTCAGTTAACTGATTCTACTCCGGTCAAGTTATCTCCATATAAGCTCACACCACCGAAGATGGCTATATTAAAAGAGAAAATACAGAAGATGCTTGACCAAGGGGTTATTAGACCATCTACTTCAAATTACAGCAGCCCCATATTTCTAGTACCGAAGGGAGATCAGGATTTTAGACCGGTCATAGATTATCGTCTCTTGAACAAAAGAATCCTTATTGAAAGTACCCCTTTGCCCGATTTGCATACAGCTGCTCATCATTTTTCGAAGGCTCGCGTTTTTACGACCCTGGATTTGAACAATGCTTATCATCAGATTCCTTTGGCTGAACATTCCAAGCATCTAACAGCTTTCGCTACCCCCTGGCGCCTTTATGAATTCAATAGGGTCCCATTTGGTTTGGCTACGGGCGCGCAAGTCCTCACTCGTTTGCTGGATAATTTGTTTTCGGACATAAAATTTAAATATTTGTACCATTACTTAGATGATCTTGTAGTATATTCCGAGGATTTTGACTCACATCTTGTTCATTTACGTGAGGTCTTTCGTCGCCTACAGAGCGCCGGGTTATCAGTTAAGCAGTCTAAAGTTCATTTTGCTACCTCTCAAATATCATTTTTGGGCCATATGGTTTCCCCTTCTGGTATTACCATAGACCCAGATCGCACTAAGGCTATTAGAAATTTTCCGGCACCCAAGAATAAGCGTGAGGTGGCTCGATTTTTGGGAATGGTTAACTTCTTCTCTAAATTTATTTCAAATTTTTCTACTCGGGCGGAACCTCTTAATTGCTTACGTAGGAAAGGGGTTACTTTTGCGTGGGCCGAGGAGCAGGAAGCGGCATTTGTTGATCTAAAAGAGGCTATTTCAAACCCTCCTGTCTTGGCTTTTCCAGATTTTGCTATGCCCTTTATTTTACAGACGGATGCTAGTGCTAGCGCGCTAGCGGCTGTTTTGTTGCAGGAATTTCCTGAAGGTCGTCGTCCCATTTATTATAGTTCGCGTACTTTATCTCCTGAAGAACGTAAATTTTCTACATATGAATTAGAAACCTTAGCGGTGCTTTTTGGATTGGAGAAGTATAGGGTGTACTTAGAACATGTGCATTTCTTTTTAGAGTGCGATAACCAGGCTTTAACGTGGGCGTTAGCTGTCCCAAGGAAGACAGGTCGTCTTGCGCGTTGGGGTGTCCGGATAGGTGCCTTTAAGTTTACTCCTTCCTTTGTCAGAGGTTCAGAAAATTGTATTGCGGATGCTCTTACCCGGGTATTTTCCGAACCTACTGAGGAGTGTGTTTATTTCGAGACTTTGGATGCTCCTGCGGATACTCAGATTGAGAGCTTCTCATTTTCGGCATTTCCTGAAATGTTTGTCAGTATACCTGAACTTCAACTTACCGATTCTGGGTTGGCCTCAATTATTGAGCAAATTAAATCAGGAGTTTCACTGCAGGATTATAAGATTCATGAGGGTGTTTTGATGGGAAGAGCTAGTTTTGATCGGCGTTATAAAGTCATAGTTCCGAAGGCAGCTATTCCCATGATTCTCAGTTATTTTCACGATTCTCCTTTCGGGGGTCATTTAGGCATTGCCAAAACCAGAAATCGAATTCGTGAACAGTTTATGTGGCGGGGCATGGATTTCGATGTAAGAAAGCATGTTAAGTCTTGCCGCATTTGCGCATTGTCCAAACCCGCGCAGGCTACAAATTGGGGATATTTGGCTTCGGAGGTTCCCTCCGCGCCCATGGAAAAACTATTTGTAGATTTTATCGGACCGTTCCCTCGTTCTATTCAGGGAAATATTTTTGCATTGGTGCTTACTGATGCTTTCTCAAAGTTCGTATGGATTTCACCTCTGAGTGCGGCTACTGCTCGCCTCGCTATTCGGGAACTTGGAACAATATTTGGATCTTTTGGTGCTCCTCAATATCTGGTCTCTGATAACGGTTCGCAATTTAAGTCGCGTCTCTTTCGTTCCTTTTGTTTTGATTGGGGTGTTACGCATTTTACTACTACCCCTTATTACCCTAACCCCTCATTAGCGGAACGGGTCAACCGTAACCTTAAGTCCGCTTTAATTGCTTATCATCACCAGCAGCACAATTGCTGGGATAAATACTTGAAGCAACTTCAGTTTGCTTTCAATTCTGCGAGACATGAGGTTCATAAGACGACGCCATTTTCATTGTTATTTGCCTACCAACCTGCGTCTCCTTTGGCTAATTTGTGGGCGTTAAATGATTTATTACCGGCTGACAATTCTCCCCATACCATTCGTACTAATTGGAAGGCTGCCTTGAATAATCTGCGTAGAGGCCACTCTATGAGAAAGCAGCGATACGATGCGTCCCGTCGTCCCTCCCCATTCAAAGTGGGAGATGTTGTTATGTGCCGTAACTATCCTCAGTCCTCGAAAGCAGATGCGTTTGCCGCGAAGTTAGCTCCTCGCTATCTTGGCCCGTTTAAGATTCTCAGAATTTATAAGGGGGTGTCTGTTCTTTTGCAAGAATTGTCTTCTTCCTGCAGGCGCCGCGCTCACCTGTCTCAGCTTAAATTGTATAACTCGGGGTAGCAAGTGAGTCACTTGGCATTGTCCTGATGATGGGTGACTCACTTTCAGGAATTAGCGATCCTGCCCCATGCGAGCTCTTGATTTGTCCCATTCCCTTAACCGGGATAAATCCTGTCCCATTCCTCTCCCAATCATCCTTTCTTATCCCTTCCATATTCATGAAAGCTCCCAATTATACTTTCCTTTCCTCCTACAGTAATGGTATCTTTTCGGATGTTAGCATATAGAACTCCAGTGATTTGTCTTCAGATCTTTGACACATGAGAATATCACTATTGCATACTTGCCAACTTTTACAGTTTGCCCGTAAAATGTATGGTTATGCCCGTGTGCTAGGGCTATTCAAGAGTCAGTCACTTGCGAGTTCCTGAATATTTTGGAGGAATTTATGATTTCCTTTTCAAGTCAGTGTGCAAGATAAATATGGTAACATGTATGGTTACCTAATTCTGAAAGTTTTGCCTCATTTCCATTCGCCCTTGCTGGGATATTTAGCTGTTGCGCAGAGCCTACCTTTGCTGTTGATCCTGTTATTTTGAGTGACCTTTTGTGTTTCTATAAATTTGGCTCGAATTTAATATCCTTTGTTTTTTTATTGTTAATCTTTGGGGGTAATATTTTAAATTATAATTATATATACATATTTATAAGGTCACTTAATTTCAGTGGGTGTCAGCTTAATTAAATTGTTCTTATTGGGTTAAATTCCTTGCTTCCACACCGGTGATGCCTTGCCGGTATGCCCGGTTCACCTGCCTCTCCCCAGTTATAGTTTGTGTGGGGTCGGGGCAGGTGAATTATTATTTTAATTGTACATAGTTGTTATATTGTGCATTATGTCTCATAGTTGTTTCATTGTATACCATGTTTATTTCTTGTTCTGTAATTGTAATGCTATACTTGCCTAATTTAAAAATGCACATGGTTTATTATAGAATTCAATATTTATATGTCTATAAAATTATAATTGATTGAAGATGATTTAGTTTGTATATGTAAGTTTATATTTTGCTTTGTGAGCCCCCTCTGCTGCTTTGTTTTATTATGTTTCAGATTCTTATCCTTCTCGGCTACCATCCCTTTTTCCTTCCTCGTGCTACTCTGTGGGGACACGTTCTGGACCTTCTGAGTTGCGATGTGCTGACTGCTGTGCAAGTTTCTTCTGCTCTCGTGGTGTGTGCAGCCGGGTGGTCCTACGTGGGAATTTCACCGTCGGACGCCATTTGGTGGTTTAAAATACTGAAGCCTGTGCCTCCTCTTCCGGATCCTGACAACTTTATACATGTTTTGGCCCGCTTCAGTTTCTGCCTTAGCGTCATCCGTCTGCAGTGTCCACGTTATTAGTAAAGAAAAATCTATACTCCTGGTTAGCGGCTTGTCCGCTTAATATTGCTGCCAAAATTATGATGCAAATTTTCGCCTGTGACTGTTCCTGGGAGTTATATACTTAAGTTTTTCATCACCTTGGATGGCTGCCCGGTTGCTACGTCGTGGGATATATACTGTTGGGGTTTGCTTGCCTCAATTATGGTCTTCTCCTTGTGTGTTCAGTGTCAGCTACTGAAGTTTGCGGACTGTATGTGTGGAGTTACCTTCTTCGTCTACTTACAGTGTAGCATGTTCCTTCTGTTTTCCTAGTTGTTTCCCCTTTTGGCTACTTATTGTTCCCTTTCCTCGAGTTCCTATAAATGGTTATTTTTTTTCTTCTCGCAAGCTCGCAGATTGGGGGGGGGCTATTGTGCTGTTATGTGTTCTTTTTATGTTTGTATCTGTATTATACATCCAGCCAGTCACTTTACGTTGCTTGTCCCCTTTGCTTAACGCTCTCTTTGGTGCTCTTTTTTTTTTCCTCTGTGGGTTGCTGACGTGGCATGTGCTTTGGCCGTACGCGCTGAGTGGTGGATTTCTGTCCGCATTGCAGGGATAGCTCTCTGCCCGGTAACTACTGATGCGGATTGTGGAAGTTTTTGTAATGAATTTTTAAGGAACGTCTTTGTGATTTTCGGTGGATCGACCTTATGTAAAGGTAGGCTTTATTATCAGTTTTATGTCCTGGTAATGGTGAGTGAATTTTGGGGCGGAAAACGTTATGTGTGTTTGAAAATAAGAGTTCGTAAAGTGACTGGCTCTTGGAGTTGTTCATAGGTTTAGTGTGTTTTGTTTCTTTTCCAGTTGAGTTATATTTTCAGTACGTGATTTTCAGTGTATAGTTAGTTTAAAATTTGTGATAAGAGCTTTACACAGTTGTGCAATTTGAAAATGCATATTTTGATTCATGAAGGTAAAAAGCATCAGTAGTGTGAAATTTGTGAGAAAAGCTTTTGGCATTTGTCGTCTGAAATTGCATAGTTTGATAAAAGGAGGGCAAGAAGCAATATAAGTAGAAATTTGTGAGTAGAGCTTTACATATTTTGGGCACTTTGAAAATGCATAGTTAATTCAAAATTACAGATATTCTGTTGTGTAAATTATGAGAGCAGTAATTGCAGTTAAAACCCAGTTATGCTGAACCCATTTATGCTGAACTTTGTAACTGAAAACGGTTGGGTTGTAAAGCTATCTACATCTAGCTTAGCTGGACTTTGAAGCTCTCGGTTTCCTGAATTTCTTTACAGTCTGTTTCGGTCTTGTTCAACATTCTTAGCTAGTCTTTGACTAGCTAAACATAATTAAATTTTTTGGTCTGATGTTTATAGTGGCCTTGTTTTATAAACTTTCTAAATTGATTTGGTTTGTTGAATTTTTGGATTTACTTAATTTTGCTGTATTTAAAACTTGCCTTTACTGCTCTGCTCAATTGGTTTTGGTTGCTTTACTCTTTAAGCCATTTTTGTTTTACAGTTATTCTTTTATGGTTGCTTTACGGTTCTGGTTATTAATGTTTGTTTATTATTATCATTAAAGTACCCAAAAACAAACTTATCAATAGTAGTATATTTTTGAGAGTTCTGGTTTCCTTTTGTTTTCCCCTACGGCACTCGTTAGGGCTTCCCTTTTCGTTTGGCCGGGGTTCCCTAACTCAGTCAAACAGCGGAACCATTGCATGTTATAGAAACATCGCTCTTCTGTAGTTAACAATGACACACTTGGGTACCCGTAGTCCTATGAATTGAAAATTGTTTCCTGATAAAACTTCCCCTCAAGATTGGATTATTTCGTGACGAAAAACAGCGCTCGAATAGAGGATACTACAGTTCTGTTCTCGGAAGAAAACTCTCCGCTAATACCTGTGTTTTACACCAAAGTGTGGTGTGTGTGTGTGTGTGTGTGTGTGTGTGTGTGTGTGTTTACTCAGAAATTATGACAAGAAGAGTTCCTTTAAAAGTACTGGGTCCCCCGTTATGAGCGCGCAGGTTGCTGTTAACATTTTGCATTGTAGTCAAGTGAACCATTGGATCCCGTGGCATCTTTATTGCCGAAACGCTGAGTAGGCGGTATTGTAAAGAATTTGCTTGAATGGAGGACATCTATAGCCTTTCGAATAACGTAATCCTATATACGAAGTATGGTTCTAATATTTACTGAAAATAACAAAGATCGTGAAAGAACTCTCGGTACTCCAAACCTCATTTCTGTTGAGGAAGAGAATGTGTTACACGTTAATTAGTATACACCAACTTAATACAAACTGCGCATTTATTTAGCAATAAAGGATACCTCATAATGGGTATGATAAACCCGATAAATTTACTTCACTTTCGGCAAATAAGAAATTACATGAATAGTATATTGTCCACAGTGGATGTAGTATTGTTGTCACTACTGCCCATAGTCCTCATAATTTAACGTGTGAAGGTATGACTTTTTGGCATGCAAACAAATACAGAAATGCAACATGAATTACAAAATGCCTCACTCACCTCAGTGCAGTAGCTGTTGGAAGGACAGTTAAATAGCACAGGAAGTCCCACTTGTCCCTGGTCGTTGATACCAGAAGCAAACAACGTTACGGCTACCGTGCGGCTGATGAGGAAGGCAAATGAGGCGAAGAAGTAAACCGAATGCACTAAGCTAATAGAATTGCTTGGCCTGCATGAAGGAAAAATAGCTTATTTTAGTAGTAGATTTTGGATTCAGTTCTACCAGTTCAACTTTAAAACTAGTTTTAACTTTCTTCTTCTTTTTTGTTTTTTATACAATAGAAAATTTTTCAGTTTCAACAATTTTTAGATATACGAGGCGTATACCAAAACTAAGGTCCGGTACTTAACGGATGGTAGGTTGAATGACGTTTCACGCCTGCAGCGCTGTCTACCGACTCCTGAGGAACCTACCACAGTGTTGGTGTGATAAGAGTAGGCGTTTGCCTGTCGGTGAGAGCAGATCGCAATTGCCGCGTCAACCGTAGATGCCACCAGTTGTGAAGAGCGCGGTCTGATTAGATTTTTGTTGGCAAAAGGATCGTCAGCTGTGGACATCCATCGTGAGTTATGTCTCGTGTATGGATCGGACATAAGAGTGACAAACAGGTTCGACAATGTCGAGAATTTTCATATGGCCGCACAAATGTACACGATGAACAGCGGAGTGGAGGCCCAGTATTCAGATCGAAGACATCGCTGAACAAGTGAACCAAAAACTTCGAAGTGATAGGCGTTTGACGATTAGTGGTCTGGCTGATGAATTCCCAAATGTTGCTCGAACCTCACGTTACAGGATTGTCACTGAACAGCTTTGATATTGGAAACTTTGTGCGAGGTGGGTGCCAAAACTGCTCATCGGTCGGCACAAAAAGCAACGAATGCGTAGTGTACACAGTTTTGGAGCTCTATAGACAAGTTGAAGATGGTTTGTTTTCCCACATTGTTACGGGCGACGAGACATAGATAGCGTACACTAACGCAGAATCGAAACAACATTCAATGCAGTGGCGCCGTTCCGGTTCACCCAAACCAAAAAAGTGTTAGCAACCGCCGTACACCAATCGCAAAATGATGGGTACCGTGTTTTGGGGCGAAAACAGCGTCCTTTTGATTGATTTCATGGACCGTGAGTCAACAATTACAGTTGACGTGTACTGTACAACGCTTACCAAACTGAGACGTGCGATCCAAAATCGACGCCGCGGGAAACTGTCGTCTGCAACATCCTCCTACACGATAACGTACGCCCGCACACCACTGCCAGAACCAAAGAGAATATTCGAGAGTTTTGTTGGGAACTATTTGACCACCTCCGTACAGTCCCGACCTGGCACTAAACGACTATTTCCTCTTCTTGCATTTGAAACGGTGGCTGGGTGGACAACGATTTCAAACCGAATGAACTCAAGAGAGCGTTACCAACTGGTTCAAGTCCTAGGCGGCAGCCTTCTATGCCGAGGGGTTTAAGAAGCTGGTGCAGTGTTACAGCAGGTGTATAGATGTGAACGGCGATTATATGAAAAAGTAAAGTATATATGTAGGCACACATTACTGTCAGTAAAAACCTTGTCTCATGAGCGATATTGTTATTAATACCAAACTGACCTTAGTTTTGGAATATGCCTCGTAGTAGGCTTTTATGTATGTATATATGTTAATTATTAAGCTGACCTACTGCAATGCAATTCTGTTAACTTGAAAGCCAGTTTGCAAAACCTTAATTAGGTACTAGAGAACTACAAAAACAATAATTATAAATTACTCAATAATTCAATTTTTATGTCTAAATAGTACAAAGGTTTTATTAGTGGTGCAAATAATGTGCAGTAAAAGTATAGTCAGTATCTATCATAAAATTAAATTTAAAAGCTGATGGATTTGAAAGGAAATGAATAAAAATTGGGTAAAAGAACATCTGTGCCAAACCACAAGGGATACACACATGAAATTGAATCGGGATAAACAAATTGAATGCTCCACCATGCCTGCGAAATATTATACCTTAAGCTCAACCAATTAACATATGTTATTACATACTTCCAATGCTTTAATTGTATTAGCAAAAACTTACGAAAGCCCATTTAGGAGTTGTAGGCAGATAAAGTACAAGTTGTTGAAGAAAGAAAGGAAGACGATGCCAGATACTACGGCGTCCACGTCTTTAATCAGTTTTGACATCAAGGCATAATGTTCTCGAAGTTCTCGCCATTCTTCTTCTCTCACCATCTGCATTTAATGTCACATGATAACGTTATCTAAATTACAATATACTTTCAAATTGAGCAGAAAAAATAATCCAATATATGCTTATATTACTTTTATATTTGGTTTGACAAAGTTCATATGTTTCCACCGGTAGAATAATGCTTATTTTAACTAGCTTTTATGATTTATTAAGTGACAGTGTTTCTCTCAACTCAATCGGTCGGTAATTCCTATACCACAAGGTTTATCTTGACTGGCGTGACTGGAGGTTGTTGGGTCTGGCTCGTAGCAGTGTCGGGTTCAATGACGTCGCTCTTCGATGGGCTAGCTTACGCGCCTACGGAGGAAAATGTCATTTGCACTTTTGGTCTGATGTTATTTGCTTGGTGCATAGTGGGAATAAAGTTATCTGAAACTGTCTGTTGACTGTGTTTGCTGTGTGAGTTATCACAGTGTATATCTACTACAGAACAGTGTGCATATTGTAGTAAGTTTTACTCGAACGGAGTCACATATGGACTGTCAAGTTTTATTTGTTTATAAATTCCCTGGTGACACTGTTCATAACAAATCCACAATTTACAGGATGTTGGGGAAATTTAAACAGTGCAATGGTAATGTGGCTAAATTAGTAGTACTGCATAGTTGAGCCGCTATGCCGCTCGCTTACGATAACGTTCTGAACTAGGAGCCCAAGCAAAGGAAGTCCTAACGAATCCTGCAGTGACCTCATTATACCTCTTAGCAAGAAATATACAACTATCGTGCAGTTTGTAAGGAAGAAAATTGACCAAGTCATACAGGAACTCACAGTGCATAAAATCTGAACAAATGGCTTTATTTTCCCAAGCATAAAGCACTATAACCCTAAACAAATTAAAAGGCCAATAATAACCTCTCCCAAATAGCCCTGAAAACGGTTATTTAAAAAAACAACCAAAATAATTAAAGCATAGCGAATGTCCCAATAAAGCATATAACAGGAGAGAGTTAATATAAACCTCTAAAAACTTAGTACACCATATTAATTAATCATAATGAAAGACAGCAGCGTAACTGTAAATTGAATATCTGCGCGTGTATAGTATATATACTATATAAACAGTCACTATCCTTAAGCATGCATCAAATCAAGGTTTAAAAAAGTCTGATTAATGGAGAACATAGTATAAGCAAGCAACTATTGGACTATTAAAGAATTAGTATAACAAAACTGTCACACAAAAGTGAAATAATTGAATTGCATGGAATTAATACGAAATTAAAACCTGAATTCTGAAACATTAGGTTGTGCGTATCAAAATTTGGAATGATTATTATAAATTTTGGTTAATTATAAATGCAATGTGCCAGTAAACAAAGGCTGAAAAGACACTCATACCAAATTCAGAAGACCTATGAATACCAAAGCATATCGAGGGCAAAATAGTGGCAAGGAGGTTACAGTTTTTTGCAAAGAGCAACGTAAATGAAAAATGCAAAACGGTATTAGCTGTTTCAGGTTGCTTAAATTATCTTGACGAAAAAACCAAGATAAAGTATGCCTTGATGCGAATAAATTAATACTGACTATATGATAATGAAAG
The DNA here is from genome assembly GCA_030765065.1 of Deroplatys truncata. Classification (NCBI taxonomy): domain Eukaryota; kingdom Metazoa; phylum Arthropoda; class Insecta; order Mantodea; family Mantidae; genus Deroplatys; species Deroplatys truncata. Next base: position 56,672,215 of record CM060985.1, read on the forward strand.
CTATTAAACAAATATAGCTGAAAACATCTACAAGTCAATTGGCTATTTATTCTTATCGCCATGTATTCGAGTTAAGTCCTAAAGGCTTGCAGAGAATAAATTAATCTGCAACCGAATGCTAAAAGGCTATAGTAGATTTTAGTAAGTGTAAAATAGTCAAAACCTTCACTTAAATCTAACCTAGAAGCAAAATTAACTATAAATAAAAAATTAAAAGCTAACTACCAACAGTAAAGCAAAGGATGCATATTAATGGTAAGTTAGCAAACCTGCTGAAACTATTTGGGGTAATTTAACAACCTTACCTGTAATAAACAAAAATTACGCGTTGTAAACCTGAATCAACTATCTGTTTCACTTACTATATTACAGCCTAAGTGAAGGCTATGCTAGCACATGCACTGAAGTTCAGTCTATGAAAGTTATGAGAAAATCCTATATAATCTTAAAGCTTATGTAAACAGACCACATTGGCTTAGACATGAAATTATTTTTTAAAAAATTTAGAAACTGTAAAGAAGGTATATGAGAATGACTTAAGGTTTATTAAAACCTTGAAGAGGCGGGAACTACATAAAGTATGTAGTGAAACGTTATAATCGTTAAAGTATATCTTCACCCAATAAAAAGGTTTATGCTCTGTGCATGCTCTAATATACCCAATTAGCAGTTATAGTATTACAGATCACCAGCAAGCGCTTAGCACAAGTGATTATTGTATTCTCAGTGGGTCGCTTAATTAAGAAATCCAAATGAACTGGACTTCTTTGTGCAAGTTCTCATAACCAATTATCTTTTGGTAGTGGGAAAACAGAATGAGAAAAGGCTGCCACAAGTACCAAAAGAATTTGCAACACTCAACTGCAAAATATATGGAAAAATATGTATATATGTTGCCCAGCACTAAATCTCCGAAATTTGAAGATATTATAAGTGTGCAATATTAACACGTAAACTTCATCGTATTACAGCACAATGGCACCTTGATATCACAGGGACAACGTGTTACCAAGGTCTTACACGATGGGTTATTCATAAAATGCTAAACACGAATAAAAGGCGAATATTTTAAAGGATAAAAGAAAAATTATTCTGACGCAGAAGTAGTTACTACTTTAGGCTTGCATCATGACAAACCCAGAACAGTGAATATAAATGTATGCAACATACACATTTACAGACGCACGCAATGAAGCGGATCCAATTACTTCTTCAGTTTTAAGTCTTACACAATAAACTTGAACATTTAAAATTTATATGTAAGCACTTTCTTCCATTACCAGATATAAATTTCAAGTAAATATATAATTGGGAACGCTTGAAAGGAAAAGGTTTGTACGTCTACAAATTAAACATTTATAGATATAAGTTACTTGGAACTCCGAGGCCGTTTTGACTACTCGCTAAATTCAGATATTCCAATAAAGTAGCTCCCAGACGTATAAGAACATATAAGTTATTCATCGAACTTTCGAAAATCAAACTGTTAGCAGGAACGTACAATCCGAACCTTTTAACCATCTGGAAAAATACCAACGAACACCCTCGACAAAGGTTGGTTAAACATACCTTTGCCCATTTACCTTTGTATCACCCCAAAATAGGAAACTGCATAACAAGATCCTACTTTTGTCGAATATCACAAGTTGAACACTGGAGGAATTACAACAATTTCGCTGTTGTCGCCGTTTGGGTAAGCAAAATTACAACAATTTTGATAATATTCTCCCCTGCGTTTTAAACAGTCGGGAAATCCACAGGCAGCAGTGAAATGCTCTACCTTTCGAAAGCTTCAAATACACGAAGTTCGCCGACATTCGACATGCCGAAGGCAACTGTCACACGTCGCTCCCTGCCTCACAATCAGGACTCTGTGCAGGGTTCCGAGACGCATGAATTTAGGAGCACACGAACCACTGTGTTGTTTAGTTCGAGTGGGATGGCAGATAAAGCGTGCAGGTAGCCCTTGCCTCAACGTGTAAACATCTAGTCACAGTAGGGCACAAAATAAACGTCACATTTTCCAGTGCGTATCGAGTACGGATACTAATTGCCTAAAATAACAGTTTTGCATGGTTGTACCTGTTTTAACATTCTGAAGTAGCCCTTTTCCACGACAGAAAAAAATGCAAACAATATACATATCACAAAATAGATTTCTTCACAACTTCATTGCACCAAATACATAAATATTTAAAATAAATACATAAAGTAATAACCTAAATAATGAAAATGAATACAATACACTTCTTTACGTGTCATTGCAGCGAATTACAAGGTGTATTCGCAATGTATCAAATAAAAACATCTCCTATTTTCACTTAAAATGAGTTTATAGCTAGAAAAACTTCGTTCTTCGTCACATGATGTGACAGGTGATAACGAAAGAATGGGATATAACATGTATAAACTTTTGTAGTTTTGTATTCATTGTTCGAATCAATAAAACGTCCTTAATGGCACACATATCTGCAAAACCAAAAGGACATTTTTTTTAACTTGGCGTTCATACTTGCAATAACAAGTCACTCATTCACTTTTTGAAGCAGTGCAACATGAACCCATATATTTTTTCTAGAAACGCTTTAATATGCAATATGCAGTGTTGTTTCCTTTGATGAGGAAATGTTCCTTTCCAAACTTTTCTATAAGTGCATCCTGAAGGGAACGCTTGGTACTCGTATTCTTCTATCTGGGTGATCAACCTGATGCCTGGTATGGGATGAAGGAAGTAAATGAAACGATATGTTGATGAAATGGATGAAAGGAAAGGTGATGATGGAGCAGTTGGTGGAATGAATGGCGCGGAAACCGGAGAACCCGGAGAAAACCCGCCCAGACGCCGCTTCGTCCACCACAAATCCCACATGTAGGTCCCTGGGATTGAACCCGGGCCGCCTGTTTCAAAGTACTGTGGAGTATAAATAAGAGCAATAAACACTAACAAAATATCAATGAATATGTAAACACCATGAAACTATAGTTCTTTACTCACTAGATCTCGAGTACGTAAGGGGACTGCATTAACCAGGACCAAGCAGCAATATATAAGGTTGTCGCAGTCTATGGATCCCCAAGCGGCGGCCTTTGTACAGTAGCCAAACACTTGTCCCTTACCTCCCCTAACCGCAAGCACTCATAAACATTAGTGACAACCATATACACATGTGCGTTGTTGCCAAAGTTTAAAATAGTATTGAAAGCAAAACTTTGCCGCTGATTTCCACATGTACAAAATACAATCATGCAGCTTGTCTTGCTTACTTTACACACAAATGCAGTAAATAACTAGGCATCGCATAATAATTACATTTCTGTTAGGAACGCTTTAGAATATGACTCAGGAAGAGCTGAACTTACATTACGCTACAAGAATGGAAATGCATGTTAACATATCCCAGAGACACTTAGAAATGCGTCCCAAATAAACTGTAGGTTGTTGGACTATCATTAAACAATTAAAATGCATTAATACGAATTTATTTTGAAAGGAACGTTTACTCCCAAACAAAATTATAATTTTTATTGTTATTTATCCTAATAGCTCGTTTACTCCCAAACAAGATTATCATTTTTTTGTTATTTACCCTAATAGCTAATTTTTATAAGTACGGGCTGTATATGTCTACAGTGACTTTCGCTGCGCAACTACCTGTAGGTTGGAAGTGCTACCCCACCCACCGGGCTAGGACATCAACTCAATCCCGTTCGCTCCCAACTTCAGTCTGCTGACCCAAAACCGGGGCCTGTTCACAATATCCGACCAACTGCCTCTCTCCTCCTACACCGACCGGCTTGCCTTAACTACCGACTATCTCACTCCGCTCCCGACTGCCACAAGCCCAATCAGGTGCAGGCAGAAAAAGTGAAGTGAGCCGGCGACGCCCCCTTACAAAAAGGTCAGGTGGCAAGGTTATTCCAATAACTCCGCGAGCATAAGACAAAAATAATATGTTACAAAAATATTCGTCTTTGCGGAAGAATGTTTAACTCAAGATCATGCTCTGCAAAAAAAATGTATCGATCAGCACAACAGCTGTGTCCATGTTAGACAAAAGGAAATAGAGGCGATCAACAGCTCTAACCGGGAACGAGTTAGAAGAGATAGAGCTAGTGTTGAGAAGAAGTCCAAAACTTGGTGCCTCGCAATACGCGTATTTATGATACAGAATGATTGACTGTCTGTTCACTCTTCAGATCTAAATCCATCTGTGGGGGGAGTGCTTAAAGATAACGTTTATACAATAAATGCTCATACGCGTGATGTATTAGAAGATAGTAACTGGTATGTACTTCCCAATATTTGGGCTGCAGACATTCGTCGGGTGTTCACTAACGTGTTTAACTGGTGTCAGGCTTGTATAGACGCAGAGGTAAGCGTAACGTTCATATTGTTTCGCATCGTTAGCATTATCTAGTGGAGAAACAGCGCACCGAATCGCTGCTTTTGCAGAAACGATTCATATAGCAGTGCCGTAGGAGCGTCGGACTGCCAGTAGCAACATTCAAGAGAAACCCAGTACATTAATATACTACATTACAGCATAATACTTGCGCTCATTGTGGGTGTTTGCGTTTATTATTAACTCGTTGATAAACGTGGGGTAGTCGGACACATAGATTAATTAAACATACTTGATAACGAAGAAGGTAGAGAAAACAGTCATTGCTACAAAGAACCGACGATGAACCAGAAAATAGCTCCCTCAGCGAAGGCTACGTTCCTATGAATCGGCGTAACTGCCAAGCTTGGGATTCTAAAAATTCTCTACGGCTAATTCGAGGTTCTCTTAAGGCCACGTTATTTGTTATATACAGTCATATTAACTGTAGTATGGAGGTTTCTGACTCTTTGAAACGAATCTGAATTGAAGACACTGCGTTACAGATAATTTTTCTGCAAGATGGAGCTTCGCCCCATTTTTCGAATCATGGGCAGGTAGAACTGAATCGCCCTTTGCGATAACGATGGATTGGCAGAAATGAAGCAATTCAGTGGCCGGCAATAAGTCTTAAACTTAATCTCTTATTCCTATGGAAAAACGCTATTTATAGTGAAAGAAACCGAGAATATTTTCTACTCCAAGGAGGAAAACGTCGGATACATATTTGCAGGCCTTGTTCTCAATGTGGGAAGTATGTACACCGTTATAACGCACGTTATGCTGCAAATACAGTGTTGTTTGAGATAAATTACAGTTATTTAACTAAATAGAATTTTGCAGGCCATTGTGTATAATATGCAGATATCTCATGAAAGCCCAATTATTCAATACTGGAGACTATAATAGTATATCTATACAAAATAAGATATATTGCTAAACTAAAGGAGTAAAGCAGTATCTGAGAGCTCCTGTTTACTATACGTAAAATACTATAAGGGTATTAACTGCATACCTTGCCTGCTGTACCTAGCAACCTGGCGTTGAGTTGTTTCAGCTGCTGAGTCAGTCCAACGCTGACCAGCATGACAAATACATCAGTGAAGTTCCACGTGAAGGTGGCAAGTTTGCTGGTCACAAACACTAGTATGCCCAGGAACAAGTTGTATGGGATTATGCTGAAAATAAAGCCGTGGGATCTGCAGCAATAAACCTGTAAAAAAATTAGTCTCTCTAGGTTTACTTCTCTATGTTTCAAGGAAGAGATCACACGACAATAATTCTACAAGTATCTATTATTCTACCTTAAGAACATCAGCAACTGTCAGACTAGCTTCCTTAGTTGGCCATTCTTCATCCCCAGAACATGCTTTATCACGAACTTTCTCAGGCACTATCACCTCCGGTATGTTGGCCATCATGCTCATCAAATGTTCACCTGTTGGCACAAGCAAGGTTTACTTTAATTGTTTTAATGCATGTAATTAAAATTCCATCATAACATATAGCATCAATTTAATGCATGAAACAGTATGGTAATCAATTTGACATTAATTATTGCTGCAGTAAGAAATCCAATCGCCTAATCCACTAAGACGTAACAACACGTTCATGTTTTGTTTAACTTTGTACTGAGGCAGTATTTTATATCACAACACTGTGAATGCCAGTGATTGTAGTGTAAATTAACATTATTGTATGACAATGATTTTAGATGCTTGTTAGTTATAAGCATTGTTAGGAAATAAGTTTACACGGCCTCACTGAAACTGACAATAGGAGTGGGTAACAATGAAGCGATGGGGTGAGTTGTTTATCACTTAGAAGAGACAAACAAATGACGTCAGGGTAGCATGCCTTTCTTTAGAAATGGAGGGAATATCTTTCCTTGAGCATATGTGTTAGTAATTATGATTGGCCGATAAAATAGACGCTAATGTTGGCGCAATTTAGCAAATAAGATAACACGACAGGGTACTGCGACAGTACATGAACTGAACATGATCACTGCATAGCTGTAATCTACATATCAAACCCATTTTCATGAATCTTAACTCTCTTGGAATTATTGCGATTGTCACTTAGTTAACTCCTTTGTTATGCACAAATACAATGTTCTAAAGCGGTTGCGGAAACTTGGGATTTGCTTCGGTTAATATTAAACACTTTAAGCTTAAAATCCCCTATCAAATTTAAGGATATCTTATTAGTAAATCTACTCTTCTAAATTTGCCTAAATGCGCCTTATTGTCGCCAGTTGACTATCAAGGAGCTAAAGCATTTTTAATGCTTCAGAACACCAGTCACAACTGAAGCGGCGATTTCGAAAACTTCAAAAGTTCCGTTTTTACCAAAACTGATTTTGTTTCTAGGTATTATGCATCATGAACTAGGTTGCATCTGTGACAAAAAATCAATTTTAAGTCCAATGTCATTTGTAAGATCAGCTAAATGTGTTAGAGGAACCGATACTTGAACCCGAAAACTGTGAACTTTATTAAGTCACCTTCTGGATGAATGGTTTATGCAATGAGGACAGAGATTGTGATTACATTACAGAAAATCATCAAAACGATTGTCGTGAGTAGTGCAGCAGATAAATATTTAGCGTTAGCTTTGTTTATAAAATATTATAAATATTCCGGTTTTCATGTTTTGTGCTGTGCTATAACAGGAAAATGGAGCTTCTTTCACTACACTTAAAAGTGTGTTCAAAAGAATTCTACTGTAATAATAATAATAATAATAATAATAATAATAATAATAATAATAATAATATGTACTGATTGTTTTAACCGAGATCTCGTACCATGGGCATTTCATCTAACAAAATAACTGTCACCGGACATTTATTCTGACAAATAAATATGCACCTGTAATATTTCTAAAATCAAGGAGGTGGGGAATTAGGAAGCGGCACTTATACTTTACCAAATACATTAAGGACGCCTCACCATGGTGAGGACATTCAAGCCATTTCAGGCAAAAATTAAGTTATATGCAACATCGGAAGTTTAAAATAAAGTTCATAAATATGTATGCAACGGAACGTCAGTAAAATCACTGCACTCATTGCTTTCCTACTTGTCCAGAAAGACATCCTTTTATCCTCCTCTGATAATAATGCTGCTTTACGTTCGAATGCCGGCCAGCACCTCATATGTCAATTTATCCTACCATAGAATCGAAAACGCCGGAGTGGAAACGCGTAGCGACTGGTCAGCGGCTTTAACATGTTAAATTTTAACCAGGTGTTACAGAATAGGTGTGCGAGTCTATCCCTAAAATAATCAGCATTGTTAGTCCTATGGGAGCATTGTTAGTTGGAGCAATTGTTGATGAGGGACTCAAGGCAAAGGAAGGGAGTGAGGGAGTAATAGTTTTACAATAAAAGTACTAACAGCAAAATACCTTTACTCTCAAATATTCTTCTCGCTATTAGGTTGTGTAGTGAGCTAAAGGTAAAGCAAAGCTCTATCGAAACATACCGTATAGATAACACATGGGGGAGATAAAATCTTTCAAGAGGAACGGTCCAGCAGTATCATTACTAAGATAATGGTACCAAATGCATTTCCTAATTGACAAGAGAGCCTGCAGGATCTTTGTAAACGAGAACAAGAGGTATCTGAATAGGTAATATGCCTCCAGAACATGTTCATTGGAAGATGTCATTGATTTGTTCATGAAATTAAAAACCACGATGCACGTAGTCCAGAGATATCTCACATTTAGGGGTTGTTGACTATAACTTAGCAGAGTTTCGAATCATTAAAGTATTTATTTACATGAAAGCTTAGAGAAAATATGTAGTTTGGAACGTATTGTGTCTACAACTGCAAACAATTGGCCATAAAAAGTTGGATTAAATGCAATTCCATAAAAATCGCCATTATGATAAAATATTTGTGCTACAAGTTTTCCGGTACTAAAGCTTAAAACATCCCAAACCCACATCTGTTGATAATCGGATGTAAGACACATGACATAATTTCTAGGCGCACTGATTAATAAAAGATTACTCACAGAGGGCAAGGGACATAACAGAGCCCGTGATGATCCTGAGTCGCAGTGTTAAATGTGGTAAAGTCCTCCTAGAGAGAGTTCGCTCCACATGATACCAACACTGAATGAGGTGTGGCCACCTTGGCGCTAGACGCAGAAAAAGTATTGTGGCAATGCAGGAATTGCCGTAAAACACAGCTCCTGCCGTAGCCGCTCCAAAACTGGCTGAAACAATATAAACCTTGTATAACAAAAACTCCCTGGCTTTCTTATTTGGAACAAAAATATAGAGAAATCGTTATAAAGTTACGCCTAAAGAATTGAATTTATAACAGGTTTATTATGTGATGAAACTGCCAGCCCGAAACTCTCACGGTACTTTAAGCTTAATCTACTGCAGTAGTGGGGAACTGGTTCTGTGGTTCTACCCGAGTAACGTGCAAAATAAAATGCCCGTGTTTATTACATGCAGTGTAATCAACAAACGGCCCGTAACTTCCGCCACACTCCACTCGTGCAACAGTGAAGCAACAGTACGTCGATTGCTCCTAAAACAAAATAATACGCACATTAAAAGCCTAGCCTTAGTTACAAAAGGTGTTTTGCAACATATCCTTCTGCTTTGATGTGCATTACTGAACGCTTGAAGAATATTTGAATTTTGAATACTGTAGATACTCACCGAATATTCAAAATACTTTGCCAGTCATATGGGATTACTTCTATTAATTTCACGATTGAATACTTCTCACACTTAATTATCACATATATTTAGATTTGAGGAGTGAGCAGGCCAGCCGATTGCACTGCCATCAAAACTTGACATAGGAACATTACGTACACATAGTTCTAATGCACGTTCTTGAGGTGACAGATCTCTCAATAAAAGAAAGCGGTATCGGTAAAGCTTATTGAGTAATCCTACAGGTGATTTCACGGATCCAGTGAATACAAACTGAGTAAACGCGTTTATTATGGGTTACATTATAGGTGGTAAGCCCAGTATTTGAATATTGCCATTGTCTATCTTTATGTAAAGCTCGATGCACAATTGCTAGGAACAAAACGGAATAGAAAGCTAAATACACGCGTGCAGTCAATTGAGAATGGGAACGTCAGGTAGCAATGCTAGGCGCAATTTGATAATTGTGAATTTTGGTTGGTCCGCAATAATACGGAAGGGCAAACCAGAAAGAAAACAGAAGGCAAAGTATCTGGATGTTGAGGGCTTTTAATTCTAAATGAACTTGAGGGTCGGAATGGGAGAACTTGATTAGTATATCAACAGCAACGTGTAAAATCGATTTTATGCGTTCGAGCGTCACTTGTTTATACTGAATAGTGACACTTTTCCATCTAAATTCAGATTAGACAACTCTGAAACTCGGTACAATAAGCATTTTTACAAGAGCGAAGCCATTATCGTTTATAATATTCAAACTATGTACCGCCGGCAATAGAAGAAACGAAACTCAAAGTAGGAGCATGTGCCTATGCCGGCAGTCACTCAGGTCTCACTTCTTAAATCTGCTAATAGTAAGCTCTAGCAGATGTTATAGGTCATGGCGTCTTTTCAGTAACTTCTACAGCGAAGGTTCTACACAGAAAGTACGGTGTTTCCTATGGCCAGAATGGGAGGGAAAAGCTTGAAACTTGATCAGCTTCATCAACCCTGACCTCCGGAGAGCTTCCCGTTTATGGTGCATACTCACGATGGCGCTTACGTAAGTTTTAGTTCCCACATTCTGTTCCCCGTTCTCGGGCAATTGTGCACCGATTTTAAGATGGATTTTCATACTGGACGAAAATTGCAGCAATATTTAAGTGAGGGGAGAAATTAATGTGTAACTTACTCATAAATCCCTCTGTAGAGCCACGCATGGAGTTACACATATGTGCGATGGAAATACTCTCTGTGAGTACCAAGACAAAGAGCAAGCAGAAGGCGTAGAAGACTCTTGGGGAGCGAAGATGAAAGCGAAGATCACTTGGTCTGCGCTCCAACACCCCTTGTACCGGCAGTAATCCGAAACACTGCGCTACCAGCAGGATAGTGCCCACAGCATTGTGGAAATACACTCCCTTGCTGTCATCCGTAGCGTTCTCTTTTTCCCATGCTCCTCCTTCCTTCAGCTATAAATCAGGAAAATTAACCTTCCATTAGGAAATTATAAATATAACGTTATGATATTTGTAAAGCTGTCAACACTGCATAATTTCACATAGGTGTAGATTCACAGAGTGCACCAGAAGTAGCATTACTTCCTTTAACCCAATACTACAAAGGTACCTTGCTGCAAGTAATACTAATTGCTTCAAACAGTAATCAACGAGGCCAACTAAAGCGTTGAAAAATTAATCGAAATGAGCGCAAGGGCTCATCAAAGATCTAACACCTTTACCATATTGGAACCTATTGGAATTCTTGTTTGAATCATGTATTAAAGGAATGAAGCTAGAAGACATTTTCTCTCCAAATATATTAGGATAATCCCACTGATGTGTTTAAGACAAATATATTCGAAGAATTTAATGGCAGTCCTGAAACGACCGTGAACTCAATACGATAGGCGTGGTGAACAACTGTTACGGTAAATTTTGAACTTTCTCTGTCGCTTCTCCCCTGGCCTACAATCACCTCCCCTTTCCTTTTATATATTACCTGTTAATAGATGATGTTACACGCGTTGCTTATTCCTGGGATTCCAGTAAAGATGGAAATTTCACCACACGTGTTTCGTTAATGTATAATGGCTACACATTAACAGGAAGGTTGGCCACAATATTGTGACGATTATAATTTTATTTTAACAGATTTTGATAAATATGATTTTATCAGTTTGAGATATTCGGGACAAACTTTGTTTAAGTAACTCCAGAAAATTGGTTTGAGTTATTGGCAGTCATTTCCCGGATGTTGAAGTGCACAGAGATTGGGTACCACGAGGTTTAGGGTAAAAGAGCACTTCATGTCCGACTCGTGGGTAAGTGACGTAATTTTTGCTACATACACTTGCGTCAGTTACGAGCTAGGCACTAATCAGCATTTTGTCGGGTATTTAAACTTAGGAGGTTTTGACGGAGCTCTCTCAACCAACCACATGCCTAGCCGGACCCTCTTGCTACTGTTCTTACCCCTACTTTGTCCCCCACATCCCTCCCGTCTTTTGCTTCCCATATTCCTTTATTTTCTACTACTTTTTCTAATGCGCTTTTTTGTTTTCTCTAGCTATCCCTGGGTAGTGCTATCTGCCGACTTCCTTCCTATGGCACACGGGTACTCGCTGACACTGGATCTCCCCGCTTCAGATGCCTCATGGTGAGCTCTTATTGAGGACACACCCAAAACGCCGCTTCTGCATTGTTTTCGCTGAGGGGATTGCTTTCCCCTCATGGACATTATTGGGATATTATCTGCGCCCAGTGGCCGTCGTCAACGGAGTGTGGGCCTCTCTGTGGTGAAGTTAGATCTGTAACATGAGATCAAAGGTTTATCAGGTCTACCTCCTCCACGCTTCAGTTATTACGCCTATTTTTTATTCAGCTGTAACGAATGGAATGATCTTTTAGCTTAAATCACGTGCCACCCAATCTCTGCTTACTTCAACGTCAGGGAAATGACTAGCAAGAAATCTGAAGCCAATTTCCTGGAGTTACTTAAACAAAGTTTGTCCTGAATATCTCAAACTGTGTAAAACAGGAACGTCATTTCATTTTCTGCTTGGGGGACAAGATTGCATCAAGCAGTTGTCCAAATTTTCATGTGAATTTTAACGACGCTTTTAGCCTAAGAGAAAGTTATATTTTATTTCTTAAATGTGAAATATTTATATTAAAAGTACGGTTCTCGTAATTTTTCTGTTGATAGAGCAATAAAAACCAGTAGCCTAATTATTTCTCATAGCTTGGGTGGCAATTGCACCCCCTTTATCCTGAAATGACGCCCCTGGTATAAAATAATTTTATCAAAAGCTGTTAAAATAAAACTATAACTGTCACAACATTATCAGAAAATTGAGGAAGATACTGATTTTTTTCCGCAAGACATTTGATTCAGCCACAGTAATGTAAAGCAGGACATTCTGAAGGCCGTGAGATTTTGCGTGTCCGTGTATTCATCATGATTCGTTGACAAATTGTTTAGGAAGATTCATAACAATAAAAGAATATACAAAGTGACGCTAACCAAGTAAGTTTTAATTTATACAACCTACTGAGAGGTTGTTAAGTCTTAGGCCTATCTTCGTCATCCACTGACATATTATTTACCATTTAGGCAGGTTACCAACCGGTGAACAAAAATTTTAGGGACATAAAATATTCTGGATTGACTTCCATCTCAGAATGATGGTTACTCTTTGAGTAACGCCTTTACCTCTCTTATAGTCGATTTTATAAACCTTTACCGAAGTATATTGTAAACCAGCTTACATGGATTTAGTGTAAGAATCAGTCAAAAAAGGACATCTGTGCAATTAGGGATATGATAAGCAATGGCAAGTTACGGAGCTATACAAGATACCGTTTTTAAGGTTGGCTGAAAGCTATTAAAACTGTCTGTTGTGTTCTCCTCGGCGATTGTAAACAAAAACTGATGTCAAATACTTCGGAATAATACTGGACGGATACATTAGCAATTAAGTGATGATGGTAAAATGTTTGTCGTAATCTGTTCAGTTCAGATAACTCAATAAATAAAATAAGGTATTTTATTGTATTCAATTTTAACTATCGATCTTCAAATCAATAGTGTTACCTTCTGCGGACTAGTTCACCGGACTATGTGGAATTTCCGAGGAAATTCTCTATAACGAAATATTTCTGTATTGCGTGCTTCGGGATTAACTCAAAGTTATTACTGCTTTAAGTTTTCATTAATACTAATTAAGCACAAGAACGAATAAATATGTTACTTAAAGCAGACGTTGCAGAAGAACACACTTAGTTTTGGGAAATGGGGCGAAGTTTTCACGTAGTATATAATTTGTGAGGTACAGAGATATACATCTAGAGTCAACTGATTTACCAGCTACATTAAAACATTGAATGGGGGAATGGGCTATTGCTACACCCTGTACAAGGAATTATGCTATAGCAGTAAGTGAATTAAGGTGATATTGTGGCATGTGCACAGATTATATTAATGGTAATACGTCCTCTGGTTACCGGGTCGGCGGTGGCAGTTTATCTGAAAGTAGGGGCGATTCAGGGGAAGCAGTGTGTCATTGGTGGGGATATGGCGTTACTGACGCTAAGCTTAGCGTGGGCTTCTTAGCATTCTGTGACTAGTCTTCGCGTGAGCTGGACGGATAACTGCCTACGATATGGCGTCCTCGCCCGGCAGACACATGGGGTAAGCATTTGTTATAATCGGCTGGGTGCTTACCACACACATGTCTATTGTTATATTTTACTTCATCACACATTTGTATGTCATTTTTGGTATGTCTTTGTTTTGTTTTTTCATGTTTATTGTATTTATTTTCTTTCTGTCGACGAGGACGTCGACTTCGGTGGCCAGGGGGAGATGTGGCATGTGCACAGATTATATTAATGGTAATACGTCCTCTGGTTACCGGGTCGGCGGTGGCAGTTTATCTGAAAGTAGGGGCGATTCAGGGGAAGCAGTGTGTCATTGGTGGGGATATGGCGTTACTGACGCTAGGCTTAGCGTGGGCTTCTTAGCATTCTGTGACTAGTCTTCGCGTGAGCTGGACGGATAACTGCCTACGATATGGCGTCCTCGCCCGGCAGACACATGGGGTAAGCATTTGTTATAATAAATCTATTAGTCATTCTTTTCTTTCAACTTTTATTATGGTAGTGTAGAGTTCCTTGCCTCTCCCTTCAGCCAGAAATTATGTTGGTGTAGTAATTATTTTTATAATCTAACTTTAGCTGCGTCCCTTGTCGATACCTCGAGTTTAAAGTTCTTTGTTTGTTCAACGATCCCTCTCATAAGCGAGTTGCTCTCCTCTGAAGTTAAATACTAAATATGTGAGGTATACGACAATATGTGATAAAATCTCTTGCTTATTGCAGTAATACTTACATGAGATGGCAATACAGAGCTGAGATGCGAAATAGACTCAGGCTGAGAATGAGGCAGCACATCGCATTTGTTGTTGAAAAACCTTCTTCTCTGGGGAGAGATAAGCAATTCTTGAAGCATTAAGCCCACTACCTTGTCTTCCTTGTTGTCATCCTGGTGCTTTTCCGTTTCCTCGGAAGCCGTTATCCCGCTTCTGCTCATGCCATTTCCTTTCGCTGAACAACAAAACAAATATAATTAAACGATTGATATGTATATACTGAAGGTTCTGTAGAGAGACTCCAGCAAGTTGTCCGTACCATCCTTTCAAAGTAATTTTGGGAAAAACAGAGGACAAGAAAAGACAGTTTTCAATAAGGCATAACAGTAATTTTGATTTGTTTCGTACCATAGAACTATTTAATTAGTAAATTACTATAAAAAGTAAAATTTAAACCCATGTCGTAATCTTTTAGTTCACCCAAAAGTACAGCAACTTTGATAAACTTCCTATGTGTCCACGGATCTCTTACTGCTTCCGTTACATTTGCCTTAAATCGAGCTTATTTAATTGACAATGTATTCTTTAGAATATCCATTGGTCTGAAACTTGATAGTAAAATATATCAAACGCATGTATGCCTACGCAGAACCAAGAAGGATCGTCAAGGACGCTATAGCTTAAGTCATCCCATAATACAGGTCGATTTACTAGGCAC
Source organism: Deroplatys truncata (assembly GCA_030765065.1). NCBI lineage: Eukaryota > Metazoa > Arthropoda > Insecta > Mantodea > Mantidae > Deroplatys > Deroplatys truncata. The sequence continues at coordinate 56,687,352 of CM060985.1, forward strand.
TATGAATGACATTACTATTCATCAGTGTCTGCTGGTAAGCAGTCAACATTGACACACGCACATACTAACGAGATGGCAAAAGACCTGAGACTTGACTATTATCTCTTAATCAAGAGGGAAATCACTGCTGTGGAATGCCACCTGTGAGGCCACGACAGCTTTATCTCATACGAGGATCATACGGAAAGTAATGAGAAACCTATTGTTATAAATATTATTGTTTATGTTTTAGACAAACCATATAAAACATCTTAATCTACAGACTTTTCTGATACCTTTCAATATAGTTTCCATTTCTTTGCATATATTTTCCCCACCGTTCTGTAAGTTTGAAAATTCCCTTGCAGTAGATGTCCGTTCCAGCTGCCTGAAGACACTGACGCACCGCTTTCCGGATGTCCTACAATATTGTTTCAGACTCATAATGATGGAATCACTTTCACTGCCCGTCACAATGCTCCTCAAACACAATCTCCTTCATTTCAAAATCTTGAATAAGGCTTTCGGCGATGATTCTTCTCTAAACTCTGTGGTCTTTTGACAGTAAACGCGGGAATCAATGGAAGCAAACTTTTCAATAACCCAAACATTCAATAATTTTCTACACCGAACACGTTCTATTGCGAGTTTTGTTGCAATTTCATTCAGTGAAACGTCCGTCTTCTCTAATGAAATCGCCAACTCTTGCCTTGTTGCGTATCGTGGAGGCAGTTCGAGGGTGTCCGCTAATAGGCCCATCTGGTATGCTCGTGTTCCCATCTTTGAAGTATTTCACCCATCTCCTAACACAGCTGGCATCAATGCACACATCTCAATGTGCACGCTGAAGTCTGAGGTCAATTTCAGCAGCAGATTTTTCCCTCTTTAACAAGGAATTCATTAACAGTACAGTGTCGAAACGAAACATCGGTATCGAACATTTTGTAAATATTGTCTGTGATCACGTGATAGAACATATTGAGGTTACAATGCGTCAACGCGTAATGTAAAGTTCTGTAGAGTACTTCAGTCATTTTAATTACATTGTAACAAAGGTTGCTCATGACTTTCAGGATGAACCTCATATCTAGCACCCCTGAACAAGTTGTGTTGCAATCTTGGATCTCTCTGTAAGGAAAACAAAATACAATAACATAAATATTTCTTGCGTTTGAGTTTCTGGCTGTATGTTGCCAAAACTGAACGAACTAGCTAGAATTTATGATAACTTTAATTTCTTACAGGAAATAGTCGTTTCACTGGATTTCTCTGACAGCGAATTGGCACCGCCACACAAAGGAAGAATGCTGCTGGAAAGATAACTCTTCCTACCTCATTAAATGAGGTCTCTTATTGTCTATAAGCATTGTCTATGAGGCATTGCTTTGGTTTCATCGTCTGACATCACAGTAATTAGTATGTTAACACATATCTCAGCAAAAAGAAGATTAAGAAGAAGAAGAAGAAGAAGAAGAAAAGAAAATTAATTTACACTTTTAAATATCTTATGGACAGAAAGGAACAGAGCCTGAATACTGAAGCAGATTTGAAGACAAATGAACGTATACAAAATGACAGCATTAGCTTTTGTAAAATTTGTATGACACAATATTCATCATTCACACCAAGCCTGTAATAATTTGATTCAATTAGGTTTGAAAACTGTTTCAAATTTTCGTAAACTACCAGCAGGTATCTTATTAGTTAGTAATAAAAAAAGCTTTAATAGAATAAAACACGGTGGAGACTAAGTCAGCAACTTCACTGCACAGGAGGGCACTGAGATGTCAGAAGACCAGGAAACGCTAGACTGGAGAAAGATGCTTGGAAGCGGGAACAAAGTTATTCCCTAATTTATAAAGTGAAAATGAAGATGATGATGACGTTGAAGTGATGGTGATGACGATTATAGTTTCCGAAAATGTTTAATAATGGACAGAATACAGTTTAAAAATAAATGTATTACTTTTAAAACACTAGAATTCACTATACTTCTGGACTCGTTAACACTCCAGATGACCTCATAGCTTTTGGGTTTATTCTCTAGTAAGAGAGCTGGTGATTTTTGTGTCATACAACACTCTAAATAATAGCATTATTTACATCGTACGAACATGTACGAATTTATTTCAAATTCAATAAAAATGCGCATTCACAGAAGCATTTTTGGGGCACTAAAACAGTCACCAAGTGCACAGATGCCGGTTTTTTTATGTAGTCTGACTGACTACATAAAAAATTACAGTTATTGCTGGTTGTTAAACAGACGATTCTCCATTTTCAATTAGTTTAATGAAGCTACATATGACCACACCCAAAGAAACATTAATCACCGATATATAGCATTCCATGACGCTTTTGGAATTCCACTTCAAGTAGACTACAACAATATTGTTTTAAAACACGGGGCTATTTTATGAGCGATACAAGGATTCTCAGAATAAGTGTTCTTGTGCTAAACTCGAATAGTTACTGTTTAAAAATAGCTAATGATTGTAAAGGACCATAAAGCAACAATATCGTCTTTGCATAACTTTTTCTTTTATATTGTCGCTAGGAAATGACATAGGCGGGATTATACAGGGGAACCAGTCGATAAAGTTCTGAATATGAACTTCTGCCCGGGAAAAGTCAATATCGGTACAGCGGTTTCAAAGAAAGTGTTTAAGTCTCCGCGTATGTTCGACGAGTTTAGGAGGGTGTGTTGTTATATAAACAAATCTGACTTCAGCACAATGGAGTGCGTAACTTTACACTTGCCATTCGAGTTCATCTTAACCAGGGTTCCCAGCAAAAATGTGAACCTAACTTCCTTGATTTTCCTTGACCAAAACGCTGTATTATTTCTCTGACCACAATTTTGTATATTTGCTAAATTGTTAACAGCCTCTTCCACTTTTATGTAATTCCTTGCACCCCATATTACCGAGTTTAAACTTCTTTCTGCACACTTTACAGTAGGCTTCAAATTAATTGTCCAGTGCTTCACAAAGCCATTCTAGAAAATCTGCATTAAGCGATTAGTCCAGCCACTGATAGCTGAAGGTCTTTTTTTCGGAGGGGGGCCAACAAAGTGTTATATGTAATAAATCAATCCGAAACTGCAATCACAGAAAGGTGAATAACCTTATCTCTATAACATGTGTGAAAGAATTTATATCAGTTCCTCTGCATTTAATTTGGAATGCATTACATCAAGGATTGGAAGAGGATTTTAAGAAGCAAAAATGTTGTAATCCACCTTAATAAATATTTTTTCTTCAGCATGAATTACCAGACAGACATGTGATAACCTTGAACCAATTTCCCTGACTTTCCCCGATATGCCAATTTTTCAAATACTCCCCTGGCCGACTTCATGTACCCATGCACCGGCCGACTTCAAATAGTCGGCCGGTACATGAGACATGAATCTGCGACCTCACGAATGCGAGCTACGGACGCTCCCGCCTAAGACATCTGGCTCTGTAGTGACATTTATGTGACGCGTTATGCCCTTAAAGTAACGGAGTCGATCTGCAATGCTAGAAGGTCGTTCAAGTGTTTCCAAGTACTGTCAATTATTCAGAGACATGCATGTTTTGTTTATTGCCAGTGTTAACGTGCCCGCACGCATTTAACGAAACAAAGTGGCGGTTAGGAAGTATTTTCGTTCATGCGATTTTATCAGAGAGAAAGAAACAGTCCTATATTGTAACAATTTCTAACATTGCTTGCTGCTCTTCAGCAAGTACTGCTTTGCCTGTGCAAGACTATTGGATTGTCCACAATATCGAATATAGTTAAGTGACAATTCAGGGATAAATTCGTATGGAACTGATTTTATTTAGTAAATTCTCTTGTTACACTTTAATAAAAAGGATTAGATCAGGCTGGGAGATTGGGAAGCTCAGAAAATAACTACTATTACGACAGTATAATTCGCCCATTTATGATATAGATGAGGGCTGGCTACATATTTACGTATTCGGAGGACCAGCTCTGGCAACACATAGGAAACTTTCTGAGAGCCAGAATTAATATGCTTTATTACACGTTAAAACAAAATGTAAGTGCAGACATTTTGAACTTTTGTTTTATGTCTTTCTCTTCTTTTTGTTTCATTTTCATTTGTCCCCCTCTACTTTACACATACACACACATATATACGTACACACACATACATATATACATACAGACACACACATACATACATACTACATACATACATACATACATACATACATACATATGTATACATAAGGGTAATTCACCTAATACTATTATCACGAATATTTCTGAAACGTAAGATGCACTGAATTCACAAAACTGAATTTTAGAACAGGTTTCCTAAACGTAGGGCATTAAAAGATTGCAAAAAGTATCATGAAGTAAATTTATAGCTAAAAGCTGCTGTTTTCAAATGAAACTATGCCTAATGAGAAAATACAGCTCGGCAGGATTAAAAGGCCTACGGTGCTTTAGGCGGCTCAAACAGTTACTGAGATATCGTCATATTATGAGGTTTTCAAACAGAATTATTATCTCCATTTTCGTTGTATTAAGCTATAAATTTATCCTTATTTAAGGCAAGTTATTAACCACTCATCTTTTCTTGTGGTTAAAGATTGATTAATTGCTTTTATGAAAATACCGTTTCACATTTCACATTTGCAACTACAGGTAAAACTACACACTATGTTTAATTTTACAAACTATTCTTACAAAAGCTTATTTTCCTATCTACTTCATGTTAGTTGAGAAAAACATTTGCAGAAATAGCTTCATTACATATTTCGTTGTAGGTAAAAGAAAGATAAGAGGAAACCGAATCGATAATCAGATGTTTAAAAGTGGGACGCTATATGCTGGCCTTCCAAGCTCTTTCCATACATTGTCAGAAACAAGAGAATAGCGACAACAGCTTAAAGAGATTATAATGTATTGGAAAATTCAAAACGGTTGGCCCCGTAGCTCAATCGGTAGGGCATTTTTCCTGCTGTGTGAGGGGTCCCGGGTTCGATTCCCGGCTGGGGGTGGGAATTTTTCGCTGGTCAAGATTATTCCCTATCCTCCCCAGAGTCTGTAAGTATGGAGTGAGAATGCGTGTGTGATCTGTTTAACAAAACCAAAAGAAAACAGTACAAGAAACCCAACAACAAGAAACTACGAGTTAACACCATTACCAATAGGTAATAGGTTGCAAAGGAAAGACCGCTGATAAAATCAATGTAGTTAAAGGCGGGGTATAAATGGAACTAAAAGGAATTCAAACCAATATTACAAATATTTCGGAAGTGGCTGATTCTTCAAAAACAATTATTTGAAAGAAATTGTGTTTTTTAAAGAGATCCACACCTTTTGCAGCAAATTTTTGTCTATTTCTTATGGTTTATCCGTTATACAAGACAAACAACATTCCTTGTGAATGAAGTGGACTTCACAGGTTTCCCAGAAAGCTCAAGATATACATTTTATTTGTCATGTAAATATCTTAAATAATTTATATTTTAATCAAAATATTTGGAACAATTTTTGAGAAAATAAAAAGTATCGAAAAGTTCTCTATGTAAAAGTAGATTGGAATGGGTGAATTTTCTTGAAATTCATCACTTGAAGTTTTAGAAGATGCTGAACTTAAATAAGAAGTTTGGCAAGTACCCTACATTTCATTTTTGAGTTATGCTGTTCAGCCACACAGGTCGTTTTTCTAAACTTTTTTTTTCTATTCAGCGAGCTAAACACATGTTATTTCCAGTGAAATCTGGTATGGAATTTTTGGGTGAAATGTAATATTTCGCCCACCTACTAGGTACGTACGTGGCAGAGAAAGTGAAAATGAGAGGTAAATTTTATGACGATAACTTGTAAACTTTGTCATTCATCACACAAGGCAGAAATCCGTGGTACATTTATGTTCTGGTATAGTGGTGTAATTGAACAAACTACTGGATATTTAAACGCTACACGTGTTAATCGTTGACTGTTTGGCCTAATACCTGAAAAAAGTCGTTTACATTCTAAACTAACCTATTTCAAATTTCTTGAGATCAACAGCCATAGTTTCAGTTCGAAAATGTAGCCGATTAGAATTCCTGTATGGATTATTTGTGAGTCTTATCAGTATTTAATTTCTGAAAAAACAGCATAACGATAATAGCTCTCGATTCAGAAATATTCGAGTTGGCAGTTTTAATTTTCGGACGAATTGCAAAAATTGCTTTTTATCAAGAGGAATATTTTAAAAAACTAATTTAAAAGTAATAATTCTAGCAAACGTTATTATGAGAACCAAATTAAGCCTCACAGGTGTTTTTCAACATGAAGTCATAGAAATAACAAATTACGTTAACTTATAGTTTAGATGTCCTAACAATCTGAGTACTTTAATCTGTGCAATTAAGTCATGGACTTATTTTTATAAACGTGTTATATCTTAAAAGGCTATATTAAGCTCATTAATAGGTGTGGATACAGCTATGGGAGAATTCTACATAGCACATTGAAAATTCCTCGGTGTATAGTCATCCTCACCGTTGGTAGATCGACGTAAACAAAACAAGAGGTCAGCTCATTCTTCTCAGTGTCTGGGTTCCAAGGATGTTTCAAGCGCAGTGGTGAAAAGGTAATTTAGAAATATAGATTTTGGAGACGAGTTTATCATTAAAGACGACACATTGCAGAATAAATTACCAATTCACATCTTTAATAAGCTTTGCTGGATTAGCTGACTTCTAAAGTAAGTATGTTGCATAAAAGTAATACGTTTTAATAACCTCAATCTTTTAAACGGAAATACTTAACTACGTAACAATGGGACAAACACACGGTTGTGACTCGATCTCTTCAACAATCACAAACTACTAGCATGCTTACTAAACTAACTACAGTATTAGTATTTGTATTAGTACTAAAAATACTAAACTACTTACTACTAAATAAACGTACCAATCTAAAAACGTTATATTTACAAAATAAATATGTAACACAACTTAGATACTTCCGAGGAGAAAAGGATTACTTTTATATGCCGTTTTTAATGTGTATAGGACTTTCAAATTATATAATTAAATAGCAAGAAATGTTATTTAAACCCCCATAAAAAACTAAAGATGCCTATTGCTGATACAACATAATTATATAACATTACGCAACAATACGTCATTCTCAAGGTAACTAAGGGACATCATTGCATTATAACTGCTTCAGTGATCACTCCAGGGCAATTTCTTATCCACTGGTTCATTCAGAAACTGAATACAATCTGTCCACCAATGAACGAGGGAGTAAATGCACTGTTCATACCTCGTAGTAATCCAGCGAGTTTGGTAAGTTTGCACTGAGCTACCAACGATGACGATGGCTGTAGATAAGAAAGTAACAAGAGGCAATGCACACACCCAAAAAAAAAAATAATGACCAGAAAACTAAGATGAGATACAAATTGCTTCTATTACATCTGTCATGCATCTCCATATACTTTTGGCCAAAATGTTAGATGACTTTTTGTGCAAATTGACACTCGTGCATTTTCTGGTGCAAATAAACAGAAAGCTGGTTTTGCGTTAAAAAGGTTCTCTCATCTCCCAGATTTGAAGGCACATCATCTTTCTTGCTATCAAAAACCAAATGTTTCTTTTCTGATATTAAAATACGTGAAATAATATCAGAAATGCGATGCAAATTTGTTTTATTTTCGAGTGCCCACTTGGGTATTGCTTTTGTGAGATTCACAAAGTTACCATGAACCTTTGGCTCACTTCTCACTTTTGGTAACACTGGCTCTGATAATATTACCAATCATTGAGATAATACTTTTCTTTAAGATATTTGAATGATTACACATAACCACACACATTGACATAATACAGAATGCACAACAATTAATACTTTACAGTCGTCGCCAAGTATCAGCCTCTGAGAGCGAATTTATGGAGAAGATAATTTCCAAAATAAAAACCACTAGTACCTTTCATTATGGATAAAGTATCAGAACTATGTAAAGGACAAAAGTAACAAACTCAATTTTGCTTTGTCACCTGGGTAGTGTACGGACAGTAACTTCTCCACTTCAGATACTAACAGAATGTCCGCGTCCACGCAAATGTTCATTTTCCTTTCCATCCTGACAAGGTGTGGCGTTTGCGTGCAAATGTTGATATGCATCTATTTTCTTGTTTGCTCTTTTCCCCACCCTGCTGTTAAAAAAGAAGAGCAAACGTATTCGATTCGCTTTTGTTTGAGAGGGAGCAATAACATGCGGGTTACGCTTTATGTAAATAAAGTACACGATATAGGGAAACTATTCCTGGCAGAGATATTGAATTTTTTCCTTTTAGGTACTTCTTTAAGGAACCTCAAATTTTGTGCTTGATTTTAAAAATTGGCTTAGTTTGACTAGAAGAATGATTCCAAAAGATATTTCGCAATGCCGATAGAAGGCATTTATCACACAATGGTAAAATTTTTGAAACATGACATAGTTTTTGTCGCATGTGTATTTACCATTAAGGTTCCCAATAAATGGTATCTTGTCACTTTTAACTTCGTAATATGTTACTGCACAACGAACTATGAACAATGTGGACATGTTTGCTGATTTTATCGGTAGTTTATGCTCATGTGTTTACTTATTTTCTAGCTTACTCAATTCGATAGTCAATTCCAATTCAATAAATGAAAATAATACAAAAATATTCTTAAGGGAGAGCAGGCGTAGTCCACAGTCACATCAGCTGGGATGTCAATGCAAGCCTAATGCTAGGGCGTATTTTACCTTCCAACTAGAGCTGAGCGTTTTACCAGTGCATAAGAGAGGCAGATGATTGGATTAGTTATATCAGACGGAGCGATGTAAGGCGGTGAACAAATTGCATACTATGGAAAGGAATGAGTACTTAAATGTATTCTTAGGATACTTTATGCTAAATACGGAACGCGTTGGGAATACTCAATACAAAAAGCGCATAATAGAAAAAAATAAAATTTTGTTCAGCGGTGACGGCCAATGCTCTTGAATACGGAAAACATTGATAACAGAAGTGATTTCAGTTTCTGAACGTATACCGAGCTGGATGGCTCAGGCGGTAACGTCTGTGACCCGCATTCAGGAGGTCGTGGGATCGATTCGACCTTCCTGACTCATGGGGTTTTTCGGGGGTTTCCCCGGGTCGCTATGCGAATGCTGGGAAGATTCACTTACATCCCCGAATTTCCTGTCCTACTCTCATTTCACTTCGCCTTTCATCTGCTTGGTCTGTTTCAGAGTTGACAGTGCCGATGGCGTTACATGGAAGGGGAACGAACGCTATTTGCAAAGCTTCATTCCCTGAGATGGGGGCGGTCTTCGAGTCTCGGACCCCCAAGTGGGATGTGCAAGCCTGTAGAGGGGGAGGGGAGCCGGTTACACCAGCTGCCATCCGGGGAGTTAGAAGAAGAAGAGCTCCGCTGCAGGGAGAATCGCCGAGACCCTGACCGCCAGAGACCGCATCACCGCTGAAGCACCGGACGCCGGGCAGCAAACAGTAGCAATCCTGCGCTTCTGACCCACCTCTTTTTCTTTTCTATATACCTTGCAACCTTGATAGGTAGAGCACTACGGCCACAGCCAACGTTTCCCTAGGGAATACGGTTTGTACGGCGACACATTACATGTCCCGGCCCTCTGGTGCTCGCGCCTAAAAGTTGCCTCTTTTATCTCTATTACTTCCTTCCTCTGTTCTGTTTAGTACTTAAGCACCCCACTCGCCCACTTTTTTCCGCCGCAGGAACATTCTTAGAGCAGATAGTCCTGTTATCACCTGCAGCACTCTTCCTCTTTTCTTTACTTAGGGGAAAAGAACCCTCACACATATAAATAAACAAAATAAGTAAATAGACACAATCACGAGCCGAAAGCACTCCGAGCAGCCCAAAAATGGTCTACACGACTCGAAGACAAGCACAGGCAAATGAGCTGGCTGCGAGAACTGCTTCAATCCCCCCTGATCCTGATAGCCCTCGCTCCCCGACACCTGATGCTAGCGACCACTCGTCGCGCCCATCGGCAGTCTCAACCCCATCTGTTTCCTTTTCAACAAGCACGCCTCACACCACCACATCTACAACCTCTCAACCTGCCCAAGCAGAAGTAGCAGCCGGACCCAGTAGTCAACCAGCAGCACCTGCTAACTCTCCCACGGACACCCCTATGCAACCGGTAGAGGCTTTGCTACGGTTCCTGCCAAATCTACGGGCGCTGTCGGCACTATCCAAGCAGGCACCGCACAGACGTATGCTGAGACAGTCAGCACTAACCTTCAACCACAGCTGTATGTTAACAAGCAGCACTCTTCACTGATAAGCGGCCTCATGGCAGAATTTGGCAGAGAACATCCGAACCAGGGCTTCATGATCACCAGAGCCCCCCCTCTCCGGGGACTTCGTGGATTGCACTAGAACCCTAGCTGAATACTGGGCCCTGGTTCTGTACCTACAGGGTAAGAATATCAATCTCAGCATAAGAAACATAGGCGAGAGAGCAGACATACTGATACTTAAGCCGATCTACGCCGACCATGGCGAGACAGAGCTTAGCAACCACCTCATAATAGCGGGCTTAAACCCTACGCAAGTAACCCGGCTAAAAAGACTAAACAGGCAGCGCACCCTCCTACCAATCTACGTGGTTGAGGTGCGCTCTCCTGATGACAGGGATAACCTAAAGTAGATGACCGAAATAATTCGCTTCAAAATTCGAGTAGATGACTACACAGCTCCGAAAATTCCCGCCCAGTGCAACGGGTGCCAGCTCCTGTTGCACATTGAGAACCAGTGCCTAAGCAGGGTAAAAGTCTGATTGAAATGCGTGGGGGAGCCCGAATCAGCCTTCTGCTCAGTCCCAATTGAACGCAGGTGATGCGCCCTTTGCTGGCGCAACGGGCATGGTGCGCACTGGCGCTCCTGCCCTGAATATCACAGGCAAGCGGCACTCTTACGAAGCCGCGCATCCCGGCTAAACGCCAACGCAGCTACATATATGCCTACCACGCATACGGCAGCTGCGAATCAAGGTCCCGCACAAAACAACTGCCATGCGGCCGCCATCATACAGAATGCAACCGGCATCAGAAACACCTCAAGGCATCTACAACATCACGATGCCAAAAATTAATCCGCCGGTCTTTCCCTTTAATGCCACAATAAAACCAAGCAGCAACAAAGAAACGATACCGCGCTGAATGAACAATGCGATTCCACCACGCCCACCCAGAAACACTGCGGGCTAATTATTGACCAATCGGAAGGAGAACACACGGTATCCCCCAGCTGCTGAATCTCTTCTAATATCAATGAGACAAGGAGCACACAGCTGGGAGAAAGTTAGAGACAGGGCAATAACAGTCTAAGGATTATGACATAGAACGCTCACAAGATTCGCAGTCGGAAAGCCGAGTGCACTAACTTTATGATCAAACACCAGATGGGCATTGCCTTATTCACTGAAACATACCTAAATGCTACTGACAAATTCAACTCACCCGGGTACCTAGTCTACCGCACAGATCGCACACGCCGAGGCGGGGGAACGGCAATTGCCATCAAAAGAGGCATCGAACTCAAGCAAGCCCCGCTACCACCACTCATCCGTATACCGAAGCAACAGACGTTCATGTTACCATCAACAATTTTCATGTCATAGACATTTCATTATGCAATTCACCAGGCGACCTGGAAACGGACGACCTGGACGCTTTACTTAACCACCCTCCACAGATCCTCATAGCGAGTGACCTTAACTGCAATCACCCGTTATGGAACTGCCGCACCTCCAACGCTGCCGGTAGCAAACTCCTATAACACGAGAACCGGTCCGACATTGTTATCTATGCGCCAACCGAACCTACATTTATTCCGGCCAGCCGGAACCTACACCTGGACATTCTAGACATAGCCATGGCCCGCAATATCGCTTTTAACATTGATCTACGCACCATTAATGACCTCTCCTCCGATCAACTGCCAGTGATAATCATGGTTCCCTCGCCCATATACCCAGGCCGCCGCGTCACAATTTCAATAAGGCAAATTGGGAACTTTTTGCTTTTCCTCCACAATCACCGAACAACTCTCAATAGGCAGAATCACATTCGATGCTGAACTGGAACATGCCACTCAGCACTTAGAAAACACTATCAGATACGCATTTACGCGGGCCGCACCAATCACTGCGGCAGTAGCCCTGCCCCTCCCCTGATCAGAAGCTACTTACAGCCCAACGCAACAGAGCCAGGCGAGCCTGGCAACGCTCAAGACAACAAGCCGACCTTAATGAACTACGCCGACTAAATAAGGCCGTCCGAGAACGAATCGCATGACACACGGCCGACCAATGGAACACCACCCTCTCCAACTTGGACCTAGAGAACCAATCCGTCTGGCGCATCGCCAAATGCCTCGACCGGCAAGCAGTTAACATCCCTCCACCACACCACAACCAGCACATAGCCACAACTGACACTTCAAAAGCTGACGCACTTGCAGATGCCCTTCAGGAGACCCTCGTGCCAAACCCCCAGCCGGTTGACCCCGCCTTTGTAAAAGAAACAACTACTATTACAGCAAAATTCCGCACACGGCAAACACACAACCCACTCCGCAAAACCTGCCCTTCCGAAATAGCATGGATAATTAAAAACCTTCACAACAAAAGGCACCAGGCCCGGATCGCATACCCAATATTGCTCTTAAACATCTACCTCACAGTGCCCTTCTGGCGCTGGCCGCAAAATTTATCTATGCGCTGCATAAGGAACGTTCCCAGAAAGATGGAAGAAGGCTAAGATTCTACACTTCCCTAAAAGAAACATATACAACACAAACACATACAATTACAGACCCATTAGCTTGCTCAAAAACCCTCAGCAAACTTTTGGTAAAGCTTATACTGGAACGCCTGAATGCGCACCTCACACGGCACAACCTCATCATGGGCACATCACGTGCTCATCCCTGAACAATTTGGCTTCCGCGCCAAACACTCTACAACACTTCAACTCCTTCGCACTGCGGAACATATAACATTCGGGTTCAACACTCGCAAAAGTACCGCTGAAGTATTTTTGGGCATGGAACGGACAGTTGACCGGGTGTGGCACGAGGGATTGCTGAGAAAACTTAGTCAGTTCAACTTCCCGGACACGGCCATAAACTCATTGCTAATTACCTCCAGAATCGCAAATTCCACTCGTGTATCAGCTCCCCCACCTCCACCGTACGACCGATTCAAGCCAGCGTCCCCCAGGGGAGCATACTGGGGCCGTACTGTTCACAATTTATATGAACGATATCCCGAAGTCTAACAACATTATCCTCTCCCTCTACGCTGACGATACCGCATTAATGGCACAATCAGGGGACCTGAGACACATTTCCACACGCCTACAGCGAGCCCTCACAGCTCACGACGACTGGCTGACCAAATGGCACATCAAGGTAAATCCCACTAAATCCCAGGCACTAGTTTTCACAAAGCGGATCAAGCACCGTCAACAAACGCGCACTCTGCCGCCAATTCAACTTTTTGCACTCCCATTCCTTGGAACACCACGGCAACCTACCTGGGCATTACCATGGACCAGAGCCTGACATGGAACCAACATGTACTAAATGTACATAGAAAAACCAATGCCTAACTGTGTAAGCTATACCCGCTCATGAACTACAACACACACTACACCTACGTCTGGGACTTACTCTGTACAAGACGTTACTCCACCGACTTTTCACCTACGCGGCCCCCGTTTGGGGGTATACATCCAAAATTCACATTAATACGCTTCAGTCTCTCCACAACAAAATCCTTTGCATAATCGCTCAAGTAACCAAACTTGCACCCTCAAAACTTCTCCACCAGGAACTCAGAATGCACACTGCAGAGCAGTTCATAAAAAAAACGTGTGGTCGATCTGTACGACAACTACCCCCAAAACTCAAATCCCCTAATTCAAACACTAGGCACATACGAAACCACCATAAACAAACACAAACGTCCATTCTCACTTTTTGACCGCTTCATAATCGATGAAACCCCAGCTGAAGAAGTCTTCAAATTCCTAAACCGCTTAATCCAGTTAAACACCCATTGATTACACATCATCAATAACAGTACCTTCAGTTTCAGATGCACACAACGACCACTTTTCGTCTGCAGCCAATCCCCCGCCAACAGCACAGGCAACACCACGAACAGCGCAGCAGGAGCCCGCAGCTCACCGGCTACTCAGACCCGGACCTCCGGATCTACACCAGGACAACCGACGGTAAACCCTCGCCACATCATCCATTCCGTACACTACAACCTTAACACACTCGCGCCATCCCATTTAGATATAAGCTGTAGCTCTAAACGCATCTCTTACGATTAACACCAATAGCTCACTGCACGCACTAACCCCCTGGGCGCCAGTCATGGGAAACCGCACCGACCGCTTGCATGTTCGGCATGCTAGCATAAGTAAAACTAGCCGATACTAACCGGGGTGCTTCCGCGGAACCCGAACACCTTCCTCACTACACCTCCATCACGTATTTGCACGCAACTACTACCAAAGCACTCCCCCTTAGCCTGTATGTTTAGACACTAACAGCATGTGCAGGGGGAGACGATGTAGCCTCTGAGGATGATCGTCACCGGGGGCGGCGAGTGTGGGATCGTCACCGGGGGCGGCGAGTGTGGGACCGCCCCCACAAAAAAGGAATTTCAACCTGTAAAATGTAGGGTTCCTGCCCTGTCGTGCCTCCTGATCAGGCCGCCTTCTGTATCCTCTCACCTCACCCCTCCCTCCTCCGGCCTCCCGGGGGCATCCCGTTGTTGATTGTAGGTCGAGGTGCTAAGTCCCCCTCCATACCTAGCCTTACTACTTCTGAAAATATTCAAATTTTAGAAATAGATTTATGTTCTAACATTTATTGTTAGAAAAGAAGAATCACCATCTTTGACCTCTTTATCCAAACGAACAAATGTGTTGAGTTGCTCTGCTTAATTAACAACCATTTCCATCTTTTCTTAACTGTTCTATATATAGCTCACAACCTAAAATCAGTGTTTACTTCCTTCCGCCCTTAATATCTCCCCACATATGCTGTAGTGGGAAAAATATTATGTGCTACATTAGTAGGTTATTTAGAAGAGATCGAGCACAGTTTTTTGCGTTTATATGGGAAAGGATAGGGAAAACGAGGGTAGATGCGACGGTTCAAGGAGGAAAATGCGTTTATATGGGTGAAATAGGGAATACCAGGGCTGATGCTAGGCTAGACAGTGGTAGAAGGAGGGGGAATGCGGTTTATATGAGACAGATAGGGAATACGTGGAGAGGTGCTAGGCTAGACGGAGGCTGAGGAGTAGAGTATGGTTTATATGAAAGGTATAGGAAAACGAGGAGGGTGTTAGGCTAGACAGAGTTGAAGGGTAGAGCATGTCTTGTATATGAGAGGGGTAGGGAACAGGAGCAGGGGTGTTAGGCTAGACAGAGGTCAAGAAGTAGAGTAGGGTTTATATGAAAGGTATAGGAAAACGAGGAGGGGTGTTAGGCTAGACAGAGTTGAAGGGCAGAGCATGTCTTGTATATGAGAGGGGTAGGGAACAGGAGCAGGGGTGTTAGGCTAGACAGAGGTCAAGAAGTAGAGTAGGGTTTATATGAAAGGTATAGGAAAACGAGGAGGGGTGTTAGGCTAGACAGAGTTGAAGGGCAGAGCATGTCTTGTATATGAGAGAGGTAGGGAACAGGAGCAGGGGTGTTAGGCTAGGCAGAGGTCAAGAAGTAGAGTATGGTTTATATGAAAGGTATAGGAAAAACGAGGAGGGTGTTAGGCTAGACAGAGTTGAAGGGCAGAGCATGTCTTGTATATGAGAGAGGTAGGGAACAGGAGCAGGGGTGTTAGGCTAGGCAGAGGTCAAGAAGTAGAGTATGGTTTATATGAAAGGTATAGGAAAACGAGGAGGGGTGTTAGACTAGACAGAGTTGAAGGGTAGAGCATGTCTTGTATATGAGAGAGGTAGGGAACAGGAGCAGGGGTGTTAGGCTAGACAGAGGTCAAGAAGTAGAGTATGGTTTATATGAATGGTATAGGAAAACGAGGAGGGGTGTTAGGCTAGACAGAGTTGAAGGGTAGAGTATGTCCTTTATATGAGAGAGGTTGGGAACAGGAGGAGGGGCGTTAGGTTAGGAGAATTGAGTATGTGTTTATAAGGAGAGACGAGAAAACGGAGAGAGAACCTATGCTAGGATAGACAGGTGCTAAAGTTAGGTTAGATAGGAAACCAAGGAGTGATACCTAGCTAGAGGGGGGCAGGAGGAATGCGCTTTATGAGAGGTAGGGGATACGGGGAGTGGTGTTAGGCTAGACAGAGGTTGAGAGTAGAGTAGGCGTTTATATGTATGAGAAGTATAGAACAGGAAGAGGGGTGTTAGGCTAGACAGAGGTTGAGGAGTAGAGTATAGTTTATATGAGAGGTATAGGAAAACGAGGAGAGGTGTTAGGCTAGACAGAGGTCGAAAATAGAGTATGGTTTATATGAGAGGTATAGGAAAACGAGGAGAGGAGTTAGACTAGACAGAGGTCGAGGAGCAGAGTATGGTTTATATGAGAGTCATAGGAAAACGAGAGAGGTGTTAGGCTAGACAGAGGTAGAGGAGTAGAGTATGGTTTATATGAGAGGTATAGGGAAACGAGGAGAGTCGGTAGGCTAGACAGATAGTGAAGCAGTAGGAATATGGACTTATATACAGGAGAGATAGGGGCTAGACTTGAAAGCGACTTTAGACGTGTACTTAGTGACAAACTGTTTCATGTCCATGTTCTAGACGTTCCCATCACGTAACCCATTCAGGGAAAAGGTGACCAGCAAAGGGAAAAACGTAACCAGCAAAGGGAAAAAGGTGACCAGCAAAGGAAAAAAGGTGACCAGCAAAGGAAAAAAGGTGACCAGAAAAGGAAAAAGGTGACCAGCAAAGGAAAAAAGGTGACCAGCAAAGGGAAAAACGTGACCAGCAAAGGGAAAAAGGTGACCAGCAAAGGGAAAAAGGTGACCAGCAAAGGGAAAAAGGTGACCAGGAAAGGGAAAAACGTGACCAGCAAAGGGAAAAAGGTGACCAGTAAAGGGAAAAAGGTGATCAGCAAAGGGAAAAACGTGACCAGCAAAGGGAAAAAGGTGACCAGCAAAGGGAAAAAGGTGACCAGCAAAGGGAAAAAGGTGACCAGCAAAGGGAAAAAGGTGACCAGCAAAGGGAAAAAGGTGACCAGCAAAGGGAAAAGGTTACCAGCAAAGGGAAAAAGGTGACCAGCAAAGGGGAAAAGGCGACCAGCAAAGGGAAAAATGGGACCAGAAGAGGGAAAAATGGGACCAGAAGAGGGAAAAACGTGACCAGCAAAGGGAAAAAGGTGACCAGCAATGGGAAAAAGGTGACCAGCAAAGGGAAAGATGTGACCAGGAAAGGGAAAAAGGTGACCAGCAAAGGGAAAAATGTGAACCGCAACGGGAAAAGCTAACCCACTCACACTAACAGCTAAGTAATTCAACTAGTATTGCAAGAGGCTGACTGCATCATAGCAGTGTATGATTTCGCAGGTAATTCAGCTAGTATCGTAGGTATTTAGGCTAATTCACTAGTATCACAGGAGGATAGATTCCCGAGGCTAACTGCATCATGGCTCTGCATGATTTCACAGGTAATTCAGCTAGTATCGTAGGTATTTAGGCTAATTCTGCTAGTATCACAAGAGGATATATTCTAGGGTTGGGTATAGCTTAGTGTGGTATTTCACAGGTAATTCAGAGAGTATCGTAGGTATTTAGGTTAATTCAAGTATCACAGGCGTTTAGAGTAATTCAGCTAGCATTACAGGAGGCTAGGTTCCAGGGGTTGGTTATAACATAGCTTCGTATTTCACAGATAGTTCAGGTAATATCGTAAGTATTTGAGGTATTCGACATAGCTTCACAGATATTATTGATAATTTTGATCAGCGATTTGTATCACAGATATTTAAGGTAAATGCAGGTGATTCAGGTTGTATCAATGGTATTTGAGTCATTTTAAGAGGTAATTCATCTAGTATCATTGATATTTGGGCGGCAAACCAGATAGTATCACAGGTGATCGTGCTAATTTAGAGCAGGAATTCGTATCAGAGCTAGTTAAGGTAATTTCACATGATTCGGGTAGTATCACAGGTATTTAAGTCATTTTAACAGGTAATTCAACTAGTATCACAGTTACTCATGGTAATATAGAGAGTAATTAGATTATTAACATTTCTCATCCAACGTTACAACAATTTATATACTTTTTTCTAAATCTTACAAACTTATTATATGTTAAACAGTTATTGTACGATGCGGAGAGGGATAAACTGCATATTGGTTCACAAATTGAAAATCTTTACGTCAACATACCTTTATTTTTTAGTTCATTGTAGATGTCTCTCCCCTTTTATCTAGGCTTGAGACTAGCACTAGGATTCCTCCTAATGGCAGGGTTACCACCTTCCCTTCCATCTTCTTCTTTCTTCATCAGGCGTCTGCTAGTTGCATATACAGCACACGGATAAACTTCATTTTTAAGATTGTAGACTCACCAGAAAATCTTCATCTTCAACTTACATTCTCTTAAGCACTGTTTGTAATGGCGTAATGTCCATATGCATAGGTAGTTATTCCATCCTCAGCAATAATTCTTTTATCATCAAAAGGATTCAATGCAATTTTATTCACTTGCACTGTGGTAACAGCATGCTTTCGCGATAGGATTAGATTCATAGGTGTTCTGATGATTTCACAGGTTTTAAGACAGTCTGTATAGCTGTCAAACGAAATGTACTGCTTAATAGCGCTGCGTTTTATGCCTTTAATCTTTTTTATCATTGAGCCTTGAATATCTAAGGCATACATCTTAGGACGTAGTCCAACAAAGCGTAGGATGATTTTGCTGTTAGCCTCATCTTTAAATTTTCCCAATACCTTCTTGTTCTGAGTAGAGTGGCATATATGATTGGCAGGGTAATCAGCTGTATCGAGATGCTCAAGAAAACGTAGCTTGTCCTGGTACACATCTTCAGTTGTAACACGATGAATGAATGAATCAGTGTCCATATACATAAGCTTCAGGTTTTCAGCTCCATAATAAGGCAACAACACGTCGTAATGGTAGTTATACATTAATGTCTTGGAGATGTCCAACACACTCATTCCAATGTATATAGGCTTGTTGAACACAATCTGACGAGAGGCCATATGTACAGCAGCTAGATTAGCAGCATATATCGTCCTGTCAATAAACGTAGGCTTGGCGATCAGCTTCTCTAGAGTTTTTTCATTGGTCACCAGTCGTATGTCCACACGACTACGCAGGTTCTCCATAGTTTTTCCGAACATGGCGTTGTTAAAGAGCTTGTAGAGATCCTTCTCGAAGTCATTTACAGCTTGTTGTCGTAGCCTGTTGTTAAATTCCACATAAGGTTTCAACCATCGAGACTGTCGGAATTGTAGTACACGATGGATTTTTGTTAGTCGTAGTCCATGACTAAGAGCCTGCTTCAAAGCCATGTAATGCACTACATACTTCTTTCGAGGTCCAAGATGAGGTATCAGTTTCTTTGTAGATGCTTCCAATGGTTTCATACACTCAGGCAGGAAAGGTAAATCGTTGTGTAGATCGTGAAGTTCTGCAGGATATTCGATATCAACTTCTAATATGTACCCATGAGAATCATCTTCTTGTAGTCTTTCTAAGCTGATTTCTTCAGGCGAAACCCACTGAAATCCACCAAAAGGAAGGGCGTGACACATTGCCCAGCCATATTGGTTATTAGCGTCCTCGTATGTGATAAATTGGGTTGGTCTCGAAGGATCAAACTTCTCCATATAAGTGTTATTAGCCTCTGCATACCGATGGGAAACTTGACATAAACCTCCTCTTATACCTGATTCCACCATGAGTAGTTGATCATAATCTTGTAACAGCTCCAGCTTAATTCCTGTATACAACAACATGGCGTCCCATGTAAGTCCTGGAGAGGTAAAATAATGCGCGGGATCAACTTTGTGTGTTTTGAGGGTTTGCTCTCTGAACGTCTCAAAGACATCGGCTAGGAGTAGTACATCTGAGGTTAAGTAGAGATCGCTGTACTCTCCCAGGTTTCTCACATTAAACAGCTCCCATACATTTCTAGCATGATCGTAGTCAGTATCAGTAATTTCTTCTTCATTTAATCTATTGTAGAAGGAGTCCTTAGGAGGCAAGCAGGTCTCGTTCAGGGCATCCCACGACGTAACAAAATCATATGGAAATACGCCCTTACGGGTCATCAACTTCAATTTGTCTTCTCCAAAGTACTTTAGTGTTTCAGGATATGAGGTTAGATTTTTTACCAACTTATCCAAGCTTGTACTGAGGAATCGGAAGCTGTCCACAAATCGAAGCTTTATATCTCCTACATACTTGGTGAATGAGATATAGTTTTCTTCAGAGTTAGGAATTACCTCCACACGTTCACTTGTACAACCCAGCTCCTTAACAATGAAATGAGAGTCATATCCGCTAAGGTTATGCATGAAGACTGGTATATATTTAGATGTTTTACAGGCTAAATTACATTCATTATGAAGACTTCCACGATATTCACCGCTGATGTGATCATGGTCGCGTACTTTATAGTTCTCTTCTGTAAAGGGTTTTCCACACAAGTAGCATGTCGTAGAAGACTCAAAATCCTTTTGCTCTTGATCCGTAAGTTTCAGAGGCTTAGCAGATTTGTATACGGCATCAATCATTTTTGCAAGAGATGTCAGGTACAGCATAAACTTCTGAGCAGCATCAGCACCACGATACACATAGGGTTGCTTAGGAAGATCATTTTCGAGATGTTCAACACTGGATGTAGGCTTCACGTAAACACAGAAGCTCATTGGTGTGTGCTCTTGATAAGGGGTTGTATATGAAGTTTCAGGATTGGGTATACACGTATGGCATGGAGTGAGAATACTCTCAAAATCCGCATAGATGACATAAGGTACTTTCAGCATCCTCTCAACATTTTTAAACTGTACAATCGATTTCTCCTTGGTAGGCATAACAATCCTCGCAACACCATGTTGATTACAGATTGATGTATGATCTTGTAGTTTTTCCAGTCCACTTCGCCCATATCGATCATCAAAATGCGTAAAACAGCGCTTACAGGTATAAACACGTCCATTACATTTAGTTTTCTGTCGTCGAATGAGTTTCTCAAAATTCTTTATATATACGTAGTGATGTTTTCCACTATCATCATTCAATAGTAGCATGTCGCAGTGCTCAGGTAGTTCAATATCAGCAACCTTTATCGGATACACTTCATGCTTCTCATCTAGCCCGAAAACGTTAATAGACATATTGTTAAGCTTCTCAAATTTAGGTATTTGAGAAAGTGGAGTAGGATAGGAAACACAGCTGAAGTCGTACTTGTCTTGAAGTTGTTTGTATTTGTTCACACGCTGTGCATTCTTCTCAACATATTTGGCTAGTACAGAGTACATGAAACATTTCTCGTCGGTAAAGTTCTGAATGTTTATACACGCTTCTTTAGCTCCGACAGATGACGGTAGTGGTATGTAGCTACTTCCTCGTAACGGGTTGTACTTGTTGATACGAAGTCGAACTCCTTCCACAGCAAGTAGGGCCCAGCTGCTACCCTTAAGCTGAGACTCCTCCATTTCAGTCACCAATTTCTTGAATTTCACTTCCATCGTTGAGTCCAGATCAGTTTCCAGGAAAACAGCTTGATTCCGTGTTTTAAATGTTTTGTCACAGGTTTCTCCAATACTGTTAACAAATCGACACTCAGCCAGCAGATTAATTTTAACACTCTTATGAATGCTAAGCTCTTTATGCACAGCCTGGATTATCCGTTGTTTTGCTTCATGCAGATACATATTCAGGTCCTTAGGTGACTCGCATCGTATAAAATACGATTTCAATCGTCCTTCGAATGAAGTTTCGTATTCTTTCATATCACAGTCCTCCATTGTTGACAGCAACTGATGTTTAGTTGGCTCCAATCTTCTTTTCTTCTGAGGACTGCTTATTTCACATATATCTTCGTGTCGCTGCCCCTTATAACCATCTTTGAAGGTTACATTACAATGTTTACATTTGAAGAGCTTCTTGCAGCTCATCTCGTGTCTTCTCTTGTCATAACCTCGGAGGAACTTCTTCCCACATTTTACGCATGCATATCCAGTAGCGCTTGGAATAATATCCTTATACGCTGAGTTATTCATCTTTATTCTTGATGTAATAACGTATTAATCACTGATCAATGAAATGTAGACCTCTTCACCTTGATACCACTTTAGAAAGCTGATTATTCTTGGAGAGAACACGATGTTAACACCTCAAGACTAATTAGCACAATGAAGTCCAATGTCCTAGATCACCATATTTATAGAGGGAGCACGAACCTTTTAGATCAATCATAAACTCGCTCCATAACTAGCTGTATATGTTTACGCCACGCGTATTAACCTCAGGCCCAGAGTCAGGATGCCTATGATGTCACACCCAGAGACAGGATGTCTGGCAGTATCAAACACGTTTAAACTCGTCTCGTAACTACCTGTATGTGCTGTCACACCTACAAGAGAAGTATTCCCACACGCTCATTCAGTCAGAGGTTCCATTCAAAGCCTACCACCACCCATTACACCGAAGCTAGCACAATCTCAAAGGCTTAAAAGGTAACGTAGAAGATTTCCCTCCTTATTTACTTAAATGTGTGTATATACTACATTATTTCATGTTTTCATTCCCTTTTCAATTCTTCCTTTCCATCTTCTTCTAGAAAGACCATTACATTTCACTACAATCACGAGAAAAGCAATTTTTCCAGAGTTACAGAGATTCTAAGCTTCTAGAATCGAACCCGGTAATAGTTTTAATAAATGTATTTTTAGTAATTTAGCTCCCTCGCATCAGCATCTACCATTTAATCTTTACTCGAACCTGATAGGATTCATAGGCTTGAAGATCTATGAAATCACCCCTTCGGGATTCGATCCGAGTACTTTAAAGTACTTTTTGTCATAATAACGATATTTAGGAACTAGGTACTCTGTTTACGGTTTACTTGACGTGTCTATATAAATTAGATTACGAGTTATTAAATTTCCAAGTAAATTCCATTAAATCAGTATTCGAACCCAGAACACCGGGAACAAAATAATCTATAATATTAGCATGACATGTTAAACAAAGCTGTGTGCAGTTACGCTATCAATCCAAGTGATATATTCTAGCGTACAGAGGAAAATTAAGGAACTCATTAAAAGATGGGAATCGAACCAAGCACAACTGATTGACAATTATATACAGCATTAATTACCTATTATAAGAGCTATCAATCATGCTTTGGTTCATCCCTCTATCTCTCTTAGTTTCCGAGATAATGAAGATTTAAAATTAAGAATCGAACTCAGGACACCAGATCCCCAAATATAGATCCGTAAGAAACTACCTAACAACATAAACGAAATAAAGTTTATTTGACGTCTTCATCTTAAGTAGTTTAGGAGTTATTAAATTTATAAGTAAATTACATTTTATCGGTATTCGAACCCAGAACACCAGAAACAAAATTATTTATAAAATTAGTTTGCTATGTTAAAAAAGGAGTTGTATACAGTTACGCAATCAATCTAAGTGATATATTCTAGTATACAGAGAAAAATTAAGGAAATCATTTAAAAATCGGGATTCGAACTAGGGACAACTGTTTGAAAATTATATACAGTATTAATTACACATTATAACAGCTATCAAACATGCTTTGGTCCATCCCTCTACCTCTCTTAGTTTCTGAGATAATGGCGATTTAAAAGTAAAGATCGAACCCAGGACACCAGGTACCCAAATGTACATTCAGAAGAAACTACCTAATGATATAAATGTAATAAAATTTATTTGGCGTCTTTATCTTATTTAGTCTCTGAGTTATTAGAAGTTGAATTTGTAATTACTCGTGGGATTCGAACCCAGGCATCCCGGACAACTCGGATTAATATCTCAAGGACGCGGCGCATTCCAAAGAATTGATTAGTTTTTATCCCATTGTTCTATCTCTTTTCATTCAGGAGATATAAGCGATTAATCAGTAGTAGAGAATTGACAGTGGAGGCTAATTAGTGGGAGGGGGGTAATTAGCAAATTAATTGCATTCCATGCATAAATTAACTGTTTTAGAACTGTCAATTCCCTACTACTGATTAATCGCTTATATCTCCTGAATGAAAAGAGATAGAACAATGGGATAAAAACTAATCAATTCTTTGCAATGCGCCGCGTCCTTGAGATATTAATCCGAGTTGTCCGGGATGCCTGGGTTCGAATCCCACGAGTAATTACAAATTCAACTTCTAATAACTCAGAGACTAATTAAGATAAAGACGCCAAATAAATTTTATTACATTTATATCATTAGGTAGTTTCTTCTGAATGTACATTTGGGTACCTGGTGTCCTGGGTTCGATCTTTACGTTTAAATCGCCATTATCTCAGAAACTAAGAGAGGTAGAGGGATGGACCAAAGCATGTTTGATAGCTGTTATAATGTGTAATTAATACTGTATATAATTTTCAAACAGTTGTCCCTAGTTCGAATCCCGATTTTTAAATGATTTCCTTAATTTTTCTCTGTATACTAGAATATATCACTTAGATTGATTGCGTAACTGTATACAACTCTTTTTAACATAGCAAACTATTTTATAAATAATTTTGTTTCTGGTGTTCTGGGTTCGAATACCGATAAAATGTAATTTACTTATAAATTTAATAACTCCTAAACTACTTAAGATGAAGACGTCAAATAAACTTTATTTCGTTTATGTTGTTAGGTAGTTTCTTACGGATCTATATTTGGGGATCTGGTGTCCTGAGTTCGATTCTTAATTTTAAATCTTCATTATCTCGGAAACTAAGAGAGATAGAGGGATGAACCAAAGCATGATTGATAGCTCTTATAATAGGTAATTAATGCTGTATATAATTGTCAATCAGTTGTGCTTGGTTCGATTCCCATCTTTTAATGAGTTCCTTAATTTTCCTCTGTACGCTAGAATATATCACTTGGATTGATAGCGTAACTGCACACAGCTTTGTTTAACATGTCATGCTAATATTATAGATTATTTTGTTCCCGGTGTTCTGGGTTCGAATACTGATTTAATGGAATTTACTTGGAAATTTAATAACTCGTAATCTAATTTATATAGACACGTCAAGTAAACCGTAAACAGAGTACCTAGTTCCTAAATATCGTTATTATGACAAAAAGTACTTTAAAGTACTCGGATCGAATCCCGAAGGGGTGATTTCATAGATCTTCAAGCCTATGAATCCTATCAGGTTCGAGTAAAGATTAAATGGTAGATGCTGATGCGAGGGAGCTAAATTACTAAAAATACATTTATTAAAACTATTACCGGGTTCGATTCTAGAAGCTTAGAATCTCTGTAACTCTGGAAAAATTGCTTTTCTCGTGATTGTAGTGAAATGTAATGGTCTTTCTAGAAGAAGATGGAAAGGAAGAATTGAAAAGGGAATGAAAACATGAAATAATGTAGTATATACACACATTTAAGTAAATAAGGAGGGAAATCTTCTACGTTACCTTTTAAGCCTTTGAGATTGTGCTAGCTTCGGTGTAATGGGTGGTGGTAGGCTTTGAATGGAACCTCTGACTGAATGAGCGTGTGGGAATACTTCTCTTGTAGGTGTGACAGCACATACAGGTAGTTACGAGACGAGTTTAAACGTGTTTGATACTGCCAGACATCCTGTCTCTGGGTGTGACATCATAGGCATCCTGACTCTGGGCCTGAGGTTAATACGCGTGGCGTAAACATATACAGCTAGTTATGGAGCGAGTTTATGATTGATCTAAAAGGTTCGTGCTCCCTCTATAAATATGGTGATCTAGGACATTGGACTTCATTGTGCTAATTAGTCTTGAGGTGTTAACATCGTGTTCTCTCCAAGAATAATCAGCTTTCTAAAGTGGTATCAAGGTGAAGAGGTCTACATTTCATTGATCAGTGATTAATACGTTATTACATCAAGAATAAAGATGAATAACTCAGCGTATAAGGATATTATTCCAAGCGCTACTGGATATGCATGCGTAAAATGTGGGAAGAAGTTCCTCCGAGGTTATGACAAGAGAAGACACGAGATGAGCTGCAAGAAGCTCTTCAAATGTAAACATTGTAATGTAACCTTCAAAGATGGTTATAAGGGGCAGCGACACGAAGATATATGTGAAATAAGCAGTCCTCAGAAGAAAAGAAGATTGGAGCCAACTAAACATCAGTTGCTGTCAACAATGGAGGACTGTGATATGAAAGAATACGAAACTTCATTCGAAGGACGATTGAAATCGTATTTTATACGATGCGAGTCACCTAAGGACCTGAATATGTATCTGCATGAAGCAAAACAACGGATAATCCAGGCTGTGCATAAAGAGCTTAGCATTCATAAGAGTGTTAAAATTAATCTGCTGGATGAGTGTCGATTTGTTAACAGTATTGGAGAAACCTGTGACAAAACATTTAAAACACGGAATCAAGCTGTTTTCCTGGAAACTGATCTGGACTCAACGATGGAAGTGAAATTCAAGAAATTGGTGACTGAAATGGAGGAGTCTCAGCTTAAGGGTAGCAGCTGGGCCCTACTTGCTGTGGAAGGAGTTCGACTTCGTATCAACAAGTACAACCCGTTACGAGGAAGTAGCTACATACCACTACCGTCATCTGTCGGAGCTAAAGAAGCGTGTATAAACATTCAGAACTTTACCGACGAGAAATGTTTCATGTACTCTGTACTAGCCAAATATGTTGAGAAGAATGCACAGCGTGTGAACAAATACAAACAACTTCAAGACAAGTACGACTTCAGCTGTGTTTCCTATCCTACTCCACTTTCTCAAATACCTAAATTTGAGAAGCTTAACAATATGTCTATTAACGTTTTCGGGCTAGATGAGAAGCATGAAGTGTATCCGATAAAGGTTGCTGATATTGAACTACCTGAGCACTGCGACATGCTACTATTGAATGATGATAGTGGAAAACATCACTACGTATATATAAAGAATTTTGAGAAACTCATTCGACGACAGAAAACTAAATGTAATGGACGTGTTTATACCTGTAAGCGCTGTTTTACGCATTTTGATGATCGATATGGGCGAAGTGGACTGGAAAAACTACAAGATCATACATCAATCTGTAATCAACATGGTGTTGCGAGGATTGTTATGCCTACCAAGGAGAAATCGATTGTACAGTTTAAAAATGTTGAGAGGATGCTGAAAGTACCTTATGTCATCTATGCGGATTTTGAGAGTATTCTCACTCCATGCCATACGTGTATACCCAATCCTGAAACTTCATATACAACCCCTTATCAAGAGCACACACCAATGAGCTTCTGTGTTTACGTGAAGCCTACATCCAGTGTTGAACATCTCGAAAATGATCTTCCTAAGCAACCCTATGTGTATCGTGGTGCTGATGCTGCTCAGAAGTTTATGCTGTACCTGACATCTCTTGCAAAAATGATTGATGCCGTATACAAATCTGCTAAGCCTCTGAAACTTACGGATCAAGAGCAAAAGGATTTTGAGTCTTCTACGACATGCTACTTGTGTGGAAAACCCTTTACAGAAGAGAACTATAAAGTACGCGACCATGATCACATCAGCGGTGAATATCGTGGAAGTCTTCATAATGAATGTAATTTAGCCTGTAAAACATCTAAATATATACCAGTCTTCATGCATAACCTTAGCGGATATGACTCTCATTTCATTGTTAAGGAGCTGGGTTGTACAAGTGAACGTGTGGAGGTAATTCCTAACTCTGAAGAAAACTATATCTCATTCACCAAGTATGTAGGAGATATAAAGCTTCGATTTGTGGACAGCTTCCGATTCCTCAGTACAAGCTTGGATAAGTTGGTAAAAAATCTAACCTCATATCCTGAAACACTAAAGTACTTTGGAGAAGACAAATTGAAGTTGATGACCCGTAAGGGCGTATTTCCATATGATTTTGTTACGTCGTGGGATGCCCTGAACGAGACCTGCTTGCCTCCTAAGGACTCCTTCTACAATAGATTAAATGAAGAAGAAATTACTGATACTGACTACGATCATGCTAGAAATGTATGGGAGCTGTTTAATGTGAGAAACCTGGGAGAGTACAGCGATCTCTACTTAACCTCAGATGTACTACTCCTAGCCGATGTCTTTGAGACGTTCAGAGAGCAAACCCTCAAAACACACAAAGTTGATCCCGCGCATTATTTTACCTCTCCAGGACTTACATGGGACGCCATGTTGTTGTATACAGGAATTAAGCTGGAGCTGTTACAAGATTATGATCAACTACTCATGGTGGAATCAGGTATAAGAGGAGGTTTATGTCAAGTTTCCCATCGGTATGCAGAGGCTAATAACACTTATATGGAGAAGTTTGATCCTTCGAGACCAACCCAATTTATCACATACGAGGACGCTAATAACCAATATGGCTGGGCAATGTGTCACGCCCTTCCTTTTGGTGGATTTCAGTGGGTTTCGCCTGAAGAAATCAGCTTAGAAAGACTACAAGAAGATGATTCTCATGGGTACATATTAGAAGTTGATATCGAATATCCTGCAGAACTTCACGATCTACACAACGATTTACCTTTCCTGCCTGAGTGTATGAAACCATTGGAAGCATCTACAAAGAAACTGATACCTCATCTTGGACCTCGAAAGAAGTATGTAGTGCATTACATGGCTTTGAAGCAGGCTCTTAGTCATGGACTACGACTAACAAAAATCCATCGTGTACTACAATTCCGACAGTCTCGATGGTTGAAACCTTATGTGGAATTTAACAACAGGCTACGACAACAAGCTGTAAATGACTTCGAGAAGGATCTCTACAAGCTCTTTAACAACGCCATGTTCGGAAAAACTATGGAGAACCTGCGTAGTCGTGTGGACATACGACTGGTGACCAATGAAAAAACTCTAGAGAAGCTGATCGCCAAGCCTACGTTTATTGACAGGACGATATATGCTGCTAATCTAGCTGCTGTACATATGGCCTCTCGTCAGATTGTGTTCAACAAGCCTATATACATTGGAATGAGTGTGTTGGACATCTCCAAGACATTAATGTATAACTACCATTACGACGTGTTGTTGCCTTATTATGGAGCTGAAAACCTGAAGCTTATGTATATGGACACTGATTCATTCATTCATCGTGTTACAACTGAAGATGTGTACCAGGACAAGCTACGTTTTCTTGAGCATCTCGATACAGCTGATTACCCTGCCAATCATATATGCCACTCTACTCAGAACAAGAAGGTATTGGGAAAATTTAAAGATGAGGCTAACAGCAAAATCATCCTACGCTTTGTTGGACTACGTCCTAAGATGTATGCCTTAGATATTCAAGGCTCAATGATAAAAAAGATTAAAGGCATAAAACGCAGCGCTATTAAGCAGTACATTTCGTTTGACAGCTATACAGACTGTCTTAAAACCTGTGAAATCATCAGAACACCTATGAATCTAATCCTATCGCGAAAGCATGCTGTTACCACAGTGCAAGTGAATAAAATTGCATTGAATCCTTTTGATGATAAAAGAATTATTGCTGAGGATGGAATAACTACCTATGCATATGGACATTACGCCATTACAAACAGTGCTTAAGAGAATGTAAGTTGAAGATGAAGATTTTCTGGTGAGTCTACAATCTTAAAAATGAAGTTTATCCGTGTGCTGTATATGCAACTAGCAGACGCCTGATGAAGAAAGAAGAAGATGGAAGGGAAGGTGGTAACCCTGCCATTAGGAGGAATCCTAGTGCTAGTCTCAAGCCTAGATAAAAGGGGAGAGACATCTACAATGAACTAAAAAATAAAGGTATGTTGACGTAAAGATTTTCAATTTGTGAACCAATATGCAGTTTATCCCTCTCCGCATCGTACAATAACTGTTTAACATATAATAAGTTTGTAAGATTTAGAAAAAAGTATATAAATTGTTGTAACGTTGGATGAGAAATGTTAATAATCTAATTACTCTCTATATTACCATGAGTAACTGTGATACTAGTTGAATTACCTGTTAAAATGACTTAAATACCTGTGATACTACCCGAATCATGTGAAATTACCTTAACTAGCTCTGATACGAATTCCTGCTCTAAATTAGCACGATCACCTGTGATACTATCTGGTTTGCCGCCCAAATATCAATGATACTAGATGAATTACCTCTTAAAATGACTCAAATACCATTGATACAACCTGAATCACCTGCATTTACCTTAAATATCTGTGATACAAATCGCTGATCAAAATTATCAATAATATCTGTGAAGCTATGTCGAATACCTCAAATACTTACGATATTACCTGAACTATCTGTGAAATACGAAGCTATGTTATAACCAACCCCTGGAACCTAGCCTCCTGTAATGCTAGCTGAATTACTCTAAACGCCTGTGATACTTGAATTAACCTAAATACCTACGATACTCTCTGAATTACCTGTGAAATACCACACTAAGCTATACCCAACCCTAGAATATATCCTCTTGTGATACTAGCAGAATTAGCCTAAATACCTACGATACTAGCTGAATTACCTGTGAAATCATGCAGAGCCATGATGCAGTTAGCCTCGGGAATCTATCCTCCTGTGATACTAGTGAATTAGCCTAAATACCTACGATACTAGCTGAATTACCTGCGAAATCATACACTGCTATGATGCAGTCAGCCTCTTGCAATACTAGTTGAATTACTTAGCTGTTAGTGTGAGTGGGTTAGCTTTTCCCGTTGCGGTTCACATTTTTCCCTTTGCTGGTCACCTTTTTCCCTTTCCTGGTCACATCTTTCCCTTTGCTGGTCACCTTTTTCCCATTGCTGGTCACCTTTTTCCCTTTGCTGGTCACGTTTTTCCCTCTTCTGGTCCCATTTTTCCCTCTTCTGGTCCCATTTTTCCCTTTGCTGGTCGCCTTTTCCCCTTTGCTGGTCACCTTTTTCCCTTTGCTGGTAACCTTTTTCCTTTGCTGGTCACATTTTTCCCTTTGCTGGTCACCTTTTTCCCTTTGCTGGTCACCTTTTTCCCTTTGCTGGTCACCTTTTTCCCTTTGCTGGTCACCTTTTTCCCTTTGCTGGTCACCTTTTTCCCTTTGCTGGTCACGTTTTTCCCTTTGCTGATCACCTTTTTCCCTTTACTGGTCACCTTTTTCCCTTTGCTGGTCACGTTTTTCCCTTTCCTGGTCACCTTTTTCCCTTTGCTGGTCACCTTTTTCCCTTTGCTGGTCACCTTTTTCCCTTTGCTGGTCACGTTTTTCCCTTTGCTGGTCACCTTTTTTCCTTTGCTGGTCACCTTTTTCCTTTTCTGGTCACCTTTTTTCCTTTGCTGGTCACCTTTTTTCCTTTGCTGGTCACCTTTTTCCCTTTGCTGGTTACGTTTTTCCCTTTGCTGGTCACCTTTTCCCTGAATGGGTTACGTGATGGGAACGTCTAGAACATGGACATGAAACAGTTTGTCACTAAGTACACGTCTAAAGTCGCTTTCAAGTCTAGCCCCTATCTCTCCTGTATATAAGTCCATATTCCTACTGCTTCACTATCTGTCTAGCCTACCGACTCTCCTCGTTTCCCTATACCTCTCATATAAACCATACTCTACTCCTCTACCTCTGTCTAGCCTAACACCTCTCTCGTTTTCCTATGACTCTCATATAAACCATACTCTGCTCCTCGACCTCTGTCTAGTCTAACTCCTCTCCTCGTTTTCCTATACCTCTCATATAAACCATACTCTATTTTCGACCTCTGTCTAGCCTAACACCTCTCCTCGTTTTCCTATACCTCTCATATAAACTATACTCTACTCCTCAACCTCTGTCTAGCCTAACACCCCTCTTCCTGTTCTATACTTCTCATACATATAAACGCCTACTCTACTCTCAACCTCTGTCTAGCCTAACACCACTCCCCGTATCCCCTACCTCTCATAAAGCGCATTCCTCCTGCCCCCCTCTAGCTAGGTATCACTCCTTGGTTTCCTATCTAACCTAACTTTAGCACCTGTCTATCCTAGCATAGGTTCTCTCTCCGTTTTCTCGTCTCTCCTTATAAACACATACTCAATTCTCCTAACCTAACGCCCCTCCTCCTGTTCCCAACCTCTCTCATATAAAGGACATACTCTACCCTTCAACTCTGTCTAGCCTAACACCCCTCCTCGTTTTCCTATACCATTCATATAAACCATACTCTACTTCTTGACCTCTGTCTAGCCTAACACCCCTGCTCCTGTTCCCTACCTCTCTCATATACAAGACATGCTCTACCCTTCAACTCTGTCTAGTCTAACACCCCTCCTCGTTTTCCTATACCTTTCATATAAACCATACTCTACTTCTTGACCTCTGCCTAGCCTAACACCCCTGCTCCTGTTCCCTACCTCTCTCATATACAAGACATGCTCTGCCCTTCAACTCTGTCTAGCCTAACACCCTCCTCGTTTTTCCTATACCTTTCATATAAACCATACTCTACTTCTTGACCTCTGCCTAGCCTAACACCCCTGCTCCTGTTCCCTACCTCTCTCATATACAAGACATGCTCTGCCCTTCAACTCTGTCTAGCCTAACACCCCTCCTCGTTTTCCTATACCTTTCATATAAACCCTACTCTACTTCTTGACCTCTGTCTAGCCTAACACCCCTGCTCCTGTTCCCTACCCCTCTCATATACAAGACATGCTCTGCCCTTCAACTCTGTCTAGCCTAACACCCCTCCTCGTTTTCCTATACCTTTCATATAAACCCTACTCTACTTCTTGACCTCTGTCTAGCCTAACACCCCTGCTCCTGTTCCCTACCCCTCTCATATACAAGACATGCTCTACCCTTCAACTCTGTCTAGCCTAACACCCTCCTCGTTTTCCTATACCTTTCATATAAACCATACTCTACTCCTCAGCCTCCGTCTAGCCTAGCACCTCTCCACGTATTCCCTATCTGTCTCATATAAACCGCATTCCCCCTCCTTCTACCACTGTCTAGCCTAGCATCAGCCCTGGTATTCCCTATTTCACCCATATAAACGCATTTTCCTCCTTGAACCGTCGCATCTACCCTCGTTTTCCCTATCCTTTCCCATATAAACGCAAAAAACTGTGCTCGATCTCTTCTAAATAACCTACTTACATTCACATCACTTTCTCTGTCTGCTATTTTTCTATCTGCTTCCTGTTAAACGACATTAAGTCTACAGCGACATAAGAGGGTTTTATTATATATTTCGTTGTAGATACCAGGGGGCACAGAAGGTTTATGCTCTGTCAAATATTTAAAAAGTATATAACTATAATTATGATGGTTTTGAAATTCAACTCTTTGCATGACTATGAGAAAAACACAAAGAATAGCAACTTAGCACAATAGTATTTTGAAATTCAAAACAATAACCAATATATATTCGAAATGGAAAATCCACAAAAAATGTATTCGACATAAATAGTGTATTTTAACTAGGTCTATATTTTTATGTAGTAAGTTTTGGTGTGTTTCTTACGGTTTACTAATTGTACAAAATTATACAACACGCATTCAAATGAAGAGGACTTCACAGACTATTCCCAGAAAATTCAAGATATATATTTTATTTGTATACAAACTTTAACATTATTTCAATCAAAATCGTTAGAACAATTTTTGAGAAAATAAAAAATAACGAACATTTTTCCACGTCGAGGGATTTTTTTGAAAATCTTCGTTTTACATCTTTGGAATGTGTGAGCTTAAATATAAAGTTAAGTATTTATCCGAAATTTCGTTTTTGAGTTACGGTGTACAAACTGACTGAATGACTGGTACGGAGTTTTTCTAAAATTCTCTTTTTTTTAATTAGGGAACCTCAAAATGTTTACTTCCGATGAAATTCGATATCGAATTTTTGTTCACAATACAATACTTTACCTACCAAAATGTAAAAGTGCGAGAGCTTAATCAACAATTTTATTCTCTTTGAAATTAAACACAGTAGGGATTTTCGAGCGACGGTCTAAAACTATTGTATGAAAAAGTGTAAAATTAGCGTTTATAGCAATCGGCGTGTTGTCCACCACCTCACCTTCGGGCTTCTTTAATCACTTCTGGCGATTAAAAAGCTATCTTTTCGCCATTACTACATAAATGGCTACTGGTTTTGATAACAGATGACTGTCGTGACTGTTTTATAAACCACTGGTATGATATATCTAAACAAAATCTGATGTGAACTCTCATACAACTTTCTTTACACGTGACAAATAGTCATGCTTTGTAATATAGTATTCATTTAAACTGTGACCCTTCTAAGTTACGCTATTCACAATAGATTTTATATAGGAATAACTTCAAATTAAGCAGTAAGTGCTTAGTTGCATAACATATTCGGAAAAACATTCAAACGTTTAACCCTGACAAGTTGTTCTTGCGATGAAAAGAGAAAAGAGGAATCGTAAACTTTCAGGCATGTCCGTCAGATGACAGGAAAGTGTAAACATAGAATATTTCGGAAACAACTAAATCTATGAAAAACATTTTACACACATTGTGTATTTTAACGAGCTCTACGTTTTTCCTGTAGCAAGTTTTTGTATGATTTCCCAATGATGCCAAGTTGTACAAAATTCAATCAATATAAAGGGGACTCACAGAATTTTCAGAGAAAGCCCAAGATGTGCATTTTATTCCTCGTCAGTACGTCAAACATACAGTAGTTCAAACACCTGAGAGTAATTTTGAGAAAATAGAAAATGACAAAAAATTTTCCATGTAAAGGGTAATTTCGATGGGGGAAATTCTTAAAGTATTCATGTCCAGCCTTGTAAGATATTGAATTTAAATGCCAATTTTCTGATGTTTAACTTTTTGCTTTTGAGTTATGCTACTACTCGCTGTCCCTCACTCTCACACTGTCTCCCCCCTCTCTCTCGTAACATAAACACGCTTGTCTGAAAATGCTTTTAGGGTTATGTGGGCCTCAAAAGTGTGTTTCTGGTGATATCTTGATACTGAATTTTTGTTGGAACACACTTCCTCTAGTTAAGTGGTATAAAAAGTAATAGTGAAAGAGCTTAAATGAAAAAGCATACTTTGTCATATATCCGATTTCAAAAACCTCATATTCATTTTGGACCTACTTATCTATTCTGAAAGTTTCTCCTTTGCTTTGATGAATGTCGCCACCTCTCATAATCTTGAGTGCTGTTTTAAAATTTTGCCGCTACTGATATATACCGCGCATATACATATTATGGATACCTATTTTTATACTTTGTTATTTATAGGAAAACATACGTGACATGTTACTGAATGTTCAATGTGGTTTCCGTTTCAAAACACGCGAGATAATTAGGAATGACAAGCGAAATTGCGTGTATCGTGTTTGAGGGCGAATATTAATTATTAATAATGTTTAACTCTATGCATAAATCCCCGCAATCGTACCTACCAAATCAGGAATAGCAATGACCTTGCCTGGTGCGACATATTTCACACACAAAACCCTCCACTTATGGCTCTACACTACACTGTCGTCCTTGGAAGTAAAGGAAATGCTTCCTTCCAAGTTCCATCAGCCAAAGTTGAGTTCTCTTCAAGTCATCTCTGTGGATCGGCCGATCTCCAAAATGAAACAGAACGAAAACTGAAGTTGGCAATGTCCTGAATATCTAATGAAATGTAGATAAGCACAAAAGTCGTTAAGGGTTGTTAGAATACTATAAATATAAACAATTAAAAGCAGTGCAACAGTTATTCTCTCTTGCGCATGGCAGAGTGTCAGGAAACATAAAAATATCAATTTGGTCGGTTAACTTTTTATTCGGGATGCATTATAGGAGAGGATGTTGAGAAACAAAATCATGAGTTTAGAACACATATCCCAAGCCATTTCTCAGATGATGCACTCCATTATTTTTTCGACTTTCGTGATCTAAGACTGAAAAAAAAAACAGTTTTCTCTTATTAGGTTAATGGAAAAAGCATTGAGTATGATTTACGTGCATTAATACATAGAGTGCCATATACAAGCAATTATGAAAACTTACCCCTTTGCCTTATTTATATTTTTATTGTTCGTTTAGGTGTGCAAGTATTATTTAATGACATTAAGGGCATTTAGACAGTCATGTGGGCACACTGAGTTGCTGCTGGATTCAAGTCCCTTTGCTTCATACAGTCTATGTTAAATTATGAAGAAATTTCCAGGTAGATCAAAGCTCGTACAGTCGAGCAGAAAATTCGGCGATACGTCTTGTTTCTTTAGTGTTTCTCCTTATCTAATTTTGGCAGAACCTCATTATTTAGTGTCCAAACCAACCTTTGTGGTTTTAAGTAAATTCCGGTAAGCAAAATCTAACCTATGAACGACGGTATATTATAATGATATGTAAAATTTGAGGACCAATGAAAATATCAGTCTGAGTGACGCTGCTTCATCCTCTATACAAAAGGAGCATGGAGAACAAGCCTATAGTTACTGCACTTATCGAAAAATCTGATGTGTTGGACTGAAATTACTTTCTTTACTCATTTGTCAACAAACTATTCCTACAAAAGCTTGCTCTTCTATCTACTAATTTTTACTTTCTCTACTACGTATAGTAAGTAGGGGAAGTATTGTATTCCACCCAAAAATTCGATACCGAGATTTCACCGGAAATATATGTTTTGAGACCTCCTGAATCCAAAAAAAGCATTTTTAGAAACATCCGTGTGTGTGTAAGAACGTAGGTTTTCACGGCCAGTGTCACAATTATAACTAATATAATTTTCCGGGCTGTTATGCCGTGGTCTGCTGAAGAAAGATTTCCCAGACGTTTCGTCCACAACTGCGGTGGACATCTTCAGTGGCGCGGACGAAGTCTTCTCGGTGAAAGTATCGCAGCGTCTGATGCGTTGGCTTTTTTTTTTTTTTTTTTTTTTTTTGAAAACAGAAGTAAAGGATTGAAGGAAAAACAAGCGTTGGTGCCGCTCTCTTTATAGTGTGGACGCTCTCTGCTGATTGGCCCGCTGGTATGAGGGGGCTGGCGCCGGCTGTGTTGTTGCTCTCTTCTGATTGGCTCGCAGTATTTTTCGGTATTGTATGACCTTTCTTGTTTTTTATGACTAGATGCCAGTTACTGTTGAGTTTCAAAGCTTCTTCTTTCCTATTGAAATTATTGGGATGTTTATAAATCTCTATTGCTTCGCGTTGTAGCCGGGCCAAGCCCCGACCGGTTACTCAGGACCAACCCAAAAGCAAGTCCATTGTCTTTCTGCCATATTTCAGAAATGTCACTGACCGTATTGAACATATACTTCAACGTCATAACGTCAAAACAGTATTCAAACCTACAAGACAATTAAACAGCCTACTGCGCTCTTCCAAAGACCCCCGAGACCCCCTGTCATCGGCCGGTGTTTACCGTATTCCTTGTTCCTGTGGTTCAGTGTACATTGGTACCACACAGCGGAGCGCAAACACCAGACTTAGCGAACACAAAAGAAACTGCCGCCTGGGCCATACAGAAAAATCGGCAGTCGCCGAACATGCCATTGAAGCCGAGGGCGAACACATTATTAGATTTCAGGACACCAACATTCTTTCCTCCATAAAGCTTACCATACCCGGCTACAACGCGAAGCAATAGAGATTTATAAACATCCCAATAATTTCAATAGGAAAGAAGAAGCTTTGAAACTCAACAGTAACTGGCATCTAGTCATCAAAAACAAGAAAGGTCATACAATACCGAAAAATACTGCGAGCCAATCAGAAGAGAGCAACAACACAGCCGGCGCCAGCCCCCTCATACCAGCGGGTCAATCAGCAGAGAGCGTCCACACTATAAAGAGAGCGGCACCAACGGCAGGTCACACTTTATCAATAAATAACCTTAACCTAAACCAACGCATCAGACGCTGCGATACTTTCACCGAGAAGACTTCGTCCGCGCCACTGAAGATGTCCACCGCAGTTGTGTCTGGGAAATCTTTCTTCAGCAGACCACGGCATAACAGCCCGGAAAATTATATTAGTTATAATCCGTGTGTGTGTCTGTGAACAGCATAACTCATAAACGAACAGTCGAATAAACACCAAACTTGGTATTTAGGTTCAGTATCCTCTAGAAATGCGACACGAAGATTTTCAAGAAAATCCCCCCACCCCAGACTACCCTTTACATGGAACATTTTTCGAAAATTTTAATTTTCTCAAAAATGGCTCTATCGATTTTGATTAAAATATCAAATGTTTAAGATATTTTCATGACAAATGAAATGTACATCTCGAATTTTCTGGGAATGTATCCAAAAGTGTTTTTCATTGTGAACCACGTTTGCATAACTGGTAAACCATAAGAAATAGACAAAATTTTACTACACAAAAAATGTAGATCGCGTTAAACTACACAATTTATGTTATATACATTCTTTTTGTTGAGTGAACCATTTTCGAGATATTGTATGTTATTCCCTTAAATTTTCCAATACTTACACTTTTTCTCAAATTCGTTATTCATTTTGTTTGTCCTGGTAATGCAAAGAGAATGGAATACTCCACATAGCAACCAGCTCTTAAAATATTTGACTATCGCCTAAAGCCTAGCAATTCCCCTTGCATCTACAAGAAAATTAGCAATAAGATTTAACATCTCGATATCTCGATTAACATGAAGCATATGGAGAATGAGCGTTTGTAAAAATAGTTTATACAAGGGTAGAGAAAGTCATGTGAGTGTAACACATCAGATTTTTTTAAATTTATTTTAAGTCGCTTGAGCTCGCTGGTCATATTGCGACTACACAAGGATATAAACCACCATATATTAATATTACATTGCAGATGTACATTAGTCAGACAACATTATAATTTGGCGTATATCTCAGTTTACTTAATATACTTAAGTATCATTTCTTTAAACATTGGATTGCTGATGGCGTCACACAAGTTCGTCTTGCACTTGTACGGTGATGACAATCCAGAATCGTATGAGGTACAGTAAGTGGACAATTACAGAAGTTACAAAGTGGAGGAAGATCATGAGATATTGTAACACCCCACGGGGGTGGTTACCCCCGCAGTAGGTGATTACACAGGGGGGGTTGGTAGCTCAGAGGTAGGGGATGCGTTGGTACTGGAATGGTAGGCAGGCCAGGGTAGCGTTCTAGGATAGGGGTATTTAAATAAAGCACAGGGGATGCATTGTCCCAATAAATTATATTGTTGCTTTAAATGTGCGAACAATTAGATCGGAGTGAAGCCCCGACAAGTCAATAGAAGTTAGGGGTGAAGCCCCGACAAGTCAAGAGAACTTAGATGAGTCGCATGCTTACCTGGTTAACTGTTGGCGAATGTGATAACTGATCTCTGATTACTTTCTCGTAGCAACTCTCGCGTAGCAACTTCCTGATAGCAACTTCCACAGCAACTCCCGACCGAGTCAAAGCCCTGTAGTATAAATACATACATAAGCGCTGACTCGGCGTAGGCAGCGTGGACGAATTCTGCTAACCTGAACTTCACACTTCCTGGTATACGAAATATGTGCAACCTGGTCCGCTACAATATAAGGCAGGAGTGGGTGATGGCTATGTCCTATGTGTAATCGTGTTAGAGCAACTTGGTCCTTGCGAGGAAAGGAAATCACTGGGTATTTAGGAGAGCGAGGAGATTAGATGTCACGCAGTTCACTTGTAGATGAGCTTCCAATGCTGCTTCCATATCTGAGTGATGTTCTTGTGGGTGTATCCAAGCAAGTCACTGTATAGTATTCTACAGTTCTTTGGAGGGTACTTGGTGGCCTCTTTACCTGCCGCGTCAACCTCTTCGTTTCCTTGAATGCCGACGTGAGCCGGCGTCAAGATAAGTTTGATATATTTACCAGAACGAATTGCTGTATTGTATAACATTAATAGCTCTGCAACCAATGGGTAAGACGAAGAGTTTTTGTGGTGTAATGCTAACAAGGCACTCATAGAGTCCGTGAATATGACAAAGGAGTCATACTGTATGTTGTCTATGATGTATTCCAGAACAAAGCGGATTGCATATAGCTCACACATGTAGATGTTGAGGTAATTAGTTAGAATGTGTAGCATCATGTAATCAGGCAACACTGCTGCACAACTGCAGTTGTCGTCAAGTTTAGAGCCATCAGCATAAATCGGAATTGGTGTGTGGAGATCTTGAAACATGCTTCGCAAAGTAGAGATTTCAGTGATGGATTTGCTGTATCTGAACATAGATATATTAGCTGAGGAAGGCTTGAGCTCCCAAGGTGCTATTGTTATTCTACTTCTTGTTAACGGAGATACATTTTAATTACACGTTTAACATTTCGTTGTAGGATACAGTAGGCTAAAGCGATAGTCAGGTTTTTAAAAAGAGGATCACTATGTGATGGCTTTGAAGTTCCATGCTATTTGCATGACCACGAGAAAGTGCTAATAAGGACTTACTACTTGAAAAAAGTATAAGCATTTTAAAATATAAACCAATAATAAAGAATATCTCGGAAATGGTTAATGTCACAAAAACTTTTATTTTACATAAACTGTGACCTTCCAGATATACATTTTCTGTGTAATAAGATTTTGTCTATCTCATACGGTTTATCAATTATACAGAAGTCATTCAGAATGAAAAGGACTTCACAGGCTATTCCTAGAAAATTCGGGATATACATTTTATTTGTCATGTAAATATCTTAAGCATATGATATTTTGATCAAAATCGTTAGAGCCATTTTGAGAAAATCTAAAATAACGAACATATTTCTATGTTAAGGGTAGTTATGGGTGGAGGATTTTCTTACAAATCTTCATGTCGCATCTTTGCAAGATGCTGAACTTAAATACGAAGTTTGGTATTTAATCGACTTTTCATTTTTGGGTTATGCTGTGCACCACAGACAGACAGAAAAAACAGACACAGACACAAGCGCGCGCGCACCTTTATTTTTCTAAAAATGCTTTTTTTAAATTCATGTGTGTCATAACGCCTATTTCCAGTATTTCGGTATCGAATATTTAAGTGGAACACAATACTTCTACTTACTATAGGTAAGTATTAGAGAAGTTAAAAAGCCTACAGCGCTGCAACGGCTGCTGAATAATTTGGATATTTAGACAGTATGACATAACAGTAGTGCGATAATCTTCCGTGTGGCCAACTTTGGTTTCAAGTTCAATCACATAGCAATTACGCTTTGTATTTGCACATGCTTAATAACTCGACTTTGATCAGGTTTTACTTTTCATTGTC
This sequence comes from Deroplatys truncata, assembly GCA_030765065.1. NCBI lineage: Eukaryota > Metazoa > Arthropoda > Insecta > Mantodea > Mantidae > Deroplatys > Deroplatys truncata. Next base: position 56,728,724 of record CM060985.1, read on the forward strand.
TTTTTACATGATTAATTTCTCATGGCGCTCGCATAATCTGTTCACAATACAAATCGTCATACTTCAATTCATCGCAATTCCTTGTATAGTTAACCTATACGTTAAATTGGCACCTTTAAGTGATATAAAATGTTACTATTTTATCCAACCCACATAAAGATTAAATAGCAGAAACTGTGAATTCAGAAGAAACTGAAATGGAAGTGAAATTGCAGAAGCAGCAGAAAGAAATACACTAGAAGTACCTACCTAACCAAAAAATCCAGAAAGCAATATGATACAGCATTTAATCGCTTCATTGGCTGGTATAAGGCAAAACATGGTGAAAATAAATTCACTAAAATGACTGCTAGTGAATCAACAAAACATCTGTTATTTAGCTTTTTTAATGTAATTCCTATACTTTCAAGAGGGCGTTCTATACGTGATATTTGCTAATTTCAGGAATCAATATAATATTATTGATATTTTTACTTTCTCTACTACGTATAGTAAGTAGGGGAAGTATTGTATTCCACCCAAAAATTCGATACCGAGATTTCACGGAAATACATGTTTTGAGACTCCCTGAATCCAAAAAAAGCATTTTTGGAAACATGTCCGTGTGTGTGTCTGTCTGTGTGTCTGTGAACAGCATAACTCAGAAACGAACAATCGGATAAACACCAAACTTGGTATTTAGGTTCAGTATCTTCCAGGGATGCAACACGAAGGTTTTCAAGAAAATCCCCCCACCCCAGGATACCCTTTACATGGAACATTTTTCGAAAATTTTAATTTTCTCAAAAATGGCTCTAACGATTTTGATTAAAATATCATATGTTTAAGATGTTTTCATGATAAATGAAATGTATATCTCGAATTTTCTGGGAATGTCTCCAAAAGTGTTCTTCATTCTGAACGACTTTTGCATAACTGGTAAACCATAAGAGATAGACAAAACTTTACTACACAAAACATGTAGATCGCGTTAAAATACACAGTTTATGTTATATGCATATTTTTTGTTGAGTGAACCGTTTTCGAGATATTGCTTGTTATTCCCTTAAATTTTCCAATACTTATACTTTTTCTCAAATTCGTTATTCATTTTTTTATGTCCTGGTAATGCAAAGAGAATGGAATACTCCACATAGCAACCATCTCTTAAAATATTTGACTATCGCTTAAAACCTACCATATTCCCCTTGCACCTACAAGAAAATTAGCAATAAGATTGACATATCGATATCTCGATTAACATGAAGCATATGGAGAATAAGCGTTTGTAGAAATAGTTTGTACAAGAGTAGAGAAAGTCATGTGAGTGTAACACATCAGCTTTTTTTTATATCCTGGACATGCAAAGAGCATGGAATGCGCCACATAGCAACCAGCGTTAAAATATTTGACTATCGCTTAAAAGCCCTTGCATCTACAAGAAAATTACCAATAAGATTGACATCTCGATTAACATGAAGCATATGGAGAATAGGCGTTTGTAATATTAGATTGTACAAGAGTAGAGAAAGTCATGTGAGTGTAACACATCAGATTTTTTTCAAATTGGAGCGCTGTCTAAAAAACAGTATATACCACACGTGTTAAAAGTGGTTTTATTTTGCTCACAGGATTGCGAAACTCGGCCTATGGCCTTCGTTTCACTACATTCCTACTCGCAAATAAAACCCTACTTTTACCCCTTGTATCATAATCTACTATTATCTCTTAATTTTTAAATTTTTAATTTATTAAGCCTATTATATATAACACGCAGCACTGCGTGAACAAACACTACTTGGTCGATTCTAAAGGGTTTTGATGTTGCTATTAGAAGAAGCAGCAGAAGTAAGCCTTATTTCATATTTTTATTCTGTCGTTGAAGAAGTTAAAATTGGCCCTGTATACTTATTCAGTTTGTATATCCTTCTAAAACAATTTAAAGAAATGAATTTGAAGGAATAAAAATATAATAGTTTTTCATGAAAATTATTTCCCTCTCCACTACAGCCTTAACTATGTTTCTTTTTTTTTACACAGTCACTTTACGTCCTTTAATTTCGTCTAGTATAAATTTTTTATTTAAGCATATGTTTACAACTTTACAAAGAAAAAAGTCCAATCGAAATAAATATGGCTATGCTCACTTTTAAAGTGTGATATTTTATTCATTTCACCTAATACATCGGTTTTCTCATTGACATAAAATAAGCACTCCATGGAAGGGATTATTTTTAAGCTGGAATTAAGTGTATATGCGAATTGTCTCCACTTACAGCGAACAAAACTTAAACCTAGGCTGCCAAGGAATACAAGGGAATAGCTAGAAGCAGCCAAGGGCGGAACAGAAGCGTTGCACTATTCCATTACAAATATAAACCACTGTTACCTTAAGTTTCCCTTCACTCGAGTGATATCCGGTTTTGTCTGTTTTTTCTTATATTACCAATGTATCCGCATTGTCATTTCCTGGAATTGTTACATGATAAGAGCTCTATTGCAAGAACGTATCCGTTGTTTTATTGTATTGGAATGATCTGCACATCATACTTATAAGCAGTACTGAAGATTATAGATATATCCAATAAAAGTCTTAAATAATGCAATAAACGTGCCAAAATGTGCAGTCAAATAAGCCCTACATGCTAGAGTGCGTATTTAAATGATGTTACGTTGTAATACGTACATTGTGACGTTCTCTGTTGTTACTTTTATCAGTAATTAATTTCCCAATTCTGGCCATGTTCACTAAAAGTCGCATCGATTACTACGAATGTGGTAGTCCATTTATCTCTATTTATACCCTGCATTCTCTGTATAGCAATGGCTAGCTAAGGGTTACCTTGAGACTGAGTCTATCTAAATAAATTACCAAGAAAATAAGTAAGTTTTTAAACATATAAATAAAGGCAGCCTCAAACAAGTTATGAAAAACTAATTTATACAACCACCTTCACCGCTGTTTATTCCAACGCCTCAACCCTTACTGCTACTTCGTGTCGAATTGTAGTGCTGCGTACTTAGGCAGCTTCGAAATCTGATGATGCGGCAGGAAAGTCGAGTAGAGACTGGGATGGCTGAGCGAGTGTAAGTCTCATCAAGGGTGGACTTATATAGCTTTTGCCACTAAATTACGACTTATCATTGTAGGAAGACATGCCTATATTTTGTTGTGCATTAAGGGCACAAAGGCAGCAGCAGAGGCTTAACTCGTTTAATGAGGTGTTTAGTCTCTATGTACCTGCTCTCTCGAAGCTCCGGAAACAGCACAATAGGGTTTGGAGACAAGAGTTAGGGCAACGCAGTGTAATATAAACATTTCATTCCTGAGTTATTGGTGAACCAGCATTATGTGCGTGCAGCCGTGCAGTGCAGTAAAATTTTAATTTTACGTAAACCTGTGTATTGTTTTCATTGTGCGTGTTTTATTTATGATTATAAAAACTCAGTTTTTGACTCTGTCTTGTGAGAAAGAGTGTGAACTTAAAGGCAAAAGACCAATTGCTAAACTTGGCATTGTCTTCCAGGAAAAGAACCAAAAACGGGTATTTCAAACATACTAGTGAGGTAAATTTAATTGGTTAACTGGCAGTTATGTACATTCATAACAAAGTGTATTGCTTCGTAATGTTTGCTTTTTGGCGGGGAAAAGGCATGGAATGTTGAAGAAATATCAAATATTAAAAACAGCGAAAGAAAAGCTTACAATAAAAATCGCCAACTGGAGCTTAAATACAAGAAAATTTAAGTGAGTACCTACATTGTTTATATTATTTACAATTATACAATGGTTTGTAAAGTTATACCTAACGCTATATTTTTATAATCTAGTTTAGTTTAAATGTATGTTCACTCAATTTCGGCAATTAGTAGTCATGCTAATGACTACTAAAACAAATAATAATAATAATAATAATAATAATAATAATAATGGAATCGTAATAGCGAAGTCACACTATTTTATGAAACACTAATGTATGGGAATTTGTGCCTCATTTAAAAAATTATAAACTCAATTTTTAAAATCTAGTATACCCAGAACACAGTATCAAGCTACGCCACTGCTGTATAATTTTGTTTGCAGATCATTAAATAACAGGTCTAATTTTAAGGGGTTTTTCCAGGAATTCTAGTCGTTCTAAGCAATTAAGTATAGCGTGTACCAGAGTACTTGCTCCAATTTCACAATCCTGTACATCTGTACACATTTATGCTAGAGCAACGCATTTAGTAGTAATAAATAATATCTCAAATTTTTGTTTTATGCGTTTGAACCTTGGTCACAAGATTGTAGTAGCATTTAACGCTCGTTCTTACTCCATACAGCACCACAGGCGGTGACATTGGTGGTATAGGAAATGAAATAATTGAGAAAGAAAATTTGGGAAGGAAATGTTTCAGCCCTTTGGTCACACGACAGACACACCTGTATTTCATCTGACCTAGTAGGTGGAAGAAGTATCGCGTTCTACCCAAAAATTCGATGTCGAGTTTTCAAAGGAAATACATGTTTTGAGACCTCTGAATACAAATAAAGTATTTTTATAAAAACGTGTTCACGGTTCCTCTTCCAAGTTTTAAGAAAATTAACCAGCCCAAAGTACCCTTTACATGGAAGAATTTTCCACATTTGTTATTTTCTCAAAAATGGTTCTGAACGATTTTGATTAAAATACCACATCTTTAAGATATTTGCATGGCAAATAAAATGTGTATCTAAAATTTTCTGAGATAAGTCTGTGAAATTCCCTTCATTCGGAAGAAAGTTTTTAAAACGGATAAACCATAAGAGTAAGACAAAAATACACTACAAAAACAATGTAGACTTGTTTAAAACACACAATTTATTTCAGATAACATTTTTGTGGCATCAATGACATTTTAATACTTCTTTAATTTTTAAAGTGCTATCGCTAATCAGCTGTTACTCGCTATCATGGAAAGAGTATAGAATTTCAAGGTCAGCATATAGCGATCCATTTTTAAACATTTGACCATAGCTTCGGTTTCTGTACCTACAACGAAATATGTAATAAAACTATTTCTTCAAAGGTCAATTTCGATTAACATGAAGTGATAGAAAAATAAACTTATCTAAGAATAGTTTATACAAGCTATATAAAAATAAATTATGGTGCATAGAGAAATTTGTGTGAATGTAACATTTGGATATATTTTGAAACAAGTGTTTGGCGTTCCTTTAAGCAATTCAGAAGGTGTGAATGAAATTATGCTCAATTCGCCTGGGGTGCACTGAGTTGAGTGTTGTCTGGCATTTTTTCTTATAAGTGTAAGGAAAAATCCCGGAAGAATTGTATTCGGATAGCGCAATCCAAACGGAGATTCGAAATCGGGTGGCACAGGTTGGAAGGCAAACACCTGTCATCGAGATGCAGCACACATTTAGGTGATATTCCATTTTCTCCCAGCATCTGTCACTTACTAGAACAATGTTTCATGCCACAACATCAGGAAAGACGAGTACGTTTTCCAGTAAGGTGGGGTACTAACTCACTTCAAGTCTGTGCCGGAGTATTTGAAATTGTAGCTTCCTCAACGTTCAGTTGGTGTTCCGCTGCTGGGGACTAAAGGTGTGGCCCTTCAGATTCAGGTGAAAACACACTAGGTTACTTTTATTTATTTATTTTTTCCACGTGGAGTTACGCGAGGGACCGTTTACTTTTCTATTTTCGCCTACCACAGCTGTGGTGCAAGGATAATACTGACATGCTATGCAGATAATAGGAGAAAATAGAATATCACAATGTGTGTTTTGTGACCAAGGTTTCAGAAAATCTGCAGATATTACCTACTTCTTGCGATTTATTTTGTTTTATATCATTAACAGTTGCAGAGATATAGTTTTGTGAAACCGGGGCAATAACTTCGGGTCATTCTGTATATTTAACCTGGGACTGCAAATATACGTGATCAAAAGTATCCGGACACCTGGCTGAAAATGACGTACAAGTTCGTGGCGCCCTCCATCGGTAATGCTGGAAGTCTATATGGTGTTGGCCCACCCTTAGCCTTGATGACAGCGTTCACTCTCGCAGGCAAACTTTCAATCAGGTGCTGGAAGGTTTCTTGGGGAATGGCAGCCCATTCTTCACGGAGTGTGGAACTGAGGAGAGGTATCGATGTAGGTCGGTGAGGCCTGGCACGAAGTCGGCGTTCCAAAACATCCCAAAGGTGTTCTATAGGATTCAAGTCAGGACTCTGTGCAGGCCAGTCCATTACAGGGATGTTATTGTCGTGCAACCACTCCGCCACAGCCCGTGCAGTATGAATAGGTGCTCGATCGTGTTGAAAGATGCAATCGCCATCCCCGAATTGCTGTTCAACAGTGGGAAGCAAGAAGGTGCTTAAAATATCAATGTAGGTCTGCGCTGTGATCGTGCCACGCAAAACAACAAGGGGTGCAAGCCCCCTTCAGGAAAAACACGAACACACCATAACACCACCACCTCCGAATTTCACTGTTGGAACTACACACACTGGCAGATGACGTTCACCGGGATTCGCCATACCCACACCCTGCCATCGGATCGCCACATTGTGTACCGTGATTCGTCACTCCACACAACGTTTTGCCACTGTTCAATCGTGTAATGTTGAGTTCCTTACACCAAACGAGGCGTCGTTTGGCATTTTCCTGAATGATGTGTGGCTTATGAGCAGCCGCTCGACCATGGAATCCAAGATTTCTCACCTCACGCCTAACTGTCATAGTACTTGGAGTGGATCCTGATGCAGTTTGGAATTCCTGTGTGATGGTCTGGATAGATGTCTGCCTATTACTCTTTACGACCCTCTTCAAATGTCGGCGGTCCCTGTCAGTGAACAGACGAGGTCGGCCTGTACACTTTTGTGCTGTACATGTCTCTTCACGTTTCCGTTTCACTATCACATCAGAAATAGTGGACCTAGGGATGTTTAGGAGTGTGAAAACTCGCGTACAGACTTCTGACACAAGTGACACCTAATCACCTGACCACGTTCGAAGTCCGTGAGTTCCACGGAGCGTCCCATTCTGCTGTTTCACGATGTCTAATGACTACTGAGTACTAGGCAGTAGGTGTCAGCACAATGCACCTAAGATGAAAAACGTATGTTTGTGGGGTGTGCGGATACTTTTGATCACATAGTGTATTTACATATTCCTTCTGATGCTTCTTCCGCTCCTGCTAGTAATTTTGTGAATCGTGCGACCAGGTTTCCGACGGTCTCCTCATATTATCTTTCTTTTCTTCAAAAATTTCCCACGTTTTATCATTATCTAATTGGTCTAAAGCACATCTGGTGAAATTAATATAAGGAAATAATAAATACGGAAGATAGTAATCTTGTTTCAATTGGATACAAATAGAGTTAATGTGAACTGACCCAGTTTGAAGGTTCAGTGGCGCGGCCTCATTGGGTTTGGGATGAAAGATGTACTATGCGTTTTGTGTACTTAAATAGTTCGGAAAACAGGAGGACAAACAGCAGCATTGGAACAGGAAGGGAATTAAAAAAATTAAGTTTTATTTATGGACGATCTTTAACTGCTGTGGTCCTTAGCGTCCTATTCTATATACTGGGCGTGAAAGACCGGAGATATTGCTCAGAGGCCTCTTTATCATGCTTGAGGTTCTTTTACGTGCTGTAAATCTACGACACGGGACCACCGGCTTTACTTCCCTTCCGAAGGAAGCCATGCTAAGGATTTTTACGCCCAAAAAAATCCATTACCTCACACCGGTTTTGAACCCGCGACCTCGGGAGCAAGAAGCCAGCATGGTAACCACTAAACCACGGAGGACGACCGAGGAAGGGAGTGATTGGCCTTTTAGTGCCAGATAAAATTACCAGGTTCCTATATAAGCAATACTCTTTTGCAGCTAACACCACATGCAGTGTTAATATTGCACCGCAGTTCATTATTTTGGCAAGAAATAGAACTCAGTATAATAATACACAATTATTTTATTCTCCTTTAGTTTGTATTTCTTAGATGAGTTTTAAGTCATTACTTCATGTTTTACTAGAACGAGTAACAATATTTTCACACGACGTTGTACGTATTAAGAGGAACAATCTATATTATGCTTAGCATTTTTACAATTCATAGCGTTGTGGCCTGTTATCGTCACAGATATCTAAAGGAGGTCTGTGTGACGAATCTGTTAATTTCTTATGATTTCTCTGAGCGCCAATTCCATGCTTCTTTTAGTTTACATGTTCATCGAGGGTATTCCACGCAATATCAAAACTTGTATTCCTCAGCAATTTTAGCAACACTGAGGAACTACAATAAAATTTGAAGCAATCTGATTTTGTGAGAAATATAATTACATAACATGAGTGACCACAATTTACATCCGAAAAATATGGTACCAGACAGGATTGTTTCATTGGGTTCCATCTTTGTATTAAACTGCCGTCCAATCTCAATGTGTCCAGTAGATAAATTAAATAACAAAATGTATGTTTCCAGAGAACTATCTAGATAGAAATTTGGGTAGAATTCGATACTTACTCCTTCATAGGTAAGCAGTAGTAAAATGAGACAAACACGTTTCGGATTTTATTGTAGTGTCTACATTGGTACCATTGGGCTAGAAGGGAGGAGGATTTCAGCATTACGGTCAAGGTAACTCTGCTCTTAGTGAGGTTGTTGCAACAGCAGAGACATTGGCAGGTCGACATCGAAACTCTGCAATAGATGTCCAGTGGCGGAAAACTTGTGTCATAAGCTTGTCGACTGTGCCGTCGTTAGCTCTGTTTGGGACTGGGAATCAGCGTCATATGCTGTGGGATATACCGTGTCTCCCCTGAAAACCTATCTGAACCTCAATTCCATTATGATGGTAAGAACCTAAAGGGTACACTGACTTGGATAATATTTGCTACCTAATTTTGGGTGCTACAGGTTGGAGACGAGGCAGATCCACGGACTTTCAGGTCTTTACTCAGAAGGAACGCTGGCAGTTGGATAAGCGGACTCCTATGTCCTTGGGGCGACCCTAGGTTCCAACATGCGCCCAGCCACCTCCTTCAGTGCACAGTAGAGTGAAGAAACAAAAATCCTCTGCAGGTTTTGTCTCCTCCTTTCTGTTTTGAATAATTGAATGGGTACCTTCAAAACCGGGCTAATTATATATATATATATATATATATATATATATATCATAGGTTATATGATTCGATCTACTCAGTTCGATCCTTTCTCAGTTCGGCTAACATCAAGGAAATCTGTGAAATGACTGATGAGGTACATAGCTTTGAAAACATGCCAGCTTGTTTCGTTATAGCAGAATTGGTCTCACTTGACACCTTTCACAAGAAATCGCGCAGATGGCGTGACTGTTTAAGTTGGCTGTATTGTTACTTTATTCCTGTGTGTGCTAGAATCTATGGGTGATTTGTTTTACTGTCATTTGCAAAGGTTGAATGTTTCTGATAAAATAGTTCTTTCCCAGAATCCAGTATGCACGAAAATAAGTGCGGTATTGTTTCGTTCACATAAAAACTGCTAGGCACATTGCGCCTGGTAAAACTTCGGGAGGAAGCGATGAGCCGAGAGAACAAGAATGGCGGCGACTCCTGAAGCGCCAGGCGCAACGCAGCGGGGTCCATAATTCCCTACTGTATCATCACCAGGCCTCGGCGCAGGGTTCCGAGACGCATGAATTTAGGAGCACACGGACCACTGTGTTGCTTAATTCGAGTGGGATGGCAGATAAAGCGTGCAGGTAGCCTTTGCCTCAACGTGTAAACATCTATTCACAGTAGGGCACAAAATAAACGTCACATTTTCCAGTGCGTATCGAGAACGGATACTAATTGCCTAAAATAACAGTTTTGCATGATTGTACCTGTTTTAACATTCTGAAATAGCCATTTTCCATGACAGAAAAAAGTGCAAACAATATACATATCACAAAATACATTTCTTCACAACCTCATTGCACCATATACATAAATATTTAAAATAAATACATAAAGTAATAACCCAAATAATGCAAATGAATACAATATACTTCTTTACATATCATTGTAGTAAATTACAAGGTGTATTCGCAATGTATCGAATGAAAACATCTCCTATTTTCACTTAAAGTGAGTTTATAGCTAGAAAAACTTCGTCCTTCGTCACATGACGTGACAGGTGCATAAGAAAGAATGGGATATCACACGAATAAACTTTTGTGGATTTGTATTCATTGTTTGAATCAATAAAACGTCCTTAATGGCACACCTATCTGCAAAGCCAAAAGGACATTTTTTTTAATTTGGCGTTCATACTTGCAATAACAAGTCTGATTTTGACCCATTCAGTTTTTGAAGCAGTGCAATTACGAACCCATATATTTTTCTAGAAACACTTTAAAATATTTATTTTCGATCTCGTTGAAATGGATGTTGATATGTACCAACATGCTACACAAATCTCGATAAAGTTCTTTCTGATCTTTTATTTTGATTGTGATGTTGAAGACCTCTGTAGATTATTGAATTTAACATTTTTCGCGTGTATTTTGCTATTGCAGTGTTTCTGAAAGAATCGAGATCTGTCTGTCAAGATGTATTTTTTTTTTGCAGCGTTTGCAATATGCAGTGTTGTTTCCTTTGATGAGGAAGTGTTCCTTTCCAAACTTCTCTATACGTGCACCCTGAAGGGACTGAAGGGAACGCTTGGTACTCGTATTCTTCGACATGTTTCAAAGTACTGTGGGGTATAAATAAGAGCAATTAACACTAACAAAACATCAATGAATATGTAAATACCATGAAACTATAGTTCTTTACTCACTAGATCTCGAGTACGTAAGGGGACTGCATTAACCAGGGCCAAGCAGCAATATGAATGTCCACAGTGACCTTCGCTACGCAACTACCTGTAGGTTGGGAGAGCTACCCCACTCACCGGGCTAGGACATCAAGTCAACCCCGTTCGCTCCCAACTTCAGCCTATTAATTCCGTGACCCCAAACCGAGGCCTGATCATCACCCTCCTTCGATGCCCCTCCACAATTCTCAAAGTTAGATTTGGGCAGAAGAGAAGCAGTTCTCTCCTCAAAGCACGTTAACCACCACACGCGTCGCACATCAACCGTCCACCGCGACTAATCCTGTAACCCTGAAAGATGAAAGGAAATGAAATGCGAGGAAACGAGGGAAAGGAACATTACTGGTAGGAAATAGTTCACCGTAGCATTTGCTACCAACCTGGGAAGAACACAAAAGAAAAAGTAAATACAAAAATAATAAAATTAAGTGACACACCAAAGTCAGGGGAGGTTGGTCCAACGGAAATTGAATTCTGGACCAGACAAATTCGAACTATTCCGCTCAGTTACTTTGGTGTTACTGTGAGGGGGGAATATCGGGTTCGATTCTGAATGGTACACCCTGCATAAAGTACTTTAATTCACGATTTCCAATATTTATTTTCATTTTAATTCCTTTCTTTTTTTACTTTCTCTACTACGTATAGTAAGTAGGGGAAGTATTGCATTCCACCCAAAAATTCGATACCGAGATTTCACCGGAAATACATGTTTTGAGACCTCCTGGATCCAAAAAAAAGCATTTTTGGAAACATGTCCGTGTGTGTGTCTGTGTGTGTGTGTCTGTGTGTCTGTGTGTGTGTGTGTCTGTGAACAGCATAACTCAAAAACGAACAATCGGATAAGCACCAAACTTGGTATTTAGGTTCAGTATCTTCCAGAGATGCGACACGAAGGTTTTCAAGAAAATCCCCCCACCCCAGACTACCCTTTACATGGAAGATTTTTCGAAAATTTTAATTTTCTCAAAAATGGCTCTAACGATTTTGATGAAAATATCATATGTTTAGGGTAATGTCATGAGAAATGAAATGTATATCTCGAATTTTCTGGGAATGTCTCCAAAAGTATTCTTCATTGTGAACGACTTTTGCATAACTGGTAAACCATAAGAGATAGACAAAATTTTACTACACAAAAAATGTAGATCGCGTTAAAATACACAACTTATGTCATATACATTTCTTTTGTTGAGTGAACCGTTTTCGAGATATTGCTTGTTATTTCCTTAAATTTTCCAATACTTATACTTTTTCTCAAATGCGTTATTCATTTTTACTTTCTCTACTACGTATAGTAAGTAGGGGAAGTATTGCATTCCACCCAAAAATTCGATACCGAGATTTCGCCGGAAATACATGTTTTGAGACCTCCTGAATCCAAAAAAAGCATTTTTGGAAACATGTCCGTGTGTGTGTCTGTGTCTGTGTGTGTCTGTGTGTGTCTGTGTGTGTGTGTCTGTGAACAGTATAACTCAAAAACGAACAGTCGGATAAGCACCAAACTTGGTATTTAAGTTCAGTATCTTCCAGAGATGTGACACGAAGGTTTTCAAGAAAATCCCCCCACCCCAGACTACCCTTTAATGGAAGATTTTTCGAAAATTTTAATTTTCTCAAAAATGGCTCTAACGATTTTGATGAAAATATCATATGTTTAAGATGTCATGAGAAATGAAATGTATATCTTGAATTTTCTGGGAATGTCTCCAAAAGTATTCTTCATTGTGAACGACTTTTGCATAACTGGTAAACCATAAGAGATAGACAAAATTTTACTACACAAAAAATGTAGATCGCGTTAAAATACACAACTTATGTCATATACATTTCTTTTGTTGAGTGAACCGTTTTCGAGATATTGCTTGTTATTTCCTTAAATTTTCCAATACTTATACTTTTTCTCAAATTCGTTATTCATTTTTTTTGTCTTGGATATGCAAAGAGTTATAATCTGTGGCAAAGGGAATGGTGCTGCACCTAGCAACCAGCTATTAACAGATATGTATGTGCTTAAAGGCTACTGTTTTTCTATATTGCCCTTGTAAATATATATTCCCCTTACATCTACAAGAAAATTAGCAATAAGATAGGGTCTGCAGATGTTTATCTCGATTAACATGAACTAGATGGAGAATAAGCGTTTGTATAAATAGTTTGTACAATAGTAGAGAAAGTCATGTGAGTGTAACACATCAGATTTTTTTTATGTCCTGGACATGCAAAGAGAATGGAATGCGTCACGTAGCAACCAGCGTTAAAATATTTGACTATCGCTTAAAAGCTACCATATTTTCCTTGCATCTACAAGAAAATTACCAATAAGATTGACATCTCGATATCTCGATTAACATGAAGCATATGGAGAATAGGCGTTTGTAAAATTAGATTGTACAAGAGTAGAGAAAGTCATGTGAGTGTAACACATCAGATTTTTTTACTTTCTCTACTCCGTATAGTAAGTAGGGGAAGTATTGCATTCCACCCAAAATTTCGATACCGAGATTTCACCGGAAATACATGTTTTGAGACTCACTGAATCCAAAAAAAGCATTTTTGGAAACATGTCCGTGTGTGTGTGTCTGTCTGTGTGTCTGTGTGTCTGTGAACAGCATAACTCAAAAACGAAGAGTCGGATAAACACCAAACTTGGTATTTAGGTTCAGTATCTTTCAGAGATGCGACACGAAGGTTTTCAAGAAAATCCCCCCACCCCAGACTACCCTTTACATGGAACATTTTTCGAAAATTTTAATTTTCTCAAAAATGGCTCTAACGATTTTGATTAAAATATCATATGTTTAAGATATTGTCATGTCAAATAAAATGTATATCTCGAATTTTCTGGGAATGTCTCCAAAAGTATTCTTCGTTATGAACGACTTTTTCATAACTGGTAAACCATAAGAGATAGACAAAATTTTACTACACGAAAAATGTAGATCGCGTTAGAATACACAATTTATGTCATATACATTTCTTTTGTTGAGTGAACCGTTTGCGAGATATTGCTTGTTATTCCCTTAAATTTTCCAATACTTATACTTATTCTCAAATTCGTTATTCATTTTTACTTTCTCTACTACGTATAGTAAGTAGGGGAAGTATTGCATTCCACCCAAAAATTCGATACCGAGATTTCACCGGAAATACATGTTTTGAGACCTCCTGAATCCAAAAAAAGCATTTTTGGAAACATGTCCGTGTGTGTGTCTGTGTGTCTGTGTGTGTGTCTGTGTGTGTGTGAACAGCATAACTCAAAAACGAACAGTCGGATAAACACCAAACATGGTATTTAGGTTCAGTATCTTTCAGAGATGCGACACGAAGGTTTTCAAGAAAATCCCCCCACCCCAGACTACCCTTTACATGGAACATTTTTCGAAAATTTTAATTTTCTCAAAAATGGCTCTAACGATTTTGTTTAAAATATCATATGTTTAAGATAATGCCATGAGAAATGAAATGTATATCTCGAATTTTCTGGGAATGTCTCCAAAAGTATTCTTCATTGTGAACGACTTTTGCATAACTGGTAAACCATAAGAGATAGACAAAATTTTACTACACAAAAAATGTTGATCTCGTTAAAATACACAACTTATGTTATATACATTTCTTTTGTTGAGTGAACCGTTTTCGAGATATTGCTTGTTATTCCCTTAAATTTTCCAATACTTATACTTTTTCTCAAATTCGTTATTCATTTTTTTATGTCCTGGACTTGCAAAGAGAATGGAATTCGACACATAGCAACCAGCGTTAAAATATTTGACCATCGCTTAAAAGCTACCATATTCCCCTTGCATCTACAAGAAAATTAGCAATAAGATTGACATCTCGATATCTCGATTAACATAAAGCATATGGAGAATAGGCGTTTGTAAAAATAGATTGTACAAGAGTAGAGAAAGTCATGTGAGTGTAACACATCAGATTTTTTTGTCCTGGACATGCAAAGAGAATGGAATGCGCCACATAGCAACCAGCGTTAAAATATTTGACTATCGCTTAAAAGCTACCATATTCCCCTTGCATCTACAAGAAAATTATCAATAAGATTGACATCTCGATATCTCGATTAACATGAAGCATATGGAGAATAAGCGTTTGTAAAAATAGTTTGTACAAGAGTAGAGAAAGTCATGTGAGTGTAACACATCAGATTTTTTCTTTTTGTAATGTATCTGCCAAGATCACTTTTTTCAAAATCGAAATAGAATTCCTTTGTCATGACACTGATAAATACTGAAACACTTCAGTACATAATATTATAAGCAATGCTGAACAAACACGTCATGTTGGTGACTTTCTACAAAGTACGTGACATGTAATTTTTAGCAGGACGCGTGTATGAATAAGCATTTCTCTGTCAATGTGTCAGCGCTTGCTTGCTCATTAATGCTTGCATTTCTGAAATAATAAACGCTATTCTGCAGAAAACAACGCCTTCACTCACTGCACGGTAGCATGTAATCAGTTCAACAAAACATTTCTCACACGGAAAACAGCGACACGCGCACGTAAATATACTTTCACTGAAATACGCATTTACTTGTACTCGCAGTACAAAGAATAAAGTTTTTCAAAAGTATAATAGCTTTTAGTGCTGGCAACTACGTGTATCTGAACTAGTTGTTTTTAAAAAATCTGATGAGTTACACTCACATGACTTTCTCTAGTCTTGTACATACTATTTTTACAAACTCTTACTCTTCATCTATTTCATATTAATCGAGATAAACATTTGCATAAACGATCTTTTGACATGCAAAGAGAATTACATTTTACACATAGCGACCAGTTCTAAAAATATTTGACTATCGCTTAAGGCGTACTAGGTTCCCCTTGTTTTGTAATTGCAAGGGAATATAGAAATGCAGTAGCCTTTAAGCATCGACATATATCTTAATAGCTGGTTGCTAGGTGCAGCACCATTCTCCTTGCCACACATTAATACTCTTTGCATATCCAAGACAAAAAATAATAACGAATTCCCATTTGAGAAAATAAGCATTGAAAAATTTAAGGGAATAACAAGCAATATCTCGAAAATGGTTCACTCAACAAAAAAAATGTATATGACATAAGTTGTGTATTTTAACGCGATCTACATTTTTTGTGTAGTAAAATTTTGTCTATCTCTTATGGTTTACCAGTTATGCAAAAGTCGTTCACAATGAAGAATACTTTTGGAGACATTCCCAGAAAATTCAAGATATACATGTTATTTGTCATAAAAATATCTTAAACATATGATATTTTAATCAAAATCGTTAGTCATTTTTTGAGAAAATTAAAATTTTCGAGAAATGTTCCATGTAAAGGGTAATCTGAGGTGGGGGGATTTTCTTGAAAACCTTCGTGTCGCATCTCGTGAAGATACTGAACCTAAATATCAAGTTTGGTGTTTATCCGACTGTTCGTTTCTGAGTTATGCTGTTCACAGACACACACACACACACACACACACACACACACACACACACACACACACACACAGACACACAGACACACATACGGACATGTTTCCAAAAATGCTTTTTTTTTTTGATTCAGTGGGTCTCAAAACATATGTTTACGGTGAAATCTGGGTATGGAATTTTTGGGTGGAATACAATACTTCCCCTACTTACTATACGTAGTAGAGAAAGTAAAAATGTGTTCTCTTTTAGTGTTAACGATACACACATTTATTCGTGGGTTTGGGGAACAATGATCGAGTTTATTTCATGAATATATTCACCAAATTGCTGCCCGTATTAACATGTACATGCTAACTATAGTTACTTATTATTGTTCGCAAGGTACCAACATAATACCAACACTCCTAAGGAACAGAACAAAAAAAAATCTGATATGTTGCACTAACACGACTTTCTCTACTCTTGTACAAACTATTTTTAGAAACGCTTATTCTCCATATGCTTCATGTTAATTGAGATATCGAGATTTTAATCTTATTGCTAATTTTCTTGTAGATGCAAGAGGAATTGGTAGGCTTTAAGCTATAGTCAAATATTTTAAGAGCTGGTTGCTATGTGGAGTATTCCATTTTCTTTGCATTACCAGGACAAAAAAAATTGAATAACGAATTTGAGAAAAAGTAAAGTATTGGAAAATTTAAGGGAATAACAAGCAATATCTGGAAAATGGTTCGCTCAACAAAAAAAATGTATATGACATAAATGTGTATTTTAACGCGATCTACATTTTTTGTGTAGTAAAATTTTGTCCATCTCTTATGGTTTACCAGTTATGCAGAAGTCGTTCACAATGAAGAATACTTTTAGAGACATTCCCAGAAAATTCGAGATATACTTTTCATTTGTCATGAAAATGTCTTAAACATATGATATTTTAATCAAAATCGTTAGAGCCGTTTTTGAGAAAATTAAAATTTTCGACAAATGTTCCATGTAAAGGGTAATCTGGGGTGGGGGTATTTTCTTGAAAAAAACCCTCGTGTCGCATCTCTGGAAGATACTGAACCTAAATACCAAGTTTGGTGTTTATCCGATTGTTCGTTTCTGAGTTATGCTGTTCACAGACACACACACGGACATGTTTCCAAAAATGCTTTTTTTGGATTCTGGGGGTCTCAAAACATATATTTCGGTGAAATCTCGGTATCGAATTTTTGGGTGGAATACAATACTTCCCATACTTACTATACGTAGTAGAGAAAGTAAAAAATCACGTCCAGTTCGGGAGTGTGGGATACAAAACTAAAGGCTATAGAGAGTATAAATAAATAAACGTTACAAGGCTCGATGGTACGTAGATGGGTACTATGTGATCATATTTTGTTAATAAATCCATGTTCGGAAAAGTTTTGTTTATGCACTAGGGTCTCTGAGGTATGGAGGAGGAGTATACAGTATGGATCATAATAGATGCAGCTAAAAACGAAAACTGAAAAATTAAAGCAAACAGAAGCTTTTGAATCAACTACCTTAGGTGCTCAAGGTGATTGCAGCCAACTTCGATACATCTTGTGCATCGCCTGGTTAAGTGATGTCAAACTCTTGGAAAGAGCTCAAACTCTGGTGAACAGCGTGTCCTCTGACGCCAAAAAGGGTGTTTGTTAGGATGTTACCTGCCTGTTTCACTTAATCGCATCTCCAATTTTGAAAATATGGAGTGCGCTGGGTGACGCCTGTTGGGGTAACGTTGTTGATAGAGTTGGCAATCCTCTCTCAAATTCCTTCGGACTTCTCCGTAGATGAGAAGCATCTCGGTGTACTCTGCAGTTTTGTACAAGATCGCTATTATTCATTCCCATTTGACGATGCCACACAAATGAACACTGTAAAGTAAGAAACTACCAAACATACCATTACCATAACCGTTGACTGTAAGTATAGTGAAAGATTGCCCTGCATCACGTAACGACTGATAGTACCATTGGTAAACAACTCTTAAGTAATGAATGCAGTAGTCATTGCATTCATTACTTAAGAGAGTCATGGATTCTATTGTATACCTAGTCCCTCCTCTTCCCGTTACAGAGTCTCTAGCAGTAAGTAAAGTTTCTGAACTTGGGTTTACAAAACAAAATATGATCACATGATACACATATATCTGCCACCGAGCCTTGTAATATACATTTTTGCAGCTTGATTAATAGAACATTTACAATTAAGAAAATAGTACAAGTCTGATTTACGGCACGTAAAAGAACCTCAAGCCTGATAAAGAGGCCTCTGAGCAAAATTACAGGTGTTTCACGCCCAATATAGAATGGGACGCTAAGAACCATAGTAGTTAAAGAGCGTCCATAAATAAAACTCAATTTATTTATTTCTGACGGCAGCAGGGTTGCCACATTTCCATATAAAGACAGTGAACGTAGCTCTCGTAGTCACTTGTTTTTGAATTCATGAATACATACATTTCAGGATTAATGCCGAAACAATAAGAATGGAGTAGATCACTATGCAATACACGAATAATCTTTGTAATTGTAGTAGGAATAAATACTGAAAGCACGAACAGATATGATAATTCAAATTTCTCTCAGGATCAATTAATTATTGTCGCTAGTTAATCTTTTATGACTCTAGAATTACATTTAGGAAATACTTTAAGGTTCATCATAATATTTGAAGAATGGGAATAACAACCTGAAAGAGCAGAGAATGACGACCGACGACATTCAAAAACGAATAATTAGCACACATTCACTTTTGACAACATCGGTGCTGATATTCGTAGTCGGTTTCTGCTTTCTTTTTTCGTTTTATAATGACTCCGCAAAACAAACATAATACAACCACTGGCTTCCAATCCATAGTTCATCATGAACACGAAGGCGGTGACACAAAGGTCAGTGACACACGAGTAAGCAATAATGGGAAAAGGTACTAAAAGGTACTGATGAACGGAAGGTGCCCTGGAAACCGGGGTAAAGCACCGCAAGCAGGCAATCTGGCCCCTTGTACCTCTCCCATGAACCCTTGGAGGGGAGATGAGGGGAAAAACCTGAAGGATGACCAGATTCGGATGACGACGAACGCAAGAACGGATGGGGTCCCGAATGTTTCCAGATAAAACACCTCCAACGCCTCCCGAGCCCACCCATTAGGCCCCGATCCTCCGGGGGATCTCCGAAGGAGGGCCTGCTCGAAAGCACTCAGAGGCGGCTATCCAAGCGGTCCCTGGACGACGTCAGAAAGAGCGCATAGCCACCATCTAGCCGCAACCCGCCTAACATCGTCGTCTGGTCCTACAAGCGAAACTATGACAAGGAAGATGACGGGTACAGTAAATGAGGGACAGTAGAGTCGTGGTAGAAGATGAACTACACCAGTATTCGCCTGCCGACCTGGGAAACCACGAAAAATCCAAGGTCAGAGTAGGTGGTCAACGGGAATCGAGCCCGGGACCTCCCCAAAACGAGCCTCACACGTTACGGCGGAGCCATCTGGCTCGATGAATTTAGGCATATTTTTCTCTTAGAACAGGGAGTGAACACATACAAAATAAAAGATAGTAAGGGCTATGATGTTTTATTAAGTGTAAATTCACTATAGTAAACTATTTAACTGGTATATTATCGGGCGGGATGCTCAGGTGGTAAGTATGTGGCCCACATTCGGGAGGTCATGGGTTCATTCCCGCGGCCGGCCTTCCTGACCCTTAGGATTTTCAGGGATTTCCCGTGTTGCCAGGCGAATGTTGGAGAGCTTCATTTCATCCCCAAATTTCCTGTCCTTCCATTTTACCTACATTCTCATTTCACTTCACCTTTCATCTGCTTGGTCTGTTTCAGGGTTGAAAGTGTCTACGAAATTCTCGGCGTTGCAATGGCAGGGGAAAAGGATGCTCTATGTAAGCCTTCGTCCCCCGGGATGGGGGCGGTCTCCGAGTACCGGACCCCCAAGAAATGTGTAGGCCTGCAGGGAGCCGGTTGTACCAGCTGCCATCCGAAGAGTTTCAATCTGTAAAAGGTAGGGACCCTGCCCTCTGCCTGCCGTGCCTCCTGGTCCGGTTGCCCTCTCTCTCCCCTCACCTCATCCCTCCCTCTCGGGGGCACCCGTCAGGGGCTTCAGGCACAAAAGATCTTGTAGGTCGAGGTGCTAAGTTCCCCTCCGCAGTTAGTCCTAGTAGCTGTTAAATCAATGACCAATCCAGTATAAAAATATCAGAATTTTCAAACAATCACTCTGAGTTACCTCTGCTAAATATCTCGGGTCCTGCTCGACCGCGAGCTAACTTTCGCTTCACATGTCAAGGCGAAGGTCGGTTTCGGCCACGCCGCACTCAGACAGCTATATGCTATTTTTCGTCCCAGTATGCCTACTCGCCTAAAACTACGCCTGTATCAGGCAATCATACCGCCCCTGATTCTGTACGGATGCGAGGTATGGGGATCGGTGGCAACGTCCAGACTGCAGACCGTTCAGAACAGGGCATTAAGGATGATCTATGATACTGGCCGTAGACTCACGTCACACATCCTACACACCCATTCCGGACTCAAATACATCGTGTACATGGTGCGTGAGAGATCCTGTATCATGCACACGAAACTTGCAACCCAACTCAATCAGCTAGTAAACGCCCTGGGTCACTTTAACCTCAGAAGACGGAAAAGCTACCGTCTACCCAAGTACGCCATGGGACCGCTTGCATAAGGGCTACCAATCCATCTCACTATCCCCACGTTAAGCAGTATTGCGCCTGGTCGCTAGCTGGATGAGCGGCGACCCACCCAATAGTCTACTTTAATACTCCAAATTAAGCAAGCATTGGGCTTGGTCACTAACTCGACAAGTGACCATTCAGCAGTGACCCACCATCTTATTAGCTTGGTAATCCCAAATCCTTTACCTACATTCTATCTTGCTTCGCTGTCAATCGGCCTGCTTATTTTCACAACCACGCAAGCGGTTGTAGAAGTTAAGCAGTATTGGACGTCACCTGAACGCTTGTCCGCTCAGGTGGTTCGCCAGGACTCAGCCAGGGGATCGCTAGAATCTATTTTATCCCACAGGTAAAGCCGATCTAGCTGTGGCGATTTTACATTCCGCCCAGGTAAACCTGGGCGACCTGCTCTCGGTTCCTGGATTCCAATCACAGCTGCCCATAGCCACATGTTTATACTTCTCATTGTATGGTTTTAATTTCATTGCATCCACTTACATTTTCCTCTATATATCATGCATCAGAACATCGCACGAAGCATCTTCATAGCTCATTGTCCATTTAAGTAGTATTTTCGACTATAATGCTTTATTTATCTTCAATAATACTTTGTTATCAAACAAGCTAAACAGAAAACTATATAGTTGTATCTGAAGCGAACACACACACACACACGCCCCTCAGGGGCTCACCTTATGTGAGTACGGGTTTTTGGCGCACCCGGGGGTTCCCGAGCCAATCATCGCCACATTCATCCCCTCACCCCCATCCGGTCGAGGTGGGTTCTTCAAGTGACCGGTGGACCCAAGGTAGGCTCTCGTGCGTTCTTTGCATTCCATCCATACCGCACCTCACCATCGTTTCTTTCTTCCCTTATCACTTTCCGGCCATTTCGCACCACGACATTCGCATATCTCTTTTTCTTCCCCGCCGGCCTACCTTGCGTGCGAAACGCCCACACAGTTTTAGTTTCTTTTATCTTTTTATTTAAATCCTCCGTGGACACAGCCTGACGGATACCCGCGCACCGCGTGCGCAGCTGGGTGAGTGGGTAATGGAGTCATCCCCACCACCCGGGGTCGTCATGTAGGGTTTGTGTTCGTATCCGCTGTTCAACTGCAGTCCCGCGGGGGGGCCATTGCATGAGCTGCTGACTTCTGACGGCGATTGGGTCCCTCTGCCTATGTTCTGGGAGGTGTGACCCTGGGGTGAGTCTGGTATAGATAGGCCACTCACCCAAGCCGGGGTAACGCCCGAGAAGTCAGAGCCCGAGGTCGGAGACGGTTGCAATGGTGGAGGATTTATCTCGCTATGGAGCACCCTTCCTCCATTAATACAAATAAGCGCCGAAAAGTTATTGTAACAGAAGTAGCACCGCCGTCATCTGGTTGTTACTTGGTCATTTCGAGAACAGAAGGACAAAACTTTGAGAAGGTGAACCCTTTTATAATTCAGAAGGGCATAGATGCTATTGCTGGTGCGGTTCAATCATGCACTCGTCTACGGAATGGTTCCTTATTGGCACAAACTAAGTCCGATCAGCAAAGTAAGACCTTGTTGCGCGCTACGCTTCTCCACGGTTACCCCATCCGTGTTGAGAAGCACCGCACATTGAACTCCTGTCGGGGCGTCGTTACCACCCATAGCCTCGATGGTATATCGGACGAGGATCTCGTAGAATATCTATCCGATCAAAAGGTAACTGCAGTGCATCGAGTGCAGGCCAAACGCGACGGCGTATTGGTACCCACTCGTACCCTGTTTATTACATTTGATGGCGTCGATCTGCCCACGAGCATTTCCGCAGGGTACGAACGGATTTCTGTGAGGCCTTATATTCCTAGACCTCTGCGTTGTTTTAAATGCCAACGTTTTGGGCATACGCAAGTCTCATGTAAGAGTGCCGTTAACATCTGTGCAACATGTAGCCAGCCCTCACACGAAGGTACCTGTTCAACAGCCCCCGTCTGCGTTAATTGTAAAGGGTCTCATTCTGCTTCGTTTGCCGACTATCCGCGGTACTTGGACGAGAAGACGATCCAGGAGATCCGGGTAAAGGAAAAACTCTCCTTCGCTGAAGCCCGGAGGCGTTACCATGCGCGCCAACCTTCACTCCTGCGATCTGGCACATTTAGTTCTGTTGTTGCCTCGCCAGTACCACGAGTAGATGCCGAAACTCAGACCTGGACCATGACTGGATTAACCGCCACTACCATCCGGCCGTCTATTAAGGCTACAGTTACCAAACCGTATAAACCTGGTCTCAAGTCAATGAAGTCGCAAGCCGTTGAAAAGAAGCCCAAGCAGAAACTTCGTAGGGAAGATTTTTTGAAAGACCCTCCGCGTGCGCGCGGTAACAAATGTTCACCTTCTCCTCCTCGGAGGTCGCTGTCCCAGGACGGTCCTGGGACAAGCCGCGCTCAGCGGCACCCCTCACCCATCGCCACCCAGAACCGATTCACGGCGCTTGAATCGGTTTCTGGCACTGAGCGCGTGGGCCCTCCCTCCGAGGAAGCTATGGAGTCTGACCAACTCCATACAAAAAGCCCGAGCCCAAAGGTTAAACAAAAGGTAATTTTAAGCCGCCCTTCTAAATAGACAGTTTATCCCCTTTTATTCATGGTTATCCTGACCTGGAATGTACGTGGTGTACGATCGCATAGGGCGGAACTGCAACTTTTATTGCGTTCCCATTCGCCTATGGTCGTATGTTTGCAGGAGACTAAGCTTCGCCCTCACGATCCTTTTGATCTCCGAGGATATACTCCGGTTCGCTACGACCTTGAACCGGAGGAGGGTACTCCTGCTCATGGAGGTGTCATGTTGTTAGTGCGTTACGACGTTCATTTTAAACCTGTCACACTTACATCCGACTTGCAAGCTGTTGCCGTTCGCCTTCACGTACCCGGCTTTTTTTTCTGTTTGCTCTGTATATTCACCTCCATCGTCTCCCCTCGCTCCCGCGGACATTCGAGCCCTCCTGTCCGCTCTCCCAACACCATTTCTTCTGTTGGGAGATTTTAATGCCCATCACCCACTATGGGGTTCGCCAAGGGCTTGTGCGAGGGGAACTCTTCTTTCCGACATTTTTTATCAGTTCAATCTTTCCATCCTCAATACAGGTGCACCTACTTTTATTTCTGATTCTTCTGGTACATTCTCTCACCTGGACCTTGCTATTTGCTCACTCCAGCTTGCTCATCGTCTTCAGTGGAACGTCGTCGCTGACACCTACTCCAGCGACCATTACCCCTGCATCGTTTCTCTTCTGTCGCACCACGTACAGCATTCCAGAGTACCTACCTGGATATTCGTAAAAGCCGACTGGAGCTTGTATTCCAGCCTCGTGCATTTTGACGACCAGCCCTTCTCCGACATTAACCAACTAGTGCAGCACCTTACGTCTATTATTTTCTCTGCCGCCGAACGCGCAATACCCCGTTCATCCTCCCAACCTCGGCGGCCACCTGTTCCGTGGTGGAACGAGGATTGTCGGGACGCCGTTCGTGCCCGTAAGTCTGCACTTAGGGTGTTTCGGCGACACCCTACACTTGATAATTTGGTGACTTTTAAACAATCGCGCGCCAGGGCTCGTCACATTATTCAGGATAGCAAGAAGGCATCTTGGGCTCGTTTTGTCGAGTCTTTTAAGCGTTTTACGCCTTCATCCGTTGTTTGGGATAAACTTCGTCGCTTCTCAGGTAAAGTGTCACATTGTACTGTTTCTAGCCTTCAGGTTTCTAATGCCACCATAGTGGATCCGGCTGCCATCGCTAACACTCTGGGTGCTGCCTTTGAGGCGGTTTCCAGTTCAGACCATTATTCCGCCGGCTTTCGCTCTATTAAAGACCGGCTGGATTCCGCATCATATACTTTTCGGTCTGCTAATGATGAATGCTATAACGAACTATTCACAATGAGGGAGCTGGAGCACGCTCTTCATTGCTCTCGGCACTCCGCTCCTGGGCCGGACGGCATTCATGTCCTGATGTTAAAAAACCTTTCAGCCGACAGTAAACTATTTCTCTTACAGGTCTATAACCGTATTTGGCAAGACGGCATTTTTCCTTCCGTTTGGCGCGAAGCCACTATTGTCCCTATACTTAAGCCTGGGAAGGATCGCCAACTACCTTCCAGCTACCGCCCTATCTCCCTCACCAGTTGCATTTGCAAGGTGATGGAGCGCATGATCAACGGGCGGTTGACATGGTGGCTTGAGTCTCAGAAACTTCTAGCGAACGCTCAGTGCGGGTTTCGTCGCTATCGCTCTACCGTCGACCATCTGGTGCCCTTGTCGACGCATATTATGAATGGATTTCTGAGAAAGTGTCAAACCGTGGCTGTATTTTTTGACCTGGAGAAAGCTTATGACACTTGTTGGAGGGGCGGCATTTTACGTACACTTCACGATTGGAATATCCGTGGTCGTCTTCCCATATTTCTTCGGGAGTTTATGACGGACCGCGTCTTTCGTGTGCGTGTGGGCTCGGTTTTATCTCGTCGTTTTATTCAAGAGAACGGAGTACCGCAGGGCTCTGTACTCAGTGTCACACGTTTTGCGATTGCTATCAACCCCATTGTTGATTGTATTCCACCTGGCATTTCATTGTCCCTTTTTGTTGACGATTTCCCTATTTATTGCAGTTCACGGCGGACCTGTCTACTCGAACGCCGTCTCCAGAGCTGTATCGACCGTCTCTACGCCTGGAGTAACGCCAACGGCTTTAATTTCTCCGCCGAGAAATCCGTCTGCATCAACTTCTGGCGCCGGAAGTCTTTCCCTCCGCCCTCTCTCCATCTTGGGCCAGGGATACTTCCGTTTGCAGACGAGGCGAAATTTTTGGGGTTGATTTTTGATAGGAAGTTGTGTTGGACCTCGCACGTTTCCTTTTTAAAAGCAAGGTGTGACCGTTCTCTTAATCTTTTACGTGTTTTAAGTGGCACATCCTGGGGAGCTGATCGGACCGTCCTTCTTCGCCTTTATCGCTCTTTGGTCCGATCCAAACTTGATTACGGGTGTTTTGTTTATTCGTCGGCACGTCCATCTGTGTTACGTCGTTTGAATCCCATTCATCATCGTGGTCTTAGAGTCGCTACAGGGGCCTTTCCAACTAGCCCCGTGCCCAGTCTTTATGCTGAAGCTGCAGAGCCTCCGCTGTCCTCCAGGCGTGAGATGCTCTTGTGCAGCTATGCCTGTCGACTCTCAAGCCTGCCTGACCACCCGTCTTTCGCGGCATTTTTCGAGGATTCACTTGACCGACAATATTTAGTTAGCTCCTCTGCATTGCTCCCTCCAGGGGTTCGATTTCGACTGCTACTTCGGCATTTGGACGTTACGCCGGCGCCGGCCCTTCCAAGGGGGGAAACGCGTTTTCCTCCATGGTCGCGCGCTGAGGCCCTGTCACCTTGGGTTATCGTCAATGCCGAAGAATGAGACCCCTTCTTCAGTCTTTAGATCAGCGTTTTTAGAACTTCAGTCGCAATTCGGGGACTTGCCTTTTATCTTTACTGATGGATCTAAGACTGATGCTGGAGTAGGATGTGCCTTTTTTTGTGGTGGAAATAGTTTTACCTTTCGTTTACCAGAGCAATGTTCGATTTTTACCGCCGAACTTTTTAGCATTTATCAGTCTCTTTTATATATTCAGCGGCACGACTTACGGCACTGTTTTATTTGTTCCGACTCTTGTTGTGCTCTTCAAAGTATTAGCTCGCTGTACAGTTACCACCCGCTCGTACAGCGCATTCATGACCTGCTCCACTCGCTTGATGTCTCTGGCGTCAGCGTCTCCTTGTGGATTCCAGGTCATGTGGGCATCTCAGGTAATGAGTCTGCCGATGTCGCTGCCAAGTCGGCGATTTTATCACCCAGACGTTTTACCTCTGTTGTTCCCTCGTCAGATTTGTTTGTTTTACGTCGCCGCATCCTCTCGCTTTGGAGCGATGAGTGGACGGCCCTCCGGGGGAACAAGTTGCGGGAGGTTAAGCCTCTCCCGTTAGTCTGGGCTACCTCTTCCCGTGCTTCCCGTCGGGAAGAGGTAATTTTAACACGCCTTCGTATCGGACATTGCATTTTTAGTCATAAGTATTTGCTGAGTGGTGACCCCGCACCACTCTGTGGGCAGTGTGGTGCGCCCTTAACGGTGCGTCACATTTTAGCAGAGTGTCGAGTTTTAGCTCCTTTGCGCGTCCGTGTTGGTCTGCCTGTTGGCCTAGCCAACGTTCTGGCAGACGACGCGCGTGCTGTAGAGTGTCTTTTACGTTTTATCAATGACATTGGATTTACCAGACGCATTTGATGCGCTAAGCGTCTTTTGACTATGTAATTTTCTCTTGTTTTTTAATGGGGCATCTCCTCCCCAATGGACATTGGCGCTCGTGTCCCTGACATTCTACAGTTCTTGACACGTTTTAATCTTTTATTGCCTATGCTTTTAGTGTGTTGGTTTTTCAGATATTTGTATTATTATTGTTGTTATTGTTATTTTTTTGTTATTGTTATTATTGTTGTTATCGTTATTGTTATATCATTGTTATTTTTAGCTTTTTGACATCGCGGGTTTTTAATTATGCGGTTCTATTACCTGTCTTTTATATTTTGACCTTATATTTTTTACATTGTAAGGGCGCTGATGACCTCAGCAGTTTAGCGCCCTTAAACCGCATATCATCATCATCATCATCATCATCACACACACATGTGTCTTTTCCCTTGACAAATTCACATATGTCCGTTATAGACAGTAGTATTTATTTAAAAATGATTCTTTTATCAGTAATACATTATTCATCATACATGTTGCCTGCGATTGACTTTAATTCTAGCAATAATAGCTTAGTTACATAAAACGTGCGCAAACAGCAATCAAATGTTCAGCTGTGACAACAGGAAGAGTTCTTGCAACGGAACGAAAAACGACAATCGCTAAACATGTAACATAGACTATTTCAAAAACTACTAAACCTAGGGAAAAATCATTTCGCTGAAATAGTGTAATTTAATGAGCTCTACATTTTTTCAGCGACAAGTCTTTACCCATTTCTTTATGAGTTCCAGTTAGATAAGATTATACAAAATTTATTCAGTGTGAGCAGGACTTCACAAGTTATAAAATTCAAGGTATACAGTTCATTAAAAATGCACATACACTATGTGATCAAAAGTATCCGGACACCCCCAAACATACCTTTTTCATTTTAGGTGCAGTGTGCTGACATCTACTGCCTGGTACTCATTATCCGCGACCTCAGTAGTCATTAGACATCGTGAAACAGCAGAATGGGACGCTCCGTGGAACTCACGGACTTCGAACGTGGTTAGGTGATTAGGTGTCACTTGTGTCACAGGTCTTTACGCGAGATTTCCGCGCTCCTAAACATCCCTAAGTCCACCGTTTCTGTTATAGTGAAGTGGAAACGTGAAAGGACATGTACAGCACAAAAGTGTACAGGCCGACCTCGTCTGTTGACTCACAGAGACCGCCGACATTTGAAGAGGGTCGTAAAGAGTAATAGGCAGACATCTATCCAGACCATCACATAGGAATTCCAAACTGCATCAGGATCCACTCCAAGTACTATGACAGTTAGGCGTGAGGTGAGAAACCTTGGATTCCATGGTCGAGAGGCTGCTCATAAACCACACATCACGCAGGAAAATGTCAAACGACGCCTCGCTTGGTGTAAGGAGCGTCAACATTACACGATTGAACAGTGGCAAAACGCTGTGTGGAGTGACGAATCTCGGTACACAATGTGGCGATCCGATGGCAGGGTGTGGGTATGGCGAATGCCCGGTGAACGTCATCTGCCAGCGTGTGTAGGGCCAACAGTGAAATTCGGAGATGGTGGTGTTATGGTGTGGTCGTGTTTTTCCTGTAGGGGGCTTGCACTCCTTGTTGTTTTGCGTGGCACGATCACAGCACAGACCTACATTGATATTTTAAGCACCTACTTCTTACCACTGTTGAAGAGCAATTCGGGGATGACGATTGCATCTTTCAACACGATCGAGCGCCTGTTCATACTGCACGGTCTGTGGCGGAGTGGTTACACGACAATAACATCCCTGTAATAGACTGGCCTGCACAGAGTCCTGACTTGAATCCTATAGAACACTTTTGGGTTGTTTTGGAACGCCGACTTCGTGCCAGGCCTCACCGACCTACATTGATACCTCTCCTCAGTTCCGCACTCCGTGAAGAATGGGCTGCCATTCCCCAAGAAACCTTCCAGCACCTGATTGAAAGTATGCCTGATAGAGTAAACGCTGTCATCAAGGCTAAGGGTGGGCCAACACCATATAGACTTCCAGCATTACCGATGGAGGGCGCCACGAACTTCGTACGTCATTTTCAGCCAGGTGTCCGGATACTATTGATCACGTAGTGTATCTTAAACGCATGGTATTTTCATAAAAATCCATAAAGCGATATTTGAGAAAATTGAAAATTGCGAAAATATTTCTATGCAAAGGGTAGTTTGGGGTGGGGGATCTTCTTGAATATCTTCGTGTCGCATCCTTGGAAGATGCTAAGATTAAATAAAGAGTTTGCTTTTTGTCCGAGTTTTCGTTTCAAAATTATGCCGTTCTCCCTTCTCTCCTCTCTCTCTCTCTCATATGCACACACGCACGCACTCACTTTTTCGATATTGAATTTTTGGGTGAAATACAATTCTTCCTCTACCTACTAGACGTAGGCAGTAGAGAGAGTATTCCATGTTGAATATGTTATTCTTTGAATAGGTTGTGAATTAATCCGATTGTGCTGATGAAATGAATGAAGCCATGACATAAACAAATGGAATACCAGTGTATTTGATTTTGATTTTTTAAAATATTTAATTCAAATTTTATTATTATGTTTATTATTATTGGTGTAACTATTCGCTAAATAGTCAAAACAAATACAACTCAAGAGTCAACTCCTGTTTCTTGCATACTTATCGATAAAATCTTAAGTTAACGTTATATTATCTACTACAAAATATACTTTTCGTAAATTTTGTTAGGTTTTTTTTAGCTCCATTTATACCCTGCCTTTAACTACAATGGTCTAATCAGCGGCCTTTCCTTTGGAACATATTAACTCGTTGGATTTCTGGTAAACTTTGAGTTTTATCCATTAGATCACACACATTCACACTCCCAGACTCTGGAGAGGGGATGGAATAATCTTTATTAGAGAAAAATTCCCACACCCCAGCCGAGAATCGAACGCGTGACCCCTCGCACAGCATGCAGGTGTTCTACCGACTGAGCTACGATGCCAGTCTTTGTTAACGATAAGTTAAGTTACCTCGCTTCTTGTGCATTTGCTTACAGGGAAAAGCAAGCACGTCAATTGTGACAGAATACTCTAAATAATTTCAGCAGTTTCGGAGATAAATGTGCTTGTTAAGGTGTTGAAAGCTATTTTAACTATTCATAAAACTACCAACATAGGTTAAGGATCAAGTAAACTCCCGTTATTAGTACTTACCGGTGTAGAATTAAAACAGGCAAATATGACAAACTTCAAACCCGCTAAACAACCCACCCGTTCTTTCCCTCATTTCCTGTCCTTTCATCTTTGTCCCTTTCACCTTTCAAGCAATGTCTTCAGGTTCCATAGTACGTCCGGTGATAGACAGATGGCATGGTCGCTGCACTTGAAAAGATTTCTCCCCGCCAACGACAGGGCGCGTTGGCTGCCTGCAAGGGCCGCTTAGTCGCCCTCTCGCGGGGCTCTTCGCGTCTACTGGCCGAGTGCGGATGTTTCGTACTGGAAATTATGGGGACTTTCGTGCGTCTCTATAATCCTGTCTGCCTGCGGACCTGAGAGCTCCTGCGGTTCCTTCACTTCATCCCTGCCTCCCGGAATGTGTGGCCACAATAGATCTAGTTGGTCGCAGTGGCGAGGTGTTCCCTTCCGGTAAATACCCCACTCGACCCACTCGTTGTTTCCAGCAGCTTGCAATTGCCATAATATTGTCTATATTCATCAGAAACCGAGCTAGATGGCTCCGCCTGTGTGAGGATCTACAGGTGCTTTTAGAACTACTACAGTGGCTTTGGAAGTTTCGTCGTCGTTTCTCACGCACCCCATATGTCCTATGACCTTTAGGGTTATCTCTTACCACCAAGCGATGACTGGATTCATTTCTGAGGTGGAGACGCCCAGCGGGCAGAATTTGTTGCCTCCGATGGTAGGGTGATGATAAGGATGGAGTTGGAATGATGAGAGGGCCTACAGCTTTTACCGTGGACTCCGAACCACGTTGGGACTTGGGAATACTTCACATGAGCAAGTCAGAGGTGAAGGAGTGGATAGGACCCATTCATCGCCAACTCAGAGTCGGGAATCGAATCCCGCACCCACTGTGCTACCTGACGCCCTTGGAAGTTTTTTCAAATCTACCGTATCTGCATCTCTAGATAGAGGCGGAGTCTAGGGTCTGTGTTTACAGACCTAAATGTAATGGAACTGAAAATTTAAATTTAATTTCCCATGGACATCTGAACTTTCTTGTGGACAGTTGCCCGAATAATACTTTTAATATGGTTCCGGACAAGGCAGTTAAAAGCAACATTCTCTGGTCTTACCCGGAGTGCAGTGAATGGAAGAGAAAGGATTGATCCGAAGTTCTGTCGTGAATCAATGTGGTTCATAGATGATCAAAGAGTAATCATGACAAAGTTGCAGGAATCTTTGGCTGTGATAAGAGACCGTCATATGGTCTCCACTGTTTTCCAGGCAGAAGTATATGCTGTCTTGGCTAGCACATGGGAAAGTATATATAAGGGTGATTTCAACAGGCAAATTACTGAGGTTTCAATCAAGCAGTCTTGAAGGCTCTTGAAGCGAATGAAGTCAACTCAAAACTTTTCTGGGAGTTTCTAGAGTTCCTCATGAAACTGGCTGAACATAATTCCATGTCACTGTTATGGATGTCGGGACATGTGGGAATTCAGGGCAATTAGACGACAGATTATTTGGCTAAAAACGATCAGCTACTCTACTAATCGAACCGGAACACATTTTCGGATTATCCTATGGATATGTTATAGGTGCGGGCTGCTAGAAAACATCAAGGAGTACAGGGAGTCAATTGCAGGACACAGCTACTCGTAGCAATCTCTGATTTAAATAAAGGCAAGAATCATAAATTGCTTTCCATGAACAGAATGATAACAGGGCATGGCTATCTCAAGGGACACTTAAACAAGATGGGTAAAGAAGTTTAACCATTTTATATGAGATGCATAAAGGCAGATGAAACGATGAATCATCTGTTGTATCTCTGCGATTCATTTGCAGGTCAAAGGATTAAACACTTTAACCAAGGTTAAAATTTCAGTAGATATCTATTTGAAATACAGTTTAACGAATATCAGCCAAAGGACAACATTTAGCTGCGTAGTGTAAGCTGCGTTCCCTCCAAGATTTTGGTTGAACGTAAATATCCATTAAATATAATCTGACCACCTGGTGTTGCATTCACAATCTTCAGCTGCAATCGAGTCATCTTTAGAGACGTGACTCTGGATAAAATCATAGTACATTGTTTAGTGAAATGGTTATTATAATTTCAAGGCTTATATTACTTTATTGTCAATATTATATGCCAGGTGCACAGAGTTCAAAAACTCTCGAAGAAAAGGTAAACCATACGTTATTTTACCTAAAAATCGAATGACAAATTACAGAATGTGTGAATGACAAACCCTGTTTGTTACATTCGGATAGACAATAGGTGTAATATTTTGCTTAGGCATACAAAAATTATTGTTGTACAAAGGTCATTATTTTTACTGGCACTAAGTATGCAAAACAAGCAAAATTGACCACATTCCCTCAAAAAGTGAGCTGGCTATTAATGCAACTGCGGCTAGCATAACGAATCTTAACAGTTGCATTTCCCAGTATAATTTCGAATGGATGGCCCTCAGTACAAAGTGACCGTGGGACACTGGTTTCTCCTGTCATGAATCGAAATTCGCTAATATTAAATCGAATGTTGTTGATATTAACTGCAAAGATGCACTATACTTTGTCATTTTAGAGATAAATGAAATAAAGCGATGCCTGTAACTATATAGAAGAACATAGGCATCATTCTAATATAGGTTAACGCTATACATTCCTTTGAAAGATTATCAGAAGAATTAATATCAAATTATAAAAATGAATGCTTAGTACAACTAATCAGGTTTGCATAATCTAAGCTACATATAAAATAGCTTCACACTAAGGATAAAACTTGAAAAGGAAATAACACAGGAGAAATACGAGTAAATCAAACATAGAAATAAAAATAATTTAATTTATAAAACATGATAAATAAATGTATGTACAAATAATTCAAGTTAGTCTACAGTAGTGTTTAGGCTCCGCAAGCAGCCACGAGAGCTATAGACTACGTGAACAAGAACTGAACAAGGGAACTCCCCTGTGTGCTGTAAGCATTGCATGAACATTTCGGTAATAAAGTTTGTTTTCATCCTACTCGCTACAACGGTCCACAAATATGATGAGTGAATCTGAAAGAGTGGTAAATGCGTACGAAGACCGTGCTGATGAAACAGTGAACAAAATAAGGCATTTTATGTAAAGTTTCAGCGGACTTACATCGCCATGCCAAATGCAGAACAAGTTTCCAAGTTCCTGTGTTAGTGCGAATGGTTTGTGGCCGCCATCCAAATGTCGCGAGGAATGGCTGCAAGTAATTGTTCCAGAAGCTGTACCACCACATTGTTCACTTCCTTCATCAGTCCCGGCTGCAACTCATGCAGCAGCTGCTTCGAGTTCTCGTTCAGGAACATGTTCATTGTATCACCTAAAACATAACTTAAACTGAAAAATCTGGGTTTTGCGCAGCTTAACTACTCTATAATCGTTATTGTGATATTGGATGTGAAATAACGTTCACGCTGAAACCAGATAACACAGGATGCTGACGCTTTTAGGGGCAAAGTTTGGCAGCTAAGCGCTGGCATGAGAGCATCTAAACGGGCAGTGTTAGACATTTTGAGCAGATTCTGTTAACCTGTTTTTACATTTAAAAAAAACCCTTCTTAAGGTTGAATAGCAGACCGAGGTAAATCGTTCGACGGGTAAAATCTGTTTCTGCCTTGTTACCTTGACTAACAAGGTAATAACGCAACGGCATCACGTAAAGAACATTGGTGTCAGACACATAACTTGGCGACATAAACTTCCTTG
The DNA here is from genome assembly GCA_030765065.1 of Deroplatys truncata. Classification (NCBI taxonomy): domain Eukaryota; kingdom Metazoa; phylum Arthropoda; class Insecta; order Mantodea; family Mantidae; genus Deroplatys; species Deroplatys truncata. The sequence goes on from CM060985.1 coordinate 56,762,891, forward strand.
GAAGGGAAGTAAAGCTGGTGGTCCCGTGTCGTAAATTTACGACACGTAAAAGAACCTCTCTAGTTCCCAAGAGCGCGGATTCAAACCCGGCGGAGGGCGATGGATTTTTTTCGGGCGTAAAAATTCTTAGCATGGTTTCCTTCGGAAGGGAAGTAAAACCGGTGGTCCCGTGTCGTAGATTTACGGCACGTAAAAGAACCTCAAGCCTGATAAAGAGGCCCCTGAGCAAATTACCGGTCTTTCACGCCCAATATAGAATGGGACGCTAAGGACCATAGCAGTTAAAGAGCGTTCATAAATAAAACTCAATTTAATTTTAAAAAGCCTGATAAAGAGGTCTCTGAGCAAAATTACCAGCCTTTCACGCCCAATATAGAAAGGGATGCTAATGACCACAGCAGTTAGACAGCGTCCATAAATAAAACTGAATTTAATTTGCGGCATAAACAAACTGAGAGACTGTGCATGCTTGTCCACACAATGGTCTAACTCAAGGCAACAAACCGGAGGCAAGTGCTATCCGCAGAACGACTTACTTCAGTCTAATATTCAACCTCAAAACATGCAATTTTATAAGGCTTCCCCAAAGTAAATTGAGACTCGTGTTGGCTTCCCTAATGGATTATTGTTTGGAATATATTTCGCATGCACAAAAAACAGTGAATTATGTATTGACTGCATAACGTCGTCTTGTCAGTTCAAGTAAGCATTCCAGCGCTTCACTAGATGAAGTATACCCTAAGCGATTGTCTGCGGAAAAATTCTTCAGTGTTTGTGAACTATCGTCCGTGAGCTCCTTCTCACTGGCCCAGAGGCATGGTGATCAGAGAGCGAAGATGTGTATCCATAGGATGTTCCTACTGTTGGAAGGACCGTAGCAAATTTTTACATGCTCTTGACGCATGGTCATGCAACGTTCATTCTCATACTCAACCTTTATACTACGATAGAAGTCAGTCGGACTAACGCCATCTGCTGTCAAACACTGAACAACTGCACATCAGGTGCGTTTGGAAGAATCCAAGGCATGACTACCCAGTACGCTGCTTCTACACGTGCTGGTGACACATTAACGCTGTGCCGAGACAAAATGATTTCCTGACATATGAAGCACATGACCAGAAATACACCGTAAACACTCAGTAAGAAATTTAGTACCTCAATCTCCATCACGATGAATGTTCCAGATGATGGTATTGGCTGGCGATGGAAACACTGCAGTGTCGAAACATAGACAGGCCAACTCTCTCAAATATTCCAGGTCATTCCGAAAAGTATGACAGATATTATGCAGTCTTTCCTCCAAAACCTTCACATCAGGAAGTGGCTCAGCTGATACCAGGTTTAATCCCCAGTCACGATAAAAAATAAACGCAAACGCAGCATACACTCCAGACTTTGCACCCATGTTATTTAATGGAAACATTACATAATCACATAACGCAAAATATCCCAAAATCCAAACTTTATGCTTGTGTAGCATGCATATAGGAAGACTTCTGCATTTCTTTCCCTATGTATTGCCTAGCTTCTCAAAAGCACATGATCGCGATGCGATATTTTATATAAACCATCTACTGTGCAATCAGCTGTTCTTCTATTTGCCCGCGCCACTCCATTTTAAACACTGATGCCAGATGCTCCTCTGTTGTTTCCTTTTTGTGCCCTACTTATTTACAGACTGGCTGAATTTGCTTATTTGATATTGCTGCTTATGCTATTAAATTTGAAACTTGCGGTATGCTAAGAAAACGTTTCTCATGCAATTAACGGATTTTAGGCGCCCGTGCTAGTTCTCACATTACGCTTACGGCTATAAGCACAGGCCTAAGATAAGACCATTCACATTTAGACGAGGTAGACGTTGTGGAAAGATTCCCCATTACCACAAAAGAAATTATTGCCTCGGATTAAACTGTTTTTTTTAATGAGAATGATTGCTTAAACTGTTCACACTGCAGATATAGATCTATGTGAATAATTGATTACATGCGGGGAATCTTAAAGGTAAAGTTTATGTAACAAATTCCCATACGCTCAACAAATTAGAAGAGAGCATTCGGCGCGCGTGTTCCAATATTTCCGTTACGGAAATTTGTCGAGTGTTCACTGATGTATTCAACAGGTGCCATACTTGTATAGTCGCAGAAAAGCATTATTTTGAATAACTATATAACAAAAGGTAATCGTAACATTCATATTCTTTCGCATCGTCAGCACTATTCAGAGGAGTTTATTTTTTATTTACTTATTTATGGACGCTCATTAACTGCTGTGGTCCTTAGCGTCCCATTCTATATTGGGCGTGAAAGGCCGGTAATCTTGTTCAGAGGCCTCTTTATCAGGCTTGAGGTTCTTTTACATGTCGTAAATCTACGACACGGGACCACCGGCTTTACTTCCCCTCCGAAGGAAGCCATGCTATGAATTTTTACGCCCGAAAAAAACCATCGCCCTCCGCCGGGTTTGAACCCGTGACCTCGGGAACTAGAGGCTAGCGTGGGTAACCACTACACCACGGAGGACGACTTATCTAGGGGAGAAACAGCGGCCGTTACTGCAGGAACTTATTTTTTATATTCATAGCAGTCTTGGTCTATCAGTTATGTCATTCCAGAGAAACCCGCCATCATACTATTCATGTTTCCCCCGAAGGTAAAAACCCATAGGATTGTCGGGCGGCCGTGCGAGCTTTTCTATTTGTCTTCCTTGACCAATCCATCTTCCAGGTAACCCGCAGTTTAAACAGTAGAATACGTGAAGACTAGGATGCCCAATATCTTCGTTGTACACGAACAGCCTTCACATCCGCTAATAATGTATGCCAAATGTTATTCGGAAAACCTAGCTTTTTGATATTAAACAGGGTTGCCAGTTATCGCGAAAGCGAGGCATTTGCGCACATACCGTCATTCAGATGGTAAAGCTGCGAAAGCGCAAACAATACAGCTTTCCAGAACCGGCTAGAGTACGTTTCATTACAAACACAAACCCAACTATTCTTAATTCCATTAGAGTAACTGACAGAGCTTGAAAACATCGATTATAAATTTCCTTATAAATACATATTCACAACTTACCATTGGAACGAAAAAAATCTGATGTGTTACAATGACTTTCTCTACTCTTGTACAATCTAATTTTACAAACGCCTATTCTCCATATGCTTCATGTTAATCGAGATATCGAGATGTCAATCTTATTGGTAATTTTCTTGCAGATGCAAGGGGAATATGGTAGCTTTTAAGCGATAGTCAAATATTTTAACGCTGGTTGCTATGTGGCGCATTCCATTCTCTTTGCATGTCAGGACATAAAAAAATCTGATGTGTTACACTCACATGACTTTCTCTACTCTTGTACAATCTATTTTTACAAACGCTTATTCTCCATATGCCTCATGTTAATCGAGATATCGAGCTGTCAATCTTATTGCTAATTTTCTTGTAGATGCAAGGGAAATAGGTAGGTTTTAAGCGACAGTCAAATATTTTAACGCTGGTTGCTATGTGGCGCATTCCATTCTCTTTGCATGTCCAGGACATAAAAAAAAATCTGATGTGTTACACTCACATGACTTTCTCTACTCTTGTACACACTATTTTTACAAACGCCTATTCTCCATATGCTTCATGTTAATCGAGATATCGAGATGTCAATCTTATTGGTAATTTTCTTGTAGATGCAAGGGAAATATGGTAGCTTTTAAGCGATAGTCAAATATTTTAACGCTGGTTGCTATGTGGCGCATTCCGTTCTCTTTGCATGTCCAGGACATAAAAAAAATCTGATGTGTTACACTCACATGACTTTCTCTACTCTTGTACAATCTATTTTTACAAACGCCTATTCTCCATATGCTTTATGTTAATCGAGATATCGAGATGTCAATCTTATTGCTAATTTTCTTGTAGATGCAAGGGGAATATGGTAGCTTTTAAGCGATGGTCAAATATTTTAACGCTGGTTGCTATGTGTCGAATTCCATTCTCTTTGCAAGTCCAGGACATAAAAAAATGAATAACGAATTTGAGAAAAAGTATAAGTATTGGAAAATTTAAGGGAATAACAAGCAATATCTCGAAAACGGTTCACTCAACAAAAGAAATGTATATAACATAAGTTGTGTATTTTAACGAGATCAACATTTTTTGTGTAGTAAAATTTTGTCTATCTCTTATGGTTTACCAGTTATGCAAAAGTCGTTCAGAATGAAGAATACTTTTGGAGACATTCCCAGAAAATTCGAGATATACATTTCATTTCTCATGGCATTATCTTAAACATATGATATTTTAAACAAAATCGTTAGAGCCATTTTTGAGAAAATTAAAATTTTCGAAAAATGTTCCATGTAAAGGGTAGTCTGGGGTGGGGGGATTTTCTTGAAAACCTTCGTGTCGCATCTCTGGAAGATACTGAACCTAAATACCAAGTTTGGTGTTTATCCGACTGTTCGTTTTTGAGTTATGCTGTTCACACACACACAGACACACACACACACACAGACACACACACACACAGACACACAGACACACACACGGACATGTTTCCAAAAATGCTTTTTTTGGATTCAGGAGGTCTCAAAACATGTATTTCCGGTGAAATCTCGGTATCGAATTTTTGGGTGGAATGCAATACTTCCCCTACTTACTATACGTAGTAGAGAAAGTAAAAATGAATAACGTATTTGAGAAAAAGTATAAGTATTGGAAAATTTAAGGAAATAACAAGCAATATCTCGAAAACGGTTCACTCAACAAAAGAAATGTATATGACATAAGTTGTGTATTTTAACGCGATCTACATTTTTTGTGTACTAAAATTTTGTCTATCTCTTATGGTTTACCAGTTATGCAAAAGGCGTTCACAATGAAGAATACTTTTGGAGACATTCCCAGAAAATTCGAGATATACATTTCATTTCTCATGACATTATCTTAAACATATGATATTTTCATCAAAATCGTTAGAGCCATTTTTGAGAAAATTAAAATTTTCGAAAAAATTTCCATGTAAAGGGTAGTCTGGAGTGGGGGGATTTTCTTGAAAACCTTCGTGTCGCATCTCTGGAAGATACTGAACCTAAATACCAAGTTTGGTGCTTATCCGACTGTTCGTTTTTGAGTTATGCTGTTCACAGACACACACACACACACACACACACGGACATGTTTCCAAAAATGCTTTTTTTGGATTCAGGAGATCTCAAAACATATATTTCCGGTGAAATCTCGGTATCGAATTTTTGGGTGGAATGCAATACTTCCCCTACTTACTATACGTAGTAGAGAAAGTAAAAAATTGAGTTTTATTTATGGACGCTCTTTAACTATTATGGTTCTTAGCGTCCCATTCCATATTGGGCGTGAAAGACCGGTAATTTTGCTCAGAGGCCTCTTTATCAGGCTTGAGGTTCTTTTACGTGCCGTAAATCTATGACACGGGACAACCGGCTTTACTTCCCTTCCGAAGGAAGCCATGCTAAGGATTTTTACGCCCGAAAAAATCCATCGCCCTCCGCCGGGTTAGGTATGTTCATAAGACCTTTGTGTTTTGATCGTCATCGTGCCAGTAATCATCCCGCGAACATTTTTTTAGATGGAAGTAAGCAATTTGCATGTCCTGCGCCGTGGCGGAGTGGGTTGGAGCGTGGTATATCGCGTTCCAGCCACGGAATGCGCCTGGGTTTGAGGCCACCCATGGGGATGTGGATTTTTCGGCACGTGTATAGGACCGGTGCTCACTCAGAACTATGATGCATTTGAAAAGCTACGAAAGGTAGCGGTGTGTTGATCATGAAAGCTAATGTTCCGGCGGGATGCTGACCACATCATCTCATGTGCATTTTTAACATTTTATTTGTTAAACGTTTTAATTTTTTAACCTTTAATGCTTTATATGGGAACCTACAACTAGGGTCAATTTAAACTGAACCTAAATTACCATCACAGCGTCCTCCAAATAAAACGCGACTAATGGCATTTACTTTCCCCCATAATATCAAGCGACTTTTATTCAAGACATTTCTTTTTACAGCGCTTAGTTTTAGAGATATTGTACAGTCTCAACTTAAATGGTCCATCCTGTGTAATTATATGTAATTAAATATTGAAAAGTAGTATAAATTGTACCTGCTCTGCTGGCTGAAACCAGTTTAAACTTTGAAAGTCTACTGAAGCATGCATTGTAATGGCAGACCTGCGTTTATTTATTTATTTTTCTAAGCTTAATACATGTCTTTCATTATGTGTACCTTTGCCAAATACTTTATCTGTTTTGGTGATATACTAATTAAAATGTGCATGCATTTACAAACATCACAAATAAAGAAGGAAAAAGCACGCACAAAAATACGGTTTAATCATTTAATGATTTCTATGCAGCGGTTTGACAGGACCAGAATCTGACAAGCTGCCTTTGTTCGTCAAAATTCTGCCTGCTTCCTGCGTGTACCCATCACTCTCTTAAGCATTTACGGCGACTATAAGCTGAAAACTTGCAGTTTTTTGCACTATCTAGTCTTGTTACATCCAAACAAATGCTGCACTAATACATTAACGTTTGCTTAGAAATATCTATTTCACAATCAACTTTATGGTCACTTACCGAGAAAGGTATCCCCGTCGAAAAGGTTATTCAGTTTCAACTTCATATCGCCCACATCAAATTCTGTTTGGACGTCATTGACTACAAGTTGTCTTCCTGAAGATCCCGTCCGTTTAAGTCTATTCTGCACCTCAGTGTTCACGTCATCTGCAAAATAGTCAAGTAGGTATATTCCTGGATTTGTAGCCAAACCTAAGCTACCAGCGAATGTGACCCACTTTACCTCAAGACACTGGACAAATTCAGATCTCTTTTGGGAAATTGATCTATTATGTAGCATAACAGCGCCTTAGATTTTACAAGCTATCTCAAAAGAGGAAGAAAGTATTACGAGAACTCGTATGAGAATATAGGAGGCTGAGATGACAAATATTTAATAAGCAGCACGTATAGTGTGGCGGACGCCTCTGACTGCTTTCCCCCCACCTGGTGGTTTCGCCGCCGCTTGGCGTGTGGTTGGTTGGAGAGAGGAAGGTTCTCTCAGCTTATCGAACTGTCCAGAACTCCTATAGGGACGCAGGTATAAACTTTCAGAATTTCTCTCCCCCCCTGACTTGGTGAAATCTTCGAGAAGGCGGCACCGCTAGGGTACAAGAGGAGGGCTGATCGCTGACCCTGCATTATTGTGAGTTCGATTCTCTTCTGTTCTTCTGTTTCCTCAGCGAGTTGTTGCTGCGTGCGAGTAGCATATGTGTACGTGACGAAAGCAGAGCCCTGAGTTCGACAATTAGTGAGGGACCGAAAAAGAGAGGAGGCTAAACTGCACGCCAATAATTGAAGTCCTACGTGCAGAAAAAGAAAACCAAAGAGTGACTAGGGAAAGGGCGGACTAAGGCGCAAAATGCTAGATTTTATATTGCATTGTCTTTACTTTATCTCATAAAAACAAAGCAACCAAAACAAGAAACACAGATACAAAAGAATAAGCGATCGTTTAACATTTCAAAGCGTGCTGTTTTCAATATTGGGGGCATACTTTGTTTCATTTAAATAGTATATTTCAGTGATATCTACACTTTTCCAGTAGTAAGATTTTTGTTTATATCTTGCATTTCCTAATTGCAGAAAACTTGATAGGAATGAAAAGGACTTCACCGGCTATGTACAAAAAAAAAAAAAAAAAAAAAACGAGTTGTGCATTTTGTTCGCCATGCGAATATCTAAAGCTAATAATATTTTCATCAAAATAGTTAATGATTTTAAAAAATAAAAGATTCTATGTATCGAATAGCTTGGATCGGGGGAAAGTCTTCATGAAAATCTTCATCTTGCGCTCTTAAAAATTGTTTGGTGAAATAAGAATTTTATTTTTCATTTGTTTATGTTGTGCACAGACAAAGAGACACGCAACTTTCTCTAAAAATTCCCCCCAGGGGAGCTCAAAAGGTGTATATTCGGAGTAATCTCTAAACCAAACACTTGAGTATAATGCAATATTCTCACAGTAGGAAACATGAATGTTTAAATTGCGGCTAGGATCTTTTAAAAATCAGCTTTAGGTAATTGTTGCTAAAAGCAATACATTACAAATTTTAATGCTAAACTTTATAGAATTCAAATTGTTCTTACAGAAAGTGGCCCAGAATGGTCCAGAGCCCTTGACTGGTACGTATAGAAGAGTTCCATTTAATTCGTAATCTCCTTTGACCTTTATTTCTGGATAACTGAGGTTTAGAGAATAGCGAAATTCCTGGGGTACAGATCTGCAATAAAAACAAGTGTGTTAACAATATGCATTTGTTAATATCTATACATCACAAAAGGAAACGAGATTAAAAACAGAACATCCTCAATAAGCGTGTTATTCATTAAACAGGCTGTTTTAACACTGAATTGCAGGCTGCAAATGGTACAAAGCGGAAGTACAAGTTGCTGGTAAGGGGAGTGGTGTGGGTGACAGAGGAACAGTTCCTCTCCCGCACAACTCCCTATACCGAATACTTCTACTTCTGCTTTGTACCATTCGTATATCAGTATAGTATAGAAATTGTCGGCAGTGGTTGCCGAATAACTTTGAAGAGTGCGTTTATACGCAAATGAATTGTACTGTACACTCGGGTAACTTAAAACTGGCCGCGTCTGAGAGACGGAGCTCGAAACGGGTACTTACGTGAGCGCTCTGAACAGCCAGACTTTGTTCACAAGATTGGAATATCTTGTAGTAGTTATAGTGGGGAACACAAATATAATCACAAAAGTCTTCCGAGAAAATAACTCATACGAGATTTCAAACAGACAGATGTTTCAGTGTGTTTCAACAGCGAACATTTGTAACCAAAACACACCTTACTGATTTGTGGTTTCCAAGTGGAGTTTCACTTAAGCTGATTATAATGCCACGTTTACTGCAGCATTCTTAGCTGAGTGGTGGAGAGTTAGCTTATGTTCCTGAGGTTGCAAGTTAAAACCTCCGTGGAAATACTCAACCCCACCCGCTTTCATTTTAAATACATGAGCAAAAATATAACAGATTTTCTTCATTTTTACTTTATCTACTACGTATAGTAAGTAGGGGAAGTATTGTATTCCACCCAAAATTTCGACACCGAGATTTCACCGGAAATACATGTTTACTTTCTCTACTACGTAGAGTAAGTAAGGGAAGTATTGTATTCCACCCAAAAATTCGATACCGAGATTTCACCGAAAATATATTGTTTTGAGACCCCCTGAATCCAAAAAAAGCATTTTTGGAAACATGTTCGTGTGTGTGTCTGTGGAGAGCATAACTCAAAACGAACGGTCGGATAAACACCAAACTTGGTATTTAGGTTCAGTATCTTCCAGAGATGCGACACGAAGGTTTTCAAGAAAATCCCCCCATCCCAGATTACCTTTTACATGGAACATTTTTCGAAAATTTTAATTTTCTCAAAAATGGCTCTAACGATTTTGATTAAAATATCATATGTTTAAGATATTTTCATGACAAATAAAATGTATGTCTTGAATTTTCTGGGAATGTCTCCAATACTTATTACATTTTCCAATACTTATACTTTTTCTCAAATTCGTTATTCATTTTTTTTGTCCTGGTAATGCAAAGAGAATGGAATACTCCACATAGCAGCTAGCTCTTAAAATATTTGACTATCGCTTAAAGCCTAGCAATTCCCCTTGCATCTACAAGAAAATTAGCAATAAGTTTAACATATCGATATCTCGATTAACATGAAGCATATGGAGAATAAGAATAGAGTCATGTGAGTGTAACACATCAGATTTTTATGTATGTGGCGTTTATTTGGCAACCATGACACAAATTCATCGGTTGGTCAATTTAATTTTATACCAATAAATTTCACCATTATTGTAATTATATTTATAAGTAAAATGATGCACGAAAGCAATATTATTTAACTACATTACAGTAAAACGAGTTGTAAAAAATAAAAGATAAGAATATAGTACGGAGAATCGAACTCGAGCTGCTCCACGCAAAACATTTCATGGAGATAGCCAAAATCAATGTTTTATGACGTGTATTACAAAGTTAGCCAAAGCGGTGCACAGAAGTTGGCGGTTGTGAATCTTGCGCTCACTGGAAGGAACTTTGAAAAACAATTTATGCTCAAGAAACCGCCACTTTTAGTTTCACCGAGTGTACATAGGCTAAGTTGAAGTCCTTCAGCATAACTTTGTATTATGTCAGTGCCTTTAAATGCCAGGATAAAAAGGCAATTTTCTTACTATATTATACTATATGTATATTAAAGAGCAGGAGAATCACCTGGCGCGTATAACTTCGTAGTTACTCAAACCGTCCATCTGCAGATTGCTGAGGAGTCCTTTGATTCTGGTGCCGACATCTTCATCCTCATCTATACCCTGACTAATTGCCAGACTGTCTATTCTCATAGGATCCATTGGAGGCACTTGCCATTCACGAATACCTAGCAAGAAGAAATAAATATATTCTCTAAAAATGTAAATCAGTGTTTCCTCCGCTAAAATCCTAATGGGAAACCTGGTATACGGTATTAGTGTAAAGGTTAAATTCCTAATTTAATTTATTGTGTCCTTGATGGTTACCTAGACTCTAGGTCCTGGAGTAAAGACTAAAGTAAAGGGCAAATGTTAATTTGATTTCGGGAGGGGAATCACTGCCCCTGATAAAATCATGTGCCACATTACCGATACCGAATGGACTGTAAACATTTTTCTGAGAGTAACAAAAGAAACGCGCAGTAATTCTTATTTTCCCGTTATAAAATAATGTATCCAGGATAATGCTTCGGCATTGTTACCATACCTATCCTCGAGTTTTGTTTACCAGTTTTCTATCGCAGAAGTTCCATTTTACATGTCATCTTATAAATACACAAACTAAACGAAAGATATGGGCATGGGCTCCTAATGTTTGGTATCTCGAGTATTTGAGAATGTCTTGAAGGTTCCCGTGATCATATCATATATCACGGATGTTCTGAAAAAAATATAATGCATGTACGGGCATCTCACCATGACAGCTTAGCGTAAAACAAACAAACAAACAAAATGGAAATGCGAAGATCCCTGCTTCGAGTTCCAGCAGTTAATCATTTTTCAAACCTGATTTCACTTTTCAAATTTTGTACCTGCCTTTTTTCCTCTCTTCCAGCCAGCATAATCTATTACAAGCATTTTGAAGACTTTCGCCAACTGCTAGGACATATTATTGGGCGTATTTGTTCCGGATCTACGAATTCGGTCTTAAAGGCTCAGAAAAGTATATTTATTTTTTTTCTTGAATCAAATATTTTACTCAAGTGCATATTTATCCAAAACATGAACAGGGTACTTTACCCACTTTAATCATGCATTCTGAGAAATATTTTATCCATAGTAGTACCCATAGATGATTTGAGTTTTATCCAGAAAAAAATCGTAATTCGGACGAGATTTAATTATATTATTTCATAACCAAATCAAAATATTTAAAATTATAAGAAATGAATAATTGCAGTATTGCCACATATTAATTGAAATCTGATCTTTTTTTTTATTTATGGACGCTCTTTAACTACTATGGTCCTTAGCGTCTCATTCTATATTGGGCGTGAAAGAATGGTAATTTTGCTCAGAGACCTCTTTATCAGACTTGAGGTACTTTTACGTGCCGTATATCTACGACACGGGACCACCGGTTTTACTTCCCTACCGAAGTAAACCATACTAAGGATTTTTTATGCCCCCTTTTATGTCATCGCCTTCCGCCGGGTTTGAACCCGCGACCTCGTAAACCAGAGGCTGGCATGGTAACCACTACACCACGGAGGACGACGAAATCTGATCTCTAAGCAGCGCTGTGGTCTGCCACTGAAATTCGATCACTTTCGCCGTCTTCAAAAATGCTTATAAAGCAAGGAAATATTTTGAAAAAGACTGTTATGGATTTATTGTCTAAACTGATTGTTGTTAAAACCGATTGTATTACTATCCGCGGCATTTTAACATCATTAAAAGCATTGTAGATGACATGCTTATTTCCCAGGATATTGATGTTTTAGAAGTAGAAGTTAAGGAAGTAATATTGAGGAATTCCAGTAATACTTTACCGTAACTACTGAGGATACAAATCATAATTTCTGATAAAGAGAGTTCTCTTACCTTTCTTTAGATGTGGTTTCACAGCTTCACTCAGTTGCATTATACAGTGATCAAGGCTTACTCTGTCGTGGACGTCACATTTATTTACTTGTTCCCCTGCAAAAATTAAACCATTAATAGTTACTCATATTTACTAAGGATATTGATATACTTTAGACCAGTGTCAGTCGTCCTCCGTGGTGTAGTGGTTACCATGCTTAGCCTCTAGTTCCCGAGGTCGCGGGTTCAAACCCGGCGGAGGCGATGGATTTTTTTCGTGCTTAAAAATCCTTAGCATGGCTTCCTTCGGAAGGGAAGTACAGCCGGTGGTCACGTGTTGTAGAATTGCGGCACGTTAATGAAACCTCAAGCCTGATAAAGAGGCCTCTGAGCAAAATTACCGGTCTTTCACGCCCAATATAGAATAGGACGCTAAGGACCACAGCAGCTAAAGAGCGTCCATAAATAAAACTCAATTTAATTTAGAGCAGTGTCAGTCAACTGAATTCTCTGTGACGTCAGGAAGTCAGAAGTGAAAGGCAGGTGAGGCAAGACAAATAGGTACATGTTACTAATTTTATTTTTGGCAAAGAAACATTCTTGCAGGAAAATATTTCACAGAAATGTCTGGCTTCCTTCTAATAGAACAGTTGAGTGCGTGAGTAACCACTTTGTTCACCTCTCAATCTGACACACTCGCATTAAGAACAAATCAATCCTACACAAGTCTCATGAAATTATATTCTAGGATAAATCCTAAGACCTCCCTTCGAGCTTAATGTATTATTCTCTTATACAAATACATTCTTCGACCATTAATTTCATATGTTTGTCTCATCTGGTATAGTCTATATACAGAATAGACAAATTGCACCACTTTCACCTTTTCTGATTATCGAGATGATGCAAACTACGCCACCAACTTGTGCAAAGTGCGCCAAGGAGATTGCATAAGCCGGGTCACTGGGTCACGTTTCCACCTTAACGAACTTAGGATACCCACAAAAGTTCGGTGTGGTTAAAAACGTTATATTCGGTTACCCTGCCATTGTTAAAATGTACGTTCAGCTGAACTTTATTACCTTTTCTTCAATACTTTATTTTCATACAACGACTTCTTAAGAGAAACACAGGATGTATTGCATTCACATGTATTTCTCTACTCGCTCTTTTACAAACTATTCTTACAAACATTTATTCTTCTATTTACTTCTTGTTATCGAGATAAGCACTGACAGAAATTATTTCATTACACATTTCGTACATTTGGTTGTAGGTACAAGGGATGCAGTAGGCTAAAGTATTTCACATAAATTGTGTGCTTTAACAAGATCTACATTTTCTGTGTAGTGAGATTTTGTCTATCTCTTAGTTTATTAATTATATAAAAGTCATTCAGAATGAAGAGAATTTCACAGGCTGTTCGCAGAAAATTCAATAACTTTTTCGTGGAATACAATAATTGCTCTATACGTATGTATGTTGTAGAAAAAGTAAATAGGAATGTGGTCAGGAGATGCCATACGAATATAACAACTGGAAAAATTCGCAATCATCGCCTTGTGTTTTCATCGCAAAAATACTGTTACATTAGGAAAATGCTACCCAAGTATAACAACCTGGACGAGAGAGAGAATAAAAAACAAAGGAAAACAAACTTACGAAAAAACCTGGGATTGCTCTTAGGTGCCGTGGAGACCAAAGCTAGAGTTAGCAGTATCGTTGATGCAAACGTTTTCGAAAACCAGTCCATTTTTTGCCAGACCAGCTGTCTTCTAACACATTCAGTCAAATGGGAGGCTCACGGAAGTCCTTCTGGTTTAAATCGCTTTAAACGAAATTGTTTTGGATACTTTAAGCCAGCTGCTTTGCTATTGCGTCATTACTAATGACAATAACATCCATGCTTCGAAGTTGTGAAACTACACAATAAATGGGCTATGTATTTCTCGAAACTGTATGAATTTCCTTGAAGTTCGTTATGATATTGCTCAATGTACATAACAAGTAACAAGCTGGTCGGAACTGCAGCATAAATAATCGCAAAGAAATGTGAACAACTCTCTAACAAGCTGCCAGAAATTACTCTGATTCTCAAGACTCTTAGGGTCCAGCACTGCTATTATAAAGAAACTATACTACACAGACTCACAAACATAACCTGATCTTCAAATGTTTACATTTGATTTCTTCTTTTTTAACGTGACAACTCACAGAAAGAATTTGCTTTTTATGAAACAAAAATTCATATATTAAGATTATTGTTCATATCCCCATAAAGGCAAACAAAAAGTGTAGATAAGCTGTACCTCTAAAAATAAAAATCATACATTAGCGTGGGAAATAATAACACAGAGTTGCTTAAAATCAGCTCTAGATTGTGTTCTTCCTTTTCCAGTGTATATAAATGTTTTATCTTTATCCATCGAGGATGCAGTTAATACGGCCTTAAGCATATGGCATACAAGCACTGACGAACCTGAGTAACTCAAATGGTTGTGCCTTTAACCCCTTAATGCCTGAATTAAGTATAGTTTGAAGAAACAAATTAAAATCCGCATTGATACTTAAATTTGTGGAACTTTGATCATACCTAACTTCAGCCATAATTTCGTGTCTATTTGTAGAATTGGATGTATTACTAATAATAACAACTCGAATTGCTTTCTCCACTGTATGGTCTTCGGTTTTATTTTATTTGTTACAGATAAACGACCCACTCGACATATTGGGACATTTAGGCTTTGTTGGACCCTCCCCTTACAATAACATTAATTTTAATTTCTAGCCCTATGATCTTACTTTCGACAGTTTGCCCATTGCATTTCTTGTCCTACATTTTCTTGGCCAAAGAGACCTTCTTCGATTCCGGATTTAAACCCCACTTGCTTGCGACAAGCGTTTATCTGCTGTCACTAGGAATGCAGATTTATACCCTGTCAAAAATAAATTAAAGTGGTATGATGCAAGTTCATGACGTTAGGCATTAAGAAGTTAAATGAAACCAAGTTTTGGGGCTCCCTGTACTTTTAGTTTAAAGTAAATAAGTCATTTGTAGATTTAGCTAAAGAAATTCACCACCCGCAGATCTAAAAAAAAAAAAACAGTTATAGATAGGGAATGTTTATGAACTACTACAATAAACTCAAGACATTCACTTCATTGGTCCACAAAATGACTGAGAAGCAAAAAGTTCGCAATTATTTAATCATTCTTGAAGTTAGCTCCCACCGAGGCGATCCGGGTTCAATCCCAGGGACCTGCATGTGGGATTTGTGGTGGACGAAGCGGCGTCTGGGCGGGTTTTCTCCGGGTTCTCCGGTTTCCCCCGCCAATCATTCCACCAACTGCTCCATCATCACCTTTCCTTTCATCCATTTCACCAACATTTCGTTTCATCTACTTCCTTCATCCCATACCAGGCATCGGGCTGATCACTCATCCTGGTTGTTCTATCTGATCCATGAGTGTCTGCTCCTCGACGGGCCTCTGACCCCAGGCACCCGCTTGTACGTCCTGGGGGGTGTAAGTCCTACATAAGAGGAGGGTAAACAGATAATGAATGAATGAATCTTGAAGTTAGCACTGCATGTTTTGCAATTCGCACATTAGTATCCTTGAAATTACCGAAGATAGTTTACATATTTCTATCAATACTGAAATATGTAATTTTTTGAGAAACTCATTTGAAAATAATGCCGTTTTACTTTCTCTACTACGTATAGGGGAAGTATTGCATTCCACCCAAAAATTCGATACCGAGATTTCGTCGGAAATACATGTTTTGAGGCACCTTGAATACAAACAAATCATTTTTAGAAAAACGTCCATGTGTGGATGTGTGCTGTGAACAGCATAACTCAAAAACGAAAAGTCGGATAAATACCAAACTTGGTATTTAGGTTTAGTATCTTTCAAAGATGCGACACAAAGATTTTCAAGAAAATTTCCCAACCCAGGCTACCCTTTACATGGAACACTTTTCGAAAATTTTGATTTTCTCAAAAATGGCTCTATCGATTTTGTTTAAAATATCATATGTTTAAGATATTCTTGTGGGAAATGAAGTGTATATCATGAATTTTCTGGGAATGTCCCCAAAAGTCCTCTACATTCTGAATGACTTTTGCATAACTAGAACACCGTAAGAAATAGACAAACTTTTACTACACAAAAAATGTAGATCTCGTTAAAACAAACAACTTTTGTTATACACATTTTTTGCCGAGTGAACCACTTCCGAGTTATTCCTTGTTATTTGTTTCAGTTTTCCAATAATGCTTTTTCTCAAATGGGAATTCATTATTCGTTTTTGTTTTGTTGTTGTTTTTTTAAATGACCTGGACATGCAAACAGAATAGAATGCTCCACATAGCAACCAGCGCTTAAAAGATTTGACTATCGCTTAAAGCCTACCACATTCCCCTTGCACCTACAAAAAATTAGCAATAAGTTTCTGCAAATGTTTATCTCGATTAACATGAAGTAGGTGGAGAATAAGAGTTTGTAAAAACAGCTTGTGCAAGAGTAGAGAAAATCATGTGAGTGTATCACATCAGCTTTTTTTTTTCTAGTACACAAAAAATCTGATTACATGACTTTCTCCGTCTCCTCTACAAACTGTTATTATAAAAGCTTATTAAATCTACTTCATGTTACTCGAGATGCTTTTGTGATAGTTTAATTACATATTTCGTTGTAGGCACATACAAGGAGGTAGAGGAGGCTGAAGCGATAGTCAAGACTTTAAAAATCTGGTCCCTATATACTGACTCTGAAATTACACTCTTTGGATGACCACCAGAAGTAAACAAATGACTTTAGTACTTAAAACAAAGCATGAAGTATCTGAAAATTCGAACCATTATCAACGAATAGGTATATTGGAAATGCTTAGTGCTACAAGCAATCTATTACGCATAAGTTTTGACAAGATTTACATTTTTTTGTGCAGTAAGTTTTCTATATACCTTATGGTTTCCCAGTTATACAAAATATTGCAAAATTAATTCCGAATGAAGAGGACCTCACTGGCTATCGGCAGAAAATTCAAGATATAAATTTATTTGTCATGTAAATATTTATTATTACGATATGAAGAAAATAATGAGATTATAAATTTAATGCGACCCAATTGCTAGAGGCGTTTATGCGGAGTAATATAATAAAATAATCGGATTTTATACTAGCCACTGTAATCTGTTGATTTACTATCCAAAGGACCTTGTGTTAATTTTAAATTGGGCAAACATGGCCTTTTAGTTAGGCAACACTCCAAGCGCTTAAATTATCGATATATCGCGAAACACGATACTTTTCGATATTTAGCACACCCAACATAACAAAATGAAAGTACAGATTTTATACAACCCATAAATTGTAAAACCTTCAGTGCAGTGTGCATCACAGTAGAATAATAATTCCCTCAGCTCAATTAAAGGAGAAATGCAATATAGTTATACCTTTATATGCTATAAAATAATTAATTTTATTCTCTAAAAAGGGAATTCAGTTTCAGCCATTGGTTGCCGTATTGTGTCTTCGAGTTTAGAAACTTCGATCGATTGAGGTGTCGGGGGTCTCAAATGAGATCAGATGATAGTGACGTCATTAATGTGATTTGTTTTTCTGAACGTCATGTCATTTTCTGTAAAGCTTCTGCGAAATTCATAAGTGATAATCGTCCTACGTCTCTGAACACTTAAGTGCAACTTTAAGTAACTTCTGAAAAGAGAGTACAAAATGGGAGCAGTTTTAGGACTTTTTTCTGCTGCACAGGTGAGAGAATAAGGTTTAGTTTAAATGTCATTTTGCCTTTTGTTTTGAAACTCGTGCAACGTTTAAATGCCCTCGAATGAATGAAAATCTGCCTTGCACAAGAAGGAATATAGCACAAAGATTCACAACAACTAATGCAGACTTCTCTGCATGAATTATCGAGGCTGTAGCTTGAATTCATGGGCAATTAAGCGCTATTTGAAATTCTAGCGTAAAGACGGCACAAAAGGGGTTTTAAATAGAGGAATAAAAGTAAATAAAGGGAAGGAGAGAGAAAGAAAAGGAAAATAGAACCCTGTTTCGTAAGCTTTCTACTTCCTGGTTTATTGTTTTACAAGCGCTCATACTCACATTACTAATTTGCAGTGTTACTGTAAACATTTGCTGTTTCCACACAAAAATGCTTGGATACGATCCTATGCTTATACCTTGGTTCTCAAATTTATGATGCTAGCCAACAATCCACGTAAACCTATTGCAAGCATGTCTTATAAGCAAATGACGTGAGGTGTTAGCACTCCTTGATGCTAAACAAGGAGTTGACCTAACCTAATTTTATTGACAATTCATTTATGTCATTTTAAAAATAACCAGACCCATTAACATAGAGATTTTATTTTTGCCTTCAGCATATAAGGGATAAAGCCCTTTTTGCAAAAAATAATATTTTTTATGCTAAAAGTATGAGAAACTGAGAAAGCTGAGAAACAATTACATAAAGTATTATGATATAACTAGAACAGCCATTAGTGTTGTCATCTTAAAAAGCCTAAATTTTATTTGCCCCACTTTGCAGCTCTTTTATTTACCTACCTAACAAATGTTCAAACTTTCTCTTTGCTGTATTAACATGTTATTGCCATTCATAGTACTAGAAATGATTTTTCTTCCAAACCAGTAGCCCTAAATGCATGGTACACACACTTAACTGCACATACAATTTAGATATTAGAGGTTTTATTGTTGTAGGCATATTTAAAATATTGCATTTTGTTTATATCTTTTATCATAAAATTTTGATTATCCTCATTTGATACGCCCATAAGCCATCACAGAATTAATATAAAGTTCCATAAATTAATACTTTTTTTATAATTAAGTCATATTTTGTATGATATAATATGACTGCATGATATAATGATTGGGTACACATATAATTTTTTTAAACTAACTTTTTGCTCATTATCTAAACATGTTTCAAATGTATGTATCAAGTCCACTTAATATAAATGAACAGCGAATATCTGGGCATAAATTTAAGAGAGAATTTTGACTTTTAGATTGCCTAAGTAGTTAGCTGCAAAGGAACAAGTGCAAAACATGGTGACATGATTTAATAGCATATAGACTTAGGTGGATAAGCCAAGCTTTCACAAGAAGCTAAGCTAATCCTAATCTAAACTGTAGACAAATATTTTAATTGTCACACCCAGCAATTAATCATAGCATGATTATGCGTTTTAATGCCAAGGGAGAGAGGGGTAATTCATCAGCATAGTTCAACCGGAAGGTTAAAAGTGGAGTGTATTGAAATAGCTTTACCTTTCTTCAGATAGAAGAGAACTGCTGCTGTAATTTTGGCCGACAAAAGCAGCTTAATTATTTTTCATTTTAATCCATTCATATTTATATTTATTTATACTAGCATTACTGCATTGTATTTTAAGATAAAGCAGTGCGGTATGAAATCTTTTCAATTGAAAGTAGTTTAAAATTATATAACTTTGGAAACATTTTGTAGTTTGGCTCATACACTTGCTGTAGTTTATTAGGGAAAAGGGTTACAAAGGTTTACCAAAGTCAGAACCGCCCATATAAATTCTGGGCCCCCCTGAAGACAAGTGACAATGCTGTGCCCTTCAGTTGTCATTATATTCAATTTAGGACCTCTCTATTGGTCGGAAAGTCCAGCATAATTTGAACTATAATGGGAACATAGTGACATATGAGTAGGGAAGAATAGTAAAAATGATAAATTGTGTCTAGTGTGGATATTTTATTGCCCACGCCCTTTCATGTCCATACTTCTCTTAGGCATAGCCTGGACCAAAGCCGCCTAAAAATGTTGCTTTAGGGAAAACCATTAAAAATGTTCACACTATAAAACCTGGAATCTATCCATAAACATTTGATGTGGTTCAGTCATGTAACTTTCTCTACCATTACAGATTCGCAGGCATGCCTCACTACTATAGGATTAATTGAGAAGTGATTCTTTTATCCACTTTGCATTATCACAATAAGTTTTGTTTGGAAATGACTTCAAATAAGCAGTAATCATACTTAAACATTCAAATGTTTATTGAAAGCTTAGGCAAATAAATTCAGAAGTTGTAGTAATGACCTCTTGCAGAGGAAAAGATAAAGATAAAATTTAAAGCATTTTCCATGAGGTAATTCACTCAGATTGAAACATACAGCATGAAATAAAAAAATAAATAAATAAATGAAAAAAAAACAGGGCCACTAATGCTAGGGACAAATTATTTGATACACATTGAATAGTTTAATGAGCTCTCATTTGTTCCTGATATAAGATTTTGTCTTAATCTCTCATGTTTTCCTATGGTACAAAATGGTACAAAATTAATTAGGATGAAGAAGACTTCACAGGCTAACTGAAGGAAGTCAAAGATATACATTTTATTATTAATGCAAATATCAATATGGTATTGTAATCAAAATTGTCAGTCAGTTTTAAGAAAATCAGAAGTAATAAAACATTTTTCACATTAAAGGTAGTTTGAGATGGAGGAATTTTTTATAAAATCTTTGTACTGCATTCTTAGAAGGTATTGACTGATCTGAAATATCAAGTTTGGTATTTATTGAACCTTTTGTTTTTGAGTTAATCCCATTGTCTCTCTCTTATTCATATATTCCCTTTCTCTAAAAATGCTTTTTTTTGGGTTCAGTGATCCTCAAAACTTGTGCTTCCAGTGAAATCTTGATGTTGAATTTTTTTTATTGAAATTCAGCACTTCTTTTGGCTATCTTAGGTAAGTGATAGAGAAAGTAAAAATTGAACTAGTAAATGCACATGGCACTGAGAGTGAATAAAACTATAATTATTAGAAAATACATAGTACAAGAATAACTTAAAACTCTACGTATTTGTTCTTGCATATTTAGTCAGTTTGAATAAACTTATTGATGTTTGTATGTCTTAAGCTATTAATATATATGATATGGTACATTCACATGACTTTCTCTACAATGACAAGTTCACAAGATATTCATAAAAATTCAAGATGTAGATTTTATTTCTCAAGTCTATATATTAAAGTTATGATATTTTAGTCAAACTCATTGTTCATTTTAAGAAAATGAAAGATCATGAAAATATCCATGTAAAGGGTAGTTTGGTGTGGGAGATTTTCTTAAAAATCATCATATAGCATCCCTTGGAAGATGCTGAGCTTAAATAACAAGTTTGGTGCATAACTGGCCTTGTATTTGAGTTATCTTGTTCACACAAGTGCGCGCATGCAGACCTTTTTCTAAAAAATGATTTTTTTTATTTTTGGTTTCAGGGTTTCCCAAACATATGTCCTGTGAAATCTTTATATTGATTTTTTTAGGTCGAATATAACTTTTTACCTAGTTCTATAGGTAAGTGTTAAAATTAAATTGAGTTTTATTTATGGATGCTCTTTAACTACTGTGGTCCTTAGCATCCCATTCTATATTGGGCGTGAAAGACAGGTAATCTTGCTCAAAGGCCTCTTTATCAGGCTTGAGGTTCTTTTATGTGCTGTAAATCTACAACATAGGACCACTGGCTTTACTTCCCTTCCAAAGGAAGCCATGCCAAGGATTTTTACGCCCGAAAAAATCCATCGCCCTCCGCTGGGTTTGAACCCGAAACCTTGGGAACTAGAAGCTAGCACGGTACCACTAGTCCACTGAGGACAAGAAGGTGAACATGAAAATAGAAAATTTTCTTAATACTTTTTAAAAACTTGTATTTCACCAGTTACCAAAGTCTTGCCATTGTTTGTGTACACAATCACTGTTTATTTTATCTGGGCTTGCACCATCCTTAATTACATACTTGATAGCACCATAGTGAGGATTTGAATCTTGCCAACCTCTGGCATTGAAATCCTAGACAGTATTGTCTAGTGCTTCAATAAACTATGCTATAAACCCAAGAATGGTAGCAACAGTTTTTAGAGTCAGCAATGATTTATAATTTGTTGTTGAGTTTGAAAAGCCAATTTTGATCCAAAATAAGTAGGGAATGAAGGGGTTAATTTCTCAAAATTCGTAAGTGTAGAAAGAAACTGGTCTGTTGAGTGATGTAATAGAAGTGTGGCACACTTAAGAAACAAACCAAAACATTTTCCACCTTCCTAATGTATAAATTAAGTATGTTGATGTGGTGTTTACAGCTGGCATGTTGCTGTGGCAGTGCAGCCTGCTCATTATGTTGTGCAGCTTGCCCTTCATGTCGAAATTCAACATCTACCCGTGTCATGTATGCCGTAATGCTGCTTGTTGGAACAATAGCAGCTTGCATTTGTCTATCTCCAGGATTACAGGACACACTTAAAAAGGTATGATTAGTCATAGATCCTTGGTTCACATTACAATTTTAGTTACGCAAATTTGGAAAATATGGAACAGGAAATGTAATTATATTGGAGTTTCTGACACCTTTCTTCTAGGGTCCTTGAGTATGTAATAGATGAATAATTGCATAAATGTTTCATATGTGCTATTAGAAAATGTTCCGTTACATATTTGTTTACATAAGGGCGCGCTTATTGTTTAAGACATAAAATGTTAAAAGGATTCAAAAACATTAGTATGTTAAAAGTAATATATGTTTTTCTTATCAAAATGTTTTTGCATAATGTCCTGTTGGCTTAGTAATTCATAATTAACTGAAACTTTAACTTGTGTTTTCATAAATCCTTTAAGCTTACAGCTTTTATATTATGTTATTTGAGTTGTATGTTACAAATTCTTGCCAATGAACCATACTTACTTTTAAATTTACTTAAAATGATTCAGAACTACATAGTAATATTAACATCACTTATTTTACTCACTTGATATGATTCAAGAAACCATTTGTTTGCATCATCAGAAGCTGTCCAACTAGCCCCTGATGTTGGTGTTTCTGTTGTGGTGGTTGTCTGTCGTGTCAGCATCTTGTGGAAGTGAAAGGTACTTCCAGAGTGGACTTGGTGGTAGCAAATAAAAATTCAGTAACCTCAGGCTGTGTTTCAAGCAACTGTTCAGATTGGAGCAAGGTATATATAGGTAAGACCAAAACAAATTTGGAAATTGGATTAAAAGAGCACATAAGATGCTTGAAATATGAACAGATGGATAAATCTGCAGTTTTGCCATTTCTGGATAATGAACCATAACATTAAACATAACAGCACACTAATTAAACCAACCAGAACTGGACATATGAGAGAAAATCTTCATCTTGAAACACAGCCTGCAGAATGAATTTTGATTTGCTGCTACCATACAACTATCAAATGGAAACACCAATACCAGGGGCACATTGGTTTCTCGTTACATGTCAAGTAAGTAAAATAAGTGAAAAATGTATCACTGTTTCTAGCTTCTTTTTGTATATTTTCTTATGTCACATATTTCTTAGAAACAACACTTTGCAGAGGCCAGCCTAATTCCAGAGATTGTGGGTACAGTTCCTGAATAGAGATGGAAATTTTTTTTTCAACTAGAATAATTCTCCATCCGCTTTGAGTCTGGGACTGGGTGCCAGAATGAATGTATGTTTAAAGAATAAAATATTAAATATTTATATGTAACAGAATTTCAGGTCAGCAGTTATTTCCATTGTTGAATTATTCCCCTAGGCCCTACATGCGCTCACATAAAAAAAAGAATTATTCATTTCCAAATAAGAGTGATGCAACAAGGTAAACATCAAAGGGATAAACATAATGAAAACATTTTGGACATGGCTAATGCTCAGATGCTATCTTAAAACATTGCTGATTAGGACTATAAAAACAAGTATGCCTATAAACAGAAAAGAATGATCATTTGCAAACTTGCCAACTTTTATGGTTTACCCGTAAAGTGTATGAGAACAGAGACCTTTTAACAACTTTACAGCAAAGGAAGTGTTTTTATAGCTTTGTGGACAGATTTAGTGTGTTACATATTTTCACCATGGACATGAAAAGCATTTCTATTGCATTATATTGTAACTTAAGATTATATATTGAAAGTACCGTACTAGTTGGTATACACGTTATGATAGGCCAGTGCTTATCTGTGTATCTATCCATCATAATCACGGTCTGTCTTCTGGGTTGCAATAAAATGCATAGCATGTGGATTTAAAATTTTACTGTACCTCTAGTGAGCTTCAGTAACTGATGAGCAGTAAATGGGTGCGGAAATTCAGTAATGGATAACATCAATTATAAAGTCAACTCCCTCGTGTAAATTGTTTGTCTTATTTGCATTCTGTGGTTGCAGGATAGGTTTTTCACTTTTTGTGACAGTTTTTATTTATAATTCATGTTATGAAGTATAAAATATGGACTAGAAATCTGTGTATAGGCTAGGAAGTGGTGTTCTTTGCTTTAGTGCATGTTTATTGTGGTATTAAGAATTTCAGATGTGTGACAGAAAGATGCAGTACTACCAGATCTTCAAGGATTCTTATAAAACAGAATTCCCATTTATTTTACATGTAATCTTTGTACATTTACTACATTGTACATCTTAAATATTCTAAATTTTACGTCACTGCAAAATTATTTTGCTTTGCTGTATGAGGGAAAGCTTTACGGGTTTCAATTTCAGGAAGTTCTCAAGTAAACATTTATGTTCTTTTACTAAAAGCTCTCTGGCAGCACAAATTTTCAAATATATTAGCCGACAAAAAATGTAGTTGCCGGAAATTAGAGAGGTAAATTTAAAAGAACTTTACAGCAGCACTACTACAACTACTCTACACAGCTGGCACAGAGAGTCTAATAACTGATAAACCCGGTGGATAGTGCTTTACATATCAAATAAGCACATATGGAAATCAGGCACAATTCCTGGCCTGAACCAGAATCAATTTGACAACCTCTTACCCCTCTGGTTCAAACTTTGACAGTATAAGATGCATGCACTAACCTGTGACCAGGCAGATGATCCCCAGCCTTCAAGGCTGTTTGACTAGTTTCATATTGACAGAAATTTACTTTGTTTCTCCTTCTTTTCTTTTTTAGTATGTTTAGTGCCCGTTTTTAATTCATGTGGCACCACAGATGGTGGACATGATACATGAATAAAATGATAATTTGGGAAGGAAATATTCTAGGGGTAAGTTTAGGGTATTTCCCCAGCACTTGCCAGTTATGAGGACTGAGGAAAATCTGGAAGAAATCTCAGTCAGAGAAGACAGTCCTGGCAGTATTTGAACTGCAGATATCCTGCTTGGAGTCCATACCTTAACGACCTCGGCTTCCCATGTCAGTATGACATTTGCTTAACTAAGAAAGTGAATACAAACAGTAAGCAGGGTTCTGTAGGCTGTTCAAAAGTGAATTGATATTTCGAATTTCAGAATAAGCTGAACCTGAGAGTCTTATTGTAGGTTTTTCCCCTTATAATCCACACCTGCTACCTGACTACTCGCATCCTCTTTCTCTACCCTTTCTTGTATAATGCTCATGTGCAATGATGGTCAAGACTGTGTCATTATAATATGAAATTCACCTGTGATTACTTTTGGCAGGTACCCTTCTGTGGTAAAGGCAACTTGGCAATGCTTGATTGCGAGGATGCAGTGGGCTACTTGGCTGTGTATCGCATCTGCTTTGCTCTGTGTTTATTCTTCTTCCTTATGGCACTCGTTATGATTGGTGTGAAATCTTCCAAAGATACACGTGCTGGAATACAGAATGGGTAAGTGACAATATGCAAAAATACAAAGACAAAAGAAAAGCTTATAAAATAAACATTATTGTTGATCTGTTGCATAACTTTGTGTTCCTTCCTTCTCCACAATAACATGGAGATTGTGCAGTCAAGTGCTCAGCATGCAGGCTTTCAAACCAGAGATCCCTGATTGAATCCCTGGCTGAGGAATTTTTCTTTAATTAGAATCATTCCCTGCCCTCCACAGACTATGCAAGAGCTAATGAAGCATGTTTCAAAGGAAAACAAATACATAAACTTAAAATGAGAATGACTTAACACCAAGTGATTGTTTCAGGTCAGAGCTGCCGGTATGAGCAGATAGCTAAAGGTGGCAATATAATGAAACAATTTAAAAATGAAAGTAGCATTAAAGTATAGTTATATTGTTCCTTTTTAAAAAGTACAGAGCATTACTTTGAACTTTGCTCCATAGCTATAACAAAATTGCCACAGAACATAAGCTAGGTCACTGAAATGTTTTATAATCCAAGAATTATAAAAACAACACACTAGTTAAAAAAAAGCTGGTCACAAAGGAATCTCAATCAAAGGCAGACCATGCCCCCTGGGACACTCAGATGTGGGACATCCAGAAGTGGATATGTCAACGAGATGTGATCATCACTGTTTGTAAAGAGAGTCAGAGAACGCATATTTTGCCATTTTTCTGCCTGGCATTAAATGCATGCTTGTCAATTAGGTACAAGTTGCGTCCATTTACTATATACCCACAATATGTTGGAAAATCATCAACAAGCAGCATTGTTTGTGCTTCCACTGAATTTCAGTGGTAATATCTAAAGTTATTACGTTGATATTGTAATGAAAAGAAGCTAGAAACAGTGATGTGTATTGAATTTATTTAAAGGTGAGTCAGAATTGTTACACTAACATCACTTAAGTTTACTCACTTAACATGTTTCGGGAAACAGTTGTTCCCATCCTCAGAAGTTTGGCAGAGATTAATAACATTTTTAAAATCAAAACTTGTTTGCCTGCTCCAAATTTTTGGTAGCTAAAGGAAATTGAAAGCTGCTCTAAATTTTGTTGGCTAAAGGAAATTGGAAGTTGCACAGCCTGATAACACTTAGGCTCTATTCACAAGGAAGACATAGCACTAGCATAACCCAGTGTAAGCACAGGCATTAGGGAAGACCAACAATTTATATACAGGATGAGTTTGAAGTCCACCGACAAACTTCAGGGGGTGATTCCTAACTGGAAATGGAACACAACAGTTCATATCACCTTGTATCTGCTGTTGTCTGCAACTGTCTGACATATTGATGGATGGTAAACATACTTTCTGCCACCACATTCACTGCATGTAATACAATTATTGTATAATGGAAACTCCAACATTGGACAAATAGTGCTCCACATATGCTTGTAGTAATAAATATAAGACTTTAATAAGCTAATCAGCATATTATTTGATACTGTTTTTTTTTCCTAAACTTTATTCTGAAAATATGAAGAGCATATATATAATACCTTTAGCATCATTTAGTGAAAATAGATTTTGCATATCTTGATCTCTGTCGTGTGTGGATAATAAGAAATAGCAGTTTTTTCAAAATGCAATAGATGTACCCCTGGCTTAATGCAAAAGTCAGATGCAATTTTTTTTTAAGTAGCATGCAATTGAATGATATTCAGCAAAAGCAATGTCAATTTGGTGCTTTCTTGAAGTTCCTGCTCATTTTGAAGGGGACTATGGAAATATTTTCTCCCTATTTTTTTGTACCTAGAAGTAGTTTTAGTACATTGCCATGTCCAAATGTCATACCAACCAGTATTAACATATTCATCTCATTTTTACCCCAACCTATTCATTAGCTACATTTAAAACACAAAGAAAATG
Organism: Deroplatys truncata; assembly: GCA_030765065.1. Taxonomy (NCBI): domain Eukaryota; kingdom Metazoa; phylum Arthropoda; class Insecta; order Mantodea; family Mantidae; genus Deroplatys; species Deroplatys truncata. Next base: position 56,790,627 of record CM060985.1, read on the forward strand.
TAGATGTTAATAGAAAGTGTAATAATTTCAGTGTTCTTTCACATAAAAGCTTGATTTTGGTCTTGATGAGAAGCTAATGAACTAGTATTTGAATTAGTGCACCCATATGCGAGGCAATGAGCACCCTATTCAAGTTTCTTTGATTATGTTATCTCATTGAATGGCATGTACTGACCACATCTTCACTGTTTACCAACCAACAATATGGCAACCATTAAATACCACTGCTTGCTTTTTGCAACAAAGTTCCACTGTGGTATACTCCCCATCTAATGTAACTCGCTGGGAAAGACTATTTACAATGCAGTCATAGCCTTACGCAGGAAGTTGACACGGGTTTCTAGATCTGTAAATCAAATGCTGAGATCTTCCAAGCATACACCAAGTTTCACATTGAATAACATAACCACTAATATCCAAAATGAAAACTCGCCCAATCTTTATAAATAAACAGGATGTAAAAAGTGCTGTATCAAGTAAATATCAGATCAGCATCTGGCATAAGCATTTAAAATGGCAAGGCACAGCCAAATGAAAAAGTACCATGATTGTACAGTAGATTGCAAAGAATTTTGAATTGCAATCATTAGCTTGTAATGCAGAATTCTTTATTTATGCATGCAATGCAAGCATAAAGTGCAGTCACTTGCATTACATAGCATATTGCATAACTATGTGAATGGGGCCAAATTGTGGAATTAGATGTGTGATTTCAATCATATATTGGCAAGAGGGATGAAACACATGGGCATATACTGCACAGTTGTGAAGGAATTTTGTTTGTTTTTGCTTCATTTGTCAAGAATTTCTGACATATTTTTCTGCAGGTTTTGGGGCATAAAATACTTGCTGGTGATAGGAGGAGTAGTTGGAGCATTCTTCATCCCTGAGAGCAGTAAATTTGGAACGACATGGATGTACTTTGGTATTATAGGTGGATCCATGTTCATTATTATACAGTTGATTCTAATAATCGACTTTGCTCATTCTTGGGCAGAGAGATGGGTGAGCAATTATGAGGAAACAGAATCTAAAGCTTGGTAAGTAACAACATGAGTTATCTTCCCAAAAAAGCCAATTAATTGTGGGAGAGGGAATATATATAAAGTGGAAAGTTCATATGTGTATTGGGATGTCTGAAATATCAATATCAGAAATGCTAAAAACTTGAAAGCTTAAGCGTTTAAAGTACTTTCAATGTAAACACCATAAATACTCTGAAAATCCCCCGTTTTTGTTTAATAGGGGTAATTTTAGTGGTTGAAATTTCACAAAACCACATTCCTGAGGTCACATATGACCAATGGTCACCATACTAATGATCCAACTGAGGCCAGATTATAATGGATGCTCTGGACATCACTCCGAGAGCTGTTTGTTATAAAACATGGTTAAAGATGCCCTTCTATAAAAATTACACTACTTGGCTAATTGGGTCATCAATTTGTGTACTTGAGCTATAGATCTTACATTTTTTAAACTACCCTTACTCATATTTTCAATGCCTTATGGTACAAATGTACACCATTTGGACAAATTGAACAAAAGTTTGGATGTCCAAAATGTTGTGGAATTGCACACAGTGAAGCAATTCATAATTCAAGTGGAGTAAACTGGAATACACTTACTAGCCTCACTCGCCTATTAATTATGCAGAACATATATCATGAGCGTGAGCTCACATCATCAGCTGCCTGTTGACTGCCAGATCGACTGTCGACTTGTTTTGTTGAAAACCTCGGGTGTCTTTTGGTGGCCTGTGGATGCACCTAAATAAATGGTTGTCTGCTTCTGGCAAATCAAAGTTCGTTATGCAGTTTTCAAATTTCTTTATGTAAATCTTCTGCCATATAAGTTGCTGAAACCAGCCCAGAAATCCATATAACTTGAAATATGGGAGAAGATTTACATAAAGAAATTTGAAAAACTACATCATAAACTTTGTTGCCAGAATTAGACAACTATTTAGGTTCATCTACGGGCCACCAGAGGGCACCCCAGGCTTTCGATTGGTGATGTAAGCTCATGCTCGCCATACATGTTCTGCATAATAAATAGGTGAGTGAAGCTAGTAAGAGTTCAAATTAACTCCACTTTTAAGTGCCTTTTTAAAAAGTTGGATATTTATACTTTAAAGGCCAGCACAAATTGCAGGCTATTTATGTGTATAAAACTGTACATGTAAACTGTACAATTCGGATAAACTATAAGCTACCACAGTTTCCAAAAATTACCTTTTCCCATATTTTCAACCCCAAATGTAGAAGTCTGCTCTGTTTAACCTATCTGTACAAAACACAATGGCAAAAATCACAGATTACTTTATATCTTTCCAAAAACTAACTCAACCCTTATTTTCAATCATATAGCTCTCAACCCTTATGTTTATTTTCAACACCTTATATATAAAACTGCACCAACTGGCCAACCGGAACACTTAGAGCCAACAGTTTTACCAACCAATGTTAAACTGATTTAACACTGAAGTTAAGGCAAATGCTGTTTCATCGAACAATTTTACATTGAGTTAAACTTGATGTTAAGACATTTAACAAATGTTAGAAGTTGGTAAATGGCTGCCACAAACCAAGCTGTCGATGCAGAGTTGCTGTATTTGGCATTTTTTTATGGCATTCCTAATGAAAGAGAAGTCGTGCATCATACATTTTAAAATCTACAAAATGAGGAACTTTTAAAGGAATACAGATTATTCAAAGCAGCAGGGTTGTAGATAAAATGAAGGAGGTTAGAATACTATCAAGAGAAACACGTCCCTTTTTCCTATGCTACAAGTGTTAATTACTTTGAGATTTTATATTACTGGCAATTTTTAATTAATGGTAGGTGATAAAGTTGGAATTTCTAAAGCTACCATTTGTGGGTTTATCCAGAAGGTTTCCAAAGCAAACATTATTTTTGTTGGGGTGTGCTTGATGTTTAATCAGTGACAACTTACTTTTGTCCACTTTATTTTCTATGTAATGTCCACCTCTAGTTTTAAACTGTTCTAAATGCTCTTTGGTGCATTTTATGTTAGCATAAAATTGCTGCAGTTGCTTACTGGATCTGGGAGAAATGCATGAATTGCAATTAAATTCCTCATGGATTTTCTCCCAGACTGCATTCTTATCCTTTAATACAAGTCTGCAGCTTTTTTGCACTCGATAACGCCTCTATACTTAGAAAACGGTTTTATAATGAACACTTTTTGAACATGAAATATTAGTTCCTTTGCATCTAGATTTGACCTTGCAATTCTAACCTTGAACATTCAGGAAAATCAAATTCCAATTGTCCATGAATGTAATTAGTTGCCTGCTACTGAAACAGATAGCACTGTGATGTGTAGACAAAAGTGCATCAGTGTGTGTTTGAACCCATGTAGTTCAGTCATCCCTTCTTGAAAGCTGTTGTTCACAGTTGTCTTTGATGTTGACAAGATGTTAATTAACAGTTTACTGTAAAAGATTGAACAAATGCAAGAGTTTTGACATAATGTAAGCAAACAAGAGTATTTTTAACATTGGTTGATGAAACTGACTCTTAACTATAGGAATCAAAGGAAATTTATAGGCTACCTTAAGCATGCTATCCATACTAAGATTTTCAAACCTTTACATACAAATCCACACCATTTGGCCAATCTTGAGAAAACTCTGTAAACTTATTCTTTAGATCTCACTCAAAATAATAGTTTCAAAACTATCCCATGCCTTATTTACAACCCATTACTTCTCATACCAATCAATGCTGAGAAACTATAAAACAAACATATCTGAAATTTAGCTCACAATCTTGTTACTAATATTTTGAATTACTATTGTAAAAGAAAGGCCGATGGGTATCAACAATTCAGGTGAAAGAATTTATGGATTGTGAATAAAATTGTACTATTTGTTTCCAGGTATGCAGCTCTGCTGATTTTCACTCTTTTGAATTTTGCCTTGGCCATTACTGGAATTGTTTTGCTGTTTGTCTATTTCACTCAGGTGAGTGTTAGTTTCATGTTAATAAACATCACTGAACATACATAGATATTTCTTCATTCATAAGTAAACGCTTCCATTGCTTAGAATAGATCATTAAATAACAATTCACATTTCATTTGTAACTTAGAAGTATTTTCTGATATTTTATTTCATAATGCCCATACCTTCGTATAGCTCACAAACTAACCTTTTCACCGTTAACCATTTAAATGTGTAAACTGGAGCAGCACATCATGCAGTATACCTTATTTACTTGGCTATAGGACCATCCCCCTTTTTTCTCTATTTTTACTCCCAAACTTGGGGGAGGGTCCTATAGGCGCAAACTTCTAAAATCAATTGGCTTGGAGTGAAGTAATTAAAGAATAAGCTGTTTTATTTTAATGCTACTTATGAGATATTTAATTAAAATAAACAAAGTTACATATGTAATCAACAATTCGTAGCTCTAATAGTAAGTCTGTTAAGATCCTGTACTGCGATAACTTCTGCAAAGATGTGTAATGTGGGGTGGATGGGCATGGCCTCTAGAAATTTGAATAACAATTTGCTACGCCTAAGATGAAAATCCTTGTATAGGTATTTATGTTTATGCTTCACAAAAGCATTTAAGCAAGGGAAGAATAGTAATACGGTACCTATTGTTATGGAATCACTGCCCAGCCTTGGCTCACCTTAAATTCTGAATTTGAGATCGCTTGGTTTTATGCAGTCTTATGCGCTTTAAACTGCAGCATTTCAGTGTTACAGCGTGACCATTGTTTCTTGTTTTAACAATTCACTTTTAACACTTTATCAACTTCTTCATACTTTCCTTTCAGGATTACACAAAAAGATTTATGGCCGGTCTTTCTTAACCAGCATTAGTTGATCCTTCTGATTGCACCAATATCAAATCATTTCAGGTTGTACATCAAATTCATGAAATGCCGCTCTTACACCATTTTTATTTGCAAACTTGAAAGCACTTAATTAAAAAGAGGTTGTAAAACTCATTCTGTGATTCCTGGTACTCATTTTTTAATTTTTCACATTCACAGTACGCATCAAAGATAAAGACTGGACACGTGCTAAGCAACCGCGCGAGTAAGTGGGTACCAGTAAGGGGTTAGTTTTACCATTCTTCTTCTGCGATTGGCCATAGCCTGAAAGACTAATTGTCTTTGGGTTTTACTGTGCCATTTGAAAGACTAATTTACTTGCAGTGTTTGCTTGTCACAGAAGCTAATAAGGCAATGTTGTCAGATTTAAATTGACGTAAGTATGAATGAATGGATTTATTGTACAATTTGTTCTACATGTTTACAATATATACAATGTATATTCGTTTATACCCCTACATCTGTTGTACAATTTGTCTGGTGCTTGTTTTCTTATTGGGCCACTCAGATTGCTTGGCTCCCTGGCCTTTTCCCTCACTGAGCGGCCCTTGCTTCTCTTACTTTTCTATACCATTTTCTTCCCTTTACCTTCCTTATTATTCTCTCAGTCCTTGGTTTTGTTTCTTAGAGCCTTTTATTGAGTCAGTCATCTATAGATTTTTAACCCAATTCCCACTTTATCACACTTTCTTGAATTTCATTTATTTGACGTAAGTAAGGAATTCATCAATTTCCTAGAATTTTTAATTTTGCCTCTCAAACATCAAGGGAGGTACTATAGGTGAAGGGGTCCTATAGCCAAATAAATGCGTAGTTTTAAATCACAGTCATTTTAAGTAAATTTAATGTCAGTTTAATGGAAATAAAGAAGAAGATTATAATTTTACGTATTTCTGTACTGTACAGTAGAAGCTAGATGAAAATAAAAAACTCATTACATTGATATTTGAAAAGACGCTAGAAACAGTGATGTGTATTGAATTTATTTAAAGGTGAGTCGGAATTGTTACACTAACATCACTTAAGTTTACTCACTTAACATGTTTCGGGAAATGGTTTTTCCCATCCTCAGAAGCTAATCCGACTGGCCCATGTTGTTGGTGTTTCCGTTTTGTGGACTGGATACTGTGGTGGCATCTTGTGGTGGTGAAATGTACTTCCACCAAATCCTCTCTGGAAGTACATTTTGCTACCACAGTATCCAGTCCACAAAACGGAAACACCAACAACACGGGCCAGTCGGATTAGCTTCTGAGGATGGGAACAACCGTTTCCCGAAACATGTTAAGTGAGTAAACTTAAGTGATGTTAGTGTAACAATTCCGACTCACCTTTAAATAAAAAAAAACTCATTTTCTAGTGACATAGAACTAAATCAAAATCAGTACTTAAATGTTATATTATTCGTCCACGATTTCAAGCTGAAATATGCCTGTGTGATCCCATTTACAGAAATGTTTCAGGAAGTAGTAAATGGAACTTTTGTGTATGTTGTGTTCCACCACAAACTGTCTTGTGATTTTATCGATCCCAAAGCCAGAACAAGCCCTGATACAGAACATATGACCTATAGTAGCCATACATAACTTGTTTAGAAGTAGAATAAAACTCAGTGCTTAATTGTTCAGGAATGGAAATGGAAACTGGAAAAAGAACAACTTAAAACTCATACACAATCAAAAGAAAGCATTCTAGGATTTGGAAACAGGAAGACCGGACAAGGTCTCCTTTCCTGTTCATAGCATACTATGCTCATTGTGCATACCTGTCTTCATTGTAGAAGGTAGTCAAGGAGGCCATGATATATTAACAGCTTCTAGATCTCTTTCAGTAGAAGACTTGGAAAAACAAAACTGGAATTACTCGTACTTCCATTGTTTTATGTCTGCCATTGCTAACCGCATTTAGTTTAAGAATCATAAATGGTAATGGCATCACTTTTTAAAGATATTTACTGTGATATTGTAATGAAAAGAAGCTAGAAACAGTGATGTGTATTGAATTTATTTAAACAGTCGAGATAACCTTCTGAGGATGGGAACAACGGTTTCCCGAAACATGTTAAGTGAGTAAACTTAAGTGATGTTAGTGTTACAATTCCGACTCACCTTTAAATAGATATTTACTGTGTTTAATTTTAAGTTATAAACAAGTGGCATCCCTTGCATAAAATCTGTTTTCCGTGTTATTGCCATCGACTTGCTCCCCCATTTCCTTCCTCAGCTCATTGTGAATTAAAAGCCATCAGTGCTCTACGTGCCAAATGTGGAAATAAACTAAACATTATTGTTCATTTAAAATCATTGTTTAACATCAGTTCATTTTTCATCATTTACTTAATTCACATATTATATTTTCTCTGCATTAATTGTTTTGATTTTATTGATTATATTTAAAAAGCTATGCTTGCTTCATAAGCTTATGGTGATTGTGTTTAAATAGACCTGTTTTCTATTTCTTTGATAAACAGTATGAGAATTAGATAGCTCAGAAAACATTTTAATTTAGTGTTGAATCTTAGATCATAACTTTCATTAAATGAGATTTTCTTTTGCTGTTTGCAGCCAGACAACTGCGCCCTGAATAAATTTTTCATTTCATTCAACCTCATAATGTGTGCAATTGTGAGTGTAATGTCTATCCTACCAAGTGTGCAGGAGATGCAGCCTCGTTCTGGGCTGCTGCAATCATCGGTGGTGACATTGTATGTAATGTACCTAACTTGGTCGTCTGTTTCTAACCAACCTGGTAAGTCATGGGAGGATCTCAGAAAATATGACATTAAGTTATAAAAATTTTGCTCCACATAAACCAACATCAGTTTCTCCTTAACTTTGTAAGTAAATGATCCAAGTAGACCGCACTCATGTGAGAGGAGTGTTAAAACATGAAGCTAAAAATCGTTTGACCATTGTGCTAAAATGAATCATATTATTGTATGCAATCCATATTGAAATGAGATCTATTTCAATATGGACCTTCTTTTGGAGATTAATTCCACATCAGATATTTTCAGATCAAACACTCGCTGAGAAACCACAAATTCACAAAATGTAAAACGTATTTCCATTTTTGTAAATATAGCAGGTGTTTTGTTCTTCTTATATCAGTCTGTAGTAATAGCTCCTGGTTCTTAATATAATAATGCAATGTTTCCTAAAAGTATGATTAGTACATATTATTTATTTAATGTGCCCTCAACTTGTGAGCTTGCCTTACAACAAAGAGACTTGAAGCTTGTAATTAACATAATGGTGTGCAGAAGAAAAAGAATAATAAACTGGAATTCTGCTAAAAGTTTTAGATGTCACACATATACAAATTTCACTTGAATTAGTTTCAAGGAATGTCTTTCTCATTGTCAGCTAACTGCAACTATATGGCTTACCCCTGGACCAAAATCTCATCACAAAATTCATAGAACCATCGACAAAGGTACTAGTAGTAAGCCATGATCATTAGGAGCAACCCATGATTACATTTAGATGTGGTCGCATATTACAAATTTCACAGCACAATGCCAAATATTACTGATAGAAGCCTGCAACTTATTTCAGATATTGTTTATATATTTAATGTTCATGATAGTATATAGCACTTAGATGGACCTTTGTTGGTTGTAGATATGAATTATACAATAATAAATAGTTGGCACTTAACATTGTTATAAAATATGACATAAATATACATATGGAGATCCACTTCCCAAGTAACTTTATCTTTCTCCCTGCTATACTGATCCAAGTATATTGCAAATCACTGAACTGGCGGGAAATAAATGCATGCATTGTTTGAGTTTTCCAATGAGTTTACATTTCATTACATGCAACACCTTTCAGTTAAGTAATAGTTTTTGCAGTGTGCATATCTGTATGTGTTAAACTCTCTAAACTGAAATGTGTAATATTTTCATTTAGTTGATAATTGAATAAAAATGGTTTATTGCTCTACTTTCTGAAGTTGTGCCAGCAATATTTGAAGGTTTCCCACCACATAATAAATGTATTCAATCTTCAAGATGTGGAAACAAAAGAAAACAAAACACTGAAGTGGGAAATGTATTTGCATTTTGTTTCTCTTCCAAATCTGTGTAAAATTGTCTTTTCATGTGAAATTTATGATTAACGGCGTGGGTTAGGGGTGGGACAAGTACCATTGCTTACTAGATATTGTAGATGTTAATTCTGCAGGGAGGACATTACACAATTTATAATGTATGCATATTTTATTACTGTATATGGTGTTAAAATTAGGAGTTGTTTACAAGTTTTACAAGCTTTAACATCTAAATGTCACTTATATGGGACCATTATACAGCACTAACTCCAGAATTTTCGAATACGGTTAATAACGTTAAAAACAATGTAAGCTGATTTCTTCATGACATTCATGTTCGGCATACAATTAATTAGCAATGTTTACACGCTGCTTTAACCTCCAAATATGTCAATGTTGGGTTCATTATACATCACAGCACAGAGAACTTACGAAGATATTTTGTTTTGGCATAATTAGTAATCCTAGAAAATCACAAATATTCTTTAAGTTTCACAGCTGGTTACAATTCATAATTAATCACTCTTTGACAATTCCGTAATACATAACAATGGCAGCTTTCCTGACTTTAGAGTGTGATCAAGCGATCCTAGCAGCAATAAGTGCAAATAAATTCAGAAACGAGAATATGCCAGCTTGTAATATCTAGTATGAATGAATGAATGAATGAATGGATTTATTGTACAATTTGTTCTACATGTTTACAATACATACATGTATATTCATTTATACCCCTATATCTATTGTACAATTTGTCTGGTGCTTGTTTTCTTATTGGCCACTCAGATTGCTTGGCTCCCTGGCCTTTTCGCTCACTTTTCTATACCATTTTCTTCCCTTTACCTTCCTTATTATTCTCTCAGTCTTTGGTTTTGTTTCTTAGAGCCTTTTATTGAGTCAGTCATCTTTAGATTTCCACCCCAATTTCCTATTTTTCACACTTTCTTGAATTTCATTTATTGCTTTTGTAACCCTATCAACAATATGGTGCCCACCATAAAACCGTCTGCGTGTAATGAACCTGAACCTGGAATCTCCTTATCTCTTATTACTGGATAATGCTAATTTCTTATTTTTACTCTTAATATATCATCTATGAAAGGTTACTAATATGAACGCAGTTTACATCCCTGTCTTACTCCTATTTACTTTTTTTTTTAATTAATTTTTTTTTTGCTTATCAATTTACTTACTTTCCCTATTTGTTTAATATCTAGTAAACAATGGTACAAATAGCAAGATGCCAGACATAGTATGGCCTTGGTTGCATAGTCACCATCCTGCGTCATCTATTTTATTTGTATTTCTTTTATTTTGGGGGTAGGCTCTTTTCTTGGTGTTTAATGTTAAATCTGATATTTCCCTGGCAACTTAAGAAAATCATTAACACACTAGTCAGTACATGGGATTTGAACTCACAATGTTCTGAATGTGAGTCACAGATGCTATCACCTGAGCCATCATGCTTAGTCCTCTTGAGATTTCTTTCAGTATAAAAGTACAGTACAGTTAAGAATTGCGATGAAGAAACCTTATTCATAAACACATTGGCTGCATTTATCTGTATTTCAGAACAAGCAACAAGCACCAAGTTCCAAAGTCAAGGTTATCTCTTGGTGTTGCAGAGAAAACAAAAGCTAAAACTTTGAAATTTAAATAGTACTATAATTTGAAGCTTTCCTGGCGGTGATATGAAAACAACTTCTCTCGGGCTATCAGCCAGGTGAGCTCTGGAAGGATTTCTAAGCTTTCAAGAGCTAACATTGCTCTCATCTTCAGGGAATGATGTCGAGACTTTTGTTCCATCTATGTTTATAATTAATCTATGGGGCAACAGGGCCAGATGCCCGGCTTGAAGCTTTCCTGGCAGCGATATGAAAATTGGAGTTCAGTGCTCCACAAACATGCAGGAAGCTTTGTCAGATGGCTAATGGCTAGCCCTGGTTTTACTGCCAGCATACATCCTGCAATGGGTCAATCAGAGAGCTTCAAACTTTGCAACAGATGCCATTCAGCGTCTCTCATGCCAGACCTAAGCCTATCACAGAGCAGCATCTGGCCTGTCCCCCCACCAGATTGACTATAAATATAGCAGACCAAGAGTGTAGACATCATTCTCTGAAGATGAGAGTGAGGTTAGCTCTTGAAAGCTTGGAAATCCTTCCAGAGTTCACCTGGCTGATAGCCCAAGAGAGGTTATTTTAAATAGTACTGTTTATAATACCTCATAATATGTAACTAATTGTTTTGAGTGATCATTAATTTTGCAATAAAGTGCTTTATTTTTTAAACTGTGAATGTTTAATGTATCTGTTCATGGCTTACAGACAGAGAGTGCAATCCTGGATTCCTGGGAATATTTGGAGGGAGTAAAACAACATTTGACTCAGAAAGCATTGTAAGTTTGTTCATCTGGATGTGCTGTGTTCTTTACTCATCACTGCGTACTGCCTCAAACTCCTCCAAAATCACCATGTCTGAACATGTATTGGTTAAGGATAATGGAGCAGGTGAGTGTTGCACATCTTATTCTTAACGGATATTGTAATATTTTTGCTTATGAACAGCTTTAAAGCATTGTATATGCTTTGTATTGTATTCCTATAATGCATGCAACATAAATACAATGGTAAATCAAATTATTCATAAAAAAGTGTCTCTCTTTTTAAATATCAGCAGCACTAATATGTATGCTTTATACAGGAAGTGCAGATGTAATGTTTGAGCTGTGACCATTATCATGAAATTGTATTTTGTATACTCTGGATAGATGTGCCAGTAGAAAGCATCTTATTTGCTTATCTAATTGTTATCTTGACCTTTCACTGCTAACAACTGATCAAAAGGACTCCATGTTCCGTTCAGCAAAAAATCAATGTATGCTTTACGATGTGCCTTTACATTGGCTAGGTATTTCATGTTCAGCACCGAGATGTGATTAGGAAGGTGTACTGTTCCACTTTGCTGTGCTTAATGCTGGTTATGACAGCATGAGGCATGTGCAACTTTGTTAGGATCTTATTGCAGGTCCTTCCACTTTCATAGTGTGAAAAATACTTGTCCTAGATTCATTTTGTGTCTTTTGTCCTTCTCTTTATAGGTTCCCTTAGTTATATACTCAATATTTGACTTGCTTTTGAATGCATTTTTACTACTTAGGCTCTTTTTTATTATTATTTGTATTACTACAGGGTGATTTATGAAGAACTGGCACATTTGATTGTTTCAAAACGAGTTATGCTAGCGACAACTCATTATACCTGAAGTGCAGAGGAATTTTGGGAGATTATTTACCTCTACAGCAAATGTTGAAAATGTCCTCCATCCTGCATAAGGCCATTCCATGTTACTGGCCATTTGTTGGAGGGACTCTGTTGTCAATAGCTTGAATCTCCTGTATAATGTTGTGCTTCAGATTGTCCAATGTCTGGGGATGTGTGCCATAAACCCTGTCTTTTAAGTAACCCCATAGAAAGAAGTCAAATCCAGAGATCTTGGTAGCCACAGGTTCTTGGAAATTATCCGGTCGTCAAAGAAAGTTGCAATTAGTGACATGGATTCATTTGATGTATGGCATGTAGCGCTGTCCTGTTGAAAATATCCTTGACTCAGCTCTACATCGTCTAGTTGCTTAGCAAACTCCGCGAAAATCCGTTGGTACTCTGCGTGCGGATATTGCGCACCAAACTTCGATTTTAACTAGGTGCATAGGTGCTTCATGATTAACATGTGGATTTTTGCTGACCCAATAGCATGAGTTATTTGAGCTCATATAGCCAGATAAATGGAACCATATGATGGACAATATGGCAGGATTTTGCACAATGAACACCTGAAACAAATGACAATAATTCAGTCGTCTATCCTTATCTGGTTCCTGTAACTGATGGACAACTGTAATCCTATATGGTTTTAGACCTGCACTTTTTACAGCTTTCTGACACATTGAGTTGCTGTACCCTGTCTCCTGTGACAAACGTCGTAAAGATTTTGTGGTTGACTGATCCAGTTATTCTCTTATGTCAACAACAACCGTGGGAAGCCTAGATGAACGAGTTTTGCCTTTTTCGCTCACCAAAGATCCAGTTGTTTCCAATTTGTTTACCAGTCCCAGTATTGTGTTTCTTTGGGGAGGATTCCGAACACTAAATTCTCTCTGGTATGCCCTTTGAGTAGCTGTAATTGAATTCGTAATCCAGTGTTGCTTTACAAGGAAGAGTCATTCATTTAATGTGTACTCCATTTTTACGTTGCCTAGAACAAAATCTCAAAAACAGTTTCTGACAATAAAACTAACAATTACGAATAAAACACGAACATCTACACATCTAGTGACAGGCAATCAAAACTCCAGAACATTCTGCTTAATTTAGTGCTAAAATTGGGGCACTGAGTGAATTTCGAACAGAATAATTAAAGAAAGAAATGTGTCAGTTCTTCATAAATCACCCTGTATTTTGGATATGATTTTACTATTTACACCATATTGTCCATGACATTTATAGACATACCAGATGAATCACTGCCATTAGGTTTGCATACCTAAGTAACCCACAGATTATGATCTTACCTGAAATCTTAGCCCCTTTTGCCAAAAGAACTTCATTTCGACTGCCTCTGTGCTCTGGTGGTTAGCTAACTAACCTCCAAATCTGGAAGTCCCGGGTTCAATTGCCGGCTGGTGAATGGGAATTTTTCTTTAGCTAGGATTATTTCCTATCCTTCCTAGAGTCTGGAATTATGAAAGAGAGACTGAATGTATATATGAATTTAAAAGACAATCCAAATAATCAATGAGTGAACATTATTGCCGTAAGCAGTTGTTCCAAAGGTAATGCCACTGATATGACCAAAGATATTAAAGGCAGCATATAAATGGAACACAAAAGATCTGATGTAATACATTCACATGACCTTCTCTACCCTCTATCTTTTATTAGTGGGTATACAAACCATTTATTTTTCCATCTACCACATTTTAATCCAAATAAACCTTTGCAGAAATAGCTACATTATACATTTTATTATAGATACAAACATGGATAGTCAAAGGTTTAAGAACTAGACGCTATATGCTGGCCTTAAAATTCCATACTGTTTCTATGCAATTATGAGAAGCAACTGAATGTTGACATAATTTTAAGAGAATGACCAAGAAATGAACAATTCAAACGTTTAATAACGGATGTCTCAGAAACAGCTTATACCACAAAGAAACTTATTTTAAATAAATTGTGTGTTTTAAAGAGATATCTACATTTTTTGTGTAGTACGTTTTCGTCTGTCGTTTGACGTTTACCAGTTATACAAGATTATACAAAGTTTCTTCCAAATGAAGTGGGCTTCACAGGCTATTCCCAGAAGATTCAAGATATAATCTTTATTTGTCATGTAAATATATTTAATATGTGGTATTTTAATCAAAATTGTTAAGAGCCATTTTTTAGAAAATAAAAATGTTGAAATATGTTTCATATAAAGGGTAGTATGGGGTGGGGGGATTTTCTTCAAAATCTTCATGTCATGTCTTTACAAGGTACTGAACTTAAATACCAATTTTGGTGTTGATCTGACGTATCGTTTTTGAGTTATGCTTACACAGACAGACACACGCAGATCTTTTTTCTAAAAATGCTTTTTTTTTTAATTCAGGGCATCTCAAAACATGTATTTCCAGTGAAATGTCGATATTGAATTTTTGGGTGGAATACAGTGCATACTCTACTCTACTTATACATAGTAGAGAAAGTAAAAAGAAGCTTCTTTTACAGCTACACATTTTTTCTCTTCTTGTATAGTCACCATTAACTTCTATTGTCATCTCAGGGGCTTTGCCTTGAGAAACAACTAATGGTGTTTTTCACTTGCTGAACTGTAGGTTTCTTAACATTGGGTTTTATTACTTTTTATCATGAAGTAAATTCACATTCACTCCCACATTCATACTTCCAGACTGCAGAGGATAGGGAATGATTCTGGATGAAGAAACATTTCCCACCTCAACTGGGAATCGAACCTGGTACCTCTGGAAGAGGCTTCTGGCTTCAGGTTGAGTATCCAGAACATTGACCACTTGCTCATAGAGGCAGTCAGCAACAAATATAACATGTTTATTTATTGCTGTGCCTAACCTGCATTAATTATTACATGTTGTACAAATGCAAAGAAAATTCAGAAAACTTACAAAGAAATAGTTTGGTGTGCATCTGAAAGCAGGGATAATACAGAAATGGTTCAACTGTCGGCAAGTTCCTTGCGGTTTAGTGGCTTATTGATCAGAAACTATGGAGGTGATGTCAAAGACAATGTTTCAAATCTTGCGCCATGATGTCTTCTGTTTTAATTTATTAATTCCATTGTAATGTTTTATCACCTGAGCTGAGGAGGTCAAAACCAATCTTAATTTTATTCATATAATTGTTATATACATATACTTCACCAGTTCTGTAGAATGGTTTTTATTCATTATGTTAGCTCTTTCTCAAGTGCCCTTAAGAGAATACCATAAATATTAATTGATACATTTAAAGAGTCTTATTTGTAACTTTCACACAATATGTGATGCAGAACTATCTAATCATAAGTCCATAGTGAGAAGGAAAGGGGGTAAACAGAAGCCAACGTTTTGAACTCATAGTTTCACTTCAGAACACTAAATGAATTTACCACTATACCACTAAATCTTCAAGAAGAAAGGCTTTTAGATTCTGCTTCAGCTATTTACTAGATGGAATGTGATGTCACTTCATACCTTTGCTTGCATGTTACAGCCTCATGTTATTAAGTCTTTATTAGACATTACAAGATTATTAATCAAATGGCACATATGTATTTCACACTAGTATTGGAATATTAATTAAAACATCTTCTGTGTAACATGGCTATGTCAAAATCATTTTTTATATAGGCATGTCTCTTGTTGATAATAGCCTATCACATCTTTAGTTTTAAGAAATGCACTATTTTCTTTTTGACGGAGTTTTGACACTGGGTATATGTATTGGTCCTTTGTTAGGTCCTTAGTACATATTCCAAGTAAAAGGTTATAAAATCTGTAAGAAAACTGAATAATAGCAGAAGTTTCTAAAGCTTCTGAAATGGACTTCCAACCCAGAGTAAATTTTGTCCTTTAAACTACTTTTTCACTGAGTGTGAATCCTTTGTCTAACTAACTCAGCTGTAAAGGAGTGAGGAAGACAAACCGTAGGCATATCTTCTGCTTAGAAAGTTGCATAAACTTAAAAAAAACCTAAGGATGTGTGATTCATTTGGTATTTAATAAAAATACAGGGCCAAATCGCAAATTCATGCAGAGAGCATTCAGAACAGGTGAAAAAAGTTTGCTCAATCGAGTTAGCACCATACAGCTGGTGGTTTCACTAAGTATGTAGCAGTGGAAAGGTTAAATATTTCTTTCTTTGGAGCTTTAGTTCTGCATTTCTTGCAAGATATCATTAAGCATTAATTCCCCGCAAAATACTCATTTTATAAGTTTATTCCACACATTAAAGGTGAAGTAGATTATTTTTTTGTGGTTGGAAGATGCTTCATGTTTATCTGCTCCACGTTTGGGAGTCAATTTGTCGCAGTCACTTCATGTTATCTTTTGCTGAGCGCCTGTTATTTTTACTATTTTGAATTTGGGTTCTTAGTCCTCCGGCTAGCTATTATTTCTCAGTCGAGCATATCTCTTAAACAGGGTGTGTAAACGGAAAGGATTTGTTACTGAAAGATAACACTTATAAAAGAATTTGTTTTTACACTTTTATTACCGTCACAATTAATTTCACATATTGACTCTTGATACACACCAGACTGAAACTGTTAATTTTCTGATGTTATTATAATCACTTATTTGCTGCACATTATTAATTCGCTTATTTCACATTTATAACTAACTTTACAACGCGAGAGATTTTGTAGAATTGTGCGACGTATAACCTTTGTATGATTCTGTTGGACTGAACGACGTATTACCTGCGAATCCTTCTGTTGGACTGAACGACGTTTGCCTTGTGAATTATTCTGTCAAACTGCGCGTTACCCGTCTCTGGCACGGAATTTATACTCCCTCACCCGATATGCCTAAAGATTATAACCGAGCTGCTATTGGTTAATAAAACGCGCCAACATTAGCGTCTATTTTTATATCCAATCAAAATTACGAACACACATACTCTAGGGAAGAAATTCCCTCCATTTCTAAAGAAATGCGTGCTACTCTGATGTCATTTGCTTGCCTCTTCTAATTAATAAACAACTCACCCCTCGCTACATTGTTGCCCGCTCTTATTGTCAGTTTCAGTGAGGCCCTGTAAACTTATTTCCTAACAATGCTTATAATTAACAAACATCTCAAATCAATGTCATACAATAATGCTTATTTACACTACAATCACTCTGGCATTTACATTGTTGTGATATAAAATACTGCCACAAAGGTTGTGATCATTTTGAAACATATTCCCTCTCAGCTGCTTTTGAATATCTGTTAACTTATCCTTCCACCACTTGAAATGCATAGGCAACATGTTTTCTGTCAACACTAGTTTCTATTTTTGGAAGGAAGTTATTAGTGGGAAACATTAGGTGACCATGCTGCAGTGGAAGTGGTAAGATTGTAGTGTACAGATGTATTACATCAGCACAAAGTTATGTAATCACTTAGTCCTGATATAAAAATTATTTAGTTTTATGTTCTGTAATGTATATGATAATACACAGCAATTGTTTAAAGATGCAAATCATAAAAACTATTTCAAGTAAAGAAGTTTAATATTTGTCATTCTGTTTGTACCCTAACAGAATTTTTTTGCAAAAGTAACTATCCACAGTTAGCATGCAGGTATCAAACTAATCTTCTAGGGCATGCTATCATGCTTGCTTATAGAAGGGAATATCATAAAATAGTTTGGTAACTAAAGTTGATTTTTTGTAACACATGTCATCTTTATAAATTAATGAAAACATGTTTTGGCAGCTAATTGCTCACGTGCTCCTAAAACAGTTTTTGTTAATTAAAAATAAGTGCTGTAAGTGTTAAAAAGAATAGACTCAAATTACCAAATTATAATTCCACTTCACTTTATAAAAGTATCCAAAAATATTGCCCACTAAACTAATAATTCAGGAGAATGTTTCAGAAATTAAGTCATATTTAAGATGCAGTTTAGAAATTGCACACGTTTCATATTGCTTTGAATGTCCTTTACAATCTTGTCAAGCCTAAGGGAACAGAAACTGTTAATAATAGCAGAACATTGTTATTGCTTAGTGAAAAAAAAACATTTCTTTTATATCATAGCAAACCATTTTGAAAAGAAAAGACTAATAGGTGCATTACATTAATTTTAAAACTCTTTATCGGCTTTCTTTAACTGTTGTTTCTCGTTTTTTTCTCCTCTTCCAGTTCGCAGCCAGGGCAATCTCTCATTGGTCGATAATGAAGGTAATGAACTTGTCTTCCTATATCGTCTTCTGCTTTGTTTGTTCTTCTGTTTATTAATGTGGATGCATTATTTTCCCTCATCTCTGATGGCTTTCCATTTAAGAAACATAGATGCTTGTTTTTAAGTGCTGCACATAATGCATACATTTAGCTAGTGTGTAATAATCTGACAAGGAACGTAGCACAAATTGCATGAAGTTGTGCTTTACTTCAAGGGTATGATGATATGGATTACAAATGTGTAAGAAGTGTTACTTCTTTAATGTTCTACTTCGAAAGAACTGTGCCTATACCATAGTACACAGAACAGGTGTAATCTTGTGATGTTCAGAGAAATTAGTTTTCAATCATATAGGTTATGGAGACCTTGATTTTAAAATCACTGTGGAAAATATACTCACTTTATACTCTGCTACACTGAATGGGTGAATCCATTATTGTTTGCTTGGTAATGTTAGGAAGCTTGGTAGTGCCAAAATTATTAGCTTAAAAAGACAGGTCAGTTTTTTAATTACTGTACAGTGTAGAAGAGAAAAACATGCCTTTTGCTTAGGAGATGATTCTACACACAGACCGATGAAAAATTATAATATCATTTTAGTGTTTAAACACTTATTTCAACTTCTTCTATAAAGTACCTCATTTCATTACAATTTATAACTCATATATTCTTTGATCATGTTTTCATAAACTTCTTTTATACTTCAAGAAATTTAATAAGTGTAGTGGCACCCCACCACAAAGATAGACAAGTTCACCACAGACTCGATGCACACCATATAAGCACTAGTATACTGCAAATTATATGCAAATAGTTCATGCACACTCCATAGTGGCGCTGATGTACATTAAGTCAAGCTCAATAAACTAGATGGTACCACGGATAATTAGCGCAGGAATTATGACCTAATGGCCACGGTTCTATGATGAAAAGATTGAGAGGCATGGCAGACAATTAGTCTTAACTGATCCTCGCTACCTATCGGAGTGGTGCCCTTTAAACCAGAAGGATAGTTGACTGATTCGTCAGTAGAGCAAATCCTATGCCGTCTCTGACCATCTCTCGTTTCCTCTTATTTGAGTGGACCTCGTAGAGATGACTTGACGATCCCAGGCAGTGTTTGAGCTCAGTGGTCTTACCACTAGTGTGCCTTGCAGTGCCAAGAGGAGTCTTGTCCGCCCTACTGAGACCTCCACATTCAGCCGAGCTGAGATGACGAACCCGTCTTGATCACCTAGAGCCACCTCTGTCAGGAAAGTCGTCCTCCATGGACTAGTGGTACCATGCTAGCCTTTAGTTCCCAAGGTCGCGGGTTCAAACCTGGCCGAGGGCGATGGATTTTTTTCGGGCGTAAAAATCCTTGGCATGGCTTCGTTCGGAAGGGAAGTAAAGCCGGTGGTCCCGTGTCATAGATTTACGGCACATAAAAGAACCTCAAGCCTGATAAAGAGGCCTCTGAGCAAAATTACCAGTCTTTCACGCCCAATATAGAATGGAATGCTAAGAACCGTAGTAGTTAAAGAGCGTCTATAAATAAAAAAAAAAAACTCACTCAGGAAGCGCCCGGGACCAAGCAGGCGGTGCCTTTTCCAGTTGGCCGAACAAACTTCCTCAGATCTTGTGGATCTGTAGTGACAACACGCAACAATGGATGTATCACAGTCCTCAACAATAAGTATATATCGTAAGAGAAATGTAAGAAATCACAAACTATAACTTGTCTTATTACATTTCTTCTGAAATTCTAAAGTACAGTATTGACCCAAATATAAGATGGCCTCATATATAAGACGATCCTTAAGTTTTGGAAGACTTTCACAAGAAAAATTACCTAAATAATGAATGCAACTAGAAAATATTCACATGTTGGAAACCCACGGTTTCTTTCTGCTGCACAAATTGAGTGATAAGCATATCACTTTTGTGAAATTTCCCTTTCTTTGGTCCTCTGAATGGTTTTCTTCATCTCTCCGCAATGTCATACATTACACTTGGAAACATCAAACTTCATTGTAGCCTATACTTTATTAGCACATTTTGCCTTGCACAAAACCCGTAATTTGAAGTTTATATAAAAAATTCTCTCTCCTTTATTCAACTGATGCAACAAAGATACTCTCCTTTCTATTATACTATCTGCCATGACTGGAACACTGATCCAAAACTGAATGTATTAACACAATGCGACCAAGCCAAGCAGCAATAGATCATGTTGGAAGTAATCATCATTAAAGCTTGAGAAATTATGTTTTATTTGTGCTTTGAGCTTGGCTGGTCATGTTGACTCCCATTGCTCAAGCCTATACAGACCTTCACAAAAGTGAGTATCTTTAAATGATGGACTGTGCATGTAGGGCCAATACAATATGTAAATCTTTCCTTAGTAAGACCTTAAAATGAATTTATAATTATATCAAATTCTCAGTCTAATTGTAACGCTAGCATTACAGGGTTGTATGATTATAAGTAAAAGCCCATAAGACTAGTGTGACTTTAGGAAGTGAGTTTACATTCATGTTTGCTAACAGACTTGGATGCTTTGGTTATTGTAAGTTAGTGCAAGCTGTTGAAGAAGCTCTATGGAATTACATATATAATTATCAAGGTGAATGAAGACAACTGGCAACGAACCAAAGGAGCTTATACCATGCAAATGCAATAGAGCACATCAGAGCGTATTATTCTGCCAAAGACTGCCTGATGAAGGTTCTCTTAAAATGAGTGCCTGTTGTAAAAAATACCTCTGTTTTCAGAAAATCTTGAGAATCACCAGTAAGCTACTTGAAGACTTAATGTGATTCAAATTGTAGCATAAATAACAATGGCACTTCACTATTACATCTTTTGTTATACAAATCAAACCTCTGTACATAAATCATAACTTCCTTGCAACATGTGCTATGTACCTTGCAAATTTATGCTTGGGGAATAAATTTAAATACAAATTACTTGTTGATAGAAATATACAGAATTAATACTAGTACAATGTATAATCGCTGAATTATTTATGGTCATTTATTACAAAACTTATAATGTTGAATAGATTTTAATTCATAAGCTTAAAAGTAAAGTTAATGCAGCCAAAATGCTGAAATAATAGTACAATTGATTTTGTGCAAGTGGGCATACTAGCTCATTATACTAAAAATCATGCTCAAATTTTCATAAGCGAGTAGCATATATATATGTTTGAGAGATTTTCTGACATCATTAAAACTTGGTTCATCTCATAAGGTGGTATTCATAAATTATCTTAGTATGGCCAAACTAATGACTTCAGGTTTATTAGCAGTACAATTAAGAAGTTTGGTACTCATAAACTTCGACTTGGGCTAATTAAATACTGAAGAGCAGATTAAAAGTTACTCCTGCAAGAGAAAATACTAGGAAAAGTGATAGTATTGTTTCCTACAGAAAATAATTGATAAAAAAAGAATTAAGCAGAAGCACTTAGAAATAAATGCTTGCATTTGTAACAACTTTGGTTTTTGATGGTATTATTGCAGGGTCTTTTTTATTTATTAAAGAGAGTAACTTACAACCAATTATAGTGAGGACCTAGATTACCATCTTATGCAAAGAGCGCAACATATCAGCCCTCTGTTATGCTTTGTTTTCCAGTTTGGCGAACCATTCTATTTTTTTCTGCTATCACTAACAGTAGGAATTGCTTTACAGCCATAATTGATTTCTGAGAAGTGCAAGTAAACATCGCAACCTAAACAAAATCCCAGTTTCGAACGAATGGAGTGTTTCTTGTTGGTGAGGTATAATCCAACCAATGTGAAATCTTTAGGACAGCCTGTAAACATCATTCCTATTTCATTATTTTCAAATATCTTGAGATAAGATACCAGCATAATTTTTCCAGACTATTTATTTACCATGAAAGGGTGACATCACTTTTGTGCTGGCTTGCATTATAATGCATATTCATATTCATTCTCATGTGTTTTGTCAGTCTGGGTGGCTCAGTTGGTTAGTTGGCTCCCAAGGTCGCTGGTTCAAATCCGGCCCAGACCAATGTTTTTAATGTCAGTAGATTTATAACATAACTCCTGTATGACCATATAGCACTGATATGTTCCTGTCAGTTGACAGTGTCATTAACAAGCTAAATATTTATTTCTCATGTCTTTCATTAACTTCAGAAGGTTCGTGTATCTTTAAGTATGTGAGAGAAACATTGATTGTGTTCTATAGCAATATCTAAACAAAACCATTCATTCATTTTTAAATTCTATATAGAAGCCAGTGTAGGTAAATATGTCATGCTTTATCTAATTATTAAAATGCAATTAATACTAAAAGAATTTAACTAAAAAGCCCAAAGAATAAAAGCACTTGCAATATTGCAAGTCACCTTTAAGGTATAAAATGTCTGCATATTTGAGAACATATTGAATTACTGAGCTACTTGAATGACAGGAGAAAGTTTAACGTTCTTTAAGACATTTCACCATGGTAGCTCAGTGGTAGAGTACTGGCACAGAAAGCTGAAGAGCTGTGATTTGAGTGCTGTTTGTGACATTGAAGTTTTATCTGATGGAACTCAAACACCATGAAACAGCTGTTCATTTATTCATAAAACTACCTGAATTAAGTGGTTAGTGATGTGCATACTTGCCACTGCAGCATTTTTTATTACAAACATGAAAGATGTATAGCATTTGAAAGGGAGTTAGTAGTACTTGTTCAGAATTAGCTCATTGTAAAAACTTCAATTAAATTTAAATAATATAAAGCAAATTACTGTAATCAAGAATAAAAATCTAGAATAAGTTGCAGCTTCTCGTACTTTCAGGATTATATATTAGGAACTTATTATAAAGTTATAAAATAAGAAAAGCAGATCTACTTTACTTTTCTGTGTGTCTAGTAGCATAATTTTTAAATAGATAGCATTGGCAGTTTAGAGGGACTGATACTATCAGTAAGATAATGTGCATGTCTTTTTCTCTGTCCTAGCATAAAGTAAACTTTGCCGTTTTTGTTTCATTTTTAGCTTTATTTAAGATTATTAGCTGACCTTCAACTTGTAAATCTATGTTCTACTTAGGGTTTTTTTTTTTTTTTTTTTTGTGTGTTTAACTGTGCATTCCTAACTTTATTAACAAAAATTAATGAACTTAATTTATGTACACATGTGTGTAAATAGTTATTATTGTCCATGTCTTTCTCAAACCTAATAACAGCATGTGCATATATGCCTTTTGTTGTGTGAAGTCATATAATTTGCATTCAGTCATATTTCTGCCTCTAAATTGTAGAGGATCTTCTGTTCAACAGTGTTCTGGTTCTCAGCTGAAGTGAAAATGTAAAATTTGTGAGTTCTGCTTATAATTGCTGCAATAAAAAAAGAATCTGATGTACACTCATGCAACTTTCTCTACCCATACAATCACATTTATCCATTACATATATAATTTATATAAAAAGTGATTCTTTGATCCGTGTACATTATTTGCAATACGTTTTTATCTAGGAATGATTTCAAATTAAGCATTAAGTGCTTAGTTACGTAGAACAAATGGAAACAGAATTCTGATAATTTAGTCTTGTAATAGCGGGTTCTTGCAATGATAAGAAGAGAGACGATTTGCAAACTTTCAAGCGTGTCCATGGGAGAGTGAAAGCATGCAACATGAATTATTTAAAAATGGTTAATATCTTGATGAAAGTTGCGTATTTTAATGAGGTATACATTTATCATCATGCATGATTTCCCAGTTATACAAAATTTGCTTTATGAAGAGAGATATATTTAATTTGTAATATTAATATCTCAAATATGTTATGTCTTAATCAAAATTGTTATAGCCATTTATGAGAAAATGGAAAAAGGATTTTCAGGAAAATCTTTGCTTGACATGCTTAAACAGTGTCCAACTGAAGTATAACATTATATTTTTATGAAAATTTTCGTTTTTTAGTTATGTTGTTCACAGACAGGAACACATTTATTTCTGGTGAAATATCAGTATAACATTTTTGGGTGGAATACAATACTTCCTCTACCTATTGTAATAAGATAGTTAATCGGGTGTAGAAAATGGATGACTAAAGGCATGCAAAGAGATACAGAAAGTCTAGAGCAGTTGGTGGAAAACTTTGTCCAATAAAAGAAACTAGCCTATGGGAAAATATGAAACAGAAAACCAGTCCAGATTAAACAGATTTGATAATATCCATTGGGAATTAGTATAAAGAAAGGTGTGACTCTGTTTAAAAAACCATGGAATTTACATATTCCCCAGGGAAAATTGAGGTGGGAGCCACCAGTCAATCATAGACCTTATCTGCTGTTTATTTTTAAGAACTAGTTTAGACATTAAAAAAGATTATAAAACATATAAATCAGTGCATTCATCAAAACTCCAATATATCCAACTCTAATATATCACTTTTTTTTTTCTCTCTGAAAAGATCTTACCATAACTTTCTCTGATGAAGGTAAGACGTAATTTTGAAATTATAGTGTGGTATTTGCAATTACATACTCTAGTTGTAGCATACAGAATGGTTTACAGCTCTTTAGAGTGATTTAGGATATAAGTATCCAATTTGTGGTAGCTGTATCCTGCTTGTCCACATATGCTTATAGCTCGTAAGGAATGCTGAGAGATATAGCAGTCATGCCAGCTATACTAAAGCTACTTAAGATGCCTGCTAACCAATGCATTATTTCATCAGTATGCATTTAAGGCCATAGTAGTGCAAAAAAAAAAAAAAAAAGATTTAGGGCAAGTATACAGTTTCAGAACTATCCTCCAACTTTGCATTAATTGATCATTCAAGTATTTTTATAACCAGTTTCAAAGAGTATGTTGTGTTGCAGTATAACAGTTACAAATTGTGTAAAAGGGCTGTCCCAGAAGCACCTGACATAAAAATGAAAACACAAAAATTTTGGGTAAAAACATGTTTATTTCTCTACATAGTCTCCGTTCAGCTCAATACACTTTTCCCAGCAATGTTCAATAGCTTCGATACCCTGTTTATAGTGAGAACCTTCGAGTTCTGCAAAATAACCATCAACTGCAAACTCCACCTCTTCATTCTTGGCAAATCTTTTATCACCAAGCTATTTCTTCAACTTTGGAAACAGAAAATAATCAGAGGAGGCTAAGTCTGGCAAATAGGGTACATGAGGAAGAAATTCAAACTTAAACTCATTGATTTTGGCCATGGCGATAATGGATGTGTGAACTGGTGCATTGTCTTGATGAAACAGAAGTTTCTTTTTCGGTAAATATGGTCGTTTTTGCTTGATTTCATCATTCAAACACTGCAATAAGTTTGCATAATACTCCCCATTGATTGCTTTCCCTTTTTGAAGATAATCAATGAAAATTATCCCACACGCATCCCAAAAACTGACACTATGACCTTGCCTGCAGATGGAACTGTCTTCGCCTTCATCTCAGGTGTGAAGTGATGGACCCATGTTTCATCCATGGTTATGAATCAATGCAAAAACTTGGCTTTATTGCAGCGAAACATCGCCAAACACTCAACTGAAACATCCTCACGATGCTGCTTTTGTTCCATTGTGAGTAAACGCAGCACCCATCTTGCGCACAGCTTTCTCATGTGTAAATTTTCAGTTAGTATGCGATGTACAGCACTTTTTGAAATGCCTACGATGTCTGCTAGCTCGCGCAATTTCAGTCAATGGTAATCCAATACCATTTTCTGGATTTTGTTCACAATTTCTGTGGTCACCTCATTTGGTCAACCACTGCGATGTTCGTCTTGGCAATTCATGCAGCCTCGCTTAAACTCTGCCACCCAATATTTTACTGTTATAAACGAAGGAGCAGACTCTCCCAGAGTAGAATCTAGCTCAGCTTTAATATTAGTTGAACTAAGACCTTTCAAATGAAAGTATTGCATCACATAACAACGGCCAGTTTTATCCATGTTTAAAAATTCGCTGAGAGTTCACTATTAATGGCTGCCATACAATTACTAAAAAAGTAGCATCGTCAAACTTAAGCTTTATAAGGGTGGTACTTTCTACCATACTCATTTGTTTGAAACAACCGCTTCAATTAGAAAAAAGATAAATAAGGGCATTTACGTAATGAGACAATTAACTAAAATAATGAACAATAAAACAATGAAAGATGTCTATTATGCTTTTATATATTCGCATGTAAGATGCGGAATTACGTTATGGGGAAATATTACAGCAAGAGAAATGGATAAAGTCCTTAAACTGCAAAAAAAAAAAAAAAAAAAAAAAAAAGCCATTAGAATAATAAGCAAAATGGAAAACAAACGAACTTGCAGGGGGTGTTTCAGAATCAAAACTTGTTAACAGTGCCATGTATGTGTATATATATAAATGCATAAAAACTGTGATAAATATAAATATGTGAAAAAATTCCAGTGTACATAACCATAATTTAAGAAACAATGACGATTATTATAGAATAACATTATATAAACGTCAGGCCAGGTACTTCTGGGACTGCCCTTGTATGTGATGTGAAACCTTGGAATCATTTCTGCTTTCAATTTCCAATATAGAGCAAAGCGTGCTAGAAATCCTGAAGCCAACCAAATTTAATTATCCTATTGAGCTCCTGCAATATACATGCAAAAAGCAATTACCCAAAATGCCATTTTGGAACATAAATCATTAGCATCATGGAAACATAAGCATAAATAAAATACAGTTACTACAGTGATGATAGATGCAAATTCCTCATAAGTTATGTGAGCAGTTTATTCAGTATTGTTTTTAAGAGTGCATTACAAATTTGTGTGTGCATGGTAGAAAGAAGAAAAGAGTGGGGAACATTGTCTTTTGACACTGAAGTGAGGAATTATAACTGTATAAAAGAACCCATAACATAACACGTATATCAAGAGTTCCTTCCTACTATAATTATATGCAAATACTTGACTGGAATGGTTATTTGAATCTTAGCACCTTTTGGGACTGTTACTGGAAAATAACCATTTTTCCAAATTTTAGTTCACAGTAATACTATTAGGGCTTCCATCTTGTTGGTAATTACACGGGTTTAGGAGTAGCCAATGTCTAGTAAAATATTTTATATTACAAAGTTTTGCTGACTTTTTCTAGTAGTTGCTAACAGCTATGTATATTTTAAAACTAGAATGTAGTGAAATACAAAAAAACAGGCATTTGCTAAGACTTCTGTGAATAAAAGTTCATAAACAGTATTAACACGTACCCCATATTAGTATGCGTTAATGTACTAAAGTATATAATTTGTTTACCAGCTCTTGGATAGGATTTTTCTATACAAAGTTGATCATCAGGTGTTTTACCCTCATTTCAACAACTTTAGTGACAGATGGTCGTAAATAGTTGAAACTGAGGCATTTGTTAGATTGGATTGGTCAGCATCATATGCTTGGTGCATTTGGTATAGTTGGTTAATTTAGTATAGCTGTGTTTGTAGTCGAGTTGCAAATGGTTTCTGACTGTACTAAGAACAAAGCTTATGCTAACAGTGGCATTCCAAGATTTGATATGCATTAACATGGTGGAGAAGTGAGAATTCTGGACCTATGTTCTTTGTTTATATATATATATATATATATATATATATATATATATATATATATATATATTTTTTTTTTAGTTTTTCCTTTAACAGGGTAGGTCATAATGGGAATGAATTAATGAATGAAACAGGCAAAATGATGCTAATGAGTCCAGGGTCCATCAACTGAAAAATTCTTTGACATTTGTCTTAGGATAAGGGAAATCCCTGGAGGAAAAAAAAACCTTATTCAGGTAACTCGGCCAAACCAAGATTTGAACTTGGCATCTCTTGAATGTGAGGCAGAAATGCTACCCCTTCAACAAGGGGGTGGGGTGCTCTTTACTTGTTTTCCAGTTCATATTCTGTCAGCTTATAAATTTATTTAAAAGTTGAAAAACTTAGAAGATGAAAGTAAGAGCATATATGGAAGAGAGCAAGGAGATTTTCAAGTATTATTATTACCTCCAACTGTCTTAAAGATAAGAGTTAATGCAAATAGAATGTTTTTCTTAAATGCTATATTAAACAATTTCAGTCAGCTCTTAAGAGTCAAAACACAAAATGTTAGAAATTTGCTTCAGCATTTTTCATGAACCGTTGTTGTGTAGCAGTTATTTAGAGCATGCTAGAGTGGAGCATTTTATGACACCTATTGTCTCGACAACCTAAAGTAGACATAGAATATTCAAAAGACCCTTGATGATTTTATAAATGAAACAAGAAAGAATTCAGTAATATTTTGTTTATATATATATATATATATATATATATATATATAAGTACAGCAAATAATTTACTCTTGAGATTATAATGTTCATTAACAACAAATAGGACTTCTTGGTGTTCAACAGTAAGGCTTTACAAAGCAAGAACAAACAATGTACTATCTAACCAATATCACATCTTTTTAATGAGTTGTGACTAAACACCATGGTTTATTGGAGATAATTTGATCTGGAAAGCCTACGCTTAATCACATTTTAATGGGTCATTAAAATGACTTTAAATGGCGTTAAATGAATTTAATGCAAAATGATGATGAATGAAATATTCTAATTATACTTATTGCAGCATAATATAAATGTTAACTAATGCAAGGACTTGTCTGATTGATATTTTACCCTAGGTGATGGAGGTGAAAGTGCTCGTACATCCAGCGAAGAAAAAGTATGGGACAATGAAGAGGATGGTGTTGCCTATTCTTGGTCTTTCTTCCATGTCATGTTTGGTTTGGCAACTCTGTATGTTATGATGACACTCACCAATTGGTATTCGTAAGTATAGAGCATCCAGTTTATTTTACCTTTCTTTGAATTGTAGTTTAATTATGAAAAAGCGTTTTAGTTAACTAAAAAGGTAATCAAAACATTTAAAGGTGTAGCTATTATTATTGTTATTATACCATATCCAGCATTGGGTACATGTCCCATTACACATCAAAGAATATATAAATTGGACTCTTCATCTCGTCCATGGCCATCCTCTATCCCATCTGCCTGTTGGTTGATATAAAAAGGCTTACTTTGGTAGTCTTTCAGGAGTCATCCTTCCAATATGGTTGTACCAGTTTCCTTGATATTGTATAACATCTACCATTGTTGACTTTATCCCTAGTTCTTTCCTTATGTTTGTACTTCTCACTTACCATCATTGATCTTAGAAATCTCACTTCTGAAGTCTTTCCTATCCTCTTGTGCTTCTTTCTTAAGATGTCTTACTTCCATATATTATTATTGTATTCCATTATTATTATTACATTTCTTCTTTTTATTGTAGTGCCATTGGCTCAGTCTTTTAACATAAATTTAAAGAAAATAAATTGTAAACCATACAAAACCAAGAAAAAATCTGAAAAGAAGCCAATAGACACCAAGCGGGAGTACTGCATTGTTGGCTTGTGTGGCAAATGAGAACATAACAGAGCCAGTATGAGATAAAATTCACAGCATTCCTTTCATCACAAATCTTTCCAATAAAGGCAATAATAATTTTTATATTCATTAAAACACTCCAGGATCATATCAGTAATGCAAGTGCATTGGATTGCTGACTGCAGTGCCAATAAAAGTGCTGACATAAGGTTGTCACATTTAATGTGCACTTAAATACTATCATCTTGATCAGGGCTCAAACCCGCACTTGCAGAGAAAAGCACAGAAAGCTCTTCCACCAGGCCATCAACAAAGACAGTGCTGACAAATGATGTAAACAAGCATAGCAGATAATTTTATTTTGAAATGCTTTGAATATTTGGCTCCAGGAAACTTCTTGCTTCACCTGTAGAAAGTTGTTTACAAAATTTGTGCATACTATAAACTAGAGTTTTCCATTGACCATGAATAATCTTCCTTATGGAACAATCAATACACTTAGTTTAAAACATTACACCAAAAGAGAGCCAAAGAGAGGGCAAACATGCGAAAATCCTTTCTATGTATGCTCTTGTGGCGCTAGATCAGCTTCCAGCAACTGCCCTAGTCATTACACTCGGGTTCAAGAGATCCGTCTTGCTGACATAAAAGTCCAGGTGATGACATGCCTTGTCTTATTTTCTCAATGTTAATTTCTTTATTGCTTTATAATGTGTCAACAGAACTCTGTGTAAACATACTATCGCTGATGCAGTATGTGAAATGCTGTAATAAACCATGGGACTTTAAACAAGAAATTAAAAGACTGGCCCTAATACAATATGAAAATCTGTATAAAGCTAGAGCTATGTTCACACAAGGAAATCTCCAGAAGGTGTTACGTGTTATAGAAGAATGGTTACAAGCAGTAATTGTTTAAATAAGAATGTAAACTACCAATACACGATTAGCACATCAAACACAGTGTAAGAAATGGTCAGTCTTGTAAGAGAAAACAAAAGGCTAAGAAAATACAGTAGATTGCAACCAAATGTCCAATAATATATGTGTAAATAAATGTAAGATTATATGCCAGCGGAACCGTTAAAGTTAATTTCATTTATCAACTATAAAAACAGTTTTACAAAAACCTGAATAACCAAAAGCATGAGTTTCAACTTTGTAGTAAAGGTTGGTTTGTTCTTTCTCCTAGGCCTAATTCATCTTTGGAGACTCTAAATGCAAATGCAGCCTCAATGTGGATGAAGATTGTATCAAGCTGGCTGTGTCTCGCTCTATATACATGGACCCTAGTAGCTCCCATTGTACTGCCTAACCGCGAGTTCAACTAAACTGCCACCAAGATGTGAAAAGAAAAGAAAAATCCTTTATCAGAGGAATGAAGTTTAATGTGTAATATTAAATGAGACTTCTTGTGCTTGATTGATTAATTGTTCTATAAACGAGAGTCTCCAGATTTCTTAATTTTATCTTCTTTTTTTAAGTATGTAGTGTTTTTGAAGCAATATAAATGGTTTTATATCTGTTATAGTGTTGTAGTATATATTTTACAGCTTAGTCTTTTCATGTAAATAAATAGTAACCCTCAAAAACCATTCATGGCAGCAATATTAATTTATGAGTACCATATTTACATCTGCATTACGTCAGATACTTTCCTATTTGCTTTTCAATTTAAAAATTGGAGCACATAAACTAGGTAATCTAACTTAAGTACATACCATGCACACTTAATTCTGTTTAAAGTGATTGAAAACAGCATTTACCTTTGTAGTAATTTGAGCTGTCCATATATCTTAGTATATCTGTAAATACTGTCCCAAACCTAATAAATTACTACATTCTTATACTGTTACTAATTAAAACCACATCCTGTAGGTGTGACAGGCAATGAACCTTACTTGGCAACAAAAGAAAGTAATCCATTGGAATGAACAACAGGATTCAGGAGGTAATTTAGGAGTAATAAGAGTTGACCACATTACTGAGAGGTTTATATATAAATTATGTACCTATTTTAGGTGCTTATGTTGCATCACCTGTTCCCTAGCTGGATTGAGGAGACGGGTACCAACAGGGTAGTTGAGGTTTAAGGCTTGGATTTGTTGATAGCAATTCTGCGGTTAAAATCCAGCCAGGACCGTCTTCCCTGATGAGGTTTTTCTCAGTTCTCATAATTGGTAAATGCCGGGGAGGTACCCTAAACTTAGGCCTTGAATGTTTCCTTCTTAATTATCGATTATTATTTAATTTCATATATCATCAGTGTCCACCACCTGTGGTGCTGTATATAGTAAGAACGGGTGTTAAACACTACCATCTGTTGGAATTAATTGTTCTTCCACATAAGACGTGTGTTGGACAAGATTGGAAAGGTAGAATCAGATGACGACTGAAAAATTCAATGCCATTGCCAGGATTTGAACCGCGGATCTCCCTGTTTTCATCTGTTTGCTTTAACCACTGAGCTACCATGGCAACATGCTGGTACGACATTAAATTCCCCAACTGATTTGCATTTTTCCCAGTAAACCACATAGGATCTCAAATTGTATTGAAATGACATACCCCAAGGCAATTTAATTCACCTAATAGTGGTCGAAACTATGAAGCCTAGGACTTAAAGGCTTACACCATTGTATGTCACCATTGGGATATGTTATCATTATTTATTTAATAAATAAAAGATGTATAATATGAGTTGGTTTTGGCTTACTTGGGTTCATGGCGATTGTTTTTCATGGACTGAGACAAATATAATGCTGTCTTGAAGTTATTTCAACATCAGGTTTAGATACTAAAAGTATTGAATTTTTGGTATTGTGATCAGTAGAGCAAAAAATTCTTGTTTCATAGTGACGCATTATAGTTTTCCGAGCTGAGTACTTCCTCAAAATTATTTTGAAACATTTTACAATTACATATTTTCATAAATATGTTTCACACATTTTTGGACGAATAATTACTTGGAAACAGGAATGCATAAATTATTAAGAAATTAAAAAAGAATGATCTTAGACTTTCATTAAAACATTACTGTTATTTTGTAGCTCTTCTAAATGTTGCCAGTTTCTTTTTTCTTTTTTTTTCCAAGATCTGAGAACTTTGTATTTCTTGGTCCTTGAAATTAGTGGTAAGAAACTTAGCAGCAGTGCGTAGGTCCCTTCATTTCCAAAATATTGCACATGGGCTTCGTACATACCAAACACCCATTCAGCAGCAGGATTCCCTTTTTCTTCTGTATATAAAATCACATATATTTTAAAGCTGTAACCATTACACTTCACTTGTCAGTTATTCATCCTTTTATTTGTAAACAGTTAGTAGTTGACAAGGCAAACACTATACATTGCACAATGGCAACTGTACTGAATGTATAAGCGAACTTCAATTATGTCCAGTCTAATGGACTGGGAGCTGTAGAAAGCACTAACCTTGACCACAATAGTAATCCTTTGTCCCAGTAGCAGTCCAAAGACAGCCTCTTGATATGCTGTGAAGCATACTTTATCCAAACAACACCCGGTTTTGTATTTTGCAGAAATAAAAAAAGGAAAGAAAAATGTCTTAAAGCAAGTGGAAAAAATTATGAATGAAAATGCAGTACTAAAGTGTGCATTCTGCCATTTTCCTTTGCAAATTGATATTTTACTACATTATAATTTAACACAATGTCAACTCCTAAGAAGAATATTTGGTCCTGATAAAATATCTGTTCTCTTTCCAAATGAAAAGCTTGGCACCACTTCAGAGCATCATCTATCTTTACCATAGCAACTCCCTGCCATTTGATTGGGTAACCCAATCCTCCACTTTAATGTAACTTCTTTCATATCTTTACCTTGATTGACTATGGTGTATTCAGTGTTTTGGCTCAATTCAATCATATCTGAGATGAAATAGTCACGAAGAATCATGATTGGGCACTTCAGTGTTCCATTACAATGTGA
This sequence comes from Deroplatys truncata, assembly GCA_030765065.1. Classification (NCBI taxonomy): domain Eukaryota; kingdom Metazoa; phylum Arthropoda; class Insecta; order Mantodea; family Mantidae; genus Deroplatys; species Deroplatys truncata. The sequence continues at coordinate 56,824,350 of CM060985.1, forward strand.
ACTATAAAGGAAAATGTGGCTGGGCAAAATTAATCAGTTGCACTTTGTCTTCCATATCTGATTACAGTGTCTCTGTACATTTAGTATGCAATCAGAAAAGCATGCTATATTAGCATAATATAACACTATTAACCCTTGTTAAGTGTACGAGATAGTACACAATAGCATGTGTAGTGGTTACCATGCTAGCCTCTAGTTACCGAGGTCGCGGGTTCAAACCCGGCGGAGGGTGATGGATTTTTTTTGAGTGTAAAAATCCTTAGCATGGCTTCCTTCAGAAGGGAAGTAAAGCCGGTGATCCTGTGTTGCAGATTTACGGCACATAAAAGAACCTCAAGCCTGATAAAGAGGCATCTGAGCAAAATTACTGGTCTTTCACGTCCAAATAGAATGGGACGCTAAGGACCACAGCAGTTAAAGAGCGTCCATAACTAAAACTTGATTTCAATTACACAATAGTATACAATTTCTTTGGGTTGCACATTTTTTTCCTAGCTAACCTTGCAGCATGCATATTAGTGATCTCATCATGCTCATTAGGATTATATGGTTGTGGAATGCATATTCAGGCATCTTCCAGCAAGTCTTTATATTTTCTTACTGGTTATTGAGTAACCAGAGTAGGCATGCAACCACATTCATCTTCATACACCAGACTGGATATTTGAGGAACCTTCTTTATCAAAGAAAACTAATACAAACTCAGCTTGGGAATCAAACCCAGGACCCTTAAAACATCTATCAGGTGCTTTACCAACTGAGCCACAAGGCCAAGGGTTGGACATTAAATACCATTTCAAAAACCACATAGCCCAATCATTAATTTTTAACAATGAGAGTACATATCTTTCTAAGTTATCAAAACTGAAAAAAAAAGCAAGAAATGTAATTTTCACTTGTGCCACAACTGCTGTACCACACTCTTGAAATACTCATTTCTCTATTTTTGGTGAAACTTATCAATGTGATCAATATAACGGAAAAATAATATAGTGACATTTCCTTTGCATCTGTACTCAGTAAAATGGCTTCAAGAATAAAACGAGTCAATTTAATCCCACTCAAGGAAAAATAATTTATAGACCATGGAGTCTATACACTGTTACCTTGGTACATTTGTAATCTGAGGGATAAATTGCTTGGAATACAATCATGTATAACTGGGGCAAAAAAATCTTGTATTTCTCTCCCTTAATGTAATAGCCTATATTTTGTTTACTGCAAAATTAGTAAGAAGTTTGATGTCTGGTCTACCAAGTTTTCTAATTCCCTCTAACTGTTATTTAGCTTAATGTGAGTAATTACAGGGTCTTGTGAAACAATGAGGGAATGAATGAAATGTTGCAAGTCTTGCATAATTTTATGATTTGAGTTTATCTTGCTAAGAACAAGTGATGATTCAATCCTCACTGCATTTTACATCCAGTGCATAGTTATGAGAGCAATATGTCCTAAGACACAAGTACTTAATGTGCAATATATTAGATACAGATGTAAGTATGGTATTTCTGTGCTAAGCATTAATTACTAACATGCTAAAATCCACTGTGCTTTAACTTAAACAAGGGTTACTCTTTATTATTAATAATATTTGTTTAATAAACATATGCAACTCTTAGCTGTGTTAAATAAAGCAATAGATTGAAACATATAAATACGTTAGTAATAGGGAGAAAAGTATTATTAAAACTTTATTATAATATTTAGGTGCTTGAAATCTGAAGAAAAACAGAAATTATAGACTGTATGCAAGCTATATGTGATAAAACAATTGACAGTGATATGATTATGTACTAAAGGTGGTGTAACAAAAACACAATTTGTTCCATTTTATCATCTTTTGCTGTTCACAATTTTGAGTAATAAAATATTTACCACCAATAAGTGAGTTTAACAAAGCAATAAAATTCTCAAATCACTCAGGCAAAAGTGTTTAGATCATGAGTCACAGCATAGAAAGAAGCATTAAAATGAGTCCTTTCCTCCTACTGCTGATTTTGCAGTTTAAAGAGGTAATGAGAATGCTGGATTACTCTATTCTTTGTGTGCTGGGTCATTTTAGTACTACCCTTTCATAAATGGAGATTTAAATATGCTCCCTGGTGATTATATCCTTTTAAATCTGTGGCAGAATTTAAAATTACATGAATATAAAACGTTTGTTATCCCTTCATGTATTAAAATACAACGGACTGCAACTAATTCACTCCTCAAAGAACCATGTCTTGAATTCATGTTGAGCAGCACAGCATTATTACATGGGAAATGATTTATGAGATGGGGACAGTTTTGATATGGTTCCTAGGAAAAGGCTAGAATAGAAAGAGTGATGGTAATGAAAAATAGTGTGTGCACAATGTTTCATATGAGACATAGATTGAGGGGATACAAGTTGACTTAGAGGTGATATGCGAGTGGAAAAATAAAGGAAGGAGTGCACATGTGGCTGATAACTAATAATGATTGGAGGCACCAAAGTAATACCCGAGCCCCAAAGTTAAAAGCCAGATAATGGCTATGTTAAAACTTATTTCAGAGGACAGTTGATTTGAAAAAAATCTAATGTGTTACACTCAAATGACTTTCTCTACTCTTGTACAAACTATTTTTACAAACACTTATTCTCCATATGCTTCATGTTTATCGAGATGTTAATCTTATTATTAATTTTCTTGTAGATGCAAGGGGAATTGGTAGGCTTTAAGCGATAGTGAAATATTTTAAGAGCTGGTTACTATTTAAAGTATTCCATTCTCTTTGCATTACCAGGAAAAAAAAAATCTGATGTGTTACACTCACATGACTTTCTCTACTCTTGTACAAACTATTTTTACAAACGCTTATTCTCCATCTACTTCATGTTAATCGAGATAAACATTTGCATAATCTGTCTTATTGCTAATTTTCTTGTAGATGTAAGGGGATAATATATTTACAAGGGAAATTTGGAAATACAGTAGCCTTTAAGCACATACATATCTCTTAATAGCTGGTTGCTAGGTGCAGCACCATTCCCTTTCCCACAGATTAATACTCTTTGCATATCCAAGACAAAAAAATGAATAATGAATTCCCATTTGAGAAAATAAGTATTGAAAAATTTAAGGGAATAACAAGCAATATCTCAAAAATGGTTCACTCAACAAAAAAAATGTATATGACATAAATTGTGTATTTTAATGCGATCTACATTTTTTGTGCAGTAAAATTTTGTCTATCTCTTATGGTTTATCAGTTATGCAAAAGTCGTTCACAATGAAGAATACTTTTGGAGACATTCCCAGAAAATTCAAGATATGCATTTTATTTGTAATACAAATATCTTAAACATATGATATTTTAATCAAAATCGTTAGAGCCATTTTTGAGAATATTAAAATCTTCCATGTAAAGGGTAATCTGGGGTGGGGGGATTTTCTTGAAAACCTTCGTGTCGCATCCTTGGAAGATACTGAACCTAAATACCAAGTTTGGTGTTTACCCGACTGTTCGTTTCTGAGTTATGCTGTTTACAGACAGACACACGGACATGTTTCCAAAAATGCTTTTTTTGGATTCAGGGGGTCTCAAAACATATATTTCTGGTGAAATCTCGGTATCGAATTTTTGGGTGGAATACAATACTTGCCCTACTTACTATACGTAGTAGAGAAAGTAAAATGAATAATGAATTCCCATTTGAGAAAAAGCATAAGTATTGGAAAATTTAAGGGAATTACAAGCAATATCTCAAAAATGGTTCATTCAACAAAAGCAATGTATATGACATAAATTGTGTATTTTAACGTGATTTACCTTTTTTGTGTAGTGAAATTTTGTCTCTCTCTTATGGTTTACCAGTTATGCAAAAGTCATTCACAATAATGAAGAATACTTTTGGAGACATTCCCAGAAAATTCAAGATATACGTTTTATTTGTCATGAAAGTATCTTAAATATATGATATTTTAATAAAAATCGTTAGAGCCATTTTTTAGAAAATTAAAATTTTCGAAAAATGTTCCATGTAGAGGGTAATCTGGGGTGGGGGGATTTTCTTGAAAGCCTTCGTGTCGCATCTCTGGAAGCTACTGAACCTAAATACCAAGTTTGGTGTTTATCCGACTGTTGGTTTCTGAGTTATGCTGTTCACAAACACACACACGGCATGTTTCCAAAAATGCTTTTTTTGGATTCAGGGGGCCTCAAAACATATATTTCTGGTGAAATCTCGGTATCGAATTTTTGGGTGGAATGCAATTTTTCTCTTACTTACTATACGTAGTAGAGAAAGTGAAAATATCTGATGTGTTACATTGATATTTTTTTCTCTATCCATTCTTATAAAATCTAATCCTTCTACTTCATGTTAACTAAGATGAAAGTTTGCTGAAATGGTTTCTTTACACATTTTATTATAGGTACAAAGAGGATGCAGAAGACTGAAGCTATAGTCAAATATTTAAAAAGTGGGCTTTGAAATTCCACTCTGCATGATCACAATAAGCAAACGAATGACAACTTAGCATTTCAGAAAAATATAATTTGAAACTTCAAACTAATTACAATAAACATCTCGAAGATGGTCAGTGCCACAAAACACTTTGACATAAATTGTAAGTTTTAATGAGATATACATTTTTCTTTTCAAGTTTTGCCTCTCTCTTGTGGTTTACCAGTTATACAAAATTCATTCAGAATGAAGAGGATTTCACAGCATATTCTCAGAAAATTCAAGATGTGTATACATCTGATTTATAATGAAAATATTCTACAAATATGGTATTTTAATTAAAACTGTCACAGCTAATTTTTTCAAAATAAAAATAACCAAAAAATGCTTTATTTATACGGTAGTTTGGAGTTAGGAAATTTTTTTGGAAATCTTGATCTCTTATCCTTAGAATTTTTGGGTGGAATGAAATACCTTCTCTACTTACTATAGGTAAGCAGTAGGGAAAGTAAAAATAGAAAAGAAAGAAAAAAAAAAAAAGATTAGAATTGAAGGTGGTGGATAAAGAATGTAAAAAGTTAAAGGAATGATACATATTACAATGAGAGAAGTACATGAACAAAACAGGCGTATGTAGGGAAGTAATTGAAAAGCTGGAGAAAGAAAAATAAAAGTGCAGTCAAGAAGGCACAGTTTAACAATATTTGGACTGGAGAACAAGACATGTTTAGTTCAAATAGTTGAGATTAAAAGGGTATGTAATTAAAAGTGCTTTGAAATTGGAAGATGTATAGTAAAACAATTTCAATCCTGGAAAATTAGCAATGGATAAATTAAAATGGGAAATAAAATTAAATGAGTCAAAATAATCACTCTTTATAGCTTCATTAAGTTAGATTATTACCCAGAATATGTTTTGTAGGATGCTTCCTGCGTGCACATAAATAAAAGTTAAGTACTCATATTGCTCCACATACTAAATTGCTGGCAGGAAATGTTTCAAGGACCTGTTGTCCTGCCAGTTTCTTTTTACAGTGTGTAACACTCATTCTTTCTGCATAAATGCCAGTAATTTGGTAAGTGTAACAATATAAAGGCGTAACATCGATTCATTTTCCATAATTTAATTATTTGTTTCAGTGTGTGTGAGTTCTAATAATTTTAAATTTAATTATATAAATAAATAAAAGTGTTTTGACTCATTTCGTCTTTTTGTGTGTTTGCTTTACTGTGAACAGTCCCATATTTAATTTGATTAAAATGGAAAACTTGGAAGAAACAGAAAGTGAAGAGAATGCATTGGCTTGTAAGTCCTACAAAGGGGAGGGTAGTCCGTTAAAAAATGAAATGATATATAATACATACAGTTCTTCTTTAAGTGCATATGCTGCTGCAGAGTTAAGAGTTTATACAATAGTATGAAGAAAATTTGTTGACATGTTTCAAATTTGGTCGAGATCAGTGCAAGAGTGAGGGTAGATTAGATGGAGAGCTGCCCACAAGTTTTCAATTGTTAAGGTGAGCCAATGCATGTACAAAACAAACTTTATACACAAGAGTTTGAACAAACTTTGTCAACATATTTTAAATTTGGTTGGAATCGGTACAAATTAATGGTAGTTAAGACTGAGCAGAAAGCATTGAAATTGAGGTTGCAGCTAATCAAGGCTAAAGGCTTTGAAACTTTTGCTAGCTAACAAAATCTGATGTGTTCCACTCACATGACTTTCTCTAGTCTTGTACTAACTATTTTTACAAATGCTTATTCTCCATCTACTTCATGTTAATTGATATAAACATTTGCAGAAACTATCTTAGTGGTAACTTTCTTGTAGGTGCAAGGGGAATATGGTAGGCTTTAAGTGATAGTCAAATCTTTTAAGAGCTGGTTGCTATGTGGAGCATTGTAGGACATGACTAGGACATAAACAAATGAATAACGAATTCCCATTTAAGCAAAAGTCGTATTGGAAAACTAAACAAAATAACAAGGAATACCTTGGAAACGGTTCACTCAAAAAAAAAAAAAAAAATTGTGCGCTTTAACGAGATCTACACTGTATAGTAAAATTGTGTCTCTCTCTTATGGTTTACCAGTTATGCGAAAGTCATTCAGAATGAAGAGGACTTTTGGGGACATTCCCAGAAAATTCAAGACATACATCTTATTTGCCATAAAAATATCTTAAACATATATTTTAATCAAAATCGTTAAGAACCATTTTTGAGAAAATCAAATATTTTGAAAAATATTCCATGTAAAGGGTAGTCTGACGTGGGGGATTTTCTTGAAAATCTTTGTATTGCATCCTTGGAAGACATTAAACTTATCCGACTTTTCATTTTTTAATTATGCTGTTTACAGACAGACACACACACGCACGTTTATTTGGATTCCGGGCACCTCAAAACATGTATATCCAGTGAAATGTTGGTGTCAAATTTTTGGGTGGAATACAATACTTCCCCTACTTACTATACATAATAGAGAAAGTAAAAAAATAGCTGCAAGACATGTGAATGACTGCAAATGGAGGCAGAAATAATTATGCCCCCCCCCCCCCAATTTCTATAGCCAATGGAAGCACAATACAAATAATGGAATCCAGAGCAGTGGCCAAAACCTTGTTAATGGTTTATAGACTATTTGAAACAGTTGTGTGGTGTAATGGCTTGTGCTCATATTTATCATACAATAGACAAGGTTTTAATTCTTCTCCAATTTATATCTACCTCATTAACCGTGAAATGGTTTTAAACGCATTTTTAATTATCTGCAACTTAACTGAAGGATATAACTATATATTTTATCTTTTATTATTATGAATTGAGACTTCTTGAACCATCTCATGTCCTTTGGCTTGCATTAAAACAATACAAAGCTACCATCAAAAGTAAATAAATCCTCAGGAAATATTGTAGATTTGCAAAAAACCCTATCACACAATGTTATAGTAAATCCCCACACCATGTATATAGGCTTGCAAAATATAAACAAATTTATTAATAAAACAGCATATCAGCTGACTATGTTTGCATTTTTTGAATGACAAAAGAACAAGTGAAGATGTTGCATAGATAAATTAGATTTATTAAATGCTGTGTGAATATTAATGGATGTAATTTGTTTGAAACATGCAGAAGTTTAAGAGCAGTTTATATGGGGAGTCTGTAAAAAATATAGAAGTTTTAGGATCAAAGTTGAACTTCACTTATACATCATTCATTTCTCACAGTTATACACTAAATTTTTAAGCACCAATCTTTGTCCATGAATATTTAGCTCAATTATACATCTTTCAATTCTTAATACTTGCATTTTTCTGGTCTCCAAGTATAAAATATATAATGCAAGGTTACTCTGTATTCTATTATTGTTGCAGCAAAAAATGGTAGGCATGTTGGGTGAGGCATATAAGGTGGTATGCATATAAGTACTGCAAATAGCATATTATTTGTGTTTAATTTATTGTTGTTTATTATTAAATAATGCATAATTAAAGTTAGTTTAATAAAAAGCTTCGGTTCCATAAGAAAATTTACTTTTACATTTTTTCATTTATGCATTATTTTAGCCATCTCCCTTTGAAAACATTTAACTGAAGTTATACTGTTCTTCCTAAAATGTCTAATAAATACCAAAACACAAGAGAAAAACATTGCAAAAGCATCTGAAGTGTAATGCTAGTGGACATTTATGATCCTTTTAATACTAACATTCAATAGGCTGATGTGAGTGTGTTTTAATTTGAAAAAATCAATAGTTTGTGTAAACTACACCTGTATTACTACAGAATGTAGTTGCGGGCTTTCTTTCACTCTTATAGTCATTAGTGTCCCTCAATTTTAGCATGCCAGAGATGGCAATGCTTTCGAGCAGTGGGAGGTGGAAGGCACAATCCAAATGTGTACAAATCATAGGTAAAGCCAAGAAAGTTGTCAGATTATGTTTTACATAAAACTTCCACTTTGCCAATGAAATGGCTGGAAAAACTTTATGAAGTAGTAGTTCAAAGATGTATAGAATAGAACATTTGGGGAGTAACAAAGGGATTGTTAAAGCTTAACACAGTACATAGAACATTTTGTAGAGAACAAGTGGGTTTACCAAAAAGTTCTGCAAGAGGATCAGAGCAAGTGCAACTAAGGCATAATAATAAGGAAAGGCATAATAAACAAAAGAACGGTACACTTGCTAAAAATTAGACAACAGCAACATTCAATAGAATGCCTAAAGTTCCAAATAGATGTGTTTGCGAAGAAGAGCTAGTTAAAAAAAAATTGTTAACTATGCTGTCAATTGCCAGAATCATATCAGTGCTGCCGGTGTGCAGAATTTTGTCCTGCAGGAGTTCCTTTAACCTGCTAGTAAATCTACTGACATGGGGCTATCACTTTTAAGCACACTTAAAAACCATTGGTCTGGCCGGGTTTGAACCCCCAACCTTGGGATCAGTAATTATCTCCCCAGGAGCTGGTTTGGGGAAGTAAGGAAAATACTAGAAGAGACTGAAATGAGGAATGTTTGGCAGCAAATTTTGGAAAGAAGGCAAAGGGTGGAGGATATAGAGAAGTCAGAGATTTGCGCTAGTTTTGACAACATTCTTTATGTTGTGTAGAATAGTTGAAAGAAATAAGAAATTTGTACTCCAGTTTGGAATAGATCTGCATGGATGTGAACAGGAACATTTACAAGAAACAGGTCTACAGAAATATGTCTCGTATTAGCCACCCAAGGGTAGAGTTTATCTGACATGTGGTGGACAATCATAGGCTTGCCCTAAAAACAAACCTCCATATTACACTCATGGGGGGAGAGTTTTGGATGTAATAGGCTATGTATCAGTTTCATTTAAATTTTTAATTAACTAATTTATTTTTTCTCTTTTAACCGCTTCAGCGATGGCCATTTAAACCCTGCACAGGCCAGGAATGGATACCCAATAAACAACGCAAGACATTTAAATTGTTAAATGGGGTAAAAATGCTGCATAAATACACATTCATAACTTCCGTATTTATTAAGTTATCTTAATGAAACAAAAACTGGTTTAAAGCTCATTAAAGGTAGTATACATCTACGCATCAACAAAGTGTAAACTATTTTAAAAAATGTTGAAATATCACTGCTTTGTTTCTCTGTAGCAAAAGCCATTTGTGCATCGAACGCACCTAATTTGTGAGTCAGCTTCTTGTTTGTACGTACGAACGATACAGCTGCCTCAGCGATGTGTTCTCCAGTTCAAGGTTTCATGCTTTCGTTTATATTACAATGTGATAATGTACTTCTGTGTATTGAAACATGCCAGCTACAAACAAAGCAAACCTGTCTGTCAGCATTTGTATGTGCCTATGTCTTAGAATATTACACAACCAAAGTGTAGGGTAGATGAATGCAGTGATATTTTCATTCAGTCTGGAAAGCTTTCGTGTTCTGTACTGAAAAGCACATTTGAAATGGTTATATCTCAGTGCTAACCATGGCTTCAACTAGCAATGTAGCAAATCAATTAGGGAGGGTAGTTATGGCATTATCCAATTGCAGCTCTAAGATTTTGATGATTGACACTGGAAAAATAGATTCTCACACCAAAATGTCAATTTTCAAGCCTGATGTTATTCAGGAATACAATATGCATATGGGGGGTATGTATCTAGTAGATCAGGTATTGCAAGCATATCCCTCTTTACAAAAAACAGTTAAATGGTATAAAAAGTATTTTTGTACCAGTTGGATATAACCATATACAATTGTTTGGTAATTTGGAGATCTCTAAACCCACGCAAGACAATGACATACCTGGACTTCCGCATATCAATAGCTCGTAGCCTAATTGAGCAGTATAATATTCAGAGGCCTCTTCATACTGGGGGTAAGAAATCCACAACCCCTGTACCCCTCAGACTTGAAGGAAAACATTTTCCTAAAAGGATACCACCCACCGCAAAAAAGTCGCGTCCATTTTGAAAGTGTCTGGTGTGTCACAAAAAAGGTGTTCGCAAGGAAACCAATATGATTTGCCGTGAATGTGATGTGCCCTTGTGTGTTTATCCATGTTTTGAGGTATACCATTCAAGAAGAAACCTTTAAAGGTAAGCCTTGATATCTTATAGAATTTATTTAAATTTATTATAAAAGAGAAAAATTATAAGAATTAGGGTTAAATAAGCATTAAATGCATGTATACACAGGACGTCTACTGACGTCCATATCCTTTCTCCTGCATTTTAACATGGACGTCATATGACGTCCATATCCCCGAAAGGATTAAAACCATCACATCCAATAAACTGAAATTAAATTAGAATAAATAACAAATATTGATGAAACAACACATGTTGAGCTGCACCCATTTAGATGCAATGTGAGTATACTTCCTTCTTCCTTCCTTCCTCTCCGCTAACCTACATTTTTATTTTCCACCAGTTGTTACACTTCCTTCTAAATATTCTGGTTACTGCATGAAACATCAAGAAAATGTAGAAATTGATACAAAAACTTGCATATGGAAAATAAAATGGGCTAAGAAAATTGGTTTTGTGCAATGGTATTCATTATTGCTTGGCTTCAATTCATTAGATACAGAGGAACTAACCGGTTCTCTCGAAGGACAAGGCAAAGTTTGGGTATTGAGGGGTTTTGGTTCAATATAAATCCTCGTATTCTTTCAATGGAGCTCCTCCAACTCCCAAAGCATTACATTATATACCTTAATGTCAAGCATTGGTTTTTAGCAATTGTCTTTTCCAAAATACATCTTTTCAGAAAATATGCCACACTGAAAATGCAAACCTGATGATTTCCAACTCAGGTTACTACTGCATTCCACTACAGCATACATGGTTTATCATAATATGGAAAATGTTTTTGTTTAGGGAGATGATGCATTGAGGCATTTGCTAAAGAATGAAATGTGAACACATTCCAGAAGGTTAACTTTTTCAAGCTATCTTAAGTTACCAGGATTTAATTCACTGTGTTGACTTTTCATGATTAAGAAACCATAAACATTGAGATTTGTACTTACATATCTTTGAAATTGAGTTTTTATTTATGAACGCTCTGTAACTACTATGCTCCTTAGCATCCCATTCTATATTGGGCTTGAAAGACTGGAAATTTTGCTCAGAGGCCTCTTTATCAGGCTTGAGATTCTTTTACATGCCATAAATCCACAACACAGGACCAACAGCTTTACTTTACTTCCCTTCCGAAGGAAATCATTCTAAGGATTTTTACACCCAAAAAAATCCATTGCCCTCTACCAGGTTTCAACCTGCGATCTTGGGAACTAGAGGCTAGCAGCACATCTGTGGAGTCAGTTTTTTAACACATCACTTACACTGGGATGCTGACTGCACAAATTACATGTATAATTTGGACATCACTGTTACTAAATTCCTCTAAACATAAATTAATTGAAGTTTGTTTTTCGAGAATTAGAACTGCAACATCATGTCATCCAGCAACAATTGTTGTTTGAAGAGCTACCGTAATTTTCCTGCATGCATACTACTACTGCTTGGCACTGTGCTAACAAACCTTGCAAATAGCAGAAGTGACATCACAACATTTGACATAAGCTTGCCTCTAAATTAAAGGTTCAGATTTTTACATGGAAAACTCTCTATATTTCTTTATTCAAGGCCTTTGTTTTCTCCACATTTGCCAAATGGTGTAGATTTGTATCTATAGGGATGGGAAATAAAGGTATGGGAAGTTGTAGAAAATTTTAGGATAGCCTACAAATTTTAAATGTTCCTAAAACCCAGATGTCTTAAAGTTCTGTATGAATCATTGCCAAAACTATTTCCTTAAAGCAATATTCAACGAATTATATGACAGGAACATGACTATTTGCTACACCCCCCAAGATCAGAATAACTATTCCAAATTTTACGATGTGATAGAGGACATGAAAATAAAAATCTTTTCTTAATTGTGCCAGAAACTGTTTTGTTTTCAACATAAAAGACTGACACAAATACTCACATTATGGGTGCAATTATGATTCAGCTAGTCGTGTTAAAATGGAATAAAAAATTGAAGTTAAACGATGGGGAAGTTGCTCCCAGAAACTAGCCTAACAGATATATGTGGAGAATAAAAAGTGTTAAACATTTGTCGACTTGTTCTAATATAAATTATGTTGCTTCACTGTATACAATCTCTGTATTTTTTTTTCTCCCATTTATATGCTGCCTTTAACGTCAAAGTTCATATTGGTGGCTTTTTACCTTTGGAACAATTGTTCTTCAGCATTGATGTTCATTCACTTACAGTGATGTTAATTTTTGGGATGCTATTACTTTTAGTTATTACAATAAATTCACACACACACATCCACACTACCATTCATACTTCCAGACTATAGGGAGGATTGGGAATATCCTGGCTAAACAAAAATTCCCACCCTCCAGCCAGGAATTGAACCTGGAACCTATGGATTTGAAGACTAACAAGCTAACCATCAGACCACAGAGGCAGCCTATACAATTTTGTTTATTGAAGTTAGTTTGTTTTGTATGTTACAAAATATCTTCTGAGAGATTTGTTATCTTTGATCTGGTGTTATGCTTGTAAAAATCGGAGTTAGATATTTAGCACTTTAATAAAATTAAAAACCAAAACAAACTGCTTATGCCAGGACAAGGGAAGTTAACATAGGATCTCTGAAATTAGAGTAATTAATACAATGAGAATATACTTCTAAGATCACTTTATGAATCATTTTAGGAACAAATTCATTCCTTAAAATGCTCATTAATACACTTAATAAATGCAATAACTGGTGTTTTACATATGCATACACCATTATAATACAATTACTCATATGCAACTGGTTAAAGATAATATACAATGTTTATATAAAAACGAAAAAGCCAACAATCATTTTAACATTACTGTACAACTTACAGTGTAACCTCATCTAATTAACATGTTGGTACACAACTTCAAAACACAGGCACTAGATTTCTATATCTTATGAAGTTCACACACTTCACATTGAACAGTTTTGAAATGTTGTCACTTTTAAAAAATAATACCATTTTTAACTGTTCAGCTGGATAAATATTAGGCCTAAAATTTTTATACTTTTATGACTATCTTGGAGCATAGCACCCTGTACCCATTTTACTATACCAAAAGCTTACTTCTCTTAATCTTCAGCTTCTTTTAATGTTTTTAACATCTGCAGCATTTAAGTACAATCTAAGCACCTGAAGTAATGACATTGTTTTACTCTTTGTAGGAATGCTGTTTTAACTTTTTGCTGTATATGTTGTGTAGAGTCATTATGTTGCTCTCATTCTCATTCCTGTGTATGTACTGAACTGCCCAGAAATATCTCTGAGCAGCTTCGCTTCTTCATGAATTAACAGACTTAATCTGTAATGCAGTAAATTATGATCTGCCAAGTTATAGTAGCTAAAATATTAGCTATACATGTTATAAAACTGTAACCAAAATGTTCATGGTAATTTTAAGTAAAACATTGCATTTTTACAATTAATGAGTGTGTGTGCATGCATGCACGCATGAGAAAGACACAATAGCCTCTATGACATCTCAATTACTTCTCCTAAAGTGATGGTTGTAATGGGGCACAAAATAAACAATTTGAAATATCTCGCTTATTATTCATGTATTCAAAAAATGTTACAGAATAAAAGTTTACAAGCATTAAGTTTCTGAAAAGTCTGTAAATTACAAAATTTTGATTGGATGAATGCTTAGAAATTACACAAATGTTTCCTTATTTGATTGATTATCACCGACAACAGAGTTGATCTGATTGCTTGCAAGCATAAGAAAGAGGCACAATTTGTGCGCTACAAAACCTTTTACTTTTATTTTGATTTTTATTGACCCTCCAGAAAAAGTATCATTACTGGTTTTCAAAACATCACATAATGTGTATGTTGCACAGAGTGAGAAGAAGGGAAAGAGCAGTAGAGATGTGGCAGATGTGGACTGGGGGCAAGAAGAAAGTCATTCAAATAGAGGGAGACAGAGAAATATCTCTGCATTTAACGCAGTAAGAGCAATGGGTTCTACTAGCACAGAAAAACTTTGCTGAAAATAATATTAATTTGAATAAATAACTAGCACCCAGTAACCCTGACTGTTTGCTTTAAGCTGGCACAGGAGCAACTTGGCATGACTGAAATGCCCAATGATATCTCTAGTGTAAAGGCAGAAAAGAAGAGGACCTTAAGGTTGTTTAGAATGAAGAATATCATGAAAGGTTCAATGTTCAAACATTAGAAGGTCGAATCAATCACAACTGCTTTTTTTCTAGTCTTTATTTTATATTTAGATTGATTCTCATTTTACTTCCCAGAAGGATGGTGTGATTGTTCTAAAAGTGGAAAAACAAAACAAACAGCAGGGAAGGGGGTTGTTGTACAGTTATTTTCCCAAAAATACCTGGCAATATGATGTGCTCTAGTTCATAATTAAGTTAAAATATTCCTGTAATATAAGGATGATAAGTGAGTTCAGTTAGATATGCACTCGAGATAACTAAAGTATTCATGCACAATACTGCTTCTGTTTACACAGGAAGTTAAAAAATATCAGGTTTGTCCCAAAAGTCTCAGATTACTACCTGATAGCCAGTGCAATAAATAGCTGGTAGGGAATGTGCAAATTTTCTGTATTTAATAAACAAAACTTAACTGTAATTGTTAGAATTGTTGTTCTGTAAAGGACTTTGGGAAATAAAACTACTACATGGATCAAAGTTATTCTCAGACTTAGGAAATCGAAGGGTTACAAAGAAGAATAACGACCTTGCTATTGTTGGACCTAGATGTCAAATTTAGAATAGTATTATAATGAGACATCCATTAGCAGAAGCCCTTTCCGTGTTTACAGCTGATTGTGACTATATACTTTTAATCAAAAACACAACTTGATTTATCACCTCACTTTTGTGTATTCCTAATTTATGGAATCATTCTGAAATCTTTTCATCTGACTCTTTACCAAATTTAAAATATAATGGTTTTCTTCTAGCATAATTCTCATCTTGTGTGAGTAACATTACAGTAAAATAAAAGTTACTTTAAGATCCTGATAGCTGCCAGATAGCATGTGATGAAAACGTGATTTGGAAAGCACATTGCTGATTGTGAGGAGGAGCAAGCATGGCCAGTGGAGGATCTGCAGAGGCCTAGATTCCTTGGAACTAGTCCAAAGCAGCCAAGAAAGGTTAATAGCTTGCCACTCAATATGGGCCTGTAGTACCAAAATGGTAATTAATCCCAAGGAAACTATGATAATTCTGTTATTTTGGACATATCTAAGTACTTGTGTAAGTTTTCTAAAATGAATTATAATTCAATAATAGCATACATTAATTTGTTGGTGTTTTTATCATGAGCCTGTCTGACATGAGCCTGACAAGCTTTTATCAAATTAGAACTGGCCTCAAAGGGCCTGGCACAAGCCTTTGCAGACCTCTAATAGCCAGAGAAGATCAGGTATAAGGGATAGGAACAGAGTGACAACAGAATAAACTTTTGACAAGAAGAGGCACAAGTTGAACAAATCTAACTAGCTGCACTATAAGATGTGGCTTTTCAGCTGGTATGTCCATAGCCACTACTATACAAATCATGCCGCCTTTGCCTTCTGATGCAGAAAGCAGTAGCTGTCAGGATCCTAAAGTAGTTTTAACTCTGCCATAGAGTTCCACAATGGAGAGAGAGGGAGAGAGAGATGGCTACACAGACCATCCCTTAAGTGCACCCTTTTTGTCTCTTTCCATTTTTATTTTTGTGAAATGCATTGTAACTTTTCTAAAACTGGGTACTGGCTGCATGCAATATCATGGTATATATCAGGTACTAATTTTTTCACCAATAGCACTGAAAGAAAAAGAGGTCCTTGGACTGATACTGGAACAATTTTATAATCATGGTCAATACTCTCTCCAGCTTTCACTCTATCCACATTTAAGTTCAGTTATACATTTGATACGTTTACTATTCTGCAGTGTATAGTGTTTTCCCTGCCAACCACCAGCTGTTTAAGAGCAAAAAATTGAGTTCTAGGCAAGTAAAGTATGATGATTATAAGGTTATTATATTAAAACACCTGCATTATATGTGGAACTATGCCATTGGAAGGTAGTTTAATGTTTGCGAAGTACGTATGTGGTACTGTGGAAATGAAGGGAATCACTCACTCCTGCTAGAGATTCTCCCTTTGCATTTTGTGGGCCAAAAAATGCAAAGTTCCTGGATCTTGAAAGAAGAGCAACAAAATTACAGTGAAATTTTAATGCAAGTCTAAGATCCTTTCTTAATTCCTCAAATAATAATTCAAGCCATTTTTTGGTGCAAAAAAATGCGCAAAAATACAGTAGTTGGAATTATAATGAATATACTCTGGCTAATAAAATTAAATAAAATCTGCTGGTTAGCTGACTTACCCTGTATGAAACAAGGATCTTTGCAGTACACTCAGAATGTTCTAACAATTATGCTCTGGTTACTCTTTTTTTTTGTGGTATATTTTCTTCTGTCAACTGCTTTCTTTTCCATCTAAAGCAATTTTAAGTGTATAGATTATGTTTTCTTCAAGATCTTTTGGATAAAAACTATTCATACAAATTATACTTATTGCTTTAGTTCTACACTATTAAGTGCTTAAATTTTTTATACGTCTTTAAACAACATTTTTTATTTCTTTCCAATATTAAATTCTGATGCTTTAAAACCACCATTATAGTGAATTAGATGCACTGACATTTCTGCTTATGAGCCTTTATTACTCCTGGTTTTGACTTAATGTAATGCTTCAGCAGAAATGTAATGTACTTCGCATCACCCAACTTCACAAAATTCTGTAAATATGAACTGAAATTTACTTTGCAAAATGACAGATCATTCCTTAAAGCATTACAAATACAAGCCATTAATCCCACAAAATGCTTTTTAAGACATTGGAACATTTTGTGTGCTAGCTGTGTGAACAAAAAATGCTTTTGAAGAACTTGAAAATACAACAGATAAAATACAGTTATATAATTAAGAACGTAATATAGCTACATTATCACTCCCCCCCCCCCCTCCACAAGTACAATGGAATGACTGTTTTTCATTTTAATTTCACATCTAAACCAGCACTAAATGTCTTACTCTACTGTTCTTAAATGACCTTATTTCTTTTGAGAATTCATTATCATTCTACAACAGCTATTTACAACAAAAAAACAACAAAAAACTATCACATATAAAAGCATGTCAACATAACATTCTCAAAAAGAATGTATTGCTGTGT
The DNA here is from genome assembly GCA_030765065.1 of Deroplatys truncata. NCBI lineage: Eukaryota > Metazoa > Arthropoda > Insecta > Mantodea > Mantidae > Deroplatys > Deroplatys truncata. The sequence goes on from CM060985.1 coordinate 56,842,076, forward strand.
AAGCACATAAAAAGTAACGATAATCATAAAGTTTCTGTAGATGTATTCTAGCTTTTACTTCCAGCATTACTTTAACTGCATTTAATTTTGTCACTGTCATAATTCTGAAACATGGTGTTCTCAAAAAGCATTTTTAGTACACATTATTCATATAAAATATATATGAACGAATCAGTTTTTGGTTAAATGTTAAGTTACAAAACAGCTACTTAGGTAATGTTTAACATTCACCATTGATTGCTTCAGCTTTTTGTACTGCCACAGGGATTGATTCCTGAGTTTTCGACTGTAGACTCGTTCCCAATAGCTCTGGACACGGAATTTCCCCTGTTTGTATTCCATGTATTTCTTTCAGGAGGTCATAATTTATGCGTTCGGTGATCATAGAGTCAAACCTAAGTAGGAAAAAAAGCATGATTATTTAAACATATTTTCATAATTTCTCCAAATTAAAGCAACTTTTTTACTTTCTCTACTGCTTACTTATAGTAGCAGAGGAAGTATTGTATTTCACCCAAAGATTTGATATTGAGATTTTACCAGAAATATACATTTTGAGGCTCCTTGAATCCACAACCAAGGATGCGACACATACAGATTCATGAAAATCCTCCCACACCAAATATCATATTTACTCACATAATCCCCCCCATGATATTAGAAGGTTTTCAAACAAAAGCAATTTTCAATGCAATTTTTGTGAAAAATTTTTGACCTTCAGAAGCTTTGTTTGTTAGAATTCTTGAACACCCAACCTTGCATATAGGCACCTGACGCACCACACACCTGACCTTTAAGTGGTCATTAGAGCACACAGTAGTTGTTATTCTCCTTACATACATAAGCAAATATATTTCAAAACTGTTTTAAACTTCTGGCAGCAGTTCAGTTTTTACCTGTCCTGAAAGAATTAAGCAGTTATACATAGTGTGCAATGGGAAGAAAGAACAATAGTTATACGGCAAAATTTAAACTTCAAGTAGTTAACTTCAAAGAGAGAAACGGAGTGAAGCATGCGGAAATAGAGACATAGAATCCAAATTAATTTTCTCGAGATTCTCATTTAACATAGATTCTTGATTAACGTTTGGACTCACACAATTGGAGATCATCTTATTGGACCATTTGTCCTTCCACTGTGCTTGACTGGTATAGGTATTGGCGGTTTTGGAAGCACCAATTGCCTAACCTGTTGGAGGATATCCCATTGGAGATAAGGAGGAAGATGTGGTTCCTTCATGACGGTGCACCACTCCACATCACTCTTACAGTCCAGTCACTTGACAAAGACTTTCCCAAACTGTTGGATTGGTTGATTTGGACCTGTGGCTTGGCCTGCCAGGTCATCAGACTTGAATCCCCTAGATTTTTATTTCTGGGGAGACATGAAAAACAAAGTGTACAGGGTGAAATAGAAACTGCGGACGAGCTGCACCAGTGCATTTTCTTAGCAACTGAGGAAATTAGAAACAACCCAGGGTTTTCACCAGGGTGCGTCAGAACTGGTTAAGAAGGTGTGAAGCCTGTCTACAAGCAAATGATGGACATATGAAACACTTCCTCTAAACTCAACTCCTCAAATTCACATCCTGGAGGCAAGTTGAGATATTTTAAATTAATCCCAATGTTTTTGCATAAATGCTAGTAATTAAGGTTATGGGCATTTTTTGTTTCTAAAACTATCAAGTAAATAATGGTAGTCCATGACTGTGGAATTCATTAGGCACGAAGAGCAGTATCAATTTTGTTTCCCTATGTTTTTTGAAATATTTTGATATCTGTCACACATCTCACCACACAAGTCTTATCAGTAACGTTTAGTGTTGCAAATTTCATGAACTCGAGATTTTTGTGCTCATAAGCTTATTGTTAAATCATATTGGAGTAACAGTTGGCGAAATTGCTTCTAAAAACTTCTGCATCATGTTATACAGATTCCTTTTTTTAGACCAGTAATTATGAGATGTACATGCTGGCATGAAGCACATTAGCCCCATTTTAAAATGGGTATGTTGAAAATTAAACGGAAGCGTACACTTTCCGGGAGGCCAAAACTATAAACAATTGCACAAAAATTTGCTTTAAGCATATTGCAGTGGAGTGTAAATTCACATTATAAATTATGCTTTCCTAAACGTTTAGCAATTATTAGTACCACATTGTTAAATTCAATACAGAATAATGGTGTTAATAATATAAGAAGTGTTTCACATAAGAATGCCATAACCTTCGGAATGCTTATTTTCATTTCAAGCAAAGCATTGCATTGTCACATAAATATCACTGCAGTATGACATTACATAATACAATGACCCTTGTTTAGCCGAATTCTAAGGGACCAAAAAATAGACAATGCGGTTTAATGAAGTTTGAATTAATGAGATTTTGTAAAAATAGCCCCTTATTACCTGAAATAGCAAAATACAACTGTTGAGTTCACTTTCTCTCTTGTTATGCGTACCAATGAATGAGGGCGCTGCACTTTCTAAGAAAAAGTAAAAATAACTGCTGTATAAGGTATATGTATCTGGCATTTGTTTGACTGAGAAAGTATACTGTCAAATGCTTGTCGTAATTTTTTTTTAAAACAGTACTATTTGGAACAACATTGTACTCACTGAATTAGTGAGTCGTGTAATACAACAAACAATAATCTTAAGAAACATTTTAAATGTACTGTTCTTTTAACACTAAGTCTTAATCAGAACACATGTTTTAGTTACAATTCTTATCCATTACATATTTTAATTCTATAATTTGAAAAAAATCATTGTTGTTTGGCAGACCGTTGGTCATAATATTATGGCACACTCTGAAGGCACCACATCCAGGCAGCCTGAAATACCATGGAGACATCAGAAGTGGCAGTAAATCTCTTGAGAACAGAAATTGCAGCTGCAACTTCAGCGCAGGGTCGCAGTGTCGTATCTTCATGTTCCTCCTCAGAAGATGACAGTAAAGAATTATCATTCTCTTCTGCATCATCAGCAGCACAGATGTTATTGTCTACCTGCATCCATTCTTCCATAATGATGGTACAAGAGGGCACCAACCGGTGTAAGTGCGTCGAAGAGCATTATTAGAATCCACAGTTGTATCTACATTATAAGTTCAGATGTTGGATCATCAGTTTCCTGTTCAGTTTCAGTGGGTTATCAGTTGCTGTCCAGGCCTTCTTAAAACAGTTAGTTATGGTGTCTGTTGTAACTTCATTCCAGGCAGCAGATATGTTGTGGATAGCTTGCAGTACATCCCAATGTGGAACTGTTTCTTGTAGTTCCATTGCACTGATGGCAGCCTTAACCAGTCAGCGTCTGTAATTACGCCTCAGAGGCGATTATTCCTTGATCCAATGGTTGCAGATGGCTCGTGCTGTTAGCTAGTAAGAAGACAACTTCTATGTTCGGAAGTTCCAGGTCATCGAACTAATGTGCCAAGCAGTGGTCCAAAGTTAGCAAAATATTCCTCTTTCTCGCAGCCATTTGTTCTTGCATCTTCAAGAGATATGGTCATTCAAGCTTTACTGTTATTCTCGTACTGACTTGGCGGAATGAATTGGTTGACATTTTTAAAACAATGTGAATTTTTGTATTTTCTAATCACTAATGGTTTGAACTTCTCAGAATCGTCTGAATTACAACACAAGACCACCGCCAGTCTTTCCTTGCTGTGTTTTCCTTCATGGCATTTTCTGCCCTTGGCATGTAGTGTTTTTTCAGGCATTAAGTTATAGAAAACGCCTGCTTCATCCATATTAAACACATTCTTTGGGTGGTGATGATTAGATTGAAACTCCCATGCCCACTCATTGGCATCTTCCAAGTTTACTCTATGTGCCTTCCCAAATGCCATAGCCATCCCTCAGAAGACACAAACCCAGAAATTCCTTCTTTCTTGGAGATTTCTTGAGTCTTTTCTTGAAGCATGGGCCGGACAGTGGAATTTGCTGTGAACGCATGTGTTGGAACCATTCAAACAGTAAATCCTCAAACTCTTCATGTTTTGTTGGTCTCATGCGCTTGCAATTGCCATTAAATGAACAGGCTTGTCAGACTTGCCTCTTATTTTCTGTTTTGAACTTATAATCGATGAGAGAGTAGACTTCGGAATCTGAAAGTGTTCTGCAACCTGTGTTTTGGTCTTCCCTCCACTATCGACCATATGCAAAATTTGCTGTTTTTGTTTCCATATATATATATATATATATATATATATATATATATATGTATAGCATTATGGAAATATATATATTTCCATAATGCTATACAAAATTCTGACAATTTTTAATACATTACTTTGTGTTGCTATTTTTTCTTTCTTTGGTCCATCATGCATTTTAACACCGTGGTTATTTATGCATGGTGGATCATAACAAATTCATATGGCTTTATTTTTCTAAACCATTTTTCTCTTACTCTCCCCATATATTCTCCTATTCTTTTTATATCCCTCTCCTTTTGTATTTTCATTATCCTAACTTTTAATACTTCTTTGTTAACATTCTCCCATCCTTTAGGTAAAAACTGATCTCTCCACAACTTAGTTTCTTCAATTTCAATTCTATAATGCAAATCATTATCTGCCTCTCCACAAAGAGGACACCTATTCAAATTCGCTCCCTTCCTATCTCCCCTTAGCCTATGTGCACTTAATCTAGACCAGGCCCACCCTTCTCTCACTAGCCTATTACCTACATTCACATACTTCTCCCTTCCCCAGTCCCCCTTCTTTTGGCAGTATAGCGAGTGATGGAGCGAAGGCAGGGGGGGACCATTTACTGTTCACAAGCAGAGACAAACAGCTCTCTGGATTGTTGCGAGTCGCACGCCGTGTGCGGTTTGCTGACCAACCCCCTCTTTCACCACCCTTGCATCATATGCTGTGGAAGTGATACATAAGCAGCAAGTAAGCAATCAGGCCATTGTTAAGAAATTACTGAAATGCATAACGGAAAATACGGTAGTGCACAGCGCAACATGCATATTCCGCTTAAACGAAGAATAATGTATGGAATATGTAATGAGTGGACTAAATTTTAGTTTGTTGTATGAATTATCCGAAATTCAGTTTAAGCAGTAGATTTTTCCATGTAATTCGGCAGGGCCCGAGCAGCTACTACAAGTTAACAAAGGTTTTGGTTTATCTGATTTCAAATTAGCGAGGGTCTACACAAACACAAACCCTAAAACTGTTTAATATCAGAAACAATTCCACGTTTATTCCTTACTTTATCATGGCATAAGCCTTTCAAACAGAATAGGCCAGATATTCAAGCCTTAAAACATATCAAATAAAATTTGAGGTAATGTTTACATACAGTGCAGTGAACAATAACCTGAGTTTTTTCTGGAATTTTTGTGGTGTCTCGCGCGCCAGCGAAAAAAATCTGAATTCGATACATGCCAACGTTACTTAAATGGTATAATAGAGTTTTGGAATAGTTCACGGCAATGCCAGTAGAAGCTGACTACTCAATCAACAAATTGTGCCATGTTGCCAAATACTCCTACTTTTAAATGCGATTATCTAGCTAATGCGCATTTAATTACAAAACGTGTTACAGAGGTTTTTGTTCATCTACATCCACTCACCCACCTCCCCCAGTCTGGAGGACTATTTCACTTCCACCTGTATGTAGAATGGAATGCTAAGCAGACTGCATAGCAGTTAAACAGCATCCATAAATAAAGCTCAATTTAATTTCAAGGCTTTTTTGTGAAAACTTTCACAGTACCCTAGTTAACACAATAATAAGCTGACCAGTGTCATTATATAACAAAATTTTGAGAATCGACACAATAAAATATTAAAAATTTAGATCTGATCATTGCATCTTTTCAAAAAAATTATTTTGATTGCATTCTATACATCGTCTCATCCTTTCATACCATTTTTCAAATGCTGAATGACATTCTTCTTTGGAGAGAGTGCATATATACTCTTCATAAGCAGCTACTGTGGCTTCAGTGGCTCAAATCATTGACCTCGAATTTTTTCTTTCATTTTGGGGAATGGAAAAATGTTGCATGGGGCCAGATCTGGACTGTAGGGAGGATGGGACTAATATCTGACTTCTGCAGAAATTGAGTTGTTTCTTGTGCAGTGTGAGCAGAGGCATTGTCATGGTGCAACAAAATTCCTTGTAGATCAGTCTTGTGATGCCTTTTTTCTCAGTTCATTGAACACTTGTGGCAGACATTTTGTGGTGTACCATCTGGCAGTAACAGTCTTCTGTGCCTCAAGCGGAATCATCACAATGTGGCCACTTGCCGAGAAGAAGGAACAGATCATCTTCTTGCCAACACTTCTCGTTTGCTTCAATTTTGTTGGGGGATCTTCTCCTGGAAAGACCCAGACCGATGACTGTCATTTAGTTTCTGAATCATACTGGTAAATCCAGCTTTCGTCACTGGTTACAATGTTAAATATGTTTTTGGTTCTTCCTCCATTGAATTTTTCAATCATTTCCTGGCACATGTGCTTGTTTCTGCTCATTTGTGAGGTAATGGGGGATCCAACAACTGCAGAGCTTCCTGACATTGTTTTTATTTTAGGATTGTTTTCACTGCTGCTGATCCAATATTTAGGACTTCTTGAATCTGATCATATGTCCAACGATGATCTTCCCGCAACATGTGCTCTGCTTTCACCACATTTTCATCCATTGTTGCTGTAGCCGGCCGTCCTGCTCGGTCTTAATCTTTGAGGGAATCCCTTCCTCTTCTAAACTCTGCATACCATCGATAAATGGTGGATTGCAAAGGGCAAAGATCCCCAAATGCACGATGCAGTCTTTCATGGTATTCTCTCTCCCCTAAACTGACTTTAAAATCATAGCAAGGAAATGCTCTTGCTTGAGATCCATCTTAGCATATGCCCTAGCAACGCTTGCTATACATACACACATGGTGCTGATGATGCACATTGTTGGAGCATGCCCAGACTTCCACATGTTGCTATCCGAACTTCAATCTGAAGTTAGAAAAAGCTGCTTTGGCTTAACAGTACCTACTCATTGTTACCCATTCTCAAAACTTTCAGTGACCTTTGTAGCAGAGCATCACATTGGAACAAGAAAAGTGTTGTGCTTAAACAAATATGCCATACCATCTGCTTAATTTTACATATGAATTACAGAGAAAGAGAAATTACTTTGTGATTGACATATACTTCGCTGAATCAGCAACTGGATGGCTTGCTACTTGCAGACCAATCATTTCTGAAACCAACCTTTACCAGCAATCAATGAGCCCTTCAGCAACCAACTGAGTAGAGTATGTATTAATCACAAGGTAATTTCTCTCTCATTATAACTGAGAATATTCTGACTTGTATAGGGGAGTTTGCAAGGGTGACACCATTATAGACTGTATGAAAAAAGTTTAGAAAACTTGTGCAACTCTGAGTATACGGGTAGCACATTTTTCGAATGAATTTCAATTTGGAGTACCTTTTCTTAAACTCCTTTATCATTAAATGTCTTGTCTTTTACTGTACAAGTGTTTAAATGAGCTGTTATACAAGTGATGACAAACCTATGGCACATCTGCTGCTTCTTAGAAAGTTGTATAAATTAAAAATCTGACGTGTTACATCATTTGCTGAAATGGTGTGTCATTAAACATTTCATAGTACATACAAGGGTGATATAGTGGGCTGAAGTGATAGTCAAATCTTTAAAAACTGGGTTGCTATGTGATGGCTTTGAAATTCCATATACTTCACATGATATCACAAGAAACAAATGAAGAGTGACAGCACTTCAAAAAATATGAAAGTATTAAAAGATTCAAACCATAATGAATATCTCATAAATGGTTAATGCTACAAAAAAAAATTATTAGACATAAACTGTAAGTTTGAACAAAATCTACATTTTTTGTGTATTAAGCTTTTGTCTTTCTCTTATGGTTTACCAGTTACACAAAATTAAGCAAAATTAATTCAGAATGAAGACGATTTTGCAGGCTATTCATGGAAAATTCAAGGTATACATTTTATTAATTAGGCAAATATTAAACATATAGTATTTTAATCAAAATCATTAGAGCCATTTTTGAGAAAATAAAAAATGTTACAATTAAAGGGTAGTTGGTGTGGGACTATTTTCTTGAAGTTGTTGTTGTTGTTGTTGACCAATGGCACTGGGAATTAATTGACCTGCATTGTTTTCCCTCTGGCTTCCCAATATAAAGTCTGTAAGTTATCACTTTTAAGGCCTTTGCATTTGGCGAGATGTTGTTTGTTCAGGATGACATCTTCACAGAGAGTGCACTTGGGTGTACGTAGGCATCCTATCTTGTAGAGGTGTTCTGCGAGGTAATCGTGGCCAGTTGCCATCCTAAATAAGGCCATTGCAGTCTTCCTTGGCATTTTTTGTATATCAACTCTATCTTTAATATTCTTATAATCTTTATCCTTTAATTTATATTCATCAGGTCTCTGCTGTCTTTTGAAATGTTTAATTCTTGAAAATGTTGGTGTCATATCTTTGAAAGACACTGAACTTAAACGCCAGATTTGGTACAGAATTTGATACTGTTTTTGAGTTACATTGTTCTCTTGCTTGCATACATGCAGAATGTTTTCTAAAAAAAATTTTTTTAAGGGATCTCAAAACTTATATTTCCAATGAAACATTGATATCAAATTTTTGGGGTGGAATATAGCAGTTCTACTTACTCTCTTTAAGTTGCAGTGAAAGTTAAAAAAATTAACCAGAGGCTGATGATCCACTTGGTGTAGTTTATAGACTTGCAGTTCTGCTTAAGTACATAAACCCATAATCTCCTATATTTTCTGAAATATCTTACATTTTGGAACATCTATAACATTTTTCAGCCACAAAATTTGCTAATACCATGTCACAATTAAGTAGAGCTGCCTTTACCTGTAGTGAGAATGCTTTCGAACAAAGTGCCTCATCCAACTTGCAGTAGTTTGGAGGTCACCAGAAGCACGCCTCTGAATCAACTTGAGATACTGTTGTATTGTGCAGTGAGTATCAGCGTCAACATCCATTCCACTTAGATAACTGTTGATGAGAGGTATAAGTCCTGGAAATTCATCTGCCTGAAAAAAAAAAAAAAAATATAATCCACTATTGTCAAACTGGAATCTGGCAGGGAGAAAAAGGGAAGAAAGAAAAAATACAGTGAAGATAGACAAACTTATAAAACAAATTAAAGCAGGTATCTGTGAAAACTTAAATTCCTCAACTTTCAAGCTACTGTTTTAAAATTTTATGGAAATTATAAGGTTTTTAACAGTGCAAGTCATGTTTAATTTACATAATGTTGTTTATTACACATAGGTTTAGATTAGTTAGATATTTGACAGGGAGATGAACAGGAGGGACATACCACTGCCCGCACTGAAACATTTTTTTAGGTTTATTGTACGGTTTTCTCTGTTTTTCCAATCACTACCTCCCTAAACTCCAATAAGTCTCAGGAGTCCTTTGATTAGGCTTTTAGGTTTTTATTAGATACTATCTCATTTGGATCAACAGTGATTATATCTATTCACTTCCAATGCCTCACACTGGAGTATTAAGTGTGAGGCCGTTTCCTCCACTACACCACACATCCTGCATCTTGAGTCTTCTGAAAGCCCTATTATCTGCAGGAGTTATATTGGAGAAATCCATGTAGTAAATAGTTTTAGAGCAAAATCAAAGAGATTAATAATATATTTAAAGGTGAGTCGGAATTGTTACACTAACATCACTTAAGTTTACTCACTTAACATGTTTCGGGAAACGGTTGTTCCCATCCTCAGAAGGTTAATTCGACTGGCCCGTGTTGTTGGTGTTTCCGCTTTTTGGACTGGATCCTGTGGTGGCATCTTGTGGTGGAGAAATGTACTTCCAGAGAGGATTTGGTGGCGGCAAATCAAAATTCATTAGATGTGTGTTGTGTTTTAGAATGGTGATCTTCTCCCATGCAACTAATTCGGCTGCAAATTTGGCTGGTTTGACTAACGTAATATTGGGTTTGATGTTGTGATTAGTGATCCAAAAATGGTGTGAAACTGCAGATTTGTCCATTTGTTTGTATTTAATACATCTCATGTGCTCCTTTAGCCTAGTTTCTAGTTAAGTGAGTAAACTTAAGTGATGTTAGTGTAACAATTCCGACTCACCTTTAAATAAATTCAATACACATCACTGTTTCTAGCTTCTTTTCATTACAATATCAATGTAAGATTAATAATAGTTTAGCATGCCAGCTTCAAAATACTATGATAGAACTGATTGACTAAAAATACATCAACATTAAAAAGAAACTAGCAACCTATAATTTATTAGCAACATCATGAACTTAGATAACTTAAGGGTTCATTATGAGCTCCCTTTATCCTGAAAACCTAACTTAAGAATTTAGTAAGTTATGAAAAACAAGAAGAATAAAAAAACTGCACTATGACTCAAATTCTTCTTCTTCATCATCATCATCATCATCATCATCATCATCTTCTTCAAGGTTTGGTCCTTGTTCAAGATCCGTTCCATCCCCATTAATCAAACTGGTCTCTCCATCTATACCTTAGTCTTCCTATATTCCGTTTCTGTAATGGTTTGTATTCTATTAATATTTTTGGTAATCTTCCCCCATTCATCCTTTAAACATCATGTCTTCAGTTTTCTTTGTTTTGGTTAATCCTTTCTATGAGTTCAAATATTTTCAATTCATCCCTTATTTCCTGCTGTATTTGTGATCCAACAAAGAGTATCCAGCAACAGATCTTAAAAATTTAATTTCTGCCAATTCAAACTTTCTTTTCTGCTTTCTGTTTAGGGCCCACGTTTCACTTGAATATAAAAGTACAGGAAATTTTATCTGCGCCTCCTTGTCTGTCTTACTACTCTCCTTATTGTGCCACACATGAGATTAAATTTATAGAGTTTGTCTACATCTCTTTCATTTAATACAGCAGTTAAATTACATCCCAGGTATCTATAGTCAACACCAATCAAGAAGGTGATTGACAGTTACTAACCACGTGGCGGAAAGCTTTAAATGAATGGGAGGGGATGGAAACGTCATAGCGGTCATCATAGAAATGATTAGAAGGACCAATTAAAACATCTCCTTAGCGACGATACAAAAACCTTGTTGCCAATACTGCAACATGGGATTAGCATGACGTGCCTGGCGAGCGACCGTTGCAGTAACATGAACTGCACGTCTTATCTTCTGCTGTTGCTGCAGTTATAATCAGTGCTTCCTTTAGCCACAGCTTAATGTATTTACATCAGTTTAGAGATTGCCTGTGTACTGATAAGTTATTTTGCATCATCCTATCTGTACGGTTATTTGCTTTCTGTTTACGTGTGTTTGAGGTCCGTGTATCTGTGTATGTGTTGTGAGTATTTGCAATTGATTTAACACTTTTAATGGATATTTAATAATGTCAAAAAATAGTGGCAAAGACAGCGAGCAAAACAAAAACTGAGTGTACTCGGTAACCGAATAAAGATAAAAGTATCCCAATTGTAGGACAAGTAAGTATCAGTATTTCACAGGTATGTCTCTATTGTTAACACAGAACTTTACACTCGTATATTCTATCCTTTGCATGCAGATTCATTACGTTATAATTGTTTTCATATGCGAATATAAATAATACCTGCCCTATAATGCAGATATTATATACCAGTCGCTTTCGTACACAATTCTAACGCGCTCTCCACATGGTCGCAATTTTCTCCTCTCTCTCTCTCTCTCTCTCTCTCTCTCTATCTATCTCTCTCTGCAAAATGTCAATCCCTTTCTTCTTTGGCAGCGAATACAAATTTTAGAACTTGTTCGATGATTACGTCATTTATTTCAATCTTGCTTCTGGTATGCTCTTTACCTTCAAATGCTAAAACGTTTGTTTTATTGTTTGATATTTTCAGATTATAATTTGACAATTTTCGTCAATATCACTCAAATTTTATAATGAAATTTAAAAATTATGACAAATAACTGACGGTTTTCAACTTGCCAATGCTCTGCTGTGCAGCGACAACAGCAAAAACTATTAGAATTCTACGGCTCCACCTTTGTGTAAACAGATGTGATGGCTTGTTCCTTTTCCAACTTCTTTCAAGATTGTTTCAAGTCATCACAATCACAGATGATGATAATGGATGTGGTTTTCTTTATGGCGCATTAAGGGACTGTTGCTATGAATTCACACAGAAATAATTAAAGTGGACAGAGTAGGGAAGGAAGGGAGTACACATTGATATGAACCTCTTTCTACACAACAATTGGCTGCCAAATCGCTGATAAAAAAGGAAATGTAATTTACATTTTGATGCTGTAAACACTTATGTGCCAGTGGGAATATTTATAATCCTCAAATGCTGTATAGAATCTGGTAGGCTTTTTAGTAAACGCCTAACTTACTGATAAAATGAAATACTCAGAAACCAGCCTTTTGTTTAGTGTTTAATGCTCATTCTTACTGCAGGCAGCATGGGCAGTGAACACTGGTGATAGGTGAAATGAAATGATAATTTAGAACGGAAATGTTCCAGGCCTAAGTTTAGCATAATCCTCATTGCAATTGTCAATTATGAGGACTGAGGAAAGCCTGGAAAAAATGTGTCAGGGACGACAGTCCTGGCAGGATTTGAACTGCAGACACTGATCAGCTGTTAACATGACACTGTTCTTAAGCATTTTCCGCATGCATCTCATTCTCATCAACTTAGAAATTTGAAGCTTATTCCTTTACATGCATTACAGTAAAACCTCATTGATCCAAACTAATTGGGACTGAGAGTAGTTGTATTAGCAAAAGCCCAAATTAACAGAAATAAAAGATAACAAATTCAATTTTGTGAATAAGATCATCATATGTATGTACTATAATAACATAATAAAGTACAGTACCTGTGTTGATATTGCAAATTATCCATAATTTATTCCTTCACTACAAGTTCATGTAGATGCCTTATTTTCACTTTGTTGAATAAAATCGATCACACAATTCAAGTATTCTATAACCTCACTGAATTTCATTTTTGGCATTTGCATATCAGTACCCTCATATCAGAATCTTTCTTTGTTTACACTATCCATAATTTCTTCTTCATTCATTATGTGATAGCCTGGATCACCATCATTGTCAAGCCACTCCTCAACATCTTCGACTGTGATGGATTTTTCTCTACCCCTAACCAGTGCTGCATGGTAGTCTTTTGTTTCAATTTCTTTATTCTCAAGATCAGCATGGCTGTCATACAAGATTTTATTCCATGCATTGGCCAATGTAGAGGGCGTTAGGTCATTCACTGCAGCCGCAAAATTGAAAATCATTGACCTGAAGTTATATGATTTTATATTTTGCAGTGTTTTTTCCACTCGTTTGTCTTCACCATCCCCAAGTTCAACTTCAAAGACTTCAGACAGAAATCTCTTTGCAATATAGATGATGCCTGGATCTGTTGGTTGCATCAGAGAAATTGTATTAGGTGGTAAGAATAGACATTTGATCTTATCGTCTGTACTACACATCTTTTTTTCCTCTGGATGAATAAGTGCATTATCCAATAAGATTATGGCTTTCACTTCAATATTGGATTTATCCATTTGACAACTTCTTATTTCTGACACAGCATAGTTGTGAAACCAATCAGATGTGATGTTTGCTGTGAACCAGGCATTTTTAGAGTTGTAGTAATGAACAGGCAATGTGGACACTACATTTTTAATAGCCCTTGGCTGTTATGGCTCCCATCTGCATTAGCACAAAACAATGCAGAAACACGTTCTTTGCTGATTTTCCATCCAGGTGTATTTTTTAAGGACTTTGATGCTTGTGTATTATCAGGCAGGGCACGCAACACAGGCTCATTTCGTCGGCATTATACACCTTACTTAAATCTAACCCCTCTTCTTTTATAAGAGCATTAAGTTTGTTCCTAAATGGTTCTACAGCACTTGCCTCTGCACTTAGTCTCTCTCCACACATCTTTCTGTTCATTATGTTGTGGCATTTGTGGAATTGAAACAGACAACCAGCCAGCCAGAACTAGCTGTAAATCGATTTACACCAAGTTGTTTTGCTAGACATTCAGCTGTAGCTTGAATTTCTATACCTTTCGCTGCTATTCCACTTACATGAAATTGTTCATACCATTTATACACTGCATCATCTAATTTTTTTTCTGCTGGCAGCCACATTCACTTAATTCTACAAGTTTCTCTGTCTAGATTACACTTCAAAGCAAATGATACAAGTTCACTTCTTTCTTTCGTATGTCCGACACTCTTTGTTTAGCTATTCCAAATTCCATACATACACTGGCAACAGTGGCACCACTTTCGAGATTTTCAATGATTCTTAATTTATCGTGTAAAGAGAGAGTTGTGTTTCCACTTTCCTGGCGATGTCAATGGTTTTCTGAATGACATTGTGCATCTTGAATTGCTTTGTCAACTTAGCACTGTACTAAAGAAAGATTAGTGTGAAACTGAAAGTGTACAAAGCCCTGACAGGGTTCAATAGCACAAGAAAGGGATGGGCAGTACTGTTGCAGATTTGTTGTATATCCCACCTGTACCCAAGAACAAGGATGCCATATACCGTTAGTCTTCTAGGAATACAAACTACATAGTACATACATACATGCTGAAATTTAAGTTGCGGTATGCGAGAATACTGAATTTTTTTTTTATAAAGTTTTTTGTGCCAAATTTAATTATATGTAATTACTATTACATTTGTGCAGATTAAGTGATATCCAGTTTAATGGGGTCCGGCTTAACAGGGTTTTAGTATATTTGGAAATACATTGTGAACATAAGACCTGTAGTTTCAAAGTACCTAGGCACATTTTGGAGAGAAGAAAAGAAAGAAAAAGAAGAAGAAAATACTGTTTTATATTCAAAAAGACAATGTAAATGAACAGAAGTGAAATATGCTACAAATGGGTGCTTTCAGAGCAATTATCACAATACAAATACATTATTAGTATCTTCTAGATGCCATCCAGCTGATGGAATTATGCCACCACACTTTTGACTCCCTGTAACTTCCTTATTAACTTCTACCACATTCTACTGATCACAAAGAGTTGTTATAATTGCAGCAGTTACCATCTTTACAGCACAAACAAGCAATTGATGTTGTACACAGATTAACTTAATTTCTTTAAATTGCACTTACCTTGCCATTTATTATCTGATCTATGGTCATAGGTATATAAACATCGCTACAGTCAGTGGTTTGGCAGCAAGATGTAGCAGCAGGTGGTGATACACAAGTAGTAATATCTTTTCGGAACCAAAATTCTTCCTTTAAAACTGCATCGCGTTTTTGTGCCTTCTGCATGTTTTCATCTACCTGAACACACAGCAATTGCAAAAACTGAATTATGATGGCTTAGGATTGGAAAAGACTAGTAAAGAGATGTGAAATGCACAAATCTCCAACAGTACACACACAGCACAAACAATGCTTTGGTTGTGCTGCTTATACTAATTGGCCCAATTAAGCTATGCTTTGGGAAAAGCTCACTAACCTACATCCATTCAATCACAAAGAGTTGCATTAACGTTTTTAATACGGCTGTGCATGAATGACAGATGACAAATTAAATTGTGGCAATTTATGAATTTGCTAGCTTTCTGTACCACAAAAGTGTGCAGAATTAAATTAAAATGCAAATAAATCCTCCTTCATAAAAGTTAAACTTCAGCATTAACAGAAGATTTAATTTCAGGACACATTTGTTCAATAAATAAATAAATAAATAAATAAATATATATATATATACACACACACACACACACACACGAGGGCGGATCGAAAAGTAATGCACAATAATTTTTTTACAAAAAAGTTTAATAGGTAAAACAACAACAAAATTCAGAAATGAACTTACACCTTTTACCTACTTTTAAACATAGTCATCAAGTTTCTCAACACATTTCTCCCATCATGATACCAGTTTCAATATGCCCTTTTGGTAGAAGTCCATTTCATTGGAGTATAACCGTTTGTGGACTGCTGATTTCACTTCCGCATCCGTCGCAAAGCATTCTCCGACCATAAATTTCTTCATGGGACCAAACAGATGAAAGTCTGATGGTGCAAGCTCCGGACTGTATGGTGGATGCTGGAGCACTTCCCAACCGAATTTGGTGATTTTCTGACGAATAGCAGCAGCAACATGGGGGCAAGCATTTTCATGAAGAATTTTGACATTGTCAGCATTCATGTTGTGGCATTTGTCACAAGGGGCACGACGCAACTTCACCAAAGTTTTCATGTAGGCTGCAGCCTTCACAGTGATCAGTGTTCAGCAAGGTCCACCATGCAAATATCCCAGAACACCGTCACAAGCAGTTTCCCAGTAGATTGAGTCACTTTGAATTTTTTCTTCACTGGGAAACCAGCATATTTCCACTCCATACTTGCCTGTTTGGTTTCAGGCGTGTAGTGGTATGCCCAAGACTCATCACCAGTGACGATTCCTTTCAGAAAGTCATGCCCTTCTGCGATGTACCGCGTTAGGTGATCTAAGCTCGTCATCGTTCACTGGCCCTTGTGGTTGTCTGTCAGGTTCTTAGGCACCCAGCAAACACTAACTTTACGAAATTTCAACGTGTCATGAACAATATCATACACTGCACCATAGGAAATGTTGAACTGTTGCGATAAGGTTCACAGTTCAAATGCTGGTCGTTCAAAATTGCCGCCTCAATGCCTCTTGACATTCTGCGGGGTTGCAGCTGTTACTGGCCTCCCAGAGCGTGGCAAATCACTAAGGTTCACATGGCTCTCTAGGAAGAATGCACACCACCTGGAGACATTGCTGCAGTCCATACAATCATCCCCATACACGCCACGCATGTCCCTGTGAATATCACTCGGTTTATGCCCTTTGGCTCACAAATATTGATCTTTACACGTGGACGACAGTAACATGCGCACCAACTTTGTTGCGCACTTCGGGTTCTCTCACTAGAGCTGCACATGAAACAAAATATGTCCTCTGTAGTGAAAACTTCAAACTATATCTGTGTGAAATTGCAACACTCCAGCTGCAATGCCAAGGCAGAAAAAAATTATTGTGCATTACTTTTTGATACATATATATATATATATATACATACTTTTTTTTTTGTTGCCCACCTCCATGGTGTGGGGGTAGTGAGTCTGCCTTGCATTCAGAGGATCTGAGTTTGAATTTTGGTTAGAGAGATTTACCCAGATAAGATTTTTATACGGTTTTTGCTTATACTGAGAGTACTACTGTTGGACAACTCTAAGCTCTAGGGATACCAGGCACATTTAAGCACCATTTCATTCATTCATTGTCTGATATGACCTACACAATATTAAATTACAATACATGTTTATTTTCTTCCTTTCCGTACTCTGGAGTTACAACCAATGTATTACTATTCACATGCAATGAAAGGTGTACTTTTGAAATATATTTTTGCTATATTTTAACTTATTGATATGTACAAAAATGTGGAAAGTAAGAAAATAAAAATAGTACATAACAGCATCAAGTATACCAGTATGGGATTCATAATGTTAAGGAAATATATATATTTGGATAACTGATTAATGTCTAGATTAAAGCACAAAGTCGAGACACCATTATTTGCTCTTTGTATTATACAGATTTTGCTAAGAAATTCAAAGTGTACTCACTGCAAATATAAAATTGTACAATGTAATCGAGCGTATGGAAAAGCTTGGCTGATGAACTCATATGGAAGACACAGTAATTAAGTCAAACATGCTGCTAGAATGCTCATTACCTTCCTGCACCAAACAAACTATTTTACGCTAATGATCACTAATAGGTTATCCCTGTGATCGAGTGTCAGAATGCTGACCATTCTCAACCCAGAGTCCCAAAATATTTAATATTTTGTTTGCTAACAATGCTGTTGGATCATATCAGTGCCACTAGGTGCTGGAGTTTCATTCCACAAGAGTTCTTTTACATGCTAGTAAATCCACAACATAGGGTGGTCGCTTTTAACCACACTTAAAAACCATCGGTCTGGGCCGGGTGTGAACCAGACTACCACATTCAATTTCTGGATGTGGGGGATTTTTCTTCAATTACAATAATTTTCTAAACTCCACAGGGTCTGGAAGCATGAATGTGGGAGTGAATGTGTGTTTCATTATAAAAATTAATAAAAGCAATATTTAAAATAACCTACAGCATCACAAGTGTAAAAAAAAAAAAAAAAAGAGCATTATCAGATACTTCTCAAATGAAAGTATATATATATGTTATTATAATACCTATACTTAAAAAAAAAAAGGCAATTAAAACTTACGAATAGGCATACTAGAATTAAGGCCTTAAAAATGGTTCAATTTGTTTTTTCCTACAATTTCTTTGCATACTTCAGTTTTTCTTTCATGGCTGAGCTAAAAAATATCTATCAAAAGGAATATCTTTTTTCTTGCAAATGAAGTTAAACAGAGTAGCTTTATCAATGCTACCTAATATTTTGCTAATCCAACAATTACTGTAATTTCTTTTGGTAGCAATATGATGCTGGTACATTGAATTCATTCTTTTGTTTTTATTATTTCTTGCACAATTCAAATTGGTAGCAATATGTTGCTAGCATATTGAATTCATTCTTTTCATTTTCATTACTGTTGTTTGCACAATTCAGAGGTATCTAAAATGTAATAAAGGAAACTTTAGATTTGACACAGTTGTCATATATGTAAATATGAAATGAAATTTTAATCTTAGAAATTTGCAAAATAATTTGCCTGTGATGAAAGGTAAAATTTATAAAACAAAACTGTTGTGACATATAAAATAATTGTCACATTTTATGTGATTGTCATTATGTTTTGCACCTGTGGAATTGCGTGAAACAAGGCCCTGAATATAACATTTGATCAAATTTCATATCTTACAAACACTCATTATTCCATATACGTTACCTTACTTATGGGTATAATAAAGTTGAGTTGGTAAGAAAGTATGACTCTGGTCAGAAGTACTACAAAACAGACAATAGCTGCATTCTCGAAGTCTGTTATCTGCACTTCACATGGTCGAAATTCAACCCTCCAGCCAATTGGAGAATTTGGAGGTGGCGGTTTGAACCTCATAGTTTGCCAGTTAGTGGACTGGATGTTCTATAAAACAGAAATATTACTCATCAATATTACTACTTTTGCTGAATAGAATCAAAAAGCAAACATTAAATGCTTTACAAAATACGAGTGGAACACTGAAAATTTTTAGAAACTCACACAAGGATTAGTTTTAAAAAATTTAAATGATTTATTGTTTTTCAAAATATTTCCCTTTAAAATCAGCACATTTTTGCATTCGATGAAACCAGGCCTTCCTGAGGCACTTCAGAAACCACTGTTCCACTGTTATATGATGAAAATGTGATTCCACACATTACAAGGTGCTAGGTCAGGGCTGTATGGTGGAGGTCCATGGTGTTGACCTATAGGGCATCAACTGAGTATCTACTCAGTTGTTAGCTTTGCTGAATGTGACAATGTGTTGTCATGTTGTAACATTATTTTACCTTTTGGGCATTTTTCATGAACTTTCATAAATTTGCAGTAAAAAGACATTTGTGTACTAATCGGCAATAATGGTATGTCTAATTTCTAATGCTATAGTAGCAATATGGCCCATTTTAGAAAAAAGAACTAGCAACCATCTTCTTACCAGCATTGCGAATTTGATGAACTTTTGTAGGCTTAGGGTTCCATTCAAAAGACCCATTGAGCCAAATGACTTTTTTTTTCATGCTCATAACAATAAATTCAAGATTCACCACCAGTAACAATATTCCAAATCAAATTTAAAGTGCCACATTGGAATTTTTCCACAGTCTTTTACATCAATCAATGTGTTATTGTTTTTGATCAGGAGTCAGTTTATATGGAATCCATCGATAACAAAGTGTAATTGTTGTGAAGTGTTTTGGATTTGGCTCATACCAATGCACAATGTTGCTTGAATAAATTCATAAGATGTCCGTCGATCTTACTCAAGCATTGCTCGAACAGCGGCAATATTTTCATCAGTAACAGCAGTTCTTGGACACTCTTCCCAAAAATCATCACTATGAAAAAACCAACCTCTTTTGAATTTGTTGTACCAATTATAAATTGTTGCCTTAGATGGAGCTTCTTTGCCAAATGCATTTCTAAGCTGATCTTCACATTGTTCAGGTATTAATGACAATTTAAAATTGTAAAAAATCTGTGGCAGTAATTTGTATCACAATAATGTAAATGCCAGAGTGATTGTAGTGTAAATAAGCATTATTGTATGACATTGATTTGAGATGTTTGTTAATTATAAACATTGTTAGGAAATAAGTTTACACGACCTCACTGAAACTGACAATAAGAGCAGATAACAATGAGCGAGGGGGTGAGTTGTTTATCAATTAGAAGAGACAAACAAATGACGTCAGATTGGCACGCTTTTCTGTAGAAATGGAGGGAATATCTTCCTTAGAGCATATGTTTTCGTAATTTTTTATTGGATATAAAAATAGACGCTAATGTTGGCGCGTTTTATTAACCAATAGCAGCTCGGTTATAATCTTTAGGCATATCGGGGTGTGGGAGTATAAAAAGCTAAAGTCAGAGGCAGATTTCGTCAGTCCAACAAAAGCATTCGCGGGTAATACATTGCCCAGTTCTACAGAATCATTCACAAGTTACACGTCGCCCAGTTCAACAAAATCATCCACGCGTTACATGGCGCTGAGTCCAACAGAATCATTCAGAAGTTAAACGTTGCTTAGTTCATCAGAATCGTTCGCGAGTTACACGTCGCAATTCTACAGAATCTCTCGCGTCTTAAAGTTTGTTATAAATGTGAAACACGGGAATTAATAATGTGAAGTAAATAAGTGATTATAGTGATATTAGAAAATATAACAGTTTCAGTCTGGCGCGTATCAAGAGTTAATATGTGAACTTAATTAATTGTGACGGTAATAAAAGTGTAAAAACAAATTCTTTTAACAGTGTTATCTGTGAGTAACAAATCCTTTCCGTTTACACACCCTGTTCAAGAGATTTGCTTGACCGAGAAATAATAGCTAGCCGGAGGACAATGAACCCAACATTCAAAGTATTAATACAATAACAGGCGCCCAACAAAAGATAACACGAAGTGACCGCGACAAATTGGCTCCCATACATGGTGCATATAAACATGAAGCATCTTCCTACTACCCACAAATAACCCACTCCAAATCATAGCCCAGAGAAATGTTCTCTAGTCAAATTCATTTTTGGGTGAACACAAAATATTTAAATGATAATTTAACTATTAGAACAAATTTAACAAACTACATGGCAATCAACTCGCAAAACATTAGAAAGTAGCTATCAAATATAAAGAAATATCATTTGTTTTTACAAACATGGCATTCTAAAAATTTTCAGTATCGCCCTTGTAAAGCGCCATTCAGAATAAAACATAGACTTGAATGTAATGTAAGCATAGAAGCTTGTTTAATGCTCTCTTAATACATGCATTTACTTATAATGTAAACACAGAATTTGGAAGCTCCAAGCTTTCATATTTATGTCTATGTCAAACTTAAGAAACTAGCCAATCAGAGAGCAATTCTCCATACACATCATCGCATGTTCATTTTGCTATCACACATCAGATTTTCCATCACTGTGTGTTGACTCACTAACTGCCTTTCTGTGTAAGATCATGGACCAAAAATCACTGAGATATCTACAAAAGTAGCAGTAAAACAAATCGTGACATGAGCTTTTTTGTGAGTTTAACATCCTTTAATATGGTAGCTGCTCTTGTTAATTCTGATACATGTACACCTTTTGTCATCTGTACTGTTGTAGTCAGTCAATTCGTAGCTCAGCTGTTTCAGTTCTCTTGCAATTGGCTGCCATTTGTTTCTATTTGTAATTGTGAATGACAACATATCGCATTAAATTTATGCATAAGTTTTGTGTTATGTTAATGTTTAATTTGATTGTGAATGACCCCAATGGCACAGCGGTACCAGAAGCATCAATATTTCTGTGTACTTGAAAGCTATTATATAACCCAAAAACAAGAGTGATAACATACAATAATATATTTTGTCTTTAAATGTTAATTACCTCAAAGTGATCAGTGTCTTGCTCATCATCCTGGTGAACCTTTTCACTGAAAAGCGAGACAGTGTCTCGGATGAAAAGATGAGCAATATGTTGTGCTAGAAGGTGGTCAATGTCTGCTTCACGCAACTGTTTGTATATTGCTTCATCGTAGACCAGAGGAACATCATTGTATCTAAAATATTTATTTATATAGTAAACACTTCTGAATAAGTCTAATCTCATGCATGTGCTATATAATGTAAAATATATAAAAGATTTTTTTTTTAATATAGAGTCAACTGAAAAATCCCAGCTGTGGCATTGAATTTTTCAGTTGACTCTATATTAAAAAAACTTGCCAAAACCAGGCTAAGGTCTATTAAAAGTGCTTTTACTTACCACAATTAGGAGTAATTTACATTTTACAGTTGTTCTTTCACCAGTAGTATGTAGGCTGTAAGATGTAAAGTTGAATCAGACTTGAAAAATAAAATGCCACAGTTGACACTCTAACATGGATGACCTTGAAAGTTTACTAGGAAACATGAATCAGATGAGAGATGACTAATGCATGTTCTGACAACCGTTACAGTAACTTAGGGAAAAGGAATCAGCACACAAAGCCAAAGATCCATGCTTCCCGATCATGACATTTAATTTTTCAAATCTGATTCAACCTAGCAACCGTAGCCATACACACAACTAGTTTGAAAGAACAATGATTATTCTGATAAGTTCATTTAGTGACAGGAATAATATGGTAGAGTTGCAAAATTTATTATCTCGCTGCTTTAAAAACAACTTTTAGAGCGCTCTCCCTATAAACTACCTCTAATTTCTTAGATTTCAACCAAATTTCAAATGTGCTGAAAAATATTCTTCAGAGTATATAAAAAATGTATGGCATTTGAACATTACATATGCACTGGTTTGCTTACAATAATAAATTTTTAGGAGATTCTCTACACCAAGGGTGGCGAAAACACTTCCTTCCGTGAGTCACCAAATATGCAACATGCACTGCATCCTCACTAGCACGTGAAAAACAAAGGGACGGTTGCAGAGAGGGAACGGCGCCTGCGAGTCAAAATAACTCGCGAAGCACGTTTTCGCCACCTCTGCTCTACACAAACCACTCTTAATTTTGTACTGATTTCAAACCAACTGTTCAATGTTTCAACAATGTAATTCAAACTTTTGAATGTAAACTTCCAACTCTAAACGTGGAGTTGATTCTTCATATAAACTAATAATGGACTGCATATTCTTTACATGCATTTAGCTGCAATTTTTCTGGATTTCTTTTGATAAAATTACTCTCCACTGGATTGTATTTTATGATGCTTATACTGCCTGCCCATTCCATTTATTTTACATTAGTTTTTGCACAACAAATTGTTTTACAATTCTGGTGTTAAAAGCCCAGCACTGGACATCACATATAGCCATAGAGTATACAATTTCTACCATGGTTTAGTGCAAAAAGGAAACCAAGCATGTAAGTACTAGTCAGCCATGATATGACTGCATTCAGTGGGCAATCAGTTAAGAAAAAAGTGGGCGGGGCATCAGAAGGACAATCAGATAAAGAAAATATTTGTAGTTAGAATTTGCATTTACTAGCGAGGCTGATGCGTGCGAATGTAGTACTGTTTTGATTGTACAACTATATATTCCCCTATCATCTTGTCTCTAACATCCCTCTGATCCCTAGCCTTGATGACATTAGGCAATGTCAACAAAACAGTGACACCCTCCTCCAAAAGCACTGTATCTTGGCTGACTAGTAAGAGGCACAAGTAAACTGTAACCACAACCTAATATAAATTATGTGTTAAGTTGTGCTAAAATGTGAAAAGGAGACAACCGAGTAATAAATAATACATTTGTTACTAAATGAGGAGGGCATCTACTGACCGTATAACCTATCGACACCTGCCAAGTTTGTAGCAAAGATGTTCTAAGTGAAAACATTTTACAGCATCTTCAATTTGCATTGTGTAGTGATTTCATCTGAGGACATACTTACCTTGAATGGGCAGGTAGTTTTTCTGACATTCTTTAAACAATTTAAATTCCAAAGGTAAAGGTGCAAAAAGTATAAAATTACCACAGAATCAAGGTATTATACTCCATTTGGTACTTAAATGTATCTCATATCTATCAGGAGCTAAGCACTACTACAATAATAAATGAATCTTAATTCTTACTTTTCTCCATGTGGTGAAAGATAGGAGTCAATGGAATCATATCTTGATTTGGGTATCCTGAATTTATTGTGCTTCAATGGTATTTCCCCTCTCTCTTCTCTTGTTCGACAATCCACAGAGCAAGATATTACATTCCATCGGCAGTCCACATCTGTTACATATCCTCTGTGGAAAGGAGATGCTGCTGTCAGGGCCAGCTGTAAAAAATATTACATTTCTTTTGCAATGTTTTGTACTAAATGTTCCATTAAGGAAATGAGGTTTTACAAGCATTTATTTAATGATATGCTTGATATTTACTCCGATGCCTGACTTCCTTTAGTCCAGTCAGCCAACTCAATTACATGTGATGCATCACAGTTGTGTGACCTAACACTGTTTTGAGAATTCACAGGCAAGGGCAGCAAGATTGGGGGGAAAAAGTTTTTAACAAGTTTTGAACAACAGTATAAAAAAAATTCTGATATTACATTCACATGACTTTCTCTACCCATTATCATTTATTTTTATATAGCTTCTGCAAACTTTCTTATAAAAGCTTACTTTTCTATCTACTTCATGTTAATCGAACAGAATCATTAATCATATGTTTAAATGGGAGTTGCTATATGCTGGCCTTAAAATTCCATACTCTTTCCATGATATTGCGAGAAACATATAAATAGCAACAACAGTTTAAAAAGAAATTGAACATTTCAAACTAATTGTAATGAATATCTCGGAAATGGATGATCACAAACAAGTTATTGTAAGCAAATTGTGTGTTTTAAAGAGCTCTACACTTTTTGGGCAGTACAATTTTGTCTATCTTTTTTCCGAATGAAGAGAACTTCATATGCTATTCTCAGAAAATTCTAGATACACATTTTATTTGTCATGTAAACATATGACATTTTAATCAAAATTGTTAGAGCCATTATTGGGATAATAAACAACTTTCCATGTTAAGGGTAGGTTGGAATGGGTGAGGAATTTTCTTGAAAAGCATCACATTGCATCTCTCCCTCTCCATCTCTCTAATGCACACATAATGAAGCCTTTTTCTAATATTTTTTTTTGGGGGGGGTTTCAGTGGGCCTCAAAACATATATTTCTGGTGAATTCTTGATATTGAAATTTTGGATGATATATAACACCTTCTCTACCTAGGTACATGGTAGAGAAAGTAACTAAAGCTTAAGTTAGAAAGCTTCTAACTCAAACAATTATGTACAATGTATAAACCTATGTTTAAGAATGTGATACAACTAGCAGAAATCTGAGAGCCTGTAGGATTAGTGCATAGTAAAGTTAGGAACAACTAAGGCTGCCAAACTTGTGTCTGTTTCCTACTCTCAATGATTCAGTAGACAAAGAAAAATACCTCATACTCTTTGGTGAATTCAACTTGTATTTTAGTTTATAGCCTAAGGTTTTACTTTTGATTTTTAAACTAAATCTATTGAAAAATAATAACGTTTTTATCGTTATATTGTAGTAGTTTACTTATTCATTTTGTAATTAATTTTTCACATATTTAGTCCTTAGTTAGAAACATTATTTTCCTAATATGAGCGAGATAAAACTGAAATAACTCTCCACTGTTATTTTGCATGAGCATGCAGGATATGCAGTTAAATGTTTATTTAAAGTAAACAATATAAACAAACTTTTATGAGAAAAATTATGCATTGAATGCTGCCAAACTTGTGTGAGGGTCAACAGCACAAAATTTCAGCATTATATCTGCAATACTGTAGAAAACGTTTTTTCATCTCATGACCGGTCTTCCCTTAAAATTTTTCTTGTGAAATTAATTTAAATATATAAAACTTGCTTACGGAATATTACAAATAAGAGCACAAACATTCTGACATTTCATTTTGAATCTAGGTCTCCCCTTCTCCAGCTGGTGTCTTAGTGCTACATCATACAAAAATTACTTATTCCATGACCGTCATTAAATATTTGCTTCAAAGAAGTAAAAGTGAGACACCGTTAGATTATGAGTAAGGTGATAAAAGACAAACTTTTGCTCATTAATTGTAAACAAATATCAAATAAAACAATCAGAAAAGACAAAAAAGAAATAAATTGTTTAAAACATCTTTAAAAAAAAGAACAGGCTTTAAACATAATGCATTAAACACAGAGTTTGAACATCTTTTAAGCGAAATCTATTGTTTTAAACAATTTTGAAACTGTTGAAAACTTCTTGTTTTAATGATGCTGATCTTGAAGGGCAAGCTTTGTCTTATAACCACATAGGAACAAAGTACATTCATTCAGCTTACTGTCATGCATCTTAACAGTAACTTCACCTTTCCCCTTTCCTCGCCTGCCCAACACTTCTTACAAAGTTCCTAGCAGGAAGACAATTGCTCGCTGACATCACAGAGTATTCATGATTAACGATGCTTTAATCTAAAATAGAGAGTTGAGGGTTGTTACACTACATCACTATGATATTCTTACTTGAACGCGTTTCGGGAGACGGCTTGTTCCCATCGTCAGCATTTTCTCTCAACTGAAGTTGAGTTGAGTTGAGTTGAGTTTCAGTTGAGAGAAAATGCTGACGATGGGAACAAGCCGTCTCCCGAAACGCGTTCAAGTAAGAATATCATAGTGATGTAGTGTAACAACCCTCAACTCTCTATTTTAAATTATGACACATCACTGTTACCAGCTTCTAAAACTTCAAAAGTAGTCGATGCTTTAATCATTAATGGTTTAATGTGATATGAATGCTCTATAATACAAGCAGGCATGTTTCCATATATTATGCATACATTTTAATAAACTTGGTCATTACATCAAATACTGTACATGAGAGATAAGGTAGGATATATTAACTGACATGCCTGGTTAATTTATCAAATATTAACTGGGACTGCATGTTATACCAATTACAAACAGTAGTTAAATACAGAGCTTTTGCAGTGAGGTTTGAAAGATGAACAGGTAACACTTGTAGCTGTGGGCACCGGGGTAGAGGAGTGGTTTCGTTTCCAGCTCTCATACGGAGGACCAGAATTTCATTCCCGGTTCTGGAGCGGCAATTTTAAGTCGGCCCTATCCATGCCTTCACCTCTGACTTGCTCATGTAAAGTATCCCCAAAGCTAAACGTGGTTTAAAGTCCCAGTAAAAGCTGAACTCTTTCATTCCACCGCCATCATTGTCATCACCCTACCATTGGAGGCAATGGATTCCATACACTGGATGCCTCCACCTCAGAAATGGTTCCAGTCATCGTGGAATAAGGTATCCCCTGAAGGTCATGGGTCATAGGGAAGCATTAGAAATGACACTTGCAGCTGTCTAACAGTCATTGCTAAAACACCTGGGACCTGTTCATATAGCTGAATTACTTAGCTTTACAGCGATTATACTGTGGCATAAATCTGCATTTCCAAGCAAGATTCAGACAGCAGCATCTGAGACTCACATTTGGGAGATCTTGGGTTCAGATTCTGCGCATCAGCTAATCTGATTGGGATAATTTTATGGTTTCTCTCAGTTGCTGGATGGATGCCAGATTGGATGTTTCAATACCATGAACCAAGTTATGACCACAAACAAAAGAAATAGCAATAAAATTGACAGTACAGGAAGGCAACTATGCAACTATAACTCGAGTACATGCAGGGAAGGCAATTACACAACTATTAGCATATTCCTCAAGGAGATTCTGCAAAAAGATTACTGGAACTGGAGCCATCCATCTGGCACACACTGAATTTAAATGAATTACAGGTACTATAACAATATTACTATTAAAGAAACTATATACCTTCTTTTTCTTTTCTTTTACTAGTGTTTAATACCTGCTCTTGCCTCACATGGCACCACATGCAGTCACACTGACACATGAAATGAAATCATAATTGGGAAAATGATATTTGGGAAGGAAACATTCCAGACCTAAGTTTAGGGTACCTTCCGGGCATTTGGCAGTTATGAGGACTGAAGAAAATCTGGAAAAACTTCACTCAGAGAAGAGAGTCTGGCAGGATTTGAACCACAGACATCCCATTCATGAGTCAATGCTGCCTTAACGACCTTGGCTACTCATTTTGGTGGAAGGTAAGCTGAACAACAATTATTAATTGCAGTGCAGTCTTCAAGAACAGATGGAGCAGTGGTGCAAAGCTCTTTCTACTCCACATGATAACTACTGGAGTGCACAGCAGTTAATGGCTTTATTGCCAAATATACAAAGTATTAATTAATAACGTCAACAGTTACAAGTTTCAGTAATAACATTCAAGTATTTCCTAGCAAGTCCATGCATACACATTAAATGAATTCCTGTGTCTCAAGGCTCCTCATAAGGGAAGCATGTCTGGGGGCCCGGGGCTTTAAGGGATCCAGAAGGACCTATGCAATAAAATAACAAATGAAAAAAGCATATTTCTCAAACCAGTGACTCGCGATGAAATAATCAAAATTATTAATTCCAAAAGAAATTGCTTCTCGGCTGGTCCTGATGAAGTACCTGAATATATAATTAAAAACTCCATGAGCTGTATTGCTGATCCCCTACTGGATATATGTAATACCTCAATATGCTCAGGGATTTTTCCTGATACATTTAAATCAACTAGAATAGTCCCTATACTAAAGTTGGATAACCCACAAAATGTTGACAACTATAGGCCAATCTCCTTGCAATCCGGATTCTCAAAAATACTGGAAACTGTGATGATTAATCGAATTGTAGTTTTTCTGGAAAAACTTGTGTTCAGTGACCATCAAAATGCTTCAGAAAAAACAAGAACATATCTAATGCTCTCTATTCCTTCCTTAAAGAAACTCTCGAAGGAGTCGATGCCGGCAAATCCACACTCGGCTTATTCATGGATCTAAGTAAGGCATTTGACCTAGTAGACCACACTATTTTCTATCCAAATTGGAGGCATATGGTATACGAGGGTTAGCCCATATGTGGTTCAAGTCATATCTCACCAATCGAAAGCAAGTTACAGTCATAAGAAATGATACCAGTGGCCAGTATGTTAGCTCCACTTCATTAACTGTAAAAGGTGGGGTTCCTCAGGGCTCTACTCTTGGACCTCTTCTGTTTTTAGTGTACATAAATGATTTACCACTTAATATACCTCATGGAGAAACTATCCTGTATGCTGATGATACCAGCTGTATACTGAGGGGAGATAATTGCACAGAATTGCAACAGCAGGCCGATAACGTTATGATAAAGTTGGGGCAATGGCTGTCCACAAACAAAACTTACATTAAACAGCAATAAATCTCTTTGCATGAGCTTTGCAGTATCCAATAGAGGGAATGTAAATACTGAACCAGTTATTAGCTATAACAGTAAAATAATTCAACACGTATCGGACACAAAATTCTTAGGAGTAACTATTGATAAATTCTTGAACTGGAAACCACACATACAGTGCATTACATCAAAAATTAATAGAGCAGACTACATCATCTCAGTGCTAAAACATATCTGTAATCCTCATACAATAAAAGTTATATATTTCTCATATGTGCAGTCAGTGCTTGCCTATGGTATAATCTTATGGGGAAATTCTACTAATGTAAATAAACTATTCATAACCCAAAAGAAAATAATTAGAAACATGTTTAATTTAAAGAGAACTGAACACTGTAGAACACATTTCAAACAAAACAATATACTCACCCTGCCCTGTTTATACATCTTAGAAACAGTTTGCTTTATAAATAACAACATTCATTACTTCTACTCAAACAGCACCATACATGAGCATTCCACTAGAAGCAGGAATAACATTCACTTACAAGCTGCCAGAACGTCAAAAAAGGTTAACTTTATATTACATACAGGAATTCTGATGTATAATTTAATTACAACAAAAATTAATGACAAATATCCACCTAGGTTCAGAAAGCAGGTTAAGAGGTTTTTAATTGATAACTGCTTTTATAATATACAAGACTTTTTTGAGTTCTTTAGCTACAAGGTATAGATACACAATGTAAATAGGATCCTTAAAGCAATGTTTAACTATCTTTTTATGTATATAGTAACCTACTGAATTGTTTATATTTGTGATGTAATTCTTTGTAGAAATAGATTAATCTACTGTAATTGACGAAGCCATGAGATTGTAACAAATTTCCAATCGGTGAATAAACTATCTATCTATTGTTTTGTGCTTCCTGTTCATATCATTATGTCACTACTTTCCCAATATTGCACAAATTATAATAAGGGCTCCCTGGTCCTGTACTCATTATTTTTGCATCCACTACTGATTTAAGTAGCTATTTCCTGTCTTTGTTACTTTTGAAAATGTTACAATAGTGTAACATTACAAAATTGCTTTTTGGTTGTCTGGAGCCTCTGCTCAGCCTTAGGGGACATTCACAATGCAATTTAAGAACATAAGCATCACATGAGCATAGAAGCTTGCTTCATGTTATCTTAATGCATGCATTCACATTGGCTGACATTAACTTATAGCGTAAATACAGAAGTCTGCAAGCTCCAAACTTTCATGTTTATGTCTATGTCAAACATAAGAAACTAGCCAATCAGGGAGCAATTCCCAAGCTTGAGTTTATGCTTAAATTTCATGTTATGTTAATGCTTTATTTTTCATTCTGAATGTCCTCTTTAACAGTTGCAATGGCACTAATAATAAAGAGTAAAATATGAGGGTGAATCAAATTTAAACAGGCCTTTCTTTACTGTGCACTTGTAGAGCGCTGAACGGGTTCAAGGCTTTTACAGTACATGCGGTAGGGTCTCCAGAGGGAAGCAATGGTTTTGGGAACTTGTTTTGTTCCATTGGTCAGTTGCCGCTGAGATGAGCGAGAGAGGTGTGCATCCAGCTGTTGCGCAATGAGTAATAATCAGCTTCTCATCAAAAAGAATGTCAATGCAGCTGAAATTCACCGTCCGTTACTCCCACAGTTTGGGGAAATAACCCTTTTATGGTCCCAAGTGAAACATTGGTGCCACGAGTTTAATGAAGGACGCGCGAACGTGTTGAAAACATGCCCCACCCATGCCAACTGCACATCAGCATCATTCCAGAGAACATCCAGGCTGTTCGAGACATCACTGAAGGGGATTGCCGCAGCACAGTGGTTGACATTTCTTGAGAACTTCTCATAAGCTATTGGAGTTCCCAATCAATCATTTGGAGGGAGCTTAAATTGCAAAAAGTGTCAGCTCATTGGGTTCTGCAGTTGCCCACTGCAGAGCAGAAAGCTGTGCACATTCATATGTGTCGTTACGAAGAGGAAGGTGATACATTTATGAACAGAATCTTCACATATGATGAGACTTGGGTGCACCATTACACACCTAAATCAAAGAGGGCCAGTATAGTGGAGAACAACCGCTGGTGAAAGCAAGTCATGGCTGTCTGCAGGGAAATTTTTGGCCAATGTGTTCTGGGACTTAAAAAGTGTCCTCATTTATTTCCTCCAAGGACAATGGACCATTAATGCTGCCTACTACTGTGACCTTCTCAGTTAAGTTCGTGTTGCCTTCCAGTCAAAATGGCACAGTAGCCCAATCAGAAATGTGTTGATTCTGCAGGACAATACCAAACCACACACTGCAGCAGCAGCACCACGGTAAAAATTGGCCTACATGCATTGAACTGTCCTTCCACATCCACCCTACAGCCCGGATCTCTTGCCTTGCGACTTCCACATGTTTGATCTGCTCAAAGAAGTCCTTGAAGGACAATGCTTTAAAACCAATGGAGGAGGAGGTGAAAGACTTTGAGCACAACTGGCTCCACCCTGTCCTCGTACTTTCTTTGAAATTGGCATTTAAAAAATTGCCTATCTGTTGGAACAAATGCATAGATAAGATGGGTGAATACATAGAAAGGTAAGAAAAATTTTCATTTCAATTAATTCTATTAATAAAATTTTTGGAACAAAAGACCTTTTTAAACAGAGTAAGGCTGTTATAATGTAAAATCTAAAGAACATTTAACGTTAGAGAAAAATGTTTTACAGATATACTTACCATAATTGGACAAAGAGGTGTTAACTGATCATAAAGTGTCCTTGCTTCATTTATGTTGCAGGCTTGGAATGTAAGCTGGAGACAACAGCAGCCCATACCAAATCCCATTGCATCCATGTATACATGATTAGGTAGTGCTGCTGACTGAGATTCCCCGTCATCACCAAGAGCACTTAGATCTTCCACAAAGGGGTCGCGAGTGTTCTTGTCTCTGAAGACTGTGAACCAAAGTTCACAATCAAAACTAAAACAAGGGTAAAGTGGGATATGGAGATTGCCCAGCACTGTGCTACCATCTTTACGAATAAGTATGAGCACAGTTACAATAAGTAACATCTTTTCTGAATTTCCTATGCATCTGTATTTCAAAACTGTGTTGCATCATCATTAAATTAACTCTGCCTTTAACCACATGACTACTTACTATATAAAAATAAATGGGAGGAAAAAAAAAACTTTTAAATTTTAAATATCTAGAATAAACAGGATTATTAACTGACCTTGTAATCAGAACCATTATCCTTCATTTAATAACTAGAGACTGGAAATTTTTCTCCTTTAAGTTAGTGAACTGAGTATTACAGTGACATTTAAGAAATTATAAATTCATTTCTTATAAATTCTTAATTGAAATAAATTCTGCAGTAAAAGGAATAATTAGTTTAATTTTACATTACTACACCATAAACTGCTATAAGAAACAAAGCTTTAGTTATGTTAGCATGTATAATTAGTAACCTAATTGTATTGCCATTCAGCCATCAACTAACACTGAATTAGGGGATCCCCATCCAAATGCCCACCTAACAGTGAAGACGAATGTCTTCGACAGATGTTCTGCATGAAAACTTACTAAATGAAGATTAAAAACAGAAGCACTATTAACCATGAGGTATTGTTCATGATGGTAAATGAGCCACACTTTTTGACACTCACCTTCACTAATTAAATGTTGTATATAACAGGTCGCTGACGATGACGACGAATGCCCTTGAAAACGTTTCTGTTATATACAACATTTAATTAGTGAACGTGAGTGTCAAAAAGTGTGACTCAATCTACCATCATTACTAAATGAAATTCAAAGTGTCACCAATTCAATCAGAATTTTAAATGTTAAAAAGTTTCACTGTTAGCATGATCAGTCTACCAATTTTATGTCATCTGTCAATAATACATCACCAAATAGTGAAATATCTGCACTGCTATTGTAAGACATTTTAATATTCACCTGCAAGTTATGTCTCCTCTTTGTATTTTTAGAACTTCAAAATATGATTTTACAGGCATAGAAATATATATTATCAAAGAAATATGGGTATATAAAATAAAAGCTATAATTTGGTAGGGTATTGTCACTGTTTACCCTTGACAAAATCACATTCAACGTGGGTGGAATGTTTTCAAACAGCAAAGAACAAACAATGCACTGCACCCACTTTGCACTATTTTATCATATTGTATTTAACCTAAACACGCTTTTGTTTTTCCATCCTTTTTTGCTTTCTTTTTGATGGGTCCTCTTTTTACTCCTACACTGCTGTTTCTGAACACCTCATAGCCCTAGCTGTTTCTTTTACTGGCTTACTAACACTCATTTACTTGTAAAACAATCTAGCACATTCATTATTAATTTGCATTTCTTCTTAGTTTAGCTTCACACTCCATAACTATAAATATTTACATAAAATGTTAAATAAATAACCTACATGACACTTCACAGTGTTCTTCACACCATAAATGTACACAGTTCCTTACAATTGATGTAAACCTTTACTACCTTTTGCTTGGCACTGTTAGCTGAATAGATGGATGACTTTTGTTTGTCATACACAATGAATGCAAGAAGTTACAAGATTCTGGCTCTTTTAAAAGCTGTCTCCAACCCTCCTCAATATATTCTCTCGCTTGGTACCAATTGTAAACCCAATAATAAAAAAGTTTCTGGGCTGGCTAGCTTTTCTACTGCGTAGGTGTAGAATTTTCGGAAAATATTTAATTTAAAACACCAGACAGATATCAGCACTCTAGTTTACTCTAGCTAAGAAAAACAATTGCTATGTTCTACCCTTTAGTTTATTAGTTACTGCACGATAAGCATATAAACAGCATAAATATCGCATTTTTACTAAAAAAAGTAGTTTTCTTTAGAAATTTGTGCCCACAGAAATCTATCAAGGGTCTAAAAATGCTATAATTTAATGAAGAAAAATATTCTGCAAAGGATATGTTCAAAGCTGATATTTATAACAGCTAAACACTTACACCATGTTATTAGCAACTAAACAGCTCAAGAGGAGAAAAGGATGAAGCAAATGGCAACATATATTAGTTAGGTAGTGACAGACACTTCCCATTTACCTCCATACTGTGTTTTAAGGTTGAGACAAGCTATAATAACTTGTTGTGAATAATTAACATATTTAATAAATAAAGTAACTGACATCCATTATACAGGGTGAGCCAAAAAACTATGGACCAGCTGCGCAGTGTTTTTCCTGTCTGCATCCTTGGCGCTCGCTACCATCTGCCGCTATCATAGAAAGGTATGGATGAAATCATACAACATTTTTAAAACTACTTTTAAAGGTTTTACTTACCAACTTTATGAAAGGAAATGCTGAAACTGGCCACCGTTGTTGTCTATACATTTTTGGCACCTCTTTAGGAAACCATCCATCACTTGCTGTAGTTCACGTTGAAAAATGCTGGCAATGTCCTGGCGGATATTTTGTTTTAATTCTTCTAGGGTGTATGTGTTTGTCTTGTATACTTTGTTTTAAGTTACCCCCAGAGATAGAAATCACAGGGGATTAGGTCAGGGGACTGAGGGGGCCACAAATCTGTACTAATAATTCTGTCCTCAAACACACTTTCAATTTTTCTCATTGAAATATTGGCCGTATAAACTGTTGCAGTTTTGTTGAAAAAAAGCAAAATCATGCTCCCTGGCTGTTAATTCTCTAAAAAAGGGGGGCAAAATTGTATATACATATGTATGGGCTTCAACTGCTGACTCGAAAAAAATTGGCGAGTGATGAATAGTTTCCTAAAGAGGTGCCGAAAATGTATGGACAACGAGGTGGCCAGTTTCAGCATCTCCTTTCATAAAGTTGGTAGCCTAAAGAACACATTAAAATAAAGCATTTGGAGTAGGTACTTGCTTAATGAATTAAAATTAAATTAAATTGAGTTTTATTTATGGACACTCTTTAACTGCTGTGGTCCTTAGCATCCCATTCTATATTGGGTGTGAAATACCTGTAATTTTGCTCAGAGGCCTCTTTATCAGGCTTGAGGTTCTTTTACATGTCATAAATCTATGACACGGGACCACCGGCTTTAGTTTTCTTCCAAAGGAAGCCATGCTAAGGATTTTTACGCCTGAAAAAATCCATCGCCCTCTGCGGGTTTGAACCCACGACCTCAGGAACTAGAGGCTAGCATGGTAACCACTGCACCACGGAGGATGACTGCTTAATGAATAATTGATCTTACTGAATTATATTTTTCCTTGATTATTCTTACATAATATGTATCCACTGCTGTTTAGTACTTACTCATTATGTAAGGTAACATTATTCTAGTACGTTGACAGTGATTTATTTCAGAAGTTTGAAAAAATGCTAAAAATCAAGGTAGTTAAGTATGGCTATTTATACTTATATCCTGTTATGAATGTCATTAGCAACTATAACTAAACTTTACGAAGCTTTAATAAACATATATATTTTTTAATTTGCTGCCATTTTAAAATGTAACTTACTGGGTAGGTTAATTGCCACTTTAGTGCCTCTTCTCTGTCTAATATTTCCTGTTAATGTTTTAAAACGGGGATGTCCAGGGAATATAGCTTCATCAGGAAAGAAAAGTGAATGTGAGGCCCCACTTTTTGGTGTATGGTCTGCTGGTGGATTTGTAAAGCCAGGACACCCCAATCTGTAACAGAAACGTGCATCCACTTTAACAGGAAACTCTGTCAACTTCAAGCAATTTTCACTGTACAAATGCTGTATAATTATATTATACTCATTTATCTCATATTGAAGACTAGAAAAGACAAATACCATGGTGACAATTACTTATAGATTTAACTGTACTACTACTTCTTAAAACTAGCAAAGTCACTAAGCCTTTAGCCTCAATTCAGAAACTTTCAATTGAAACCTTGGTTCACATACACTCAGTTATGGACAAATTATTATATTTTACCAGTAATTTGAACTTATAGTTAAATTTAATAGGTCTGAAATTTGAATAATCTACACATTTTAAAATCTTTGGACCATCTAGAACACAAACACTTTTGGAATAAATAAAAAGCTATCGAATCTATTTAAAAAACTTTAACTGTTCAATCTTCTAACTGCCAGGAACATTAAACTTTACACAGCTTTTCAGCCAGACTACTGCCATTCTTAGTATAATCAGTAGCTTGATTATCCATTATCAGCCCTTTACTGTGAAAAATGTGGGAGATATGGAGATAAAATAGTAATACTTTGCAGCATTTCCTTCTCTACTGTTTTTAACAACTCATGGCTACAGAGTAAGGTAAAATGATGTTCACTGAGCTACAAGTGACCTGAAATTTTTCCGAGGGTATGGGAAAACCCTAGAAAAAAGGAACCTCATCCAGGAAAATCACATCACAAGATTCGAAATCAGCCTCTTTAGGTAAGAAGGCAAATATGCAACCCCTATACCATAAGGTGGGTTACTGTTAGTGATGGGACGATATCACTATTTCTCGATACCAATACTGATTTTTAAGCACTGATACTCGATATTCAATTAATTTAAAAAAAAACTTAAAGTGACAGCTTGTTCACTGAATTATATTCCGTTTTCTGTATACAAACGCATGTAACCAATTTAGTTGTATGCTAATTCTGAAACTGTTTCCTGTTTGAAATTCTCCAATTGGCAGCAAACTTTTTATCTTGATAATACAAGTTATAATAAAGTGCCTTATTTTTGACTCCTAGCTGGCAGTTGGACAGATGTAGCTGCGTGCGCACAGTGTTTCTAACCAATTCTGGCTCCCTCTGTTCTCCCTCCACTCCACACGTCAGTGCATGTGCGACCGTTGCTAGCATGATTTTATGTTTTGTTCTTTGTGGTTAAAGTGCGATAGTCCTGTTATAATGCCAAGAAGTAAATTTACTTTAGAACTCGCATATTCATGTATGATTCCTACGTGTGAAGAGTCTTGTAGAAAGTGACGCAGGTATTTATAATCAAATTCCCCAAAATCCGTGCACCTCACAGAGAGAGACAGTTACTACTCTTGTAGATTTAGAGAAACGGGTTCTGTTCTTGATAAGAAACCCAAAGTAACTCACCATGTTCTTACAGAGGAAAAACTCTAAATAGGGCAAAGGTTAGAACATAGACCAAAATAATCTCTGGGTAGGTTAATCACAGGAAACAGGAATTTCACAGTTCTCAGCTTGGAAAGCCACTAAACTTTTAAAATTAAAACCTTAGAAGATAACCATAGTTCAAGAACTGCAACCATATGATACTGTGAGTAGAGTAAATTTCTTGCAATTGGGTGTATCGGGTAAAGTTAATGATGGCTCTATACACCCAAAGTTAATTTTTCTCACAGACAAAGCATGGCTTTCTTTAAATGACCACATATCAACACAAAACAACAGATACTGGAGTGCAGAAAAACCTGATCTTGTACACGATATGCCATTGCATGACCAGAAAATTGGTGTTTGGTGTGCTGTGAATCCGTACCAAATTATAGGGCCTATATTCTTTGAGGATACAGTTAATGGACAGAGGAACAGGGATACAATAATCAAACCATTCCTGGAATATTTGTGTGACATTGAATGCACACAGGCATATTTTCAAAAAGGCTCAGCTACAGCACATATAGCTGATCTCTCGTTGAAATTAATTGCAGAAATTTTTTAAGATAGGGTCACAGTTACGGCTATGGCCATCGCGTTCCCTAGACCTTACAGCATGTGACTTTTATTTATGGGGGAACTTAAAAAATAAAGTGTATCAGAACAAACCACATACATTGGAAGAACTGAAAGACAATGTCAGAAGAGAAATTACTGCAATTTCAGAAGAAGAATTAATGTGTGTTAATGGAAATTTTCTTAAAAGGTGTGAGAGATGCGTGGCAGCACGACATTTCCAACACCTTCTGTGATAAAGGTATGTTGTTATTGTATGCTTTGCGCTTGAGTTTAGGGTCTGTGAATATTCAACTCGGCTGGCAGCAGCGGGTCACAAAGCAGACGGCCAGGGGTCAGAAATAAGGCACTGTATCTCCCCTATTGTTAGCCAAGACTAACAATAACAATTTACTTGCTTCCCTTTTTATGCAACTATATTTTGTGCTGAAAACTTGATTTTAAAGCATTTTCTAGCCATGTTAAAGAAATTAGTCATACAGAATACCTGTAAGCTATGCTCGTGACCCAAATTTGACTTGTGTAAACACAAACTGATGGAAGGAAAGAACACATATTTCCATGTGCTGTATTATTGACTCAATTACTGCCTCAAAGGCTTTCCAGCCAATTCAGTGTCAGTATGGGTGTTTTGTATAGATTCTAAAAGCTTCCAGGGGTAGTTTTCCTTTCAATTGCACTTAAGTATTCTTAACTCTTAATTCAACAAGGTCATAACCAAAAATATTGTGTTTATCTGAATACAAGATCACTAAATAGATGACCCTTATTTTCCAAAATCTAATTTTGAAATTTAGCAGTTGTGAGTTTCTTTGTTTTATTAAATCTTTTCTATGTATCAGTGTCATGTGCTACAATGATGGCAACAGTGGCGATGATAGCTATTATTTTCTATCTAGACACTGCACAATGCATCGCTGTAAACAGTTATGATTCAGAATCATGCAAAAACGCACATCATGATTAAAGAAGACCAGCAGGGATGGGAGCATGGCAAAGTAAATCTGCCTTTTACTGTGTGACCATCATATACCAATGCAATATTACCGCTCAGATGCTTGAAGGAAATCTGCAAATATTCATTCTAACCTTTAAAGAAAGTTTTTCGCAATGCAAAACCTTATAATCCCTCTAGGTATGTTTAAAATCGCTAACTTATAACAACACATGGAATGCACGTTACCTTTATAGGAACCTTACACATTTTCTGTATGCATCTGCACTGCCGAAACCCATCCTAGTTCCACGAAATCTGAAACTTACTTTACCCTGCATGCCAATTGGAAAATATAAGTTTCTGAGGTTGCTCTGTTTTACTTCAGCATCTGCTAAAGGACACTATATCAACACCAAGAAATCAGAGATTTACCAGATTGCTTGTGAACACTGCCATGAAATATACATAGGAAAAAAACCAAGAGAAACCCACAAACCACACTAAAGTAACACCTAAGAAATTTAAAACTTAAGCAAATAGACAAATATGCGAGCTCGCCATTTTTGGTCAACAGAACACAACAGTAAACAAAGGTTTTAAAACATGCCAAAACATCAGCAGAACTTACAATATTGGAAAAAGCCCAATTTCCAATTGAAATTCCGTCAACTTACAACACAGCGAAGTTCTCCAATAGACAACTAGATGGTAGTAGAACTGACACTTAAGTAAAGGGGTCTTTTCCAGATGCCAGTGGACGCACAGTTGACTATGGAGACAAACATCTTCAAAACCACGTTCTGAGTGAAAACTTAGAAGTGAAACTGAAGTGTCATCAATCTACTCACAATTTCAATATACCAAGTGGGATGGCTCAGACAGCAATGTCTGTAACCCGCATTCAGGAGGTCCCAGGTTCAAATCCCATGGGCCGACCAATCTGACTGTCCCCCCCCCTCTATGGTTTCCTTCAGTTGCCAACATAAATACTAGATTGAGTTGCACCTTAATGTATTTCATTGTATTTATACAGTCATAAACATCAATGATACTATAGACACAGTTGATATATACAATAATAATTACATATAAATACATAGAATAAAATAAACTACATAAAATTATGCATTCAGAAATTGTTTAAAAACTTATAGATAAGATTTGAATAAACTATTCCTTAATTTTATATAAAGGATTGCCGGTCAGGAATCGTCTAAGTCTAAAACAACAGTAAAAATGAAAATAGATGGTTAATAGTGAATGCTCTGCCATCTATTCACAAATAATGAAAACAGGAGACTGGATGCCACCCTGTTATTCTGCCTGGCACGTATAAAAGCAGAGATACAGTTATCTAGAACTAAGGTCTCTGTGGACATGTCACTTAGCTGCCATCTGCCCATCACAGTGGAAGAGGTACAGTCATCTGGCACTAAGACCTTTGTAGACAGTGACAAAACAAGATGCTATGGTAGAGAGATGAGACATAGAAGGCTAACTATTCACCACGTACTGATGCATGAGGGATCTCCTAATAGATCCATTCCAATATGACCATATAGTTGAAGCGACGTAACATAAATAGAAAAAAAAGTTCAATATGTTAAAAGGTATCACTTCAATAACTTAGTGAGTAATACATATATTTGAATGCTGCCTCCGTGTACTGCAAATTCTATATTATCATGCTGAATATGTTTCTGTGTAAATATTTATTGCAATTAAAAAAGCAGATAGAGGAATTAGCTTTTTATAAGAATAGAACCAGTGAATAACAAAGCTAGAGTACTACTGAATTTTTTCTTTATAATCATCATCTACTTGAGTCAACCTGCATGGAACAGCAAGTATGTCCTTACTGTAACATCTTTTAGTGGTAAAAACTTAATTTTTTAAGCTTCTTACTCAAAAGGTTTCCAAATTATTAACATATCACATTTATCAATACTTGTAAATATTTAGATACTAAAAATATGCCTCTGTACAGAGAATGTAATCCACAACTAAGCAAATTACTTACCTAGGAAAACTTGTGAGGGACATTACAGCTTCCCCAGGTTTCAAAAGTTTGGCTACCTCTTCTCTTCTGTATTTCATGTTAGCCTCTACAATGTTGAAATGTGCTAGTAGCCCACCGTAAGGTTTGCCAGGAGTTCCTTCAATCATATATGCACCATATTCAGGCCTCCATAAGGATTTTACGCTCCTGTGAAACAAACCACTGAGTGAATAGAATAAATATTTACCATGAAGCTGTTTACAACAATAGACAATGTCAAAATATGCCAGATATTCTTTAGGGCAGAGAGCAGTTTCAAGAAAAAAACAGTTTGTGGGTATGTTCTCCCATATCTTTCATACATTTTTCGAAAAGCACCTTGAAAGAAAGACTTGTTTGGCAACATGCATTTTCCCTTGCAGATGGGTGAGAATGTTGCACTTACAGCTTAGATAACTACTGGCATACATTCACAACTTCATTATGGGAGTGCTCTTAACTTTTCCAGGGTATTTGATTCCAAAAGTAATTTTCTTCTATTTGCAATAATATGTTTGATATTTAATAAAAGCAACTAAAGCCAAAAAGCTTGTTCAACCTTGAAAGAAAGAAAATAAATGCTTTAACTGATAAATGTATTCATCTGCACTTAAACACCAATTAAATACAGGAGCTTTTGTCAGATGTAAAACAAAAACTTAACAAGTCTACCTAAACCATTCAATGAAGACAAGTGGCTATTTTTATTCAATTTATACAAAACACAAAAAGTCAAAATAACAGCTATTTATGTAACTGGTTTGCACAGATGTCAAGTTAATTTTTAGTTTCTCTACCGCATATCTGGGGGAATTACTGTAATCTGCCCAAAAATTTGATACAGAGATTTTAAAAACATTAAAAACTATTTAAGTGAGAGTATACTTTTATTTAAAAAAAAATACATAGTATGTTGCAAAATGTATTCACTTCCATCTGGTCCATTGTATTCTAAAACCCTTTTTAAATTATGTTAAAATATTTGTAACTGTTGCTATTTTCAATACAAGCAGCACTCTATGTACTTTCACCATAGAGGTTTGCACAAGAATGCATAATCTTAGGCTAGCCTGATCAGAATAGATTAATTAACCACCTCACCTCAGGCCATTATATTATATGATATTCATAATAATATTCTAGACTTCTATAAGTATTTATTGTTTGATTGGAAGCGTGATATTATTAAAGATGCTTCCATAAACAGGAAAAATACAATGGAAAGGGTCATGGTTTCTTAAAGTGCACGAAGTTCTGCAACAGCTAGGCATGAGAAATTTGTAGATCAATAGGGAATATCAAGACAGAAGTTTCTGGTAAAAAGTGAACTTGAGACTGGAGAATACTGACAGATAAGAAATATTTGGTAGTATGAAAGGAAACAGTTCTCAAGATGTATAGGGAGATAAAGACAGAATGGAGCAGAGAAAAATACATAGAGGTATGAGATAAAATGGGTTGAGAAAGTTTGGATGGGCTATAACTAGACTTATGAAATTGAAAGGTTAAAGAACACGACAAGGCTTTAGTAAAATGTCCAATGAGTAGGGTAACAAACACAGATTTCCATTGTTTAATACGAGGGTTGGGGCAAAAGTCATGGCAACTATTTTTTTACTTGTAGATATTTAAACAGATTACAAACGTATATGTGTCGTGTGGAAGTTCTGCAGGCATAGTGTGTATGCAGAACAGATGGCTCTGTGATAGGTGGTAGTAGGACAGTGAGGGTTGTGAAATCAGTCAGTTGGTGAGTGTTGTACAAGATGGAAGTAACCCGTGTTGAGCAACGTGCTTACATCAAAATAGCTGTTCTCCGAGGGAGAAATGCGATGGAATGTCACAGTGAATTAGTGGAAGCCCTTGGGAATAATGCCCTACCATACCGTACAGTAGCATGGTGGGTAGGAAAGTTTCAGCAAGAACCAGTGTGTCAACCAGTGATGAGCAACATTCGGGACGACCTGTCAGTGCGCAGACCGACGTGGCATGTGCCGTCATCGAGCAGCTCCTGGATGAAGACAGACGATGGAGGCTACTGGAGTTAGAGATGGCAAGTGGCATCAAGAAACACACTGTCCACAGGATATTGCTTAATGAGCTACAACTACGCAAAATCGCATCACAGTGGGTATTGCATGCACTGATGGAAGTTTAAAGGTGGGTGCACTATGCAATATGCTCCAACCACCTTGCACGCTGACAACAGGTCGGCGATCAATTCTTGTCACAAATAATCACCATCGATGAATTTTGGGCCAGGGCATATGAACCAGAACTAAAATGTCAGTCCGCAGAGTGGCGACATGCTGGATATCAAGGAGGCAGAAGTTCCGTCAGAATCCTTCCCCAGTCAAATTGATGGTTATCATCGCGTATGATGTCAGGGGTGTCATTGTTTGCCACTTTGTTCCACATGGTAGAACAGTGACCGCACAGTACTACAGGGACTTCCTGATGCGACAGGACATGACGTGGCATTCGGGAGAAATGTCCGGATCTTGTGGACAGTGCAATAATCCTGCACGACAATGCAAAACCACATTAAGCAGAGTGTGTAGGGCAGCTACTGCGACGTTGGGGATGGGAAGAATTGGAGCACCCACCGTACAATCCCAACATTTCGTCCTCTTACTTTGATCTCATTCGAAAGATTAAGGAACCACTAAATGGTAGGTGGTTTGCAACATGAGAGGACATTGCTAATGCTGTGCATGAACAGGTAACCCCATTCACACATGGTGCGGCAAATGCTGAGGCAGATGGTATTCAGCGGCTCCCACATCATTGGCAGCATGTGGTGACAGTAGCAGGGGACTACTTTGAGGGTCTTTAGGCCCAGGTTTGTCATGTCAACTGTATGTGTATTGTGTTGTCATTCTTTTGCACCATGAAGGCCATATTGCCCTGTTACTACTGTAATAAATTAGTGTGTTACGATATTTCATGCTATTCATTGTCCACACATGTAGCTAACACCTTGTCCTTTCGCCTGTATATGTCACATTTTCCAAACGGACTGGTATCTTCAAGAAAATAAATAGTTGCCATGACTTTTGCCCCAATCCTCGTATATTGCAAACAAAATTATGGAGAGAACCAGCACAGCAACATAAATGGAATAAATTAGATGGAGGAATATTTAATTAGAAATAATGTTGTTATAAAAGGAGAGAAAAATATAAAAATTATAGGGAACTATTACAAAGGAATAAGAATTATCAAGAAGGAAGTGAGGCAATCTTAAAAGAATAA
Source organism: Deroplatys truncata (assembly GCA_030765065.1). Lineage (NCBI taxonomy): Eukaryota > Metazoa > Arthropoda > Insecta > Mantodea > Mantidae > Deroplatys > Deroplatys truncata. The sequence goes on from CM060985.1 coordinate 56,886,547, forward strand.
TAGTCTAGATAAGTATAAATAAGGATAGGATAAGGCAGTAAAAATTATGATTATCAATACACTAATAACCTGGAGTTGCACGTACTGGGACCAATAAGTAAAGTGTAGGCAAGAATCTTTTTCATAGAAGAGGTACTTAAGAAGATAAGTAAGATTAGCTCAGTTTAGATTATTTTTTGTAACAGATTGTATACAATAGCAACTTATGTATCTAATGTTGCAACAAGAAAATAAAGTATCTGTCTACTGCTTATTGCGTGCTTCCAAAATTCATTATTATTCTAAATAGAAATAATTGCATAAGTCTGTTATTCTACCCGAGACTGACAATCCTTCATCAATTTACTGAGCTATTGCATAAATACATAACATAGCAGATTTAGTGCTATGGTGAATCAGTGCAATCTTCTTTTTTGAGCTTTGTAAAACTGCAACCACTTAACAACAGAATTCTGCAAAAGGGTGATTACATTTCTTTAAACAATCACAAATAAAGCTTGAATCAGAAATGTATACTTTCCTTCCAGAATGATAAAATACTCTGAATGCCCTATCACTTACTTCCTGTTAGTGAACATGTTCCACTCTTCTGAAAGAGGAGCACAAGAAAGAGTAAATTTATTTTAGCGCAAAAAAGGTATGTCATTAGACGTAAAAATAGGAAAACCGAGGGGATACTTAGTAAAGATGACTACGTGCTGATTCACACTGTGATACTCAAAGTAGTTGCAGTGTTTGGCTACTACTAATACTTTTACTTCTGCAGCATCTTAAGGATCTGAAGAGTTTTAGTTTTATAGATGGATAAGAGGGCAGGGTCAAATCATGCAGCTTCCAAGTGTCTGTCAAGTGGTTTCTGATACATTAAATAATCTGTTTGGCGCTAACCAATCAGAAAGTTATTCACTATTATGTCACAGCCTTACCGAAGTTCAGGAAGAGTATATTCTCCTAAAATATTTTTCAAAGCATTCAGAACAGTGCAGGTCATTATCTTCATTCAAATTCTTACATTCTAATCATATCTAAAGCCTCTTCAACAGTTCTGTCACAACCAGTGTCATAATAAACTTCACCTCAAAAAAACAGAATTCTATGTTTGCACTGAAGGCAATACCACACAACTCTACAGATTTCTCCAGATATAAAAGTCTGGTACATCTTCTATATATGTTGCTCTTTCATCCATGGACATCCATGTTTGTACATCCATGGACAAAAAACAAAGAGCCATCCCCAGATTACATGTGATGATCGGAGGGCTTGATGTACTTTCGTAACAGCTGTGTTCCCAATGCACATGCAGGAACTGTCTCTGCCCTGTGAGCACAATGGTCACTTTATAACAGTGTTTCTTGGTGGCGACACTTATAAGCTACTGAAAAAGAGTACAGAAAAACGTTTCGTTGGCCGAGAGGTTAAGAGATACTGCTTGCTCTCATAAGTTCCTTGGCTCAAAACTTGCATTAATTATTGTTACTTTTATGACTGGATGTGAAGAGCATATTGCATTAATATAACTTTAGCATTTTACGTTTCAGGCATATCTATGCACACAAAAATACAATTTTGCTAAAGTACTTATTTTAAATAACTAAAGAAATAATAGCAAATGCATATCTTCCAAAACTAAAACACTTAAAAGTAAACACAATATCGGGTGTCAACCTGAGTACCCATAACTGCCCTCATTTTTGGGTGATAGATGAAATTAAATCCCTGTAGTAACATGGACGAGAAGCTACAACATCCCAGGCTTCTTGAATTTGTACCCAGAATCCTGTACGAATTCAACAACTTCATCAGGATATCATCTTATCTTCACATATGGAATAAAAGTATTCAAGTATTACCATGTATTGTGCACCATTTACTGTATCGTCAAGCTGTCACAACACACCTCCGTCCTTTGATATCCAACAAGATACGGATATGTGATCATGATGGAATTGTGAAGCCACATATTTTGCGTCGTAATAACTATTCTATTATGAACTACACCAAATACTATATATGAAATGGAGAATATAGAAAATAGTAGTCACTATAAGTTTATTAAACATTATTAACAGAAGAAAAAAAGTGTTTGATACATGCGAGAAGCAAACCTGCGGATTAACAATAGAAGTACCGTACACTTTGCCACAGCGCTACAGAGTAGACACATGGAAGGTAGCATGTTTGATAATGCTGTACAACTTGCTGCAGCAGCTACACAACTGTATTGCATATGGTGAAAACAAAGTGCTGTGCTGTGTAGGACTTAGAAAAATTTGGCGTTCAAGACAGGGCTCATTTTTGGTCCATGGGTGTGCACTTTCAAAGCACACTGTATCCTTCTATTTCTAACCCAAACTTGCTTGCATTTGTCTACTCCCTTTTGGTGGAGAGTTTCCTCTGTGCTTCCCAAATACCTTTTCACGTGCATCTATTCTTCTGAAGGATGACACAGAGATGCTAAATTTTACAATATCTATGCTTGTCATCGAATATATGGAATGATCTATGTGCTGTGGCAATATGTGAACTTTGGGCTTGGAGAGCTTAGCACCAAGTCTGCATAAAAATGAAGAATTCAACCTAAGAATTTAAATCATATATATAACAAAACCAAAAATGTTCTAGTAATTTTTTATTTTGAATGAATAATTTCAACACACATAAGGGCTATCCTGAAACCAGAGTTTGAAATGTTTTGCATTGTTTTGCTTTTTCATGCAAAAGTTGTTAAGTCTATTGCTATGAAACTTTGTACATAACATAGCTTAAAAGTAGGCAATATGACATTTTAATTGCTTTCTCTGCCGTGGCCCATTAAAAAGCTAAAACATTTCACTTATAAATAGAGGTTTTTTTTTATTTACGGACGTTCTTTAACTACTGTGGTTCTTACTGTCCGATGCTATATTGGGCGTGAAACACCAGTAATTTTACTCAGAGGCTTCTTTATCAGGCTTGAGGTTCTTTTACGTGCCATAAATGTACAACATGGGACCACCGGCTTTACTTCCCTTCCGAAGGAAGCCATGCTAAGGATTTTTAGGCCTGGAAAAATCATCGCCCTCCACCGGGTTTGAACCTGCAACCTCGGGAACTAGAGGCTAGCATGGCAACCACTACACCATGGAGGACGACTTCTCACTTATAAGTTTCGAAAAATGCCATATAACTAAATTTCCAAGCATAAGATCTGTAACAAGTTATGTAGTTTCCAAAATTTCCCTGCTGCTTATTTCAGGAGTTAAAACAATTTTTTGTTACTATTATTCGTGTACATAAACTGCTCTATAAGAAACAGTCTAGCAATGATTACATTACAGGCATAAGAAAGAATAATATGTTTGTCACTGTTAAGCCTTTTACTTGTTACTTAGGTTTTAATTTTTATTAACACCTTAGAAAAAAGAGTTTTCTAAACGACTTGACATTAAGTTGCATAGCAAGGAGAGGAATGTGAGCAATGAAGGAGGAGAGTGGGAGAGAGTGGAAAGGAAGAGGAAGGGATAGTAAAGATGTAGAGAGAGCAAAAGCTAGAGGAGGTAGAGAAGCATTGAGAAAGTGGAGAGAAAGAAACAGAAAGAATCTCTGCATTTATCACAGTAATGTAGTAGACCTGCAGGTTCTGCTAGTATCAAAGGTAGAAGTGCAATTACCTTTCATTTAAATTGGTTCTCCACATGACAATTCCTCTCACTGAATTTCTTCATAAAAATTTTTTTAAATCAATATGATGATGTCTTTAACATCAATATACCCGATGCAGTCTATGTGCTTTAGATCTATCATTTTGGATTCAGGGTACCTCAAAATGTGTATTTTCAGAGAAATGTCCATACCAGATTCCTCTATCATAGTGAGGCGGCAGAGAAAATAAATTGCAGAAGTGCTTAAAATAGGCAATTTGCGCCAAACAACCATTGTTGTAGTACTAGCCATTATTTAGATATTTCATGTTGTTCATTTTAATTGCCTGATACTTTAAACAAATTTTTGAAGTCTTATTCCAATTGTTTTTTCATCCACCCATACAAAAATTGTGCAATACTTCACTTGCTTTTTAACAATAAGTTGTCAACTCCTCTATGTGGACGTATAATCATATACTGAAACATTTCTGGCAAATATTTACCATGATTGCAATGGTTAGAAGAAAACTAAGCTTTTGCATGAATAATAATTTATAGAACAGCTATGAAAATAAATCTGGTATAGTAAATCATTGCTAAAGTCAGATTTTTTACTTATTCAGTTCCAGAACCTCAGGATACCACATCATGACAAACAATGAATATCTAGGTGAAAAGTTGAAAAGAAGAGCTGTGCATAATAATATTGACCAAGAGGATAACAAAAGCACAGGAACTGCAAAGTATGAGCGTTAGTTTGCACAACTTCTGTAACCCATATCTTCTGATTGACAATATACTGGGAGAGCCAAAAGACTATGAACCGGCTGCACAGTGTTTTTCCTGTCCGCGTCCTTGGCGCTCGTTGCCGTCTGCCGCTATCATAGAAAGATGCGGATGAAACCATACAACATTTTTAAAACTACTTTTAAACGCTTTACTTAACAACTTTATGAAAGTGTGTTTGAGGACAGAATTATTAGTAGAGATTTGTGGCCCCCTCAGTCCCCCGACCTAACCCCCTGCGATTTCTATCTCTGGGGTAACTTAAAACAAAGTATACAAGACAAACTCACACACCCTGGAAGAATTAAAATGAAATATCCGCCAGGAAATTGCCAGCATTTCTCAACATGAACTAAGGCAAGTGATGGATAGTTTCCTAAAGAGGTGCCAAAAATGTATGGACAACGATGGTGGCCAGTTTCAGCATCTCCTTTCATAAAGCTGGTAAGTAAAGCCTTTAAAGATAGTTTTAAAAATGTTGTATGGTTCCATCCGCGCCTTTCTATGATAGCAGCAGACAGCAATGAGCGCCAAGGATGCGGACAGGAAAAACACTGCGCAGCTGGTTCATAGTTTTTTGGCTCCCTCTGTATTTGTTTGTCAGTTGAAAAGTTGGTCATTTTTACTGTTATGTGTGCAAACAAATCAAATATTAGTTATAGAAAAGTTTGTAGTTAGGTGGTTATCAGCTAGATGCCCCAACCATCTCTTCAAAATCAGAGTTCGTAAATGCTAATAATGAGTAAATAAAATTAAATTCAGAGAATAACTACAGTAGACAGAAAATTAAATGTACAATATATTACACATACAGAGCCTTTATTTGGACATGTGGCCGGCCTAGAAGGAGTTTACTTGGCAACAGGAAACACGCTGTTTGCTGACACAGTTGAATATTCATAGCCTCTTAAATTCAACTACACAGATTTCTCATCCATATGCAATTTCTATTTATGAGGACCTTAAAAACAGTAAGTTATAAGAATAATTTGCATACATTGGAAGACATGAAAGACAATATGAGAGAAATTGCTGGAATTGCAAATTTTCTTAAAAGAGTGAGAGATGTGTGGTAGCACAAGGACATAATTTCCAACATCTTCTATGACAAAGGTATTTGGTTATAATTTGCCTGAAAAATTGGTGCTCTTGAATTTAAGTGGCTATTAATATCCAACAGCATGCTTGCTGGTACCAAGCAAATTTCCACTAGGACAGCCACACATCCAAACGAAGTCTCATACATAGAATATACAGACTGTTAATGTTTCACTACTCTGTCTGCAATTTCCCAAGACAATTCTATGAAGAATATGTAAATGGATACATAGCCAAAACACAAGAGAGTTAGCTACTCAGTGTAATGTTGATGAACCCACCATAAGCAGATATTGCAGAAAATATTCTCTTGTCAACTTTATATGGATTTCAGAGATTCACTTATATACTTTTTCTATGCAAACTGCATATAAGTATGATGAATCCTGAATCCAGATGTATATAAAACACACAACTGGATCAAATAAATGCAATTTGTGTACCTTCATCCATAATTCTTATTACATCATCAATTTCACATTATGAACTGCTGAAAAAGACCATTATAACAAGAGCTAGCTTAGACTGTATAAGATACTTGAGAATAAAACTCTCATGAATCACACAGAATCTCAGTTCTATAAAATTTCCCAAATGCGTATTGTACTGAGAATGCAAAGAAAGCTAAAAACACATTTTGATGTATAATTTAAATAAAGTATGGGGATATGTGCACTTACACTTCGCTATGCTAAATAATTTGTTAGGGCAATGTTTTGTCACCGAAGTTGAGAGCAAGGGTTTGTGTACTGCTTGGGTAATATTTTATTCAAGGCTTTTCTATATCCTTCAAATGGAAATAAGGTGTATTTCATGCTCTAGCAACAAAGGTAGGACATTACTTGCATAATACACCCAATGGCCTGAAGATCTAAGATAATAATTAAATAGATTATGGTCAAGTACATACTCTGGATTTTTCACTTCCTTTTCGTGAAGAACACCAAGAATCTCTGCCGCTCGTAGTGAAACTCTTGCAACTTTTTTATTGTCATCAAACTTTACCAATATGTATTCCACCTGAAGGAGACAAAAACTATTAAAAAATCTAGGGAAGAAAGACGGTAATATAGCAGGACATAATTTGTACAATTCTGTCATTTGGTATGGTAGTTGTGAATTAAGTATGTGTACCTCGTCACCCCATTTCAAGACGTCCCCTTGACGGTCTCGAAGACGTCGGTATAAATTAATAAATTGTATAACACCGTGCTGCCTCACATGTTCAGCTAAGGCTTTCGTCTCTTCCCATGTTAGAGGGCTACCTTCTGTCAACAACCCCATGGTCCCACGAAGCTTTGTTTTTTGTATACTGTGCTAGAAGGAGCCTAAGATTACAGCTGGAGTACCTGAAATATACGAGAAAACAACTTTCACCATGACATGACTTTATATATTTCCTTCGTGTGCTCATTTGTTCTTGTCAGCCAATATTCATGCAATGTCACAATAAATATGTAACACCGTGAAACTTACAAGTTCTGTCTTTATCCCTCTCTTAACCCCACAGAAATTTTCATCCGCAACTATTTAAAACGAACGACAGTCGCAGAGCGCAATACTACTCGAGTCGGCGTTCACCTGTAGTTTTTATAGCACACAGTGATTACATAACAGTTCCTGTCATTCCATTTATCTCTAAAATTACTCACTTCTGTAGAACACGCTGATTTGTTGTTCTATTCTTCCTTTAGTATACTACGGCTCATCTTTTATTTAGCAAAGCCGTCCCCCCCCCTTCGCTCCTCGCCTCAAGCAATACTTTTAGTATATAAACATGCCGAGTCATTGCACGCAAGGACATTTAGATAAGTGATGCAATTTTAACTGACTATACAGCTTTCATATCTACACTTGGCGCTGAAACCGGATACCTGCCTTTTTAGAGGAAGACAAAAAACATTTTTAGGAAAAAACAAAAACTGTGCTGTCTTTAGACTCATTGGTATGGGACTGCGTGAGCTACAGGGGTCGTGTTCTCCGAAACAATTTCATTGAATTACGCTAAAGGGAGCTATTCAGAATAAAAAAGGGGAAATTTGGGCTTTGGCGCTGCCATTTTTTCGATGAACGATGATGAACAGAATGTGACAATGTCATATATAACACAATAAAGAGCTCCCTTTTGGGGGAGGGGTCAGACTTCAATCGAAATACTGCACGAGGAAGTTTTGAAAATGAACACATAGAAAATAACTCAACCTCTGATCAGTATCGTTTGCACGTCCAAAGTGATGCATCATCCTCAAAACAAAGTTAAATCCAAACATTATCGATATTTAAAATTTGAGTTGGTATATGTTAATTCACATCACATAAAGGCGCTAGTTGTTACCGTAGGAGCGCTTTCGAGAGATTTGTTTCTCTCATCCTCAGCTGAGACCCAACTAACTGGGTCTGAAAATCGTGGGGTAATAATTACGGAAGTAGTTGGAGACGTAGCGCTGCAAAAAGATATAATATTCAGTTTAATATACAGTGGAACTTTATTTTCAGATATTTGCGAGAATGACATTTCATCGAGGACAGTAAACACGTGCCACAGTCAGTATTCTTCCTCGAAAGAATGCTACGTACAGTTTTCTTTCATCCAGGAAGCCTTGAATCACATTTTCACTATTTACGTGCAGGTGTGAACAGTATACGTTCTATGCAACACAACCGAACTTATGGTGTTCTCCAAATTATATAGATAGTCTATAGTTTTAAAGACCGTCTCCTAGAGGCCTCCTTAAATTCCTGTGTTGTTAGCCTACTGAGAAGCTCCATTGGGCAACTTTGAATTAAACACGTAATAAGGTTTAGCTATGACTACTACACCCGAAATGAGCATCTTACTACACGCAAACTTATTTCTTCACTTAAAGGAAGCCTTAGCTCTTTGAACAAGTCTTCCAGGGTCTCGGATTTGTGTTCAATAAAAAATACATCGCCCTCCGCCGGGTTTGAACCCGCGATCTCCGGAACTAGAGCCTGGCATGGTAACCACTACACAATGGTTGCAGTTATTGCACAGGGCAGCAAAATTCCTGGAGCCGGCCCTGGATGGATTTTTTTTGGGGCATAAAAATCCTTAGCAAGGCTTCCTTCGGAAGGAAGGTAACACCAGTAGTATACCATCGTAGATTTACAGCACGTAAAAGAACCTCAAGCCTGATAGAGAACTCTGAGCAAAATTTCCAGTCTTTCACGCCCAATATAGAAAGGGATGCTAAGTACCACAGTAGTTAAAGAGTGTCCAAAAATAAAACTTTATTTATTTTACAGAATGACATAATAGTAGGATGCAGAATACTAGGAAGAAGCTCCAGATTAACTATATCTTTCATGTGTCTGTGAAAATAAATATTAATTTGTTGGGAGTGTTTCTCCAAGGCGGGGACTTAATTTTCTAGTAACAGAATGTGTTTAAATGCTGTCAATTTAATACATTCTGAGAAACCCTGTGCAGAGTACTGTGGAAAAATATCTTTCTCTTCATGACTAAAATATTAATTCAATTTTTTTTTTTTGGAAATTTCAGCTTCATTCTCTGAGGGCAATGTGTTTGTATTAAAATAAGCATCACTATAACACATAATAAGTCAAACATATATTAACTGATGTAAAACTTGAGAAGCAGATGAGTTTTGTAAAAACTCAGGAAATTTATTATTTTCTATGAAAATGCAAAGTTACAATTTTGTTTCAAATACATTTACCAATACTTACTATGATTCTAACATTCATTTTTTATGACAAAAACTTTTATAGAGATTAGATATATTTTAAAACCCAGATTTTTATAGGTAAGTTTTGTGAAAATGCCCCTCAATTCCTGCAAATTGATCCAAGAAAACATATGCACATAACAGCGTGCTTCAGCAGTCAGTCCTGCTCTATGGTGGAATCCAAACAAATAGGGCTGCAGTAACAATGGCACTAACAGGGCAATATTAACAAGTCAGTAATCTTATAACTTGCACAATTATGCATAGATGCATTTGTGAGCATTACAGAATGCCAAAGAAAAGGTCATAAATTCCTCTTGTAATTTTAGCCAAGCTCAATGCCAACAGTTGTGTTACTCAACTATTAGCTTTCATCAAGAAAACTTCTTTAAATGGCTCTTCCACAATTTTCTTTGAATTGTTGATCTGGCAACAACTTCTTGAAGTACATCTGTGTTTTGATATGATGGCAGGTTTATGGACAACAGTAGTTTTAGAGATCATTTCTAAGTTTTAGGTTCATACTTACATATACAAATATGTCAGAGCAAAGTTAGGTATTGATTATCTTAATCCACTTGTCTCATAACAAGCTGCACTCGCATAAGTTAGTAATGATGTTTAAATCACGTGACAAGCACTGCTCACAAGTGTGTGATGGCCAATAAAACATATATTTGCATTTATAAGGCCTTTAAAGAATCTCCACATCTCTTTAGAAGACTAATGAACAGAAAAACTAATGCTGTTTGTACCGTGATAGCAAATAAAAAGTTGTCACTTGATAATTTCATAATAAAGTGAAGCGTGGTTAACGATGGAACATAAAGCTGCTGGCATCACAGCAACAAGCAAGCTAAGAAGGAAAGTTAAGACACCCAAAGAGGATGTAAAGAAACCAAAGTGTACCTTTTGAGTACCAAAGCAAATGGGAAGTTTATATTTTAAGCTCAAATGACAACTTTGTTTCCTATAATGCGACACAGCTAAATGTTACAGAATATATTTTTCTATTCTAGGAATATGCATGTTCAATTATTTTATTCAGCATGAAAGATGGCTGAAAGAAAATCAACTCCATGCACTTTATAACTGAACAGTTGCTTCAAAGTGTATATCTACCGGAATTAGTGTTAAAAAAGCCTTCAGCTGGGGACATCCATTGAGACCTCAAATTAGAACATATGCCTGTTTTCCATTGCACATCCACCCACAGACAAATGGGGGGGAATCTGTTATATTCACATGACTTTTTCTGTCCTTTATTGTTTATTAATGTGTATAAAAACTATTCTTACAAAAGTTTATTTTTCACCTACACATTTTCTTTGAGGTTAACCTTTGCAGAAGTAGCTGGAATAACATTTTATTACAAATACAAACGGAATAACAATAGTCATAGTTTAAGAACTGGACAACATATACCGGCCTAACTCTTTCCGTGGAATTGTGAGAAACAACTGAATTTTGACAAGATTGACTGAAAGAATGACTAAATGTTGGAACGCCGAACCATTAATAATAAGTATCTCAGAAACGGTTTATGGTATAAAAAGGTTGTTTGAAATAAATTGTGTATTTTAAAGAGATCTACAATTTTTACGTAGTGTGTTTTTGTCTATCACTTAATGTTTACCAGTTATACAAAATGATGCAAAATTCCTTTGAATAGAGGACTTTACAAGCTGTTCCCAAAAAATTCTGGATATACATTTTGTCATGCAAATATCTTTAATATATAGTATTTTAATACAAAATCATTAGAGCCATTTTGGAGAAAATAAAAAATTTCGAAAACTGTTCCGTGTAAAGGGAGTTGGGTAAGTATGGTTTTCTTGAAAGCTTTTGTTGCATCTTTGGAAGATACTGAACCTAAATATTAAAGGGTATTTATCTGATTTTACATTTTTGGGTTCTGCTGTTCACAGAAAGACATACTTTTTCTAAAAATGCTTCCTTTGTGTTCAGCGGGCAGATTTTGAAATATGTATTTTTGGTGAAATCTCAGTAGTGAATTTTTAGGTGGAATGCAATACCTTCTCTACCTATTGTGTATGTGAAAGGGAAAAAGATGTATGCTACTGTGAAGTAAAAATAAAAATGCTTGGCAACAAAAGTGTTGTGCAGGTTTTCCAACAAAAATGTAAACCTACTTCCCCACCACAATTTTTAACAACCTCGCCCACACCTATTAGCTGTCCAAGCACCTTTAAACAATATTTACTAGTAGACCAATACTGAAAGGAAAATACAATATGTTAGACAGTAAAGTGCATTGAATAAGAATTAAATGCCAAATAATAAAATTTAACTTTCAGTTAAGACAATGTATTAATGAACTTCAGCAGGTAACCAGGGGCAGAGTTGTGCAAAATACATCATTTTGAAACAAAATACTAAAGAAAATGTATTTTGGATACAAAATAATTACATTTACTACAAAAGTATAAAAAACAAATAAATAACACTGACAAATAGTGCCCCAAGTTTAATAGATGTTATTTATACATAAACAAACTACTACTGTTGCTTTTAAAATCACTAATGAATGGTTGGTAATGATGTTTAAAAAATACACACACAACACATAAAATTACATATCATTCCCTCTTCCTTAAAAGTTGGCAAATACTTTTCTTCAATTCTGGCTTCACATACTTGCGACTGATTCCTTTTACAGTTTTTTTCATCTTTAACTTTATTTTTCACTTAACTTAGCTTTTTTTCTGTTCTCTTCTCTGGCCATTTGACATTTCTCCAAGTAATCCTGATATTTATTATAAGCACTTCTGACCGACAGTAACATTCTTTAATTGGTACACATCTGATACCTCCATAGTACAAAATGGAAATGTACACTTGCCTTTGTGCAATAACTGGACTCGTGCAAGTTTTCCACCAATATTTGTAGAAAAGCCATCCTCCATTACAGCACTTCCGTGAGAAAATTTAAGACAAAGCTTTATTACTTGCCATAGTTCAGAACATTTTGTTTTTCTGTTTTCTATCAAAATCCCAGCAAAGAAAAGCTCTACACCCACCAGATGCCAAGATATATTCCTTGATTTTGTTTCATAACACAAATTTATTATGCTTTAGCCCATTCAGCTATATTTTCAGTTATTCTATTAGCTTCATACCATTTTACCAAAAAACATTCCATTTGTGTCTGACTTATAAGCCCTTTCACTAATTTATACTTTAAAGCACTCTAATGCAAGAGTTTCTTCACAACTGCCACTAACATTTTCTGATATTCAAGTTTAAAACCAAGAATTTCTTTCCGGTCAATTTTGTTTAAATACCTTTTGTGTACTAATTCCAAGATAAGAGTTTAGCTACCTCCAGCTTGTTGGTTCCTGTAGATCAAACCATTAATATCAGTGGCAACTGCCATTTTACTATGCTTGACAAAGCCATTCATATAAGTTCAGATGGAGAAACAAAAATGGAGCAAGCAGTATATTACTTTGAAATTGAGAAATGGCTCATATCCCACGCATATTGCTTTAAAGCATGCTAGTTGGCATTCTAACAGGTGTTGGATTTCATTTGTTTTAGCAAGGTTTACCTTCTGGCAACTTGTCACTTGCAACATATATGTTGATATTGTCAAGTACTTCTAAGACTTGCTCTAATCAACTTTCAAGCCACTTTACTGCCAGTCACAGCAGTGAACTGGGCCTGTAGAGGAGTGTCTAGAATGAATAGTATGTTACGCAGGAATGGGTTAAGCTTCCAATTAACAGGCATTAAACTTAAACTCCATTGATTACATGCAAACCAAACAAAATTCTAATATCCAGAAATTAAACTGTGTTGATATCTAAACATTTGATGAGATCCATTTGCCCTCCTGTTACCTAATTTAGCAACTCGTCAAAACTACATAATTCTCACAAGCAAATTGTTTGTTAATAACTTACATAGATGTGGTGCAATACCCATGTTTAATCATATAGGAACGTAAATTTTCACCAAAGCACTAATGCAATTGCACCACCTAGGAACTTTTGTTTTTTTCTTTTTGCATACTTTACAGTAGGCTTCACATTCACAACCTGGTATGTCATTAAGCTATTTTACAAACTCTGAATTACGCAATGAATTCAGCCACAGATTGTCGAAACTGGTTTTTTTTTTGGTCCTCCAAAAGCATGTGAAGATTTCAGTTTCTGCCAAATTTGTCTAAAAGAAAATTATCTTTTTATTTCTTAAATGTGAAATATTTGTATTAAAAGTGCAGTTCTTGTAATTTTTCTTTCAGTAGAACAATAATCAATAGCCTAATTATTTTTCATAATTTGGGGGAAGTTTTGGGATCTACCACAACCAACAATCATATTAGGCCAACAAAATCTTAGTAAAATATTTCCAGTATGATACATGCAAAATCTGAGGAAAGAAATATTATTTTATACTTTAAAATGCACTTGCGCAGCTATACACGGATTTAAATAAGTCACATGGGTAAAGGGGCTTAACACAATGTCCAAGATTGCTACGATACATTTAAACAGTCCAAAATTGTTTCATATGGCTGACCTTTGGGGAAACCTCATCCAACCAAGCAATAGTTGGATCAATTTTATTAGATGAAGGTCTCCAATGATAGGGCAATAAACAAGAATGAGAGCACCACAAGTTTTTAACGTGGACTCCAAACCACAATGGGCCTTCGGGATACTTCACTTCAGCTAGTCAGAGGTAAAGGCTTAGATAAGGCAAAGTTAAAAGTTAACATCCCAGAGCAGTGAAATGAACCAGAGATCCTCAAGAGTAGCAAACAAAAACTTCTGAGCCCTCAATCCAACAATGTATTTAGTACACGAAGCACCTTATAATACGCAAGTTTTCTCTAAGTGTATATCAGGTGTTCAAATCAAACCGCTTACAGAGGCTAGAAACTGACTGCTGTTTTAAGTGGAAGTAAACTTCAAACCATATGGTTTAATACTCAAACAGGCCATGAGTATGCAGTGACTGTGGCCAGTTAAAACAGATAAAAAATGTCCTGAATACAGACAGCACTTTCACATGCTTACTGTGAATATTTACACATCTTATCACCATTTTGGGTTTGAAGCCAGCACTTGATACTACAATTTCTTTAATATGAGATTATCCATTTGACTTTATTAAAATATATATATATATATATATATATATATTTATTTATTTTAAGCTCCAAAATACTCAAGTAATATATATCTTTATTTCTTCCTTTGAGAACCTAAAACAAGAGGAAGAGTTAATATGGGACCTGAACACTTTCATTATGAATCTGATCTTCATGCAAATTTGAAGCACACACTGAAAGTTGAAAATAATTCCAGTTTAGAATTTATTTCAGACTGATTAAACATGTGCACCTAAAACGTGTTTCTGAAACCCAAAAAACTTGATTACTAGTTATTTCAGAACAGGGAAAAGGATAGTTATGAGAACAGAATGAAATATTTGTTTTCCATATAAAACAAAGTTAAGCAATACCTGTTTGTTCACACTGACCATGTGTAGGCTATGTAATGATGGGGTTGGACAAGAAAGTTGCAGAAGACTTGAAAATTTCAATGCTGCTTCTCCCATTTGTTTCATTTATCTACCGGAGAACCCTCAAGGAGTTAATTGCTTAAATACATTCCTACCCTAATCCAATGCAAGGCTATTTTAAGAAAGAAAGAAAAAAAAAACCATTCTAATGTAGCTTTTTTACTGTAATTTGAAAGTTAAAATTATGCCATATTAAATTTCAATTCCCAAAACAATTTCTGTTATTAGCTTCAATTTATACTCATTAACCAGTGATATTAGCAATTTTAAGTGTGATTTGAACTAGGGCAGTGATATCGTTTAAAAGGGGAGAAATTTGTACATCTCTAAACATAACACCCCTTAAAGAAGTGCTTTAATATTCATAACAGACTATTAACTTAAAAAACGGGTGGGAAGTGGTGGACATGGTCCACAGAATATTTTGTAAGGAAGTACTAGGGTTGCCAACAGCTACAGCAAATGAAGTGGCTCAAATTGAAATGGGATGAGTAACAAGAAAAGGAATGGTTATAGAGAGAGCCTTGAAATATTGGCACAGGATCTTGAATTCTGACGACGACAATTTATTACAACAATGTCTAAAATACCAAGAAACTAGTTTAAAAAATACGGGATGGGTAAATGAACCAAGAAATAACCTTGAGGATAATGGCATGGGAGATGTTTGGAGGAAAAGAGAGGCAAATCACAAAGGTTTTTGGAAGAGTATTAGAAGAAGATTTGAGGACATTGAGATATAACAATTATTTAGTCAGATAACTGAGAAGAGATCTTTGATTTTTTATGTTAACGTAAAAAAACACTGGGAAAGAGAGAAATATGTAGACAACACAAATAAAGAAGAAAGAGGAGGTATAGCATGGTTAAGGGCAGGAATATGGAGGCTAAAAGGGAAGCGAAATGGGTATGCACAAGGTGAATGTCCATTATGCGGGGAAAGTAAAGATACACAACATATTATATTTGAATGCAAAGAAACAGAGATTTGGAGAAAAGAGAGTTTATGGTATGGAATGAATAGAAATAAAGATACACATACAATTCTAGATAAAAACTGTAAAAATATAGGCAAATACTTAATGAAAGTAAAAAATAAATGGATATGGACGCTTAAAAGAGGAAAAATAATGTAAATAAAAATAAATATAAGAACTACTAAATGTATCAACATGTAATTGTAATTCACGACTGCTCATCTTAGTGGCCAGGGCCAAATAGAGAAGGCAGTCTAAATATGTAACTTAGTGCTCAAATAAATTATTCATTCATTCAACTTAAAAAAATGGGAAAGACATCTACACAAACTAAGGAAACATAAATAAGCAAAAATAGCTAAAATATTAAAAAGGTGCTTAGAATGAAACAGGTTTGAAAGAAATAACTTCAAATCCAAACAGGTTTCCGTATTTTATTCATTTTAAATGCATTGTACAAAACCACCTGCCTTAGTCAAAAAGACCAAAGCCCATATCATCATCATCACTCTCACTTTCTTCCTTCTTTTCCTCCTTCTTTGCTTCTGCTGGTGCAGCTGCAGCAGCTGTTGCAGCAGGTACAGCAGCGGCAGCAGCAGCTACAAACTTAGATGGATCCTGAAATCAGAGTATTTTGGATTTATCATTCACTTTAAAGCTGCAGACATCTTCAGAACCTGAAATCCACTACTAAGACCAAGCTGTATCTGGATGCCTTTCCTCCAGATATTTATGCATAACAATAAGGTTTGTAAAGACAATGCTTCTGTAAATAACCCAAAACATGACAACTTGCAATTGCTCACATTGTTTGGTAAGCTCTAACCATCACCAATTTATGTAGTTAATTGTGCTTTCTCAATACATAAAAATATTTAACTAGCAATAAATGCTGCTCATGTGACACTCAAAGCCTACACAGAAAGCAAGCAATGTTGGGAACTTTAAGAATTAAGATTACAAAACCGCACATGAAGAAACAAATGCCTGTTCCAAGAATATCGCTCTATAATGGAAATGACAACAATTGTTCCTATCCATGGAATCCCAACAAATGAAAATCAAGAGAGCAAGAAATGCCAGGATGATCTTTTGTCTTAAAACAAGGGTGGCAAAAACGACTTCCTTCCGCGAGTTACCAAATATGCAACATGCACTGCATCACTCAGCAGCATGTGAATAACAAACGGGAGGGTTGCAGAGAGGGAACAGCGCTTACGAGTCAAAATAACTCGCGAGTCACGTTTTCGCCACCTCTGTCTTAAAAGAAGACAGTGAATCACACATTGTTGTAGCAGCTACTCCCATCCACTATGCAAAGAACATACAGAAAATACAGTTTTGTTCATAATCAGTATAACAATACTTCACATAAAATTTTCTGATTCAGATTGTTGCAATTCAAATTTAACTTCTTTAAAACAGTTGTAATAACAGATGCAATTTGCACAGTAATTGTAATATATATTAAGTCCACCTCCTATAGAGTGTGTCAGCCTCTATTATATAATAAAGGAACAAACACAAAAATAAATTCCTCTAGAAATAAAAAAAAAAAAAAAAAAGGGGATTGTGTGACAGCCAATGTGATCAGTCCTAGGTAAACAATAAAGGCACGCTTGTACCTATTAGCTGAAAAACTACTGACTTTTTCTAGCTACATAATAGCACATTCTTAAAAACAGCTTTTGAAAGCAGTAACGTGTTTCATTCTTAGGGGAAAAAAGAAAGAGAGTTCAGAACTTCTTAAAGAGATGAAGTTGGCAAAAGATCAAGGAAAGATGGCATACGTAAGAGGGCTTACATTATGGATAGACGGCATCAGGCAGGAAATTAGTCATCAGAATAGGGGAGACACACGAGCAGGAAACAAGAGAAGTACGCCATTTTGTGAACCACCACATGGTTGACGACGTAAGAGAGATGAGTGACGACATACGAACAAGTGACGCAGCGTGTGACGTCAGAGGAGGGGAAGCGTGCAGGATTGGAGAAGGAAGTCAGCTGATGACATTGCCGGGAAAGCATGATGAACCAACGCAGCAAATAAGAAACCACACCAGGCAACCTGCGTTACAGATGACAGGAACCAAGGCGATATGAATGTAGTGTCAACACCGAGTGGTAGTGTAATACAAGTGAAAGGTGCTATAGGGGGTGAAGAAGATCAAAGAATGACACGTCGTAGCTCTAAGCTGAATCAATTTAGATTTGAAAGAAAAGGTTCAGAATAGGACAAGCATTTGGTGGTGTTATATTGGAATGTTGAGGGTCTATAGGACAAAATAAGAAGTGGGGGAAATCAAGCAATTGTTAAAAGAGGCTGATATACTTGCAGAAGTTGAAATTTGGGTATGGAAGAGTGTGAAAATAGATATGGACGAATATGATTAGAGGAGTTATGTGATGCTAAGGTTCAGTGGCTATTAACAACAGGCTTATTAGGAAAAGTTAAGGTGGCTTTAGGGATTGCATATAACCCACCAAGTGTATCTGAATTTTATGACCCTAAATTATTAAGTAAATTAAGCCAGGATATGGAGGTATTATGTAACATAGATCCTGATATTAAAATTGTTTTAGTAGGGGATTTCAATGCTAGGCTAGGATGTGAACAACCTCAAATAAGTACAGAAGAAAATATAAAGATAAGGCAGGAAATTGAGAAAAGTAGAAATAAGATAGTAAACAAAGAAGGCAGAAAATTACTCCAATTTTGTGAAGAAAATAATTTGAACTTTTGTAATGGAATTAAAGGAAAAGATAGGATGGGTGAAATTATGTTTGTAAATAATAATGGAGAGAGTGTAGTTGATTACTTACTTTATTCATTGGGTATTGAGGATGCAATAATAGAGTGGATGATGAATTTGTTAGGGTGAGAAAGAGGATAGAAGTATTTAAATAGAGAACAGAGGAGGAAGAATTATATTTGGATAGACTGAATTTAATTATGGAGGAAGACACAAAGAGTAATATAAATGTATTATTACAAAGGAAAAAGCCAGAGGAAGTTACTGGGAGATTGGAGTGGATAGTTAAAAAGAGCAGGATGTAAAATGAAACAAAGGAAGAAGGGCAAATGGAAAGAAGGGGATGGTTTGATTAGGAATGTATTAAAGCTAAGAGGAGAGTGGAACAGGAATTAAAGAGATGGAAGCTGCAGGAGGATGAGGATTCAAGGAAAAATTATTTAACAATGAAATGCAGTTATAGATGTTTAATTGAAGTAAAAAAGAAAGAATGGGGTGGGAGATTAAGTAAGAATTTGCTTGAAGCAGTAAATAAAAATGATAAAGAGTATGGCAAATAATCCGAGGAATGTATAATAGGAATAAAAGAGGGAATGTTATTGCGCCAGAAATATGGTGTAATTACTTTAAAACCTGTTAGGTATGCAAACCAAATTAACAAACTTAATCCCAGGATATCTTAAGATATGGAATACATAGATAGCCTAGATAAGAAAATATCGGTAATCGAAGTTTGGGAGGAAACTAAAAGGTTTAAAAACAATAAGGCATCAGGGATTGATGGTCTACCAGGGGAATTTTGGAAAAAATGGATAGAGAATAGAGATAGGACTGAGATACTGGTTAAACTGATGAATATTATATTTGAAGGAGGGGCAAGTATAACTGTACCCATTTATAAAGGGAAAGGAAGTGTCAAAGATCCAATTAATTATAGGGGTATTAGTTTGCTGTCAGTCTTAGGAAAGATCTATTCAGGAATTTTAGCAAATAGATTGCAGAAATGGGCAGAGGAAGAAAATAAATTATCAATATTTCAGAGGGGATTCAGAAAAGGTAGGAAAACAGTGGACAATATTAATTATAAAATCTATTATAGACAAATACTTAAGTATTAAAAGAGGTAGGGTATATATGGCATTTATTGACTTAGAGAAGACATTTGATACTATAAATAGAGAGGCACTATAGATTAAACTGAGAAGTAAGGGACTAAGCTCAAAATTCATTACAGCAATACAGATTATATATATGAACAATAAGTTTTATATTAGGCTGAATGGTGATGAAATTATGGGAAAAATTGATAGTAATATGGGATTAAGACAAGGTTGCAAACTTAGCCCTATACTGTTTAACTTATTTATTGACGATATCTTAGAAGAGTTGAATACTTAACCACAGTAAATAATAGAGAAATTCCAGGATTACTTTTTGCAGACGATTTAGTGGTAGGTTCTATTTCAATAGGAGGTCTAACAAAAGTGTTGCATATAATATATTCATTTTGTAAGAAATGGGGTTTAAGAATGAATTTTAAAAAATCAAAGATAATGGCATTTAAAAAGAGCTATAAATTGAAGGAGGAAAAGTGGTATGTGGGAGGGGAAGAGTTGCAAATAGTAAACAAGTTTGATTATATGGGAGTGAGAATAAGTAGTAATGGGAGATGGAATGATCACAAGATAAGTGCCTTAGCTAAGGGAAGATTAGCAATGACTGCTATAAGAATATGCTTAAAGAAAATACCAGATATGCAAATTAAATGGTTGGAAAGGGTTTACAAAGCTGTAGTTGAAGCAAAAATGGTCTATGGATCAGAGATTTGGGAAGTGACAAAGGATGCGAGATAATTGATAAAGTACATAGATCATTCTGTAAATGTATGTTAGGTTTATCTATTTCATCACCTAATGGAGCAGCAATGTTGGAGTTGGGAAGAGTAGGTAGCAAGGGCATGATAGTAGAAAGGATACTTAAATATTGGCATAGATTGAAATCATTGGACGAGCACAATATCTTGAGGCAAGAAAAATCCAGTGATGGGTTGAACTGGCTTCAAGGAATAAGGAGAATTTTACAGAAAATAGGAATGGGTAACTTATGGCAGGAGAGAGAGAGGGGTTAGTTAAAGGTTTCTAGAAAGAAGTGAGGAACCGAGTAGAAGATATAGAGAAACAAGAATTATTTCAAAGTCTGGAAGGAAAGAAAAGTTTGGAACTATATAGACAATTAAAGGTGGACTGGGGAAGGGAGAAGTATGTGGACGTAGGTAATAGGTTAGTGAGAGAAGGGTGTGCCTGGTCTGATTAAGTGCACATAGGCTAAGGGGAGCTAGGAAGGGAGCGAATTTGGATATATGTCCTCTTTGTGCAGAGGCGGATAATGATTTGCATTATATAATTGAATGTGAAGAAACTAAGTTGTGGAGAGATCGGTTTTTACCTAAAGAAGAATGTTAACAAAGAAGTATTAGGATTATAAAAATACAAAAGGAGAGGGATATAAAAAGAATAGGAGAATATATTGGGAGAGTAAGAGAAAAACGGTTTAGAAAAATAAAGCAATATTAATTTGTTGTAACCCTCCATGCATAAATAACCACAGTGTTAAAATGCATGTTGGACCAAAGAAAGAAAAAATAGCAACTCAAAGTAATGTATTAAAATTGTAAGAATTTTGTATAGCATTATGGAAATATATGTTTATGAAAATATAATCACTTAGCAGCTTTGCTCAGACTGCACATGAGTGCATATTAATAACATAGCTGTTGCCTCACTGGTGGGTTCTGCCATTGCTGGCTCCAGCGGGTGTATCAACAGCTTCAGACATGAAATAGGTCATCATCATAAAGCAGCTAAGTGAACATACATGGTTGAAGCACATTAATCAGCAGTTACACAGTACAAATGTTTCATTAGTGAGAATGCAGCAGTGATGATAGTAGTGGAGGAAAAACAGAATGGAAACTACTTGCAGGTACGATCGTACCTATTCCCATACCTTTAAGCCTGGATCACAATTGTGAAATCATCTCAAATAATGAAACCAGATATTTTGATTGAATTAACAGCCTTACAGATGACAAAGTCATGAGTAAATTCATCTACAGAAAAACAAAACTTGAATAGGAATTAATTAGCTATTTCATGACAAATTCCATAATGCTAAATAAAATATGCAACATAATACAAATGTTCCAAAACAAGGGGGAGAGCCACAGGTATATAAAAAGGGGTAATTAAGCAAAGTGGAGGAGCTGACAAGATGAGCAAAACATCAGCAATTAGCTAAGAGACTACACGCCTTCTCTGGAAGCTGAGAATATCTATAAATGCAGGCCACAGTAGCCAACATAGTAATAGGTCTAACCAACCAGAGCTACAGCCAATCAACACAACTCAAGTGGCTTCCACCATCCTTACTGGTGTAAGTTTGATTCTTGTTTAAGCAAGCTTTTATTACTCTCTAAAGCATTTTGATATTAAAAGAATTAAGGATTTTACAACTGCCCAGGTACAATTTTTTACAAATAATGGCTAGAGAAATGATAACCACTGAACGGCAAAAGGTAGCATCGACACCATAATTGGTTGCAATTCAGCATTTGTTCAACTGTTATTGGTCAGTAGTCATATGATTTACTAAAAATGGATAGTCAATGCAGTAAAATGATTGAAACATTTGATAAACTTTTTTAAAAAAAAAGGCCTTAACTTTGTTAAAGCACGTTATCTGATGTTCAGGTTTATCACATCACTTCAATGGTGCAGATTCAAACAGCCTTATAATGTATCTGAGCAACTTCAAGCAAGTCGAACAGAAAATAGATTTGTTGAAACACACTTGTACTTTGAAGGCAGTGTGGTTTTATTTGCTGGTTGAGCCCAGTAACGCGAGCATAAGTGAAATGTAGTTCATTATGTTTCATATCGTGCAATGTGATTACCTTATTGCTTATAGGAGCTTGCCTACAATTTTGGCTAAGTTCAAGAGCATGAGGTGGTCTTTGTTTCTGACAAATGGCCAAACATTATTTTGACTAACTGTACTCCTACAAAGCATAGAACCAAGACCTGTCCTCAGGACAACACTGGGTGGTTTTTTAGGACACAAGGCAGCATATAAGATGAGGAACTTCCCAATTGTGAGATGCTCCTGGTTTCTTTGAAAGATCCTGGTCTGTTTGATTAAAACCAGCTTTGAGTAAGGTGCCAAAAGAACTTGGTTTTAGATTCAAGAAATTTTCAAGGAAACCCATGACGGAAAGATTATAGCATGCCATAGCACATTTTTAAGAAAAATTTAAGATTCGCAATAAAGGCTCCTATTTAGATATATACATTGATGCATTGCTCACACACATTTACAGTAGAGTACAGAATTAGCAAAACCACCATTCTTGGTTATCAGTAATGTCACCCTGAGAGAAAACTGATTTAAGTCTACAAAAGTAGACAGCATGGATATTAAATGGAAGGCAGGAGAATCACTCACTCTGCTCAGACTGCAGTTTAACTACAGAGTGAGCCAAAAGACTCCGAACCGCCTGCGCTGTGTTTTTCCTGTCCGCGTACTCAGCGCTTGTTGCCGTCTGCCGCTATCGTAGAAAGGCACAGATGAAACCATACAACATTTTAAAAACTATTTTTAAAGGCTTTACTTACCAACTTTACGAAAGGAGATGCTGAAATTGGCCACTGTCGTCCATACATTTTTGGCACCTCTTTAGGAAACAATCGTCGTAGTTCATGTTGAGAAATTTCCTGGCAGATATTTTGTTTTAATTCTTCCAGAGTGTGCGGGTTTGTCTTGTATACTTTATGATTTAAGTTACCCCGGAGAGATATTTTATCAACAATATTATTAGCAGCGCTGGGTTTTTCCACAGGGCATGTAGAAATATGATAAAAACATAACGCACTGCTGCTATAAACAAAGTATTGAATTGACGGTGATGTGATGTAGTTCAATTATTACGAATTATTTATTATTTTGTCCTGTACTTAGTCACAAAGTATATTATGTGCTTTCTACTGCACAGCGTGTATTTATTTATGATTCGTATGTGTTAACTCGGTCAGCTCGCCAAGTGGAAGTAATGGTTTCATCAGCACCTTTCTATGATAGCGGCAGACAGCAATGAGCGCCGAGAATGCGGAAAGGAAAAACACAGCGCAGGTGGTTCAGAGTCTTTTGGCTCACCCTGTACATAGCTGTTGCCTCACTGGGAGTTCTGCCATTGCTGGCTCCAGTGGGTATCCCAACATCTTCGGATGTGTATGCAGTTCATCATAGATAATGTGACTAAGTTATCGTTTGTGTAATTTCATAGAGCCCTGCAAACTATCAATTTGTTGTCTGATAAAGCATTTAAACACACTTCTACAATGAAAAACTAATTTTAAGTTTAATGTCCTTGAACCATGCAAGTATTCAGGAAAAATAACAAAGGAGCTCCAATATGAGGTGCTTAACCTACTGATATTCATCCTAAGGAAAGAGGAAATAAACTCAAGACACTAGGCTGATGCAATTAGGTGTTTATTCCTTGCCACCAGTTCGCGAGGCAGAGTTTACCATAAACTACCTCTGGCTGGTCAAAATAAATGTTATTCACCCTAATCACTACCAATCAAGACTGCAGAGAAGCATTCATAAATTGGTGCAAAAATTCAGTAGCTCACTCATCTGGGTGCCAGGTTACTGCAGCATTAGGGGAAATGAAATAAAAAACCTCATGAACTAGCATGGCAAGGGGCAGCTTCCCAATATACTGGACTAGAACTGACTCTAAGGATACTTTGGTGTTTGATAAGAGAGGCTACTAAGACCTAATACAAGGTAAAGCATTATGCAACCTCGCTTAAAAGTCCTGAAAATAAGCATGGTAAACTATTAGGAAACTATGCAAGAACAGAGCTGAAAATTCGCTTAAATGCAACAAATTTCAGCTGAGAGCAAATTCATTGTTTCCAAGCATTCCAAAAACAAAACTTACAACTATTTTAAAGAATTGGCTACATTCCCTGGAAATAGAAATAGGAAAATAGAATAATACACCAAACTAACAGAAATATGCATAAACCAAACATACTTCTCATTCAATAAGCACTTTTACCAGCAAAAATCAGGCTTAGCAATGGAAAATCCACTGTCCCCCTTTTTGGCAGTTTATTCATGAGCAAGTTGGAAATCCACATAACTAAGGCATTCCCACACATATTTAAAACCTGGCACAGATGCGTAGACGACATTTTCGCCATTGTGAACAAGAAGCAGACAGAAGACGCACTAAAGTTGCTTAACCTACAGGACACAATAGTAAAATTCACACTTGAAATAGAGGACCAAAACACTTTACCATTTTTAGATCTGAAAATAATCTGCAATGGGGAAAAGATAAAATATGGAATACATCGGAAAAGCATGCATGCAAATAACTACATAAAAGCTCAAGGCTTTAACCCCAGAACACACCAACATGCAATATTCAACAGTTTAATTCACAGACTGATAAACACCCCTCTTAAAGAAATAGAATACAAGAATGAATACGAACACATCGTAACAACAGCAAAAGCCAACGGATTGGACAAACACATGATAGACAGAAAAATCAAGTTCACCAGAGAAAAGCAAATCAGACAGATTACAACTCTTGCACCAATTGAAGAAAATTGGAGATACAAAAGAACCCTTGCACCATACAATAAATTCAGCTTAGGAAACTGTTAAAATCTAGCACTACTAATAGTATTCCACATGAAAAGAAACAAGATATATATCAGATAAACTGCAAAGATTGTGACAAAATATACATAGGGAAGACCAAAAGGAACATTGGAAGCAGGCTACAGGAATACTACTGCAACATCAGATATAAACAGTTGGAAAGATCTGCTGTAGCGAACCATTTTTGGAAAGAGAACCACAGAGTAGAAAAAGAAGTAAAATTACCAAAGTACATCAAGAAACCACTAGAATTAAGCTTGTGGGAGAAAATAGACACAAAAAAGTTCCAAGGGCAGCTGATTAACTTTGAAATACCACCGGGAAGAGATCTCATCACTAAGTTCATCAAACGGTCAACAGATGGCATCAGAGAACCAGAATTCTACTCTGAAGTCAGTCGACGCATAGCAGCGGAAGATGTGGGGAATACCTCACGAAACATGTCCTGCATGTAATATGTAGTAAGTGGAGCAAAGAGTATCTTAAGTCGGCTCACTCTTTCTTCAATATAAGGATACAGGTGTTGCGAATTGGTATTAATACATATAGCTTGTGGCAGTAATTTGTATCACAATAATGTAAATGCCAGAGTGTAAATAAGCATTATTGTATGACATTGATTTGAGATGTTTGTTAATTATAAGCATTGTAAGGAAATAAGTTTACACGGCCTTACTGAAACTGACAATAATAGCGGGTAACAATGTGCGAGGGGGTGAGTTGAATATTAATTAGAAGAGACAAACAAATGACGTCAGATTGGCGGCTTTTCTTAGAAATAGCGGGAATATTTTCCTAGAGCATATGTTTTTGTAATTTTTGATTGGATATAAAAATAGACACTAATGTTGGCGTGTTTTATTAACCAATAGCAGCTCGGTTATAATCTTTAGGCATATCGGGGTGTGGGAGTATAAAAAGCTAAAGTCAGAGGCAGATTTCGGCAGTCCAACAGAAGCATTCACGCGTTATACGTCGCACAGTTAGTTCATCAGAATCGTTCGCGGGTTACACGTCGCGTAGTTCAACGGAAGCATACATAAAGTACACGTCGCAATTCTACAGAATCTCTCGCGTCTTAAAGTTTGTTATAAATGTGAAACACACGAATTAATAATGTGCAGTAAATAAGTGATTATACTGATTATAGAAAATATAACAGTTTCAGTATGGCGTGTATCACGAATCAATATGTGAACTTAATTGTGACGGTAATAAAAGTGTAAAAACAAATTCTTTTATCAGTGTTATCTTTGAGTAACAAAATCCTTTCCGCTTACACACCCTGTTTAAGAGATTTGCTCGACTGAATAATAATAGCTAGCCGGAGCACAATGAACCCAAAATGCAAAATAATAAAACAATAACAGGCGCCCAGCAATAAGATAACACGAAGTGACCGCGACAAATTGGCTTCCATACATGGTGCAGATAAACATAAAGTATCATCCAACTACCAACTAATAACAAATATACCACTTCAAGCTCAATAAGCACATAGGCTGAAATCATACGGAGTACATGATGGAACACTTTTGAAACAGAGAACACAGTGCTATTAAATTTATAGGAATTTTTTAAAACGTTTTAAGAAGTTATAATTTTGTTTCTATTGTCAAAACAATTTTGCATAAAAACAAATTCTGTATTTTGTACACATACTTTTATATCAAGAAGGCTCAAAACAGAAGATACTTTATGGGTAACACAAACTTATTCTGTGAATCTGTCATTAATAAAAACTAGGTACACCAACAATTATTCAAAACCCAACACACCCTCATAAAGCAGGGCTATACTTAGTAAAGTCGATACTACCAGTTAACATATTCATCAGTATTGGCCCAGAGCGACTTCACTTGTGTTTCCCAGCATTAAAAAAAAGTTCTAAAAAAGTGACTTCCAGATGATGTTTGATACTTGGAAGAGGCACTGAGAGCAGTGTATACCCATAATGGGACTATTCAAAGGTGAGTAAGATCTGAGGCCAGTTAATTGCATTGAGGCATTTCAGGAACTTCTGGGTAGCAACCTACTAATATCAAACATAGCAGACCATACACCACCAGAGAAAAAGCTGGGAATTTATCAATCCAATGTTTCGATTGCAATAAAGTACACACTGCTCCACACCCCAAAAGCAGGCACCCAAATCAAACAATGGCAAAAAGTAAATACAAACAGAAAAATCAAACAGCAGCCCATTGTTAGGCAGAAAACCATGCAAACAATAGAAAATTAACAATTTAATGAACTTATATAAGGCAGAAATGGAAAACTTTCTCTTCAAGATCATTAAGACCACCAATGGCTTCATCAAATTCAATAGGAGTTTGAGAGTCAATATATTGCTGAAGGCGGGTCTCCATTGCCTCAACTATCAACATACAACTAAACAACTTAAAAGATATGTAATGCAAATCATGTTGAGTCATGCGTATAGCTAGAATTTCCATCAACATCCCATCTCCACTGCATTAACAAGTGAAGAAAAGTGTACACAAATTGCATTTGTTAATATAATAATCACATGGATTCTGATTATGAAGATTTAGCTTTTGTGGCCACAATGTGTGCTTGGTGGAAGAGACAAAAGAATAAACTTGTGGGTGTGCCTTTTCTAAGCAGCAGAAATAATGTAAATAGCATCTTGTCTGAATTGAGGGTAGATTTGGCTTCAAGAATTTTCTAATATCTGAAGTAGGTTTCATTTTGCTGCCGACTATGATTTCACCAGCAATTACAAAACAGGAGACAAATTTCCAGCTGAACTGAGATTAGCCTAAATCCCTCCCTTATCTCTCTCATCCCTCAAAAATTTGGCCAAGCTCACAAACACTCCATTTACTTGATTTTATTTGCATAATCTTCTAGGGATACATTCCAGATGATGGGTTTTGCATGAATTTCATTAATTAACTCTATTGTCTTTTCTTTCGTCCACTCTATTTTTTCTAGCTAGTATGCAATGAAAAATATGCATGGGCCAGTTGTTGTATCATGCTGGCTAAGTTAATTGGGCCTGCATGAAGTGAGCCCAAATACATATTGCACTCAACATGTTTTCAACTGCCAGTGGAAAACAATTCTGTTTAGCCAAGACATGTAATCAGTGTTGCACAAGACTTGTTGGTCAGTGGAGACAAATTTACCAAAAACAGTTGAACCCAAGGTTGATGCAGTAATTTGTATCACAAATTACTTAAATGTAAATAATGATTGTAATATGAATATGCATTTTTATGTGACATTGATTTCAGATGTTTATTGATTGTAAATATTGTTGAGAAGTAAGTTTATACAGCCTTACTGAAACTGTCAATAATAGCGCGCAATAATGCAGCGAGGGGGTGAGCTGTTTATCATTATTGGAAACGAGGAAGTTACGTAATGTTGGCACGTTTTTCCGTTGAGAACCTTCTGGAATGTTTCCCTAGAGCATATGTATTCATAATTTTCATTGGATATTAAAATAGACGCTAATGTTGGCGCGTTTTATTAGCCAATTGCAGTTCAGTTATAATCTTTAGGCGTATCTGGATGAAGGAGTATAAATAGAGGCTAGGTTAGAGGTAAAGTCCGTCAGTCGCCCAGTTCATCGAAAATCTCAATACATTACACGTCACCGTCAGTTGCTCAGTTCATCAAAATTCTTTGTGCACTACACGTCGTCTTCAGTTCATCAAAATATTTGTATGAGATACGTCGGCTATAGATTCACAAGTTACGATAATCTAAAGTATTATAAAGTTAATTATACACAAAGTTGAAGTATGCGAATTAAGAGTGATTAGTAATGAAGTTATTAAAACAGTTTCAGTTTGGCGAGTGTTAAGATCAATGTATAAATGTTATAGTTAACGTGTTCGACAATAAACGTGTAAAACAAATTTCTTCATCAGTGTTATATTTGGATAAAAGATTCCTTTCCGTTTACACAACCCTGATCAAGAAACATGTTCGACCGAGACATAATAGCTAGCCGGAGGACAGTAAACAAAATTTAAATCAAATAACAGTCGCATTCTTTCGAACACTAACACTGCTGCAAATTGCTAACACCAGATGGAGCTACAAACCGAACAAATGAATGACGTAACAAGATGGCTTCAACACATGATGTAAACAAACTTTATAAGTAATACCGCATCAAGGTTGAATCAACGTGTTTTGTTGACAGTTGCCTTAACAAAGCAAGAATATACAGTGGAATCTTGTTAGCACATTCCTCATTAACACGTTTTCCCATGTATTTGATACGGTAATTTGTATCACAAATTACTCAAATGTAAATAATTATTTTAATATGAATATGTATTTTTATGTAACATTTATTTCAGAGGTTTATTAATTGTAATTATTATTGGTAAATAATTATATACGGCTCTACTGAAACTGTCAACAATAACGCAATACCTCAATGAAGGGTTTGAGTTGTTTATCATTACCGGGAACCAGGAAGTTACGTAATGTTTCGCGCCTTTTCGGTAAAAGCTTCCAGAATGTTCTATAAAAGTAATATGTATTAGTGGTTTTCATTGGATAGTAAAATAGACGCTAATGTTGGCGCGTTTTATTAGCCAATAGCATTTCATTTATAATCTTTAGGCGTATCTTAAGGCAAGCCTATAAATAAGCCATGTCTGAGGTAAGCGTCCCCCAGTGTTCAACAAGATTCTCAACACATAACACGTCAGCTCCCAGTTTAACAAGATTCTCATGTCGGTCTCTCAATTCGTAAAGTTACGCGCAGCAGAAGTACGAGAAATTTTATAAAGTATTATACAGTTGAATATATAAAGTTGAAGTACGTGAGTTAAAAGTGATAAGCAGTTATTACAAACAGTTTCAGTATGGCGAGTATCAAGATAAATTTGTGAAAGTGTTCGTGAACGTGTTCTGCAATAAAGATTATAAAACCAATTTCTTCGTCAATATCATTTCTAGACAAAAGATTCCTTTCCGCTTCACACCCTGCAAGAGAAACATGTTCGATCCCAAACAGCTAGCCGGCGGACATTTAAAATAAATTATTTAAAAAACTGATACAAATTGCTACGCCAGAGGGAACTATGGACCAGACCAACGAATGACGTCACACAAGATGGCTACACGCGTGATGTAAACAACATTACGTGAGAAACATTATCCACAACGTGGTGCTTTAAAACATATATACAATTAGTTCTCCTCGCAAATTGGCGCATCAACGTGGGGCTAGATGACTAGGAAAGGAACAAGAATAACCAGGAAGTAGCAGAATTAACTAGGAAAGGATCAACATAACCAGGAATGCAGAGGTGAAATCATCTACAAGACCCAGATTCAAGAAACGACAGGGATGACTGACTTCGATCGTAATTCCGAGATTACGATGCAACAGGGTAAATCAACTACAAAAACATCGAGACAACGTAGATTCATCACAACACAACGCAGAAGCGACATACAAACCTAGGAGAAAGGGGCAGAACGCTGGACATCAACAGACAGCATCACAAAGTCAGGGGATTGTATTTTTTTTTAGAAAACAAAAACAATGGCCACTAATAACATAGAAAAAACAATGATGGAAGGAAATAGTGTAACAGTTAGATGTAATTCAATACAGAATACAGAAAATAGCTCAAACAATGTAGTATTGAAGCAAAAAAATGTTAGTGCAAAAAGTCAGAATAGAATTGCAGGAAATGTTAATCTTGATGCTAGTATAATGATGGAAGTGCTAAATATGTATAGGGAAACGAGGGAATATATTAGTAAGAAAATAGATCAGAGTTTCATGGAATTGAGAGAAGATATGCAAAAAAGTCATAGGGAGTTAAGAGAAGATATTGGTAAGAGCTTTGAACAAAACAGGAAATCAATTGAAAATATTGGTAGGAGTAATGATATATTAGAGCAAAAAGTAGATCAAAGCAGTGAAGAAAGTGAAAAGAAAGTTACGAAGCTAGATAGTAGTAGGCCAAAAATGAGAGATGAAAATGAGGAAGTAATAGTAAGTGAGATAGGAGAAGTTTCAAAGAAAATGCTAAACATGAGTATGGAAATAGATAACAAAGAAAGTGAGGTTAATACTAAAAATGAGGTTAATGTAGAAAGTACAGAGTTAGGAAGTCAAATGAGTAGTATTTCAAGTGAGCTAATAGAGATAAAAGAGGTTAGGATCGTAGATGTAAATCAGGCTCAAGTCAATTTCAGAGCGGAGATATCAGAAATGCAAAAAGAATCAGAAATGCAAAGAGATAAATTGTACCTATATGTTCAAATTGAAAACTCCAGTCCAGTACAGTTTAGTACAGATTTGTCAGAGTATTCTCAGATTAAGGAGATAGTTGAAGAATTGAAAATGAATGTTGTTAAAAGATGTGTCGTTCAAGAAACTGTAGATTGTTTTCAAATATTATCAGGGAACGAAGTGTCATATGAATACAAGAGGTTATTCATGAACAATTTGAAGGTTAGGTTACGGCTACGAGTAATGTTTAGCCACACACAATTTGATCCAGGAGGGTAAATAGCAATGTAATGTAAAGTAAATGCTGGATAGGTAAAGATGACTTGCAGAAAATGTATTGGAACGTAAGAGGGTTAACTAAATGTATATGTCATGAGAAAATAGAAATTTAATAAAATAAAAAAAAAAAAAAAAAAAAGGAGAAATAAATATTTAAAAAAAAAAATATATATATACATATAACAATTTTTAGTAACTGTAACAGTATTTGAAAAGAAGAAGGTAATAATTGAAACTTAAGATGATATTAAATTAAAAGTACGTAAATACAATTCCAAGATTTAAAAATTAAGAATGCAAAGATTGAAACTTAATATGATATTAAATTAAAAGTACGTAAATACTATTACAAGAGTATTGTTAAAATAAAATTCAAAATAACAAAAATGGTAAAAATAATTCAAAACAAATACTTATGTAGCAAACAGAAAAGGTGAAACATTGTCTAGATTTAAGAGATGTAAATATTTGTGTACAGGGTAAATATTTTTGGTAAATGTTTAAAATTACAAAAATTCTTGAATGATAAATTTTTGGTAACAGTGATTAAATAATTTAGGGTAAAGTATTTGCTATAAAAATTGTAATGTCAGATTAATATCTAAATTAATTAAACCAGAGCCAGTAAGTAGTGGCGATATAAAACATATGTCGAGTGTTAAATGCGTGTGAAGTGTAAAAGTGAAAGTGATAGCGTGTGTTACAAGATTTAGGAGACTAAAAACAAAATTATAAAATTTCCAAACAGGTTATAAATATTTATAATTATGTTTCTAGTGGGGCATATGATACGGTAATTTGTATCACAAATTACTCAAATGTAAATAATTATTTTAATATGAATATGTATTTTTATGTAACATTTATTTCAGAGGTTTATTAATTGTAATTATTATTGGTAAATAATTATATACGGCTCTACTGAAACTGTCAACAATAACGCAATACTGCAATGAAGGGTTGAGTTGTTTATCGTTACCGGGAACCAGGAAGTTACGTAATGTTTCGCGCCTTTTCGGTAAAAGCTTCCAGAATGTTCTATAAAAGTAATATGTATTAGTGGTTTTCATTGGATAGTAAAATAGACGCTAATGTTGGCGCGTTTTATTAGCCAATAGCATTTCATTTATAATCTTTAGGCGTATCTTAAGGCAAGCCTATAAATAAGCCATGTCTGAGGTAAGCGTCCCCCAGTGTTCAACAAGATTCTCAACACATAACACGTCAGCTCCCAGTTTAACAAGATTCTCATGTCGGTCTCTCAATTCGTAAAGTTACGCGCAGCAGAAGTACGAGAAATTTTATAAAGTATTATACAGTTGAATATATAAAGTTGAAGTACGTGAGTTAAAAGTGATAAGCAGTTATTACAAACAGTTTCAGTATGGCGAGTATCAAGATAAATTTGTGAAAGTGTTCGTGAACGTGTTCTGCAATAAAGATTATAAAACCAATTTCTTCGTCAATATCATTTCTAGACAAAAGATTCCTTTCCGCTTCACACCCTGCAAGAGAAACATGTTCGATCCCAAACAGCTAGCCGGCGGACATTTAAAATAAATTATTTAAAAAACTGATACAAATTGCTACGCCAGAGGGAACTATGGACCAGACCAACGAATGACGTCACACAAGATGGCTACACGCGTGATGTAAACAACATTACGTGAGAAACATTATCCACAACGTGGTGCTTTAAAACATATATACAATTTGTTCACTCGCAATTAATTATACACAAAGTTGAAGTATGCGAATTAAGAGTGATTAGTAATGAAGTTATTAAAACAGTTTCAGTTTGGCGAGTGTTAAGATCAATGTATAAATGTTATAGTTAACGTGTTCGACAATAAACGTGTAAAACAAATTTCTTCATCAGTGTTATATTTGGATAAAAGATTCCTTTCCGTTTACACAACCCTGATCAAGAAACATGTTCGACCGAGACATAATAGCTAGCCGGAGGACAGTAAACAAAATTTAAATCAAATAACAGTCGCATTCTTTCGAACACTAACACTGCTGCAAATTGCTAACACCAGATGGAGCTACAAACCGAACAAATGAATGACGTAACAAGATGGCTTCAACACATGATGTAAACAAACTTTATAAGTAATACCGCATCAAGGTTGAATCAACGTGTTTTGTTGACAGTTGCCTTAACAAAGCAAGAATATACAGTGGAATCTTGTTAGCACATTCCTCATTAACACGTTTTCCCATGTATTACACTGAATTAAAAAAGTCCTGGTACCAAATCTGCAAATGTAATAAATGTTTGCTTAGTGCGTTTTCCTGATCCCGCTTACTACATTTGAAGTAGTTTTGCTGTTTTGGCCAATCCTTGGTCAGTTCAATGGGAGTAGGCGCTTAACACGTTCAAAGTTTGACATCCTCATTTGCTACTTTGGTCAACCCTTGGTCATGGGCTGGATATCGGCAGCCAATCACATGCATGCATGTAAATATTTGTGTGACACAATTTGTGTGGGCAGGATAGAGAATGCTTTACCTTGGCATGGTAAATGCCAACGATAGTTTCTACTGTTGAGTGTTGACCAAACATGAAAAAAAGAAAGTGTAGTAAATAACCAACATTGAAAAATTGAAATTCCTTGAAGTAGATCACAATCCAAATATGAAACATGTGGATATAGTGCGGAAATTAAATGTTCCTCTGTCAACCTTAAACACGATTGTTAGCAAACCTAAATTGATTGAAACTGCTTTTAAAGAAGGGAAAAATGCTAAAACAAAACTTTCCTCTTGGAAAATAGGATCAAAAAAGGATCGCAACAAAATTTGTTGCATGGAAACACCTACCGTATTCAAATCGTATTGAATACACCAAAGTTACTATCGTCTATTGTACTCGTAACACGATGCACGCACATAATTTTGTTTTCTATTTTAAGCGGAAATTTTTATCACACAGCAAAGCCACTATTGTCGCTTCCATAATTCGCAATTTCTTTTTTCAAAAACATTCATAACCTCAAAAATCCAAGTTGACCAACATAATAGTTTGAATTATGTATTCTCAGGTTTTGTGTATCCAAATCCATTTGAACACATACTGAATTTAACATGGAAACACGGATCATATTCAATATGAAATTGTACTCGAAATCTATTTCAACTGCCCATGGAGATGTAGTAATTATTAGATTTTATTATATAACTATGTTCTTAAATTGCAGATTTTGTATTTTCATTAACATGTTTTCCCGCCTATGACATCCAATCCTTAGGTCCCTGCAAAAACATACTAACGAGATTCTACTGTACTTGCAAAACATAGTCTGTACAATTGGTAAACGAAGCACCTAACTGTGAGTTGGTTTTGCTGTTCTACATTTTACATAATATTTATTGACAGCTGCTTCACAGTTTGTTCCCATTATAGTTTTACTCATTCTAAACAAAATTTTCTAAAGTGTAAGATCACTCACTAATCAACTCTGCTCAGACTACACATGAGTGCATATTAACAACATAGCTGTTGCCTCACTGGTGGGTTCTGCCATTGCTGGCTCCAGCGGGTGTATCAACAGCTTCAGACAGGAAAAGATTTCATCACTGCAGCATGACTGTGAGGATCTGATGTTTTACACCTCATTAGTCCTTACATTAATAAATCGTGTAACAGTATAAAATTTTTATAAAACCAAACGTCCCTGAAAAACCTTGAAAGACTACAAAGATTCCTTGGGTTATATGAGAACTAATTGGTTTTGATTCATGGATGTGAATTCCACAAGTCACAGGCAGTTAACTTCTGATGATCATTGAATTGCTCAGCTTTGTAGGAGTAATTACATTAATGATAAGTCATTTCAAAGTTTACATACCTTCAAGAACTCTTTGACAGTGTCTGCTTCTTTGAATTCAACATCTGTAACTGCAGCAACAGCCAACAAGTTTTTGAAACCATTGATGATGCTGTGAGGTGCTGATGCTATGGTAGGATAACTGATGGATAAACATACGGCAGCTAATCGTGCAACTCCCTGAAATTTATAAAGAGAGCAGTAATTCAACACAATAATTCTTCAATTCAGTTTCTCTCACACAAAGTTTAACATGTATAAAATGTACACATGTATAAAATGTACACAGTAAGTTTACTGTACCTCCAAGAATTTTACTCTCAGGTCTTCAGGTTTGATATCCAGTATTGCAGGTTCAAATATAGTTCCAGAGTCATACACCATTTGAACCAGCAGACCATATGAGAATGGAGAGATATTCAGCATATTCAACAAGGTAGCATCACTGGCACCAACTTTATCTCCTTCCTTCAAAATGTGGACATCGTTCTGTTGACAGAAAATCACCTTTCAATTACTATCTTAATGATAAGTAATGATTCTGAAAGTGATGTGTAGTTTTAAAGGCAGTTTTCTGTTCCCATTAATTTAACTACTACTGAACATATAAAACAATTATCTAATTGGTGCTATAACACTACACTTCATGTACCTGTAAACGGTAAAGGAAGTATCGTATTCATTCCAAAAATTCAGTACTGAGATTCACCAGAAGTACATGTTTTGGGGTCCCATAAACCAAAAGGGCACTTTTAAAAAGAGGCAGCATAACCCAAAAATGAAAATTAAAATAGATACTAAACCTGACATGATTTGACAAAATTTCCAACTCCTCAGCGGGAATATTTTTGTTCTTAAGTTTCTCAAAAAGCCTCTTAACAATTTTGATTAAAATATCATATGTTTTAACACTATCACAAAAAATGAAATGTACCGAGCAGTCATTTTGTGCCTGCCACGATCGCAATTATGTATGATTCACTTGCATTGCAGTGATCTCAATATGTTTCCACTAGTTCACTAGCAATAATGACCGCAGCACTTTATTGGCTGTGAATGTCAACTGTCAGTTGCTAACTTCTAGAGTTTAGTTCATTGCACGCTCAAAAGTGAAAGCTTATTCAAACATTATGTAATGCGTGAATTACTTTAGAGTATTCTTATTATTGTTGCTATTCTTGTCTTGTTATACAGTTCACTGAAATGCCTACCAAAAAATTCATGCTTGAACAAAGAATTTTTATATACAATACATACTTAACTGAATCATGCAAACAATTTCAGAAGACATTTCCTGGTATTCCAGTTCCAAATAAAGATAGTCAGAAGTCTGGTTAATAAATTTAGGACATTAGGATCACTAAATCCTAAACCTGAGAAGCGATCAAAAATGTTCTAATGCAGAAAAAAAATTGAAGAAATTGGTGCACCATTCAAACTCACTTCAAATAAGCCTCTATAGAGTATGTTCACAGCAATGGGCGTTTCTAAAGCCTCTGTTCACACACCTAAACTTTTAAAATTTAAACCCTACAGAAATACATTTGCTCATGAATTACATCCTCAGGAGGAGGATGCCACAATTATCTCAATACAGATGGACATCACATATAATAAGCTTACTACTCATTGTAGTGCAGCTTACTATTACTCACATGTAATGCGAGTGTTTTAGAATGGAAAACCCCCGGTGTAGACAGCACGCATACACATGATCCGGACCGGGCAAATTTTGAGTGAACAGCCTGCAAAGCTCCTTCATTTTGATTTAATTTTGGCTGACTAGGAAACTGAAGTGGATATACCCATGTATGGGAACCAACTTGAAGTAGGTATACTCTTGGAGTTTAGTTTATTTATTTAGCCTCACACTTGGGAAGCCAACTTGAAGAAGATATTGTCTTTACGATGGAGTTTTGTTTATTTAGCTCCACGTATGGACGTCAATTTGAAGTGGATTGTTTGTTACATAATATGCTACTACATATGTGAAGCACATTTGAAGATGTATTTTTTGTTGTTGCGCTTCAAGTTTAAAAAATATTAATTAACTTTGTTATTAAACTGCTTCTATAGATATTATTTATGTTTGTCTCGACTGTGTCAGTATTACTTTAGAGACACGTTTCTCTTAATCAGGGCGTGGTGCAACAGATTTTAAGTTTAAATTCACTTCTTTTTATTTATCCTTGACAAAAATTAAATAGCACTACACTGATATCAAGAGTTGTGAGATTCTTTTATTTAATACTTGCACTCTGTTAACGCGTATATTTAATTTTCGCTTCACATGAATACGTAATATTTCTTTAGAGAACACATCTTCCATCCGGTCACTACCAAGGTCTGCAGACAACTGAACATATTTCAACCGTCCAAACCCGTAAACTTTTGTATTTCAAGACTATGATTGGCTAATCCTAATCCAATAGAATACCTGCATTTAATTAAAGCTTTTTCTGGCTGTTGATTGGCTAATTTTAAACTCACAAAATTTACGTTATTGCTGCCCTAATCATGACTAGTAGTATTCAAACTCATTATTGCCTCAAGGTTACCTCATTGTTAGCAACTTTAAACTTATTATTCTCAAAGCTCTTGCATTATTAAATTACATAATGTATTCACGTAACATGTTTACAATAATATAAGCATATGCAATGACTGTTGCATACATTTTTATAAATTATTACATACATATTGTTTCAAGGTGGGCTGTTATTGAATTTACATATTATATAATTCAATTGAAACTATTCAACTATTAAAATACTGCCTCAAAACCTAAGAGAGAGACAAACACTTATCTCACAAAAATTCTAGAGACCATACAGTTAGGCATTTTCAAAATATCTCATGTGTGATTAAATTTTCACAAATGTAATTGGTTCATTCTGATGGAAAGTGCTTGAAAGTTTCAGATTCTTTCTTCTTCCCCTGAAGATGTTCCTATAACCACTGATTTTATTCCTCTGCGTTTCCAATAAATGGTTGAAATTGTTTTCCCTTTAATAAAGTAATTATTGTTTAACCCTTTCAATGCTACATACTCTGCACACACAGCAACTGCATGGTGCTGACTCAACCATGCTATTTGCATTCGTTTTGGAATGGAATTTATGTTTTACTTTACTTCATACTTGTCCCTTAAACTTGCCATATTCTTATTTATTTAAAAATATAGCTAATTCTCTCAATTTACGCTTATAATGCACTTATTTATATCACCAATAATATTTAATCTTAAGATTAGTATGACCAATTTCATGGATATTAATTTTGTTCACTGCATATTTTAATAATGTATAAATTGTATTAAATTTTTCTCAGAAGATCCAGCCACAAATATATTTATTAAATAATGAAACATTGCTTCATTGACTAAAACTGAGTAGTCAATGAAAGTATGGCTGATTAGCCAATAGGGACGCATCATTCATAAGCTTTTCGCTAGGCATAGTTTGGTAATGCTATCACTTCGCATCCAGTCATAAACCTATTTTAATTCATAATGAATATTTGGGTCTTCAGAACAAATCACATATTGAAACATACTTACAATAATTTCAATTGTTCCCTTGGAAATCTTGGTGGGAATTGAGAGCGCCTGGAAGAACGAGGTCTTCTCTGGCCCAAGACCTGTGTTCTGCGCTGGAATGACCACTGGGCAAGGAGCAATAGCACCATTACGTGCAGGAGCTCGTACTTTATTCTCCAGCAGCTTGTCACGTACCTCCACCAGATCTCCACGGGTAAAGACAAATCCTACATTTCCACGTATGTGTGGGAGCAACCTAAGACAGACAATTTGATACCAAATTATAAATCTGATTTGTAATAATCTTTCTTTCATTATGAGAAATCAATGAGTTTTAGGAAGGCCACTTTCAAAATTTTTACTTGGTTGACAGTTTGGTGTACAATGCTTCTACATCTTATTCAAGTTATTCTTTTCTGAAATGACGTCAGCCTGTTTGTATATCTTGTATGCTTAATACAGTATTCAAATTGTTCAACCATTTCTATAAGATATGGATAAGCTAGTAACAGTGATGTGAATTTGAAATTATTTAAAAAATTCATGTTCAACCATTACTTTAGTCTAAAAATCAATAGGAAATAAACATATGCTGTAAATAAGAGTGACACAAAGGAATTAATGGGTTCTATGTCTTCTAAATTGAAGATTACAATTGATGTGTACAAATTGATGATAATCATAATGTAATTATTGGCTGCATTAGTGCTTAATATGCTTGCTAATCAACTACTAGATTGCTCATGATCCAAATTCATTGGCAGTTATAGCTTTTGATTAGTACATAATTAGATTAGCTGGTCTTTTTAAATGAAAGAAATACAGCAAAACCTTGATTATCCATCACCCAGTTAACCGTTTGGCTCATTAAGCATCATCTCTCTCTCTTTTTTATGATTTGTGTTCTGGAATTTTCTGTACACGAGACAAAATTCACTCCTTTAAAACAAAAGTCTTGTTACATTGCTTTCCGTGAATTCAATATATATTGTCGATTTGAAATGCAAACTGGACTTTCTATGATGAAGGTTTTGAGGCTAGTGTAATATGGTTTTGCAAAAAATGTGCGATATGAAAATGGTAAAGGCGGCCCTGTTATGTCTATAACTGCATTGGTTTTTTGACAGGTTTATTGTTCCTTCACGAAAAGTTGTAACATGAATGAAGGCACAACAAAACATTGTATTTCATAATGTTGTTTCAGAAGAAATGGGCAAAACATAGTCTGTATGCTGGGTTAAAGAAAGAAGCAAAGATTGGTGGGAATGATAGTTTGCTTTCATTTTAAGGAGGAAGACTAGCTAGAAAATTTTTGAATGTGCCATGCCACCTTTAAATTCATATTCCAGCAGCTTGAACCATATTTATAGCACAGCAAAACATTTTGAATGAAGAAAATAGAAAAGACAATTGATCAGTGCATTAAGAGTACAGTAAAAGTTAGCACTCTTTGGTGTATTCAATGTTGATTTCAATACAATAGGTGTTTCCATGCAATAAAAATTTGATCTGTTACTTTCTAGGAGAATCGAATATACGATTCAGTTCAATCTGAGTCCACATTTCCATGCAGTATTCAATACGGAATGTGTACTGAAATTGATTTCAATTCCCCATGGAAATGTAGTACATGTTACAAATTGAATACAGAATGAACATGTACTCTAGTCAAGAGGTTTTTCTGATGCCTTCAGCTGTGTATTACATTTAGTTTCAAATCACAAAGTGGTCATACAATCAGACAATACTGATAACGTAGTGTTGTCATCTGGAGATGTGCCTAAAAAATTGACAAAAAACAGATACAAGCAAGCACGCAACTTGTACAGGCTTTATGGAACAAAAGTCTACCCCTTATCCCACAATCTTGCCCTGTGGACAACAATCACCTTCATTGTCATTTTTCTCAATATATAAGAAAAGTAGACAATTCTGTGCGACGACTATTTATTATGGCGGCCGCGCACAAAACCTTATTCAACTGCCAACATCAGAACTGTATATTCGCAGTATCCCAGCCGCTACCAACATAATATTTAACATCGCTAGACGTTAAACAAACGTGGAGGGGGGGGGGGAAATATGTTAAAACAAACAGGGAACACACAAGTGATGTTAAAATGTGCGTATGATGTATTTGGTGTTTTGTACATGTGTAAAATAAGTAAGGCATGTTTTCTATAAGGGTAAATAAAAAGTGAAATATACATAAACCGGGGTATAAGGCACAGAAATATGCGCGGGTTGTGTGCGAAAATACAAAAATAAAACACGTACATGAAGCCAAACATACATAATGTTTAAAGCAAAGCATACATAAACTCTGGCAAGAAAAATAGAAAATATTCGATTTTTTTCCCCATTAATTACTTTCTCTACTACGTATAGTAAGTAGGGAAAGTATTGCATTCCACCCAAAAATTCGATACCGAGATTTCACCGGAAATACACGTTTTGAGACCTCCTGAATCCAAAAAAAGCATTTTTAGAAACATGTCCGTGTGTGTGTCTGTGTGTGTGTGAACAGCATAACTCAAAAACGAACAATCGGATAAGCACCAAACTTGGTATTTAGGTTCAGTATCTTCCAGAGATGCGACACGAAGGTTTTCAAGAAAATCTCCCCACCCCAGACTACCCTTTACATGGAAGATTTTTCGAAAATTTTAATTTTCTCAAAAATGGCTCTAACGATTTTGATTAAAATATCATATGTTTAAGATATTTTTATGACAAATAAAATGTATATCTTGAATTTCCTGGGAATGTCTCCAAAAGTATTCTTCATTGTGAACGACTTTTGCATAACTGGTAAACCATAAGAGATAGACAAAATTTTACTACACAAAAAATGTAGATCGCGTTAAAATACACAACTTATGTCATATACATTTCTTTTGTTGAGTGAACCGTTTTCGAGATATTGCTTGTTATTTCCTTAAATTTTACAATACTTATACTTTTTCTCAAATTCGTTATTCATTTTTTTTATGTTCTGGACATGCAAAGAGAATGGAATGCGCCACATAGCAACCACCGTTAAAATATTTGACTATCGCTTAAAAGCTACCATATTTCCCTTGCATCTAAAAGAAAATTACCAATAAGATTGACATCTCGATATCTCGATTAACATGAAGCATATGGAGAATAAGCGTTTGTAAAATTAGATTGTACAAGAGTAGAGAAAGTCATGTGAGTGTAACACATCAGATTTTTTTTTACTTACTCTACCTGTACGTCTTAAGTAGAAGTTTTGCATTTCACACAAAAATTTCACCAAAAATACACTTTTTAGGCCCCTAAATAAAAAACAATTTTACTTATTCTACCGCGTACCTACAAAGGTAGAGGAGGTATTGCATTCCACACAAAAGTTTGATACCGAGATTTCACCGGAAATACACGTTTTGAGGCACCATGAATAAAAAAAGCATTTTTACCTTTCGTATCACGTAGATAGAGAAGGTATTCGTCAGTTTTGCTTCCTAAAATGAATTTCTTGTATTCATAGGGCATCAAAGCATTTATTTTCTGGTGAACTCTCACATCAAATTTTTTGATGGAATATAATACTTTCTCTGCTTACTGTAAGTGCGTAATACAGAAAGTAATAAGAATATCGTTAGTAAATATGTAAGTTTTATATAGGGAAACTTGTGAAGTTTAAGAATACTGGAAACAAAATAAACAAACACACAATAAATATCCACGGATACATGACAAACATAAATGTGCAAAACGTTAATTTTAAGAGTAGAACACAAATAAATATGTGCGGATTATATGTGAAAACACAAAATTGAAATGCAACAATGTGGTAAAACAAAACATAATTCTGAAAACATAAATATAGAATGCAAGAATACTGTGAGATGGCCCTTTTCTTTTTAGGGCCACCATTTCCTTCACTTAAAAGCAGCTGGTCACGCATTCAAATATAATTGGGCTTATTTTATTTTACTGATTTATTTTGCATGCATACTGCATTTTGGGGTTATTTGTTATGTGCTTATTTGGTTTCAGATACTTTTACTTTCCACCTTAATATTTTTTCAGATACTGTTTACGGGTATGTATTTTATGTTTGCTTTTGTTTACAGTATTCTTGCATTCTATATTTATGTTTTCAGAATTACGTTTTGTTTTCAGAACAAACAACTACTGTTTGTTTCCATTTGTTTTCTGTAGCTTTGTTTTACCACATTATTGCATTTCAAATGTGTGTTTTAGCATATAATCCGCACATATTTGTGTTCTACTCTTTAAAATTAAATGTTTTGCACATTTATGTTTATCATGTATCTGTGCATATTTGTTTGTTTATTTTGTTTCCAGTATTCGTACACTTCACAAGTTTCCCTATATAAAACGTACGTACTTACTAACGATATTCTTATTATTTTCTGTATTACACACTTACGTAAGCAGAGAAAGTATTATATTCCATCAAAAAAATTTATGCCAAGATTTCACCAGAAAATGCATGTTTTGAGGCCCTATGAATCCAAGAAATTCATTTTAGGAAGCAAAACTGGCGAACACCTTCTCTACCTACTAGGTACGTGATAGGAAAGGTAAAAGTGCTTGTTTTATTCAGGGTGCCTCAAACCATGTATTTCCGGTGAAATCTCGGTATCAAATTTTTGTGTGGAATGCAATACCTCCTCTACCTTTTTAGGTACGTGATAGAATAAGTAAAAGTGTTTTTTATTTAGGGGCCTCAAAACGTGTACTTTCGGTGAAATTTTTGTGTGAAATGCAATACTTCTACTAAGACGTATGGGTAGAGTAAGTAAAAATTAATGGGAAAAAAATCGAACATTTTTTTCTATTTTCCTTGCCAGAGTTTACGTATGCTTTGCTTTAAACATTATTTATGTTTGGCTCCATGTACGTGTTTTATTTTAAGGATTATTGTGTTTCATT
This sequence comes from Deroplatys truncata, assembly GCA_030765065.1. Taxonomy (NCBI): domain Eukaryota; kingdom Metazoa; phylum Arthropoda; class Insecta; order Mantodea; family Mantidae; genus Deroplatys; species Deroplatys truncata. The sequence continues at coordinate 56,930,605 of CM060985.1, forward strand.
TTTGTTTTCACACACAACCTGTACATATTTCTGTGCGTCATACCCTGTTTATGTATATTTCACTTTTTATTTAGCCTTATATAGAGTCGCCGCACAGAATTACCGAAAAGTAATATAGGATTTGTTACTTTAGTGAGCTTTTTTGTATAATTCCTTATTATACCTACTGTTTGTATTAACATGGATTATCGGTCACTTTTGGTTAACCGTCAAGCCCAACACCTCATTATAACTGATAATTGAGATTCTACCATACTATAACTGTACATTTTAGGGACTTCTATTTCAACACACAAGTATCATAGCCGGTCACCCAAAATGATTTCTTTCCTCTTTTACGCTGACTTCCAAGGCCATTTGAATGCACAAGAAAGTGGATGAAAAGAGGTTAATTTCTAATTAAATTATTGATACATACTTCTCCAAAGCTGGATTGCGCTCCAGGTGGCCACGAATTGCCTTTCTCATCATAGTGTTCTTGCCCATAAGGACTACTGCTGTACCTCGAAGACTCATACGGATCTGTTGCATTTGTTTGGAACCAACATTGTCTGCACCAACAATAAAGCATTTTGGATAGTCGTCCAGGAGTTGCTGTAAAGATAAAATGAGGAAATACTTCAATACAAGCACTGTTACTTTAGCAGAGGTTACAGGCAAATGCAGCCAATGCAAATGCTGAGGTTCTGTCTTCCAGTGTTGCAATCTACATTACAAGTTATACCTACTAAGAACACAAGGTAATTTACGTATGTTAGAAAAACACACACACAAAAAGCAAAAACTAATTTTTTTCTTTACTAAACTGCTATAAAATGCATTTAGCACGAATGCCAAACTGTATTTATCACTATTGTATTGCTTTCAACATTCTGATGCTTTTATAAAATTTTGCCTGAACATTGATACCCTTTGGTAACTTAGTTCATTACAACACTTGGTTTGTTAAAACTCAAGTTTACTTCCACACGACATATTATCAGCTTTGTTCCATACTTATGAGGGCAGTCCCAGAAGTACTCGACCTGACGCATATATAGCGGTTATTTCAAACAAATGACTATGGTAGAAAGTACCACCCTTATAAAGCTTAAGTTTGACAATGCTACATTGTTTAATAATTGTTTGGCAGCCATTAATAGTGAACTCTCTCAGCAAATTTGTAAACATGGATAAAACTGACCATCGTCATGTGATACAATACTTTCATTTGAAAGGTCTTAGTCCAACTAATATTAAAGCTGAGCTAGATTCTACTCTGGGGGAGTCTGCTCCTTCTTTACAACAGTAAAATACTGGGTGGCAGAGTTTAAGCGAGGCCGTACAAGCTGCCAAGACAAACATCGCAGTGGTCGAACAAATGAGGTGACCACGCCAGAAATTCTTAAGAAAATCCATGAAATGGTATTGGATGACCTTGACTGAAAGTGCACGAGCTAGCAGACATTGTAGGCATTTCAAAAAGTGCTGTACATCGCACACTAAGTGAAAATTTAGACATGAAAAAGCTGTGTGCACGATGGGTGCTGCGTTTACTCACAATGGAACAAAAGCAGCATCATGAAGAGGTTTAGTCGAGTGTTTGGCAATGTTTCACTGCAATAAAGCTGAGTTTTTGCATTGATTCATAACCATGGATGAAACATGGGTCCATCACTTCACATCTGAGAGGAACAGTCAAAACAGCGGATTGAAAAGGGAAAAGCGGCCCCAAAGAAGGCGAAGGTCATGGCGTCAGTTTTTTTGGGATGTGTGTGGGATATAATTTTCACTGATTATCTTCAAAAAGGAAAAGCAATCAATGGCGAGTATTATGCAAACTTATTGCAGCATTTGAATGATGAATAAAGCAAAAACAGCCACATTTACCGAAAAAAGAAAGTTCTGTTTCATCAAGACAATGCACCAGTTCACACATGCATTATCGCTATGGCCAAAATTAATGAGTTAAAGTTCGAATTGCTTCCTCATGCACCCTATTTGCCAGACTTAGCAACCCTCTGATTATTTTCTGTTTCAAAAGTTGAAGAAATGGCTTGGTAGTAAAAGATTTGCCAACAATGAAGAGGTGCAGTTTGCAGTTGATGGCTATTTTGCAGAACTCAACGGTTCTCACTGTAAACAGGGTATCGAAGCTATTGAACATCGCTGGGAAAAGTGTATTGAGCTGAAAGGAGACTACGTAGAAATAAAGATGTTTTTTTCCCAAAATTTTTGTGTTTTCTTTGTTAGGTCGGGTACTTCTGGGACAACCCTCGTACCTTGACTGATTAGTTGATGTTTGACCAGTAGCTATGCAGTTTATCTTGAAAAGCTGCCAACATTCAAGCGGAAAATATGCAAGAGGGCACTAAATGAATATGATTAACATTAGTCATTAAAAAAGAAAACTAGAAAAGGAAAAAGAATATGGAAGGCGATTGGAAGCTGTTAGTAGGTTGTGGTGAGCTGCAGTGAAACAACAGGATCCTATGGTTTCACAATTTATCTGAGGTTAGGTTTAGGTTAGTGTGTATATGAGCTATGAGGGTAATCCCAAAAGTAAGGTCTCCAAAGTGCTGGGATCGCAGGTAAACTGTTTGTGTGGATGTTGGCCATACTGCTTTTTTCCTTCCTCCCCCCACTCTCTTCTGAAACCACCGCACATCCCTTAGCGCCCCCAGTCTTGGCAGCCAGTTATAATGGAGCTCCCGTTAGCCACTACCGCCAGGTGCGAAGTTCGCGCAGTTATTCGCTTTTGAGTGCAGTTAAACCTGCCGAAATTCATCGGCAGTTGATGGAAGTGTATGGAGCGTCTTGTATGGATGTCAAAAATGTCCGCAAGTGGTGTAGAGAATTTGCAAATGGTCGCACGGAAATTCATGACGAGGAAAGATGCAGGAGACCGTCCATTTCTGACGAAACAATCGCAAAGGTTGAACAAATCGTGCTTCAAGATCAGCGGATCACTCTCGATGAGCTCTGCATTGTTGTTCCTTTTATTTCTCGTAGCACTATTCATCGGACTTTGATTGAAGAGTTGAAATTTCGGAAGGTGTGCGCAAGATGGGTCCCAAGAATGCTGTCAGAAGATCACAAAAGGCAATGCGCTGTAACTTCCCGCCAATTCCTTCAATGTTATGCAGACGAAAAGGACAACCTTTCGGATTCAATAGTTACGGGTGATGAAACCTGGGCTTTCCACTTCACACCTGAAACCAAACAATCACGCGAGTGGCGGCATTCCAGTTCACCCAAGCCGCGAAAATTCAAGAGAACACAGTCTGCCGGTAAAGTCTTGGCAACTGTGTTTTGGGATCGAAAGGGGATATTGTTGGTCGACTTTATGGATCCTGGGACAACAATAAATGCAGACAGGTATTGTCAGACGTTAAAAATACTCAGACGGGCAATTCAGAACCGTAGAAGAGGAATGTTGAGCAAGAGCATAAGCCTTCTCCATGACAATGCTCGCCCCCACACCGCCTGTCAAACCATGAATCTTCTGCAGCAGTTTGGATGGGAAACCATCACCCATCCACCCTATAGTCCAGACTTAGCACCCAGTGACTACCACTTGTTTCCCAAGTTGAAAGAACACTTGGCTGGAAGGCGCTTCGCTGACGAACGATGAAGTGAAAAATGAGGTCCATCACTTTTTCAAGAGCATGGCGGCAAGCTGGTATGACATGGGCATACAAAAACTGCCACAGCGTCTACAAAAATGCATCGACCGAAATGGCGATTATGTGGAAAAATAGACAAATGTTAAAGCTTCAAAACTATGTACCATTTGTTGGCAATAAAAGTTTCTTTGTATTTTAAAAAAAATTGGAGACCTTACTTTTGGGATTACCCTCGTATTTAACAGGTATGATGTCAGATACTGTGTAGTAATGGAGACAAGACTGCACTTTGGGCGCTTGGCTAAATCTTACGCTTGCTGATGATGCATACAGATGAATTCTTAATGAAAATATTTAAAAGTAAAAAAAAGGCTATTATTTTTGTGAATTACACTAATACAGTGGTAATGTTGCTGCCAACTTGCCCCTTTACTGCTCAATGTCGCTAAACCACGACAACATTTGGCAACTAAAATCACTAGCAACAGTTTGGATTCCAAGAAGGAATTGCAGTCTGTAAGTTAAGGAATCAGAAGTGATGTATAATGGAAGCATTATTTGCACAAGAGGCAGAAAATGAAACAGATCCATGGGGGCAGGTGTTTCAGAGATGATAGAAGTGGAGTCATGTGATTAAACAGTGAATGAAAATTCAGGTATAAAGGGGCATACCTTTTTGAGTTTTTGCAAACTGCATGAAGTAAAGGCATGGAGTACTTAATAATTACTATTCACTCGAATTTAAATCACATTTTGATCCCCAGTAATTAGAGAGAAAATTAATTCCATAATATTTGATTGTTAAAAGCATACGTTTGTCAATTACACTACTTTATGACTCTTACTGCTAAATATATGTGATAACTCTTTAGGAGCATGCCATTTGATAGTTTTCTTTAATTACTGGCATGTTACCTACTCAATACAACACAAAATATCACTTACCAAATATAAGACTGACCATCATGATTACATAATAAATGAGGGTCTTTCCATGCTGTGATAAAACACACTTTGGATAATCCATGTACCACACAACCTCAAATAACTATTAAATTATAACCTGGTAATGGTGTATAATAGCGGCTTAAGAAACAATGCGAGGAGTTTGACGTTTTTTTATGAGACTGGTTGTTTTTAAGCGGGGAAATTGATCTAGTATGGGTTACATGTTACAATTTGAAATTTGGTATTTTTATGAAAAATTTTGATCTTTAACAAACTTTTTCTTTTTAAACATATTCATGGAAACTGAAAATAAGCGCATTTGGTATTCAACTTTTTTGCTTTTTAGTTCTGCACTTTTAATAAACATTTTTCCCGGTGTGGGGGGAGGTTTACATAATGCCACTTACTGCAACATTCATCTTATTTTTCAATTCAGCACTTTTTACTTTTCATAGGTTGCTTGCTTGCTGACTTATGTTAAGCAGTGATGGACAGTTTGGGAGCAACATTACTAACACTGCTGGGTTGGCAGTTTCTTCTGCACATCCTCAGTATTAAAGGGAGAGAAAGAGAGGGGGGAGGAATACTTTGATATTGCAATAAATTTACTACACACGAAAGTGTGCCCATTATTTACTATGCAGAAACAGGCCGGTATTAAAGGGAAAGAGGGGGGGGGGAAGAAGGAATACTTTGATATTGCGATAAATTTATTACATAAAGTGTGGCCATTATTTACTATGGAAACAGGCCAGTTTCACTATACACATTATACACAACCAGATGCTGATCTTTAGTACTTTATAGCATTATAGCACATTAAGAATACTACTGGATGTTGTGGTTTACATATTTCCTAATAATTTTACAAAATATTGCCTGTTTTGTTGATGTTAACCATGCACAAAACTCACATCGCATGTATTCCACACGAGGCATCACGGAAGTGTTACCAACATTGAGAGCCTGGCCATAAGGTGCAAGGTGTAGTCCAACATTTGAGATCCCTAAGTTGCAAAGCGTAGCTGAAGGATTCTTTTTAGAAGTAGAGGAATGGAGCAGCTGCGACCGGTAGAACAACAAGATGTAGCCTAGGATCTGCACAACTAAACTTCAATGATCTACGTTAGCCAAATTTTGTTAGGCTGGCATTGCTTAGCACACAATGACATCAGTTTCCACTATATAAGCACAATCGCTAAATAGGGTGCGGGGCCCAATGACACCTTTCAAGCAGCAACTACTTAATAAAACAACTCCACATACTCCAAGGAACACACTACATATTAAATACCTCCATTTCATATTTACCTAGTTTTCCATGCATTTCCTCATACTAAATAATATCTGAGTGTCTTTAAAAGGGAGCATGGATGACTTACAGGATGTCTCAAGTGTTCACATCGTCTTTAAAGCCAATGTTATATGAATGTTCTTTCCTTAAGCGATTATTTTTTAGCATCTTGATATTAGGTATAGATGGAACATTTGCCTATATTATTGTTGCTCAATTAAACTGAAATATTTCACATTTCAATGTTTGTATGCTAATTTTTTCATTAAAGGTCCACCATGTTTACAGCATTGCAGAGAGTAAATAAAAAGCATAACCTAGATACTTACAACTAGTTTTGTAAAATAGCTGGATTTCCAAGCTTCTTTGTCCTCCCTACCCATCTTGTGTGTGCAGTAGGGACTTCTCTTCTGAGATATTTAAGGACTGGAAAAAAAAAAAAAAAAAAAATCAATGCGTGTATTTCACATTATGCGATAACCATGCCACCCTCCCCATGTGTTTCAACTACACAATTCTACAAAATTACATAGGTGGCCCTGTAGCTCAGTAGCGCACCTGCCTGCTGTGCAAGGGATCCCAGGTTCGATTCTCAGCTGGGTGATGGGAATTTATCTCTAGCCAAGATTATTCCTTATCCTTCCCAGAGTCTGGAAGTACGAATGAGAGTGTGTGATCTAATGATTCAAATCCAAAGTACAAGAAACCCCACAAGCGAATACGAGTTAACACCATTGCCTTAGGCAAATAAGTTCCAAAGGAAAAGCAGCCGATAACACCAATGTGGTTAAAGGCAAATATAAATGGTAATCTTGCTGCCAGCCTCTCCACTACACCACATGTTAAACTATACCAATGTTGCACAACAAAATTCGCGAGGAAGATATGAGGGTTGGCAAGCAGGCATGCAAGTCCTTTAAAATGCAGAGGAAAAAGGGGGCATACGATTTTGATTTTAGGCAAACTAGAACACATTAATAGTTATCATGCATTTGTAATTCCCTTTTAATCCCCAATAATTTGCTGAAATTAATTTTATTATATTTAAACCAGATTGTTTCTCAATCCCACTAGCACATGAAACTGCATGATGGTTGAATTAGCATATATTATGAAATGTATTAACACATCTAGGCTATTTACCTATTGCAGAATTGCGCATGGTTATGATTTAATAGTAACGTGCTACATACATTAGCTTAAGTTTATTTATTAGAAATGACAATCCCTGTTGCATAATGTATTCACATTTTAAGGTTATTTACTCATCACAGAATTGGGCAAGGTTATAACTTAATAGTTTTGTGGTACATGCATTAGCTTAAGTTTATTTCATCTAAAATGAGGTAATTCCCGTTAAAACATATATTCACAAAGATTATTTGCCTATTGCAGAATTGTGCGAGTTTACGGTTTAATAGTTATGTGGTACAGCATTAGCTAAAGTTTTCACATTTGGACATTATTCGTATCCAGATAGGAGGTATGAAATGTTATGAAAGTTACAGAATCAGTGTTTTTTTTTTTTAATGTAGACTTGATTGTGTTGTGTGCTGACTTCTTACACTAGGTAGGAATTCTTAATTTATTCATAATAATGGGCAATTCTTGGCAACCCCTTTGCGAAGGCGGACATCTTGTAAGAAGTTAGTGCCAACATGATAAAAAAAATTGTGACTAATGGAATGTCGTGAAGCAATGAAAAAGTAGCTAAACTGAGGTGAAAAGACAAAGGGCATATTGTGTAAGATTTGCGGGAGTACCAGATTACATAGGCATAACATGGCATGCAATGAATGTCACCAGCAATTATCGACTTTTTACTTTCTGTATCACGTACACAGTAAGTAGAGAAGGTATTGCAATCCACCAAAAAATTAGATTCCGAGATTTCAACGGAAATGCATGTTTTGAGGCCCCTGAATTCAAAGAAAGTATAGAACAAGGTCCAGAAGTGTGTATGTGAACAGCAAAACTCAAAAACGAAAAGTCGGATAAACACCAAACTTGGTATTTAGGTTAGTATCTTTTAAAGATGACTCAAAGTTTTCCAAGACCCATCCATACAACCCTTTGTTTGGAATATTTTTCAAAATTTTTGAATTTCTAAAAAAATAATGATTTTGATTAAAATACCATATATTAAAGCTTTTTAATGACAAATGAAATGTATGGCTTGAATTTTCTGGGAATGCCTGCAAACTCCTCTATATTCAAAGGAATTTTGTATAATCTTGTGTAACTGGTTAATGTTAAGCGATAGATGAAAACGCGCTACACAAAAAATACTGATCTCTTTAAAACACATAATTTCAAATAACTTTTTTTGTGGCATCAAACATTTGCAAAATATCAGTTAATGGTTGCGACTTGTTCAATACTTTATTCTTTCAAAGTCCAGCTGTCATTCTCTTATAACATTAAACATATAAGGATTTCTTTGTAAGTATGCGATTTCCATCTTCATTGAGTAAGTGCTCTGTCCCCTCACTTTCTAATACATTAATAAATATTAAAAAAAATCTCACAGCTATGCTTTGCCACTTAGGGCACTAAATAAGTTGCAAGGATCAGGTTTGTTGTCTGTAATCCACTTCCCTTTCAGATGCTGGCTGCACTACCAGGTGTTGGCAGTGCACATTACCTTTGCTTATTTTTCATTGCAATGTTGGCAACAGCAACGCCACATGATTACTTCGTTTAGGGCGCGTGTTCTGCTAAAAGAATATGGCTTGTGAAATCTAAATAAAACTCGCAATATATTCCATAAATGCACTTAAAAGTTAAGCAATTAGCGCATTACTTATTATGTGTATCTTGACATCCAGAAAGCATAAGTTACTTCGCAAAGGCGTGTATTTCGATTCCGTAAGTTTCGTAACATTTCATACCTTCTACCCTGATACAGAATGTCCTCACATTTTAAGGTTATGTACTTATTGCGGAATTCTGCAAGGTTATGTGGTACATGAGCAAGCCTTTCCCTCCTCCTTTCTCGCGGCGGCATGGCTTACATATTGCCAACAGAACTTTTATTCCATAGAACTCGCGTAATTTCAGCGGCTTTCCAATTGCAAAGGTTGGCAGCGTAAGATGACGTAGTCTAGGGAGAGGGTGGCAGCAACACCAAATTATTTAAATAAAAAAGAAAATAATAATAATTTGCATAACCTCACGTTAGCAGCCGGAGTGAAACCCACAGCTTCTTTATCCCCGGTAATTGGTATGATTTAATTTTTGTTGGAAAAATTAGCAAGACCAAACAAAACATTTATATAAAAAAATAAACCGACAACACACATTTGGATCGTTTACTTTGGTCGAGATAATTTAAAGAACACAAGTGCTTAATGCAGATCCTTTACCACTACGGAGGATTGATGAAAATGCCACAATTAATGTTGGGTACAATATGAACATCCCACATGTTTATTATAGATATTGCATTGATTGTTTTAACACATACTAAATGAAAATTCTTTTTAGCATTGGGCCGCCCTGACTGCTTCGTGGCACATGATCATATATTTATTTTACATTTTGTACACAAGACACAAATATTGAAATAAAATATAACTACAAAAAAATTCTAACTATACTTAAACTCGTTATTATTAAGCGTTTTAAAACAAAAACGTGAAGATTACAATAATAACATTAAATTTTACCAAACCTGTTCCACTCACCTTAGAAGCTGTAAAACTTATACACACAGGAAGGCAACTGCAAAGCGCGGAACTAAAATCAATCTTGCCAACATAGAGCGTTATATACATACCAATACTACAACACAAACATTCTTTACCTTCGATAGAAGTTTCATTTGCTTCGCAGTATAATTTACAATCCGCTGTGGCATGCTCAGCCTGTCATTCATGATTTTGTTTTGACATATCATCAACTGGTATGCTGGCATGCTCGGCCTGTCACTCTTGATTTTCTTTTAAGTCATCATCATCAGTATTAGGTTTCGGATTCATATGTAAATACATATTTTGTTTGCGTCGTAATATAAACTTGAAACTAAGTTTAATATTCTGAATATTCGCACCGGAGCATATATTTTAAATTGTATTTAACATAAACACACATAATTTCTGATTTTTATCTAAATAAATATTTTCTGATATTCTCCTAAATCGCATAAAGATCACATTAAAGCAGCCCTTTTTTTTTTTAAGAATAATTCTTAACAAGTCACCATCCAACACATTAAATGCTCAATTACGTAGGCTAAATCTCGCAATTTGTTATTAAAGGTGCAAGAATTGATATGTCAGCTATAATATCCCTCCAGATGAAAGACAATAATATGAACATATTGCTTGCTCAAGCAGAAAGTCAATTGACGTAATAACTACTCTACTACCCATAACTACCTTCATGACCCGATAGACGGGATTGGGGAATTCGTACCCCTGTTTTGCTGCTGTCATAAATAAGCTAAATAGTATAGATGTCAGTACAATTAAAATTCAGGAATTTTTAAGTGGCACAGTGTAAGAAATGACTTGGCATACATTTCTGCAAATCTATGATTCCATAAAGCAACTTGAATCAGTAGTAATTCTTTTGAGAGAAGTTAAAGTGGCTCAGGATGCAAGAAAACCCCAAATATTCTTTCTGGTCCTGCAGCACAAAATATACAAAGAAAACACAATGAAGTGTACCTATGAAAATAATAGTGGATTTAACATTAATGTGTAAAATTTCAAATCTGTTGAATGGGCAACATGAAGAAACTGTTGATGCGAGTGAAAATGACATTCCATGCTATGATAATATGCCCGACTTACTTCTTGTGTCGTGGAGTACTCATTTTCAAAATTCAAGTCACTTCTTTGCGACAATCGTCAATCATTTCGAATGGACAATTTGAGTAAGCATGTTGCCGTATACTGTAATGCCTCAATACCCCTTTTAGAATGTCAGCGAGTACCACGTATTTATAACTGAGCATTTAGATGTTACCAAATATTTTAATTTTTAGCACATATTTTTGACATTTTCAACGCGTAAAAAATAAACATTTCTCAAACTTTTAGCACCTAAAAATCCAAGCAATAAATAATAATAATAATAATAATAATAATAATAATATAATCCTGCCATTTTTACTTTCTCTACTACGTATAGTAAGTAGGGGAAGTATTGCATTCGACCCAAAAATTCGATACCGAGATTTCACCGGAAATACATGTTTTGAGACTCCCTGAATCCAAAAAAAGCATTTTTGGAAACATGTCCGTGTGTGTGTCTGTGTGTGTGTGTGTGTGTGTGTGTGTGTGTGTGTGTGTGTGTGTGTGTGTGTGTGTGTGTCTGTGTGTGTGTCTGTGAACAGCATAACTCAAAAACGAACAGTCGGATAAACACCAAACTTGGTATTTAGGTTCAGTATCTTCCTGAGATGCGACACGAAGGTTTTAAAGAAAATCCCCCCACCCCAGACTACCCTTTACATGGAACATTTTTCGAAAATTTTAATTTTCTCAAAAATGGCTCTAACGATTTTGATGAAAATATCATATGTTTAAGATAATGTCATGAGAAATGAAATGTATATCTCGAATTTTCTGGGAATGTCTCCAAAAGTATTCTTCATTGTGAACGACTTTTGTATAACTGGTAAACCGTAAGAGATAGACAGAATGTTACTACACAAAAAATGTAGATCGCGTTAAAATACACAACTTATGTCATATACATTTCTTTTGTTGAGTGAACCGTTTTCGAGATATTGCTTGTTATTTCCTTAAATTTTCCAATACTTATACTTTTTCTCAAATTCGTTATTCATTTTTTTTGTCCTGGACATGCAAAGAGAATGGAATGCGCCACATAGCAACCAGCGTTAAAATATTTGACTATCGCTTAAAAGCTACCATATTCCCCTTGCTTCTAGAAGAAAATTACCAATAAGATTGACATCTCGATATCTCGATTAACAGGAAGCATAGGCGTTTGTAAAATTAGATTGTACAAGAGTAGAGAAAGTCATGTGAGTGTAACACATCACATTTTTTGGTCTGTATTCAATTATTATTACTTCATTTAGACTCTGAATCCCCAACTCTTCTCTGTCTTCGTTCCTTTTTTTGTCCAGAGTCTGTAACTTGCCACATAGTTAAAAAATCTCATCTCGGCAACATACGAGTAAATTTCCGCTTATCATATCATCGTACCTCTAAACACTATGCCTATTTCACTTCATTTCATAACCTTTTATTAGGCAGGTATTCACAATATAGATATCTCCACGTTTGTTATGCTTATTTTATGCATGTATTTATATAACAGCTGGATCATTTATCATGTTGCTGAGAATGTGAGACGTCGTCAGCTAGCTTCGCTGCCACACTGGACGAATCCAACAGAGTATGCGATAATGAATCGTATAGTTACATAAGCTTTAAAACATCACAATGCAATGGGTGGAATGAAGAAAACTGCAGTACCTACTTTTTACTATATTTCTGAAGAAGTTGCTTCATTTCATAAAATTAAAAAAACAATAGCAAGTGCTTTGTTATGAAGTATCTTTTACATCATGGAATAGTCCCTAAAGTAATGGATGCCATAATGCGGAAAGCCAGTCACTGAATTAGATTTATATCTTCTTTCGACGAATTTCAAAGAGAGAAGAACATGTGGCAGAAGTTCCATTTTCCTTCAACCATCGATGCTATAGATTGTACGCATGTTTCTATTGTAAAGCCTGCTGTGCACGGTGATGAATATGTTAACAGAAAGGGTTTCTGCAGCATCAGCATACAGGCAACTCATAATGCCAAAGAAGAATTTACAAGTGTTGATGCATTATGGCCAAGCTCAGTACATGACTCACCCGTATGAAAAGAATTCAAATATATACGAGATAATGCGATGAAATGAAGATGCAATATTGCTTGCTAGGAGATTCTTGCTACGGTGCGATTCCGTGGCTTACGACTCCTTTCAGAATTGCCACCATTACTGAACAACAATCATACAATAGATGTATAACTCGAGAACGAGCTATAATTGAAAGATGCTTTGGGCAGTTAAAAAAGCATTTTCCTGCTCGTATATTGCAGTGCACAATACGGTACACGTAGATAAAATTCCAAGTATTGCTTTGTGCTGTTTTTATTTTACACAACGATGCAAAACATCTTAAAGATGAAGACTTTTAAATTCCAAAAATAGAGGCTCATGATGGTAAATGATGGAGACGAGAGGCTATCATTCGGCAGAGGGGAATCAAAGACGGGACGAAATATTAAGAATGATCTATAATTTTCGACACTAAGTAAGGTATTTAACGTATTTTTATTTATTTATTTATTTATTCCAGAAAAAATCCTTTAAACAACTAGATATTGGAACATTTTCAAAATATGTAGAAGATTTATGATATGTAAAAGAACCTTAAGCCTGACAAAGAGATCTCTGAGCAAAATTACTGGTCTTTCATGCCCAATATAGAATGGAACGCTAAGGACCACAGAAGTTAAAGAGCGTCCACAAATAAAAAGAAAACTCAAACTCACAACATAGTATATTCCCACGATTTGATCTCAAATTTACAATCATGTACTCCATAATGGAATCTACAGGTCCAATATGGCGTCTTCTGTGTAGACGGCTCGATTTCATTCGTAAGAAATCCGTTTAGCACTTCTCCATGATTTTATGTCACTTTAAACTATGAGAACATATCACAGTGTAGGTTCATTACTAATAGATGTGTATAAGACATTTGGATAGTTGCTTCTGTATTAACTGCTTGATAAAGTTGTCATTAGTTGGTCTCAATTGCATAGTCATCTTGCTGTGCCATCTGCTTTATTGCTATTTATTTTATCGGAATACAGAATTTCTGTTTTTATAAGCATTTTCTTCATTTTGTCAATACAGTATGATCAATCAGATGTGTTAGTTGCATTGTCAGCTTCCTGCTGGTGTAACTCACTGACATATGCCTTATAAAATAGCATGCTTCTTGTACCATATATTTTACTGTCTTTTAATCTGCACACGAACATATGTTAATATCCAATCCAATATCTGCTTGTCACAAAATGCCCAGCCAAACCCAAATTACTCTATATTACATAGCTTTTGAAGAAACATGCAGTAGTTGAAAACACTTTTCTTGTAAATAATATAGGATTGAGTAACAAAAATACACAATGAAATTAAGCTGTAAATGGTGAAGTATCATACAAAACACCTACTCTTAATACATCCCAGCAACAGTTCTGTTGCACTTAACATACCTTTTTACTATATTATGGTATTTTAAATTAATATTAAAACATTGAAATTCATATAAAGCACTCAAACATTCCAGCATGTAGTGCCATTGCTGTTTAATGAGCATTCTCAGTTACAGGTTTCCTTCCTGTGAATATCAGTGTTGTTGTTCTGCATAAAGCTGTTTGTTATTATTTATTTAAATAATGAAATGGATGTATTATAAAAATATATTTTAAATTTTAGGAGCTTAATCTTAAACTAACCATTTCATCTTGTAGCAGTACTATCATTGGTAATGTAATCAAATTAAGTCAAATCCCCATGGACAATTTTGTATCAATTCTTTTTTTTAATTTGGTATTGAATACGTGAGTTGATATTTACTATTTTTAACTACCCATATGCTATTATAAACAAAAATTCCACTGTAGTATGAATGGTCCAGTATGCAGCAATAGCTTCTCTTTCGATTTACTAAATACTTAATTAGCCATGTAAGGTTTCATGGCAGTCGCCCATAGGGAGGGCAAGGAGACATTGGAAGTGTATTAAGAGTTCTTGTATTATTGGGAAATTGATAAAAGAAATTGGAAGAAGAAAGCATTTGTATATAATAGGTATTTCATGATAATGGATTGTTCTTTCACACAAGGCCACGTGTCAGACAAGGGTTGAAAGGTACAATCTGATTGACAAATTCAATGCCACACATGGGATTTGACCCATGGATCTTCTGCTTTCTATGCAGTTGCTTTAATCAACTGAGCTACCATGCAACATGCTGTATCATGGCAACTGACTCACATTTTCCCTGTAAACCACGAGGAGAATTCAAATCATATTTGAGATAGTATACACAAATGTTGACTTACGATGTTGTAAGTATGTACTTTCATGACAGTTTATCCTTCTTATCACCAGGTAACAAATCTACTCTGTTTATTTTAAATAATGCTGAATCAGATTGCTACCATCTATCTGTAAACATGAACATATTCTGTGTGTTCTCATTCATATTCACACTCTCATTCATACCTCCAGATAACCAAAAAAAATTCACTTCAGCCAAGAATCAAGACTGGAATCTTAGGATTTAAAGTAGGGTGCAGTACTATTACAGATACTATTGTAAAGAAACAGTTTGCAAGCTAAAAATTCCTTCTTTTGGCAGAGGGGAAAAATCAATATGTGACTTTCTTGTATTTCAGCCAAACTTTGGATTACTTTTGCAATTTGATTTTCTCTAATATAAACTGTAGCATAACTGGACTTCTCAATCATCTATTATGTAATTATACCTTCCTAACAGACCTTGCCATCTCCATCACGTTAAGCTCTGAACATGCTTATATTGGATCAATTATTACTGTTGTTCCTCAAGGTTCCATGCTGGGACCTATACCTTTTCTCAGTATTTTTACTTCCATATTCCTCCCTATCCTTTGGTAAAATTTCTATATATGCTAATAACATGGCACTAAGGATGTTTTGATAAGTTTTGCCTCCTAGATTTTAACTGTAACATTATGAAAGATACTGTCCAGATTAGTATATCTGCATAAGGCCTGGGATGTTCTTTATTGGGTGTACTCTACCAGAAAGGGAGAAATTTCTCAAGTGCGCACGCACACGTGCACGCACGCACGCGCACACACACACACACACACACTCTGGATGAACAGGTTTTCACATCCTGTTAGGGAAGAAATCAGGAAAATGCTGCCAGCACCAATGATGCATTGCTGTTTGGACCTCTTCATCGCAGATATAACTGTGACCCTTCAGATGCTCTTTAAGATTTGGAAAGAGGAAGAAGTCACAAGTTGCAAGATTCAGGCTATACAGAGGATGGGATAAAATCTTGTGAAATGTGGAACCCCATAATATAGCTTGAGTTTGCTGACTCGTGCATGGTCAAACACTGTCATAGTAGAGAATTGCATCCTTTCTGGGATGAACTCACTGAAGTTGGGCAGTGGGCATCTGCAAAATTCACAAATAAATGGCAGAATTGACAAGTGTTTCTGTACTCCAGAAATTCTATATATTATGCTGCTCAATCACAGAAAATGGTCACCAACACTTTGCCAGCAGAAATGGTGACTTTGAATTTTGGGAGGTTTAGTAAGCCTTTGTGTCTGTACTCCACTGACTGCCACTTATTCTCCGAATCCTAATGGTGAGCCCATGACTTGTTACCATTGGCAATCTGATGAAAGAAGTTATCTTCCAAAGCACATCAAGTCAGAAGTTCCTGGTGCACATGCTTTTGCTGCTGTTTCATTTCGGGAATCAACATTATTGGGATCCATCACACACACACAGATTCCTTTAACCAAGCAGATTATGGATGATGTGGACTTCAATTGAAACTACAACTGCTGTGGAGATATCTTTCTGCTTGTTGTATCGAGGTCACAAATTAACTTGCCATGAACACATGATCTATGGATTAGTAGGTGTTTCGGGTCATCTGCTGCATGGCTGATCATGCACAGTTATTGTTCCTGGATTATCATCTTTCTGACCTCTTGCCCATCTTCAGATTGTACTCACATGCACAAATGCATTGCCATAGACAATAACATTACTCATCCTTCACTGAATATCCACGAGTGCACACTGCTGAGAGGGATTCAATAACAGCAGACCCTTTCAACTGCATGTCCATGTACAATGCTATTTTGTCCTTGATTGTGCACATGCATGGCAGATTAGATTAGATTAGATTAGATTGTATTCTGTGAGTTCACTAGCAGCCATAAAGACTTGTGAACATAGAACATGTCAAGGAAATGTACAAAAATTATATATAAACATAAATATTACATAGAATATGGAACATTTGAAATAAAATACAAATACTATATGCGTGTTAAGGAAATGTACAATAAAGTTACATATATACATAAATATTACATAGTATACAGAACATTTAAAATAAAATAAGGACATATTATATACAAAATGAAACAAATCAAGTGTAATTTATTACAGAGTTGTATACCTCCTTACTGTTATAAGGTTAACATATGTATAGGCAAGAACAGTTATTTTAACATTCACTAGGATTTTACCTTTGTTAGTCTGATCATTTTGTTCTATTTGATGTGTAATGCATAGCATTTACTGTCAGTTCTTAATATACATACATTTAAATAGCTTCATTAATTCTAGAGCAGATATCAAATATGACTGGCAATTGTCATTAATATTTACTAATACTACTTACAGAGCTATATAAGTAGTATCAGTAGGATAATTTGTCATTAAGATAATCTTGTACAGAATAATATGCTTTTGAGCATAGGTACTCTTTAACAGCAGTTTTAAAGACATTGAAGTTGTCAACTTTTCTCTTAAGATCATTAGGGAGAGTATTAAATATTTTTATGGTCTCATAATATACACCTTTCTGGAAGCAAGAAAGCTTTGTACTGGGACGATGGATGTTACCCTTTTGTCTAGTGTTTATCTCATGAATTTCCATGTTTGTAATAAATGTGGTTCGATTGCATACATAGAATTTTAAGATTGAAAATATATACATGCAAGGTAGGGTTAATAACTTTAGTCTTCTAAAAAGATGTTTGCAAGAGTGTCTGCTATGAGTACTGGAAATGATTCTTATAACCTTCTTTTGCATGAGGAATATTCGTTGACTTTCTACCGAATTTCCCCAAAATAATATTCCATATTCAATGATAGAGTTAAAATATGCATAATATACTAATTTAAGTGTATCTATAGAACTGACATTTACCAATGCTCGGATAGCATAACATGCAGAACTGAGTTTGGGTATGATATACCTAATGTGAACTTTCCAATCTAAATATCTGTCTACTTGGAGGCCCAGAAATTTAATGTTGTCTATTTGTTCTAGTGACATGTCATTAATCCCAATTTCTATTGGTGTGTGTAGTGATGGATGGGTTATAAATTTAACAACTTTTGTTTTGTCTAAATTTACAGATAATTTGTTAGCTTTAAACCAGTGTGACATACAGTTCAAAACATAATTCAATTTAATTACACACTCATTCAAGTTTTTACTAGTCACCAGAACACTCGTGTCATCAGCAAACAGAATTATACTTGCAATATCCTTTATATAAAGTGATAGGTCATTTATATAGATCAAGAATAATAAAGGTCCTAGGACTGAACCTTGGGGCACTCCATGTGTTACTGTTTTCCATTTTGATGTCTGTTTTCCAAATTCAATATCATTGACAACTTCAACACTTTGTTTTCTTTCATTTAGATATAATACAAACCAACTTAGAGTTTCATTTTTTAGTCCATAGAATTTCAATTTTGCTATCAGAATATCACGATTAACACAGTCAAATGCCTTTGCTAAGTCACAAAAAATCCCACCTACATGCATTTTTTTGTTTAATGCAGTTAACACTTCATGAGTAAGTTTATAAGTTGCATTATTGGTCGACATTCCTTTTCTGAACCCGAACTGATCCCTGACAAGTATGTTGTTACATTCAAGGTATTTATAAAGTCTATTAAACATCACCTTTTCAAGAACCTTTGAGAAAATTGGCAAGAGAGATATTGGTCTATAATTTGAAACATTATTGCGTTTGCCTTTTTTGAAAAGTGGTTTAACAATGGAAAATTTCATTCTGTCAGGGAAAATTCCTGACCTTAGTGACTCATTGCACAAATAACTAAGGGGAGTGGAAATTTGAGATGAGCATGATTTTAAGACTTTTATTGTTATTTCATCATAACCATGGTGGCATGGTAGACTCACACCTCCAGATGCACAGATGGCCAATGAGTCAACAATTAAGTTTCATACTGGTTTCGTCTTCATATTGTGGAAATTATCACTTAGAAGATAAAATTTTGCAAACACCCTTGCACTAAAGTGGCAAATGCTATTTGTATGCAACTATCCATACTGCAGTGAGAGCTGCTATAAACAATACCATGTTTCGCTATAATTGATTCTTTGTGGTAGGATAAAATGAATGCATTTTCTGTTCCTACTTGCTATAAGAACACTAATAATAAGAACCAACTTAGTCTTTTATTCAAACGATAAAGAGCCTCTCATTCTACATCCTCATACTCTATGTATTTTTAAAAATTTTGACCTACTGCTTTTAATGTGCATCTGCAAATCATTGCTGAGCCAAGAAAATAAGTTTGGTGGACTACAGTGCTCCCCAGTTAACTTAGAAGTTACATTTTCAAAATAAAACATCTGGAATACAGAAACTCCTAGGGAGTGTAATTGTGAGAAATATTTCCTGTAAGAAAAAGAACATCTTTCAATACAAACAACTTTTATGTCAAGGTTTTAAAGAAGTTAGTACAACTTAAATTTAAGAAAACTGTGGTATGTTTTTTCCCCACTACTAGTGCATCTTTCACAAAACAAGTTACTGTATTACTTTAAAGTAAAACCATTTCATCTGGTGACCAAATCAGACAGAATATATTACCATTGTTGTTACCATTGTGTTGGCTTCTTTAGACTGTACACAGAAACAAGCACTGTCCAGTTTATGAGATAACTTCATCCTTCATTTTATGCTAAAACAATTACAGCATTGGTTACTTTTCTGTCTGTGTGCATGAAAAACATTTTAAACTCCCAAAACCAATGTAACATGTACCTCCATTGGGGGTAGCCAATGTATATGCGGCATGTGAAATGAATCCCTTGAATAATGTGCGTGGTGGTAGCAGTGACAGTAAAGACCTGAAGTGTGGCAAATAAGGCCATATTAGGGCGTAGAGTGCCCCATGTGCAGTAATTTATTTTATATCCCCTTTCTAAATTTAAGCGTTGTTATTCATACGGACTACCAATAAGGCTGTAGAATGATTAACTTCAGTTTTAAACTTTATTGAGGTTATTTAAATAGCTTTTAACACAAAGCACATATGCAAGTTAAATATTAAAAAATTATAAAATAACTACTACAGTTCAATAGCCCCTTTTACTGAAAAATTGCCACAAACATCAAACTTGGACACAATATGTGATAAAAATACAAAGAAAATCACTAAAGTTTAATACCCTATACAAAAATTACTTCACTTAAATGTGAAATTTAGTCAGTCTGAAATACATGATACAATACCATTTAATTAACCTTTCCCAAAACTTAGCAAACTTGGAGAAATGACTTCCTCCTCATTTTTGTATTTGCTAGTTCATTTATTACTTCCTCAAAATCCAGACTGAGTGTTATGTCTGATCTAAGACAAGTACTCCAAAATTGATCAGTTGTTCTTGATTCTCTGCTGTCCATAGGTAGTTCTTAATCAGTTTTAAAACAAAAAACCTTTAGCAGAACAGTTTGTTGCTAGAGTATAGTTATAAATCTTGAGTGCTGTGTACACTTTTGGATATACATCACCAATTGTTTTTTGAAACCAACGGAGAAATGAAAGAGAGGACAACTTGTCACCATTTTCTTTCTTCATAGACAACAGATAGCTTTTAAAATGTATACATTATTCACCAAAGTTGTTTACTATGTCAGAATTATAAATGGCTCTAAGTTTCTCTGCAGCATCACAAATTTGAACAGCTTCTAGTTTGGTAATATTTGTGAAATGAAAATCTTAAGTTATTTTCTTTGTAGACATTAACTCTCTTCTGTAACTCATCCTAAAGAGTTTGTATAATCTTATAATATGAAATTTTCCTCCTTCTCCAGATTTCAACACCATCTGATCCTGTTCCTTCTTAAGAGCATTTAGGTTCTTCTTCCAAGTCGGATGATTCATTAAAAAAATCTCTTGCATTTAATTTGATACTTCCTTTTTTGATTCTCAGCAGCTGAAGGAGGTGGAACTGATTCAGAATTCCTGATCTCCACTAGTTTCTTTTCAGCTGAATCCTTGTGAGTTGAAAAAGATGTTAAAATACATTGTAAGAGAGTCAAACATTTCAACAGAAGTAGAAGTGTCTACATCCTTGGCTTAGTTTTTTCATTGCTTTACAATCCCATACTGATGTCATGAAAGCTACCTCAATGCTACTTAACTTTCTAAGATGACCAACTTCACATCTAATCCTACCATTCTCATTTTCTGAAATTGTTCTTAATGCAGAAAACATTGCTTTCCAATATGCATTCAAGCTCTTACAGGTATCCTCACGCACACACCATTGAGTTGTTGACAGTGACTTCAATGTCATACTCACAGAATCAAAAAAATGTTTTCAAGATGTTCCATCTACCTGTAGAATCTGCAAAGAAGTTGTGTAAACCTTGAATTAACTCAAAAACCCATATTGCAACTGTGCAACATTGTGCTACTCATGAGCCAATTAGATTCAGCAAGGGAACCAAAGTGCAGTTGCACATGCCAATTACAGCACTGGTGGCAAGAGTTAACCCATGTATCAGATACAACATTCTTTACATTATGCTAAATGCATCTGCATCCACTTAATAGCATTGAATGCAGAGTATCTCAAATCCTTGATAGATTCTCCAAGATGTAGCATTTTCAATGGCTGCTAATAATGCTGCAAAGGGAAGGGCAGTATAAATAAACCAAATAGTTATTAAGGTATTGCATTATCATCAAATGTTGGAAAAATCTTTACTGGCATTTTGGCAAGCAGTTGCAGAATTGGATCAAAGAATATAATGTTCTTTCAGAATTCCAAATGGGGTTTCTAAAGGGGAAGTGAACAGTTGATAATATACTCATAATAAAGACAGATAACTAAAGATCAAAATGGGAAAGCTGTACATTGTCTTTGTCAATTTAGATGAAGTGTATGATGGGGTAGAGTTACAATTCTTATGATATAAATTATGTGAAGAAGCGAGTCAGCATATGGTAAACATTCTTAAAGCGCTATACAAGGAAAATAATTTTTGTGAGAGCTCAATGAAAAATTACTAACCAGAGAAATTAAACAAATGAAGAAATTACAGCAAGGATGCAAATTAAGTCCAATTCTATCCAACTTATACATTGATATATTACTAGGGGTAAGTACAAATAATTATTTTATGCTAGTTATAAACAATATTGTGATACCTGGTCTGCTATTTGCAGATTTGGTGGTAAGGTCAATTACAGTAAAGGCTTAAAACAATTGCTTCAAGAAATAGATAAATACTGTAATGAATGGAAGTTAAACATAAATCTAGAGAAAGCACAAATAGTGGTATTTAAGAATGGGGCAAAATTAAAAAAAATCTGATGTGTTACACTCACATGACTTTCTCTACTCTTGTACAATCTGATTTTACAAATGCTTATTCTCCATATGCTTCATGTTAATCGAGATATCGAGATGTCAATCTTATTGGTAATATTCATGTAGATGCAAGGGGAATATGGTAGCTTTTAAGCGATAGTCAAATATTTTAACGCTGGTTGCTATGTGGCGCATTCCATTCTCTTTGCATGTCCAGGACAAAAAAAATGAATAACGAATTTGAGAAAAAGTATAAGTATTGGAAAATTTAAGGAAATAACAAGCAATATCTCGAAAACGGTTCACTCTACAAAAGAAATGTATATGACATAAGTTGTGTATTTTAACGCGATCTACATTTTTTGTGTAGTAACATTTTGTCTATCTCTTATGGTTTAACAGTTATGCAAAAGTCGTTCACAGTGAAGAATACTTTTGGAGACATTCCCAGAAAATTCAAGATATACATTTCATTTCACATGACATTATCTTAAACATATGATATTTTCATCAAAATCGTTAGAGCCATTTTTGAGAAAATTAAAATTTTCGAAAAATCTTCCATGTAAAGGGTAGTCTGGGGTGGGGGGATTTTCTTGAAAACCTTCGTGTCGCATCTCTGGAAGATACTGAACCTAAATACCAAGTTTGGTGCTTATCCGACTGTTCGTTTTTGAGTTATGCTGTTCACAGACACACACACACACACACACACACAGACACACACACGGACATGTTTCCAAAAATGCTTTTTTTGGATTCAGGAGGTCTCAAAACATGTATTTCCGGTGAAATCTCGGTATCGAATTTTTGGGTGGAATGCAATACTTCCCCTACTTACTATACATAGTAGAGAAAGTAAAAAAATGCAAAGCTGAAGAAGTGTAGTTACAGTTGTAATTTAAGGTAACTGAAAATGTATTTATTTAGGACTAAAAATTGATCAGGGCGGAAAATGGTAGAAATAAGAGAAACTGGCACTGATAAAAGGAAAATAAGAAATGTCAGTTGTAGGTTACAAATACAGAGTATTTAATATAAATATAAGGTAGCTATAAAAACCTTACAGTATGGTAGTTGAACCCAAAATGTTTCATTGGTATTGAGGTATGGGGACTGGATGGAGGAAAGGAATCGTAGATATGACACATAGGATATTTTATAGGGAAATCTTAGGTCTACCTGGTGCAACAGTAAAGGAAGTAACCCAAACTAAACTGGAAAATGTGTCAAGGAATGGCACAATTATAAAATCTATAATATTGGTTTAGGATCTTTAATTTAGAAGGAAGTAACATACTAAGACAATGATTAGAAAACATTGAGAGAAGAGCCTAAGAAATTCTGGATGGACTCTCTGAAATAATGTAGAGAAGCTGGGTTAGGAGAAATTTGAAGAAAGGAAAGCATATATATCAGCTTTTGGAAAGTAGCCAGGAGGAGATTTGAGGATATAGAAATCAAAAAACTGTTCAGTGAGTTAACTGATAAAAAGGTCTCTAGAATTTTACATTTCAATGAAGAACACTTGGGAAAAGGGAAACATATATAAGGTAGGTGAAACAAAACAAGCAACAAAGAAAGGATATCACTTGAATAGGAGTAGACGTATGAGATTAAAAGGATAACACAGAATCAATGCCCCATTTGTGGACGGAAATGAAGATATTGAACATATAATATATGAGAGTAAAGGGTCTGGACAAAGGATCTAAAAAATCAGAAATGGTTTAAATTTGATAGAAAAATAGCTTAGACTGAAATTTTCAGGAAAGATAGTAAAACATAGGACTATACTTAAAAAAAAATGAGAAAAAAGTGGAATTGGTGTATCAAAAGAGTAGTAGCATAAATGTTATTGCATGGTAGTCTTTTTTTATTTAATAATTTTGTAATTTAAGAAGGAATTGCAAATAATGTAAGAAAAGTTTGTTGTGGCTATTCGAATATGACTGTCTAACAGCCTAGGTTTAATGTCGGGTCTTATTCACATGTATAGCTTAGTATAAATAAATAAAATAAATAATGCTGCAGCTTTAATCAGTGAACAACAGTAGTTACTGTATTTATGAGAATCTAATGCACACCCCATATTTGAAACTTAAAATTATGAAGAAAAGGGTTTGTATCGAATGTAAAGCACATCAATGACAGAAAATAAATAGGTATTTTATTTAAATTTATTTAATACAACAATGGATTTATTGTATATATAAACCATCAGATTATAGAATTGAAAGTGCCCTATTGTTAGGCAACACTTGTTGAACAAAATTAGTGTTACACACTGTTTTTCGCACCCTGTTTTGATGATAACTTCCTTTGTCCCTTCTCAGTAATAGTGTAGTTCCACGGCATATCAAACCAAATTGGTGTCCCATCAGCATTGCCTATTTGCCCCACAGAACTTTTTTTTTTCTTCCAAAGTGAAATACATACCGCTGAAACGTTTGTAGTTTGTCCTCAAAATCTGCAGGAAGCTTCTGGCACATTGTGTATGGCATCTTAGAGATAAGCCCATCCGCTGCATGTAATGATCCACCCTCCACAGCTAGCCTTAAACTCTTTGTTTCGGAATACCAAGAACTTCGGCCTCCTCTTTAGCTTTCTTTTGTATAGCGTCATTAGTCACAGGTCCAAAGCATGTTGGCAGGCTGAGGGCAGCCCGAAGAAGTGTTATCAAGTGTACCTACCCTTGCTAGGGTTTAACCACTGGTAGGTAGGAAAGGGTTTTGCAGGATGGTGGTTCAGACTGAGGTTGTGGGGGTGATAGGAGGTAGCATTGAGCTCCTCGACGATTGCAGGTCATGGTGCAATGGCCCTAGAAGATATTTTCGAAATTGTTTTGGATAAATTTTGAATTTACCAAACAACTCATGTCAGGACTATAAGGAGTTCAGCTTTTGCTGCTGGTTGGAGTAACTACTTTGTTACCGGGGGTGTCTGCATACCATGCGGGGAAGCCGGTGACGCCTCAAGCGGCATTCTCTGGGGTTATAGTGCCCTAGAGACCGAACGAGGGCACTCCGATGGAATGGCAACTGGTCGTATAGTTTTCTAGCCCGGCACCTAATTTCATCCTCCAGGTATGGAAGAGATGAGGCTTCGTGGAGTAGTCTCACGGGGAAAGCGCGGCATACAGAATAGATGGCTTGAAGGCTCCTATTCTGTACCCGCTGTATCGGAGCAGATTGGAGTCTGCGGCCATGCCCCAGATCTCGCAGGTGTAGAGCAGGACGGGGATTTTAAGTGCTCTAAATAAACGCAACTTAAGCGGTATCGGCATCACGGATCCCAGCAAGGGGTACAGGGAGGCCGTAGCCGCCATGCCCCGACGCGAGAGATTCACGATGTGACCCCGGAAAGTCAAACGTCTATCTAACTGAACACCCAAATAGGAGATGGAATTCGTCCACTCAATCCTGCGTCGGAGGTAGGTAAATGAGGGGAAGTTGGCGGGGAAGCGGCGTTGTGTAAACAGAATGGCGTGGCTTTTCTCCGGGTTGATGGACAATCGCCAACGCCTACATCACTCTTGGATGAGGCGGAGGTGTCGCTGAATTGGGTTGAAGGCTCTGTGGAGGTGTCTGTGCAGTATAGCAGCCCGTCATCAGCGTACTGGAATATATTGACGTGCTGCTCTGTTGGTATGTCGGCCACATACACGCTAAAGAGCGTAGGGGATAATACAGAACCTTCGGGGACTCCGCCTCGTATTGGCCTGTGTGTTGATTTGTGCCCCGCAACTAAAACAGAAAAAGTTCGGTGTCTGAGGTATGAGTGTAGAAGGTGTATGTAGTGTGGTGATAGTTCTAGCTGGATAAGCTTGTAAAGGAGACCTGCATGCCAGGTCGTGGAGAAGGCCTTCTCGACGTCCAGAGACACCGCGGCAGTAAAAGCCTTGTCCTGGAAACCCAGGGCAGCGGCCTCCACCACCCGCCGCAACTGCTGGGGCGTCGAGTGCCCAAGACGAAACCCAAACTGATGGTCAGGGATGGCGTGAATATCGCCCAGTACAGGGGACAAGCGGGCAAGTACTAGCCTCTCGAAGACTGACAGGAGACTAATGGAGCGGTAGTTGGAAGGGTGAACCGGGTCTTTCCCCGGCTTCAAGATGCAGATCACCCTTGCCTCTCTGCCCTCGCGTGGGAAGTGACATAAGGCGAGACACATGTTGAAGACCTTTGTGAGAAAGAGAACGGCTCGAAAGGGAAGGCGCCAGAGTATGGCGGGTGTGAGACCGTCCGGTCCCGCCGCCTTTTTGATGTTGAGACGCCGGAGTGCGCCTTGGACTTCGCTGGGTTTGATGACAGGAGGCCGAGCCGCCTCGTCCAGGGGACGCCGAACGAATCGGCGAACCTCCTGACGGACGTGCTCGAAAAAGGCGTCGTCTTGGGGGTCATCTCGGGGCCTCATAGTTCGCTCAAAATAGTCCGCAAACACATTAGATTTGGCTTGGGGTTCATAGGCCAGGCCTAGGGTGCCTTGGAGCGGGGAGGTGTATTGACCTCGCCGGTTCCAAAGTCTTTTGGCTATCTGCCACACGTCTGCACTCTCGAGGTTCGTGCGGGCCATTGTGTCCTCCCACGCGCGCTTTCGGTGCTCGCGAAGTCGGACCCTGACCTCTCGGCGCAAGCGCCTCAGAAGCTTTCGATTGTGAGCCGTGCGGTGCCGCTGATAGAGTCTGCGGGCTGCCCAGGAACGGCGGATGAGAAGGATAAGTTCTACAGATAGAACATCTGGGTGTAGTAGTCACAGGTTGCCTCTTCTTCCTCCTGTTATGCACAAATTCCAACACTTTTTCTTCAATTTCAGGATGTCTTCCTTTGCGAGGACCCATAAATTTCTTCCTACTAGCTTTATTAGCAAATAATGCCAATTTCTATTTTTGCCACAAGTGAACATTGCTCTCTGATACATTGAACTTTCTTCCTGCCTTTCTATTACCATTTTTGTTTTTTTCAGTATAAACTTTACGCTTTAAAGCAGCATCATAAGACGTTCTTCTGTTTACCCTTGCCTCCATATTGTAACTAAAACCGCTCAATAATAGGTCAATGATAAATGAGCAGCTAGCTTGTTGCAAGTTTCCGGATGCATGTTAACTCCAGCAATTCACTGTGACGTAATAAACGAAAAATTTGAATGAAGTTACTGGCGTTCTACAGAACAGATTTGCACTCAAATCTAATGTGCAACACGATTTTGAGTACTACATTTTGTCAAAAAAGGTGCACATTAGATTCGCGTAAATGCAGTATATTTGCAATGCTTTCACAGTAATAGGGAAACTGGGCCATTGAGACTGGCAGCATAGTGCAAACATAAATCTAACTAGGAAATTTCAGGCACTTCACAGAGGGTTGGAAATTTTTCATTCATCCATCCAATAAGAGAGAGAATGTAAGTGTGAGCATGAGTGTGAGAGTGCGAGTGTAAATAGATGCATACCTTTAACTAGTATTCTCTCTCAGATGAAAAAAAGGAGAGTCTACAGTGAGACTGTTTCAGTTGAAACAGATCCCTAATTAGACATCCACTTAGTAAAAATAACAAATAATACTAGAATAGTTTTGTAAAAATTATTGCTTTTATTCCTGTGCAATATGTAACAAAAAACAAATGACAGTGCAAATATTATTATTTGTGCTTGTACTTAAAGCTGTTGTTTCCCCCTCTCTTTCTCCTTTCTGTGTTTTTAAATACAACTTTCTTGATTCAGCAGGAATTATGAGTTTTATTCTTGATTGGGATGGAAGTCATATTCCTTTATGTTTATAAATCATGTACTACTTATGTACTTATACACAACTTATTAGGCAAAATCACAATCAACTCTAAAAACTTTCTCATGAAGCGAAAATATATTTTTGAACACAGAATATGAAAGATTCACTATCACTCAATTGGAAAATAATATTGGCTGTACAATTTTGCGATAATTCACAAGAAATAAAACTCTTTTTAATGAAAAATGAGCAGTTATTTCATTTAAGTATTATTCAGATGAGTTAAGAATGTGTTAAGTGTATTTAACAGCTTATCTCTTCAGTGTCCATTTCTAAACACTCATTATGTTGTTCATGTTTTAACCTTTGCTCATAGCTTCCTAAGTTTCTGCTTCGAAGGCAATACTGGGCACTACTGGTTTTCTGAACTAGAATAAAAAAAATGTAATCACTTTGTTCTTTTGCAGTTAAATAAATAGTTGAAGCATAGCTTCTTGAATATTGACATGTAAATGTAAGGTTTCTGATGCTATCATGGAGAAAGTTGCATAAATGATGTAGAGTTCCCTAAACTGCCATAATGATTGTTACTTCCTTCAGAAATTCTTGAGACTAGTGAGGGGATTTCCTGTGGAGGCCATTCTGTGACATAAACTTTGTTGTCACTAGTATCCTCAGTTATAATTCCTACTGGTGTGCCAAATCTGTTCTCCGCACATATAAAGATGGAACTTGATAGAAACTGAAACAGAACAAAGAATTTATTTTTACTTTTTAATGACGTGGTGAAGTAATGTACTAGATCTATCCAATGAGCTACTAAATGAAAAAAGAATGTGAGGAATACTTTTAATTTAATTTTAAAATAAATTAAAAATACAATGTATATGTACAAAACTATTACAAACTCTTTCCATAACTAAAAGATTCCAGGGAGTCTAAGATGGTTACTAAAAATCAGATTCTCACATACCAATAATTATAATACCAATGTAAAGACTCATGATTAGACAAGTTAAAAATATAATATTTTTAAAGTATTTTTTAAAGTATCATAGTAGTATGTAATACTTTAAAGTATTAATTGATAATGCATAATGTTTGCACATTTTTTTGATTTGTAAGTCAGAAAGTAGAATTATAAATTTCTTCAAGTAAAGTATCATCATTACAGTAATCATAAATACAGTAAAAACTTCCATTATCCGTCACTTGGTAAACTGTTTGGCTCATTCGCCATCATCCTTTTCTTTTTTCTTTCTTCTTCTTTTCCTTTTCTAGTTGTATGCGTTAGGCATGGTTTTGAGGTTAAGTATGGTTTTGTAAAGAATACACAACTTTTAATATGAAAATGGTAAAAGCAGCCTTGTTGTGTCCATTGTTGCACCAGTTTCTGACTGGTTTATTTATTTGTCGTGAAAAGTAGCATGAATGATGGGCATAATAAAAGAAAATTTTAATTTTCTTGCAAAAATTACAGATCCAAAGCTTGTATTTTACAACATTGCTTCAGAAGAAATGGGCAAAAAGTGGGCCTGTATGGTGGGTTAAAGAAAGAAGCAAAGATTGGTGGGAACACACAGTTCACTGTCATTTCAAGGAGGAAGACCACCAGAAAATTTCCGAATGAGCCATGCCACTTTTAATTTCATATTACAGCAAAGGATTTTTAGGAGTTCCAATGACCATAGGAAAAAGAAAAGACATGTGATCAGTGAATTACAATGAGTACACTGCTTATTAAGAGGGCGCAAGTAGAACTATGAAGAAGTGGGACTAGAAGAATAATTGTGGAAAGAGTTTTGAAATATTGGATTAGAATTAAAAATCTAGACGAGTATAATGTTTTACATCAATGTTTGCTAGTAAGGAAAGGCTAAGTTAGTTGGATAAAGGAAGTTATGATGAAAATTGGTTTTGTGGATATGTGGAGAGCAAAGAAAAAAATCAAGTTAAAACTGAAAGATATTGAAAAGGAAAAAAATATTTGCAAGTTTAAATTTGGAAAGTTCATTGGGAACATACAGAGAAATAGAAGTGGTTTGGAGTAAGGAAAAATATGTTGATGAATGTGACAAAGCAGCTAGAGTGATCCTCCGTGATCTAGTGTTACCATGCTAGCCTTTAGTTCCCGACATTATGGGTACAATCCTGGCAGAGGGCGATGGATTTTTTTCGGGGTAAAAATCCTTAGCGTGGTTTCCTTTGGAAGAGAAGTAAAGCCAGTGGTCCTGAGACATAAATTTATGGCACGTAAAAGAACCTCAAGCCTAATAAAGAGGCCTCTGAGAAAAATTTCAAACTTTCATGCCCAATATAATGGGATGCTAGGGAACATAGCAGTTAAAGAGGTCCATAAATAAAACTCCATTAATTAATTAATTAATTAATTAAAGCAGCTAGAAAAGCCTTTGCATGGGCTGGAACAGGGGTGGTGAAACCGAAAGTTTAAGAATAGGGAGTGAATTGGAGAGATGTTCTTTGTATAACTTGAAGGATAATAACTGGCACATAATTTTGGAATGTGGGAAAACTAAGATGCTCAAAGAGAAGATAGGTAAAAAGGAGTTGGTCAAATTTACCCAAAGAAATTCTAGTGAAAAAGTTTAGGAATGTAGAATCTAGAAGAAATATAAGGGAAATAGGAAAAATTTTGGGCAAAGTAAGAGTCAGATGGCTGAGGAAAATTAGCAAGGCAAGGAGAAGAAGAAACTAAATATGTCAGATAAGCTATAAGCAGGACCCAATAGCTGGCAACCTTGGGGTTTGAGTAGTTTCGATCCCAGGGTTCATAGCAACTCTAGAGTAGTGATACAAAGATAAGAGATATATATACTAAGTCATAAAATTTGTGTCTAGGTTTAGATTTATATCATTATTTCATTTGTATCGCAAATTATGTTTGTAGTAAAACAATGAAATCAATTTACTTACTAAGAGAATTGAATCTAAGATTCAGTTAAATCTGAGTCCGTGTTTCCATGCAGTATTCAATATGGGACATATATTGAAATTAATTTCAATTCCCCATGGAAACATGGTAAATATTATGAATTGAATACAAAATGAATGTGTATGTATTCTAGTCAAGAGGTTGTTCTGATGCCTGCAGTTGTGTATTATTAAAGTTTCAGTTTTAAATCACAAATTGGCATGCAATCTGACAACAGTAATGATCATAATGTATGTCAAAGTATGTACAAAATTGATGGAAAACAGATGCAAGTGAGTAAGCTCATGCACTTGTATTGGTTTTTAGAACAAGAGTCTGTTACCTCTTACCATCTAGCCCTGCCCCAAGGACAACAATAACCTTTACTGCCATTTTTATAAATATACGAGAAATGTTACATAGGATTCGTGTGTGTGTGTGTGTGTGTGCATCTGCGCGTGCGTGTGCGTGTGTGTGTAAAATTGCTTATTAAACCCACCGTTTACATTAAGATGGATTATCCATCATTTTCTTAACTCAACCCCATCCTCTCCATTATAAGAGATAATCAAGGTTCTACTATAGTAATAATACTTACCACAAGTAGATGAACAACAATCACAAATACAGTTCCATTGCTGAAACCCACTGCATCATAAAGAATTCCTGCTACTGAGGGCCCAATAAATGCACCAAGAGCAAAGAATGAACCCCATAATCCTGACACTACACCATAAGTAGTAATGTCATCTCCAAAGCCATAGGCTCTAAAAGAGAAAGAGAAATGCTTATAAGAAAGAAAAAAAAAGCCTTAGAATTCAGATATAATTCCATTAGAATGTGAACGTTATGCTCCAAGATAGGGATGCCAGGTGTCTTAACATTTTACAGGATTGTACAAGCCTGTCAGCATACAGTTGTCCAAATTCCACATTTACGGACAAGTAAAATAATTAATGATAATTTCCATAATATTTCACACATTTCCTATACAGATATCATGTTACATTATGATAAATCAATGTTTTCAAATGCCCCTTGAGAACAAGTGCATGTGTACTTGACAATTTGTACAACCTAACTAAAGCTGATAATTTTAAGCGTTCTCAGGTTTCCTAACAGGTTGTCAAGTGCGGATAAGGTCAGTAAACCCCAATTTTTCTTGAATTTTCACTAATCAAGTAAGTGAAATTATTGTTATAGAACCTACGTACTTTATTGTCATACTTGATTTGATTACAGTTATGACATTATATACACAGTTTTATTGAAGAAAAAGGAAACAAGAAATATGTAACTCTGCATTTTATGATGTATGAGATGAATTATATTTTAAAAAGGTAATTAAATTTTGCTTTATAAGCATGTTTATTTTGTTATGAAGTACATAATTTGCAGTAATACTTTCATTCATCCAATTTAATTCAGCGTCAGTATAACTGTCTAGTGCAGCCTATTTTAACTCTACTCGATTAAGTCTGAGTACTCATGAGCATGAAGCAATAGTGCTTAGAGTTTGGCTGGAGGAGGGAGTATGATAGCCCATACATCACTGGACGAAGATCATAGCACAAGCGTTGAGGTTGTGTCGTTTCTCATAATATGTGTCACTATGTCTAACAGGAGAGGCCCATTGACTATTCTATGAGAAGAACAGTTTCTGTTTACTGAAAAATACAGACTCCCGCAGTGTCTTGTATGTCAAAAGATGCTAAATTTGACAAGGAAATGTATAATGACGCTGTACATTCCAATACTTCATGACAACAGCTTGCCCCAGTACCAAGCTGTATTGCATGCTGCAGGCAGATTCCTGCAAGGTGTGAATACTCCACTGCTTGCTGGTGCACAACCAAGATGGAATAGCTTGGTCTAGTGTGTATAAGATTATCCAGCCATAGCCTACAGTGGACAAACAGAATATCTTCATCCTTATTTCAGATATGTTCAAAATTTTAGCTTTATTCTACTCGACAAACCAACCAAGCACACTCGTGAATGTTGTATTCCTATCATAACTGCCCTACAAGCATTTTAAGTAATGTTTAATGCCCGTTGTTATTACACATGGCACCAGAGGTGGTGAACACTGGTGATACATAAAATGAAATGATAATAGGTAAAGGGAATTTAGGAAGGAAATATTCCAGGCCTAAGTTTAGGGTACCTCCTTGGTATTTGCCACAAGGACTGAGGAAAATCTGAAAATAATCTCAGTCAGGGAGGATGGTGCTTGCAGGATTTGAACCACAGACCTTCTGTTCAAGAGTCCACACCTTAATGGCCTCAGCTACCAGTGTCAGTCTTCCAAGTAGAGTGAAAATAGTAAATATTATCAGTATTATGCATACTCTCAGACATGCTTGGCCAATTAACGTATTAAGCTTTTCAAAGGAAAGGAAAATTAATGTTGGTAAAGTACATACACTGCTGATAAAGAATATCTATGGAATTTTCACAGCAGAGTTCACTAATAACTGTTGTCAAAAAAGCATTCAGTACAATGGACTTTTTTGTGATTGTGTATCTTGAGGACTTAAAAATGGCAGGGAGTGGCTAATTCCAGCTTTAATCTGACAGTCCTCAGTGACAAAATACAGCAGACTCAGCTTTAATTTAACAGTTTTAGATCTTGGTGACAATCTAGAGCAGATTAAGCTTTAATCTAATAGTTCTTAATAACAAACTAGGACAGATTAAGCATAACTAAGATGTTGTGTAATAATTTAATACTTACACTGAAGAGCGAATAATGTCAATGAATGAAGAGACCACTATACATGCAATTCCAATACCATGTATAATTAGGCCTATTACACACATCACCAAAGACCTGAAAGAAAGAAATTTAACTACAATAATCAGTTCATCGCTACAAACCCTACTTCCCATTCATATCTAAAACTAGTACCTGTAATATTGTAAGGCAGTTGAATTTTCCAGCCCATTAAAGGTTTGCATTGTTTGTTGTATTTGTTTATATCACAAGCTATGTAAACAATTTTCAAATTGTTTGAACTAACAAACAAAGCTAGGATTTCGGTTTGAACAGGACACAAAATTTCTATAAGGAATGCTGACAAAGACTCGAAGCCATTTTGACCATGTAGAAGTAGCTGGGCAAATATAGTCCATATTTGTCTTCATTAGCACATATAAGGGGACTGTCCAGGTGGTCTTGACACCCTCGAAATATAAAAACCGAGAAAAATACAATTGAAAAAAAAAAAAATCAGAATGGCAAATAGGAGTAAATCAATAGTGTATAGCCTGTTAAATTAAAATTAAATAAATAAGTATATATACATACCAATTATATGTATCAGGACCATATTTAGAGGGGGAGTAAGGGTTCAACCCCCCCCCTCCCCCGAAACTTTTCTGACAGTTTTATTTATTTAAATTTATATCAAACCAATATGGGAAAGTTTTGTTAGATAACAGTAAGTCTACTGCTAGTAGCACTTTTACAAGGAAAAGGAAACTTAACATTGTTGCCTTATGTTGTTATTAGGTGATCATAGGTCCTTCGATATCCTTAAGGATAAGGCACTGGCTGTAGTCCCTGTGGACCTTCCTAGAACAATGTGAAACCTAGGCCACTTTGAGATGCATCATATTGTATTATAAGTATTGCTTTAGAATCAAAATTAGCAAGAACAGGTGCATTGCACACTTTAACTGTTTGAAAATATGTTCACGACTTGGAAGCCAGTGCCAGCATACATCAAATTTCAACAATTGATATAGAGGGTCGCAGATGGTAGACTATATGTGAGGAGTATAATTTCGGACAAAGTTGAACATTCCTAGAGTTCCTTGTAACTCTTTAAAATTAGTGGGAGGAGGCATATTCATTAATGCTTTAACTCTCTCTGGGTCAGGAGTGCCTACTTTCTAAAAACTTTGACCTAAATACTTCACTTAGTTTGTATTGAAGTTTATCCTTATCAAGCTTTACACCTTTAGATTTGGCCCACTGGTTGAGTTGCTCAACACAAGCACCATGTTTAGCTTCTGTGATACCTGTACAGAGTAAATCATCAAAAAATACAACTACTGGCTTATTAGCAAAATTATCTTCAATCACTTTTTGGAATACTTCAGGGGCATTGGAAATAACATATGGCATTCTCAGGTATTTGTAGCAGTCAAATGGGGTAGAGAAGCAGTATTTATAGGTGGACTCCTCATCGGGAGGTATCTGACGGAAGTCCTCCTTTAAATCAAATAAAAGAATACTACTCTTTGCTTGCATGCTTTTCAGACAACTGTTCAAAATTTGGGATCTCATGAAAATCCCTTATAACAGCTTTGTTTAAGGCTGTTGGTTCGAGACGGAGTCTCAGATTACCTGTTGATTTTTCTACGATTACAATATTACTCATTCAGCACTTTGCATTATTTTGCTGACTTTTTCAATAATACCATGCTTTTCTAATAACGGGGACAAATCCATAGAGCCTACAGGTCAAGCTAAATCAGGTAATCGCTGAGTTATATTCTCAGATGCAGGCAAATAAGCTATATTTTCAAAAAGTCTTTAAGCGTCTTCTGCTTCAGGATACTGAATCACTTTTGTACGACAATGTCACACCATCATTTGAGTAATATGGTGTCACATAGTATTGCCTCCGGTTGTTATTCTACATAGCGCAATGCTGCCTCCAACACAGCAAAAACCTCATTATAACTTAGGCATTTGATCCCCAGACCAATGCAAGTCCCGGTCTATGAATAAGAAAATTGATGGTCCGCTGTAAATCCACCAGAAGTAGCAAGTTGGTCTGGACCAAAATCTGTTACCTCATTCAAAATCTCAACAATTGATGTTTCTGTAAGTTCAAACCGTTCATTACTCTTCATCCATTCCCTAACTTCACTTTCACTACCATCTGGAAGCTGTATGATTAGGTGTGACAGGGGTACAGCATCAGCATCATCATCAGATTCACCCTTGCCAGTTGATCTGCTCTCTAAAATTTTCTTCCATGATTTCACAAGTGTCTCAGGCTTCACTTCATCCCATGACTCTTCTAACCAATGCACAATGTCCCTCATAGTTACTTGTTTTAGAAAATTAGTGATGTTTCCATCCTCTTCCATTGCTTGTAGAAGTGACTGCAACAGGCAGCATCAATACATTTTTTAAAGCATCCCAAAGCTCCCTGATCCATCAGTTGCATCAAACTTGTGACATTAGGCAGAAAAAACAAAGTCCGAATTCCATCACACTGCAGTTTCTCTTCATCTGGATATGATCCAGCATTGTCCATCAATAAGATTACTTTACTAGGCAAACCATTTTTCTTCAAAAACTTTTAGTTTCCAGTACATATTCTTCATAGAACCACTTCTTAAATGTAATCCCCTTACATTTAGAGCTCATTGTTGAAACAAATTAGGAATAAGATGTACAGCCACTTCTAATGTACTCTATCCACAAAGAAGGCTACAAACATACTGAAATAAAACACTTCTTTAATTTGAACAACCTTGGCTTACTGTTTTGCTGTTTGGGTTGCAAGGGATATTTTTCCTCTCAACTAAACATAAGTTAGCTACTTTCTTATAATAGCTGTCAAACATTTGCAGACAAGCTAGTCAGTCTGTTGTTATTGCACTGAAAAGTATTTCTGATGGGGAATGTTTGCTCAGTGTATGTATGCACATATATGGAAGGGTTTTTCCAGTTTTTGGCTGGTCCTTAATTGAAAGGAAGTTAATCCTTGCCAGGTAACACACTCTATAGGCGAGAGGTAGGAGGTACAAACGTATGTAGATACATATCAGCACTGTGTAAACTGATGACTAGCCTCTGGCTAAAAAAAAAAGAAACAAAATAGTGTCTTCATGTAGCTCAGATTTAACAGAACCTGGAATTAGCAAGACTTGGATTTGCAAGACCCTACTATACCACCTCTTTCTTACATGTGTGTTTATCTTGGAGACACTACTGCACATTAAAAAAATTATAAAGAGCTTGAAGTGAATCAAAGTCTCCATCAGCATAATAACGAGGAAACGATCTTCATATACAGTTTTGCAGAACAAATATTGCTAAAAATAAAATGGTGGAGAATTTGGGAATAATTGGAAAATTATATAACAACTTGCTTGTGAACATTATAGAAATTAATAACATTTGCAATTTAAAACACAGCTAAAAGCCATAGTGTTTTTTTAACAGACTTGGTAGAAAATTCCAGTCCAGGACAGTTAACAAATTGGTAACAACTGCTGTACACTGTATAATGCTTATATAGTAGAGAATAAGATCCAATATTCAACTGTTCCCAGGGAGTGGATACAGATGGACTGCTTCTTTTAATTAACTTGTTTTCACAGGAAGATGACTCATAAATAAAAGTGTACTTGATTGATACTTACTTGGGTAAAGGCAAACCAGGAAATGGTCCTACAAGAACGTAGCTTCCTATGATCAGTAAACTTCCAATAGCAAGTAATCTTTTGGGATAGGTGCCCCTATCACACATTCTGCCAATTAATGGAGCAGAGATGGCATACATGGTTCCACTAATAATGAACATCACTCCAGTTCCCACAGCTCCTAATTTAAACTGCAACAAAAAAAGAAACCAGATGAAGCATGCTCATAGGAATTGTCATTCAACATTTATGCATCAAGATTTAAACTCATCAAAACATGTATTTGTAAGAATAGCTCTCCACTCAAAAAATCTTATGAAGGAACATCGAGTGCATTAAGCAAATTAAAAAAAATATGATACCTTACTCACCAGACAAACAAGTGAACATTTTTACCTACACCTGAAACTAGTTCAT
Source organism: Deroplatys truncata (assembly GCA_030765065.1). Taxonomy (NCBI): domain Eukaryota; kingdom Metazoa; phylum Arthropoda; class Insecta; order Mantodea; family Mantidae; genus Deroplatys; species Deroplatys truncata. Next base: position 56,968,361 of record CM060985.1, read on the forward strand.
ATACCAATTAGCCACAAAATATTATGGCTTTATGGAAGTATCATCAAAGAATGTGACATTCACAACATTTATCCTCATCATTAGTGACAATGGGAACCACCAATCAAGACAGAACATTTTGGTTATAAAGTGAAATTTCTCTCCCAGTGGAGTGATGCAGGGAGTGATTATGTGCATTTTCCACCTTAAGTCATATCACTGTATGAATAATTTTGTGTTTAAATAGGTAATAAGTGGAAAAACAAGAAAACTGAAGATTTTCACTTTTAGTATAGTATAGCAATGCAAATAAAATAAGAAAAATTCAACTGGAAATATGCTACAGTTGATACAAGGGTCCTCTGTGTCAGATGAAGACTTTTATTTTTACTTTCTCTACTATGTATAGTAAGTAGGGGAAGTATTGCATTCCATCCAAAAATTCAATACCGATATTTCACCGGAAATACATGTTTTGAGACCCCCTGAATCCAAAAAAAAAGCATTTTTGGAAACATGTCCATGTATGTGTCTGTGAACAGCATAACTCAGAAACGAACAGTCGGATAAACACCAAACTTGGTATTTAGGTTCAGTATCTTCCAAGGATGCAACACAAAGGTTTTCAAGAAAATCCCCCCACCCCAGAGTACCCTTTACATGGAACATTTTTCGAAAATTTTAATTTTCTCAAAAATGGCTCTAACGATTTTGATTAAAATATCATATGTTTAAGATATTTTCATGGCAAATAAAATGTATATCTAGAATTTTATGAGAATGTCTCCAAAAGTGTTCTTCATTGTGAACGACTTTTGCATAACTGGTAAACCATAAGAGATAGACAAAATTTTACTACACAAAAAATGTAGATCGCATTAAAATACACAATTTATGTCATATACATTTTTGTTGTTGAGTGAACCATTTTTGAGATATTGCTTGTTATTGCCTTAAATTTTCCAATACTTATACTTTTTCTCAAATTAGTTATTCATTTTTTTTTGTCCTGGTAATATAAAGAGAATGGAATACTCCACATAGCAACCAGCTCTTAAATGCAATAAGATTAACATCTCGATATCTCGATTAACATGAAGCATATGGAGAATAAGCGTTTGTAAAAATAGGTTGTACAAGAGTAGAGAAAGTCATGTGAGTGTAACACATCAGATTCTTTTCTTCACTGTGTCACCATTTTCTTGCATCACTGCACAGAGGCATAACTAGGGAGGGGTAGGAAGAAAAAAAAAAATGTGCAAATTAATAGCAAAAATAGCTCCATTAAAATAATAGCATCTTCTAGGTTGGTAGGAATGAGTTACTTCCTAATTGTATCACTGGTAGTGCTACATTTATACCGCATGTCTTAGACATATCGCCAAAGGTGACAGCAACAGAAGCTGTACTTTAGATGGCATAGGTGCAATCATGTTAAGATATTGGGTGCATGTTTTCATTCCAGTGCTAAATTTGAGTGATTTCCAAATGAGTGCAATATATTCCAATTTAGAATATAACTAAAATCCCTATTTTGTAGTGAAATAAAATAGCCTGCAGCAGTAATATAGAATACTTCACAGTGGTCATTAATTCTCATGTCACAACACATTGGCCGCTTAGAATACACAAAACATCCTATCCTGATTTTAATTCCAATCCTGCACCTTAACCTGCAAATATAAAATCATTTACTTAAATATTTCAACTCAGAATTAATTTATATTTATAATTTGAATTGATACAAATTGTTTAAAAAGTTAATCTCTATACATAGCCCTCCCTCCTTTTAATAGGTATTTTTCTGGCTGTACCACTATCACTGCAACCAGCACAAGGTTCATTTTCAAGACATTACAACCCTGTGAACTTTTATGAAGTAAATTTCAGACTGAATGGTAGACTCACTAAAAACATGCATTAAAGAAAAAGAGCATTCTCCAGCTCATGGATTAATTTTTAAAGTCATAATGAAACACTGTATGAAAGCTGTAGTGTAAAAGATCCACCAATTTTTGGAGTTTTGCACTAATTGTGTGTTTTTATATGCAGCCCTGAGGCCAGTGGAGGGAGAGGGAGAGGCATCACTCTGAGACAAAAAAGCAATACTCTTCCAACTGTATTTTTTGGAGTAGTCAAACTGTTCTAGTGCTACCCTCATAATTAGAACTTTTGTCAACAAACAGAAGCAAAATTCTTAAGAGTAACCCGTTATGATAAACCTAATAAATTGAATAGAACTTTTCACATAAAGCTTTAGCCTCTTACCTAAGGATTAAAAAGCCCCTATCTCTAAATTTGAAACAAAATATCCCTTAAAAGCTTCATTCACACTTTTACCTTTAAAGTCTCATTCTGATTTTCTATTCTCTAACCCTATGCTGTTATACATGTTTTATACTTATGAAAAGGTAAAACCAGAGATAGTTAACCAACTTTCAAATTTTTCCCATATTTTTAATTTTTTCATTTATACTTAATGCTACAGAAAGTTTTTTTTATGTAAGTTGTTGTTGTTATCATCATCATCTAAATTACCTCTTATTTTCCTATGGGAGAGGCACTTTCATTTTTTTTTTAATACTGTGACATTACTGGGGATTAGGGTGATTATTTTTATAATTAGTTTTCAAAATAATTACTAGGTGCTGAAAATTTATATTTTCACTATAATCAAGAGTTCTGTATATATCTAATATCACACTTATAAAATCAGCGTATAATTACATTGGAATATTTAATTAGTTTTATTTAGAATGTTACTATAAAACTTCCATTAAAGAATCTGAATCTATAACACAAATGTAAGCTAGAGATATAAATATCACATTACTTACAATTTTCTACAATAGTTTGCAATCATATAGCTATATACAATAATTTTAGGTTATCTTTTCTTAACAAATATTGCAATTTTTTAAGTAATTAAGGAACTAAAATTAAAAGAGAAAAGAAAGAAAAATATTCAGAAAATAACATGAGAATGTAAGAGTTGCATATTGCATATGAAGAGTTTATGAAATCTATTACTTACTATTTTAATATTGCAATTCCTTTTAGAAAAATAAATGTAAATGTGAAAAGGATACATAACAACTGGATTACACCAGGAATATTATAATTAAGTGAAAGATTGAGAATCTTAAATAAATATTTTACGGAGAATAATATGACACAGGAATTTGTGGTGATTTTCAGAATTAAGAGAATATATTATAAAACTATCAAAGAAGCAAAAAGGACATTTAACAACAAGTGACTGTATGAGGCTGTAAATAAATCTAAATCTATTAAGCATATCATAAAAAGTGTAACTGGTAGACAGAATGAATTCCATACTATTAAAGAAGTAAGCTGTAGCAGTAAATTAGCTTTAGAACCAAATGATATAAAGCTTTAATACATTTTTTTAATGATGTAATTAAAAATTTGCCACAAAGCCAGAGTGATAAAATGAACAAACTACAAATATACCATACTTTCCATATTCATTTTTTATTTTGCTTACTAATGTTAATGAGATCAGTGTTGTAACTAAGAGCCTCAAAAATAAAAAACTATGTGGTGTAGACCTCCTTTCAAGTTTTAGAATTAAAAAATGCAGTTTACACATTACTGAGCCATTAACTTATAATAAATTTGTGGTTTTGTACGGAAGCTTTCTGGACTGTCTTAAGATTTCCAAAATAAAGTTGCTCAAGAGTTCAGCTAAAGGGTCAAGGAAAGATGTGAATAATTATAGGTGAACTCCTCTACTACCAATACTTTCTAAAGTTATGAGAAAAAAAAAAAGATGTTTAAAAGATTAATGCTTTTTTTTTTTTTTTTTTTTTTTTAGAAGTATGATATATTATTATTCAGTTTATTATTATTTCAGTAGTTTATGTTTTCTGGATAGTAAATTAAAATTTTGTGTTGGTTTATGTGTAGAGCTACCCAAAGCACCTGAACTGGTTTAACCACATTTTGTTATTGTTCAAATTATACTCATATGGTATTAGAGGAATTTCTAATAACTGGTTTGCTTCACATTTAAAAGTTAGAAAACAAAACGCGGAACTTTAATTTATTGATCCAAACACCACTTTACTTCAAATTAAATGCTCAGCAATGAAAGCCATAAAATGTGGGGTTCCCCAAGGTTCCATTTTGGGTCCTCCCTATTTTTATTTATAAAAATGACATAACATGTGTGTTGCAAATGAGAATGTTAGTCTCACAATCTTTGCTGATGATACTACTATACTTGTTACTGGAAATTATACTGTCCAAAATTTATATAAAATAAATGAAACAATTTTGCCATGATTTATACTAAAAGAGATTAATTACAGTAGCAATGGGATTTTGGCATAAAAAAATAAAAACATTTTTCTTCCAGACATTTATTTGGAAAAGACTAATTACATATTAGCAGACACAAAACTATTAGGCATCTGGATAAACCAAAATTTTGACTGGACTGTTCGCATAGATAATTTGAATAAAAAAAATTAAGTAAAAATATTACAAAGATCAACAGAAATAAACATAGTCCAAACAGCTTATTTTGCTTATTTTCATACTCTCTTACATTATGGAATTATTTTTTGGGGCAGTTCAAAGATGGCAGAAAGGTACTTAAAATACAAAAGAGGGTTATAAGAATAATGTATTGTATTGTATTTATTTCATCCATAGAAAATGATACATATGTTATAGGACGTGTCAGTTCAAATGACAAAGAAAATAAATCAAGATACATAACTAATTACAAATGCCAAGATATAAGACTAAACAAAATCTAGAATACATAGGAAATGAAATAACAAGGTACATAAAAAAAACTATACAGATTTACAATGGATGTGTCACAAAATGAATAAATATAAAGAGCAAAATAATATATATAAAGAGACAACATGAACTTACTAAATACTCTTGTATAGAGTAAAAACATACCTCACTTAAGAAATTGTGCAGCTTTTGTTTAAAAGTCATCATCTTGTCAACTTGTCTTATATAATGTGGCAACTTATACAGTTGTGTACCATTATAGGTAAAGGAATGTTCACACAGTGTTATTATGTCTAATTTTTTATAAATTTAAGCTTCTCCTTGTATCATGCTGATAAGTCATTGCATAAGTCTTAAAATTATTTGTACTGGCTTTAACATGTAATAATATGTAATAATGGTATACCAAAAAAGGTTTGAGAGCTGTAGAGAGTATTTTAGAAAACTTGTGCATCAGCATGACACAAAAGGAAGCTCAAATTTATCACAATACAACATTGTATAAACATTCATTTACATATCATGGTTTACAGATGTATAATAAGCTTCCACTGTTTATAAAGTGAGTTAGGCACAGATAAAATTTTTAAAACAAATTTTAGTTTTTTTTTTTAACTTAAAGGTGCTTTTATTGTATACAAGAATTTTTAGAAAGATAGTTGATGAACGCACTCAATATGCTTTTCTATTTCTCTGTAATTTTTAATTCCTTGAATGTTACGTTGATATTGTAATGAAAAGAAGCTAGAAACAGTGATGTGTATTGAATTTATTTAAAGGCGAGTCGGAATTGTTACACTAACATCACTTAAGTTTACTCACTTAACATGTTTCGGGAAACCGTTGTTCCCATCCTCAGAAGGTTAACTCGACTGGCCCGTGTTGTTGGTGTTTCCGTTTTTTGGACTGGATCCTGTGGTGGCATCTTGTGGTGGAGAAATGTACTTCCAGAGAGGATTTGGTGGCGGCAAATCAAAATTCATTAGATGTGTGTTGTGTTTTAGAATGGTGATCTTCTCCCATGCATCTAATTCGGCTGCAAATTTGGCTGGTTTGACTAATGTAATATTGGGTTTGATGTTGTGATTAGTGATCCAAAAATGGTGTGAAACTGCAGATTTGTCCATTTGTTTGTATTTAATACATCTCATGTGCTCCTTTAGCCTAGTTTCTAGGTTTCTTTTTGTCTTACCTATGTATACTTTATTGCAATCTGAACAATTGATTTTATAGATTCCAGCTTTTTTGTCTTGTGGAATGGGGTCTTTTAACTTGTTACAAAGCAATTTCTCTATGTTAAATTTGTTCTGTGGAGCTAGGCTGATGTTATGTTTCATGAAAATCTTCTTAAATTTGTGAAAAGTTTCTGGGTGGTATGTGAATTTCTTGAACTTTAGCTCTTTATCTTGCTGGCTGAGATTTGTTGTGTTTCTGATGTGCATCTGTCGTTTGAATTTTGCAATTTTTCGACAACTATTGACAAAATAAATTTGCAAAATTCAAACGACAGATGCACATCAGAAACACAACAAATCTCAGCCAGCAAGATAAAGAGCTAAAGTTCAAGAAATTCACATACCACCCAGGAACTTTTCACAAATTTAAGAAGATTTTCATGAAACATAACATCAGCCTAGCTCCACAGAACAAATTTAACATAGAGAAATTGCTTTGTAACAAGTTAAAAGACCCCATTCCTCAAGACAAAAAAGCTGGAATCTATAAAATCAATTGTTCAGATTGCAATAAAGTATACATAGGTAAGACAAAAAGAAACCTAGAAACTAGGCTAAAGGAGCACATGAGATGTATTAAATACAAACAAATGGACAAATCTGCAGTTTCACACCATTTTTGGATCACTAATCACAACATCAAACCCAATATTACATTAGTCAAACCAGCCAAATTTGCAGCCGAATTAGATGCATGGGAGAAGATCACCATTCTAAAACACAACACACATCTAATGAATTTTGATTTGCCGCCACCAAATCCTCTCTGGAAGTACATTTCTCCACCACAAGATGCCACCACAGGATCCAGTCCAAAAAACGGAAACACCAACAACACGGGCCAGTCGAGTTAACCTTCTGAGGATGGGAACAACGGTTTCCCGAAACATGTTAAGTGAGTAAACTTAAGTGATGTTAGTGTAACAATTCCGACTCACCTTTAAATAAGTCCTTGAATGTTGTTACTCATTATCTTGTATAAAATGGAAAGTATGAATAAAATGAAGAAAGAAATATTTTCTTAACACTAAATAGCAGAATAGAAATGTTCTAACCTACCTCACGTAAATGTGGTTCCAGAGTGGCAGCATAAAACCCCATACTAATAGCAGCTGAAGTTACACAGAACACATCTAGCACCACTGCAGGGACTCTGAACATTGCAAATATCTTCCCTGTAATGAAAAGTACAGAATCAGATTTATAAAATATATCAATGCTTTTAAAGGGGCTACTTAAGAAGGAAGACTCCTTTAATGCATTTTAAAATGAAATGGGTATACCTAATCAGTAATGAGTCTGGGACAAACAAATGAGGGGATCGGGGGAGGAGGGGGAGGAGGAGGAGGAGGAGTGTAACTTAAAAATCTTGTGTGTTCTGATCATATAACTTTCTCTATTCACTATAATTTACTTTCATGTATATTCTGCAAATCATTCATAGTAAAAAGGTACCTACTTGTTTTTCTAATTTTTGTTCACCATGATAAATAGATGTGTTTTTTTGCTAAATGGCTTCAATGTATCTGTTATTGTAGTTACATAGAGGATACTAGTAAAACAGTAAATGCTTAACAAAAAAGCTCACTAAATGTATGCTAGACCTGATATTTTTAATACCTTTTACATGACTTGATGAGAAACACAACTGACAACACATCTCAAAAGTACGTAGCTTAAAATATTGGGATATTTTGACCATCAACAGAAAATATCTAAAGCTGCAGGGGAAATAAAATAAAAAAAAAAAATAATAAATAATAAAAAAAAAGGAAAAAAGAAAGTGACATCAGACAAAGTGTATATTTCAATAAGGTTGTCGTCCTCCGTGGTGTAGTGGTTACCATGCTAGCCTCTAATTCCCAAGGTCGCGGGTTAAAACTCGGCGGAGGGCGATGGATTTTTTTTTGGGTGTAAAAATCCTTAGCATGGCTTCCTTCGAAGGGAAGTAAAGCCGGTGGTCCTGTGTCATAGATTTACGGCATGTAAACAAACCTCAAGCCTGATAAAGAGGCGTTTGAGCAAAATTACTGGTGTTTCAAGCCCAATATAGAATGGGACGCTAAGGACCACAGCAGTTACAAAGTGTCCATAAATAAAAACTCAATTTAATTTAATTTCAATAAGCTCTACAATTTTTTTTTCTTTCTTCTGAAATTAGTTTGTTTCTCTTATAGTTTAATCATTACATAAAATTCAGTCCAAATGAGGGGTCTTCACAGGTCATTCACAGAGAATTTAAGATATGTACTTTTTTCTTCATGTCAATATTTTAATTGTATTTAAAATCCTTAAGAGTCATTTTCAAAAAAATAAAAAAAATATTGAAAAGTTTTCCATGGGTGATCATTGGAACATGCTGAACTTAAATACCAAGTTTGGTTTCTCTCTCTTTGTCTCAGCAGCTGGATAATGCAGAAATTCTCCTAATCTGAAATCTATACTTCACTAATGTTTTATATAGTATTACAAAAATATATTCTGTACCTTTTGGCTTGCTTTTACACACATCATCATCATCATCTCTTATTGGAAGGAAATAGTACACAAATGCTCCATCCAGCAGTAGAACTAGTCCCATAACTACAAAAGGCAGTATATATTTTCCAACCTGTAAGAGAATAATATTATATTCTTTGCATTATTCATTTACACAAAATACTGAATAATACAAAAGCAAGAAAAACAAATAGCAGAAGAGTAGAGGCCCAGGTTCGGTACTCTCCAGTAAATGCAGGGGTGCCACCAAACCTTGGAGTATATATCATAGCTGTGATGTGAAATACTTAGGCAGTGTTGTGTATAGCAAGTTTTGGTGCTGAAACCATAGAAAGAACAGAAGAAAAATGAGCTTCATTTGTCACATTAGCTTTGCTGTGCTAGTTCATATTTTGTTTCTAAAGTAAAAAGAACATGTTGTGAACTAGTGCTGTCATGGAGACCATACAGGGGCATACTGGAACCTTAAAATTGAGAGAGGTGTGGGAAAGAGAAAACTTAAGCCTATACAGTGATGTACATTCACTTTTTTTAAACTTGAAGAGCGGACAGGGAAAAGGATATAAGTACCAAAAAATGTAATTTTCACTTTTTCCATGGATAGTGATGCCTATGCAATGGAATCAGACACAAGTCCAAGTAGCTGACTACATAGTTTGTTTTATTGCGCTAAGAGATTTACAATTTGATTGTCTACTGAACTTTGACCCTAACCACTCATTCTTATACAATCACTACAGTTTATTTACATTTTACAATTTCTCATCAATAAATTATCTTGTTACAGTTTTTCATGTCCTATTTCCACTTGTTTTTCACTTTTCACTTATTGATTACTTTACCATCACACATTCACCATAGTTTTCCATTCAAGATAAGGTACACTACCTCTTACTTTTCTCTATCCACTGTCCAAAGCCATTTATTTTTTACTTTACACAAAAACTGTCCAATGCTCCTAGCGTCCTTACACATCTTTTTGATTATAAGCGTATTTCTATCCCCCTTCAACCACTTCTTTTTAATAAATTCTCTTCTCCAATTTTCTGTTCCTTGGCACTTAAATACTATGTGTTCAATGTCTTCATTACCACCACATATCGAACATTGGTTTTGAGGAATACCCTGTCTTAACCCTCTTAGCCTCCATGCTCCGGTTCTTACCCATGCAATAGATTCTCTCTCTTCATTTACTTTAATCTTATTCTTCAGGGTAATACATGCACCAACCTGCAAAGTCAAGCTGATAATGTAATGACTAGTAAGGCAAAATGGCTAACTACAAATAAATTAATATTAAATGGGAAAAAATCTCACTGTATGTGCATTACACAATCCAATAGAGTAGTAAATCAGTAGGACCAAAAATTGTATACAATAATGAAACCATACAGTATGTCTCTGAAACAAAATTCTTGGGAATCACAATTGATAAACTCCTAAATTGGAAAAGCCATATTAAGAATGTTACAACAAGAATAAATAGAGCACAATATGTAATATCTGTTTTAAAAGGCATTTGTAACCAAAAAACACTAAAAATGATATACTTCTCTTATGTACAATCTGCATTTGCCTATGGTATATTTATTTGGGGATCTGGCAGTGAAATAAGCACTCTTTTCATACTACAGAAAAAAATAATCAGGCTAATGCTAAACCTAAGTAGGAAGACATCATGTAAACCACACTTCTGTGAACATAATATTCTTGCTCTACCGAGTCTGTATATATTAGAAACTGTATGCTTTATAAGGAACAACATTCATCTATTCAATATGAACAACACTGTACATGAACATTCCACTAGAAACAGTAATAAAATACAGATGCCAGAACAACGAAAAAGGCCAACTCAATACTGCATAAGGGCATACAAATGTACAACCTCATTACAAATAAGGTAAATGCTGGTAATCAAATTAAGTTTAGACACAATGTTAAAATTTTTTTAATTAAGCAAACTTTTTATAGTATGGAAGAGTTTTTTGAATGCTTCAAAAACAAATAAGTTAACTTACTGTTACTACTACTATTAATAATAATAATTATTATTATTATTATTATTCATTAGTTAATATGTATTCTCTGTATATAACACTGTAAAATGTATATTCCCTGTATATATTCCTCACTATATTACTTAAATCTTGACAAAGCCATGAATTTGTAAGAAAATTCTCTCAGTGAACACACACACACGCGCAAGCACACATGCACACACACACACATACATATGTCTATATATTTTTCCCTACCCCAGGTATTTTTCATGACACAACTCCATAAGTTGAATCTGTGGAGAAGGATATAAGTACCATTATAGAGATTGGATGTCAACTGTTAATGTAGCACTATCTGTACTGAATTGTAATTGATTTAGTAATATTTATAAAACATCATATTACAATAATACAACAATGAACAAAAGGAAGAGGTAAGCTTTCAATAAATCACAGAGAGAACATGGAAAACCATTTACAACATCCAAAGGAAAAGAAAAACTTGAGAAAATTGTATCACTTTCCAAGGTATGAAATATGTTATGTCATTACATATTAAGGATATTATTCTAGTGATATATTTATATAAATGTAATGAAAATAGGCAGTGGCTGGTGATCTGAACACCCTGTGAATGTATGAAATGAAACAATTATAACTATAGGCTATGCCGTATTTTGCATAACCTATGTTGTATTTATTTTTATGTCTACAGGTGAACTGTAAATGCAAATTGCAATGCAGAGGCCTATCAAAAGAACAACTAGAACTTCTATAAAATACCTTATGAACAGCAGGGTACCTGTTTAATGAACAGAGTGTTAAAGTTAAAAGGAGAAGGAATGAAACAAAAGGCAGGCTACTATGGCACATACTGCTCCTTCTGGTTCTGGATTACAGCAGGTATGTGCTCAAACTTACAAAGAAATTTTTAGTGTTTCCAATAAACAGATGAAAAACATTTTAACAAAAGAAAAGCTTGTGTTGCTTAGAAAGATGGAATGACAAACAGCCTTCATCACATTTACCTACATAAATACAAATATACTGATGAACACTGAGATATTGTCGAAGAACACATTCTCCCTTTCCCAAGAGAAGAGCGCCACTATAGAAGAAGTAGAACTATGATAGAGTGCCTAAGTGCCAACCTATTTTTGCTTGTATGTACCAAGCACTTAAACTAAATTATCCAAGAAAGACATTAAGATCTTAACAGAGAGCATTTTACAAATGCTTTCCAAAACTTTGGGAAAGTTGAAGAAGAAAAAAAGGCCATGTGAGTTCATGGATGTGGAGTATCACAATTTCTTTAGGAATCTGTTTTTAGGAAATGCAACAAAAACACAGAAAGTTGATACCTGTCAACAATGAAAGGTGTCTGTTAGAAGCATGTGAAATGAACACAAGCCATGTGGTTATTTTATTGGAAAACAGGAAAAAATTAATAATGGAAATGGATAGGAATTTGAAATGTAAAGGTGATCATGTTAAAAAAGATAAGAGGCTGTGTTATTGTGCAAAGATTGGGGAAATTAACTGAATTTAGCGATTGATTAGTATGCAATGGCTAACAATAAGTGCAAAGCATTTTGTAAATATTGCTGAGAGTGTTTCTCAGTTGCACTATGGGGGGGGGGGGGGCAAAATATGCATCTGTCCCTTAATCAGATATCTGGCAACTCTGATCTGATAAGTACCTCACAAAGATAGCAATGAAGGAAAACATGCAGTCTTAATGTGTGTCCCTTCATACAGGGGAATTAGAGATGGTGAATTCACCTTTCAGACAGCAAACGAATTAATAAAACACATACTAAATCACCCAATAATCTGTTATACAATGACAGCATCACATTGTCTGTGCATTGATACTGTCACAGTTTAATTTGTGATTAGGAGAGCATAGACAAAGGATTAGATGGTAGAGCAAAAAGGTCAAATGGCATGCCATGTTGTTTATTAAATAGAATAGAATATTACAAGATTAGGGCCACTAACTGTAATCAAAGAACCTAACTGTAAAAGCAATTGTTACAAGGGCTAGTCCTGTAGTAGCCAAGGTAGAGTAACAATTGAGATTGCATCTTACCCTTAGGATTATGAGAGGTAGTTATGGAGGGTTCAACAATGGTCTTGGCAGCATCTTGGCAAGCAGCATGGTGGCAGGAAAGTTCTTCACAAGTCAGGGGTCCCAGAGAGGAGAACAAAGCCAGGTGAGTTATCTCAGCTACATCTTATATAGTCTCACGGTTGCCTAAGGAACAGCGCGACATCATGATGCAGGTTAACCATATATGGAAAACCCAATGCCCAATTTAAAGTATCATGTGCTTAAGTGACAGTGACGAGCTCAGCACGATTCTGCTTGTTACTAAGTGGAAAATGTCGCTGAAAGTCCCATGTGCGTTGTCAACAGAGGAAGTAAACCAGAAAGTTACGTTTAGGAATGTCCCAACTCAAGAAAGTTAAGTAAAACTGTAAAATATCAAAACTCAAAAGAATTTAGACTCTTATTAAGTTCTAATAAATATTTAAGTTCACGTAATTTAGTATACTTCCCAATAGCATAATTATGTGGCAATACCTTCTTGGGATATTAGCCAGGTGAATAGCAGAGAAATTTCTGAGCTTCCTGAATGACATAGCATCCATTATCAGAGGCTGATGACAATTCATGGTTCAGTTTATGTTTGTGTAAAAAGACACTGAACATTTGAATCCTGCAGGATAAATAGTTTCAGAGAAAAGGTTCATAATATTAAAACAAATAAAATTATGAAAAAATAAACTTTAAACTCTTGTAGCTCATTTAAAACAGTTGGCAGATTGTCACCTGATCCAACTTTGGAAGCATTAAACAAATTTGCTGCTCAAAATACCTGGAAATTAGCATATTAGCATAAAGTATACCATAAAATATCTAAATATGCAACAGAATAAAACTTGGTTTTTGGCCATTTTAAGCTACCTCCTTCCCTTGATGTGTCATCCTCCATGACCTAGGGATACCATACTAGCCTCTAGATCCTGAGGTTGAGGGTTCAAACTCGGTGCAGGCCGATGGATATTTTCGGGTGTAAAAATCCTTAACATGGCTACCTTTGGAAGAGAAGCTGGTGGTTCCGTGTCATAGATTTATGGCATGTAAAAGAACCTAATGTCTGAGGCCTCTGAGTAAAAATTTGGGGTATTATGTGCCCAATATAGAATGGGATGCTAAGAACCATAGTAGTTAAAGAACATCCATAAATAAAACTCAATTTAATTTTTCCCTTCCATAGGAACAAAGATGAATGTAATTAAAAATCATAAACATTTAGTTTATTACACACATTACTGGCATTAATGTTATATTGTAATAAATAATACCAGAAGCTAAGGCCAAATAAACAAACATGATGCTCATTCTTGCCCTTTCTCATCATGTCACTGGTTGCACAAAAGATGGGGTCACATTCAATTACCATTTTGCTGTCGCAGAATTTAAAGAACAACCTAACTTTACATTCTGAACTAAACATTAAATTACGCTTAGTAGTAGATCAAGTATTCTTTTTTCCTTATTTTTGCTTATACTATACTGTACTATATCATTAAGTACTCAGTGATACTTTGCATTATTCTGAATAACTAAATACTTAGTGTGGTTAATCCCAGGACTTCTTTTTGTAGATGATATATTGGTAGGATCTATTACAGTAAGTGGTTTAAAACAATCATTACAAGCAATTGATATATATTGTAAAGAATGGAGGTTAAAAGTAAATAAAGAGAAAACACAGATTGTGGTATTCAAAAAAGGGGGGGGGGATTAAGCAAATATGAAAAGTGGAAGGGAGAGAATAAAGATTACAGGGGTGCATGACTGTATTTATTTAGGAGTAAAAATAGATGGAGGTAATAAATGGGAGAAACAAAAGAAGTTTGCATTGGCAAAAGGTAAAGGGGCTATGGCAGCAATCAGAAGCTGAATATATAGAGTACCCAATATAAACGTTAAATGGCTGGAAAAAGTTTATGAGATGGTTGTGTAGGCAAAAATTATGTATGGTATGGAAATATGGGGATTAGATAGAGGATGGGAAAGTATAGATGAGGTGCACAGGATGTTTTGTAGAGAAATACCGAAGGCAATTGTAAGACAGGCAGCACAATTAGAGATGGGCAGGGTGGCGACTAAGGGGAAGATAATGGAAAGAGCTTTGAAATTTTGGTTCAGAACTTTAAATCTAGAAAAAAGTAATGTGTTAAGACAGTGTATAGAATACCAAGAGAATAGTTTAATGAATGATGGATGGGTAAGTAATTTACAGAACATTTTGGAGAAAAATGGGTTAGAAGACATTTGGAGAAGGAGAGAAAATAATGTGAAAAATTTTTGGAAAAAGGCAAGGAAAAGACTGGAAGATATAGAAATACAAAACATGTTCAGTGAGATTGCCGAAAAGAGCTCATTGGTTTGTTATAGGCCAATGAAAAATATATGGGGTAGGGAAAAATATATAGACATAGTAAATAAAGAAGAGAGAATCTATTGCATGGGTAAGAACCAGAGCATGGAGGCTAAGAGGGTTAAGACAGGGTATTCCTCAAAACCTATGTCCGATATGTGGTAATGAAGACATTGAACACATAGTATTTAAGTGCCAAGGAACAGAAAATTGGAGAAGAGAATTTATTAAAAAGAAGTGGTTGAAGGGGGATAGAAATACGCTTATAATCAAAATGATGTGCAAGGACGCTAGGAGCATTGGACAGTTTTTGTGTAAAGTAAAAAATAAATTGCTTTGGACAGTGGATAGAGAAAACTAAGAGGTAATGTACCTTACCTTGAATGGAAAACTATGGTGAATGTGTGATGGGAAAGTAATCAATAACTGAAAAGTGAAAAACAAGTGGAAATAGGACATGAAAAACTGTAACAAGATAATTTATTGATGAGAAATTGTAAAATGTAAATAAACTGTAGTGATTGTCTGCAGAATGAGTGGCCAGGGTCAAAGTTCAGTAGACAATCAAATTGTAAATCTCTTAGCACAATAAAACAATGCAATGCAATGCAATGCAATGCAATGCAATGCAATGCAATGCAATGCAATACAATAGCAAGGGTTTGAGAAATACTTACTGAAAATAATATTCCGCCAATCAGAGGTCCAAGTATGTAACCCAGTCCATAAAATACCTCCAATGTTGCCTGAAAAATATATAAAATGCTTAGTATAATTGTTTGGAACTCTTGCAATATTTATTTCTTGAAAATTACAATAATTGTTTTCTGCCATAAGAGGTTGTTACTATGTATATTTATTCTCTGTTATTCCTGTTTGATTTGCAGGAGTGCAAGAAACATGTTAAAAGTGTTTAAACTTGAACACATTATTTTTATCATTTTTGTACCTCATTACTAGTATGAGAAGAATCTTATTTTTTTGAACTCTTCAGTATGTTAGTGTGCAAGGCAAGGCCAAAATAAAAGTGTTTTATTTGAATATCTTCTTCTCTAAACTATCATTTATCATTCTTCCCTTTAATGAGTTTATCAGTTATTCTTCCATTTTTGCTAAACACTTGAATTCTGTATGTAAATAAGCACGTATTCTTAATTTTAAGTCACTTCTTGGTAAACATATATCATAAATAATGTAATATGGAAATAAGAATTACTATTTCAATCAATTTGTGGAACAACAAATAAATATAGCCCGATAAGATACAAAAGTAAAATTTTATAAGTTAATGACTGCACCAGTGTTAATGTTCAGAAGTAAAACTTGGATGTTACTCATTACTGGTGTTTTAGTGACTAGATAACATATGAAAGAGATAAAATAAGATATAGTTCAGTGAAAATGAAATTTCTCTGTAGAGTGAAAGGCTGTACAAGAATAGATTTGATATGAAATGAAACTATATGAGAATAATTAAATATATATAACTTTAGTAAAATAGAAGAGATAAAGACAGTTGGAGGGTCCCCTATCTCAAATAAGTACTTAAAGAATCCCGGCCTTCGTGAATAGCTATTGGCCTCAAGGTAGAAGAGATGTTGGATCCGAGGAAGAGATGGTCATAGCAATGTGAAGTTGGAACAGGCATGAGTAAACCTTACAAGGATAAGGATGATGATTATGAATAATTACTATTTATATGAATACCATATAGGTAATTCATAATGGAAATATGTAAATTTGTCATAGGTAGGCAATTCATGTGAATGTGTCAGATACTTTCATTAAAGTATGCTGATTTCGAGCCCACTGATGGGGGTGCAGATTTTTCAACTCATGTATATGACTGGTACCCATTCAGCATCATGGGATAAATAAGGAACTATAATTTTTAGTGATCTTTGGGTCATAAAAACCATTAATGTGGCTGGGGGATGCTTGGTGCCAACCACATCACCTAGCTCTGTCATGTATATATGGATGTCAAGCCAGAAGTTGATATGACAGACCTTGGCTCTTCATGGGCTGTCATACCACAAAATATTACTCTTATTAGTTACATTATCTTTTTGTTCCAAGTGAAATTTGAAAGTTGCTTGGTTATTAAGGAAACATTTTTCTCTCTCTCTCCCACCCACCCACACCCGCCTGAGCACGCAAATGTATTTTCTGTCTCTGAAGTGGTACAGTAGGGATGATAGTTCTGTGCCGGTGAAGCCTGGATGCACACTGGTTATCTGGAGAGTGAGCAGGTCCCAGTTCTCAGACATGTGCAATGAGTGCAATCAGTTCAGTATAGCGACAGCAGTAGTCAGAGAAACATCTCTCTTGCTAGCTGTCTGTTCTTTCTGTTTATAAATTAGTTCTTATAGTTTCTGTAGGAGCAACATTACAGTTTCTGCATGAGGGGGATAAGATTGCCTGAAGCAATTTACCAAATTTTCAAGTCGATTTTAACAATATATGTATTTAGCCTAAAAGAAAACAGTCTTTTATTTCTTAAATGTGAAACACGTGTATTAAAAGTACAGATGTCATAATGTTTCTTTTGGTAGAGCAATAATAACCAGTACCTAATTATTTCTTGTAACTTAGGGAGGGGATTGTAGTCCTGCCCCCCCCTAAATGATGCCCCTGTTTCTGTAATTTTAACTTGATTCTATATATTGTGTATTTTGGTGTGTGTTTATTGGAAGTTCTTGCCTTCAGTGAATTTTTTATATAAAAATACACAATTTAATACTACCACAAAATCAATGGGGAAAAATAACAAAAAATGGCTAATCGCAAAATTCATTCGTAACTTGCTCTCAGATCTGTTTGGTGATTGATAACCCCTGTACCATAGTGTGCAGTTGGAAAAGGCCTCAATGTCTCATGCCAAAACAAGAAGCAGGACTTGCCCAATTCCATGAAAGGATTCTAAATTTGGAGCTTTACAACCTAAGTAAGGGTCAAAGCCTGTTCTGAAAATTTACACTGACAGTTTGTAGGCCATGCACACAATGCTCTCCGATTGCCCTATTCATCATGTCTTAACCAAGTAGAACTCATCTGGATGATATAAAGCAATGGGTAGTTTGGTAGAACACAACATTTAAATTAGATGATGTTATTTATAAAGCTTAGCTAACATGTTGACGATATTAGCAGGAAAAGTGAGAAAATGCCTGTTAACACATTAAGTAGGAAGACAAATAATGAAGAAGACCTGTTTGAAAATGTCATAGAAAGTTTTGTAATCCAAGGTAGAGAATATACTGACAATGAAGAAGACAAGACGACGAAAGGGAAATATCTGAAGAAGATGAAAGGGAAAATCCTGCAGAAAAAAACAATGGTGATATTTCTGGTGTAGAGTGTTTATTAATTAATAAAGCCACTGCTAGTTTAAGACAATGCATTCACATGACAAGGTTTGTGTATAATGTGTAAATATAAAAGAATGATAGAGCAAACTGAACAATGTGACAATAAACCAGCCATCCAGTGGTGTGATGTGTGTATGTCATGTCAACAAAGTCCCACTCTTTCAGCAGACAGACAGCCTGTAGAGTAACTGGCATTAGGCATAGACTCTCTTCAGTGCACTAGGAAATTAGGTTACTGGTACAGAACTACTGTCCCTACTGTACGTATTTTACCCAACAACTGGGTTAAATTTTGCTAAAAATGTACACTTTTAAACTGTATGACTTCAAATAAATTGAAATAACACATAACACTTGATGCAGTAATTTGTATGACAAATTATGTAAATGTCAAGAGTGATTATAGTGAGAATATGCATTATTGTGTGACATTGATTTGAGATGTTTGATGATTGTAAGCATTGTTGAGAAGTGGGTTTATACGGCTTTACTGAAACTGACAATAACAGCGTGCAATAATGTAGTGAGGGGGTGAGCTGTTTATCATTATTAGAGACGAGCAAATGACGTAATATTGGCGCGTTTTTCTTAGAATTTGCTGGAACATTTTTCCCTAGAGCATATGTTTTCGTAATTTTCATTGGATATAAAAATAGACGCTAATGTTGGCGCGTTTTATTAACCAATAGCAGCTCGGTTATAATCTTTAGGCATATCGGGGTGTGGGAGTATAAAAAGAGCTAAGTTAGAGGTAGATCCCTCCCAGTCCATCGGAAACATTTGTACATTACACGTCGTCTCCAGTCCATCGGAAATATTTGTACATTACACGTCGTCTCCAGTCCATCGGAAATATTTGTACATACACGTCGTCTTCAGTCCATCGGAAATATTTGTACATTACACGTCGTCTCCAGTCCATCGGAAATATTTGTACATTACACGTCGTCTTCAGTCCATCGGAAATATTTGTACATTACACGTCGTCTCCAGTCCATCGGAAACATTTGTACATTACACGTCGTCTCCAGTCCATCGGAAATATTTGTACATTACATGTCGTCTTCAGTCCATTGGAAACATTTATGCATTATACGTCGCTGAGTTCAACAGAAAAGTCATGGTGAATACATAGCATAGTTTATCGATTTGCAGTGTACGCGTAGCAAAGTTATGAAAAATCTCAAGTGTTGTAAAGTTAATTACACAAAAAGTTGAAGTACGCAAATTAATAATAAGCAGTAAATAAGTTAATATAACATTCAGTTTGGCGAGTGTCAAGATTAAGATGTGGAAGTGAATAATGTGTTAAGACAATAAAAGTATAAAACAAATTCTTTTATTAGTGTTATCTTTGGATAAAAACTCCTTTCCGTTTACACACCTGTATAAGATAAGTGCTCGACCAAAAAGATCATAGCTAGCCGGAGGACAGTGAACCCAAAAATTAAACACAATAACAGGCGCTCAGTAAAAGATAACACGAAGTGACCGCGACAAATTGTCTTTTATACGTGCGGCAGATAAAAGTAGCATTTTTCAAACAAACACTAATACCGTCACAAAATGGCTCCCAAACGTGGGGCTAATAAATAAATATCATGTCACACACTTTCATTGACAAATTACTAACAGGACTGCTACTTTTTACTTTCACTGTTTCAGCACTTAAACCTTGTATTATAAAATATGACACATTTAGCTTGAAATGGTTTAGTATTAATAACACTTACAAATATAGTAGCAACACGATCTGGAAACATTGCAGCTGTTATGGAGAAGGCTGCTGTGGTTGCTGCAGATGCTCCAAGGGACTCAATAATACGAATTGCAAATGACAGGGTGATGAATTCTGTATGAGTGGGTATGAGATCCAATAACCTGTAAAAAGCAGTTGTTTAATTTATATCTTATGTTGCTATTTTGTTGGGGGTATCAGAAATTACAAATCAAAACGTAAGCTGATACTTTTCATACAATTATTTTCATTTCCTTTCTAAATTTTTTGAGCATCCAACAGATTTATTGTGCATAGACCAGACATTTTTAACAGTGAGGAACACAAGTGGAGCTTTACTGTATGTGATGAACTATCAAAATAATTTGTGTTAGAAGCAGAAGTTATGTTGAAATCTTTATTGCACTGTCAATTGTTACAAATTTCAATATATGCATTGAAAAATTCAAGTTTTCACTTAGTGATGTCAAAATTTTAAATTGTAAATGCATTCAAATGCTTCGACATTATATTTTTGAACATGTTTAGTAGTTCAAGATGATCATTGCTTAATTTAGTGATATAGCTTATAATGCCTTTCAGGGAAAAAAGAAATGAAAGAAATAAGCTCTACAGCTTAGCCTAAGATTGGATGCTCATCTTGACAACCCTACTGATGAATATATTGAGGCAGTATTTTTAACACTTAAATGATTTTAGTGAAATTAAATAATATAAAATATAATAACAGTCCATTTTAAAACAATACGTGTATAATATAATATTTAAAATGCATGTAACAGTCATAGTATTAATGTTTATATTATTATGTACATGTTCAATAATGTTATGTGAAAGTATTACGTAATTTAATAATGTAGGAGCTGTGAGAATAATAGGTTAAAAGTTGCTAACAATGAGGTAACAATGAAGTAACCTTGAGGCAATAATGAATTAGAATGTTTAATAATGCTACTGGCAATTCTTGGAGCAGCAATAATGTAATTTTTGAGACAGTTTATAAAATAGCCAATCAACAACCAGAAAAATGCTTAAGTTAAACAAAGTACTCTATTGGAGTAGGATTAGCCAATCAGAAATTGAAATGGAGCAAAATTTACAAATTCAGAAGTCAGTTGCTTGTAGACAGTGTTACTAACCGGATGTGAGATGCGTCCTCGAGAAGTTTAATACATATTCAGTGCGAGACAAAAATAATTTACGTGTTTAAAAAAAGTGCAAGTAATTAATAAATAACCTCACAGCTCTCTGTATCAGTGAAGTGTAATTTTAATCATTTAAAGAATTAATAAATGGAGAGAAGTACAAATTATAATCTGTGTAAGCCTACATTCTTAGCCGCACTACTCCCTGCAAAGAAATCCATGTCTCTAACAATAATACTGACACAGCCGAGATAAACATAATTGTATAATATTTAAAGAAACAGTCAAAATTACAAAGTTAATATTTTTAAGCTTCGGGCGAAGGCTACCGGAAACTTTTTACCATACGTGCGGTTGCAACTACTTCAAGTTCAGCTCCCCAACAGTCGAAATAAAATACAACTCCTCTTAAGAATAAATAAACCTACTTCAAATTGATGCCCAAAGCGTGGTGCAAACAACGTAAAGACAATGCACCTTCTCAATATAAACTGAAAGAGCTTAGTGCAATGTACACTGCCATTGGGTGTTGAACCTACAAATATCTGAATACATGCATCTGTTCGTAAAATTGCTCTAGTAAAACAGTTGACACAAAGGCATCCCTGTGAAATGCAATCCAAAGTAACAAAATATATTGAATATGTCTTACCCAAAAAGTATTGAACAGAGTGCAGCTATAACTATTCCAGAATTCAGCATGAATTTTGGACCAATGTAGTCCATCTGAAATAAAAC
The DNA here is from genome assembly GCA_030765065.1 of Deroplatys truncata. Lineage (NCBI taxonomy): Eukaryota > Metazoa > Arthropoda > Insecta > Mantodea > Mantidae > Deroplatys > Deroplatys truncata. The sequence goes on from CM060985.1 coordinate 56,990,299, forward strand.
AGATTGTTGCAGATGTAAAATGGTAAAGAACAAAAGTAATTTTATTATTTTTTAAATAAAAGCTTTCCATTTCTTCATGTCTTTTTATACAGATTTGTTATTATAGGATTTTAATTCCATACTACAGAAACATAACATGGGCCACATATGGTAAGTAAGCCCCACAAGAACTAGCATTGCTGCACCAAATTTAAGTTTTGATTGATACTTATAAAAAACACAATCACTCTTATTAGCTATTCCTCACATTAAGTAGGTCAGACCCACATCCAGTCACCATTAGAGTTATGGTATGGTTTAAAACCAGAGATGTAATTTTGATATACAGTATTTACTGACATGTAAGATGCACGTTTTTTTCTCCAAAAATAAGTTCAAAAACAGGGTGCTTCTTTCATTGGCTCCATTTTTTCCATGTTTCGACTTGAAGCAATTCAATTTTAGCTTCCTTGCGAACATTTGAGTGTTCAGTTATATAGAGCTCATTGGATGCACATGCACTGCCATTAATGATTTTCATATTGTTCATTTAAGCTTCAATTGTGTTTAATGCAAAGATCCACTTATATCTTTACTTATAAGGTTTGCAAACTATGCAGGAAAATAACATTGCTATACAATTGCATTTAAGCTACAAGCGATTACATATGCTAAAGAACATAAAAATAGCACTGCAGAAAGGCATTCTGGGTCATCTCCAACTGAGAAAATGATAAAAACTTGGTGGAATCAGGAGGAGGTTTTAAGGAAATCAACTTACAGTAAACATAATCTAGAAAGTAGAACTGCTAAATGGCCAGAACTTAAACAGAACTGAATACTTGGATTTTAGACAACAGATAAGCGGGAATTTGAGTTTCTATGAAAATGATAATTCATCAAGTCAAAGCAATATCCACTAACAAGGGGTCACCAACTTTACTGCATCAACATCATGGTGTTCGAGATTTATGAAGAGGTAACAGCTTTATATTCAGACTAAACTAAATTGCTGTAGATTAAGTGAGAAATCTTTTTTTCCTAAAAAAACGTCTTAAAAATGGGTGCATATTCTACACCAGTACATGTCTTATATGCTGGATAATATTGTAATACCAAATCAGGATATTATACAGTGTAATTTGTGGCAACATTGGTTGGATTGGCGACACAAATGTTTGTAAGGAACATGATTTTTTTGGGGGGTAAAATGATGTTAATTTCATCATGCCAATAGCGTTGTAGCTTTATCATACATATACTCCAAGAAAACACTAATAAATTATTATTATTATTTGTTACCAAATAAAATATACAATCAGTAATATTAATAAAACGACTGTTTCAATATTTTGCTTGACGTTAATCTGGCTTTTACTTGAATGAAAAATAACTGCACTCATTCTTGTTATAGAAAAAAAAAATAACACACCCTGTCGCAATACCTTTCAATGAAAACATCCAAAGCAAAATCAGAATATTTTATGTTTATGACATTTTTTATTAAGAGCTACAACAATATACAAGATTAATTGGCCTCTTCATCAGACAGCAATTGCGGTTGTTAATTCTCAATTGGTTCTGGTGCATCTGTATGGTCATTCATGTATCAGAGATACCATTATACTGAAACCAGCTTTTTGGTTGTTGAAGAAAGTCTGTTCCTGGTTTTTGTGTGGATTTGTCCATGGGTAGAACAATTGTGACTGATGCGGTTCATTCAGAAGTTTAAATGCCAGCAAACTTATTCGCATAATCCTCTCCACCAGGTAGAAGGCAAGACATTTTGAGCAGAAGCCACAAAGCATCTTGAGGAAAGCTATCATCACTAGCTTTAATCAATGCAAACACTCCAAGAGATGATGAACAACCTTCACATTCAGAGCAAAAATCACAGTTCTGATGATAAAACACAAAAACAAAAATAATTACAAGTGAACAAGAAACCCCAGTATGATGGACAGCACAGAATGCAGTGCGTCCCAGAATACTGATACCTGGGACAACATGTAGCCTTCAAACAGAACATTAACCTCGAGATAAAATGCAGGATTTTATCAGCTTGGAAGGCATTCTGAAGTCTGAAGTTCATATTGTTGGACAACTCAACTGTAATCTAAGTTTTAAGACTCTAGAATCCTGCATCCTCCCAGTAATCCTCTATGGATGCCAAACATGGACTCTCTCTGCCAAGCAATTTACAAAAATACAAACATACCAGAGAAAGATGCCGAGAAAAATACAGGGAGTTACTTTGAGAGACAAAATATCTAATACCAACCTACAAAGAATGACTAAAGCATTCAATGCAGCAGAACAACAATGATAAAGTGGAAGGGGGGACACGTGTCAAGAATGGACCATTCAATGGACCATGACCATGATGTAGGACCTGCATATCAGAGGAAGAAACCAAGGAAGACTGCAGCTCAGAAGGACGGACATGTATTTTTTCACGTTTGTGAAAATAGTAGCCAAGAAAAGCAAAAGACGGAACTCGGTGGAAAGAAATGAGATGCAGTATCTAAGTCACAAATTGTTAAAATGTTACAGTGTTAAGAGTTAAAAAGGACCAAACAAACATTAGTTACATGTATTACAAGGCAGAGCCAAGAAAGCAAAAGACAGAACTCATTGGAAGAACTAGGACATAGCATATCACAAACTATCACTAGTTAAAGTGTTAGAATTAACAGGACCAAACTAACACTAACCACAAAATTTTACAGTGTTAGAACCAAGTTCTAGGAATAAGCAAGTTGGCAGCACATTACCTTGCTTGGATGGCTCACAAGTGAAGGAGGCTTGGCCTTTGAGGGATACAATGGCTAAATTCATTCATTCAAGTTAACTATGATTATTCATCTGTCATGCCCTAGCACATTGTTTAAAGATAAAGGCATGTTACTTGGTAGTTATGTAAAGTGACAATCATTGCAGATCGTTGGGACGGTTGTGCGTGTTATACTATATTAATGCAGTATTACACAGTATTTTTACAACACTAAGTCATCATATAAGGAATATGCATGAAGCTTGGATTTATTTCTTGGAAGAGCAACAAATGAGATACTAATGCTCTGCAGTGTACATCTTAAGATACTACGATTCCATTATATAGCCATCACTTATTTTTTGTTCCTGAACAACAGATTCCTGGAAAATGATGAATACATAGTCTGTTAACAATTAACTTGTTCTTTAACAGTTGCTATGTTGTTCAGGTTGCACTGTTTTGTGACTGCATAAATGAAATATCTTAGTAATACCAGCTATTAAAATATTAACTGGAAGTCAAAGGCTGCGAATTACAATTCTTAAAATTTCTAATAAACATTTTGAGTCAAAATGTTCATTAAACCTGTTACTTACATGATTTTCAGTTAATTTTTTTCCATGTTTTATTATATAAAATATCCCAAGTAATAACTTTTTTATGTTGTAAAAAATATATCACTCTCCAAGAAAACTACAAGAATGTACAAAATTAAGTATAAAGAATGCAATGAAATCTACATACACAAGCTGAAATGGTTTAATGAACATTTTAAGTAATATCAGATAGAAACAACTGAAAAATCAATGGCTCACTTTTTGAACAAGATACAGTATAGAAAGTAATGTTCACATAATAAAGTTCATGCAGTAAATTTCAGAACTCGATATTTCAGGGAGGAAGATTTATATAATGAAATGTGAAGCAGTTTTCGGTGTTTTCTTCAATATACAACTTCAGGCAACCAACAGTGGGATCTCAAACTTGGTTCTGAGGTACCTCACTATATACCTAAATTCAGACATCCAACAATGGAATCTCAAGCATCTGGGCAAGATGCTCACAATGTTTATGGTCATCAAAAGTATCTGAGAATATGATCATTATGTCTGCATACATATTCTATGTAAACAATGAGTTTAGTAAAGCAGTTAAGTGTTTATGGATAATTGATAAGAAAGCACAATGAAGTGAATTCATAATGCCTGAATAAGATCGCTCTTTACTATGCTCATTTGTAAGTTTGGAAGTAAATTAGTGCAGTTGGCAGTGATCCTTAATCATCATTGTTTATTCAACTCAAAATGTTAATCAGGAACAAATACTAGCTATTCTTTATAAAAACACTAATGCAAAAAATATTAATTGCATTTTACTGAACTTCCACTGCAGCAGCTGCAGCTTCTCAAGTCGCTAATAAAATAGTTATTATATATAACAATACTTACATACTTCCCGAGTACAGGACTGCTTAAAAATGCCACCAGCTCAAAAATACCAAACACAAAACCATATTCTGTGGCAGTTGCACCTTTTTTCTCAGCCTAAATATAAAGAAAGAAAATTATGTGAAAGCAGTTTTCTTTGAAAAACATCAACAAAGTGTTAACAACGACATATACCTGCAAAAAGAATGCAATTCTGTTTTGTGTATACAAAGGAAAGGGGAGTGGCAATATACTCAAATATTATTACCTACCACCAGAAATATAAAATTTTATACTGAAGAAAAACGAAAATAAATGCAGAATTTAAAGCCCTAATATGCATTGTTATTTATAGCCAAGGTAGAATTTACAGTAATGAATGCACTAGTGGTTGTACAACAAGACAAACCTTAACAGCATTTTTTCTGGAAATAAAGTTGAAATGTTTACTGTTTGTTACAAACATCACACACAATACATATTAAGATTAGTTGAAAACATTAAGATTTTTCCTGCTCTATAAATTGATTTTAAAGATACTGTAATTTCTGAATCCATGCATTGTTTAAATTCTTCTGTAACAACTATTACACTTTTTTCAGCTCTGTACTGAAATATAATTTAATGCAACATAAACATGAACATTTTGTGGGTACAACTGAATGTTTAAATATCTAGATTTACTCAAAAGCTACAAGCATGAATGAGGGGTTCTGTGCAACAGTGGCATAAGTCAGTCCTTTGTTACAAGTTATATTATGGATTCTACAAAAATGTGTGAACTTCTCTGTGGTATTTAAAGTATTGAATAATATTTTAACAAAAACTTTAAGAATATAGGGTAAGATTTAAAAAAAGTAAAAAATGAATAGAAATGGATGTTAAAAGAGGAAAGGAACAATAATTCATGAGTACATAATACATAAGAACTTTAATAGGTAGTGTATAATTTAGTTTGTAACATAAAATGAACTGCACAGCTGAATAGTGGGCAAAGCCAATTTCAGTGGGCAGTCCAATATGTGCAATGTCTTAGGACTTCAATATTTATTATTATTATTATTATTATTATTATTATTATTATTATTATTATTATTATTATTATTTAAAATATCAAACATCATACTTGCATGAATTGACATAAATTGACATTCATACTTACTTTGAATCGCACAGTACCTTAATTTCCAAAAATTACCCTTGCCTATATTTTCAACCACTCAGACAAAACCATTCAGCTTGGCCAATCAAGAGTACAAATTTATGTTATACAACTTGCGAAAATTATTGGACGAATTACAACTTAATAAGACTGTCGATTCATATTATTATCAAAACTTCAAATACAAATGTGCATAAATGTAGGAACCATCCAGTTTAAATTCATCATAGATTCCTGTACTTAAACAGGCTTTGCTGCAAAAAAATCACTATTAGCCTGCTTTCCCTACCTTTCTTCAAGTTCCAGCATTTTCGGCAGATCAATAATCGGCAATTTCTAAAAGAATGCACACAAATAAGGAAAAGTAAGGCCTGCTCTCATATCAATTCTATGTTGATGTCTGCAGAATTATGGACGAAACTTATGTTTTATATAAACCTTGGATCACAGCACCAAACTCCAGAAGGAAATAATCTCCAGCATGATAACCACACCACTGCTTAGCCAAGGGCCAAAATATAAGAAATACTACAACATTTAAACATTATATATCACTTGGATTTTTTCAGTAGTTCAAGTGAAGAAAACTTACATGTGATGCTTTTGATATTTAATTCTAAGCAATGGAGAAGCTCCAACAAAGCAGAATAGATGCATGCTCATGATGTACTTATAGAAACATATCAGTGAGGGGCAATTACAAATGCTGCATAATGATCCATAAGAAGAGTATACAGTCATTACATTAGATTACTCCTGTATATCACAAATTCTTTATCTTTGGAGACAAACCAGGAAGGAAATTAGTGTCCTCTACAGAAGATTTTTACAACTGAAATATGTTATAATTTGAAGACAAAGAGATTGAATTTTATTTTTTAATTAATGATTATTAAATAGTTATAAAACAACTTTATTCATTTACATTGAAGGTCCCAATGAGCATATTGCTCCAGGTAGGGACTGCTCTTTTCTAGGAGATGGTGGCACAATACAAAGAATAAACAACACACACAAAAAGTACACAAGCATAATAAAAAAGAAAAGAAAGAAAAAGAGAAAAAAAAATAAACATACTTTGTGTGTGTATGATTAACATTTATTAAATATTTCAACAATTATCACAAAGATTGTCTGTTATCGAGTTATTAGGAATTGAAGTACCTATTGCTCAAGTAGGTATTTGAAGAGTTTATTTGAACTGAGATAAGTTAAGTGATGCTATGCCAAATGGGAGACTGTTGTATGTTTTGGCAGCACTATGTAATATATCTTTTATTCCATATTTGGTGGAGTTAACTGATTCTAGGAGATGTGATTGCTGATCTCGTTTTGTAGGAGTGAATATATTTTTTGTGTTTGATAACAGAGTTTGTGCATAGGAGATTATTTGCACTTTTATACAGATTCACTATATTTGCAGAGAAAGGAAAATGGCAGGTTGTTTTGTCTCCTTAAATATTTCTGTGGAAGGTTTAAAGCCAAAAAGCATTTTAATAGCTATGTTTTGCAGGATTTCTAAATAGTTTAGTTATTCTTTACCACCACCACCACCACCACCACCACCACCACCACCACCACCACCACCACCACCACCACCACCACCACCACCACCACCACCACCACCACCACCACCACCACCACCACCACCACCACCACCACCACCACCACCACCACCACCACCACCACCACCACCACCACCACCACCACCACCACCACCACCACCACCACCACCACCACCACCACCACCACCACCACCACCACCACCACCACCACCACCACCACCACCACCACCACCACCACCACCACCACCACCACCACCACCACCACCACCACCACCACCACCACCACCACCACCACCACCACCACCACCACCACCACCACCACCACCACCACCACCACCACCACCACCACCACCACCACCACCACCACCACCACCACCACCACCACCACCACCACCACCACCACCACCACCACCACCACCACCACCACCACCACCACCACCACCACCACCACCACCACCACCACCACCACCACCACCACCACCACCACCACCACCACCACCACCACCACCACCACCACCACCACCACCACCACCACCACCACCACCACCACCACCACCACCACCACCACCACCACCACCACCACCACCACCACCACCACCACCACCACCACCACCACCACCACCACCACCACCACCACCACCACCACCACCACCACCACCACCACCACCACCACCACCACCACCACCACCACCACCACCACCACCACCACCACCACCACCACCACCACCACCACCACCACCACCACCACCACCACCACCACCACCACCACCACCACCACCACCACCACCACCACCACCACCACCACCACCACCACCACCACCACCACCACCACCACCACCACCACCACCACCACCACCACCACCACCACCACCACCACCACCACCACCACCACCACCACCACCACCACCACCACCACCACCACCACCACCACCACCACCACCACCACCACCACCACCACCACCACCACCACCACCACCACCACCACCACCACCACCACCACCACCACCACCACCACCACCACTACTATTATTATTATTATTATTATTATTGCATTTAAATATAGAAAATCGGGGTGTAAGAGTGCAAAATAAAGACTTATTTTATGGCTATGATCTGTGAATTTTAGGATCACTTAATTTGGAATTTGGTTTTTCTCAATTTAAATCTAATTTTTTATTTCTGTGCCCGAGGGCCAGCTGCAAGTAGTGGCGATATGAAAGTTTGGAGGGAAAGGGGGATATCAATGTCCATAATTGACCACCATGTCGCACTAAGCTCAAGATGGATCAATGTCTACTGCAAGGCCATTGCATCCTTCTGCAGAGGATGTTATGAGCAGAGGGCAGTACTGGGGTATATGGATGCATGCAAAGTCCTTTTAATAGTCCCATAAATGGTCCCCAAGGACCTGATGGGGATGGGCGCACCCAATACCGGACTCCCAATCTAAGAACTTGCATATGCCATTGAGATCTGCATGCACTCAGCCAGGCTCTTTAACTTCATCTCACAAAATCTTGTTGGGCTTGATAAAAGGTTAACAAAATTATTTGTCATTAATTTGATCCATGACCTGTAATTAATTTTAGAAATATGTTACAGGTACATATTTTATGCCAAAAACTTCAGAATTATCTTAATTTCTATTGAAATTATTTGCTGTTATGGTTAAACAGGTTCTGCTAGGCAGTAAACTAAAGCCTATTCTCAATGTTGGGGCTAGACTTGACCAGACCTAAAATTTCAGCTCATGCAGATCTGTCATGTCAGCATGGATAGAAATCAGATCCCCTACATGCTCTTCAGCAGTGCCACTCCAGCACTATGAGGATGGTTAACAGAATGTGCTACTCAGTTCAAATGGTCAAAAGTGAACAATGAATTTTTTTCCCCTTTTTTCCTATTATATTGTAATTAGGTATATTCTTAAAAACAAAATAAACATCACCGTCCCTAACATGCAAATTAACTTTCATCATATTTTTAAATTATATGAAGCACAATATTATAAGATCTCACTTCTTTAAATACTTGACTTAGTTCAGTGTTGCTTTGAACTCCTCAAATAAGATTGCATTTATTACTTTCTTTACCACGTATATGTTAGGTAGAGAAGGTATTGCATTATACCCAAACAATATGATTCCAAGATTTCATTGGAAATACATATATATTTTGAGGCTCCCTGAATCTGAAAAAAGCATTTTTATAAAAAGGTCCATGTGTGTCTGACACGCATAACTCAAAAATGAGAAGTTGGTTAAGTATCAAACTTGGTGTTTAAGTTCAGTATCTTCCAAGGATGCGACACAAAGATTTTCAGAAAATCCTCCATCTCAACTATCCCTTATATAAAATATTTTTTGAAATTGTTTATTTTCTAAAAAAATGGCTGTAACGATTTTTATTAAAATACTATATATTAAAGTTTAAATGGAGGGAGGAACAGAGTGTAGAATTTAAACTAACATTAGATCCTAAGTATGGTCAAATATATCAACAGGGAATGAGCTTTATAAGGAACCAGGAAATAAAGAATGTAACTAGTACTTTCAATATGTTAATGCAAAGAGCCGGGGATGGGATGAGAAGGGGGAGGGGCAGGGTAATAAAGGAAATAGGATGGTACGATGAGGAATGCAAAATAACAAAAAAAATGGTGAAGCAGGCATTAGTAAGATGGAAAAAGGGAAGTGGTGAGGAAGAAAAGAAGGAATACCTAAAGAGTAGGAATTTCTATAATGCACTATTAGAAGAAAAGAAATAAGAATGGAGAAATAAAGAACAGAGTAATCTGATTAAAGTTTTAAGGGAGAATAACACCAGCTAGGTGTGAAGAATGTTAAAATCCGCGTATAATAAATGGTTAGTTAAACCGAATATCACTCCAGCAGATTGGATGGAGTATTTTAAAATGTTATTTGAGGAGGAGGGTGTTAAGATGAAATCAGTGATGGATTTTGGAGTGGGATACATAGATATGTTGGATAGTGAAGTGGGAGATGAGGAGGTAGTGAAACAACTGAAGGCAATGAAAAACAATAAGGCAACAGGTATAGATAGAATTCCTCCAGAGTTTATCAAAGAATGATGTAGTGGTGAGAATAGAGTAAAGATGCTTACAGATTTGTTTAATGTAATAAAAACTAAAGGGTATGTACCGGAGCATTGAAGGAAAGCAATAATTCAACCTATCTACAAAGGCAAGGGGAGTGTAGCTAAGCCCAATAATTACAGGGAATAGCATTACTATCAAATATTAGAAAGATTTTCACAGGGATCCTAGCAAATAGGATACAAAATTGGGTAGAGGAATATAACATCTTCTCGGAGTTTCAAATGGGTTTTCGTAAGAGGAGAAGAACAGTAGCCAACTTATTAATTAAAATTCTGGTGGATAAGTATTTAAAAGAAAAAAGGGGAAAATTATACATGGCATTTGTTGATTTGGAGAAAGCGTGTGACCGCATTGATTTAAATTTGTTGTGGTACAAACTTTTGAGGAAGGGAGTAAGTTAACAGATGGTGAATGTACTTAAAGCTCTATATAAAGAGTGTGTGAAAGTAGGAGTAGGATTGGTAACAAAAGAAGTAAAACAAAGGAAGAGGTTACGACAAGGATGTAAGCTAAGCCCAGTGTTATTTAATCTGTACATTGATGTTATCCTCACTGAGATAGGAAGAAACAATAATTGGTTGCCTGTGATAAATAAGGTATCAATTCCTGGGTTATTATTTGCAGATGACTTAATGGTAGGATCTGTTTCTATGATCAGCTTGAAGCAGTCCTTACTGCAAATGGATAAATACTGTGATGAATGGAATTTGAAAGTAAACCAAGAGAAGTCTCAAATTATAGTTTTTAAAGAAAGGTGCAAAATTGGGAAAGTATGAAAAGTGGAAGAACAGAGAGAAGGAATATAAAGTGGTTAGAGATTGTATATACTTAGGGTTCAAAATGGATGGGGGTGGAAAATGGGAGAAACAGAAGAAGTTGGTATTGGCGAAGGGGAAAGGGACAATGTCAGCAATTAGAAGGTGCAAATATAGAATACCAAATATGAATGTTAAATGGCTAGAGAAGATGTATAACGTGGTAGTTGAAGCAAAAATGCTATATGGAAGTGAAATATGGGGAGTAGATGTAGGCTGGAAGTGATAGATATGGTACATAGGAGGTTTTGTAGAGAAGTTTTAGGCCTGCCAAATTCCATAATAAAGGAGTTTGCTCTAATTGAAATGCAGAGAATGGGGAGAAAAGGGGTAATAATGGAGAGAGCTCTCAAATATTGGTATAGACTATTAAATTTAGAAGAAAAGAACTTGCTGAGGCAGTGTCTGGAATTTCAAGAAAGGAGCTTAAAGAATAATGGGTGAAGCTGTAGTATACAAACTAACTTGAAAAATAGTGGTCTGGGAGAAATTTTGAGAAGGAGGGAAAATAATGTCAAGGGATTTTGGAAAGAAGTTAGGCGGAGGTTTGAAGATATGGAGATACAGAATACACTTAGTAGCATTGGGATGAAAAGTTCCTTGGAAACATACATATTAATAAAAAATGCATGGGCAAGAGAAGAGTATGTGGACAACTCAGCAAAGAGAGAGTATAGCTTGGGTATGAGCAGGTGTATGGAGACTAATAGGAATGAGAAATGGGTACCCACAGAACCAGTGTCCAATATGTGGGGAAAGAGAAGATTTGGAACATATTGTGTTTGATTGTAAAGGTACAAAGCATTGGAGAAAGGAAGGCATAAATGGGAAATAGTTAAAACCATACAGAAAACTAGTCTTAAGCAAGATCTTTAACAAGGATAACAAAAAGATAGGAGAGTACCTGTCTAAAGTAAAAAAGAAATTGTCATGGTCAATAAAAAGAGATGTGAATTATAGTTCATCATGAGATGTTAAGATATATTATTATATTTATTAATTATTATTATTATTTTATTACTATTATTGTTATATTATCATCATTTTTATGTTGTATATAAAGAAATAAATACGGGTAGAATATGGCAAGATAATAGCCTGGGCTGATGTGTAGCCATATTCTAAGGAGGATTGCTAGCACAAATAAATAAATAAATAAATAAATTTAAAATATATTAAAGATATTTACATGAAAAGTAAAATGTGTATCTTGAATTTTCTGGGAATAGCCTTTGAAGTACTCTCTATTCAGAACGAATTTTGTACAATCTTGTATAACTGGTAAACGTCAAGAGATAGACAAAAATATACTACACAGGAAATGTAGATCCTTTTAAAACACACAATTTATTTCACGTAAGTTTTTTTGTGGCATAAGCCATTTATGAGATATCCATTGTTAATGGTTCGAATTGTTCATTTCTTGTCATTCTTTAAAGTCCTTTCAACATTCAGTTGTTTCTCGCAATTGCATGGATGCAGTATGGAATTCTAAGGCTAGGATATAGTGTACAGTTCTTAAACATTTAACTGTTGCTGTTCTCTTTGTGTCTATAATGAAATGTGTAATGTGGTTATTTCTGCAAAGGTTTATTTGGATTAAAATGTGGTAGATATCAAAATAAGCTTTAGTAAGAATAGTTTGTGTACTCATTAATAAACAATAGAGGGTAAAGAAAGTCATCTGAATGTAACACAAGATTCTTTTTCAACATGATAGATAAGTGTATAATAAATAAATTATATAAACTTTCATCTCAAAATTATGGAATAAAGATACCTATGAAGCTTTGACAGGTAGTGTGTACACAGAGTGCATAGAAATGCTAGGTTTAAATGAATGTAACACTAATAGCATATTTTTCGAATGTTGCTTCTCTCATTATATGAGTCAATTCAGTCAAGTACTAGCAAAATTATACAGTTATGAAGTAATTGAAATAACAAATGCAAATAACTAACACAGTAAGAAGAGATACATCTGCATGCTATATATAACAGAAAAGAAGCTTAAACTTGTTATCAAAAATGTTTTATACAAATTTATAAAGGAACACTCTCAGAATAAAATACATTAATTCAGTTTTAAAAATTTGAAAAAGAGTAGCCAAGCCGCATTTTTACGATAAAATTTGTATTGGAAAGATGAATGTAACAGTGGGAGATGTGAGCAAATGGAATATTAAATTAAGGATAGATTAAAAGCCCTATCCCACCAATGTTGAGTTTGCTAACTTCATGGCCCATTATCCCGGAAACTATTTAAGGTATCAAACTGACAATTTTTTTTAGGATGTAGATGCATGGTCTCTAAGTTCACTGATCTAGTTTCATACAATAACGTGGTTTATTTTTAACACACAATTTTTTGATTACAGTTTATCAGCAATTAATTTGTTTAAAACTATAACTAATCAACTTATTAACACCAAAGTGCACCATTAAGAGAATTGAGGTGTTGTTTTTGTCATAGAAAAATTTAATTTATCTATCTTCAATAGTACCTGAGAAAATTATGATGAAATATATATGTTTGCTTGGACATATGGATACTGCCATATTTAAAGTGATTCCAATTTGTAGAACCAACCTTCCCCTAAAAGATGAGCTAAAATCTACCTCTTTCTCTACTCGAGGGTGTGAGTGATGTTTTCTGTGAACTGGTACAGAATTCAGAGTAGAAAATGGTAAAGCACCATTTTTAAAAATATGTTTAACATACTGTGCCTCTAGTGACAAAATACACGTCAAGTTAAAGAGAAAATTCCAGTTTACAAGACTATACAAAAAACTAGAAATGTCATTTTTGGCACTTTTTGCCATTTAGTCTCCCCTTAATCAATAATTAGCTTTATTATTGATGATGGACCTTATACTCATCTGATCCCATCCCCATGGATGACAACCGAGACTTATGCAAGGCAAGTGATACTATGGTGGTTTGGCATTGGCCTCAGTAACAGGGAAATTAATTCACATCACACATACCCATTGTTTAATCCAAGAAGTTTTCTCCCATTGCAAATCTGTCTTGCCTATAAATTGAACCTGGATCCCTTTGTTACTAACAACTACAATGATCACCATGATACAGTTGTATAATAGAAGATTGGTTATCATGCGTCTTATATAATATATGCATTGAAACAGATGGAAAGTTAAATAAACAAAAAAATTTAAGGAAATGTCAATATAAACAGGAAATAATTCAGAAAAAAACTTACCTCTGCTGGATAAAAAGGTGCTTGAAGTGAAATACAGATGGCACAACTAAAATGAACACTTCCGATTGTTATTAGAACCATCCATTGTGTTCTGCTAAATTGCGATTTAAATTTATTTAGAAACATGTTGCACTTTGTTCAAAACTTCAGTCCCCTGCCAGTCAGTGATATTGGTCACTGCCTTCAACGAAGTGACAGACTTCAGCTGCAAAGAGAAAGATTTATACACATGAAAAGTGGTTCTGTTAATTACCACATGCAGCAGGAACAAAACTGTTCCTAATGAATAAAGAGAGAAGCAGTATTATCCTTATTACTATCAAAGTGCTGCTTGGTGACATGAATATTTAAATTGAAAATGCTCTCAGCTATTTCTATGAGCCTCTTCCATCATGAAGATATTTTTACTGGGTGTCATTAGCAGCTGTCTTGATGCAAGTGTATTATATTAAGTCTCTGGTTTCACCTCTTGGGATTATTCACAGATTATTCTTAGTAGAACAGTCTGGAAGCTGAGATTGCTTTATTTTCAGAGAATAAGAAGAGAAATATTAAATTACTTGGAACACATTTAAATTTAAGCAGTAAAAGAAAAGTTAAGTAGCTTGTAAAACTGAAAATCCTTTTCTTACAGGTTGAGGCAGTATTTTTAACACTTAAATGATTTCAGTCAAATTATATAATAATAGCCCGCCTTAAAGCAATATGTGTATAATATAATATATAAAATGCATGTAACAGTCATTGTATTAATGTTTATATTATTATGTACATGTTCAATAATGTTATGTGAATGTATTATGTAATTTAATAATGTAGGAGCTGTGAGAATAATAGGTTAAAAGTTGCTAACAATGAGGTAATCTTGAGGCAATAATGAATTAGAAAGCTTAATAATGCTACTGGTAATTCTTGGAGCAACAATAATGTAATTTTTGAGACAGTTTATAAATAGCCAATCAACAACCAGAAAAAAAGCTTAAGTTAAATAAAAGTATTCTATTGGAGCAGGATTAGCCAATCAGAAACTGAAATGGAGTAAAATTTACAAATTCAAAAGTTAGTTGCTTGTATACAGTGTTCCTAACTGGATGCGAGACGCGTCCTCAAGAAGTTCAATATGTATTCAGTGTGAGACAAAAAATAGTTTACGTGTTTAAAAAGTGCAAGTAACTAATAAATAATCTCACAGCTCTCTATATCAGTGAAGTGTTATTTAAATCATATCAAGAATTAATAAAAGGAGTGAAGTAAAAATTATATTCTGTGTAAGTCTACATTCTTAGTCGCACCACTCTCTGCAAAGAAATTCATGTCTCTAGCAATAATACTGATGCAGCCAAGGCAAAAATAAGTATATCATATTTAAAGAAACAGTCAAACTACAAAGTTAATATTCTTAAACTTGGAGCGAAGGCTACTGGAAACTTTTTACCATACATGCGGTTGCAACTACTTCAAGTTTGGCTCCTCAACAGTCGAAATATAATACACCACCTACTTAAAATTGGCTTTCCATACGTGAAGCAAAAACCTATTTCAAGGTTTGTGGTTTGTAATTCTATAGGTAGCTTTATTCTCTCCTTAAGGGGACCAACCTATGAAATTTGGAAATAACATATTTCTTAAGTAATTAGTTTGATTTTTAAGCTTATTTGTTTATACTATTTATTTATAAGTACTTATTGCTCAGGTCTTTATTGTGTTCATATAGCTTGGAATTAGCAGATATTTGCATTACATTCTATATAACTTTCTAAATTTTCATAGAAATTCCTTGAGTAGTTCAGAAAAAAATATTTGTTCCCTGTATTTTTTTTTTTTTTTTTGTTTTGTTTTCTTTATTTCTTTTTTAATGAGCTGCAGTGAAGTTTTCAAAATTTTGGAAGCAAATTTCAATGTTGTGTCCTACAAACAAAGTTAGTCTTACAAACTTATCAAATGATTTGCAAATAAACATGAATTGCTAAAAAAACAAATTCAAATATATACTTATAGCTGGCGCAAAACTTCTGGAGCTACTTCTGAGCGTAGGAATGGTTTATGTTTAGCTTAATCAATGAAAGCGATATAATACCTTTGCTTACTCACAGTGCATAACACATACAGTCTACATAGAAAGTGTCCGCATCTGGTTATAATATCAAAGAGAGAAGCAGCTAAATAGTGCTTATTTTATAATTGTGATTTTATAACCATGGCTCCTACATTTTCAAAGTTAAGTGGTAAGGTATTACATACTCAAAGCAGGGAAATAATTGCAAATGTCCTCGACTTCATGAAACAAGAAGCAGAGATGAAGGAAGGAAATATATGTTCACCCGAGTTTCACATAAGTCTTAAGAGAGTGAAAGAGAAAGTAGCCAAAGCAAGGTGTTTCACTGAGTTCCATTTCCAGAGTTCTCAAAAGATAAGAAAAAACACATGGATGAAAGAGTATCATTTGACACACCTGGGAAGAAACATAAGGTCCCTAAACATATTACAGAAATAGACAATTTCGACAAATGCATCATTCAGCGCACAATTCACAATTTCTATGTGGAAGATAAAACTGTGCCAACAATAAGCAGATTGCCATCAAGCTGAAAGATAAATTAAATTAAATGGAGTTTTATTTATGGACGCTCTTTAACTGCTGTGGTCCTTAGAGTCCCATTCTATATTGGGCATGAATGACCGGTAATTTTGCTCAGAGACCTCTTTATCAGGCTTGAGGTTCTTTTACGTGCCATAAATCTACAACACGGAACCACCAGCTTTACTTCCCTTCTGAAGGAAGCCATGCTAAGGATTTTTACGCCTGTAAAAACTCCATTGCCCTCCTCTGGGTTTGAACCGGCGACCTTGGGAACTAGAGGCTAGCATGGTAACCACTACACCATGGAGGATGACAAAAGCTGAAAGATAGCATAAATGTTCAAGGTGGTGCTACAAGTCTCAGAAAAAGTATAAAAGATATAGGATTCAAGTGGAAGAAACAAATCAAATAGAAGAGTTCTAGTAGAAAAGCAAAAAAATGTTGCCATAATAGCTTAGTCGATTAGAGCAATGTCACGGAAAGCCTAAGATCTGTGGTTCAAATCCCGGCTATGGCATTGAACTTTTCAGTCTGATTCTACCTTTCCAAATGACTATAATTTTATATGTACTTATATCAGCATAAATTTTCAAGGTGGTGCTACAAATCTCAGAAAAATTATAAAAGATTTAGGATTCAAGTGGAAGAAAATGAAATCAAACAGAAGAGTTCTAATAGAAAAGCACGACATATGATCTCAGCTGGAAGAGTACTTACTCAGAGGTACAAATTAGAGGGTCAAACTATAGTGTATGAAGATGAGTCACACATACACAGCAATCATACGTTGGAGTGACGATAGTGAATAAGGTTTGCAGGTACCTGTTGCTAAAGGGCAAATACTTATTATGGTTCATGCTGTTGGAAAGATTGGCTTTGTTCCAAATGCCCTTCTTTTACAAGGATATTTTCATCAAGAAATGAATACAGAAAATTACAGGAAGTGAATCAAGACCATGTTGATACCTATATGCCTGCGGGGTCTGTTCTGGTTATCAACAATGCTTCACAACGCATCAACACTTAACTTGGCAAACCACCTATCTCAAATTCCTAGAAAGAAGAAATGAGAGGTTGGTTACTTAGGCATAAAATAGCTTTTGATGAAAACACGAGTAAAACAAATATAACTTAGTTAAAGCCAACAAACCCCTTCAGAAGTCAAAATACTTGGCCAGACATTAAGCCAACATCGCCATAACGTACTTAGACTGCCACCCCAGATCTAAACCTAATCGAATTAATCTGGACTGATGATGATTAAGAGCAAGTATTTTTCGCAATCACTTTCCAAAGATAGATGAACTATCGAAAGCCTCAGTTAGCAGTCCGTTAAGTTCATATCAAGCAACAGACTACTTAACTGATGAAAGGAGGGATGTGCAATAGATCTTCAAGGTCGCAGTGCTTGGGCATAAAACCCACTCCTTTTCAAACTAGAACTAGAATCTGGACTGATGACAAAAAATGGATGGCCCGTAGAAATATCATTTTTAAACTAAAAGATGTGGAGCAGTTATGTCGCCAGCAATTTGCAGAAATTGGAAGATCGGAATGGGAAAATTTATGTTGACATGTTGAATAAATTGAGAATCATTATTTAAAAAAAGATAGAATTGCAGAAAATCAAATAGAAAGAATCCGCACCCAGGATAACGGTGCAGAAAGTAGCGACAGCAGTGATGGCGGCAATGATGTGAGTGATTCCGAGAAGAGGAAGGGCTGTCAGGTGTGGAAGAACTGGAGGCAGGTGGGTGACAGTGTTTTTATATTAAGGCCATTTTACAGTGGTGGATTTAAATATACTGTATATAACTATAAGTTTATCAGTGCAGTGCATAACCGATGTGCAGATATTTGACAATGACTGTCCCACGCACTCCTGCAGCATGCAGATGAGCGGTCACCTTTTGATCTGGTAAGTAACTTGTTTCATAGCTGTCATTAAGACTTTCACATGTCTAGAACTGTTGGGCCAATTATATATACTTGTTGCTTTCTATGCCCTTTAATCAGTACAAGCTTTATCTAAAGCTATGTGCTTTACCATTTTTACTTTCCCAAAAATTTACAGCAATAACTGTTATTTAACATCATGTTGAGACTCCTTGGTGAAATTTTCAAAGTAACTGACAAAAGTTTGCCACAAGGAGCAACTTGAGTGATAACAAACACTGGAAAAAAAAAAAAAAAAAAAAAAAAACGAAGAAAAGAAATTACTTTTAAGGATAGAGAAGTGATTTTGAAGTTCAAAATTTCACTCCTGTATTGAGTGGTATTTGAATGATTTCAAACTAGTAACAGTTAATACTGCATAAATCCCTATTTTTCAGAATATTTAACAATTTTCATGGATAGGTGCCTTGAGTATAAAAAGATACATCAGACATCCAATTCTGTTATACCGCACATATCAGTAAAATCATTCAAGAATATATTTAATACCATTTAGATAATTTATCCTTGTGTAGTAATATATGCCACAGAAGGAAGTTGGGTCGTCCTCCGTGGTCTAGTAGTACCGTGCTAACCTCTGGTTCCTGAGGTCGCGGATTCAAACCCGCCAGAGGATGATGGATTTTTTAGGATGCAAAAATCTTTAGCATGGCTTCCTTTGGAAGGGAAGTAAATCTGGGGTCTGCTGTCATAGATTTACGGCACATAAAAGAATCTCAAGCCTGATAAAGAGGCCTCTCAGCAAAATTTCCAGTCTTTCATATCCAATATAGCATGGGACGCTGAGAACCAGAGCAGTTAAAGATCATCCATAAATAAAACCCTAATTTAATTTTGTCTTCAAAGATGAGGTTGTTATAGAGAATATTACAGTGGATATTATATTATCTTTGAAGACAGCATTACTATTCACCTTGTATTGTATTGTAAATCGTGATTGAGAAATTTCAGTACAGAAACATGGCTTCATAAAACAATTACAAAATAAAATTTTCAAAACAGTACCACAAGCAAGACTATTACTTATATAACAAATTTATTAACCTATGTTAATAAATTTGTACTGGTTACAGATAAAACTAGATAGGCCTCTTAAACAATTCTGTAATTTGTGAGAGTACTAGATAAACAGATTAAAATTGATGTCATTTGGTGATAAAGATAATTACAAGTCTGCTCTTACAAAATGTTTGTGCAAATTTGTACAACAAAGCCTATTACTCTGTATACAAGAATGTATGAATGAGTGGTGAATACCTTAAATGAATAGTGATTTAAGATTCTCTGTGACAATGTATCACAAGTACAGCAATATTCTTTAAAGTTAGTTTATAGATATTTGTGATTAACTTATTTTTTTTTAATATGCCAATTTATTTCTCTTACCAATAATTCTTTTCTATTCCCTTTGACAAAATATTTCAAATACTAAACTATTGTGAATTAATTTTGAAGCTAGTTAATCCTTGGTTTTTTATAAATAAGTTATTTTCTTATATAATAATGTATTTATAATGCTAATTATTAGATTCTATTAAATAAATCTTAGTTTATCCATTACCTTGTGTAAATAAGTGATGTTAATGAATGAAACTATGATTTCCTACACTTATGTTACTATTGACAAAATATTGTGTAAACAGCCATACCTACTAGTATAATAGTCTATGTTATAAATATTTTAAAGTGATTACACATAAATTACTTTTTAAATAGTAATTTGATAAATTTTTAAGCAAGCATTAGATTATGAACTAGTAAATTTAGCATTATACTTTCAAGATTCACGTTAATTAGAACTCTTTGATATAGAGGCATGCAGAAGTAAGATGTTTAGTTTTTCTTTTGTTTGTCGCCCCCCCCCTTATGTGCTTCATTCAGCTTTCTCTTCTAGACAAACCTGCTTACTTTTTTACCTTTTGCAATATAGAGAGATCTAATCTGTTAGAATCACACAACTTTCTCTACCCATTATCATTTGTTTTCATAGCTATTTTATAAATGATTTACACAAAAACTTCTTTTTCTATCTTCTGTTAAGCATGATTGCTGTTTATAGAAATGGTTTTAGCATAAATTTTGTTGCAGATACATAGAAGCATACAGAAAGCAAAGATGACTGGTTATTGTTCATATTTGATATTTGCATTAGCCTGCTGCAAGAAACAAAGAATTACCACTAATTACTTCAAAGTGTATTGCTTAAAATATTGATAAGCTTGTGCTAGTAACAGTGAATATTTCAGAAATGGTTAATGCTACAAAAACCTTATTAGACATAAATTGTGTGCTTTAACTGGAGTTTGAATATCTCCCTTGTGCTTTCCCATAATTTTTTAATTATCATCATTCAATGTCTCAACGATGTATTTTAATAGAAATCTGATATGTAGTATTCGCATTTTCTCTACTCATTTTACTACTAACTGCTCTTACAAAATACTATCCTTCTTCTGTTTACTTCTTGTTAATCCAGATAAGCTTTCAACACATTTACACATTTCATTGTAGGTATAAGAAGGACAGTAGGCTAAAGTGATAAATTAGATGTATAAAAAAATCTTATCACTATGAGCTGGCTTTCAAATTCCATGCTCTTTGCACGAGCACAAGAAAAAACAAAGAGACACTAACCACTTGAAAAAAGTATAAGTATTTGAAAATTTAATCCAATAACAAAGAATCTTTGAAGCAGTCAAAGCCTCAAAAAATGTTATTTAATATAAACTGTGAGCTTTAATGAGACATGTATTTTTTAGGTAGTAAGATTTAGTAGCTTAGCTGCCATATTCCATTGTATAGGTTAGTCCCTCCTTATAGCTGTTAGCTCTCTGGGACATTCTGTATGCATAAATAAATTAATTTATAAAGATGAGTTGGAGTTTTTGAAACACTGAATATCACTCAGTACAAAGGTATCCGAGTATGCTTCGAGGACTACTTGTCCCCATCATCAGCAAGCATCCAACTGGTTCCTGGGGCTATTGGCAATCTTAATAAGTTGTCCTCAAAACATATTCAGGTACTTTTGTTTACTTAGTGATGTTTAGTATTTTAAAATTCCAACGCATATTTGTAAATTATCAGTACATCACTGTTTCTAATACTTCCACTAAAAAATAAATAGATTCATCTTTATTTTTTCAAGAAAACACTGGGTTTTAATTAACATGAATAAACATGATGTTACCTGCACCACTGAATAGTGGGTTGGAGGTAATGCTGACGTTCTCTGCCGTGGAATACACCCATGTTTCAGACCACCCATTTAGGTACAGACATTTTGACTTGTGTATGGGACTGATGCCCACTCAGCATTGTGAGGAATATCAGGAACTACAATAGGTAGCAATCTGTAAGTCTAGCAAACAAAGTTCTAGCAAAGGGAGGATGAAGCTGACCCATCATATCTCTATCAGTTGAATGATTGCCTGATTGTCCACTGCTGCTGGTGCAGGAGGATGGCAGAGTACATGAGGGACTGGTAGTTGATTTATTAACTGTTTAACAAGGCTATTGTATCACAAGTGTTGTTATAGTACTGGTGGTGGTGATGATTAACCCTTTATGGGGTGAAACCCGTGCTTATCTATCTGTCCATTAAGCTCATATTCTCCTGAGAGTGATTCATGTTATGCTGAATCTTGAACCTTAATTAGGTGGCAAGTATACAATCCATAGGGCTCATTTTCCTATGATAATGATCCATGTTATGTTGAACCTTGAACCTTCGATAGGTGGCAAGTGTAGAGACTACTGACCTACGAAGGATGGGACATATAAAAATTAAAGTGATATAAAACGTGTATTTTAAAAAACTTTTTTTTTAGGTTTTTAGTCGTTCTTATCATTTTATTGAAAGAATTATGTACAACAGCATAGGTATATTTTTACTTTCCCTACTAGGTACATAATAGAGATGGTAATGCATTTCAATAAAAAATTTATAGTGAGATTTCACTGGAAATACATGTTTTGAAGCCCCCTGAATCCATAAAAAGTATTTTTAGAAAAAGGTCTGTGTTTGTGAACAGCATAACTCAAAAACAAAAAGCCAGATAAACGTACAACTTCGTATTTAAGTTCAGCAACTTCCTAAGATGTGACACTATGATTTTGAAGAAAAAGCCTTAATCCAAACTACCCTTTACATGGAAGGTGTTTTAAAAATGTTTGATTTCCTAAAAAATGGCAGTAATGATTTTGATTAAAATACCACATATTAAAGGTATTTACATGACAAATAAAGTTTATATCTTGAATTTTCTGGGAATATCCTTTGAAGTCCTCTTCATTCGGCAGGAATTTTGTATAATCTTGTATAACTGGTAAACATTATGAGATAGATGAAAATGCACTACACAAGAAATGTAGATCTGTTTAAAACACAATTTATTTCAAATAACTGTTTTGTGGAATCAGCCATTTTCAAGATATCTATTATTAATGGCTCAAATTGTTCAAGCCATTCTTTTAAAGTCCTGTCAATTTTCAATTGTTTCTCATGATGTCATGCAAAGAGTATTGAAACTACAAATTAAATGTAGAAGTTTTAAATGTTTATTGTGCATTCTGTAAACCACAGAAAGAAAAATCAAGCAAAGAAATTGAGATTACATTTATACTTTTGCAAACTAAGAATAAAATGTGTGCAGAGACAATTAAAGATTTTAAATGTTGAGTGTGTGATTTATATAATATCCGTTTTATCTTTTGTTAGTCAATATATAACAAATACACTGTGTACAGTTTTTTAAAAAAAGGATAGTAATTTTCATAAAAGATTATATAAGAAGTTTCATCTTGAAATTTACAACTTTTTCACAAAGTACATTTTAGTAGTTCTGCATGTTATACCTTAAGTGTGTATATAGGTATACATACATACACACCAATTAAGGCTGTAACTTAAAAAACGGAGAAAAATTGATATTTTACCCATTACCCCTCTAACATTTGCGGCAATATCAATGTTTTTTGCAACATTTGCTCACTAGCAACGAATGAATTGACAAATGTATAAATCTTAACTCATTTATACCTTTAGTTCTTGTTACATTTTATTTATATTTAAAATATTTATATGCAAATCACACATTCTTGCTTCCAAACTATAGGGTGGATATAGAATAAACCTAGTTAAGGAAAATACCTCCGTTCAGCTGAGAATCAAAGCCAGAATCTCTGAATGTGACAGCGCCTTAACCATAACGCAGAAGCAGATGCTTCTTTCTTATACCAATATTTGCGAGGTCGCGGAGTACTTATTCGTGACTGGGGCTAAACTGAAGTGTAATGTCTTTACTTCGTTGAACATTATTTTCTTGAGCGTTACTCAAAAGTTTGAACAGAAACCTTTAAGTTAGAAAACGGTGGCTATTCCAAAGTGAAAGAAAACAGCACGTGCGACGCTTGTTGGAGCATTTAGCTGCAGGTGACAATGGATGGTAATCTTGTCCACCATGCTCTCGGTCCTTTATTTTACAAACACAGTTACGTAACTGTATATGTACAGTTAAGCATTTCAGTTAGTGTTGCTACAAATATTACTTAAAAGTAACTTGGGAATGGATGAAACAACGTAGAATTATTGTTGTCAAATAGAATCGTAGATATACCTTTGGTTGATTTGTCCATCCACAGGAATCTCCCGAGGCGGTGTTCACTAGTGGTTTCCAAAAATACTGCCAGTCTTCATCGAGTTTATCCACATTATTAACAACTGTAACTACAAGACAACTAAATAATAATAATAAAACCTGATGGAACTCGAGGCTTAATTAGCACACCTCTGAACGTCAAACGCGCCTGGTCCACATGTCCACTAGCACTGAGGAAAATACAGAAATGAACACAAAAGAAATCACTAAGAAACCAGAAGTGATGATAACTTTACTAAAACGCACATTTCGGTAGCAAACGTTGCCTCTCACGTGTAACCAGCACAAACAACTACAAGAAACTAATTTCAGTGGTTCTGCCACTGCGACGCGAAAGACTAGGTAGGTAAGTCATGTGAGATCGCGGGACCGGCCTTCGACCTTATAACAGGTTTAGACGATGCTTCATTCCTCCTGTATTATATAACATGAATTTGACCAGAAACGAACTATTGCATTTTTATAGAAACTTTATCCAATTCAATCAAGCGGCAATAATAGCAACCGGTAACTTAAAAGTTTTATATTACAAGATTTCATTATTCACTTGATGTTTATTTTTATCTCGGGCTCGAGAATCTCAATTGACAAACTAGCCTCAGAGAAACCTAAGAACCTTGAACGGGATAGCTAATTTATTTTCCGTGTTGATCCCTCATTTAACTTTATGAATCTATCAGTCAAATGACAATAGTTTGCTCATTAATTTATTTTCCATAAAAGTCCTTTATAAATATTCATCTCTTTTTTATTGACACATTATAGACGATAAATACTTGAACTATCTCAATTTTAATATATTGCGACACTTGCATTTACATAAAATCAGCTTTTAAGCTGGTAAAATGTTGAGTCGTCAGTTGCATACAAAAAATTGTATGTACACAAGAATAGCACAGTAGGTAGGTACATTTGTAAGCATGTTAATATCCCTATACTAATGTCTAGTGTAAAAATCTGATGTGTTGTATTACACATTTTCTTACAGATACAAAGGAAATAGCGATAGTAAAATGTTTTAGAACCGGATGCTCTACGTTGGCCTTAAAATTCCATATTCTTTCCATGACATCGCGAGAAACAATTGAAAATCGACAGGACTTTAAAACAATGGTTAAGAATTGCACAATTCGAAACGTTAATAACGGATATCTCGAAAATGGCTAATGCCACAAAAATAATTTGAAATAAATTATGTGTTTTAAAGAGATCTACATTTTTAGTATAGTACGTTTTCATCTATCGCTTAACGTTTACGAGTTATATCTACAAGATTATACAAAAGAATACTTCACAGACTGTTCCCAGAAAATTCAAGATGTACATTTTATTTGTCATGTAGAGATCTTTAATATATGGTACTTTAACCGAAATCGTTAGAGCCATTTTTTAGAAAATAAAACATTTCAAATAATGCCCCATGTAAAGGATAGTTAGGATAGGAGGATTTTCTTGAAAATCTTTTATGCCGCATATTTGGAAGATACTCAACTTAAATACCAAATATGCTATTTATGTGACTTCTCGTTTTTGAGTTATGCTGTTCACACACACATGTACATGGATCGTTTTTAAAATGCTCTTTTTGGGTCTAGGGGTCTCAAAACATATATTTTCGTAATATATCGACATCGAATTTTTGGTGAAATACAATACTTCTACTAACTATACGTAGTAGAGGAATTACAAATTTGAGGCGTTTTAGTAATATAGTATTTAAGGTTTTACAAAATTCATTTTAACTTTGTATTTTTTATTGAGTTGGGTAAATTTTCATATCTTTCTATTCCTATATAATGTAGGTTTTTTTCCAATATCTTTAATCTATGTTGCGGATATTTTTGTACTTGGTTGTTGCGAGTATAGTAACTGTTTGTTTTTTTGACATTAAATATAATTATTGTAATTATCATGAACATACGTAGATGACACAAAAACAATAACGTAAAGGTTAACATTTGTTTCTTTAAATAATGTCCTACATTATGTTCTATTGCCAGACAATATATTTTGTTTTGTATGTGTTTTAAATATCTTTTCACAATGAGTAGAATTTCCCCATATTATTTATTATACCATTGGTAATAAATAACCAGGCTAAGGATCCGGGACAATTTAAGACTTAAGTGAAGTATACTGTGTATCAGTACGGTGAAGAGAAGTGGTGCATTGAGTTTTGTTTATTTCTGTGTCCGTATATAATCCGCTTCGTGACCAGAGATACAGTACACTTCTGTCTCACTTCGATGTATTAGTCGGCCACTATATGAGTGCGCTTGGAGGAGGGCACCACTGTTTTTGTTGACAGTGCGAACGTCATCAAAGCTTAGGATCAGAGAAGAATTAGGGACAAGGCGATAGGAGATTGTACAGTTGCACAATGAAAACAGTACTACATTTGCAGGCCTCAGCCTTGTTAGTAAATGCAACTCAGAACTGCGGATGTTTTCTTTACCTGACTATCCTTCCGATGCCCCTCCCACTTGTTCCGTAACTCTTTAGTTCCTCTTCCCACCGCACGCACTCATATCGTAGCCGACTGGTATACTGTCTGTGACTCAGGAGTTTAGCTTTGTCCTTGGAGTTGACGTAAGCGAACCTGAGAGAGTGTTGTTTATTCTTTCCTATCGCTTTGTTGTTTTACACCCTGTTCCAAAGGTACTTATCCTTTCTTTCAGCGACAACAAATATTAGGCGAAGTAACATCAGTAGTACATTATTACCGCATCAAACAAAACAATTATGACCATACTTTCAATAAGTGAACTTGCGAAGTCTGTATACATGTAAGACAGTATATTTATGACAATATAAATGTGGAATATTATTTTACTAATCTGATTAATCCAAAGGGTGTGCACGATCTGATGCAGACGATTCGGAGTCCGAGTTATCGGATGATATCCCTTCTTGCTCATCATTTGCATTTGAAATAATAATCTGATCGATCACATCAGAAACCACACGATCCTTGGACCAGTAACCATCTTCTAATTTTCTAACATGCCGGTGATATCCTACCCAGCGTTCTGCAGGTACCGCAGAGATTCCTTCGTTGCTTAAACAAAATAACGAAAATTCGCCAGTAACATTCCGCTCCCTTATGAAGTGTTTTACCTTCACCCATGGGATTAAGATCGCATTTGTAAGGCGGCAGATACAGAGTGGAGTGTTCATGTGCATTGAGGATGCGGTCAATCTTAAATACCTTTTCTCTTGGTCTGTTCAACTCCATTTTTCTAAAGCCATGACATCATGTTAACTTTAATGTCGTATTTATTTGGGGGCTTATTGATCTGAATGGAGCATTATCTAGAATGATTACGATTTTTCCGGAAGGTTTAGAATCAAGCGTTCATTCACCCATCGTTCGAAGTTGACACCATTCATTTGCCCATGGTAATCACCTGTTACTGATCCTGCCTTGTAAATCAGCAATGCTCCAGAAATAAATCCATTCTCGGAGCATGCGTGAACAACAATGAGTCTGTTTCCTGCACTACCATCAGTAAGCACCCCTGTGATCCCATCAGCTTGCCAACATTTTTTGAATGTTAAATTACTGTCCATCCACGTTTCATCCAAATAAACGATATCCCTGCCTTGTCTTCGGTATTCCCTTAGCTCAGCTAAGTATTTGCATCTCCATTCAACAATTCTTGGCTTTTCGATTAAGATTGTTCGCTTTCCTCCGCACTTGCGCCAATCTAAATCCCAATTTCCGAATATCTCTCCTTAACTCTCCCCCCAAGGAAATTGTATCTTACTTCTAACTACAGGAAGTAACTTTCTGCATGTCGGAACTATCTTTTTATTGACGCACAAGTCCATTATTGTCCGCTTAATGACGCACATGTCGAAATCGTCTATATCTATGTCTCTTTCTGGATTTCGAGGTATTGCCTTGCCTGGAGTGCGTAAAGGGCTTCCTTCTGTTCTCTTCGCACTTTCTTATCTTAAATTCTTAATTGTTCCCACAGACACACCGCAGTAATTTGCTGTTCTCTCATCCGCTTTTGCGAAATCGTCAGAATTAGTTGTTTCTGCTCTGCTTCCTTTTTGCATTGCTACTTTACATAGTTTATTATTTCGCGAGCCTCGCTATGAATGGTTTTTCCCTTTTTCCGAAAGTTAGTCATTTCACTAATGAATTATATTAATTTGACACTCGCGATACAACGCGTTTGACACTGTAGCATCCACTGACACCGCCTGCAGTAAGACTACACTTGTTGACAATATTTTTGAACTGTCTGTGTTACACTATCTATACCTTACGCAAGAAGCACCCGGTCCACTGCACACTTGCAGTTGAAGGACAAAGTCAATCTCGTGGGTCACTGACAGTACGTCCTACTTCATTTTCTACTATCAATAGACGTACTGTTTACAATAGTAAATAAAGCAGCGCATTTGGTCTTTGTTTATATCAACAGCACTGTGTTTGCGGAATTCTATAGTAAGGTTGCACATACTTTGCTTGTTTTGGGTGATTTATGAAGAACTGGCACATTTCTTTCTTTAATTATTCTGTTCGAAATTCACTTAGTGCCCCAATTTCAGCACCAAATTAAGCAGAATGTTCTAGAGTTTCGATTGCCTGTCACTAGATGCGCAGATGTTCATGTTTTATTCGTAATTGTTAGTTTTATTGTCGGCAACTGTTTTTGAGATTTTGTTCTAGTCAACGTGAAAATGGAGTACTCATTAAATGAACGACTCTTCCATGTAAAGCAATACTGGATTACGAATTCAATTACAGCTACTCAAAGGGCATACCAGAGAGAATTTGGTGTTCGGAATCCTCCCCAAAGAAACACACTACTGGACTGGTAAACAAATTGGAAACAACTGCATCTCTGGCGAGTGAAAAAGACAAAACTTGTTCATCTAGGTTCCCACGGTTGTTGTTGACGTAAGAGCACGACTGGATCAGTCACCCAAAAAATCATTAAGACGTTTGTCGCAGGAGACACGGTACAACTACTCAATGTGTCAGAGAGATGTGAAAAGTGCAGGCCTAAAGTCGTATAGGATTACGGTTGCCCATCAGTTACAGGAACCAGATAAGGATAGACGACTGAATTATTGTCGTTGGTTTTAGGCGTTCATTGTGCAAAATCCTGCCATATTGTCCGTCACATGATTCACAGATGAAGCATGGTCCCATTTATCCGGCTATGTGAACTCAAATAACTCACACTATTGAGCCAGCGAAAATCCACATGTTATTTATGAAGCACCTATGCATCCGGTTAAAATCGGAATTTGGTGCGCAATATCCACACAGAGAATAGTGGGACCAATTTTTTTTAAACAATGTGAACACTGCAGAGTACCAACAGATTTCCATGGAGTTTGCTGATAAACTAGACGATGTAGAGCTGAGTCAAGGATATTTTCAGCAGGACGGCGCTACATGCTATACATCAAATGAACCCCTAATTGCAAGTTTCTTTGACGACCGGATAATTTCCAAGAACCTGTGGCCACCGAGATCTCCGGATTTGACATCGCCGGACTTCTTTCTATGGGGTTACTTAAAAGACAGGGCTTATGCCACACGTCCCCAGACATTGGACGATCTGAAGCACAACATTACACAGGAGATTCAAGTTAATGACAACAGAGTCCTCCAACGAGTGGCCAGTAACATAGAACGGCATGTTGAGTTGTGCCTTATGCAGGATGGAGGAAATTTTTAACATTTGCTATAGAGGTAAATAATCTCCCAAAATTCCTCTGCACTTCAGGTATAATAAGTTGTCGCTATCATAACTCGTTTTGAAACAATTAAAGAAATAAATGTGTCAGTTCTTCATAAATCATCCTGTATTAGCTCAACAGGCACTATTTAGTCTCTTAGCTAAGTTTTTGATGTGGTCCATCCGCTTGAATTGGTTAGCTAGCTACAAATAATAATCCAAGTAATTTAGCTGTGTAACAAATTGTACAGCTATTAGGTAGATGAAGATTATTAATTAAAATGAAATTAAACATGATTAATATTGATGTTTTATATAATACAAATAGAAATATAATTCATTTTTCATATTAACTTTACAGAGGTTAAATCACAAGTAAGAAACACATGATATATCAGGAGCATTAACAGCATTATTTGGAGAAATAAATATATAATCCCAATAGAAAGAGGCAGTTGAAACATACAGGACATCGTCCTAAATTAAGAAGAAGAAGAAGAGTAAGACTCAAATTTAATATCCTCGCAATAGCTGTTAATAAAGCAATCTCACCAACCCGATTTGATAAAGCAGCTAACAGAATTTGAGGTAGGAAGGAAATGAATGAAAATGAGTATATGCATTTAGTAGAATATTTATTTTATATATCATACCCGATAATGTCACTTACATATGATTTAAACTGAAGGAGAAATAATGAGGAAAGTCGTAAAAAGTGAGGAATTTCAACAAATACATTAATGATTCCTGAATTTGGCATGTTTTTCTTGATCAGATCAAAACCGATTTCACTGCATCATACCAGAACAACTTTTATTTTGTTTAGTTCCATTTATACCCCGCGTTTAATTACACTAGTCTTATCGGCGACCTTCCCTTTCCTTTGGAACGAATTGACAATGACGTTAATTCGTATTCTCTTGTCGTTGGTTTCTTGCACTTTTTGGGTTTTAATCATTAGTTCACACACACATTCACACTTCAGACTCTGGGGAGGATAGGGAATAATCTCGGCTAGAGAAAAATTCTCACCTTCCAACCGGGAATCCAGCCCGGGACCCCTCGCATAACAGGCAGATGCTCTACCGACTGAGCTACGGGGCCAGCCTTAAATATATATATATATATATATATATATATAAGTAAATATATAGCAGGTGAGTCAGCTGCCCCTAGATATTCGTATCTATGCAACCCGCAGTTTATAGTCTAATGTGAAAACATCCTTTTAGCAAACAAACGTTATTGTAGCTCTACTCTTCTATTCGGTACTATACGCAACTAGCATTAATGATTAAAGGTCTGAATGAGAACCAAAGAGCTGCAAAAGACTTAAAAAAGACGGCTCTTCATGGATATAATGCTTGCAAGGAGGTGGAGGAATGTTCTCCCAAAGAGGAGAAGAGAGTGAGTTAGCCGAGTGGGTTAGCTGCCGGAATATGGTAAAGCAAAGGTTAGCTTCGGAGGTTAGAATCTAATATAAGCATCACATTGTTTTGGTTCTTGTTTTTCTTTCTCGTTGTGTTTATTTTCTGTATTTTAGTATACTAATTTATTTATTTTTGTTATTTGCTCTCCTGTGAGCCAAAAACACAATTACAAGCAGATAATTGTGTATCATGTTTACCGTAATAATCTGTACCGTATCTGGTATTGTAAACCGTGTTACGTAGTTAGCTTTCATTATTTTGGGCGCATATCGACAATATTAAATCTAACAGATTTTGTTTCATGTTTAAACTTTATGTTTCGCTGCTACTGACAAAGGAGTTGTAAATGTGCTAAGTTCACGGCTAAACAGAATAATAAATTGTTAAAGAGCGTGGATTTCATCAACGAAGTAAATGTTCAAAATGACGACACCCTTCATCAACGCACATTTGTGTAAGTTGCCGGAGAGACCTTCTACATGCTCGGAGTAATCTGCCTGCATTCTTCACGTATGAGTGCCCGTAGATGGGCTTTGCGGTGGAAAACATGGCGATTACTCTATTTTGTACACACTTGTGTTATCAAAAATGTTGTTTGTATCATAATATCAAATTATAGACCCAAAGAGATAAAATAAAAGGTAATAACATTTTGCCGATGGATTTAAACCCGAACTGAAATAGCACAGTATTAAAGCAACCACGATAATACCATACGGCTAATGGTACCTTGCGACGTTAGGTTCCTATACCAGCTAGTAATCGCAGAACTTGACCCCACCTCGAATATTTACACGCTTTTTGCAGCTTCATACAGTATTTTGAGCTCGGTTTGGTAGTTTTAACTCAAATAAATAAACTGCATCAGTCATTACAGTTACTGTATGAACTGAAATATGCCATAGTTTGTGACGAAACAAAATTGTCTACCTAATACTTAGCATTTTTTGACAAGGCTGTACATTAACTAACCGCTTAAATCCAATTGGTCGCAATGTATAGATCTGCCATTTTGTTTTGAAATGGTTTTGTCAACCGATGCATGTGATAGGTTGTTCCATCAGGGGCATTTTCAAAGGGGTGCATGAATGTATGCTAAAAAATAAAAGTTTGTAAAATTGTCTAAAGGTACTACTACAGTTCCCACTGTCAGGGTGGGATGTTTTTTGCATCGACATACATTGCGATTGCATTCTGTCCCGCAAAACATTTATGCACTGAGTTATCTATCCCTCCTCTATAAAGTGTTATGCAAATCAGTCATTAGAAGGCATTCAAGAATATAACTCACATATGTCGCTTAGCAAATGCATAAATTAAAAAATAAATAGGCGCAGCTGATATCTCTCTCTCTCTCTCTCTCTCTGTGCGTGAATAGCATAATTCAAGTCTATAAATACCAAATTTAGTGTTTAAGTTCAGCATCTTGAACAAAGATGCGATACAAGGATTTTCAACAAAATCCCTCAGACCCAGATTATCTTTTATATGGAAACATTTTTTAATTTGTTATTTTCTCGAAACAAAATACCATATGTTTAAGATATCTGCATGACAAACAAAATGCATATTTTAAATTCTCTCTGAATAGCATGTAGAGCTCTCTTCATTCTAAATGAATTTCTTGTGCTTTTTTTTTTAACACGATAAACTATAAGAGATATACAAAAATGTACCAGACGAAAAATGTATATCTTGTTAACATACACAATTTATGTCCAATAATTTCTTTTGTGGTATTAAACATTTGGAAGATATTCATTGGTAATAGTTTGCATTTTCCAATACTTTTTCTTTTTCTTAAGGTGCCAAGTCGCCATTATTCTGCATCTCATGATGTCATGCAATAAGTATAGCATTTCAAAGCCAGCTTTTAAAGATTTGACTATCGCTTCAACCCTATCTATCTTCTTGTATCTACAACGAAAGGTATAATGAAACCTTCTGCAATCGTTTATCTCAATTAACATGAAGTAGACAGTAAAATAAACTTTTCTAAGATTAATGTGTAGACGAGATATAAAAATAAACAAAATACAGAAGTTCTTGTAAATGTAATACATACGATTTTTTCGTAATTACGGGAACTTTTGTTGACAAAGTGTTTTAATTGAGATGTAACTGGCACGTTAACTTTTCATAACAATATGACTGAAAAACTCAAATGCTGGATAAAGATCATTCAACACATACGCTGGTATAAATGAAACCCCACAATCAGGCACGTAGGAATAATTTTCCGACAGCAGAAAAATCTGTTATGTGGCAACTTGCTAAAGCAAGCAGCTCCAGTCTTTTGTTCTCTTTCGTTCTTTGAGCCAATAAATGGTTTTCTTTTTGTCAATGAATTCCTTAAGTGTATTAAGAAAATCTAAAACAAGAAGATCCGAAGGAGTATGAATGCAATATAAATTATGTACTAATAACATCAGAGAAAGTAGTAATGTTATATAAAACTAATAATAGTTTCTGCATCATTTACTGTTCGAAAAATATTGTAGACCAAAATGATGCAAGATGAAAGTTGAAAATCTTTTAAGTTAACTTTCAGACACATATTAGTACCATATAGTGCTCATTGCAATTTAAAGCGTAGAAAGAATATGAAATATAAATTGCTTAGAGCAAGCCCGGAGATAGACTAATTCGTTTAATAAGCGAAACACACACAAGTAGGCACAGTGTTACAAGCACCGGGTTTTGAACATATCATGAACTCTTCGGGAAAGATAGTGAAATATGTAACCTAGAACTCAACCTTTATCTACGCAACTATAGATAAGAACTATAACAATTGAACCAAAGATAAAAGCGTGTATACATATGCAGACGCTGCGGGCTCTGCTAATGCTATTATAAATGCACCGAAATCCTAGCATGAAATGCGTCATGTTGGATCATAGATAAATACATCACTAAGCGAAGCCTAGGAAGAGGTTCACTTAAGTTTAAGTTAATTAAGAATGTGATAGTAGTAACGATGTTTGATGACATATACAAAATATAACCAGGAATCTTTCATTCATTTAAGGAGGCGCTAGAGCCGTAATAAATGGTCGAAATGGTACAAAAATTAAGGGTGTGTATCTACAAGACACACAGGTGACGAGAACTTAGTTCGCACGCGAGTATTAGAAAGAAAAAAAAAAGGGTGGCACTGTCACGAACATAAAGTAAAAGAAGGGGCGATATAAGTAATATAACACCGTGATGTCAGCGCTTGAAAACCTGCAGGAGCCGGTTCAACCACGAACCAAAAAGGAAAATTGAACAGTGAACTCTTGTTTCCATTGAGGTATACAAACTTTCACGTTCGTAACTGTATCATGAGAACAGTCTTCAGACGAAAATGTTATTCATGTTAACGAAACTCATGTGGGCTAGAACTACATAAGGACAATAATATATTGTTCTTTTGTGAAGGAGTTTTCATAGATCAACCTGTTGGCGTTTGAAGATGTGCAATTATAATGCAATTTTATCCGTCAGATCTTCTCGGGAGATCCAAATAGGCTAATTTTAATCTAGTTATGTAAATCTGAAAATAAGACAATGTATTTTGGATGCTTCCGAAGAATGCTAGAGTGGAATTGGGAAGAGAGACGGCTACCAAATAACCTCTATAATTCTATATGAAGCAACTAATGGTGTTCAGCATACAGTAAGATAATTATGTGAGGTAATATTTACTACATACTATTGATAAACATTGTTTTGATTATTTTCCCTATCCCTACCTATAGTAAGCAAGAAGATAAAAATCGAAATTTCACCCGAAATACATGCTTTGAAGCCATCTGAATAAAAAAAAGCATTTTTTTAGGAAAAAAGGTATGTCTGTATCTCTGAACAGCATAACTCAAAAAGAAACGTTCGATAAATACCAAACTTGGTATTTAAGTTCAAAGATATGACGCGAAGGTTTTTCAAGAAAATCCTTCCACTCCAAACTACCCTTTACTTGAAAAAAATTATAATTTTTTAAAAATTTTCTCAAAAACGGCCGAAACGTTTTTTATTAAAATACTACAGATTTAAGATATTTATAAGACAAATAAATGTAAAGCTTGAATTTTCTTGGAATGGCCTGTAAACTCTTCTTGTTAGGAAGGAATTTTGTAAATATAATTTTGTATAACGAGTAAACCATTAGAGACAAACAAAATCTTATGCAGATCTCTTTAAAACAGTTTATTTCAAATAACTGTTTTAGACAGCAAGACCTAAAAGAGCTTCTAACACAGTGCAGATGAGCTAAACGCTAACTTTGGTTTCAACTCCAATCACCCTTCGTATTTGCACATGTTTAATAACTCGACTTGGTTTGATTAGGTTTTACTTTTCATTGTTTTACATGATTAATTTCTCGTGGCACTCGCATTATCCGTTCACAATACAAATCGTGTTATTTCAATTTATCGCAATTCGCTATAGACTTAACCTATTCGTTATATTGGTAGCCTTCTGCTTTCTTTGATATAAAACTCTATTCTTTTATCTACGATAACCTACATAAAGAATTCAATGGAGGAAATTGTGAATTCAGAAGAAACTAAAATGGAAGTGAAATTACAGAAGCAGCAGAAAGAATAACACTAGAAGTATTTACCCAAAAAATCCAGAAAGCAATATGATATAGCATTTAATCGCTTCATTGCCTGGTGTAAGGCAAAACAAGGTGAAAATAATTTCATTAAAAATCACTGCTAGTGAATCAACAAAACTTCAAAACATCTGACATCTCGCTTTTTTAACGTCATTTCTCTTGTTTGAAGAAGCGTTCTAAACTTGACCTCTGTTAGTTTCAGAAATCAAATATATTATTGATATTTTACAAATTCGAGCGCTGTCTAAAAAAATAGTATATGCTACACGTGTTAAACGTGGTTTTATTTTGCTCGTAGGATTGCAAAACTCGGCCTACGGCTATCATTTCTCAAATATTCCTACTTGCAAAATAAAACCCTTGTATCATAATCTACTATTTTGTGACATCACCCATTTCGGAGATATCTGATATTTATTTATTTTTTAATTGTTTCATTTGTATAGCCTCCTTTAACTTCTTTGGTCATTTCGGGCGTTTTGAGTTGAGAAACAATTTACTGATGGTGTTTTTACTCTCTGAATTGTAGATGTTTTTAGTATTGT
This sequence comes from Deroplatys truncata, assembly GCA_030765065.1. NCBI lineage: Eukaryota > Metazoa > Arthropoda > Insecta > Mantodea > Mantidae > Deroplatys > Deroplatys truncata. The sequence goes on from CM060985.1 coordinate 57,026,848, forward strand.
TTTTTTTAATTAACTTTTACATTGAATGCACTCACGTTCACTACCGCATTAATGCCACCAGACTCTGTGGGGAACAGAGAAGGTAAAGAAAAATTCCTCGCACCAGTAGGAAATCGAACCCGAGACCTCTGGGCTGAGAAGTCAGAAGTTGGCCACTCGAGTACAGAGGCAGTCTTCCGTTATTATTGGTTTGCATTTTTCAATATTTCTGTCATTTTTAGTGCTGTCGCTATTCAGTAATTTCTGGCGATGTCTTGGAAACAGCATGGAATTTCAAGGTCAGTATATAGCCACCAGTTTTTAAAATTTCACTATCGCTACTCTGTTTCGAAATGTGTAATTAAACTGTTTATGCAAACATTTATGTCAATTACTTTGAAGTAAATAGAAAAAGCTTTTGCAAGAATAGTTTATAGATGCTGTATAAAAGTAAACGATAGTGGGTACATAAAACCATGTGAATGAAACACATCAGATATTTTATTAATGTTTATTTTTTTTAAATTTCCTGAAGTCTGCTTTTCAATTATGCAAACAAAAAGAGTGTTCGGTTTAAAATAAGAGATTGTGTCAGCCGAAAACTGTATTAAATTGACACGTCATGCTTTACTCACTGGATCTTTACCCAAGTAGCATTGTAAACGGGGAGAAAAATCACTTTTAAAAGGACCTAAAGAGCCACTTTATGTGTGCAGGCACTTAAATGTGACGTAATTAAGCATCGAAAGGCTCTAAACTTTGACCAGTAGGTAACTCTAAGGAAATTACTCTATAAAAGTTATTTTGTTGAAAAATTGGCCAACGTATTTCAAATAGCTCCATTAAAAATAAATACCAATGTCGTATATAATAGGCAGTTCTCGACTTATAAACCATGTACAGCAATGACTGTCCAATGACGATTTGTGCTGATCTACTGCGTAATTATAAGTATCCGTCAAAAACCTTACTCACTGTCTGTTCAGCGACGTTTTGGCTAGTGCATGGGGAAGCCCTTCCAAGCAGATAGGGGTTTAGCTAGTGGAGGAGGTAGTGTTTACTTGGTCTGAGGCAAGTGAGGAGTAAAGACGCGCGATAGTGAAAAAATGTTGGCTGTTTTTTCACTGTATGCGCCACGCGCGGCACGGCTTTAGCATACTGTGCACTCCTACCACCAGTTAAAACTTGATCTGAGAGATAAGCCACCCTACCCCATTACTAAAACGTAGCTGAACAGACATACGTGTACTTGTGGTTGGCACTATTTGTTGACACTGTTCGATTTACATGTAATACTTGTATTACCTAAATGTGTGTAGTTTATATCTGAAACGTAATAGCTGGGTGTTGCTGCATGTGCAAACCACATTCCTCAGTGTATTGCATAGGTGTGTCAGAAATAAATCACGAGACTTATAAGCTAATCTGTAAATATCTGTAGCTCTTATGGTTTAGGGGATACTTGCAATTATTAACGAGCAAGGTGGCGCAAGCGGTACGCGTGTGATTCGCATTCGGGAGGTCTTGGGTTTGATTCCCGCGGCCGACTTTCCTAACTCATGGGTTTTTTAGGTGGTTTCCCCGGGTTGCTAGGCGAATGTTGGGAAGGTTAATTACATCCCCCGAATTTCTTGTCCCTCCATTTCACCTCCTTTCTCATTTCACTTCACCTTTCATCTCCTTGAGTGTTTCAAGGTTGCAAGTGTCAGCGGGAGTCTCGGCGTTGTATGGCAGGAATGAGGGCGGTCTCCCAGTCCCGGGCCCCCCATTGGGATGTGTAAGCCTGTAAGGGTGAGGGGAGCCGGTTGTACCGGCTGCCATCAAACCTGGAAAATGTAGGAACCCTGCCCTCTGTTCTGTCGTGCCTCCTGATCCCTCTGTCTCCTCTCACCTCACCCCTCCCTCCTAGGCACAGAAGATCTCCTTAGGTCGAGGTGCTAATTCCCCTTCCGTACCTGGGCATACGTCATACTTGCATTATTAATCCCGCGTCGATACCCACTGACGTCATCTAATGCCAGGTGTGTGTGTCTTTAAGCCCAATTCCAGTAATTAACCCACTGCCACACATATGGGAGTTCATCCTCTGATAGGCTTCCGGAAAAGAACATTACACTTACAGATTTATCTGGAAAACTGAACTGCTTCGGTAGGTATGTGTTAAAGTCAGGATTACGATGAAGTTAATGCAACGTAATGCGATGTAACGTGAAAGTCTACCACATCGTACTAAATGGAGCTATTTAAGTTTGACTTCACGAGACTTAACACCGCGTGACTAAAGAGTTTATCAATGTCGATCTATTCCTTCTCGTTGCGTAGAGTTGGACTAATGCGAACAAATCGGCGTGAAGCAGTGCAATAAAAACAACTGTCAATTAGAATCATTTCTATTACGTTAAGTTAATTATACCTCGCCATTTCCTAACTTCACGTTATGTCCTGTCACATGAAGTTCATCGTCATTTCGGCTTTAGGGCGTTGATATACGTGCAGCGTGGTCGACACATGGAATTGATTAATACAAACGAGAGCAGCAGGGCCCTGAGCTGCTATTTCTAAAAACTAATTTGTGTTTTGTACTACGATGCTAGTACAAACTTCAGTTACATAAGATGTAGAGGACAAACAAAGATGGGAGCAATAAGAAAGGAAAACAACGAAACTATATACGTATAACACAATTAAGATTTAAATCGATCTGCGCTATTGACGATATACGGTGATTTGATTGAAAATATGTAAGAAAAAATTACAACAATCAAACAAAAGAAAGTCGGTAGTGACACTAGCTGTGTGGGAGGTCAACCCCTTTGGGCCCCTCACTGACGACTTCAGACTGGTAGTATGCTGGCATGTGGATGAAGCGGATTCATTCGGAGCTAACGGTACAGGGAGTTAATTAGAATTTCTTTACTTTATTTAACACCTGCTTATTGTATTGCATTCCGCCCTAAAGTTCGATATTGAGATTTCACTGAAAATACATGTTTTGAGGCCTCGCGAATGAACTGTGCGTGCGTGTGCAAAATGTGCGTGTAGTATGTCCGAAACTTTCAAGAAAATCCCCCACACTAAACTATCCTCCAGGAAAGCTTTTCAATATTTTTGGTTTTCTCAGAAAATGCTCTAACTATTTTGAATAAGAATACAATACTTTCCCTACTTACTGTAGGCAAGTAGTAGAGATACAGTATATGTACTTTAAGTTGTCACTCGTTTTTTATAAAAAGAGCTGTCTTTGTGATCGGTCGGCTAGTAGGGTAAAACAGAAATTCCTTCAAAAGAACGAAGAGGGCGAGTGGCCGTTTGCTCATTGGTATTCCTTCTCCTATTCTATATCGGATATTTCCAAATGTTCCTCGGATCACTAATCTCATCTGTTAAACCGTCCTTGTCCCAATAACACTGTTCAAGATTTTGCACATGTTCGCACGCTTTTTCCCAGTTTTCCACTGACACCTTTTGCACTGCACAATCAAACAATTCCTTTACATTACTGCTCTTAAACAATATTCATTCATTCATTATCTGTTTACCCTCCTCTTATATAGGACTTACACCCCCCAGGACTTACAGGCGGGTGCCTGGGGTCAGAGGCCCGTCGAGGAGCAGACACTCATGGATCAGACAGAACATCCAGGATGGGTGATCAGCCCGATGCCTGGTATGGGATGAAGGAAGTGGATGAAGCGAAATGTTCGTGAAATGGATGAAAGGAAAGGTGATGATGGAGCAGTTGGTGGAATGAATGGCGGGGGAAACCGGAGAACCCGGAGAAAACCCGCCCAGACGCCGCTTCGTCCACCACAAATCCCACATGCAGGTCCCTGGTATTGAACCCGGTCCGCCTCGGTGGGAGGCGAGCGGTCTAACCACTCGGCCACGGCGCCGCCCTCTTAAACAATATATTGTGTTTTATAACATAATTTTTATCTGGGCCCATATCAGCTCTATTGCGTTTAAGTCGCAGTGATACGGCGGTAAGACCATGCTCTTCTGCTATGTTACCTATTTCATAACATTTTGAGATGGTCTTTTTTTTTCACTTTTCAAGTTCATATAATACAACTTTAGTAGAGTATGGATCAAATTCTATGTTATTATTACGGAGCTAGGACTGTATTTCTGATTTAAGGGATGCCGAAGTAGGAGCCTTGTTTATTCCTATAGAAAAATAGGAAGCATTATCGAGAACAAGACTCTGTTGGAGGGAATTTTTTGCAATAATAATAACTTGAAAGTTTTATTCTTCATTTCTTCGCGATAGTTTATTTCGATTTAAAACTCAGTAAAGTGTTGGGAATGAAGCCTGCTGGAATACATGCATGTAAAATTATAAAGTACTGACCTCTTCCTATGGGAGTTCGAAGAGGGAAATTTTGTTCGTCTCCTTCGCAAATCCCAACTTTACTTTTAGTGTGGTTAACATTAATCAAAGTTCCATCCAGATAAATAACTGGACGGCTAGTGGGTCTGAATTGTTTCACTGTCTGTAAAAATTTATACCATTTCGAAACAACGTCGGGTCTTTCCATTTCTCCCGTTTGCATTTTTTAAAACCTGAAATTTATTTACAGGTTTTCTTTTAATGTCTTATTTATATCTTCTAAACAGAAAATGCGTTCTATACAACGAATAGATCATCCTTCTAATCGCCGCGACACAAAACGAGTCGATCACTGTCTTTTTGGATGCTCTATTGGGAGTTTTTTTTTGTTTTTTTTCCGGGGGTCTCCAAAAGGCTATCGTTTGCTTGCGCTTTATTTTGTTCTTTTGGAACCTTTTTAACAGTGTGAGAAGTTACACCTGTAGCTGCAGCAGTTCTTTCGATTGTATTCGTCACCGAAATTGTAGGTTTTCCGCATTTCAGGGCTTCACATTCATCGCTAAAGTATCTGTGCACATGAACTATCACTTCTCTGCTATCTGAATTTATAGGCTTTCCTTTCTTTCCAACACCGGCAATAAATATTAAGAACATAATCAAAACAGCAAACGCAACATTCATAAAATCTAAAAACATCTCGCAATTTTTTTCTTTCTCTACTACGTATTGTTAAGTAGGGGAAGTATTGTATTCCACCCAAAAATTCGATACCGAGATTTCACCGGAAATGCATGTTTTGAGACCCCCTGAATCCAAAAAAAGCATTTTTGGAAACATGTCCGTGTGTGTCTGTGTGTGTATGTCTGTGAGCAGCATAACTCAGAAACGAACAGTCGGATAAACACCAAACTTGTTATTTAGGTTCAGTATCTTTCAGAGACGCGACACGAAGGTTTTCAAGAAAATCCTCCACCCCAGATTACCCTTTGCATGGAACATTTTTCGAAAATTTTAATTTTCTCAAAAATGGCTCTAACGATTTTGATTAAAATATCATATGTTTAAGATATTTTTATGACAAATGAAATGTATATCTCGAATTCTCTGGGAATGTCTCCAAAAGTATTCTTCATTGTCAACGACTTTTGCATAACTGGTAAACCATAAGAGATAGACAAAATTTTACTGCACAAAAAATGTAGATCGGATTAAAATATACAATTTATGTCATATACATTTTTTTTGTTGGGTGAACCATTTTCGAGATATTGCTTGTTATTCCCTTAAATTTTCCAATACTTATACTTTTTCTCAAATTCGTTATTCATTTTTTTTGTCCTGGTAATGCAAAGAGAATGGAATACTCCACATAGCAACCAGCTCTTAATATATTTGACTATTGCTTAAAGCCTAGCAATTCCCCTTGCATCTACAATAAACTTAGCAATAAGATTAACATCTCGATATCTCAATTAACATGAAGCATATGGAGAATAAGCGTTTGTAAAAATATTTTGTACAAGAATAGAGAAAGTCATGTGAGTGTAACACATCAGAGTTTTTGATAATTGTTTGGTGTTAATTGCTAATTTATCACTTACTTTCTTACGAAAATCGAAGTTAATATAATAGGCTTTCCTCTCACCCCTGGTAGACAAGGACAACAGAAAGAGACATCTTATAAAAACTAAGGTATAGTACAAATGCAGAAATAGTAGAAAAGTATTGGTGCGGAGCTTTCAGGTGGTCCTTAACCCGGTAGAACATTCTGGTGTCCCGTCTCATTATGGGACACCAGAATGTTCTCTCCACGAGTGAAAGGCAGCTAGAAAATGTTGGAGTCTGCAGTGTTTGGTAAGGTATAACCTTGGCGTAAATAATTCACAACCCTATTAAATTCGCTTGCTAGTTATAAAGGCGAAAAAGTATTCCACAAAACAGTGGAGTCAAATCACCTACCTTTTCTTTAGTTCAGGCGACATACTCTTCGTCTAAGAGCGTGTGATGTCTCGAGCTTGGAGTTCTGGAGGGCAATGCTCCTGTTAACTCTATCAATGAATCTATCTATAGTCTGCGAGTGGCTGTCGCGTACAGTGATTTAATACTGATTGCTGATATTTGCACAGGGGTTACTGAACTAAAAAATCTGATGTGTTACACTCTCATGACTTTCTCTACTCTTGTACAAACTACTTTTACAAACGCTTATTCTCCATATGCTTCATGTTAATGGAGATATCGAGATGTCAATCTTATTGATAATTTTCTTGTAGATGCAAGGGGAATATGGTAGATTTTAAGCGATAGTCAAATATTTTAACGCTGGTTGTTATGTGACGCATTCCATTCTCTTTGCATGTCCAGTACATAAAAAAATCTGATGTGTTACACTCACATGACTTTCTCTACTCTTGTACAAAGTATTTTTACAAACGCTTATTCTCCATCTAGTTCATGTTAATCGAGATAAACATTTGCAGACTCTATCTTATTGCTAATTTTCTTGTAGATGTAGCGGAAAATATATTTACAAGGGAAATATAGAAAAACAGTAGCCTTTAAGCACATACATATCTCTTAATAGCTGGTTGCTAGGTGCAGCACCATGCCCTTTACCACAGATTATAACTCTTTGCATATCCAAGACAAAAAAAATGAATAACGAATTCCCATTTGAGAAAATAAGTATTGAAAAATTTAAGGGAATAACAAGCAATATCTCGAAAATGGTTCACTCAACAAAAAAAATGTATATGACACAGATTGTGTATTTTAACGCGATCTACATTTTTTGTGTAGTAACATTTTGTCTATCTCTTATGGTTTACCAGTTATACAAAAGTCGTTCACAATAAAGAATACTTTTGGAGACATTCCCAGAAAATTCAAGATATACATTTTATTTACCATAAAAATATCTTAAACATATGATATTTTAATCAAAATCGTTAGAGCCATTTTTCAGAAAATTAAAATTTTCGAAAAATATTCCATGTAAAGGGTATTCTGGGGAGGGGGGATTTTCTTGAAAAACTTCGTGTCCCATCCTTGGAAGATACTGAACCCAAATACCAAGTTTGGTGTTTATCCGACTGTTCGTTTCTGAGTTATGCTGTTCACAGACACACACACACACACACACACACACACACACACAGACACACAGACACACACACGGACATGTTTCCAAAAATGCTTTTTTTGGATTCAGGGGGTCTCAAAACATGTATTTCCGGTGAAATCTCGGTATCGAAATTTTGGGTGGAATACAATACTTCCCCTACTTACTATACGTAGTAGAGAAAGTAAAAAGAGTCCGGTTTTTGCCAGAAATTTATCATTTTAGAATCATTACGCGGAAGTGACTGTAGTAATGACCTTGACAGTCGTATTTTGAACAGCTGACCTACTGTTTGTCCCAGCATTAGCTTCAGCGACTACCGCAAACGAAACTGCCGTTGGAATTTATATCATAATGGCATGAACCTCTTATCTAATTTTAAGTTTTAACCTTAAGCTTAATGATATCAGCCTGGGAATTTATATAATAATCGCTTAACAAGTAAATAAACTACTTCATAAACATTATGATGTGTATTCACATGCTATAGCTTCATGTTCTTGAAAGATTCTAAGTAAACATTCTAGTTAAAACAGTTAAAATCATTTTAATGTATTTAAAGATGCTGATGATAATGATGGTGCATTGTACACCTCTCTACACATTTCAAAATTCCATAAACATGTATTTTCGATATTGAACACGCAAATCTACTTCTGATTATCCTTTTATGCTGACCGGTTTCGCGCATTATCCTGTTTTTATTTTTAATTCTGATTCTAATTGCATTGTATTCTATTCAATCATTTAATATCGATATGTTACCGGAAAGATCAACACAGATTCACTGAAAAAATATAGAAAAGGGTCCAAGCGTGTTACCTCTAAAAGCATAATTAAAAGCGAAAAGTCGGATAAAATTAAATTTCATACTTGAGTCAGATAGTGTTTAAGCATGCCAGGTGAAGGTTTTAAAGAAAATTCACCTCCCCAAACTATTCTTTACATGGAAAAACTTGTGCTTCCTATTTCTCAAAAATTGTTTTAACATTATGTTTACTAAAGTATTATATATTTGAGATGTTTATGTAAATAATTAAATTCAAATTTTGAATTTTCTATGAATAACCTGTGAATTCCTCTTCATACTGATTGATTTTTGTATAGTTTTGTACACAACTGGGAATCAAAGGGAGATAGAAAAAATAGAAAAACATAGGGTTCATTAAAATCACAATTCGTGCCATTTTTTTCTCAGCGTTAGCCCGTTTCGAAGTAATCTATGTTGTACGTTTTCACTCTCCCAAGTACCTAGTCATGCGATGGACATGCTTGAAAGTTTGTGATTCTTCTGTTTTCTTTCCATTGCAAGAGTTCTTTACCACAGCTAGGTATTTGATCGCTGTTTACAAATCTTATATGCGGCTAAGCAATTATTTAATGTAAAATCATTCTTGGATAAAAATACATCAGGAATAACTTAAAGTGGCCAGAAGAATCTATTTTATATGAATACTTTAATGTATAACGGATATATGTGCATTTCTCATGGGGAGAAAATGTAATGTGAGATTTCATATCAGGTTTTTAATCCAATATAATTTGTGAATACATGTAATCTGTAGTAAAAAAAATCTGATGTGTTACACTCACATAACTTTCTCTACTCTTGTACAACCTAATTTTACAAACGCCTATTCTCCATATGCTTCATGTTAATCGAGATATCGAGATGTCAATCTTATTGGTAATGTTCTTGTAGATGCAAGGAAAATATGGTAGCTTTTAAGCGATAGTCAAATATTTTAACGCTGGTTGCTATGTGACGCATTCCATTCTCTTTGCATGTCCAGGACATAAAAAAATGAATAACGCATTTGAGAAAAAGTATAAGTATTGGAAAATTTAAGGAAATAACAAGCAATATCTCGAAAACGGTTCACTCAACAAAAGAAATGTACATGACATAAGTTGTGTATTTTAACGCGATCTACATTTTTTGTGTAGTAAAATTTTGTCTATCTCTTATGGTTTACCAGTTATGCAAAAGTCGTTCACAATGAAGAATACTTTTGGAGACATTCCCAGAAAATTCGAGATATACATTTCATTTCTCATGACATTACCCTAAACATATGATATTTTCATCAAAATCGTTAGAGCCATTTTTGAGAAAATTAAAATTTTCGAAAAATCTTCCATGTAAAGGGTAGTCTGGGGTGGGGGGATTTTCTTGAAAACCTTCGAGTCGCATCTCTGGAAGATACTGAACCTAAATACCAAGTTTGGTGCTTATCCGATTGTTCGTTTTTGAGTTATGCTGTTCACAGACACACACACAGCCACACACACAGACACACACACAGACACACACACAGACACACACACGGACATGTTTCCAAAAATGCTTTTTTTGGATTCAGGAGGTCTCAAAACGTGTATTTCCGGTGAAATCTCGGTATCGAATTTTTGGGTGGAATGCAATACTTCCCCTACTTACTATACGTAGTAGAGAAAGTAAAAAAAGGAACATCGGTTTCATTAAATTTCGTTTAAGGTAGCAGTTTATGACACTGGTGGTGGTTGCGTTGGCGGTAGTGGAGGTTATTTGTTTATGTATATTTTACTTTTCGAGGCAAATACTCATACCCTCCAAATGTTTTATGTATTACGACTCTGTGGGACTCCTCCAGCAACCAAGAGCTTCAAATCATTTTGTATCAATGGGATCCAGCGAATTTCTAGCAACTGCTCAACGGCATTAGTTCAAGAAAAATAAATATTAGGCTGTTATACGAGGGGGGGCAGCGTATTAATTTGCGTTTATTTACTTTTTGCAAACGTTACAATCTGATAGAAATATCCATCCTTCCAATACAGCTCGCTTGAGCTGTATGCAATATCGCCAACTCTGTGGCATCCTCTACAGAGTATCTAAAATAATTTTTCAGAATGTTCCGACCACTAGAAATTGCTTTTAGCAGTTCAAACTCAGCAAAATAAAGTCCTCGCAAGAATCTTTTCAAAGCCCTGCGAGAGAGAAACTCTAGGTCTAATTGGGAGGCTTCGACGTGTGATACGAGGGCTGGTGCAGAAGTATCCGAACTAACAAAGAAAACACAACAATTTTGAGAAAAAAGTCTTTATTTCTCTACATAGTCTCCTTTCAGCTCGATACACTTTTCCCAGCAATGTTCAATAGTTTCGATACTCCGTTTATAGTGAGAACAGTCGAGTGGTGCAAAATAGCCATAAACTGCAAACTCCATCTCTTCATTGTTGGCAAATCTTTTACCACCAAGCCATTTCTTTAACTTTGGAAACAGAGGGGGCTACGTCTGACGAATAGGGTGCATGAGGAAGTAATTCAAACTTTAACTCATTGATTTTGGCCATGGCGATAATGGGTGTGTGAACTGGTGCATTGTCTTGATGAAACGCTAAATGCGGCCGTTTTTGCTTTATTCATCATTCCAACGCTGCAATAAGTTTGCATAATACTCGCCATCTATTGCTTTTCCTTTTTGAAGATAATCAATGAAAATTATCCCATGCGCATCCCAAAAACTGACGCATGACCTGGCCTGCAGATGGAACTGTCTTCGCCTTCTTTGGAACCGATTCTCCCCTTTCAATCAACTGTTTTGACTGTTCCTTCGTCTCAGGTGTGAAGTGATGGACCCTGTTTCATCCATGGTTATGAATAGACGCAAAAGCTCGGCTTTATTGCAGCGAAACATCGCCAAACACTCGACTGAAACATCCTCACGACGCTGTTTTTTGTTCCGTTGAAACGGGGCACCCATCTTGCACACAGCTTTCTGATATCTAAATTTTAAGTTAGTATGCGATGTACAGCACTTTTTGAAATGCCTATGATGTTGCTAGCTCGCGCACTTTAAGTTGATGGTCATCCAATACCATTTTGTGGATTTTCTTCACAATTTCTGGCGTGGTCACCTCATTTGGTCGAACATTGCGATGTTCGTCTTGGCAGCTCGTATGGCCTCACTTATACTCTGCCACCCAATATTTTACTGTTGTAAACGAAGGAGCAGACTCCCCCAGAGTAGAATCTAGCTCAGCTTTAATATTAGTTGGACTAACACCTTTCAAATGAAAGTATTGTATCACATAACGATGGTCAGTTTTATCCATGCTTACAAATTCGCTGAGAGAGTTCATTATTAATGGCTGCCAAACAATTACTAAACAACGTAGCATCGTCAAACTTCAAACTTAAGCTTTATAAGGGTGGTACTTTCTACCATAGTCATTTGTTTGAAACAGCAACCGCTATATATATATATATATATATATATATATATATATATATATATATATATATATCAGGTCGGGTTCTTCTAACACTGCCCTCGTAGCACCCAAAGCCCCTTCTCAGTTACTGCTACTCCGGGAATTGATCTCCTGTGTTGATGTGCAAGATTTTTTTCAGCCTTCGAACTGGTTTTGAATGTTTTTCTGTGGCTGTTAATGCTGCCCTTGATCGTCTGTGATTCTCTGCATTTTCACAGCTCTGCCCTTGACACTCTATGAAGTTTGCCCATATACAGACAGTGCCTAGAGGAATGCGCTGTTGCATATTCAGATGACAATCTTCTGTCCTGTTCTTTCACCAAACCATGATAGCCTCTACAAGTGACTGTTATTGACAATCATTGCAGATTTTGGATGGCAGGAAAAATAACCTGTAAATCAATATAGTATGTTCCTCGTATTACCTGCGCAGTCAAGTTACAACTCCTGTTCTACTTTTAATTCCTTCCTTTTGGTAGAAAGTATATCCAGTGCAGGTTTACTCACCTAATTCCAACTGACATCGGAGATTAATAATTATGTTCTAGGTAAGAACAAAACTCTACGTCCTGTTCTCTCCTTCGAACACATTCAAGTAATGTATATCATTCTTGCTACGGAGTAGGCATTCTTGATGTCAGATAATCGAAAGTGGTTTAAAAATACTTCAAAATCTATTGTGCAACGTTTTCTCTACCCATTAAAAATTCACACATATCCCATACACAGTGACTTGTACCATTTTTTCTTAGATTTGCAGCGTTTGCAATATGCAGTGTTGTTTCCTTTGATGAGGAAGTGTTCCTTTCCAAACTTCTCTATAAGTGCATCCTGAAGGGAACGCTTGGTACTCGTATTCTTCGACATGTTTCAAAGTACTGTGGAGTATAAATAAGAACAATTAACAATAACAAAATATCAATGAATACGTAAATACAATGAAACTATGGTTCTTTACTCAATGGATCTCGAGTACGTAAGGGGACTGCATTAACCAGGGCCAAGCAGCAATATGAATGTCCACAGTGACCTTCGCTACGCAACTACCTGTAGGTTGGGAGAGCTACCCCACTCACCGGGCTAGGACATCAACTCAACCCCGTTCGCTCCCAACTTCAGTCTGCTAATTCCGTGACCCAAAACCGAGGCCTGGCTATCACATATGATTTTTATATTCTTTGATAATTATTATGGTGATGGTGGATGATAATAATGGCAATAGCAATATGCATGTCCGGTGAAAATCTAATTCCTTCTACTGTGTGTTAAAAAAAGGATACATTGTGTAAACCCTGCATGACTTTCTCTGCCAATCAAGATATTCCTTTGCACAATTAATGTAAAAAGTGATTCTTCTATCCGCTTTACGTTAATCATGAAAATCTTTTGCCTAGAAATGCTTTAAAATAACAGTTCGCACTTGGGTGCCATGGCCGAGTGGTTAGAACACTCGCCTCTCACCAAGGAGACTCGGGTTCAAACCCAGGGAACCACCTGTGAGATTTGTGGTGGACAAAGCGGCGTCTGTGCGGGTTTTCTCCGGGTTCTCCGGTTTCCCCCGCTTTCACCTTTCCTATCATTCATCTCTCGCATATCATATGTCATCTTATTCTTCGCTCCCATCCCGGGCGTCGGGCTGATCCCCCACCCTGGTTGTCACTCTCTGATCCATAGACAATCAGTTCGCCGGTAGGCACCTGACCACAGGCGTTGGCTTGTAAGTCTTGAGGGGTGTAAGTCCTACATAGGGGAGGTAGTTAGAGATTGCTTTGCTTTGCTTTATACACTTGATTGCATGAATGATGCAAAATCAAAACACAGTTGGTTATATCACAAATCAACTTTGTTACTTTTTTTTTGGAGCTTTTATTTATGGACGCTCTTTAACTGCTATGGATCTTAGCGTCCCATTCTATATTGGGTGTGAAAACCAGAAATTTTGCTCAGAGCTTTATCAGGCTTGAGGTTCTTTTACGAGTCGTAAATGTACGACACGAGACCACCGGCTTTACTTCCCTTCCAAATGAAGCCATGCTAAGGATTTTCACGCCCGAAAAAATCCGTCGCCCTCCGCCGGGTTTGAACACGCAAACTTAGGAACTGGAGGTTAGCATGTTACCCCTAGACCACAGAGAACGACACCTTTTGTTACGAGGGATGTTCTAAAAGATCTCGGCCTGAACAAGATAAAACGGTATTTAAGACAAATACTTTTTTTTTTTAACATAGTCATTTTGTAAATCAAACGACTTGCCAATTTTTAATACCCTGAGTAAAATATGTACGTGTTAGAGAAAGTAAAAAAACAGCTAGAGAGGAAAATAACTATTTTCTATTTCTTTCAGAAAAATGTGCACACACTGGGAAACACGTGCATTTCAAAGCAACTAGTACCTATCTCGTAATTCTTGATGTTGTTCTCCTTCTGTGACCTTGATTGCTTTGAAGAACCGCCAAGATGACGATATTCCTTCTGAGTTTCACTAAATTATACATTCCTTTGTGAACGTATGTCTGACAAATCTTGTTTGTTCATAGCTCAAGTAGTAGTTGCGAAACGGCAGCACTAAAATAAGTCGTAACATTTCACCTGCATAAAACCGAGTTGGCCAAACAAAGAGTGCATCTAACGAATTTCCTTCCTTTATCTCCTCCTTCTCAGTAATGTATTAGTAGATATAATTATAAATGCATGTTACTTGTTAACTCTTATTAACAACGAATCTAGTTATAAATATGACTTTCTCTTGCCACTGTCATTTATGTTTATATCTGTTCTACATATTATAGGTACCTGCAAAAGCTTATTTTTCTATCCACTTCATGTTAATTGAGATAAAGCTTAGCAGAAATTGTTTAATTACACATTCATTGCAAATACAGGAGGTATGCAGGGGGCAGAAGCGATAGTCAAATCTTTAAATAACGGGTCACTTTGTGCTGACTTAGAACTTCCATGCATTTTCCATCACAGCACTTCAAAAAATGAGAACAGCACTGGAAAATTTAACCCAATAACAACGAATATCTCGGAAATGGCTAATGGCACAAAAAGATATCTGAAATAGATTGTGTGTTTTAAAGAAAGCTGTTTTTTTCGAACAGTAAATCTGTATCTTATGTTTAGCATTTATAGAAATTGTAAAACATTCATTCCGAAAAAACAGGAGTTCACAGGTTACTCCCAGAAAATTTAGGTTATAAATTTTATTTGTCAAGCTTCTTAAGTATATGATATTTTAATCAAAATCTTTCGGACCATTTTTGAGAAAATAAAAAATTACTAATTATTTTCCATGCAAAGGGTAGTTTCAGGAGGGATACCACACATTTAAAGAGTTTGCATGAAGATAAAATGTATAGCTTAATTTTTCTGCGAACAGCGAAGTTCTCTTCATTCTGAATGAATTTTGGAAAGCAATAAGGGAGACAAAAATTTACTGCACAACAAATTTTAATCTCGTTAAAACGTACAATTTATATAAAATAAATCTTTATGGCATTCCATTTCCGAGATGCTCGTTGTTATTGGTTTTAATTTTGAAATATGTTATGGTTTTTAGAAGTACTGGTTCGCCTTTCGTTTGTTTCTCGTGGTCATGTAAGGAGTGGAATTTAAAAGCCAGAGCATAACGACCCTCTTAGCTTCCTGCATCAACTTTGTATGTAACTAGAAAGAAAATTGTAATGATATACTTTCTGCAAACGTTTATCGCTACTAACATGAAGTAGACAAAAAAGTAAGCTTTTTGTAAGAGCAGTTTGCAAAAGGGTAGATAGAGAAAGTCATGTGAATGTAAAATATATACTTTTTATAAGAGAAAATTTGCAAGTTCTCCGTAAGTACGATTAAAAGAGCTCGTATTTACATTTTCCACTGTAGTTGTTGAACAATAAACTAGACCCGCAATGAAATGGTCTCATCTATCTTATAAATTATTTCCCTGTCTAATGTTGCTCTGTTAATTAAACGTTTCAGGAGGTGATTTCCTTTATAATACTATATGAGTGTGAAAATTACTGTATTTAGCTACATTCTCACAATGTGTATATTATATTTGTATAGTAATGTGCAGGTATAGGAAATTCTAAGGCTTAAAGTAAGGACGAAAAGAAATAAAATTGAACTGACTCATGACGTCGCAAATAACAAAGTGATTCCACGCATTTTATCTTTAACTTTTGGAAACAAAAAGAAATCGTAAAGTGCTAGAAGGGCTATGTGGTGGAGGGTCCATGGTGCTGACCTTTAGAGCATCCATACTCAGTTGTTGGTTTTGCTGTATGCGACGATGTGTTGTCATGATGTAACACTTCCTTTTGGCGTTTTTTCACGAATTTTTTTTCAAAAAATTGCTGCAAACAGACATTTGTGTACCAATTGGCAGTAACGGTATGTCTATCTTCTAATGCTATAGTAGTAATATGGCTCGTTTTAGAAAAAAAAACCTCAACCATGTGATTACCAGCACTGCGAATTCGTTGGACTTATGTAGGGCTAGGCTCTGTGTCGTCTAGTTCCTGAAGTCGCGGGTTCAAACCCAGCGGAGGGCGATGAATTTTTATCGGGCGTAAAAATCCTTAGCATGATTTCCTACGGAGGGGAAGTAAAGCCGGTGGTCCCGTGTCATAGATTTACGGCACATAAAAGAACCTAAGCCTGATAAAAAGGTCTCTGAGCAAAATTACAGGTCTTCCACGCCCAATATAGAATGGGACGCTAAGGGCCACACCAGTTAAAGAGCGTCTATAAATAAGACTCAATTTAATTTAATTTTAGGTTCTGTTCAAAAGATCCATTGAGTCGATTGACTTTCCTTTTGAGGATCATAACAATAAATCCAAGATTCATCACCAGTAACGATATTCCAAATCATATTTGAAGTGCCGCCTTGAAAATTTTCCAGTTTTCCTGCACCAATTAACACAAAACAATAGTTATTGTTTTTGATCGGGAGTCAGTGTATGTGGAATCCATCGGCAAAAAAATTTCTCGTCTGTTGATGTAAAATTTTTGGATTTGATCATTCCAATGCTCAATATCGCCCGGATAAATTCATAAGATATCCGTCGATCATCTTCAAGCATTGCTCGAGCAGCGGCAATATATTCATCAGTAACAGCAGTTCTTGGGTGTCCTGCACGAAATTCATTACTAAGAAGAAACCGGTGTCTTTTGAATTCGCTGTAGTAATTATAAATTATTGCCTTAGTTGGGGCTTCTTCGCCAAATGCATTGCTAAGCCGATCTTCACAGTGTTTAGGCGTTAATGACGATTTAAAGTAGTAAATAATCATAGCCCGGAAATGATCTCTAGTTAAATTCAAAATCCTTAAATGATGATAATTAACAAGCTATTAGAGCAAATCGAAAACCTATACGGCAATCAACTCGAAAAACACTAGAAAGTGCCATCAAATATAAACACATTTCATTTGTTTTTAGAAACACAGTATTCTAAAAATTTTCGGTATCTATTGTATGCATCGAATAACTGGAACTGTCGCAACGAAACTGTCTGTTGGGTTGGGGAGGAGAGTGTACGTTACAATACCTAACCTCACCTATACTCCGTGCGGTAATGCGATTGTCCTGTTTACTTACTAAAACCCCTCTGCCTGGTGATGATACATGAAATGAAATGATAACTGGGAAAGAAAACGTTCTAACCTAAGTTTATGGTACCTTTCCGCACTTGCCAGTTATGAGGACCGAGGAAAACCTGGAAAAGAAGTCAGTCAGGGAAGACGGTCCTATCGGAATTTGACCTGCGGACCTCCGTTCACGACTCCATGCCTTAACGATCTTGGACATCCGGACGGTCATGTCGTCTGGGGCAGTTCAGAGAAGCGACCCACGTCCCTCACGTTTGGTGTAAATCTGGCTTTTTAAAACATATGTCCCAAGATATTTAAAGAGAGACTCTGAGTATTACACATGTTAAAAATCGGAAGCATTTACATGCAATGGCTTTCTCTACCCTCTATCCCTTGTTGGTGTTTATACAAATATTCTTACGAAATTTTATTTTTCTATCTACTTCATTTAAGTGAGATAAACCGTTGCAGAAATAGCTACATTACACATTTCGTTATAAATACAAAGGGAACAACGATAGCCAAAAGTTTAAGAACTGGAAGCTATATGAGGCCTTAAAATTTCATACTCTTTCCATGACATCGCAAGAAACAACTGAATATCGACAGGCTTTGAAAGAATGAAGCACTGAGCAATTCGAATCATTAAAAGTTACCCATTTGAAATAAATTGCGTGTTTTAAAGAGATCTGCATTTTTTGTGTAGTACGTTTTCGTCTATCGCTTGACGTTTACCAGTTATACAAGATTATACAAAATTCCTTCCGAATGAAGAGGACTTCACGGCTATTCCAACAAAATTCAAGATATACTTTTTATTTCACCTGTAAATGTCTTTAAAGTATGGAATTTTAGTCAAAATCGATAGACATTTTTCATAAAATCACAAAATTGAAAAAATGTTCCATATAAAGGGTAGTTAGGGGTGAGGGATTTTCTTAAAAATCTTCGTGTTGCATCTTTGGAAGGTAAAGAACTTAAATACAAAGTTAGTTAGTTATTTATCCGACATTTTGTTTTTGAGTTAAGCTGTTCACAGACACACACATATGCACTAATGGACATTTTTCAAAAAATGCGTTTTTTATTCAAGGTGCCTCAAAACATGCATTTCCGGTGAAACCTCGATGTCAAATTTTTGGGTGGAATGCAATACTTTCTCTACATACTATGTACGTGGTAGAGAAAGTAAAAATATATTTCAAGATATTTGAAAGAGACTCTGAGTATTGCATATGTCAAGAACTTCAAAGATCTTTTGAAATCTTTTACCTAACGCTTTTCTGCCCCTATGCCTTATATTTTCTATACTGCTTGTTAAGCAGAAGTATTCCATGTTCTCACCGAAAATAAAATAAAAAATTATTTTTTTTCAGAGAAAAAAAACCATAACAAAACATCTGTGCATGTCTTTGCCGTATAATTCAATAAGACAGGACTCATACGTATCGAATTTTGTATTTAAATTATGTTAAAGATGCGGGATAAATAGTTTTAGGAATCGATGTAAAATGTTTGAGTAAAACAACATTTAACTCTACATTTTCTCATACGAGAAAAGTCCGAGAAAATTTAGTTATTTGCTGCACAGGAAAGCTTCAGCTCTAATTTTAAAACAACACGTGTTTGAAATATTAGCCTGGCAACTACAATGTAAATATATTCTGAAAATACATTTAACATCCTCCCCATTCTTACTATTCTGAATACCCAAGGAAAACAATGAAGGGTAGATAAAAAAATCTGATGTGTTACACTCACATGACTTTCTCTACTCTTGTACAAACTATTTTTACAAACGCTTATTCTCCATCTACTTAATGTTAATCGAGATAAACATTTGCAGACTTTATCTTATTGCTAATTTTCTTGTAGATGTAAGGGGAAAATTGCCACAGATTAATACTCTTTGCATATCCAAGACAAAAAAATGAATAACGAATTCCCATTTGAGAAAATAAGTATTGACAAATTTAAGGGAATAACAAGCAATATCTCGAAAATGGTTCACTCAACAAAAAAAATGTATATGACATAAATTGTGTATTTTAACGCGATCTACATTTTTTGTGTAGTAACATTTTGTCTATCTCTTATGGTTTACCAGTTATGCAAAAGTCCTTCACAATGAAGAATACTTTTGAAGACATTCCCAGAAAATTCAAGATATACATTTTATTTGTCATGAAAATATCTTAAACATATGATATTTTAATCAAAATCGTTAGAGCCATTTTTGAGAAAATTAAAATTTTCGAAAAATCTTCCATGTAAAGGGTAATATGAGTGGGGGGATTTTCTTGAAAACCTTCGTGTCGCATATCTGGAAGATACTGAACCTAAATACCAAGTTTGGTGTTTATCCGACTGTTCGTTTCTGAGTTATGCTGTTCACAGATAGACACACAGACATGTTTCCAAAAATACTTTTTTTGGATTCAGGGGGTCTCAAAACATGTATTTCCGGTGAAATTTCGGTATAGAATTTTTGGGTGGAATACAATACTTCCCCTACTTACTTACTATACGTAGTAGAGAAAGTAACAAAGAGATCAATGCAGGAAAAATGTAGAGCTTTTTAAAAGATACAGTACACATGAATACATTTTTTTTAGCCTTAACCTCTGTAAATGTTCTTTGCTGAATGAGTGTGCATTTCCAAGCTGAAGTTTATTTTGGTGAATCTTACACGTAACAAGTTTCAAAAATATGTTTTCTTCTTGCTTCGCTCGATCTCAATGTTATAAAAAATAGATTTGTTATAAAGTGTAGTTTCCATTTCCAACTTGTAGCGTATTGGTAATTAATTGTTCTTTCACACAAGCTGTGTGTAGTACAAGACTAGAATGTTAGAATCAAACTGAAAAGTTCAATGGCATAGCGGGGATTTGAACCACGGATCTTCAGTTTTCCGTCCGGATGCTCTAACCAATTGAGCTACCATGGCAACAAGCCGGTGTGAACATTAAATTCTTCAACTGACTCGATTGTTTGACCAAATAGTTGGTTAGACTACGAAGCCTGGGTCTTAAAGTACTTATGACGTTATATGTCACCGTTGGGGTATGTCATCTCTAAATAATTTGAGATCTCCTTGTGGTTTACCGAAAAAAAAGCGAGTCATTTGGGAAATTTAATGTCGTGCCGGTATGTTGCCATGTTAGCTCACTCAGTAGGTTAGAACAACCGGACGAAGCCGTAACATCCGTGATTCAAATTCCGGCTATGGCATTGAACTTTTCAATGTGATTCTACCTTTCCATGTAACACACTGTTCAATTTAAAACCATTTCTATGTCAATACTTTTCGCAATTAACCGAAAGTCGACAGAATAATAACTCTTATGTCAATAATATATCGTTATAATACGAGGGCAGTCCCAGATACCCGACCTGATGTATAGACAGATAGTGGTTGTTGTTTCAAACAAATGACTGTGGTAGAAAGTATCAACCTCATAAAGCTTAAGTTTGAAGTTACGATGCTACGTTGTTTAGTAATTGTTTGGCAGCCATCAATAGTGAAAGCTCTCAGCAAATTTATAAACATGAATAAAACTGGCCATCGTTATGTCATACAATACTTTCATTTGAAAGGTCTTAGTTCAACTAATATTAAAGCTGAGCTAGATTCTACTCTGGGGGAGTCTGCTCCTTCGTTTACAACAGTAAAATATTGGTGGCAGAGTTTAAGCGAGCCCGTACGAGCTGCCAAGACGAACATCGCAGTGGTCGACCAAATGAGGTTACAACGACAGAAATTGTGAAGAAAATCCACAAAATGGTATTGGATGACCATCAACTTAAAGTGCACGAGCTAGCAGACATCGTAGGCATTTCAAAAAGTGCTGTACATCGCATACTGACTGAAAATTTAGACATGAGAAAGCTATGCGCAAGATGGGTGCCGCGTTTACTCACAATGTAACAAAAGCACCATCGTGAAGATGTTTAGTCGAGTGTTTGGCAATGTTTTGCTACAATAAAGCCGAATTTTTGTGTCGATTCATAACCATGGATGAAGCATGGGTCCATCACTTCACACCTGAGAGGAAGGAACAGAAAAAACAGTGGATTGAAAGGGGAGAATCGGCTCCAAAGAAGGTGAGACAGTTCCATTTGCAGGCAAGGTCATGGCGTCAGTTTTTTGGAATGTGTGTGGAATCATTTTCATTAGTTATCTTCAGAAAGTAAAGGCAATCAATGGTGAGTATTGTGGAAACTTATTTCAGCCTTTGAATGATGAAATCAAGCAAAAACGGCCGCATTTAGTGGAAAAGAAACTTTTGTTTCATCAAGGCAATGCACCAATTCACACATCCATTATCGCCATGGCCAAAACCAATGAGTTAAAGTTCGAATTGCTTCCTCATGTACCCTATTTGCCAGATTTAGCGTCCTCCGTTTATTTTTTATTTCCAAAGTTTAAGAAATAGTTTGGTCCAAAAGATTTGCCAACAGTGAAGAGCTGGAGTCTGCAGTTGATGGCTATTTTGCAAAACTCGATGGTTCTCAGTATAAACAAGGCATCGAAGCTGTTGAACACCGCTGAGAAAAGTGTATCGAGCTGAAAGGAGATTATGCAGAGAAATAAAGATTTTTTTTCGCAACATTTTTGTGTTTCTTTGTTAGGTCGTGTACTTTTGGGACAGCCCTCGTGTATGGGTGTTTGAGAAGCGGCCATCGACAGAGAAAATCGTCTGACTCTCATGCTCAGCTTTTCCTCTTGTTTGTTTAAGGCACTACTCCAGAGACCACATCGGCAGCTTTAACTTTAGACACGGTTGAATTACTTTTATTGTAACGTTCTTACATTAGGATTTTAACATCGTATTTCGAGAATCGAACTCGAGACTTATGCACTTAGAAGCATGTTGACCACTAGAACGTAGCCAGTTCACCCGAAATAACAGGTTAACTGAACCAAAGATCATCAACTCTATCCGAACAATACTATCCTCATGAAACAAAAGGCTTAACCTAATTTCTCAAAGATAAGATTACTTTATTTTCCCATTCAAGTGTCTTGAGCCGAAGTTAACTTTAAATAATTCTACAAGTCTTATTGTATTATTAACTTAAAAAGCATTAACTTTCCAAAACTGATTGTAACGTTGGAGTTAGGAGTACTCTGAGTATGAGGTAGAATATCGAGATATCACAATGCCTGGCTGCTAGTTTTCGGTATTTTAAATTCTCTTCTGACATATTTCATCAGTAGCATCAGCAGTAATGCACAAATGAACAAAGAAGAAAATCTAGCTTTTATTTTCTTTCTTTATAGAGGTAGAGGTGATTCCACGGAGGAGGAAGGGATCAGGTGAAGGAACCACAGGAGGCTACAACCCGTAGGCAGACAGGCCACAGAGACGCACGGAAGTTCCTAACATTTCCAAGCTCGCAGACCCATTCCATTGCTGGAGCCGCCGAGAGAGGGCGATGAACAACGCACCAATCAAGCAGCCCTCTGGTGTCCACGGAGAATGGCCTTTCCATTGAGCATGCATCCGCGCTATCTGCCCGGCACCCGCCATTCGCAACAAAACATAAAAATACACCTAAAATATAAGAAGGAATGGAGTGAAAGGGATGATGGAAAGGAAATCGTGGTAGAGAATAAACCACCCACATTCGCCTGTAGACCCCGGGACCTCCCGAATCGAGTCGCACACATTACCGCAGCGCCACATCCCCCGGTTTATTTCTTTGAAAGGATGATACGCTAACATAAAAGGTACCTAAAGTGAACTTCAGAAGCAACCCAATCAAATCCGTTAAGAAATGAAAGATAAAATGTAATATTTAGCATGAAATATCGGGCTTCCAGAACATACCTTTACCACTAGCACGGAATTTTGGATATCAGTCATGGATGGCTCCCCCTCCAATCACGGCCACCTGCCTAATTGCCTGTTAGAATGGTTTGTTGTGTGATTAGCACATGACATAATCAGTCAGATTTTTATGATTCCATTTCGTATATTTTTATGAAGTTCTTTCGATAAGTAGGGATTTGTTGGCTAGCTAGCTTACAAACATAAATCCCTGACTGTTAGATCTGGGGAACGAGGGGCTATGCACTGACTACTAATCTACTATTAAATATTTTCTTAATAATTTAACTCGTGTACTCTTTTGCTGTATGGATAGTGGGGGAATTTTGAAACCACACAAGAATTCTGTTCTTCCGTCAGCTGACTAAAGGAAGGTGTGTTTCGGTATTTCTCTACATTTTTTAACGTTCCCGGCGTGTTATAAAATTTAGGGTGACTGAGGTGTGTGGTTTGATTTTAGGACGGTGACCACAGTAGCTAGCTCATTTGCAGAGAAGATATGACCATATATACCACTTTTATGAGTTTCGCATAATAAAGGCAGTTTGCACGAGTACATGATACGATAGTTTCAAGTCGTATCATAATGTACCTACTCATTAGTGAACATTGCAACCAGCGAGGTGACGCCGCAGTAATGTATGAAACTCGCATTCAGGACGTCCCGGGTTCAATGCCCGGCGACACTCTGACCTATGGGTTTTTCTTGATTTCTCCGGGTCGGCAGGGGAATGTTGAAGTGATTATCTTCT
The DNA here is from genome assembly GCA_030765065.1 of Deroplatys truncata. Taxonomy (NCBI): domain Eukaryota; kingdom Metazoa; phylum Arthropoda; class Insecta; order Mantodea; family Mantidae; genus Deroplatys; species Deroplatys truncata. The sequence goes on from CM060985.1 coordinate 57,050,719, forward strand.
ACCACGACTCCCCTACCCCTCATTTCCTGTACCCATTATCTTCTTTGTCATCGTTTCAGGGTTGTATAGACCAGGCGACGGTGTTTGGCGGGTTGCGGCTGGGCGGTGGCTGTGCGCTTTGTGGACGTTTCTTCCTGGTGTCGTCCAGGGACTGCTCGGGTGCATACCCGCCTCTGGGTGCTTTCGGACGTTACTTCGGAGACTCCCCGGAGGCTCGGGGCCCTATGGGTGGGCTCAGGTGGTGTTGGAGGTGTTCAATCCGGAAACATTAGGGAGCCGTCCGTACTTGCGCTCGTTGTCATCTGGATCTGATCGCCCTTCGGGTCTCTTTCCTCAACACTCCTTCCCTCCCAGGGTTCACGGTAGAAGCACAAGGGACCGGATGGCCTGCGTGCGGTGCTCTGCCGCGGTTTCCGGCCCCCCCCCCGTTTGTCATGATCATTACAAATTGTGGTGTGTCTATTGCAACACGGTTTTATACTCTACTACATAGTATGGAGCTTTAAACATTTATGTTGGTTACACTGAATGAAAAAGGTTGCTCTGCTGTGCCGATGAACTCTGCCTTTGTTATTTGTGCTTCATATCGTATTTACACTTCGGAATAGATAAGGTGTTGTTTGCTAATGTTTGCATTGATTCTGGACGTTATCATTGTCATAATAGATAGCATTATTCAATCACAGTTTTCTGCCCCAAAGCTAGTTTCTTCACTGCAAGTCGAACCAACTCTAACCTCCATATTTATCTTCATTATTTTCCAGTTTGCTCTTTGTCTCCTCAAATAAACGATATATCCTAAAATAAGCTATAATCTGAGTGTATTTTAAGCTCCGAATCTGTTTACGATTCAACATTGATCCAGTTTTATCTCTTATTAAGATGTGTCTTGTCATCAAATGTTCCAGCCAATTACCTTTCTATTTTCTGGTGAATTTTAATATTTCTTCATTTGGCCAATATTTCTAAGACAGTTTCTTCTCAATTTCACACATTCCATTCTTCTAAAGCTTCGCATTTCAGCTGCTTTCAGTCATTTTCCCATATTCTGTCGCGATGTCAAAGTTTCAGCACCAAAATTTTCATACTCCACACAAAGGCACTTCACTGATCTCTTTCTTTTCTTTCTTCACGGTACAGAAAATCCTTCTGTTTCTAACAAAGGCATCCATTTTTATGTGCGTATATAATTTTATACAATAGATTCGATTAAACTCTATTACTTTTGCCCCTAAGCACATCCTAAATTTGTCAGAAAAGAAGTTTGAAGCAAATCCGCACTCCATTTAAAAATATATATTAATATGGTTACTATAAATTTCTTTTAATGTAGCATTCTTACTTCAGGAGCACCAAGCGTTTTTGCTTTCTTGTAAAAGTTCATTTTTTGAACATAATACGCAAAGAAATGATGCTCCTTATACACTGCGAACTATTCTATCCGTCGTCTCATCTCTGAGATACTAGAACTTGCTGGAAGATGAAATTCATACAAATAGAGAAGAATTTATGGATAGATTTGATCAAAATATCTATGTGAGAGCAAGAAACTTTGTTTTCTCCAAGGGAAATGTAATGAACTTATAATGGCTGAGCAACAGCTGTTATGATAAAATCAGTGATGGCTGTCACGGAAACCTGGTGCAAATGCAAATGTGTGTTAATCACAATCTGCCCACATTCCGTTATTATATCATGTATCGTCCAGCGTGAAAAGCCGTTTTTAAAAAAGTAAAACGATTTTTGCGACCCAATTACCATATTAAGTTGTTGAGGCCCTCATTTGGGGTTCTGTGGCTTATTTTAATTCTAAAACCGAGAATGCTCCCATTTTGGATTTCGTTGCATAACTAACGGTTTACATAGGAATGAATTATATGGCGGATAGACATTTCTTTCCCATACCTTGGACAGTATTCGTAATTTTGGTAAAATAGTAACTTACAATCAGACCGAGCGAGTTGGTTCTGCGCTACGCGTGAAGCTCGCATTCGGGAGGTCCGGGCTCGATTCCTGTAGATCGTCCACTCTGACCTTGGGTTTTTCTCGGTTTTCCCTGGTCGGTAGGCGAATGCTGGGATGATCTCTCTTCTATCACGATTTCCTTTCCCTTATTTCTCTTTCATTCCGTATCCTTCTCATGTTTCAGGTGTGCTTCCAGGTTTCGTGGCGTGAGGAGGTGCCGGTGCCGCGGATACAAGCTCCAAGGATTTTCCCCGTGGATACTAGAGGGCTGCCTGATTGCATTAGTGGTTCATCATCCTCTCGGGCAGCTCAGTGGATCAGGTCTTCGGGCCAGGAAATGTTAGGGACTTCTGCGCGTCTCTGTGACCTGTCTGCCTGCTGTCTGTAGCCTACTGTGGTTCCTTCACTTCACCCATTCTTCCTGGATGGTGGTAGCGAGAATAGATCTCTGTAGGTCGCTGTGCGCAAAGTGTCACCTTCCGTTGTATAACCTAAGCTCAACCTAACTCACGAGTTACTATCGGCGGAGCTCATCATACATGTCTTCTCTCTTGCTCCACAATTACAATAACGGTTCATAAAAAGAAAGTTGTACAGAGTTCTACTATTTAGCAAAAATAAGATTTTCTAGCTCATTATCAACAATTATTTAAATTCTTTGAGGTAAAACTTGCTGCTTGTAACACTTTTGTATTAAATATGCTATAGGATACTCACATCAAATTCTCGGCGGAATTTAGAATGCAGTCCCAGCCGCCATTGGATACCATCACATATTCAGCTGTTAGCCAGCCGTCATCCACGTGTCCTGAGCGACATTTTCAGAGTGCGCTGTCTCCAAATGACTCGCTTTCAGTGTTTTTCGACAAGTCTATGAATGGCGGGAACTTTTTCATTGTTTTCATCGAGATTTTTGCCTGGTTAACGGGGATAAGGTTAAGGTTCTCCCAAATGACATTTTAGGTTATTAGGTGGAGTTGTAGTTCAACCTATAAAAATGCAATATTCCAGTTTAAGAAAACGTATACTTTCGCGGGAGGAGGACTTGGAGCATTTTTGTCATACAATTGTAATAATTTAAAACGTTGTGTAGTCTATTTAAATGGCTGTGGCATTCCCCCTCTTTGTCCTTAATTTTCTCTATACCACATATGTGCAATTATGTATAGTATTCTAAGAAACTATTTAAGCTAGAGAAATTAAACTTTGCATACTTGAATATTATACAATAATATATTTCAAAAAGCACACTTAAAATTTCCAGCAGCCAATTGTGCTATTCTGGATCGGTTAAATGAAAAAACACATAAATTCTGCACCTTTGTATATAAAAGGTAGGGTGCTATTCTACACTAACAGACTTAAGCTGTTTATCTACTTCATAGCATTCAAAAGAGCATGAACGAAAAAGTATAGTTCTGTAACCTGAAAGTGTATGAGAAAAGGTACATGAAGTCACGTATGTTTTACGATTGAATTTAACGAAATTTGACAGAACATGAACATTATTAACATAAGCTGTTTAAGTTAGCAAAATAAGCTGAAGATGAAGTGAAAGCTACAAAAATTGGAAGTATATTAATCCAGAATTTTTTGAACAATACCATATTACATTCAGTATGACGTTTCTGAATTAACCTCAGCGTACTTTGTACCTTAAAATATGGCACATATACCTCTTCCAGCCTTTCAAGCGGTGTACTCAGAAGAAACCTGGAATTAGGAGAAACGTTAACCGACATGGTAGTTTTGACAACTATTATAGATGAGAAGTCAGCTCCTGTTATTTATGACAATGCATAGGAATTTCTAAGCATGAGGACGAAAGGAAATAAAGTTGAAGTTTACTAGACTTTAGGCAGGGACGTCGCAAACCAACCGCCATCCATACAGTCTTTTGGCGTTTGCAGACAGCACTCACCAGACCGTGTTTACCTGCACGTCAGTGAACCTTGTTCACTTGTTTACGTTCTTTGTACTGATATAAAATTTGAGTATAAATAATTTGAAGCCAACTGCTTAAGAATTGCTATGCCTTTCGACGAGTTATCGAATGAAACATATGGAGGGACTTTATAAAACGTACTCCTTGGTGTTTTAAACCTATTTCTGAAAAACTGTGTAACACGAAATGACGCTTATAGCCAAGAACTTGTTTACCTTGGGTAGTATGGTTGTAACTTGTTTTCATCCCAAATAAGTCCCTTCTCCACTTCGTGATAATCATGACACTAAAGCAAAGTCCTAGCTGTTATTCAATGAAACTTTGATTACAGTGCACTTCACCGATCGAGGTGGCGCCGCAGTAACGGTGCGAGTCGCATTTGGGAATTCCCAGGTTCGATCCCCGGCGACCGCTCTCTGACTCATAGGTTTTTCGTGGTTTCCCCGGGTCGGCAGGCGAATGCTGGGTGATTTATTCTCTACCACGATTTCCTTTCCATTATTTCCCTTTCATTCGCTTTGTTCTCATCTTTCAGGTGCGCTTCTAGGTTTCGCGGCGTATGGCGGTGCTGGACAGATGGCGAGGATGGGAAAGGGTATTCCCCATGGACATCAGAGGGCTGCTTGATTGGTGGGTGGTTAGGCGCCCTCTCTTGCCGGCTACAGCAGTGGGCCGGGTCTGAGAGCTCCTCGCGTCCCTGTGTCCTGTAGCCTCCTGTGGTTCCTTCCCTTCCTCCTGGAGGTGATAGCCGCAATGAACTGTGCAGGTCGCAGTGTCCCCCTCCTTGAATCACCTCTACCTCTACAGTGCTCTTCTTATAATGGAACCTGGCGTAATAACCCGCTGTTTCTCATTAATGTTATCGGAACAACTACTTTAAAGCCCGCTAAGTTTTTTTTATTAACTCCAAATGCACAGCTAAAGGCTCATTATTATTCAGAGAAGGTCGTTTGCACAGACAAAGGAAAATAACCGGTTCGGGTGTAAACATGTTACTTTACTGCTTTGTGTTTGCATCTATCACTTAAGGGGGCGTTATATGGCAGGTAAATGAAGCACTCTCATTTTCTTAAAATTCCTGTGACGATGGCATTATACGCTCTATGGTAACCAAAATTATACATTTGTCAAACATGCTATATCCCTTTCATTCATATCCCTAAAACAAGATAATTCGAATGTGTTTTACTTATTTAATATTTAATTGTTTATAACAAATTCTGCATTTATGTTATTTAAATGTACCTTTCCTGAAAAACCACTTAATACTTGTTTATTTTTAAATTGAGAAACAATTAATGTTTTTACAATAATTTAGGAGAATGTGAAAAACGTATTGATTCAGTTTATTTCTAAAACTTTAAAAATGTAGTACAGAAAATCACAGCATATGGACCAATAGATTAAGAGAAAAGGTACATTCTGTTAACAACATTTAAACTATCGGGGAATAGCGAAAAACAAAAATACTACAACTGTAAAGTAAGAGTAAATATGTAATTTCTAGCCCTCTAATGTTATAATAAACATAAAAAACATAAGAGTGTTTTTTCTTGCAATGTTTCCAGCATTAACCCCTTCAAGGATACCCAATGAGGTGAGGTGAGGTGCTAGAAGTCGCCCTCTTGGAATAGGAATACAAATAAAATTATTTGTTACTTTGGGGTGCGAACCTCTAACTATATTACAGGACCACATCATATCACAATCTCTGAAACCGAATACATGACAGCTGCAGTATTGTCTAATATCATTAACTGCATGATACAAGTATTGTTAGTGGTTTTATTTTACATAATAAAAGGGTAAAATGCGTATATCTGCATTCAATCGAAGCCTGTCAGCATCCAACCATAACGTCACCGCGTTTGCTTTAGTTGAGCCTTCCCCATGCTTTTCCACAGTTTCTATTTGTTTTTCTTTTTACAGAACATGCATTTTACCGGACCTTAATTTTGATATGTTAGCTACTCCTATCGTGCATTAGACCGCATGGCCATAAATGTCGCTATTAACGGCTATTTAATTTAAACTTTAAATGCCCAAAACAAAGTTATCTTAGTGAGAAAAAAATGACAGGTAGCTAGTTAGCACTCTTCTGAACAATAATCCACTAAAAAGCAAATTTCAAAATTTTTCTGTTAAGAGAAAAGAATATTTGGTACAATTGTATTACAACTGCTTCATTTACAATGTTGAGGTTTTTTATTTTTATTAAATATAAAGGCTCCCTACATATACAAACTCATTCTTCATACCTAAACATTTAACTGATATCCCTTCGTGGTCATACAAAACAAAACGGAGATATATTTCAGTTGTATGTCGTTTATAGCTATTAAAATGCGTTTGTAAGTGCGACGATATACTTCAAATGTTATATTTAATTTGTTGTTTATTTGTTGAGCCCCACGTT